>OX451735.1:796196570-797509540 GCA_948472305.1 Vicia faba
TCCGTAATTATCCTCTCAGGTACACCGTATCGACAGATCAAGTTATGCCGAATGAACCGTGCCACGACGCTTTTGGTTACGGTGGCGTAGGAAGCTGCTTCAACCCACTTTGTGAAGTAATCAATCGCTACCAGGATGAAGCGATGCCCGTTAGATGCCGAAGGTTTGATCTCCCCGATCATATCAATGCCCCACATCGCAAAAGGCCAAGGTGCGGTCAAGACGTTCAGAGGAACTGGAGGAATGTGCACCTTATCAGCATAGATCTGGCATTTATGACAAGTTCGAGAATGCTGATAACAGTCGGCTTCCATTGTGGACCAGAAATATCCTGTCCGAAGGATTTTCTTTGCCATGGTATGTCCACTGGAATGTGTTCCGAAGGTACCTTCATGTAGCTCTGCCATGATCTTTTCTGCTTCAGTTTTATCCACACAACGCAGTAGGGTTGAATCATGGTTCCGTTTGTAGAGAATGTTGTTGCTGAGGAAGAACTTTGCCGCAAACCTTCTCAGGAATTTCTTGTCAATAACCGATGCGCCCTCGGGGTATTCTTGAGCTTCCAAGTACCTCTTCACCTCGTGATACCAGGGTTTTTCTGTTACCTCTTCAGCCTCAAGATCACAGCAATATGCAGGTTCGTCCAATTTCCAGATAATGATCAGGGGAGCCTCGTTGTCCCATTTGACTTTGAACATAGAAGACATTGTAGCCAACGCGTCCGCTAACTGATTCTCCTCTCTTGGAAAGTGTTCAAAAGTTATCTCCTCGAAGTGGGGAAGCAATGTCAGCACATACTCCTTGTAAGGAATAAGATTTGGGTGTTTCGTATCCCACTCGCCTTTGATCTGATTGATCACGAGAGCGAAATATCCGAAGACACTCAGAAACTTTATCCTTAAGTCGATTGCAGCTTGAAGACCCATGATACATGCCTCATACTCTGCCATATTGTTGGTGCAGTTGAAACATAACCGGGCGGTAAGTGGAGTATGAGTGCCTTTAGGGGATATGATCACAGCGCCGATACCATTACCCAAAGCGTTCGAGGCTCCATCAAAGTGCATAGACCATCGGGATCCTTCCTCAGGTCCTTCATTCGGTCCAGGTACTTCACAATCAGTCACTACCATAATATCCTCATCTGGAAATTCAAAGTTCATCGACTGGTAATCGTCCACTGCCTGGTGTGCCAAGTGGTCTGCCAATACACTTCCCTTGATTGCTTTCTGAGTCGTGTACTGGATGTCATATTCCGTCAAGATCATTTGCCATCTTGCTATTCTTCCAGGCAAGGCGGGCTTTTCGAATATGTACTTGATTGGATCCATTTTTGAAATCAACAGAGTAGTGTGAGTCAACATATACTGTCTCAGCCGGCGAGCAGCCCATACCAGAGCGCAGCAAGTTTTCTCGAGCTGTGAGTATCGGGTATCACAGTCGGTAAACTTTTTGCTAAGGTAATAAATAGCGTGCTCTTTTCGGCCAGACTCGTCATGCTTCCCCAGCACACACCCCATTGAGTTGTCAAGTACTGTCAAGTATAAGATTAGAGGTCTCCCTTCAACCGGTGGCATAAGAATGGGTGGTTCTTGGAGATACTCTTTGATCTTTTCGAAAGCAGCCTGACATTCATCGTTCCAACGTACTACTTGATCCTTCTTCAGTAGCTTGAAGATTGGTTCACAGGTAGCAGTTAAATGTGAGATGAATCGGGCAATGTAGTTCAGCCGTCCTAAAAAGCCTCTGACTTCTTTCTCTGTCTTGGGAGTTGGCATCTCTTGTATGGCTTTCACCTTGGCAGGGTCCACTTGAGTACCTTTGTCGCTTACGATGAAGCCTAGCAATTTTCCAGATTTCACCCCAAAGGTGCATTTGTTCGGGTTCAACCTCAGCTTGTACAACTTCAGAAGGTCAAACAGCTTCCGTAGATGGTCAAGGTGTTCCTCCTCAGTTTGGGACCTTGCAATCATATCGTCGACGTATAATTATATCTCGTGATGGATCATATCATGAAATAAAGCAACCATGGCACGTTGGTAGGTTGCCCCAACATTTTTCAAACCAAAAGGCATGACCTTGTAGCAAAAAGTGCCCCACTGGGTAACAAAAGTGGTTTTCTCCATATCTTCAGGAGCCATCTTGATCTGATTATAATCGGAGAAGCCGTCCATGAAGGAGAAAACTTTATGCTGAGCAGTATTGTCAACCAGAACGTTGATATGAGGCAGAGGGAAATCATCCTTGGGGCTCGCCCTATTCAAATCCCTGTAATCAACACACATTCGGACCTTACCATCTTTCTTCGGCACTGGAACCACGTTGGCGATCCACTGAGGGTAAGAAGTTACAGCCAGAAACCCGACATCAAATTGTTTCATAACCTCAGCTTTGATTTTCTCGGACATCTCTGGACGCATACGGAGGACCTTCTGTTTTACCGGAGGGCAGTGTTCCTTGGTAGGCAAGTGATGAACCACAATGTCGGTATCCAACCCAGGCATGTCTTCGTAAGACCAGGCAAAGATTTCCACATAGTCATGCAGCATCTGAATCAATTGTTGCTTCACACTGAGCTCTAGATTGGCACCAATCTTGACTTCCTTTCTGTCTGTCTCAGTACTCAGATTTACCGTTTCCACTGGCTCTTCATGTGGATGAAGGGCCCTCTCTTCCTGGAGTAGCAGTCTTGCAAGTTCACCAGGCACTTCACAATCATCTTCACCTTCGTCTTCGGCTAAGTTAATCGAAAGTCGTAACTGGCAGTAGCAGAGTCGTTACCAGTGACATCCAGAGTGGATTGGAACCTGTATAAGTGAGTGTGTGTAAATATAGCTGTTTTGCAATATATAATAAAGAAAGAAAAGGAGCGCAAGATTTTGAAATGCAACAAACTTCCAATGTTTTTATTGATGATATATGAAAATGACAATCAAAAGCCCTCACAAATGAAGCCACGGTGCCCCGGGTAGGACACCGAGCCATAAAAGTTTCAACACATTGTTTGTTACAAATTGAAAACAAAAGAGTTCATTACTGAGTGACAAAAGTAATAGGTGTGAAGTCTTTGGCGGTCCAGTTTCTTGGTCCATTGTCGGTTGTTGGGTAGATCCAGGTGTCGAAATTAGGTTCCTCCATGTCGTCTTCAATAGTATTCACTCCTGGATTGGTGATGAACACAGGAGGTCTTCCAACCCTTGCTTTGAGAACAGCCCTCTGATCCTCTGCAGTGAAGCCCAAACTAAACTTGTCGGTCTTCGGAGTAAAGTCAGGAAGTCGGCCCCAGTTTGCACACTCACCCTTCTCAATCACAGCCCGGGCATCCTTTAAGGAAGCCATCTTCAAAGGAGGGTCTTCAATCACAGTTTCTGCTGACGTCAATGTCTGAGGTACCTCTTCAAAGTGTTGGAAGGGGGTTTCAATGAATTCCCCATCCATTTCTATGTACCGGAACGAGTTTAGGTGGCTGACCATATACTCTTCCTCCCCTGAACTGTAACAATCTTTCCTCTGACTGGGTACTTAAGCTTCTGATGAAGTGTGGAGGTCACAGCTCCAGCCTTGTGGATCCATGGACGACCCAGCAAACAAGAGTAGGATGGACGGATGTCCATCACATAGAAAGTCAAATCAAAAACTTGAGAACCAACCCTGATTGGAATGTCAACTTCGCCATGTACCATCCTGTTTGAACCGTCAAAGGCTCGGACGACAATGTTACTGGGCTTGAGCTCCAGACCCTCGCAATCCAATCTGTCTAGGGCCTTCTTGGGCAATACATTCAATGAAGAATCGGTGTCTACCAACACATGAGCAATAGTAGTGCCCCTGCATTCAATGGAGACATGCAGGGCATCGTTATGGTTCTTTCCTTTGGCAGTCAGATCGGCGTCAGAGAAGCCCAATCAATTATCGGCAGTCAAGTTGGCCACACAATCGGTAAATTTATCAGCAGACGTTTCTTATGGCACATGGGCCGTCTTCAGGAAGGAAATCAGGGCCTTGGCGTGGGCCTCTGAACACAACAACAGTGATAGCATAGAAATCTTCGATGGGGTGTGCCCCAGCTGCTCAACTACGTTGAAATCACTTTTCTTGATAATCTTGAGGATCTCCTCCATCTCTTGTTGGGAAGCCTCAACATTGGTTGTCTTTGGTGCCTCCGTCAGGGAAGGAAAATCAGTAGCAATCCCTTTGCCCCGAGCGTTAGACGACTCGGCAGCAGGGGTAGAAACAGGAACTTGATTAGGAAGGGGAACAGACACACTTGCAGGTGTGATGATAAGAGGTTTCTGAATAGCTGGTGGCGCAATATTTGGCGAGAACAGCCTACCACTGCGGGTAATTTTGGCGGGCCCGGTGATGTTACTGACACCGGTACTTGTATCAAACTCTTGCTTAACTCCAAGAACATAAACATCTACCCCATAGTGCCATGGGACAGCCTTGTCAGATGTATAGGGGAGAGGCCCTGGAACAGTGATGATGATAGGAGCAATTTTCTGAGTGGAAATGATTTTGACAGGCTTCTTTGAGAGAGCCTTAGGAGGTTTGTTGAAAATAGTGACAATAGAAACTTCTTCAGTAGGGGTAGCAGGATCGGCAATCTTCTCGAACAATATTTCTTTGCTATCCATCAGGCTTTGGATACCTGATTTCAGCAAAGGGCAACCAGCAGGTAAAACAGCACATAGAAGGCAACCTTTACCACATCCCGGAAATAAACCGGCTAGCAACAGATTCCTTTTAATAGTCGATAACGGAGTAACAATCTCTTCCACAAAGGCTACATACCGGTCTTCTTCCACAACATTCACTCCATGCTGGGGCATGGGAGCAGTCACAACATTGGGCCTTTCGGGCGCCTCAAACTGTATTTCCTTAGCATCAATAAGGTCTTGAACCTTATTCCTCAGAGCCCAGCAATCGCCTGTAGTATGCCCGGGGCTATCAGAGTGATAAGCGCAACGGGCGTTGGGGTTGTACTTCGGAGAAGCTGTGTTCACCACCTTCGGAGCTTCCTTGACAGTTACCAGATTGGTTGACAGTAATTGCGGCAAAATCTGAGACAGGGTCATATTGAGTCGAGTGTACTGCCTCTTGGGTCTCTCACCCCTTTGTTGATTATACTGCTGAGGAGCAGCAACAGGCTTTGAAATTACCAATGCATTGACAGCTTGGCGGCGTTCCGGCTTAACTTGTCTTCTGGGACCATAAACAGCACTGGCTTCCTTCTTGAAGGGCTTCTTTTCAGTACTTGCGGAGGCACCTTTCTGTATCTTCCCTGACTTGATACCAGCTTCTATTCTCTCACCAATCAAGATCAAATCTGTAAACCCAGCAGAAGAATTACCAATCAGATGATTGAAGAATGGACCAGACAAGGTCCCTAAGAACATGTCAACAAGTTCACAGTCAGTCAAAGGAGGCTGCACCCTTCCAGCTAGGTCTCTCCACTTTTGCGCAAATTCCTTAAATCCTTCGCCCGTCCCCAGTGACATACCCTGAAGTTGGGTACGTGTAGGAGCAAGGTCAGAATTGTACTGATACTGTTTATAAAATGCGGTAGCCAAATCCTCCCAGATTCGAATACTGGCTCCATCCAGCTGATAGAACCATTCGAGTTGAGACCCCGAAAGGCTATCTTGGAAGAAATGGATCCATAGGTTCTTGTCTGCAGTGTAAGGTTGGATCTTCCTTACATATGATCTGAGATGCAGCTTAGGACAGGAAGCCTCGTCGTACTTCGCAAAGGCAGATGCCTTGAACTTGTGTGGGATCACCACTCCAGAAGATAAACCTAGATCTCCAAAATGCAGCCCCGACACATTTTGAATCTCCATGGCACTTAAACGGTCCTCTAGTTGCTTGTATATGTCTGCAGCAGGAGGGTACTGTTCATCATTGTAATTCCTCTCTTTGTCGGAGACTGCAGGACTAGGAGCCCTTCCCCCTTGGAGACTGTCTTTCTCTGCAGAGGAGGTAGCCTGATCAGCCTCATTATGGAGTGTATTCCCAAACCTGCGTCCAGTGTTGAACAGCGCAGTCCTCTTCTTCTTCTTCTTCTTCAAGAGCAGAGTCTTCAACTCTTGTTGACCTTGGGCTAAGCTCATGACCAGCTCTTGAAACTGGGCGTTCTGGGCCTGGAGGGCCTTGATAGCTTGCTCACTGGATGATTCAGGATTCATGATGACTGTTCAAATAAATAGCGAAGAAGATTAAGCAACCTGTATAAAAAGGGTACCTGTTATGCACATAATGCATGAGATGTTATTTATGCAATGCATTCAAGGATTTTAGAAATTCACAATTGTTGCAGACAAAAAAGAACGCACATCATATTAATAAGAAGAAATTTGTTAGTACATAAATGCCCCATGGGCCAAATATTACAAAAAACTTCTCAAGGTAAAAAGACGTTGCGCATCCTCTTTGGTGCGATGTAGGTGTTGAGGGTCTCTTGCTCATGGAGTCGGCGGGTAAGTTCCAAAACCTTCTTCTCACTGGCGTAGAAGCTGGCTTCAAAAGTGTTATGTTCCTCCTTGAGTTGGATCCAACTCTTCTGCATCTCCTCCCACGATGTAGGCATGTCAGGATATAGGATGGTGTAGGGAACCTCTCCTTCCTTAACGGGCTCTTTAATCACAGGGAGAACATGAGGGTAAGGCATCATTAGACTTTGGGCTCGGGTTCGTACCCACTTGAGATAAGGCTCAAGAGGGATGGAGTTCTTGTGCCCCAGTGTCTTGCTATCTACCTTGTTAGGCATCCTCCAAGCTCTGATGAATCTTTGGCGAAGTCCTTGCACATCGTTGTCGAAGTCAAAAACTAGGTCGGGAATCAACATGTCGTGAGGGCCATCCCTCCGTGCATATCCAAATTGTCTCAAAGCTAGACAAGGGTTATAGGTAATGCCTCCTCTAATGCCAAGTAATGGAACATTAGGTAACTCTCCACAACGATCGACGATGATGACATTTTCTCTGGACCGAGAACACCAATGTACATCAGAGTGAGTGAGGGTCATCAACCGTTGTGACCACCTTAGGCCTTGGTCATTCTTCAAGACAGATTGTGGAAGGTGCGAAATAAACCACCTTGCAAGGAGAGGAGTACAGCACATGAGAACACCCCTCTTTCTCATTTTTCGTGTGTAAAATGAGTGAAGAATGTCCCCAAGCAATGTTGGTATTAGATTTTTGGATAAGAAGATCTTGACGGCGTTGACATCTACAAGCTGGTCAGGATTTGGGAACAAGACCAACCCAAAAATGAGGAGTGCCACAATTTCTTCAAAGGCTTGTAGGTCCAATAAATTTCAACACTCTTGTGCCTTCTCAAACAAGAATTTTGCCAAGAAGCCTTTGAAACCGCTTCTAGTTTCCCAATTCCGCTTGATGTCAGATGGTTGCAAGTGTAGTGCTTGAGCAACATCTTCAGGCTTTGGTTCTTTTTCCGTACCGTTGTAGGGTAGTTGATTAAGAATAGGAATTCTCAGAAGTTGAGATAATTCCTCCAAAGTGGGCACCAACTGGTAGTCGGGGAAAGTGAAACAGTGGTGAAGGGGGTCAAAGAACTGGAACAGCACCTTCATCATGTCCTCTTCAATGTTGGTGTTGACTAGGCTGAGCAGTCTACCATGTCTTTCACTGAAGGGAGAGCTTCCCGGAATTCTGAATGTGATCTCCTTGAGTTGAGGAGGGATTCTCACAAGGTTGACTTGGATAGTTTTCCTGCGAAGAATTTCCATGACCTACAAAACAAGAACAAAGGTGAAGATCTAAACCCTTGAAATGGTTAGTGTATGCATATGATGCTTTATGATGCTCATGATGTATGCACAAACATATGTACAAGCAAATCACACAAAACCCTAGTTTCAGGCTTGCATGGGGTTTCATAGGTAAGTACCCTCTTGAGTGTAGTTGGCTTAAAACCTGTCCTATAAATAGTAACCGGGTTCTAAGGAGCTCAATATCATCGGATTGTTTTACATGTTCATTGTTTTGGTTTAGCCACTTAACTAGCGACCAAAATATTCCAAGAAAACAACCCTCAATGAGTGTAGTATCGAGTATCTACCAACTTCGGACTGCACCAAAGCCGGTCATCTTACTACCCCTAATTAAAGGCTAAGATGGTCAAGTAAGGTTCTAGGTCATTAGTTCTTAGGGACATCACTTAGCGGCCCCGTACTCTCCTTGATTGAACTCAAGGGTTACCGGTACTCACAAATATGTCGCACTAATATAGCTATTGCTTCGACCGTGTCGGTATACCCCGCACAGTTTCCACAACGTATTGCTATCTATGAATGTTTCCCCAAATCCGGGTGTAGGATTTCAAGCCACAACAAAAGAGCCAAGATGTAAAGCAATCAAAGCAAACAATTTAGTCATTCAAGAGGGTGATCTAAGCCCTAAGGTTACTCCACTTTAAAATTTTCCCCAGCAGAGTCGCCGGTTCTGTGATACGGTGGGAGAACTGACTTGAGTTTTTGCGTTTGTTTTTTCGCAAATGTTTCGGTTGAGCAAGAGTCGCCACCGACTTTTTATTTTATCCTAAGGAAAGGTTAAAAAGCACAGCAAAAACCTTTGAGATGTTTTCTTGGGTTCGGGGAGTAGATTATAGAAAGGGAATGTATTAGCACCCTTTCTATCCATGGTTATCCATGGGCTCTTAGTTACTTGCTTAGATCAACTTGCCTTGATTTTCAATTGTTTGAAATGGTGCCTTGTGTGTGGGTTTGAAAATGTTTTGAAAAGAGGCCAATGTGGTGGCAACCTTTGTAATGATCCATGTTGGGATGTGTACAAAGGTGTATATCTTTTGAAAAGTTTTTTCAATGTTTTTGAAATTTGTTTTGAAAGTGTGTTATGATGTGTGGTTTTGAAAAGTAGGCAAGTGTTTTTGTTTTTCAAGTTGGCAAGTAACCAAAAGCTATCTACCCTAAATTTCTCAAAGATCTTTGCTAGTTTTTAACCCTTTTAACAATTTTGTTCCACCATTGTATTTGGTGGACAATCTTGTGTTAGGATGTGAACGGGACGGGCGCGGGTCATCGTTTAGACCATGATTGCAATGGTGCCAAGTATCTTTGGGCAATTTTTCCTTTAAGGGACTTGATCATTTTTAGGCAACTTTTGATAGCATCATCGAGGGACTATGATCATTTGTTTTGTTTTTGCCAAAGATACCTAACATGCAACATGGCCCATTATTGAAGGCAACAAGTGTAGTACCCTAGGGGTGCAAGTGTGATTAGTGTTGTCCATTTCCATGCTTTTATCTTGGAATTAGGTCAAGCTATTGTTTGGTTGATTTTTGCATACAAAACCCTAATTCTATCATGGCATATTTAGAAAGCTTTAAAATGCGGAATTTAAAGGTCCTAAATTATTACAACACAAATTATGGGATGGGGGGTACAAATGTCCAAATGGGGGATATTTTAGCAAGAAATTAAAACTAAACTATTACATCCAAATTGAATTATACAAATTATTTAATATACAATAATCAAATAAAATACAACAAAGATGCAAAAAATGATTTTTCTATATGTATGTAAAAGTGTTTTTTATGTGTCAAATAAACAAAAATGAAAATGGTTAATTTTTGGTTTTTTTATGTATTTAGGGTAAAACCCTAATTTGCTAAATAAAATGTATTAATTATTTAATATATGCAATTATTTATTAATTATGTACAAAAAATAAATAAAAAGGAAGTATATTGTAAAAAAGTGATTTTTGAGATTAAATATTAATAAAAATAAAAATGTAGTATTTTTGTATTTTTATCCTAAATATTATAATAAATATATAAGTATTTATAGTATTTACTAAATATATTAAATATGTTCAAAAATAAAATATTTATTATTTACAAAAAAAAAAGTATATTTTTTTTATAAAATGTTTTCAAAAGATAAAATAAAATAAAATCAGAAAATAAAATGTATTTTGGATTATTTTTGTATTTTGAATAAAAGAGGTATTTTGTATATTTATGTACAAATTCAAATAAAACAAACAAAAATCCAAATAAAATGCAAAAATGGTTGAAAAAATGTTTTTAATATTTTTTATGTTTTATCAAAAAATAATAAGTCAGAATAAAAAAACGAAAAAGTCAAAAAATGATAAAAATAAACACAATGGGCCAAGGGGGTGCAAGTGTGGAAAAGTGGTGCAAATAGAAAGAACAACACAGGCCCAGCCCAAAGACTTTGTCTTCAACCTCTGGCCAGGTTCAAACACAAAACGCGCGCCTTCTTGTTCATCTCTCTAACTCCTGATTCTTTGATTTTCAGCATAAACTCATAACATAAAATATGTCAAGCATCAAACCACGAATCCATACATACCAAGAACTTGATCTAACTCTCAGAAATGAGAGAGAATTTATTCTCCCCCAATTCCTGACCTAGTTTTTTTCAGATGTTCAGATTCAAAATACTCTTAGCACACATAATATAAATGAAAAGTAACTATATGGATGGCTTCAGGGCTATGATTAGAACATGTTTTCTTCACAAACTTAAACCTAACTATGCCTGGATAGAGAGATAGAAGTTCAAAAACTTACCTGTTCAGCTTGATTCGTGTATGACAATGGAGGCACTTTCAAGGCAATGTGAGGACTTGTACAGCTTGCTTGAAGTTCAGGGATGCTTCTCCAATGCTTGGTGTGCTTTGAATCTTGCTGAATCATTCCATGGAAGTCAACCTGCAAGAGAGAAAAATGAAAATGGCAAACTATGCTATGGCTGTTACAGTCTGTATCTAAGTTTGGGGATAGCCTGTTTGGGTGTTATTGAATGTGTTTGAGGAGGTTTGGATGAAAACGCACGAGGGAAATGAATTGTGGAAGTCAATATGTAGAAGATACCCTGTTTTGCCACAAAACTGTGTTTTGATGAATGAGAGAGTTTTGAGGATGGCTTGGTCGTGTTTTAGGTCTGTTAGGGAGTATGGAATGTGTGGAGAAAGTTTGCTTAAGCTTGTCTTGACAGGAATGAGAGTTGTTGTTGTGTTTGCAAAGTTACTTCTAATGTAAGCAAAAGTTGTCAAGTTTGTTTACAAGCTTATGCAGGCCCCCTAAACATGCTGCCTCAATCCCTCTTGATCAGTGTGATTAGTTCCTGAACTTGTTCCTATAAGATATGCATTGTACTTCTTTGATTCATGTTTTGACATAAAGGCATACTTTACAAGAATAGATAAGTTGCTTTTTCCATTTATGGCTTAATTCTTCATGTAATGTCCAAATGCATAGAATAACATCTTGGCACAATGGATTGGCATTTAATTATTGAGTGTAAATGAGATTAGAGGCCTGTAATGTAGCTTTCACATACTGAGTTCAAAAATGCACAAGTTATGAACATGGAAATGGCTCATGAACAAAGTGACTTTTGCCCATATTGACAAATTCGATTCTCCCTAACCACATGGGTGTTTGAGAAGTTCTTGGACATTTTGGAAAGCTTGGAATGTGTACTACAATCCATCTTTGTAATGCAAATTGAAATTCCAAGTGGAAGCATGTGAAAAGTGGCCATGAAATTGGGCAAAAATCCTGCCTAGAATAGGTCAAAAATTTTCTAAGTTAAGAATGTTTGGCACCCTTGTTCCAAAAATCATAACTTGAGCTACAAGCTTCTTTTGAGGAAACGTTGTGAATAAAAGTTGTATATTTTGCAATGGACTATAACTTTCATGTTTTGAGTTTTCCTTGAATACAAATGTATCTTGATGAAAAAAAGGGACAAAGTTAGGAAAAAATTAGGAATTTTCATAACTTAGAAAATTTCTAAGTTATGAAATTTCTTCATTTCAAACCCTAATTTGTGATTTTTGATTTCTTGATGAACAAGTTTCACAATTTTACATGTCTTGATGAAAAATGAATCTTGGCACTTGATTTTGACCAAAAAGTCAAAGTTTGACTTTTCAGTATATAGTCAAATTTGGCTCAGTTGACTGGAAAATTCATCTGTCAATCTTGTGCATTTGGGATCTTTTGAACTTGTTGAATATGTCAAGACCATGCCATTGGGTCCTTGAGTCCCTATGTGAGCTTGGTTTGCCATTGGCTAGGTCAAACAGTCAAAAATTGCCTTTGTGCAGTCAAAACCCTAAAAATGACCATTTTGCCCTTTTAGTGATCTGATCAAATTTCTTGTGGAATTGTGATCCAAACTTGACCAAATGGTCCATATGAGTTCATAATGTTGATGTGGGTCAAATTTCATGAGGTTTGACTGTCAATTGACCACAGTTGACTTTTTCCCCAATACAATTGATTTCTAGGTCAATTGTCCAATTGACTAGGCAAAGATTGGAATCAAGGATTGAAACTTGGTATGGACAAACTTGGGAGTCCAATATGAAGCATGAAAGTCATCTTAGGCATTTTAGGTCAAAACATCTTTGTGCAAAACACAAACCCTAATTTGGGTCAATAGTGCAAGGAGGGGTCCTGAGCAAAGCAAACCCTAACTGGATCTTGAGCTCCAAGGGTCTTGTGATGAGAAAATGTTGAGGAAATGGGAGGGTAAATTTTGGGGTACAACAGTTGCCCCTGTTCAATCTTCTTGAACCTGAAGAGTTAGATTGGCAAGCTTGTCTTTCGGGACTCGAGGGTAAAAGGAGATTGGACACTAGAGTGCCCTGAAATTTGCACTCGCATGCTGGAGTATCAGCAATGTGATGTTGGGAATGGGCTTATAGATGCCATTTGGAGAGATGGTGGATAGGAGGATGGGCTTATAGATGCCATCTGGAGGTGTGACAGAACCTTGTCGGGAATGGGCTTATAGATGCCATTTGGAATGGTTGATAGGGGGATGGGCTTATAGATGCCATCTGGAGATGTGACAGAACCTTGTCGGGAATGGGCTTATAGATGCCATTTGGAATGGTTGATCGCGTAAGAGATTCCTTAGCGAGAACCTGCGTATTTTGAGAAAGGAAGATGTTTCATGGCCTGTTACAGGTGTTGATCTTCAAACTCTTCATGCAGATATGCCCTGGCTAGATACAGGAGTCGAATCCATAACTAGTTGCTCACAGATGTGCCCTGGCTAGATACAGGAATCGAATCTGGAATTGTCATCTACAGATATGCCCTGGCTGGATACAGGAATCGAATCTGGAATTGGTCGTTTACAGATATGCCCTGGTTGGATACAGGTGTCGAATCTGGAAATTGCAAAAGGTAGGTAGAGATAGCTTTCCTGGCTGGATACAGGTGTAAACCTCTGACCTGAGAATGAAAGATAATTTCCTGGCCTGTTACAGGTGTTGATCTTCAAACTCTTCATGCAGATATGCCCTGGCTAGATACAGGTATCGAATATACAATCAATCACTCACAGATGTACCCTGGCTAGATACAGGAATCGAATCTGGAATTGCGATAGTTGATGGTAATCATCTTTGGAGTGTCCTTTTTCCTGAAAAGGCAAAACATCAGTTGTATGTAATGTCATGATGTATGAAATGCATGATGTCAGGATGCTCAAAATGAGATAGTGTTGTATGCAATTTATCATGTATATGAGCAGGATGTAGGAAATGTGAAATGTTTTATGAATGTATTTTCGTCCAGGAAAATAAATCCTTGACGAGTGCCGGGAACTTGTTGAATCCTGGGCTGATGTTGAAGAGTAGAGTTCTTCGCTTCCGCTGGGGATGATGGTTGCAAGAATAAATCGGTAGGAGAAGATGACTCCGTTGGGGAATAAACGTGTTGGAGAGATTAATCTGCGGGGAACTACTCTGTGGGGAGAGATACTTCGTTGAGGTTTTGATGAGAGCTCCGCTGGGGATTTCAACGATAAACTCCGCTGGGGATTCCGCTGATAAGTTGTGTTGGGGAATTTTGATGAACTCCGCTGGGGATAGGAAGAACTTCGCCGAGGACGAATTTTCCGTGGTAATTAGCTGAGGATAACCCAGTTATACTCTAGTGGGGAAATAACCTTTAAGTAAAGCCGGGGAGACGCGTTTGTACTATGCAGGGCATAAGCTTCCAGAATCTACTGGGGAGATTGATTCGACTCTTCTGGGGAAAACTCTTGAACTGTACTGGGGAAATGGCTCCATTGGGGTGTCTGGTATTCCGCCGGGGAACAATCTTATATTAAGACTGCCGGGGATGCTTGCTGGGGAAAGTCTATATTCCGCTGGGGAATGTTGAGATCTTCTGGGGATACCCATCTTCCTTAAGGCTGACAGTAGACAAACTCTGCTTGGGGAGAGTATCGCTAACTTGGTAGGGGAATATGGTGCCTTTTCAGGGCTGATGGGAAACCAACTCTACCTGAGGAGAGTATTGTTGAATCTGATCTTTCTCTGCGGGGAGTTGAGGTGACTTGGTTACGTTCTTCAGCCGAACCTACCTTGGTACCTTGGTGGACAGAGCAACTAGATCGCTTAGACAATTCTAAATTGCCCCTGTTTCTGATGTCACCTGTAATTAGTCCTTTGTTCCATATGCAAATATTTATGAGTTAGCAAATAATGTCAAATGCATATATCAAAAATGAACATTGGACGTTCTTTGTAAAACAAAACAGAAAAAGGAAAAACTATGGGTAATTTGTCTGAAAAATTGAACTTGTATTGATTTTGAAATTTGCATGTAAATAGGCGTTTATGTACAAGAGGCTGACGTCCTAGTAAGAGAACGCCACCGAACAACATAGAGTTTATACAATTTTGAAAAGGAACAAAATAGCTATGTGAAAAATAATCCCACTGGGTTCCGACTCTGCTATCGCCCTTATGTCTTCGAGCGTCTCATCGTTTGCTGCTTAGTTGAAGATGAAGTTGATTGATCGATGCCGAAGTGTGAGCCTGATAGTTGATGCTGAATTCTGGATGCAAGGTGATCCAATGAGACATAGTGTTACGCTTTATCCCTAACTTTTGCCTGGACCGCCCTTTCGGGTTTTCAGTGCACCGGGATACCCATTTTTGCCCAAGCCGCCTTTTCAGGTTTTCGACTTGCCGGGTGTACAGATTTTTTTCATTTCATCCCTTATTTTGCCCGAACCCTTTTGGTTCACCGGGAGGCCCTTATTTTTGCCTAGGTGTGTCAACCTAGCGGGTCTTTTATTCATGCATAGTATATTTTTACTATGTCTGCATTGGCAGGATGAGGAAGGTCGTCACCATCTATGGTGGTTAGAATCATGGCTCCTCCTGAGAAGATATGTTTAACCACAAATGGCCCTTCGTACATAGGGGTCCATTTGCCCCTGGGATCACTTTGAGGAAGAATGATGCGCTTGATTACCAGGTCTCCGACTTGATACTCTTGTCGTCTGACTTTCTTGTTAAATGCCTTGATCATCCGTTTTTGGTACGTCTGACCATGACAAATAGTAGTGAGTCTCTTTTCGTTAATCAGGTTTAATTGATCAAGCCGAGTCTGGATCCAGTCATCTTCGCTCAAACCCGCATCCTTCATTATCCGGAGATAGGGTATCTGGACTTCAATAGGCAAGAGTGCCTCCATGCCATAGACCAGGGAAAAGGGAGTTGCCCCTGTTGACGTCCGTGCTGAGGTACGGTACCCATGAAGAGCAAACGGTAACATTTCGTGCCAATCTTTGTAGGTCACTGTCATCTTCTGCACAATCTTCTTGATGTTCTTATTCACTGCTTCTACAGCCCCATTCATCTTCGGCCGGTAGGGAGAAGAGTTGTGGTGCTGTATCTTGAATTGCTCGCAGAGCTCAGTGATCATCTTGTTGTTAAGATTGGTACCATTGTCCGTAATGATCCTCTCAGGTACACCGTATCGAAAGATCAAGTTATGCCGAATGAACCGTTCCACGACGCTTTTGGTTACAGTGGCGTAGGAAGCTGCTTCAACCCACTTTGTGAAGTAATCAATCGCTACCAGGATGAAGCGATGCCCGTTAGATGCCGTAGGTTTGATCTCGCCGATCATATCAATGCCCCACATTGCAAAAGGCCAAGGTGCGGTCAAGACGTTCAGAGGAACCGGAGGAATGTGCACCTTATCAGCATAGATCTGGCATTTATGACAAGTTCGAGAATGTTGATAACAGTCGGCTTCCATTGTGGACCAGAAATATCCTGCCCGAAGGATTTTCTTTGCCATGGTATGTCCACTGGAATGTGTTCCGAAGGTACCTTCATGTAGCTCTGCCATGATCTTTTCTGCTTCAGTTTTATCCACACAACGCAGTAGGGTTGAATCATGGTTCCGTATGTAGAGAATATCGTTGCTGAGGAAGAACTTTGCCGCAAACCTTCTCAGGAATTTCTTGTCAATAACCGATGCGCCCTCGGGGTATTCTTGAGCTTCCAAGTACCTCTTCACCTCGTGATACCAGGGTTTTTCTGTTACCTCTTCAGCCTCAAGATCACAGCAATATGCAGGTTCGTCCAATTTCCAGATAATGATCCGGGGAGCCTCGTTGTCCCATTTGACTTTGAACATAGAAGACATCGTAGCCAACGCATCCGCTAACTGATTCTCCTCTCTTGGAAAGTGTTCAAAAGTTATCTCCTCGAAGTGGGGAAGCAATGTCAGCACATACTCCTTGTAAGGAATAAGATTTGGGTGTTTCATATCCCACTCGCCTTTGATCTGATTGATCACGAGAGCGGAATCTCCGAAGACACTCAGAAACTTGATCCTTAAGTCGATTGCAGCTTGAAGACCCATGATACATGCCTCATACTCTGCCATATTGTTGGTGCAGTTGAAACATAACCGGGCGGTAAGTGGAGTATGAGTGCCTTTAGGGGATATGATCACAGCGCTGATACCATTACCCAAAGCGTTCGAGGCTCCATCAAAGTGCATAGACCATCGGGATCCTTCCTCAGGTCCTTCATCCGGTCCAGGTACTTCACAATCAGTCACTACCATAATATCCTCATCTGGAAATTCAAAGTTCATCGACTGGTAATCGTCCACTGCCTGGTGTGCCAAGTGGTCTGCCAATACACTTCCCTTGATTGCTTTCTGAGCCGTGTACTGGATGTCATATTCCGTCAAGATCATTTGCCATCTTGCTATTCTTCCAGACAAGGCGGGCTTTTCGAATATGTACTTGATTGGATCCATTTTTGAAATCAACAGAGTAGTGTGAGTCAACATATACTGTATCAGCCGGCGAGCAGCCCATACCAGAGCGCAGCAAGTTTTCTCGAGCAGTGAGTATCGGGTATCACAGTCGGTAAACTTTTTGCTAAGGTAATAAATAGCATGCTCTTTTCGGCCAGACTCGTCATGCTGCCCCAGCACACACCCCATTGAGTTGTCAAGTACTGTCAAGTATAAGATTAGAGGTCTCCCTTCAACCGGTGGCATAAGAATGGGTGGTTCTTGGAGATACTCTTTGATCTTTTTGAAAGAATCCTGACATTCATCGTTCCAACGTACTACTTGATCCTTCTTCAGTAGCTTGAAGATTGGTTCACAGGTAGCAGTTAAATGTGAGATGAATCGGGCAATGTAGTTCAGCCGTCCTAAAAAGCCTCTGACTTCTTTCTCTGTCTTGGGAGTTGGCATCTCTTGTATGGCTTTCACCTTGGCAGGGTCCACTTGAATACCTTTGTCGCTTACGATGAAGCCTAGCAATTTTCCAGATCTCACCCCAAAGGTGCATTTGTTCGGGTTCAACCTCGGCTTGTACAACTTCAGACGGTCAAACAACTTCCGTAGATGGTCAAGGTTTTCCTCCTCAGTTTGGGACCTTGCAATCATATCATCGACGTATACTTCTATCTCGTGATGGATCATATCATGAAATAAAGAAACCATGGCACGTTGGTAGGTTGCCCCAGCATTTTTCAAACCAAAAGGCATGACCTTGTAGCAAAAAGTGCCCCACTGGGTAACAAAAGTGGTTTTCTCCATATCTTCAGGAGCCATCTTGATCTGATTATAATCGGAGAAGCCGTCCATGAAGGAGAAAACTTTATGCTAAGCAGTATTGTCAACCAGAACGTCGATATGAGGCAGAGGGAAATCATCCTTGGGGCTCGCCCTATTCAAATCCCTGTAATCAACACACATTCGGACCTTACCATCTTTCTTCGGCACTGGAACCACGTTGGCGATCCACTGAGGGTAAGAAGTTACAGCCAGAAACCCGGCATCAAATTGTTTCATAACCTCAGCTTTGATTTTCTCGGACATCTCTGGACGCATACGGAGGACCTTCTGTTTTACCGGAGGGCAGTGTTCCTTGGTAGGCAAGTGATGAACCACAATGTCGGTATCCAACCCAGGCATGTCTTCGTAAGACCAGGCAAAGATTTCCACATAGTCATGCAGCATCTGAATCAACTGTTGCTTCACACTGAGCTCTAGATTGGCACCAATCTTGACTTCCTTTCTGTCTGTCTCAGTACTCAGATTTACCGTTTCCACTGGCTCTTCATGTGGATGAATGGCCCTCTCTTCCTGGAGTAGCAGTCTTGCAAGTTCACCAGGCACTTCACAATCATCTTGACCTTCGTCTTCGGCTAAGTTGATCGGATTTTCGAAGTCATAACTGGCAGTAGCAGAGTCGTTACCAGTGAGATCCAGAGTGGATTGGAACCTGTATAAGTGAGTGTGTGTAAATATAGCTATTTTTCAATATATAATAAAGAAAGAAAAGGAGCGCAAGATTTTGAAATGCAACAAACGTCCAATGTTTTTATTGATGATATATGAAAATGACAATCAAAAGCCCTCACAAATGAAGCCACGGTGCCCCGGGTAGGACAGCGAGCCATAAAAGTTTCAACACATTGTTTGTTACAAATTGAAAACAAAAGAGTTCATTACTGAGTGACAAAAGTAATAGGTGTGAAGTCTTTGGCGGTCCAGTTGCTTGGTCCATTGTCGGTTGTTGGGTAGATCCAGCTGTCGAAATCAGGTTCCTCCATGTCGTCTTTAATAGCATTCACTCCTGGATTGGTGATGAACACAGGAGGTCTTCCAACCCTTGCTTTGAGAACAGCCCTCTGATCCTCTGCAGTGAAGCCCAAACCAAACTTGTCGGTCTTCGGAGTAAAGTCAGGAAGTCGGCCCCAGTTTGCACACTCACCCTTCTCAATCACAGCCTGGGCATCCTTTAAGGAAGCCATCTTCAAAGGAGGGTCTTCAATCACAGTTTCTGCTGACGCCAATGTCTGAGGTACCTCTTCAAAGTGTTGGAAGGGGGTTTCAATGAATTCCCCATCCATTTCTATGTACCGGAACGTGTTTAGGTGGCTGACCATATACTCTTCCTCCCCCTGAACTGTAACAATCTTTCCTCTGACTGGGAACTTAAGCTTCTGATGCAGTGTGGAGGTCACAGCTCCAGCCTTGTGGATCCATGGACGACCCAGCAAACAAGAGTAGGATGGACGGATGTCCATCACATAGAAAGTCGAATCAAAAACTTGAGAACCAACCCTGATTGGAATGTCAACTTCGCCATGTACCATCCTTTTTGAACCGTCAAAGGCTCGAACGACAATGTTACTGGGCTTGAGCTCCAGACCCTCACAATCCTATCTGTCTAGGGCCTTCTTGGGCAATACATTCAATGAAGAACCGGTGTCTACCAACACATGAGCAATAGTAGTGCCCCTGCATTCAATGGAGACATGCAGGGCGTCGTTATGGTTCTTTCCTTTGGCAGTCAGATCAGCGTCAGAGAAGCCCAATCCATTATCGGCAGTCAAATTGGCCACACAATCGGTAAATTGATCAGCAGACATTTCTTGTGGCACATGGGCCGTCTTCAGGAAGGAAATCAGAGCCTTGGCGTGGGCCTCTGAACACAACAACAGTGATAGCATAGAAATCTTCGATGGGGTGTGCCCCAGCTGCTCAACTACGTTGAAATCACTTTTCTTGATAATCTTGAGGATCTCCTCCATCTCTTGCTGGGAAGCCTCAACAGTGGTTGTCTTTGGTGCCTCCGTCAGGGCAGGCAAATCAGTAGCAATCCCTTTCCCCCGAGCGTTAGACGACTCGGCAGCAGGGGTAGAAACAGGAACTTGATTAGGAAGGGGAACAGGCACACTTGCAGGTGTGATGATAAGAGGTTTCTGAATAGCTGGTGGCGCAATATCTGGCGAAAACAGCCTACCACTGCGGGTAATTTTGGCGGGCATGGTGATGTTACTGACACCGGTACTTGTATCAAACTCTTGCTTAACTCCAAGAACATAAACATCTGCCCCATAGTGCCATGGGACAGCCTTGTCAGATGTATAGGGGAGAGGCCTGGAACAGTGATGATTATAGGAGCAATTTTCTGAGTGGAAATGATTTTGACAAGCTTCTTTGAGAGAGCCTTAGGAGGTTTGTTGAAAATAGTGACAATAGAAACTTCTTCAGTAGGGGTAGCAGGAACGGCAATCTTCTCGAACAAGATTTCTTTGCTATCCATCAGGCTTTGGATACCTGATTTCAGCAAGGGGCAACCAGCAGGTAAAACAGCACATAGAAGGAAACCTTTACCACATCCCAGAAATAAACCGGCTAGCAACAGATTCCTTTTAACAGTCGATAACGGAGTAACAATCTCTTCCACAGAGGCTACATATCGGTCTTCTTCCATAGCATTCACTCCATGCTGGGGCATGGGAGCAGTCACAACATTGGGCCCTTCGGGCGCCTCAAACTATATTTCCTTAGCATCAATAAGGTCTTGAACCTTATTCCTCAGAGCCCAGCAATCGTCCGTAGTATGCTCGGGGCTATCAGAGTGATAAGCGCAACGGGCGTTGGGGTTGTACTTCGGAGAAGCTGTGTTCACCACCTTCGGAGCTTCCTTGACAGTTACCAGATTGGTTGACAGTAATTGCGGAAAAATCTGAGACAGGGTCATATTGAGTCGAGTGTACTGCCTCTTGGGTCTCTCACCCCTTTGTTGATTATAATGCTGAGGAGCAGCAACAGGCTTTGAAATTACCAATGCATTGACAGCTTGGCGGCGTTTCGGCTTAACTTGTCTCCATGGCACTTAAACGGTCCTCTAGTTGCTTGTATATGTCTGCAGCAGGAGGGTACTGTTCATCATTGTAATTCGTCTCGTTGTCGGAGACTGCAGGACTAGGAGCCCTTCCCCCTTGGAGACTGTCTTTCTCTGCAGAGGAGGTAGCCTGATCAGCCTCATTATGGAGTGTATTCCCAAACCTGCGTCCAGTGTTGAACAGCGCAATCCTCCTCTTCTTCTTCTTCTTCAAGAGCAGAGTCTTCAACTCTTGTTGACCTTGGGCTAAGCTCATGACCAGCTCTTGAAACTGGGCGTTCTGGGTCTGGAGGGCCTTGATAGCTTGCTCACTGGATGATTCAGGATTCATGATGACTGTTCAAATAAACAACGAAGAAGATTAAGCAACCTGTAGAAAAAGGGTACATGTTATGCACAGGATGCATGAGATGTTATTTATGCAATGCATTCAAGGATTTTAGAAATTCACAATTGTTGCAGACAAAAAAGAATGCACGTCATATTAATAAGAAGAAATTTGTTAGTACATAAATGCCCCATGGGCCAAATATTACAAAAAACTTCTCAAGGTAAAAAGACGTTGTGCATCCTCTTTGGTGCGATGTAGGTGTTGAGGGTCTCTTGCTCATGGAGTCGGCGGGTAAGTTCCAAAACCTTGTTCTCACTGGCGTAGAAGCTGGCTTCAAAAGTGTTCCGTTCCTCCTTGAGTTGGATCCAACTCTTCTGCATCTCCTCCCACGATGTAGGCATGTCAGGATATATGATGGTGTAGGGAACCTCTCCTTCCTTAACAGGCTCTTTAATCACAGGGAGAACATGAGGGTAAAGCATCATTAGACTCTGGGCTCGGGTTTGTACTCACTTGAGATAAGGCTCAAGAGGGATGGAGTTCCTGTGCCCCAGTGTCTTGATGTCTACCTTGTTAGGCATCCTCCAAGCTCTGATGAATCTTTGGCGAAGTCCTTGCGCGTCATTGTCGAAGTCAAAAACTAGGTCGGGAATCAACATGTCGTGAGGGCAATCCCTCCGTGCATATCCAAATTGTCTCAAAGCTAGACAAGGGTTGTAGGTAATGCCTCCTCTAATGCCAAGTAATGGAACATTAGGGAACTCTCCACAATGATCGACGATGATGACATTTTCTCAGGACCGAGAACACCAATGTACATCAGAGTGAGTGAGGGTCATCAACCGTTGTGACCACCTTAGGCCTTGGTCGTTCTTCAAGACAGATTGTGGAAGGTGCGAAATAAACCACCTTGCAAGGAGAGGAGTACAGCACATGAGAACACCCCTCTTTCTCATTGTTCGTGTGTAAAATGAGTGAAAAATGTCCCCAAGCAATGTTGGTATTGGATTTTTGGATAAGAAGATCTTGACGGTGTTGACATCTACAAGCTGGTCAGGATTTGGGAACAAGACCAACCCATAAATGAGGAGTGCCACAATTTCTTCAAAGGCTTGTAGGTCCAATGAATTCCAACACTCTTATGCCTTCTCAAACAAGAAATTTGCCAAGAAGCCTTTGACACCGCTTCTAGTTTCCCAATGCCCCTTGATGTCAGATGGTTGCAAGTGTAGTGCTTGAGCAACATCTTCAGGCTTTGGTTCTTTTTCCATACCGTTGTAGGGTAGTTGATTAAGAATAGGAATTCTCAGGAGTTGAGAAAATTCCTCCAAAGTGGGCACCAACTGGTAGTCGGGGAAAGTGAAATAGTGGTGAAGGGGGTCAAAGAACTGGAACAGCACCTTCATCATGTCCTCTTCAATGTTGGTGTTGACTAGGTTGAGCAGTCTACCATGTCTTTCACTGAAGGGAGAGCTTCCCGGAATTCTGATTGTGAGCTCCTTGAGTTGAGGAGGGATTCTCACAAGGTTGACTTGGATAGTTTTCCTGCGAAGAATTTCCATGACCTACAAAACAAGAACAAAGGTGAAGATCTAAACCCTTGAAATGGTTAGTGTATGCATATGATGCTTTATGATGCTCATGATGTATGCACAAACATATGTACAAGCAAATCACACAAAACCCTAGTTTCAGGCTTGCATGGGGTTTCATAGGTAAGTACCCTCTTGAGTGTAGTTGGCTTAAAACCTGTCCTATAAATAGTAACCAGGTTCTAAGGAGCTCAATATCATCGGATTGTTTTCCATGTTCATTGTTTTGGTTTAGCCACTTAACTAGCGACCAAAATATTCCAAGAAAACAACCCTCAATGAGTGTAGTGTCGAGTATCTACCAACTTCGGACTGCACCAAAGCCGGTCATCTCACTACCCCTAATTAAAGGCCAAGATGGTCAAGTAAGGTTCTAGGTCATTAGTGCTTAGTGACATCACTTAGCGGCCCCGTACTCTCCTTGATTGAACTCAAGGGTTATCGATACTCACAAATATGTCGCACTAATATAGCTATTGCTTCGACCGTGTCGGTATACCCCGCACAGTTTCCACAACGTATTGCTATCTATGAATGTTTCCCCAAATCCGGGTGTAGGATTTCAAGCCACAACAAAAGAGCCAAGATGTAAAGCAATCAAAGCAAACAATTTAGTCATTCAAGAGGGTGATCTAAGCCCTAAGGTTACTCCACTTTAAAATTTTCCCCAGCAGAGTCGCCAGTTCTGTGATACGGTGGGAGAACTGACTTGAGTTTTTGTGTTTGTTTTTTCGCAAATGTTTCGGTTGAGCAAGAGTCGCCATCGACTTTTTATTTTATCCTAAGGAAAGGTTAAAGAGCACAGCAAAAACCTTTGAGATGTTTTCTTGGGTTCGGGGAGTAGATTATAGAAAGGGAAGGTATTAGCACCCTTTCTATCCATGGTTATCCATGGGCTCTTAGTTACTTGCTTAGATCAACTTGCCTTGATTTTCAATTGTTTGAAATGGTGCTTTGTCTGTGGGTTTGAAAATGTTTTGAAAAGAGGCCAATGTGGTGGCAACCTTTGTAATGATCCATGTTGGGATGTGTACAAAGGTGTATATCTTTTGAAAAGTTTTTTCAATGTTTTTGAAATTTGTTTTGAAAGTGTGTTATGATGTGTGGTTTTGAAAAGTAGGCAAGTGTTTTTGTTTTACAAGTTGGCAAGTAACCAAAAGTTATCTACCCTAAATTTCTCAAAGATCTTTGCTATGTTTTAACCCTTTTAACAATTTTGTTCCACCATTGTATTTGGTGGACAATCTTGTGTTAGGATGTGAACGGGACGGGCGCGGGTCATCGTTTAGACCATGATTGCAATGGTGCCAAGTATCTTTAGGCAATTTTTCCTTTAAGAGACTTGATCATTTTTAGGCAACTTTTGATAGCGTCATCGAGGGACTATGATCATTTGTTTTGTTTTTGCCAAAGATACCTAACATGCAACATGGCCCATTATTGAAGGCAACAAGTGGAGTACCCTAGGGGTGCAAGTGTGATTAGTGTTGTCCATTTTCATGCTTTTATCTTGGAATTAGGTCAAGCTATTGTTTGGTTGATTTTTGCATACAAAACCCTAATTTTATCATGGCATATTTAGAAAGCTTTAAAATGCGGAATTTAAAGGTCCTAAATTATTACAACACAAATTATGGGATCGGGGGTACAAATGTCTAAATGGGGGATATTTTAGCAAGAAATTAAAACTAAACTATTACATCCAAATTGAATTATACAAATTATTTAATATACAATAATCAAATAAAATACAACAAAGATGCAAAAAATGATTTTTCTATATGTATGTAAAAGTGTTTTTTATGTGTCAAATAAACAAAAATGAAAATGGTTAATTTTTGGTTTTTTTATGTATTTAGGGTAAAACCCTAATTTGCTAAATAAAATGTATTAATTATTTAATACATGCAATTATTTATTAATTATGTACAAAAAATAAATAAAAAGGAAGTATATTGTAAAAAAGTGACTTTTGAGATTAAATATTAATAAAAATAAAAATGTAGTATTTTTGTATTTTTATCCTAAATATTATAATAAATATATAAGTATTTATAGTATTTACTAAATATATTAAATATGTACAAAAATAAAATATTTATTATTTACAAAAAAAAAGTATATTTTTTTTATAAAATGTTTTCAAAAGATAAAATAAAATAAAATCAGAAAATAAAATGTATTTTGGATTATTTTTGTATTTTGAATAAAAGAGGTATTTTGTATATTTATGTACAAATTCAAATAAAACAAACCAAAATCCAAATAAAATGCAAAAATGGTTGAAAAAATATTTTTAATATTTTTTATGTTTTATCAAAAAATAACAAGTCAGAATAAAAAAAGAAAAAGTCAAAAAATGATAAAAATAAACACAATGGGCCAAGGGGGTGCAAGTGTGGAAAAGTGGTGCAAATAGAAAGAACAACACAGGTCCAGCCCAAAGACTTTGTCTTCAACCTCTGGCCAGGTTCAAACACAAAACGCGCACCTTCTTGTTCATCTCTCTAACTCCTGATTCTTTGATTTTCAGCACAAACTCATAACATAAAAAATCTCAAGCATCAAACCACGAATCCATACATACCAAGAACTTGATCTAACTCTCAGAAATGAGAGAGAATTTCTTCTCCCCCAATTCCTGACCTAGTTTTTTTCAGATGTTCAGATTCAAAATACTCTTAGCACACATAATATAAATGAAAAGTAACTATATGGATGGCTTCAGGGCTATGATTAGAACATGTTTTCTTCACAAACTTAAACCTAACTATGCCTGGATAGAGAGATAGAAGTTCAAAAACTTACCTGTTCAGCTTGATTCGTGTATGACAATGGAGGCACTTTCAAGGCAATGTGAGGACTTGTACAGCTTGCTTGAAGTTCAGGGATGCTTCTCCAATGCTTGGTGTGCTTTGAATCTTGCTGAATCACTCCATGGAAGTCAACCTGCAAGAGAGAAAAATGAAAATGGAAAACTATGATATGGTTGTTACAGTCTGTATCTAAGGTTGGGGATAGCTTGTATGGATGTTATTGAATGTGTTTGAATAATATCTTGGAACAATGGATTGGCATTTAATTATTGAGTGTAAATTAGATTAGAGGCCTGTAATGTAGCTTGCACATGCTGAGTTCAAAAATGCACAAGTTATGAACATGGAAATGGCTCATGAACAAAGTGACTTTTGCCCATATTGACAAATTCGATTCTCCCTAACCACAAGGGTGTTTTAGAAGTTCTTTGACATTTTTGAAAGCTTGGAATGTGTAATACAAGCCATCTTTGTAATGCAAATTGAAATTCCAAGTGGAAGCATGTGAAAAGTGGCCATGAAGTTGGGCAAAAATCATGCCTAGAATAGGTCAAAATTTTTCTAAGTTAAGAATGTTTTGCACCCTTGTTCCAAAAATCATAACTTGAGCTACAAGCTTCTTTTGAGGAAACTTTATGTATCAAAGTTGTAGATTTTGCAATGGACTATAACTTTCATGTTTTGAGTTTTCCTTGAATCCAAATGTATCTTGATGAAAAAAAGGGACAAAGTTAGGGAAAAATTAGGAATTTTCATAACTTAGAAAATTTCTAAGTTATGAAATTTCTTCATTTCAAACCCTAATTTGTGATTTTTGATTTCTTGATGAACAAGTTTCACAATTTGACATGTCTTGATGAAAAATGAATCTTGGCACTTGATTTTGACCAAAAAGTCAAAGTTTGACTTTTCAGTATACAGTCAAATTTGGCTCAGTTGACTGGAAAATTCATCTGTCAATCTTGTGCATTTGGGATCTTTTGAACTTGTTGAATATGTCAAGACCATGCCATTTGGTCCTTGAGTCCCTATGTGAGCTTGGTTTGCCATTGGCTAGGTCAAACAGTCAAAAATTGCCTTTGTGCAGTCAAAACCCTAAAAATGACCATTTTGCCCTTTTGGTGATCTGATCAAATTTCTTGTGAAATTGTGATCCAAACTTGACCAAATGGTCCATATGAGTTCATAATGTTGATGGGGGTCAAATTTCATGAGGTTTGACTGTCAATTGACCACAGTTGACTTTTTCCCCAATACAACTGATTTCTAGGTCAACTGTCCAATTGACTGGGCAAAGATTGGAATCAAGGCTTGAAACTTGGTATGGACAAACTTGGGCGTCCAATATGAAGCATGAAAGTCATCTTAGGCATTTTAGGTCAAAACATCTTTGTGCAAAACACAAACCCTAATTTGGGTCAATAGTGTAAGGAGGGGTCCTGAGCAGAGCAAACCCTAACTGGATCTTGAGCTCCAAGGGTCTTGTGATGAGAAAATGTTGAGGAAATGTGAGGGAAAATTTTGGGGTACAACACACGGTTTTTCAGTTACCTCTTCAGCCTCAAGATCACAGCAATGTACAGGTTCGTTCAACTTCCAGAAAATGATCTGGGGAGCCTCGTTGTCCCATTTGACTTTGAACATAGAAGACATTGTAGCTAGCGCGTCCGCCAACTGATTCTCCTCTCTTGGGAAGTGTTCAAAAGTTATCTCCTCGAAGTGGGGAATCAACGTCAGCACATACTCTTTGTAAGGAATGAGATTTTGGTGTTTCGTATCCCACTCGCCTTTGATCTGATTGATCACAAGAGCGGAATCTCCGAAGACACTCAGAAACTTAATCCTTAAGTCAATTGTAGCTTGAAGACCCATGATACATGCTTCATACTCTTCCATGTTGTTGGTGCAGTTGAAACATAGCCGGGCAGTGAGTGGAGTATGAGTGCCTTTAAGGGATATGATCACGGCGCCGATACTATTACCCAAAGCGTTTGAGGCTCCATCAAAGTGCATAGACCATCGGGATCCTTCCTCAGGTCCTTCATCCGGTCCAGGTACTTCACAATCAGTCACTACCATGATATTCTCGTCTGGAAATTCAAAGTTCATAGATTGGTAGTCATCCACTGCCTGGTGTGCCAAATGGTCTGCCAATACACTTCCTTTGATTGCTTTTTGAGTCGTGTACTGGATGTCATATTCCGTCAAGATCATCTGCCATCTTGCTATTCTTCCGGACAAGGCGGGCTTTTCGAAGATATACTTGATTGGATCCATTTTAGAAATCAATAGAGTAGTGTGAGTCAACATATACTGTCTCAGCCGACGAGCAGCCCATACCAAAGCGCAGCAATTTTTCTCGAGCAGTGAGTATCAGGTCTCACAGTCGGTAAACTTTTTGCTAAGGTAATAAATAGCGTGCTCTTTTTGGCCAGACTCGTCATGCTGCCCCAGCACACACCCCATTCAGTTGTCCAGTACTGTCAAGTATAAGATTAGAGGTCTCCCTTCAACCGGCGGCATAAGAATGGGTGGTTCTTGGAGATACTCTTTGATTATTTCGAAAGCGGCCTGACATTCATCGTTCCAACGTACTACTTGATCTTTCTTCAGTAGCTTGAAGATTGGTTCACAGGTAGCAGTTAGGTGCGAGATGAATCGGGCAATGTAGTTCAGCCGTCCTAGAAAGCCTCTGACTTCTTTCTCTTTCTTGGGAGTTGGCATCTCTTGTATGGCTTTCACTTTGGCAGGGTCCACTTGAATACCTTTGTCACTTACGACAAAGCCTAGCAATTTTCCAGATATCACCCCAAAGGTGCACTTGTTCGGGTTCAACCTCAGCTTGTACAACTTCAACCGGTCAAACAGCTTCTGTAGATGGTCAAGGTGTTCCTCCTCAGTTTGGGACCTTGCAATCATATCGTCGACATATACTTCAATCTCATGATGGATCATGTCATGAAACAAAGCAACCATGGCACGTTGGTAGGTTGCCCCAGCATTTTTCAACCCAAAAGGCATGACCTTGTAGCAAAAGGTTCCGCACTGAGTAACAAAAGTGGTCTTCTCCATGTCTTCAGGAGCCATCTTGATTTGATTATAACCGGAGAAACCGTCCATGAAGGAGAACACTTTGTGTTGGGCCGTATTGTCCACTAGAACATCGATGTGAGGTAGAGGGAAATCATCCTTGGGGCTCGCCCTGTTCAAATCCCTGTAATCAACATACATTCGGACCTTACCATCTTTCTTTGGCACCGGGACCACGTTGGCAACCCACTGAGGGTAAGAAGTCACTGCTAGAAATCCGGCATCAAATTGTTTCATAACCTCAGCTTTGATTTTCTCGGACATCTCTGGATGCATACGGCGGACCTTCTGTTTTACCGGAGGGCATTCTTCCTTGGTAGGAAGGTGATAAACCATAATGTCGGTATCCAACCCAGGCATGTCTTCGTAAGACCAGGCAAAGATTTCCACATAATCATGCAACATCTGAATCAACCGTTGTTTCACACTAAGCTCTAGATTGGCACCAATCTTGACTTCCTTTCTGTCTGTCTCAATACCCAGATTTACCGTTTCCACTGGCTCTTCATGTGGTTAAATGGCCATCTCTTCCTGGAGTAGCAGTCTTGCAAGCTCACCAGGCACTTCGCAATCATCTTCACCTTCGTCTTCGGCTAAGTTGATCGGATTTTCAAAGTCATAACTGGCAGTAGCAGAGTCGTTACCAGTGGGATCCAGAGTGGATGGGAACCTGTATAGGTGAGTGTGTGTAAATATAGCTGTTTTGCAATATATAAAGAAAGAAAGGGAGCGCAAGATTTGAAATGCGAAAAACATCCAATGCTTTTATTCATGATATATGAAAGTGACAAATAATAAGCCCTCACAAATGACGCCACTGTGCCCCGGGTAAGACACTGGGCCATAAAGTTTCAAATTATTGTTCGTTTACAAATTTAAAACAAAGGAGTTCATTACTGAGTGACAAAAGTAATAGGTGTGAAGTCTTTGGCAGTCCAGTTGCTTGGTCCACCGTTGGTCGTCGGGTAGATCCAGCTGTCGAATTCGGATTCCTCTACGTCGCCTTCATCCCTAATAGCATTTACTCCATGGTTGGGCATGGGAGCTGTCACCACATTAGGCCTCTCGGGCGCCTCGAACTTAACCTCTTTAGCATCAATAAGGTCTTGAACCTTATTCCTTAGAACCCAACAATCATCTGTGTTATGCCCCGGGCTGTCAGAGTGATAAGTGCAGCGGGCGTTGGGATTGTACTTCAGAGATGTTGTGTTCACCACCTTCGGAGCTTCTTTGACAGTTACCAGATTGGTCGACAGTAGTTGTGGCAATATCTGAGACAGGGTCATACTGAGCCGAGTGTACTGCCTTTTGGGTCTCTCACCCCTTGGTTGGTTATACTGCTGAGGAGCAGCAGCAGGCTTTGAAATTACCACCGCGTTGACAGATTGGCGGCGTTTCGGTTTATTCTGACTTCTTGGACCATAAATAGCACTAGATTCCTTCTTGAAGGGTTTCTTTTCAGTACTCAAGGAGGCTCCTTTCTGTATCTTCCCCGACTTGATACCAGCTTCTATCCTCTCACCGGTTAAGATCAGATCTGTAAACCCTGCAGAAGAATTACCCAGGTGGTTGAAGAACGGACCAGACAGGGTCCCCAAGAACATGTCCACGAGTTCACGGTCAGACAACGGTGGCTGCACCCTGCCAGCCAGGTCTCTCCACTTTTACGCGTACTCCTTAAAACCTTCACCCGTCCCAAGTGACATACCCTGGAGTTGGGTATGCGTAGGAGCGAGGTCGGAATTATACTGATACTACTTATAAAAAGCAGTAGCCAAGTCCTCCCAGTTTCGAATACTGGCTCCATCCAGCTGATAGAACCATTCGAGTTAAGCCCCTGAAAGGCTATCCTGGAAGAAATGGATCCATAGGTTCTTATCTGCAGTGTAAGGTTGGATCTTCCTTACATATGATCTAAGATGCAGCTTAGGACAGGAAGCCCCATCGTACTTCACAAAGGCAGGCGCCTTGAACTTGTGTGGGATCACCACCCCAGAAGATAAACCTAGATCTCCAAAATCCAACCCAGGCACGCGTTGAATCTCCATAGCATTTAACCGGTCCTCCAGCTGTTTGTACCTGTCCTCAGCAGGAGGGTACTGTTCATCATTGTAATCTGTCTCGTTGTCGGAGACCACGGGACTAGGAACCTCTCTCCCTTGGGGGCTGTCTTTCCCAACAGATGGGATAGTCATCTTAGCTTCATTCTGCAGTGTATTCCCGTATCTGCGCCCGATATTGAAAAGCACAGTCCTCTTCTTCTTCTTCTTCAAGAGAAGAGTCTTCAACTCCTGTTGTCCCTGGGCTAAGCTCATGACCAGCTCTTGGAACTGGGCGTTCTGGGCCTGGAGGGCCTTGATAGCTTGTTCATTGGTAAGCTCGGAAGACATGATGATTGCTGAAATAAACAGTGAAGAAGATGAGTGACCTGTAAAAAAGAGTACCTGTTATGCACATGACGCATGATATGCTATTTATGCAATGCATTCAAGGATTCGCAAATTCAAATTCGTTGTAGACAAAAAGGAACACACTTTATATTAAGAAATAATCTGTTCAGTACATCAGAGCCTCATGGGCAAAACATTACAAAATAATTAATCCCAAAAGACATTGCGCATCCTCTTCGGAGCGATGTAGATGTTGAGAGTCTTTTCCTCGTGAAGTAGACGGGTGAGCTCCAAGACCTTCTTCTCACTGGCATGTAAACTGGTTTCAAGAGAATTCCGCTCTTCCTTAAGTTGGATCCAGCTCTTTTGCATTTCTTCCCAAGATGTTGGCATGTCAGGATGTTGAATGGTGTAGGGCACCTCTCCTTCCAAAACTGGCTCTTTGATCACGGGGAGAACATGAGGATATGGCATCACCAGCTTCTGGGAGTGGGCTCGTACCCACTTGAGATAAGGCTCAAGGGGGATGGAGTTCTTGTGCCCCAGTGTCTTACTGTCCACCTTGTTAGGCATCCTCCAAGCTCTGATGAATCTCTGTCGAAGTCCTTGCGTATCATTGTCGAAGTCAAAAACTATGTCAGGAATCAACATGTCATGAGGGCCATCGCTCCGAGCATATCCAAACTGTCTCAAAGCCAGACATGGGTTGTAAGTAATGCCCCCTCTAATTCCAAGTAAAGGAACATTAGGAAACTCTCCGCAACGATCAATAATAGTGACATTTTCTCTGGACCGAGAACACCAATGTATATCAGCATGTGTAAGAGTCATTAATCGTTGTGACCATCTCAAACCCCGCTCATTCTTCAAAACTGATTGTGGAAGGTGCGAAATAAACCACCTTGCCAGGAGAGGAGTGCAGCACATAAGAACACCTCTTTTTCTCATGGTTCGAGTGTAACATGAGTGGAGGATGTCCCCAAGCAATGTAGGTATGGGATTCCTGGACATGAAGATCTTGACAGCATTGATATCTATAAGCTGATCTGGATTCGGGAACAACACCAACCCATAGACAAGGAGTGCCACAACTTCTTCAAAGGCTTGTAGGTCAAGGGCATTCCAACATTCTTGGGCCTTCTCAAACAGGAACTTGGCCAAGAATCCTTTGATACCACTTCTGATTTCCCAGTGTCCCATGATGTCAGATGGTTGTAGGCATAATGCTTTAGCAACCTCTTTAAGTTTTGGTTCCCTTTCCGTACCGTTGTAGGGTAGTTGACTAAGAATAGGAACCTTCAGAAGTTGAGAAAACTCTTCCAAAGTAGGCACCAATTGATAATCCGGGAAAGTAAAACAGTGGTGCAAAGGATCAAAGAACTGGAAGAGAACTTTTATCATATCTTCTTCAATGTTGGTGTTGACCAAGCTGATGAGTCTACCATGCCTTTCACTGAAGGAAGAGTTCTCGGGAATCCCGGATGTAAGCTCCTTAAGCTGATGAGGGACCCTTACAAGGTTGATCTGAATTGTCTTTCTGCGGATAGTTTCCATGTCCTACAAAACAAGAACAAAGATGAAGATTCGAACCCTTGAAGTGGTTAGTAAATGCATATGATGCTTTATGATGTTTTATGATGTTATGATAAAAGCACACCACAAGTATTCACAAAAGGCAAACATGATAAGGCACACAAGTCACACCAGACAGCCCTTAGAGTTTAGGCCAGCATGAGGTCTAGGTGTTACCCTCTTGAAGTTGGTGGGCTCAAAACATGTCCTATCAAAAGTAACTGGGTTCTAAGGAGCTCAATATCATTGGGTTGTTTTCTGTGTTCATTGTTTTGATTTAGCCACTGAACTGGCGATCAAAATATTCCAAGAAAACAACCCTCAATGAGTGTAGTATCGAGTATCTACCAACTTCGGACTGCACCAAAGTCGGTCATCTCACTACCCCTAAAGAGGCCAGGATGGTCAAGTAAGGTTCCTAAGGTCAGTTGATGCTTCACGACACCACGCGGCGGCCCCGTACTCTCCTTGACTTGACTCAAGGGTTACCGGTACTCACCAAAGTGCCACATCAACGTAGCAAACTGCTTCAACCGTGTCGGTATACCCCGCACAGTTCCCTCACAGTTTTTTGCTACTTTCTAAAAGGTATCCCCCATATCCGGGTTAGGATCTATGAAACTCCAAGACAGGCCCACAATTTTAAAGCAAACAAATCAAGCAATTGAAAACAAGAGTGGTCTAATCCTAAGGTACACCTCACTTATTAAAGTTTCCCCAGCAGAGTCGCCAGTTCTGTGATCGGTGGAAATAGAACTGACTGTTTTTAAGCTGGTTCGCGAAATGTCGCAGTAAGAAATATTCGCCATTGTCTTTTATGTTCTCCAATAAGGAAAGGACAAAAGCACAGCAAAATTCCTTTGTCGAGATGTTTCTCGGTTCGGGAGGTAGATTTATAGAAAGGGAAGGTGTTAGCACCCTTTCTATCCGTGGTTATCCACGGGCTCTTAGGTACTTGCTCTATGTTTTCAAAAATTGTTTACTTTTCAAGTGTATGTGGGTTTTGAAAAAGTTTCGTTTGAAAAATTTCTAGGTAACTCTTGTATCAGTCCTCAAGAGTGTATGAAATATTTGTTTGAAAACTTTTTGAAAGTGTAGGTGCGAAAAGATGTTTTTGTTTTTTGAAAGAGCAAGTACCCAGGAGAAATCTACCTACTCTAAGGAATTAGGCTGTGTAAGAGTCCTTTAGACAGTACTATCCCACTATTGAGAAGTAGGTAGCACCGTCGTTGGAGTTATTCGGGTCAATTCGATTATTAGGGACATGTGTGGTCACCAAAGCAATGGTAGGACGCCTTAGCGGTAACCCTAATATCCTAGATCCTTTTTATCCGAGGCAACCGTTTCGAGGCAACTGGATCTTTAGACAGGAGGGTGACCTCTAAAACACCCTATACTTGACGACCACATCGAGGCAACCAGTGAGGCATACCCTAAGAGTGGCATGTGCATGTGCGTTGTTTTAGCTTATGTTTATCTTTGAACATGCATTTGTGAGCTACGGATTGATTTTAGTTTTCATACAAGTCTTTCATGCATTTTTAACAGTTAAGAGTGCGGAAAATAAATTGCGGAAAGGTAAATCTACGCTATTACAAGGCGCGGGTCTATACATCGCCAAAAACAAAACCCGTTTGGAAAATAAATGCGAGAAAAGTAAATAAAGCGATAAACCCTAATTAACTATTACATTTATGAGCAGATACATAAATAATCAAAATAACGAATTAAAAATAATATGCGCGCGAAAGATTGAATCGGGATGTCCTTAGGGTTTTGACCCTTTTTTTGAGAAAAGAATTGAATTTGTCCCTTTTTTGCAATTAATGAAATTAAGCCTAATTACTAATTAATTAATTTATTAAAATAAAAAATGTTTTTGTGTTTTTATGTTTTTAATGAAATAAAATAAAAAGGAAATTAAAAGTGTCAAAAGAAAAACCCTAAGTCTAATTCATTTTTATTTATTGTAAAAGAAAATTAAAATTGAACCTAATTAAACTAAATTAATTTAAGTTAGTGTTTATTCACAAAATAATTAAACTAAAGTGAAATTAATAATAATAAATAAAATATTTACATTTTTTAGTTTTCTGAATTTTTATTGGGAAAAATTAGTTATGTTAATTTTAGTGATAATAATAATAATTAGAAAGATAATTAATAAATAAACTAGAAAATAAAAATAAAAAGAAAAAAAGAATGAACCAAGGGGGTTCTGGGCCCAGAATGGAGGTGAATTTGGAAATCTGGCCCATTAACGCACACAAGCCTTGCTTGGACTTTTGAGATTGCCTAGAGCGTGGGTTGACCAGGAACATGGTAGTCTGCACCTCATAGCCATCAGATCTGTGAGAATGGCCACTTGGCGCGCTGATTTGTGAGGTATATGGTACACCTTCTTTGGCAAGCCTCACAAGAACACTTGAAAAACAAAGGCAATAAGATTTTGGGGTACCTGGGATTCGAACACAGGTCCCAATGTTCACTACACAAGCGCCTTGGCCATCTGAGCTGCATATTTCAATTGTTATTAAGACAACATGTAATTATTATATTGGTAAATCAAAATAATGCCTGGAAAAAAAATACAAACGCGCGTTATTTTAAACGAACGAATGAGAGGGGGACGCGTCAGCGTCTTCTTCGCTGATCCCTGGTTTTTTACCTGCGGATTTTTATCCGCAGGAAGATCCGTGGGTTCTTCCTAGAATCGTCCCTAGGCTTCAAAAACCCATTCCAAGACCATGGTTGGTCTCGTCCATGTCTCCTGAGTTCATCCCTACTCATGATTTGCTCCAATTGTACCTGGAAACAAAATACCTAAAATGCAAAAGGATGAACCCTAGAATCGGGCATCACGATTCAGGGCCTAAAAACGCAATTGGATATTACAGTTATGTTAGAAATCAAGCAAGGAACATAAATATGCTAACATTTTTGAGAAAAAATGCAAGAATAGAGAATCCAAGCTTCGTGTTCAGAGGTGAGTTCGTGAATACTTACAGTGCTGTATAGGGAGTCTTAGGACATGGCAAAGGTCGTGTTAGCTTCAGGGGATGGCAAGGAAGAAGGCCACGTGCTTACTTTGATCTGAAAATGCCTCCTACCTTGTTCTTGATCTCACACTTTTTCAACAATTTTTCACTTTTGCTTTGGCCGTTTGTGTAGTGTCTAGGTCGTGTATTAGGTTGGTACAGCTTGCTTATGTATGTGTGAACAAAATTAGGTCAGCGCTGGGCCTTAACCTTGGTGTATTGAAGTCTTGAGATTTGGTTGACCACCATTGAAGAACATTCCATATTTGGTTCAAATCTAGGATTTTATGCACAAAAAGGCTTGGCACGAATTTGTTAGCTGGCATATGACACATAAAAGCTATTCAAATCAAAAGATGCTATTCCATTAATTTTTTAGATTTTATTTGAATTTTTATGGATTTAAAATGAATTAAATCAATAAAAATTAAATAAAATGGAAAAATAAATGTTTGATCTTGAAATTAATCATGGGACACGTGTGTGGCATGAAAAGGCTGAATCAAGTGGAAGAAAGTGGGCCCTTTTGTCAAAAATTGAAGTTTTAAGGATAGTTGACTTTTGCCATTTCACAAAAATTTCCCAACTTCTCCAATGCATATCTTGCTCAATTTTGATCATATGGACATGTTCTTGGACATTTTTGAAAGGTCTTGAAGTCCTCTAACCAATGCCTTTGGTCCCATGTCATTTGGATTTACCAATCTCAAGTTATGGTCTTTGACTAAAAATGCCTTTTTGTTGACTTTTGAAATTGACCTATAATGTAGAAATTGATAACTTTTTGTGAGAGCATTTCTTGGACTTGGAATGTGAATATGAGTTGTAGGAAATGTCATCCCCTTCAAAATGAGAATTGGATGGGATTTTTTTGATGAACCATGAAAACGTTATGCCCTGGTCAAGTTACAGTTGACTTTTCAACTGTCCAAAAATAGAAACTTTTGCATCTTTGATGATTTTTGAGCCATTCTTGAGGAATCATGATCAAGACTTGATCAAATGATGATTGTGTGCTCAAAATAAGATGTTGACCAAAATTTTTGACTTTTGACTGTAAAATGACCATTTTGCCCCTGCAGTTGATTGTGAAGCAAATAAGGCTTTTGACTGTGGAATTTGACCCTGTGAGTCTTGAGACTTGGTATGTAGATGCTTGGCAATGTATGTAGGCCCATGAGACTTGATTGAGCCATTGAAAACCTCAAATTCCTTGCAAGAACCAAAACCCTAATTTTGACTGGCTTATGAGGCATTTGGACTATGCAACCCCTTGACCCATTTGAAGATTGATCTTGACAAATCTTGAAGAATATGGGAGGGAAAATTTTGGGGTACAACACATGGTCAAAAGGTACCTGATATATTCACAAATGGTCATCTTTCAAGTCCCTTGAAATAAAATTTCTTCAAAAGATGCTTATGAGTGCATGGATGCATGATGCAACAATCACACACAAGATCACAAACATAAGGTTCATAGGTTCAACATCACGAGCATGAGTTCGAAGGTACTACCCCTAAGGTATGGTCTAAAAGTTATCACCTACTGAATAATGTTCTAGAGGTTCCCAGAGTCTACATCCTTCCTTCGAATATTACCAACTTCCCAATTAACTCGGTAATTAGTAATATTCTCAAGAAAAACTCGTCCGAGCGTAGTATCGTGTGACAACTACTTCCGGATTACTCCATCATAGCTTCCACACTACACCTAAAAGGCCAAGATGGGTTAGGTATTCTATGGTCCTCAGCTTCAGCAAGCTCTCAGGTCAAAAGCAGTACGTCTTCCCGATTACTCGGTAAACGACACTACAGTCAAAGGGGCCTCCACTGAGTGGGGGATCTCATGCTTTATTTTTTGGGATTACTCCCTCAAAGTTAACATGACGATACCACCCGTCCTGTCTTAAAGTTTGCCCAAGTCCGGGTATAGGACTTATAAGTAATCACCAAGCACCCTGAAAACCAGGAAAATCCAGGCAAACATATATATAACATATAACACATAACAAACAATAGCACATATATAGATATAAACAAAGATAGGTTTAACCCACTTAGGGATGGACCAGCAAGAGGTTAATATTTCCCCAGTGAAGTCTCCATTTTTTTCTGTAGCGGTAGAAATGTTTAAGACTAAGCCATTAGATTGACTAGACTTATACAGATCAAATTAAAAATCGCCACCATGCTTTATTGTTTCCAATGGAATGGGAAAAGAGAGAGTAACCCAAAAAGATGGGGGAAAGATTCAAGGTAAGGGGGTTGGTTATACAAAGGGAAGGTATTAGAACCCTAAACATCTATGGTACTCCGCAGGAACCTCTTTGTAAAATCTGTATATTTTGGCTATAAAATGTTGTATGTAAAATAGATGGTGGAGGTGAGAAAAGAAATATATTTTTTTTCACCCGCCGCGGTTGCGAACCTTTAGTGCCTACGTATCACCTTTCGTGCAATAGGGGATCAGAGTACACGTAGTTCACCTTTTAAAAATTTTAAAACACAAGTGTGTTGGTTAATTTTATGAGATAAGACATCATCGTCATTGTCCGTGTAGAAAACATACTTACTACCCACAATTATGATAAAGGAGAATTTGCATCATCTCAAAGTGGAGTATATGGCTTGGATTTTAAAATCAACAATGCCTCACTCAACACCCATGTGGAAAATATCTCTCTTCATTATATATTATAGAAGTATAGTTGGTTGCATCACTACAAGGATTGGCAAGCGTCTAATCTTTTGAGAAAGGTTTTAAAATAGAAAGCTAAAGCGGCAAAAATGGTTTGAAATGAGATTGATTGACTTTTAGTCTTCTCACAAAAAAGAGGATGTCAAAGTATTATTAATTTGATTGAAGTTTATTCATGAAAATGTTTTGAAAATGCATGGACATAAGTCCAAGTTTATTATGAAAATAGTCCAAGTTTCAAAACAAGAAGAGTTTTCAAAAGGAGGGAGAAGATTTTTGAAATTGAAGAAGATGGGAGGAGAAGAAGAGACTATCCTAAAGCATAAGGTAAAAGCTAGGGATAAGAACCATCTAACAAACAAGAAGCCACTACTTGACATTATGAGTCAAAATAGAATTCTCATTCTTTTGATTGAAACCAAGCAAGAAAAGATACTAGACCTCTTGAGAAAACCAAACTTCAAGTGTATTAAGTCTTCACAAAAATTAGGCATAGTAAGTGTTGTATACGGGTGAATTCCATATTACAAACAAAGAATGTAATCACAATAACATGCACACAAAACAAACAAACAACCCAATGTCTTGAGGTAAACCTCAAGAACTCCAGACAAAATATCAATTAAAGTCACAAAGTCTCCAACAAAGTCCAAGGTCTCTAATCCTAAGTCCAATAAGTCCAATGCTCCATAATACCAATTATAGTAACCAAATAGTCCAAGTATCATTAAAGTTTTTTATGGTTCATGTTGATTATTAAGTGTCTTCAAAAAGAAAGGGAAAGCTCAAATGAGCAAAATAAAATGACAAGAAAGTAAATGCGCAATGAGCAAAGATGAAAATAGCATGAAATGTAAATGCTAAAAGTAAATGGTGCATAAAATAAAAGTGCATAAAAATAAAAACACAAGATAAAGTCAATTATTAGTAATTAGTGGTTAGTTGGATGACCGTCTTGAAACTTGCATTTGGAACTCATTAGAGGATTGGTAGAATCAAAGCCTCCACACAATAAGTTGCATTTTCTTTTTGTAAAGTATACCATCCATTTTGGAATCTTCAAAAGTAAAATTTAATGATCAACGATGTTTAAGTGATCCGCGTTGACCAAAAGTGATGTAGATCCATTAGAGGATTGGTAGAACCAAAGCCTCCACATAATGAATCTCAAGGTTATTGGATCAAAGATATCAAATTAACATACTTGGGCTTACAAACATAGGTTTGTGCCATGAATGATCATTTATTCGAATCGGGACAAAATTTAGCGCTATGTTAAGCAATCGTAAGTGGACTTATATAGAAGTCGCACCTATTTTGAGGTCGGTCAATAGCAATCTATGCATCATTTGTTTTGAGACATGATATAGAGATCATGCTTTAATAACACTTAGTGCAATAAGAAAGGGATGAGATGAAGAAGGGTGGGAAAGAATATACAAACCACATTTGAATTAAAATTTAATAAAACTATTATTAAAATCATTCATCCATTTTTATATAGTTAGACTCAACACCATGGATCCAATGATGTTAACAAAGTTCATGATCAAAAATTCAATCCAACATTAGTCAGAAAATAATCACAAAATAATATTACATTTAATATATACATTAAAAACAAGGGTTTAAAAATGTTTTAAAATTGAAATAAGAAAGAAAAATATCAACTATGTTCAAACTAATCAAGAAATATTAAGTAAAACCATAGAAAAATCAGAAATTAATTCAAATATTTTTATAAAATTTTTGGTAATTTTTTAAAGTCAGAAACTATTTTTAAAATTAAAAGAAACGAGTAAAATAAACCAAAAATGATAAAAAATAACAGTCATAAATAAAAAATAAATGAGGTCACCAATATTTGTCACAATATCATTGGATCATTCCAAAAAAATTTCAGAATTTAAAAATGCATAAAAGTATTTTTAAACATTTAAAACAATTCAAATAAAGTGAAAATTTATTAAAAAAATATCAAAACACAAAATAAAATTGTAAAAAAAATAAAAATCAGAAAGAGAAGAATCAAAAATCTTTTTCATAATTTTTTCAGATTTTTTGAACTAAAAATGAATTTTCTATGATTTTTTGAAGTTTAAAACAAATAAAATAAAAATTAGAAAATAAAATATCAAACCAAAAAAATATGGGTCATTTGATCATTGTCAAAATGCGTTAGTAAACAGATCAAGTGAACCTGGCGCGTTGTGCATGTAATGAACTTTAGTGAATAAAACACTAGATCACTAATTAAATCAGAAATTAAAAAAAAACAAATGGCACGCCATCATTGGTTGGAAGATGACACGTTGGTCATCTTCAACCTCCAGCCAGTCTCAAAACCAGGTCACTCAAACTGTAAAATTGGAGCATGAGACATATGCCATTCACTTTATCTCATGAAGACGAAGATAATCACACCTTCGCGGAAAATTTATGTAAACTGTAGATCAAGAAATTTGGAAGGAAAGTTTTGAAAAGGAATTTTAAAATTCAAGGACAAAACGTGTTTCCAGTTAGAAGAAAGTGTTGTGACTAGAACCATGGCAATGAGAGCTTCACAATGATATCAAAGTTTGGAAGAATTGATGGAGAAATCTACCTATTGAAGTTAAGTTGCAGAGCTTTGAAACTGGTTTGCTATAGATCAATATAGGTCACGATTATTTAAGGTAATTGTATGGTTAGCTTCAGAGAAGATCAAGGAAGGTGAATTGATAGAAAAAATGGATTAAAAAAGGCTTGAGCACTGATTTCGAAGTTGCAGAAAAGTGAGTTATGGAATGAGTTTGGAAGGTTGATTTTGGTGGTTCAAGCTTGATAAAATGAATGGGGGATGACCCTCTATTTATAGGAGAATGAATGGGATCCTTAAGCGTGTGAAATGATGAAGTTTGGAGGGAAGTCGTGTGGGTTTGTAGCATGAACAAAGTGTGACTTGTTTATCATCAAAACTCATCCAAATTGTGTGTTTCGTGATGCTAAACGCCTTTGGAAAGTTTCTAAACATGATTAGAAGCAAAAACGCATGGAAAACTTGTGATTAGAAGCCACAACAAAGATTTCAAAATCTGACTTGTGATGAAACTTCAGTTTCAAGTTACCAAATTCAAATCAATGGCATCCTCAACTCAAGGGGTCTTAGGGCCTGTGCCTTGAAGCTTTAGAAAGATGAGGTTACAAGCTTTGCAATTGGAAAATAATGGAATCAAATGGATGTTTGAGCTGAAAGTTGCAATGAGTCAAAGTTGGGAAAAAGAAGTTGACTTTCCATACTTAGAAATATTTCAAGTTTTTCTTCAAAAGTGACCTATAATGTTTTTCATCCAAACATGGCCTTCCTATTGGAATTTACTCTTGACCGAAAAAGATGGCATGAAATAGACCTATTGAATGACATTTTGAAACTTTAACCATTCAAAATCTCTAAAAATTGAGAGAGTTATAAATTGCCGAAGCTGGAAAAAAAATCATGAAATGACCTATAATCTTTTGTATCCTTAGGATATCTTCCATCCATTTTCTCACTTTGCACATAAAATAAGGAATAAATTCACATCCTCAAGATCATTATGAAAAAAGAGTGGGATCAAGGTGATAAAAACTGACCAATTTATGATCATTTTAAGTCACACATGGGAATTTGGGGGTTCATCTGGAGGACTTGTAATCTTTCTTCATCATCAAGTTCCTTCCACATTAAAACTCCTTGAAACTTTTGAAGTGATTTGTTAACAACCCTTTGAATAGAAGGATGTTTTTGAAATCACTCAAAAATACCAAAATATGAGCAAGATATACTCCTTTGAAGTTCAAAACCCTAGATCCTATGTCAAGAAAATACTTTGAGGAACTTTGACAATTTTAAACAATCTTCTTGTACCAACACTTTTTCTTTGTAGATAGAAGTTATTGAGGATGATAAGGAGAACTCATAGCAACCAAAACCACTTCCATATCTTGAGAATTTAGGGAAATATGCACTTGTGACCAATGGGAACAAAGCCTTGTCCAACCATGACAACTTCTTCAATCAACCCCTTGTACTTTTGAATCAATCTTGATAAATTTGAAATATGGTGAACCAAAATAAACCTTTCCATTCCATTTATTCCAAAACAACTTCAATGTTTAGGTTTAAATTTCTCAAGCTTTATTGACTAGGGCATGGAAATAAACTCATGAACCTATGGATCAACTTGCTAAGCCACATTGATTTTACCTACATTTTTAACAAGTAAGACAAACCAACATTGCATTTTATTAATTAAAAGGAGAGTAAAAAAAACATGCATGATCACAAAAGAAAAACAAGTCAAGGTGCTTGGTGATTCCTCAAAGAGCAAAGCTAAAGATAGGGAGGAGAACCAAAAGCCCTAATGTGACCTTGTATTGATTGAATCAATATGGTATGATGAAGGGATCTTAGGGGGGGAAATTAGGGTACAACACTTCTCAAAAAAATTATATAAAATGTAGCTCAAACAATTTAGAAAAGAAGTTTTGAAAAGGGATTTGAAATTTCATGGTCAAAACATGCTTCCAGTTAAAAACAAGTGTTTTGACTAGAGCCCAGATGATGAGAGCTTCACAATAGTATCAAAGTTTGAGAGAATTGGTGAAGGAATCTACCTATTGAAATTAAGTTGCAGAGCTCTGAAATTGGACTTGGCTAGCACGATTCGGGGAGTTTTAGAGCTTAATTCTTCTTTTGTTAGCTTCAGTGAGGATCAAGGAAGGTGAATTGAAAAATAAAAATGATTGAGAAAGACTGTAAGAGAATATTTGAAGTTGAACAAAAAATGAGTTCAAGATGAAGTTTGGCAGGATGACTCTAGCTCTCTAAGCTTGAGGAAATGAATGAGGGATGACCCTCTAATTATAGGGAATCAAATGGAATTCTCAAGCGTGTGAAATGATGAAGTTTGGAGGGAAATCATGTGAAGTTGCAAACAAGAAAAGTGTGACTTCTATTTTGATCAAAACTCATCCAAACTTTTCGTTTTAATGTGTTAATCATTTTTGGAAGTTCACTAAACATGTTTAGAAGCAAAAAAGGACAACAATTTTGTGATTACAGGCCAAAACAAAGATTCCAAATTCCTGACTTGGTAAAAAATTCAGTTTCAAATTGCCAAATTCAAACCAATGGCATTCTCAACTCAAGGGGTCTTAGGACATGATTCTTGAAGCTTTAGAAAGATGATACTACAAGCTTTGCAATGTGAAAAGAATGGAAACAAATGGTTGCTTGATCTGAAAGTTACAATGAGTCAAAGTTGGGAAAAAGAAGTTGACTTTCCATACTTAGAAAATTTCTAAGTTTTTCTTCAAAAATGACTTATAATATCTTGCATCCAAACATGGCCTTCCACTTGAAATTTTCTCTTGACCAAAAAAGATGGAATGAAGTAGACCTCTTGAATGGCATTTTGAAACTTGAACCATTCAAAATATCTAAAAATTGAGAGAGTTATGACTTGTTGAAGTTGGAAAAAATTCAAGAAATGACCTATAGTCGTTTTCATACTTGGAGCATCTTCCATCTGTTTTCAAGCTTTGAACATAAAAGAAAGGTTCAAGTTCACATCTTCAATATCATTGTGGAAAAATAGTGGGCTCAAGGTGATAAAAATTGATCAAGTTATGGTCATTTGAAGTCACATCAAGGAATTTGAGGGTCCATCTAGAGGACTTGTAATCTTTCTTCATCGTCAAGTTTCTTCCACACAAAATTTCTTTGAAACTTTTGAAGTGATTTGTTAATAACCCTTTAAAGAGAAGGATGTCTTTGGAATAATTCAAAAAAGCCAAAAGATGAGAAAGATATACCCCTTTGAAGTTCAAAACCCTAACTTCTAGAGCAAGAAAATGCTTTGGGAAACCTTTGCAATTTTGACCAAAATCTTGCACAAATACCTTTGTTATGTGATTATAAGTTGTTTAGGATGATAAGGAGAAACCATTTCAACCAAAACCACTTCCCCATATTGAGAACTGAAGGAGATATTCACTTGTGATTATTGAAATCAAAGACTTGTGCAATTGAGTCAAACTTCTTCAATCAACACTTGTACTTTTGAACTAATTTTGACTACTTAAGGCATGATGAATCATGAAATAATTTGTCATGATATTACTTCCAAACATATTTAATGATGAGGCTTGAATCTCAATGAAGCTTTGTTGAGGAAGGCATAGAAATGAACTCATGAATTCATAGGTCAATTTTGATGGGAATGTATTGTGCTTTTACCTACAAAATCAGCAATTGGGGCAAACACTCATTGTATTTATTAGTTAAAGGATAATAAATACAAAACAAGGATGATCACAAAATACAAGTCAAGGTTCTTGGTGATTCCTCCTAGAGAAAAAGCTAAATATATGGAGAAAAACCAAACCCTAATGTGATCTTGTGGTGATTGAATTGATATGATATGATGAAGGGATCTTAGGGGCAAAAATTTGGGTACAACAGTTACCCTAATTTGATTTTCAATATCATTGTTAGGTGTGTTGTTTTATCATCTAAGTTGTGATGTTTTGTCATCATTGTTGATGTTTTGTCATCATTGTCGTTGTCTTGCCTTTGTTGTTAATGTTTTGTCATTGTATCTGATGTTTTGCCATCTTGATTATTGCTTTGGTATTTTTAACTAAAAAACACAAACAAACCAAAACATGTGAGCCAAACTATGATGCTCTGATTCCTTAAAAGGGATCCGTAGGCATCTATCTGGTCACGGGGCTCAACCGAGTGAACTTTGTAATATTTTCTTCTTTTCCCTGTGTTTTCTATTTTGCATGCATTCCCTCTTTGTGTCTTTCTTTTTAGCTTTTTAGCTTTAGACATAGATTTTACACACCCTTAGATTAGAACAAACAAGAGTGGATATCTTTGGGTACTACGGGCGTGAGGGGTGCTAATACCTTCTGCTCACGTAATCGACTCCCTTACCCGATCTCTCGGTCACAAGACTGTGATTTCACCTTTCCCAGGTTTACTAGATGTTTACCTTTCCCTTTCGGTGGGATAAAAGACGTTTGGTGGCAACTTCATTGATTTTATATCTGATGATTGCTCGTCCGGTTGTTTCAGCTAGCGACTTCACTGAGGGATATGTTGACCTATTGTTGTTCCATCTCGAAGTCGATCCTAGATATTGTTTTCTTTATCTATGGGGTGTTTATTTTTATGCTTTACAGCTTTTTTATTCATACATGTCTATGTGAGCATATATGTGCATTGCATTTTATCTCTTTCCATATTTGGTTATCTGTAGTGCTGGCTCTTTTTTCACGTTGGGTGGGTGTTACTATGCGGTAAAAGTCCTAATACCTCGGCCAAGTGACAACCATAAGAACAATAGGAATAGAGTGGAACATAATGGCTAGTTAACTTAGGTTTCACTAGTGCAGTCATGTCGCCTATGCTCAGTTGCATTACAAATGAGGTGTTATCTTTTCACGTGGGTGTTTCGACGATAGTGGCCTCAGGCGGACCCATGATTCTGAGTTACTCGTTCCTTACCCTGAAGTAGTTTCGCCCGTGAGTGGGGAGGGATGATTGATTATTACAGGTACAGATGGTGACTCTAGTTCTGGTGGTGACTTTGTTTCTATTGGTGACTAGTGTTGGTGACTTATATGTGTGTTCCGAAACTATGTCAGACTTTTGATCCTGTGATACTCAGTCGGTTCAGCATAACAACATCCATTTTTTTGGAAGCATTGATCCTATCATTTTGCATCCTAGCATATTTACTTTTAAAAAACAAGATGTACAAAAAAAGTTAACCTGCATATGCATTGTCATTTTCCAGGGATATTCAAGAGTTAATATCTTCATCAGAGATGGCTACCAGACACATCTTTTCCTATAGTTTCTTCCATGAGGATTTAACATCATGGTATCTACCCACTCTTCTACAGTTTTATGACCCCTTCCAGGACTATCAGCTTCTTCCTACTCTAGGGGAGTATACCTTCATTTTTAACATCAAGGTTCAAAACCAGGTGCCTTTTGTCAACATTCCAGAGGTGTTTAATCTTGAAGCCATCACTGAGGCTCTTTATTTGAGTCTGAACAATGTGAAAGGGAATTGGAAGCACAAATGTGGTGTCTTTGGCTTTTCGTCCAGATTTCTAACAATGAAAGCTAAAGAGTTTGCGAGTGAAATAAATTGATTGGCCTTTAATGTTGTGGTGGCTATCTTGATTTATGGGATAGTTATGTCCCCAAATATCACAAACTTCATAGGCCGCGTTATTGTTTATCTCTTCATGGATAAAAACCCTATGCCGACTCTTCTTGATGATAATCACCACTCCGTTCACTCAAACTATGGAATGAAAGGAATAATTGTTTGTTATTAGCCATTAGTGAATAAGTGGTTCATTTCTCACCTACCCGTAGGTGGAATATTTATGGACTTCCGAGGCACTTACTTATTTTCTCAAAGAACCATGAGTCTTACTCATCATGATATAAAGTGGCATAACTCTGAGATGAATATCTCTGAGATTATTACAAGTTGAGGGGAGTTTTATAACATCCCTGTTTTTGGAAGAAAGGGTTGTATCAAATATAATCCTATACTTGAACTTTGTCAATTAGGGTATGCAATGGGTTCTGAACTAGTCGACAAGGATGTGGAAAATTTTGTTTTCTTTGACAAGGTGGCAAATCCCGGATTGTTGAAGAAAGTACAACTAGCTTGGGCCAAGATGCATAGGAAAGAAGAAACTCTCCTTGGTAGGAAGGATACTAGTGATGGGATTCCTTATACTAGATGGGTCATGAAGAGAGTTTAAACTCTTCTATTTCCTTACCCTCAAGAAGAATCATTCTATTAGCAGATTCCACGAAGTAGCTTTTGTCTCATGATTACCACCAGAATTGTTGGAAGGGATCTTGATGCCTTATTTTTCTACAATGGGTGTAAACCCAATTGATTTTGGATTTCTCAAGATGTGATATCGTCTCACCTGTATGAGTTCGTCCAGTTTGCAGCTTTGTTATGAATGAAAATAAAGTTTTCTTTGATACCTTGTCTTGACTACTTTTTGTTTCTTTTGTCTTGGTGTTTGGTCTTTCTTTATTGGTAGACAAAAATATTGCATACCTGGGAAATGAAAAAAAAACATAGCATGCATAATCATGCATTACAGGTTTTTTGAATGGTCTTCTTATCTCTTGGTTCTGCATTTTCTTAGCAGAGGTGTCCAACGATGACTATTCACAGATACTGAAAAAGAAGCTGTTAATGCCCTGGCATGGACCAAAGACAAAAAAAGTGATAATTGGTAATCATAACCTGTGTAGGCTAGTATGCCTAAACCAATTTTATGTCTGGGACTTTTCAGCTCCCGATGATGAGGTCGAAGAGTTAATGAGAGTCATGAGAAAGAATGATTACAACATCATAGAGCATCTGCATCGGACGATCTCTAAGATGTTTATTTTATCTACGTTGATATATTCTGAAGCTCGCCGGGATGCTTTGATAAAGTTACTGAAAAAATGCTTTCGTGCCGCAAGATATAACGTTTGGACAGTTTGTGCCAACCTATCTGCCAGAATTAGTTTTGATTTTGCTAACTTTGATCTCCCTCCTGAGATTCGCAAACACAATAAGGCATTACACATCTCTATGCAGTGCAAGGGAACAACTTTGTCACGTGTATTAGTGGATACTGGATCCTCTCTAAGTGTATTTCCAAAGTCTGCACTAATGAAGATTGATTACTCCAGTCTTGAATTATGTCCTTGTGATTTGGAGGAGCTTTTGATAGATCCAGGTGATCGGTGTTTCATGAAGTGGACTTACCTATCAGGGTGGGGCCCTTGTATTTTTACTACTATATTCTATGTAATGAACTTATAGCTGGCATATTGTTGGTTGTTCGGGAAATTACCTATACCCTTCATCAGGAGCTCAAGTATTCTTTAAAGGGAAAGACCATCATTGTTTATGGTGAGGAAGAATACATTGTGAGCCATTTGACTTCATTCTGTTATGTGGAGGTTGAATGAGAAGTTCATGTAACTCTGTTTCGAGTTTTTGAAACTATTCAGATGATCAAGACTCCTCATTCTAAGGAATGAAAGAAACCAGATACTTCTTTAACTTCATTCAAAGACACTCAAGCACTAGTTGAGGCTGGTCACCCCGAAGGATGGAGTTGGGTCGTGGATGTCATTCTGAAGTTTGATAAGTTTGATTTGGGTTTCAACCCCGAGAAGTAGAGTGCAGCTCCCAAAGCTTCGAATTTGTCTACTCTGTTGAAGTTTTCCAGCTTTGGTTCCTCCTAAGATGGATGTACCAATGCAATTGTTGATGATGAAGACTGTGTCTACATTATTGATGTTTGGATCCGCCCAAGTGTTCCAGGCCAAGTGCTGAACAATAGAACTTTAGAGGATACCATCCAAGTTACGACTGCTGAGGATATGTTTGGAGATTGTTTGGTAGACAAAGTCGTCACACTATATCTGGGGCACCTGACCATTCAATCAGGGGGACTCCCCACAACTTTGTATTCCCAAATATTCTCGTCAGAAGTCAGTGCCTATCCCCGAGTGAAGCCATGGGGCAAAGATATTTAGTGGAAACAGAAGCAGCCTTAAAAGAATTTGGATTTTATCCCGATGTCATATGCCCAATTACTCCCTCGACTACTTGAACATCAGTTGATTGAGCTCCATATTATGGGTTTTCCTTCTCCAGAGCTTCCACTCGACTATGACGAGCATGCTAAGTGTGAGCTTCATTCTAGGCAATTTGGTCTTAATATTGAGGACCACAAGGGGTGAAGTATAAAGTACATCATATGTCTGGTATCTTTTCCAAAGGCCAATTCCGTTTGGAAATTCATTCTGGAATCTTTCTCTCAGCGAAGTTTCATTTCTGTGTAATAGAAGATGAGGTTAAAGAAGTCCTCGGATGCAGTATCTGATTACTTATTCTCTGAAGTAAAAGAGACTTGGTGATTAGTTGATGCAATATCGATTTTTATAACTTCCGTCATTTCTTTTGAAGGAATTTTTTTGTGAATATCATCCTGGGGCACCTGACCATTCAGTCGAAGACGATTTATCAAGGTCCGGGATTGGATCAATTCAAAGACTATTGTGTGCACAACAGAATCAAAGGGGAAATCTTGCCCAAGTGAGTATCAAGACTTCGGAAAGATGTCATAATTAAGAAGTCCATACGGAGTCAAGTATCCTAAATAATGACAGTTTTCTAGTTTCATTCGCATTCTCATTTTCAATCTTTCTTGTTTGGTTCAGTACTTTTTTATATAAAAATCTTGCTTATCTTTTTGAATGTTAATCATAACGCATTAAATATGTTTTTCTTGAATTAATCAATTCACAATTTCTCTTAAATGTTTTTCTTTGTTTTTGATACTCAACTCTTGTTTGATAAAGTAAAACCTCTGGAGGGAGAATGATGAATAACTTACCAAGAATCTCAGACAGTATGGTTTTGAGTAAAACCCTGCTGACGATGTAGAGGCATTGTTTCAAATTCCCAAACACCGGAGATATAAGGGAGTAAAACTCTCGTCAACCCCTTTGAGCCTTCGAAGTAGGAGTTTCTTTTTTTTCAAAAAAACCCTTATTTTTAACCCGAGGGAGGGTAGTGTTTATTTAATCCAATTGAGCGTTCAAAACTCCTTAAGAGTGTGCATCCAAGGATACAACAATGTTTATCCTTCATAAGGTTGAGGAAAGTCAAAACTGCAATGCTCAATCTTCGTCTATTTGCAGTATGCATCAAAAAAGGACGATATCCCAATGGGTATCTCTCGCACATCAAGAGGTCAGTAGATGGAGATGCAATAATGGTTATCCATCATCTACCAAGGACTCTGCAGTCATAATCCTTCTAACAAAGTCGAAAATGACTCGGGGTCACACGACTTGTTCAAGAAAAGAAGAATGAATGAAAAATAAAAGAAAGGAAAGCCCGCTAAGTCGAAATTTGAAAAAACAAGTCGCTTAGGCTAAAGTCATGGCATCCCACTGGACTTCATTGTCAAATTCAAAGGGAATTTATCTAGGAAAGAGGTAGGGAAAGAAAGGAAGAAATATAAAGCCCGAAAGGCGAAAAAGGATTACAGAATGAAGATCCTCAGCAAAGAACAAAGTCGTGTGATCAAACACCAAGAATGAAAGAGGTGAATGACTGCCATGTCCAAAGAAAAAACCTCGTTTGACTTCTCAACCATCCTAAAATCCTCCTGAGAGATGAGTGCTCATATTGGTTTAACTGAATGTAGGACTGGAGAACTTCATGGAGGATGGCTGGGCACCAAATATTTAGAGCCTTAAATACTTTTTTCTAAAACCATGAACCAAGCCACGTTACAACCCCAAAAAGTCCTAACTGAAGCATGGGTTGATTCAAGAGCCTTATTGTAACAATAATATGGTAATCCGACTCCTAGGAGGCTTGCTAAAACTCTTTGAGTTGATATCGCTCCATCTCTTTACTCTTTTTGTATAAACAAATTTTTTTCGATGTTTCAACATATTTTCAATATAAGTTGTTAATTATAAGACAATCATAGGATTTTCATTAGAATTATCACTCTTAGGATAAAAACTTCTTTTGCATTTGAAAAAGTACCTAAACATCAGGTGAGCTTGCACGGTGAGCATCAATTAAGAGCTTAATCTTGTCAAAGAAGAGAGGCTTGAATACTCTGTTGAATAAAAAAACTAATCTTTTCAAAGAGTTTATGATATCCAGGGGCATGTTTCCCAGAAAATCGATTAAGCACGAGCAGTTTGGCGTTTTACAAGTCTGAGTACCCTAACGGGTTTGTTTCTCAGAGACTATGATGAGTACGAAAAATGTGATGCTTTGCTATTTGGGTATCCTTAAAAGGAATGAAGATTACAAATTCAACCAAACATCTATTTGAGCACGAAATAGTTCAAGTTTAGAAGCACAATTGTGTACTAACCAACTTTCAAGGTGTAAGCCAGCCACCCTAAGGTTGTGGTGTCTTCATAACTCCACGAGCTTCTTATTTCTCCGTGAGCATGAGATGAAGAAAAGGTTTGTCAAGACTCTGTGGAGCAGGGGCATGCATGTTGAATACTCTGTTGAGTAAGTGTTCAGCCAATCTGAGGCACTCAAGTCAGGATTTGATCCCTTAAAGTACAGTCAAACTGGGGAAATTATGTCAAGATTTGACAAATTTCTGAGAATCCGTTGATTAGAGGAGGATCTTTTCAGAATCTGAAGAAGCATGAGAATTCACTCAAGCATGGTTGAAACTGCTTCCAGCACTGGTCAATTAGAGGCAGTGCTCTAAAATTCATAACACTGGGGCAGATTATCTTTGATGATACAGATCTCAGGAAGTCCTTTCGAGGTAAATCTATTCAAAGGCCTTACAAACCGAGGCAAGAAATTATGCAGGGATATTTTCTCCTCTCCAAGGGTTGATCAGATTAAGTCTAGGTGCGGGCTAAACAATTTATGAATTTGAAAAGCATGTCAGGAAGTCAGGATCGTTAACCTCAGCTCATCAGAGACTTAAGTCCATTTATTAATGTTCCTCCATTAGAAGTCATGATCATCATCTCCAATTGAAGTTGGTACTTTTATCCTCAGCAGGATATGAGCAAGAATGCAAAGAGCTTGTGAGGTTGTTACCCATATAAGGTTCATGATGGAAATGTTGTTTCCTAGGAGGACTCCTTTCCCCATTAAAGGGTCAATTTCTATCTGACAAAGGTCTATCTACTAAGGGGTTTCTCTTCAGAGATCTTTATTCCCCAGCGAAGCATTCCTCATTTCTCTGTCGGAGGAGAATGGATTTTCACCCTAGAAATTTAGGAGTTGTTTAAAGTCAATATGATTTCTTCTCAATGAACTGCAATTTATTTTTTAGTATCCTCTCCAAAGTCCACTTTTCAGTGGCATTCCTCCTCGGAGTTGACATGATGAAGTTTCAATCTTGCATCGCACACAGGGGACGTATTGCCACAATATTTGTTTTAGCAAGTATTATTGGTCTTTTATGACAAGACGCGTACCAACAAATGAATCAAGAAGGGTCAGCATGAGACCAACATGAGGATTTCTGTAGAATGGGATCCAATTTCCCCAGTGAGTGCTCATTTCACCAGGAAGAGAATCTAAAAGTGTTTGAAGATCTCTTGCGCAAGATTTTCTCATATTCCCATCGAGGTTGCCTCAGGGATATCTTTTGTTCAAGAATCCTCATTTCCTCAGCAAAGCCATTTCTTTGAAAGTGCTTATTCAGACTCTCTCCATATCCAGTAGGTTTTAATCTTAGATGTTGATAGAGTAGAGTGCGCTATTATGATTTCTTGCCCCAATGTCAAAATTCCCGCTAAGTTTCATTATGATTGAAGCACGTCCTTATTCCCCAGAAGATTCTTGTATTTCCAATAGTAGCATATGTTGTTGAATTTTCTTTCGTGAAGATTATCCCGTCAAGAGTTATGTTTCTTCATATCCTTGACAGTATAAGGTTTCGTTATTCCCCAGTGAGAAACTGACAAGTTATCAAAAAAAAGTCAGGTGAATTTTAATTTCCCATAGGCCCTATTTTATTGGTGCTCTCTTCAGAAACGTCAAATATTCATTTGGCATTTCCTCGCAGACATTACAGTTTTGATCTGATCCTCTCTAGCGGATTTTGCAATTTATTTTCGCATGTTTTATCAGGGTCCGACCCGTGGTTATTGGTTTTCTTCATTTCGTCGTTCCCCAATGAAACATCTAAACATGCATCATTACATTGCATCCTCAAAGTATAGTGTTTCCATTCTCTTTTGAAATATTATTCCATAGAAAAATCATTCAAGCATGCATCAGAACATAAGCCATTATTGTTTCTGTTTTCCCCAGGGAACTTGCTAAAACTTCGGATTATATGCCCAACGAGGGCTTCATCCTCAGTATCTCAGTTTCACCCCATACAAATATCCTATTGATGTTAATCATTTGAATGGTTGAGTGTCTACTCTGATTGTAGTTCAGTTTTACTCTGGCACAGTTTTCTCGGGATTAGTCTTTACTACACTCAATGGTTCATTCCAATGTCTATTGATGTACCTTTCAAATACCAGTTTCGTCCTGATATTCATTTTCAACATGTTTTTAGTAGTACGCCCTAATCACCTTACTTTGGGTCGAGTTTTGGAGTTTTGTCTCCTCACCCGCGCATGAAATCCAATTTTCGTTCTGGTACTCATCTAGTTTAGTTTTGTCTAACTAGTTATAATGATTTGAGTGCCATCTTGTTTTGTTTTCATACCTTGGACTTCCATCAGTGTTTGATTACTGAATCCTTTATCAGTTTCTGTTTACCGAGTCTTTTTGCAGTGTTCATTTAAATGCGTCCTTGGTTGAAATCAATGCCCTTTGTTCCTTAGATTCTTCTATCAGTTTTTGTTTACTGTTTATCCATGGTCCGAGACTAGTAAGTGCTCTGAGAAACGTGCGCTTTCATCACTTTGCTTTGGGTCGAGTCTTGATCTCGTCGTCTGTGCATGAAATCCAGTTTGTTTTTCCCTGGTACTCATCTAGTTTGTCTTGCCTAGTCATAATGAGTTGAGTGTCATCTCGTTTTGTTTATTTCCTTGGACTCTTCTATCAAGGTTCGTTTACCGTGTCCTTGGTCGAAACCCCTATCTCACTCTTTGGACGACTATCAGTTTTTTATTATTGAACCATTGACAATGTTTGTTTACTGTATTACGGCTTTCGTTTGCTATGTCCATCGACTTGAGATGTCTCTTTTATACCTATTCAGGTTTTAGTCAGTTTTCATTTATTGTTTACCCGTGGTTAGAGACCAGCAGGTGCTCTGAGAAAAATGCACTCTCATCACTTTGCTACGGGTAAAGTTTTGCCTTGTTACCCATGTGTGAACTCCAGTTTGTTTTGTCCTGGTACTCATTTCTAGAAGTTTTAATCTTCTAGTATTGTCGAGTCGAGTTTTATCTCATTTTGTTTCTTATTCATGGGATTCTTTCAGTTCCTTCATACTGTCTATCTTGGGTTGAAACCAGTCTCCTTTACACCTTGTGTTCTTTCAGTTTCTTCTTATTGTCTACCCTTAATTTGAGACTAGTAGGTGCTCCTAGAATCACACGCTCTAGCCACTTTGCCCCGTGTACTTTTGCACAATTTAGCTTTGCCTATTCTCTGTGGTTGAGTCTTATCTCACCCCTTTTGTGGTCTGGTTTTATCCTGACATATCATTCTAAAGTTTAGTTTCATCTACTCTTCTAAGTTTGAGTTTTGTCTCAACTTTGTTAAAGTGTGTGTTACAGCTTCATTCTGACGCATGTCTTTGGAGGGCCAATTTTCATTAGAGCCTCTGCTTGCTAAATCCAATTTCGATTGGTACCTTCTAAGTCTCGCGTCTGCTGGAATTCTTTGTCTTTGGGGGTGTTTTGCTTCTTTTTTTTCAAGATTTGATAAACTGGAAATATATCGAATATTTGGATCAATTTACATGAATTTTATCCGCATTTTAAGAATTAAATTACTCTTTATTCGTATTATGCTATTATTTTCTATGTTTTCAGGAATTTGATGTTTGCATGGCATGTGCGAAGAAAGTCAAGAAAAGTTGAGCTAATCATATTTAAAATATGCACAAAGAAAGAGAAATTATGCAATTAAGGGGTGTGTGACAGAATTAAGTGCATTACAAGTAAAAAGCCTTGGAATACCAAAGAAGAAAGAAACGCTAGGCCCAATCCACCCAAGGCCCAAGGGGGTGTAACGACCGTTACACATCACCTAACCCAGGTGTACCGACCATTACACCTTGCCACGCTAGCCCCTCCCGAAAAGCAGGAGTGTAACGACCGTTACACTGATTTCTTTAATCCGCAGCGGTCGCTACAGAGGAAAATCCGGAGGAGAAAATATCTCAACTCCCTACGCGTCTCCAAGCCTATAAATAGAACCTCAAATCTCCATTTGTGGGGGACGTTTTTATTTTCTCCACTTTTACTGTTACTCTGCCGAATATTTTCCGCATTATTTATTTTCGCTTATTTTATCAATCTGTGGGAGACACCTGAAGTCAGCCAAATATTCTGCCATAGTATTTTCAGGTTTAATTTAAGTATTTTATTTATTTATGCCAGGATTGTCTGAAATGTTCAATTTATTTAAATTGTTTGATGGTTGTCATTTCTGTTGCGCTGTTATTGAATTGTATAACATGCTAGGCTAAATTTATTTATCGGTATGTAAGGTCATATAGCCAATGGGGTTTAGCAACGCCAATTGATCAGTTCCTTTTTAAAAAGAATAATTTTCTGGTTTCAATTACTAGTTCTAAATATTAATTATTTTGTTACGAGAGTAAAATACAGATAGAAGTTAGGATCAAGAAAACGAGAGTTTGAGATAATAACTGGACAGTGGTAATTGTGCATCAACTTAAAATATAGCGAGAGCGCTTTTAAGTTGATTAGGTTTTATTTGTTTCTAAAAACTATTTTTAAAATCTAATTGAAACAGCGAGAGCACTCACTTAGGTTTGATCGTAGGATCTGAATCAATAATCACGAGAGTGTGAGAAGAGGGTTTTCAAACAAATACTCCCTACTGAAAACTGTTTTGTTAATCCGAGTTAGGTCAATGAGTTGCTAAATCCCCGAAGTCTGACCATTACATACTGATATTCTTCCTTGAATCTAAACTAGATTATAGTCAGTTAGGTTCCCTAAATCCCCCTATTAATTACATTATTATCCCTAGATTTACGTAGTAACCTAAGATACGGTAGTTCGACATTTAGTCCCTTGGGATTCGATAATCTTTAAAGCTACACACGATAGGACTGTATACTTGCGGTCTAGATTCTTTAAGACTCACAAAGTTGCGATCAAGTTTTTGGTGCTTTTTCCAGGGACTAACAAGTCGATATCGTAACTCTTTTAGTTACACTGTAGAGACTAAGGCACCATTCCCAATTGTATGCCAAGCACTGCTCTAAAGGTTAAGGCTTAGTGCTACCAATATCCGAACCTGGGGGCTCTATTACTAGAAGACACTGAGTATGATTATCTCGTACAAATCAGTCCCTCTCTCAATCTTTTATCCCTGTCAAACCAGTTGAAGAACCAGACATGGGTGATCAGCCACGTCCGCTCAAATCTTATGCTATTCCTTCGCAGGAAGAACCACATAACATCATTGTTTCTCCTCTGATCGAGGCTAATAACTTCGAACTCAAACCTTCCTTGTTGTCTGTTGTACAACAAAACCAGTTTTCTAGAGGGTCAATGGACGAACCTAATCTACATTTATCGATGTTTTTGCAATACACAGATACAGTTAAGAACAATGGAGTCAGTCAAGAGGCGATAAGACTTCGTCTTTTCCCTTTTCCCTAAGAGACAGAGCCCGGTCCTGGCTCCAGTCTCTACCAGTTAACTCGGTTACCTCTTGGGATAAGTTGAAGAAAGTCTTTCTTGCAAGACATTTCCCACTAAGCAAGACAGATATGCTAAGGTCCCAAATAAGGGATTTTCGACAAAAGGATAATGAGTCTCTTTTTGACGCTTGGGAAAGATACAAAGACATGTTGAGGCTCTATCCATATCATGGCCTAGAATAATGGTTAATCATCCATACCTTCTACAATGGACTCCTTTATAATACAAGATTAACAATAGACGCTGCCGCAGGTGGCGCACTTATGGATAAATCATATGTTGTTGCTTATGCTCTCATAGAAAGTATGGCTCAAAACCACTATCAGTGGGGGAGTGAAAGAGGTTAAGCAGACAAAGCTCCTGTAGAAAAAGCATCGACAAAAGGTGGTGTGTACGAGATCAGCAGTCTTGACAGCGTCCATGCTAAGGTAGACACTCTCGTCTAGAAGATAGATAGCTTAACTGCAGTACCTCCAGCCACCGTGGCCGCTATAACTACGAATTACGAGATATCTGGAGTACCTCGACATGCTGCTGCTGAATGTCAAATCTTAGCAGGAACCTCCCCCCCCCCCTGACCAAGTACATTATGCTCAAGGAAACCCTTACTCGAACACTTACAACCCTAGATGGAAAAATCATCCAAATTTCTCATATAAGAATACAAATGCATTGTATGCGCCTGGCCAAGCACCTGCTGTACCACAAGGATATCAGAAAAGCACCTGCAACTGCTCCTAATATGCCTAGGATGTTTAACCTAGAAATTCTAATGGAAAATTTTATATCTACCCAAGCTCAAACTAACAAGGAATTTCTAAACCAAAATATTCACACTAGTGAGCAAATCAAACAGTTAGTGAACAAAGTAGATGCTTTAGCCACCCATAATAAAATGCTTGAAACCCAGATTTCGCAAGTGGCCCAACAAAAAGCACCTACTGCTGCACCTGCTGGTACATTTCCAAGTCAACCTCAACTGAATCCAAAAGGACATGTTCATGCTATTATATTGCAAAGTGGAACTGAATACGATGGACCAATTGATCCTAGAGCTGAAAACCCAGCCATGTCCCAAAGTTCTAGAAAAACAACCGAGGAGGAAAGCGAACCAAAAGAGAAGGAGAAGGTAGGTGATAGAGAGATAGAAGAAAAGGAAAAACCTTATGTGCCTCTGCCGCCTTACAAAGCACCAATCCCGTATCCTCAAATACTTACTCAATCTAGAAGTGCAGGGCAATTTAAGAAATTTGTTGAACTTTTGAAACAATTAAACATCACGATACCATTCACAGAAGCTATCACTTAAATGCCCTCGTACGCTAAGTTTCTCAAAGAAATCTTGTCAAACAAGAAAAAGATAGAGGATAACGAGAGAATTGCACTCACTGCTAAGTGTATCGCAATCATTCAGAATAAAATGCCTCAGAAGCTGAAGGATCCCTGAAGTTTCTCTATACCATGTAATATAGGTAAGTATGTCATAGACAAAGCTTTATGCGACTTAGGCACTAGTATCAGCGTTATGCCCCTGTCCATATCCAAAAGGCTTGACATGGGAGAATTAAGACCAACCAAGATGTCAGTACAACTAGCAGATCTCTCTGTCAAATACCCCATGGGAATTCTAGAAAACATTCCGGTACGCATAGGTCAATTCTATATCCCTATAGATTTCATCATTATGGACATTAAAGAAGACAGTGTAACCCCTATAATATTGGGAAGACCATTTTTAGCCATTGTCGAAGCTATTATAGATGTTAAAAGAGGAAAGCTAACTTTTGAAGTTGGAGACGAGAAAGTTGAGTTTATCCTGACACAGTTCCTACATGCCCCAACTATAGATGATACATGCTATCTGTTAGATGTAATAGACGAATGTGTCAAAGAGATGGAGTCAGGAGAAGAAACTCATTTTGAAACTATGAAGATTCTGATGCCCCTAATTTTTGAAGATGATGATTGGTGTCCCGAATATCGAGATGACGGTTTAAGCGAATGCCTAGCACTAACACAAAATCATATGCCTTGTCCGAAGAAACCTTTGATACGGTGGGAGAACTGACTTTAGGGTTTTGCGTTTGATTGCAAATGTTGCGGATAGCAAGAGTCGCCACCGACTTTTCTTTTATCTAATAAGGAAAGGTGAAAAAGCACAAGAAAGACCTTTAGAGAAGTTTTCTTGAGTTCGGGGGGTAGATTAGGAAAAAGGGAAGGTATTAGCACCCTTTTCATCCATGGTTATCCATGGGATCTTAGTTACATGCTAGATCACTTGCTTTTGTTTAAATTTGTGCTTTGTGTGGTTTTTGAAAGTACTTTGTAAACATGTCATCGTTTAGGCAAACTTTGTAATGATTCTCATTCGTAAGAATGTATACAAAGTGTTAATCTTTTGAAAATGTTTTCAAGTTTGAAAGATGTGTTTTTGAAAGTGATTTTGAAAAGGTGTCTTTGTAATGATTCTCGTCTCTATAAGAATGTATACAAAGTGTTGTCTTTTGAAAAATGTTTCAAGGTGAGAGTGTTGGTGTATAGAATGTTTTTGTTGTGAGCAAGCAAGCAACTAGGAGCAAATCTACCTATTCAAAAGGTATTAGGTGTTCTTTTCCTCCTCCTTTAGTTGTTGTTATCTTTACCATTGTTTTGGTAAGAAGCCCCATCATTGGATGTGAAAGAACGGGCGTGGGACGTTTTTGTATAGTCATAGAAGGCAACCCATGGAACGTTTTAGCAATATCGTTTTAGGGACTAGATCGTTTACTGAAGGCAACATCGAGGGTCGTCGAGAGACTACGATCTTTTATCGAGGGTCTTTGCTAAAACGCCCATGTTCGAGGGACATGACTATATTTCCGATAGGCAACAAGGTGGGATTACCCTAAGGGTGCTAGTGTGCAAGTGTGTTTGATTGCATGTATTTTTTTGTCTTGATTAGGGTTATCTACTTGTCAATTTAATGTCTCACCATACACACCCTAATTACTAACAATATATGAAAGCAATAAAAAGTACAAAAAATAAAGATTATACGCTATTACAATCATTGGGGGGATTGGGTGTACAAATTTACAAATGGGGATTACAAATAAAATTAAGTCCTAAGTTACTATTACAACCATATTGAATGGATAAGAATGTACAAGAAAATGTGAAATGGACTTGATTTGTTTCAGAAAAGAGATAAGTTTTGTTTAAGAAAATATTTTTGATCTTTTTGTTATAAGAAATAAAATAAAGCATGTAAAAATGAAAAATGTTTTTGGTGTTTTTGGTTAATGAAATAATAAGCAATAGCAAAAATAGTGAGGAAAAATAAAATAGAATCAGCGTATTGCTGACTAGAGGAGATCAGAAGTTCTGACTCTGGCGTGCTGCAAAACATAGATCATATTAGTAAAAATAGATAAAGTCAGAAGTTCTGGGTCCGCTGGGAGCCAGGTAGATTTCAGAAGTTCTGATACCACTGGAAGAACTTGGTCTCCCTCTCCATGCTAGTCAGAACATTTGCAACTTAGTCATTTCTCAACAAAACAGAAGACGCGCATATAATAGTTATGGATGGTTTCACAGTGTTTCAGAAACAAGAAGTATCAGAACTATAAATCAGAGGCAAGCATGAATCTGCTAGTTCTAATTTCTTTAAGAAGTTATGAACTAATTTACTCCCTACTTAGGCATACAAATACGTGAAACCTCAGAATACGTACAGCCTCAGAAACATGATGTCTACATTGTATTTTTTTTAACATGCAAATCTGATAATGCCTAAGTAATATGATGAGAGTCAGCAGAACCTTACCTTGCAGCTGGAAAAGACTCTGTGAACTGGAGTTTGGTCCTGAACTCTGTTGTTATTCTGAGCAGCTTCTTCACGTGCCCAGCAGGCTGGATGTTTTCAACTTCTGGAACAGCCAAGGGGTAATGTTCTGACTTCTTTGAGATGGAGGTGAATGGAGAGTGTATTGAAGTATGAACGCAGAAGTTAGGATAGCTTATAATATGTGAATTAGAAACTGCATGGATGGTTTTAGTCAAGAAACACTTGAGATTAGATGGAGTTTGAATGCAAGAAATCAAAAGTTAAGAAGTTTTGTATTTTGTGTTGCAGCTTTGGGCTCTTGGGATTTTAGCAGGGATTCAAGGCTTTTTCTTTCTTAATTTTTCGACCCTTTTACCGTTGCCAATGGCTCTCAATTTATAGGCAAAAATCTTGTAGCTTGGAGAAATCAAAAGTATAGCCATCATATGCTAGGCGCTGACTTGTTCTTGAAACAAGTTCAAACAAGTATGGTTCAAGGCACAAAGTAAGGTGGTTAGAAGCTTTTAGTCGTGCCTAAGCTGGATTTGTAAGCAAGAATTAAGGAAAAGTACCCTCAGAAGCAAAAGCGAAGCATGGGCCCAGCATAAACTTTGTATAAAATCTGCTTTTCAAGGACAGCAATGGTACTTATATGCCACACGTGGGGAAATCCTTTGGATAAAGACTCAAAAGTAGTTGTGAGCATTAAATGATGAGATTTATCAAACCAGAAATCCTGCAGTGTGATATTTTGCAGCATTGCTTAATTCTGGGTCAGAGGTTCAGCTTCAGCAAAATTTTGAATAAGCATCCAACTTCTGATCCTTGTATCTCCTTGCTCCAGCATGTTCTGAAGGAACTCTCAGACTTTCCAGGAATCTTGTAGCATGCTTTGTAAACCTTTTTTGAACTGCCCTTGTAAACTCTGACTGAACCTTTATGAAAATTGGACCAGAAGTTCTGACCCAACTCTGTCTTGAAAATGTTCAGAATTTGTTGAGTGCTTTAGTTTCATGGACGTGTCTTTGAACATTTATAACTTGAAATTCCAGCATTTCCAGGGGAAGTTTTGTTCTGCAATGTTTTAGATCTTATTGAAATCTATAATTTTTGCGCCAGAAGTTATTTCAGAATCATCTTGCATCATGGTGATAATTTAATCAGAAGTTCTGAGCTTGTCATATTTCTTAAACACTTAGAAAAATTCTAAGTATTTAGAATTTTGACTTTTGAATTTCTTGATGAAACAAACTTCATATTTCAACGTGTCTTGATGAAATATGATTCTTGAAGCTTGATTTTGATCCAAAAGTCAAAGTTTGACTTTTTAGTATGCAAATGACCATTTTGCCCTTGTGAATGGCTTTCTTGGAAAATTTGTAATTCAAGGCTTGAAATTGGATGGAAGCAAACCTGAGGGTCCAGGTTGATCCTTTGAGAAATGAGAGGGAAAATTTTGGGGTACAACAGTTGCCCTTGTTCAATCTTCTTAAACCTGAGGATGTAGATTGGCTGGTCTGCCTTTCGTGATCTGAAGGTGGAAGATGATTGAACACTAGAGTGCCCAGAAATTTGAACTCGTATAAAGTAATGCTGATTGGTGATGTCAGGAATGGGCTTACAGATACCATTTGGAAGGAGATGGGTAATCGTCAGAGATGGGCTTAACGATGCCATCCAGAAAAGATCGGTTGCATAAGATATTCCTTGGCGAGAATTCCTGTACCAGCTACTGAGGAGGACTTTGATGAGAAATGTTGATTTATGCCTTGGGAAGTAAGATCTAGGAGATTCGATTGTCCATTACTCTACTGGGGAATTAACTCTTGATTGAGGGAGTGAAAGTAGAATGTATACCTAGTTAGGTTCTAGGTTGTACAGTGACTTACTGGGGAAATATGACACCGACCATATCTGGCCGAGTCTGGGCCTTTCAGTGTTGTAAACTATTGTCTGGAGATAAGGGAGAAGGAACCTGGATAGTAGGGTTACTTCGAGATGAAAGCCTGGATAGTAGGGTTGGTGGATTTGCCATTCGGAGAAATGATGGATAGTTGTTGGAGATGGGCTTAAAAGATGCTATCTAAAAGTGATTATTGGTTTTGTAATTTGTGAGCTGTAAGAATGAATATCAGAATGGCGTCTGTGTCTGGAGCGTATCTGAAAGCTGAGTCTAAATGAGTATCAGAATGGCATTCGTGTCTGGATCGTATCTGTACTATATCTGAAAGCTGAATCTGAATGAGTATCAGAATGGCATCCGTGTCTGGAGCGTATATGTACTGTATCTGAAAGCTGAATCTGAATGAGTATCAGAATGGCATCCGTGTCTGGAGCGTATTTATACTATATCAAAAGTTGAGTCTGAATGAGTATCAGAATTGCATCCGTGTCAGGTGCGTATCTGAACTGTATCTGAAAGATATCTTTGAATGAGTATCAAAATAACATATGTATCTGGTGTGTATCTGAACTGTATCTGAAAGCTATCTTTGAATGAGTGTCAGAGTGGCATCCGTATCTGGTGCATATCTGAACTGTATCTAAGATTTTGGAATTTTGTCAATGGTAGCTGTTAACCTTATCCTGAAAAATATAAAATGTTAGCTAAAATGCAACGTTTATGTTGTATGAAATGCATGGTATAATGCATTCGTATTATCAATGTTTATGATATATGGATGCAATGTATGCGTGTATGAGCTAGTTTGCTGCACTGTTGTTGGGCTGGGGAAAATAAATCCCTGACTGCCGCTGAGGATATGGAAGTCTTCATGTTTTGAAGTCAAAATGTTGATGAATTTCCGTTTAGAGAAACAAACTATTTTGTAAGGGAAATTCCGTGTACTGCTTGTAAAATCCTTTTTGGGAATCCTGAGAAATTTGACGACTTCTACTGGGGAGTGATAACTGGGAGTTTTGTTCCGCTGGGGATTAAATGACATACTGCGGGGATTTCTTATGGAATAGCCTAGATGTATTTCCTTATCCATTAAAACCATCCGCAATTGCGTTTTTCATTTTGTTTATTTGTAAATAGTAATTATGTTCAAATGCATATGTTCAACAATGATTTATTGGACGTTATTCGCAAATAAAACACAAGCGTGAAGAAAAACAGATAGCTTTGCACTTTCAAAGAGATATCTTTGTTTTTACATTGAGTAAGTATTTTGTACAGGGAGACAAACATTTTAGTAAGAGAATGTCGTCGTAAAAAAGGAATAAAAATTTTGACACAAAGAAAAGATAGCTATGTGTAAAAATCCCATGGGGTTTCCATTCTGCTATAGCCTTCGTATCTCTGAGCATCTTGTATATTTGTTGCCTTGTCTGAAGCTGATTGAATTGATCAGAACTGTTAAATTTGTTAGTTGAAGCCAAAGGTTGTCCATAAGGTGATCCAACGGGTCATAGTCGTACGCTTTAATTCCCTAACTTCTTCCTGGACCGCCCTTTCGAGTTTTTAGTCCACCGGGAAACCCTTTTTTCCCAAGTCACCCTTTTGGGTTTTCAACTTGCCGGGTGTACATATTTTTTTATTTTATCCCTAATATTTTCCCAATCCTTTTTGTTTCTCCAGGATGCCCTTGTTTTGCCTAGGTATGTCAACCTAGCTGGTCTCTTATGCGTAGTATCGTTTAACTATGTCCGCGTTTGAAGGATGCGGCAGGTCGTCACCATCCATGGTGGTCAAGATCATTGCCCCACCAGAGGAAATGTTTTTGATTACAAATGATCCTTCATAGGTAGGAGTCCATGTGCCCCTGGGATCACCTTGTGGCAATATGATGCGTTTTATCACCAGATCTCCAACTTGATATACTTGGCGTCTGACCTTTTTGTTGAAAGCCTTGATCATCCGTTTTTGATACATTTGACCATGGAAAACAGCAGTAAGTCTCTTCTCATCAATCAAGTTCAGTTGATCAAGTCGAGTCTGGATCCAGTCATCTTTGTTCAGCCCTGCATCCTTCATAATCCTCAAAGAGGGGATCTGTACCTCAATAGGCAAGACGGCTTCCATGTTGTATACCAAAGAATAGGGTGTTGCCCCAGTTAATGTGCGAGTTGTGGTACAATACCCATGGAGAGCGAATGGTAGCATCTCATGCTAGTCTTTGTATGTGAATGTCATCTTCTGTATGATCTTTTTAATGTTCTTATTTGCAGCTTCAACAACACCATTCATCTTTGGCCGATAGAGAGAAGAATTGTAATGCTGAATCTTGAATTGCTCGCACAAGGCGGTGATCATAGTGTTGTTGAGATTTGTACCATTTTCAGTTATGATCCTTTCCGGGATACTGTACCGGCAAACAAGGTTTTGCTTGATGAAACGGGCAACAACATTCTTGGTAACGGAAGCGAAGGAAGCTGCCTCCACCCATTTTGTAAAGTAGTCAATGGCCACTAGGATGAAGCGGTGTCCATTGGAGGTTGTCGGCTTGATTTCCCCAATCATATCAATCCCCCACATAGCAAAGGGCCAAGGATCCATTAATATATTTAGAGGAACCGGAGGTACGTGCACCTTGTCAACATAAATCTGGCATTTATGGCATGTTCGAGAGTGTTGATAGCAATCTACTTCCATGGTAGACCAGTAATAGCCTGCCCATAGGATTTTCTTTGCCATCGTATGCCCATTGGAGTGGGTGCCAAAAGTGCCCTCATGTAATTCAGTTGTGATCCTTTCAGCTTCAACCTTATCTATGCACTGAAGTAACACAGAGTCATGATTGTGTTTGTACAGGATGCCATTACTAAGGAAAAACTTAACAGAGAATCTCCTCAAGAACTTCTTACCATTGATTGAAGCTCCTTCTGGATATTCTTGAGACTCGAGATACTTCTTGACTTCGTGAAACCAAGGCTGGTCCACTACTTCTTTAATATTAATCTCGTGACAGTGTGCTGGTTCCTCCATTCGCTCGATGGTGATCTGGGGAGTCTCGTTATCCCAATTAAGTTTAAACATAGATGACATTGTTGCTAGAGCGTCTGCTAGATGATTTTCTTCTCGCGGGAAATGCTCGAAGGTAATTTTCTCAAAATGTGGTAGCAATGTCAAAACATGTTCTTTGTAAGGGATAAGGTTTGGGTGTTTGGTGTCCCATTCCCCTTTGATCTGGCTGATAACCAAATCTAAGTCTCCGAATACATCCAAGGTTTTTATTCCCAAGTTTATGGCAGCTTTGAGACCGAAGATGCATGCTTCGTATTCCGTGATGTTATTTGTACAATTGAAGCAAAGTCTGGCAGTAAAGGGAGTATGACACCCTTCTGGAGATATGAGTATGGCACTAATACCATTTCCTAGTGCATTGGATGCTCCATCAAAGAACAGGGTCCATCGGGATCCTTGTTCAGGTCCGTCATATAGCCTGAATTCTTCACATTTGTCTAATGTCATGATGTCTTCATCCGGGAATTCGAACTTCATGGACTAGTAGTCTTCTACCACTTAGTGAGCAAGGTGATCAGCTAGTACACTTCCCTTTATAGCTTTCTGGGTAGTATACTGTATGTCATATTCTATCAGAATCATCTGCCATCTCGCTATTCTCCCAGAAAGAGCAGGCTTCTCGAAGATGTATTTTGTCAGATCCATTTTAGATATCAGCAAGGTAGTATGAGTCAGCATATATTGTCTTAGCCGGCGAGCAGCCCATGCCAGAGCGCAATAAGTTTTCTCGAGCAGTGAATATCTGGTTTCACAGTCGGTAAACTTTTTGCTCAGGTAATAAATAGCATGCTCTTTTCGGCCAAACTCGTCATGCTGCCCCAATACACACCCAATTGAGTTTTCTAAAACAGTCAGATACATGATCAACGGTCTTCCCTCGACTGGTGGCATTAATACAGGAGGCTCTTGTAAGTATTCTTTGATTTTGTCGAAAGAAAATTGGCATTCATTATTCCATTTGACTACTTGATCTTTCTTCGATAGTTTGAAGATTGGCTCACAAGTAGCTGTTAGGTGAGAAATGAATCTGGAAATATAGTTCAAACGCCCCAAGAATCCTCTGACTTCCTTCTCGGTACGAGGAGCAGGCATCTCTTTTATTGCTTTAAATTTGGCGGGATCGACCTCGATACCTTTGTTGCTGACGATAAATCCTAGGAGTTTACCATACCGTACCCCAAATGTACATTTGTTAGGATTCAACCTCAGCTTGTACTTCTTCAATCTCTCGAACATTTTTTGCAAGTGATCAAGATGCTCTTCCTCTATTTGAGATCTGGCTATCATATTGTCCACGTAGACCTCTATTTCGTGATGTATCATGTCATGAAATAGAGCTACTATGGCTCGCTGATAGGTTTCCCCAGCATTCTTTAGTCCGAATGGCATCACCTTGTAGCAGAATATGCCCCATTGTGTAACAAATGTTATTTTCTCCATGTCCTCAGCCGCCATTTTGATTTGGTTGTAACCTAAGAATCCGTCCATGAAGGAAAACACTTTGTGTTGTGCCATATTGTCAACTAGAATATCAATGCGGGGGAGTGGAAAATCATCCTTAGGGCTCGCCCTATTCAAATCTCTGTAGTCCACACACATTCGTACTTTGCCGTCTTTTTTGGGCACGGGAACAATGTTGGCAACCCATTGAGGGTAAGAGGTGACAGCCAAGAACCCAATGTTGAATTGCTTCATGACTTCTTCTTTAATCTTTTCTAACATATCAGGCCTCATGCGGCGAACCTTTTGCTTTACTGGCGGACAATCTTCTCTTGTAGGCGGACGATGTACCACAATGTCTGCATCAAGTCCCGGCATGTCTTCATATAACCAGGCGAAGACTTAAACATAGTCGTGTAACAACTGGATCAGACGCTCCTTGACACTAGGTTCCAAATTGGCACCTACCTTGTCCTCCTTTTTGTCCTCTTCGGTACCTAGGTTGATTGTATCCAAGGGTTCCTCATGAGTCCGAATGGTTCTTTCTTCTTGTTGTAGTAGTCTGGCAAGTTCCCCTGGTACTTCACAATCTTCCTCACCTTCGTCTTCGGCTTGGTAGATTAGATTCTCAGAGTCACAAAAGGCCATAGCAGTATCGTTACCCATGGGATCCTGAATGGATGTATACCTGCATTGTGAGTGTGGGTGTGTGTAAGGGTATAGCTATCTTTGAAAGAAATGAAGAATGTAAAAAGAAAAACAATAAGCACAAAAGTTTGTATGCGAAAACGTCCATGATTCACTGATGTCATGTGAAAATGAGATAATTCCCCTTACAAATGGACCATTGTGCCTCGGGTAAGACACAAGGTTTTTAAGAGTGCGAATTATTTTGAATATTACAGATCCAACAAAATGTAAAGACAAATTACTGATGGATAAAAGTGATCGAGATGAAGTCTCTAGCCTCCCAATTGTTGAGCCCTCCATTGACATTCGGGAATATCCAATCCTCTAGGTTGCATCCATCTTCACTATCTTCTACTACGTTGACTTCACGGTTGCTGATCTTTAAGGGTGGCCCTCCAGCACGGGCACAGTGTGCATTCTTTTGAGCACTTGAAGTGAAACCTAGGCCAAACTTGTCAGACTTATATGGGATATCTGGGAGTTGTCCCCAGATTGTGCATCCACCTTCTTCCACCACTTCTTTGGCATCCTTGAGTGATGACATTCGGAGTGGAGGCCTTGTAATCTTGGGAACAGCCTTGGTCACTGCCACATCTTGAGGGACCTCTTCAAAGTGTTGAAATGGAGTTTCAATGAATTCACCATCTAATTCCACATATCTGAAGGAATTGAGATGGTTGATCATGTATTCTTCCTCTCCATGAACGGTGATAATCTTCCCTTGAACTGGATACTTCAGCATTTGATGCAACGTAAAAGTAACAGCGCCAGCATTATAGATCCAAGGTCGGCCTAGAAAGCAAGAGTATGAAGGGCAGATGTCCATCACATTAAAAATTGAATTAAAGGTTTGGGTTCCAACCTTTATGGGGATATCCACTTCCCCGTGCACCATCCTCTTCGAGCCGTCAAAATCCCTTACCACTATGTTACTTGGCTTCAAAGTCAACCCATCACAGTCAAGTCTATCAAGAGCTTTTTTGGGTAGTACATTCAGAGATGAGCCAATGTCTACCAAAACATGCGCCAGAGTTGTGCCCCTACATTCTACTGAGACATGCAATGCCTCATTATGCTTCCTTCCCCTTAGCGTCAGGTCAGCATCTGAAAAACCTAAGCCATCTTCCGCAGTTAGGCTGGCTACGCAGTCTTGAAATTGATCAGCAGATGTCTCTTGAGGTACATGGGCGGTTTTTAAGAAGTTCACCAAGGCTTTTGCATGTGCCTCAGAACATAGTAGTAATGCCAGCATGGAGATCTTATAGGGAGTTTGTCCCAGTTGTTCAACTACATTGTAGTCGCTTCTCTTTATAATTTTTAAGATCTCCTCCATCTCTTTCTTGGAGGTCTCAGGGATAGTTAATGACTGAGTCTCCGTCCGGACAGACTCAATCAGAACACATTTTCCTCGAGTCTCAGTTAATTCGGCAGTAGGAGTGTCAGTCGAAATGATTACAGGGGTTGTAACGACTTTGTCAATTGGAGTACTGTTAGAGATAAATGTAGGACCGAGAATAGCTTTTGGGGGAGCAACAGCAGGAATGATTATGGGTCCAAAAATATCCTTTGGGGGAGCAATTTCTGGAGAGAAGATCCTACCGCTTCGGGTAATCTTACTAGTTCCCACAATGTTACTGATGTCGGAGTTGAATTTCTCGGAGCTTGAATCTTTGGAAGTTGGCCATTCCTGCTTGATACCATGGTAATATACATCCCCTCCATAATTCCATGGTATTGTTTTGTCTGACGTATATGGGACTGGTCCAGGAATTGTGATTATTAAAGGAGCTGCTTTCGGAACTGATGTAATCCTAACGGGTCTTTTGGTGGAGACCCTGGAAGAATTGGCGGAAATGGTAATGATAGAAACATATTAAAAAGGAATGGGTGGAACATAAGTCTTTTCGAACAAAATCTCTTTGTTATCTATTAGGCACTGAACGCCTATTTTCAACAAAGGGCATCCGGTTGGGGAGGACAAACAGAGATGGAAAACTTCACCACAGCCCGGGAATACACCGGCCTTCAAGAAATTTGTTTTAACAGTCAGAAGTGGGGTCTGAGCTCATCAATAGAAGTAACAAATAAATCTTCTTCAACAACATTAGTATTATGGCCATGTCTGGTCATAGGGGCAGAAATGACATTTGGCTTTTCGGACGCATGGAACTCAATTTCTTTTGCTTCAATAAGGTCTTGTATTTTGTTCTTTAGAGCCCAACAGTTATTAGTATCGTGACCAGGACTTTCAGAGTGATATGCGCAATGGGCATTGGGATGATAATGAGGAGATGTTGTATTGGGGTTTTTCGGAGCTTCTTTCAAAGTCACTAAGTTGGATCTTAGTAGATGAGGTAATACTTGAGAATGGGTCATGTTGATTCTGGTGAACTGCATGACTGGTCTTTCTACCCTTAGTTGATTATTTCTTTGCTGATCAGATGCAGGTTTTGGGATCATAACAGCCCCCACCATTGGTCGGCGTTCGGCCCTATCTTGGTTTCTTTGCGGATATACAGCAACCACCTCTTTCTTTCTGATGAAAGGCTTCCTTACAGCTATAGAAGAAGATGTGTTTTTCCGAATCTTTCCACTCTTTATACCGGCTTCTACCCTTTCTCCTGTCAATATTAGTTCAGTAAAGCCTACAGATGAACTTTCGATTAAATGATTGAAGAAGGGACCAGACAAGGTGCCCAAGAACATGTCTACCAACTCTCTCTCAGATAGAGGGGGTTGAACTCTTCCAATCAAGTCTCTCCATTTTTGCGCATAGTCCTTGAAACCTTCATAAGAAACCATGGCCATACTCTAGAGTTGAGTACGGGTAGGCGCCAGATCAGCATTGTACTGATATTGTTTGTAGAAAGCTGCAGCAAGATCTTACCAATTGTGAATGTTGGCTCTCTCTAGTTGTTAAAACACGTCAAGTTGAGTTCCAGACAGACTGTCTTGGAATAAGTACACCCATAAGTCTTTATCAATGGTATGGGGTTGAACTTTCCTCACATATGACCGGAGATACATTTTAGGGCATGAAACTCCGTCATATTTGGCAAATATAGGTGCTTTGAATTTCGGAGGGATCACAATCCTTGACACCAAACCCAATTCCTCAAAGTCCAAGCCAGGAACCTTTTAGATTTCCATCGCGCTCAAATGCTCTTCGAGATGTTTATACTTGTCATCAGCTAGAGGGTATTACTCTTCAGAGTAGTCCTCTTCTTCCTATGATTCTATTGGGACAACTTTTTCCTTGTCTTTACCATCTTGGTTGTCTCTTTCATCGGATGTTGTTGCAAAGTCTAAAGTCCTTCTTGTCTGCCCATGAAATCTTCTTCCCATGTTTAAGACTCCGGTTACTTTCTTTGTTTTCTTTTTCCTCTCTTCAGCCAGCAAAGTCTTCAATTCTTCTTATCCCTTGGCTAGGGTCAAGAGCAACTGTTGAAACTGTGTATTATGAGCTTGAAGATCCTTCATTGTTTGCTCAAGATCCATCTTGCTGAACTAAACAGTAAAGATGAGGAGACTTGTTGCAAAATACATGCTTATGTTATGATGCATGATATATGCATATGCAATGTTTTAAAGGATTTTAGAGATTCATATTTGTTTTAGACAAAAAGAAAACACACGTTATATTAATAAGATAAAGTTTGAGTACATTAATTCCCCTTGGGCAAAATAATACCAAAACTCTAAGATAGAAAGGTAGTGCACATCCTCTTTGGTGCAATGTAGGCATTCAGAGTCTGCTCCTCGTGAAGTAGCCTAGTGAGTTCCAAAACCTTCTTCTCGCTTGGGTAGAATTGGGCTTCGAACGTATCTTGCTCTCCCTTGAGTTGTATCCAATCTCTTTGTAGGTCTTCAAGAGATGTGGGCATGTTAGGATGTAGGATAGTGTATGGAACATCTCCCTCCATGACAGGCTCAATGATTACCGGGAGAATGGAGGGATAAGGCATCATAAGACTCTAAGCACGAGTTCTTACCCATTTGAGGTAAGGCTCAAGAGGGATGGAATTCTTGTGCCCCAAAGTCTTGCTATCCACCTTGTTTAACATCCTCCAAGCTCGGATAAATCTCTGGCGAATACCTCGATTGTCGTTGTCATAGTCAAATACCAAACCTCGAATCAGCATCTCATGCAGGCCATCCCTTCGGGCGTAACAAAACTGTCTTAAGGCTAAACAAGGGTTGTAGGTGATACCTACCCTAATGCGAAGTAGAGGGACATTAGGGAATTCTTCATAACGGTCGGCAATGATAACATTCTCTTTGGATCGAGAGCACCAATGAATGTCTGAATGTTTGAGTGTCATCAACCTTTGTGACCACCTTGAACCTTGCTCATTCTTTAATACAGGTTGGGGAAGATGAGAAATAAACCATCTTTCCAAGAGAGGAGTGCAACACATAAGGATACCTCTTTTCCTCATTGTGCGAGTGTGAAAAGTGTTAGAACAATGTTTGAATCTAGTACCCTATATTTAAGTTTTGATGATAACAAAGTGAAAAGATATAGTAGTTAAATATTTTATGAGTGAATTATATGCTGCCTAAAATTACTATGCTCTGACTTGCAGATATGCTGATTAAAATAAGCAAGATCACGGTGTCAGCGTCAGAATATGAGTTTGTGCATCAGCATCAGAAGTTGCTGAATCAGAACGTCAAGATCAGATGATCAACGCTTGCACATGCTGAAGCTTGATGAACAGAACTGCGCGTAAAACACTCTGATACAGAAACAAATTAGTTCATCAGCAGCGAAGCAGAATCAGAATGAGCCAAGCCAGATCGTGCATTGAAGAAGCAACGGTACTGTGCATTGAAAGCTAATCAATACCAACGGCATCATTCTAGACAAGATCTGCTCAAAAAGGAAAGCTTGTTAATAGCATTGAATCAAGAATATTTGCTTCAACGTTCATCTTCTCAAAGTGCTATATAAACCAAGCTTTGAAGATTATCACGGCTAATGCTTCCAAACTCTCTACACGCACAAAGCTGAACAATAATCTTCACTCTACAAGTCTTGCTAAACCAACAAACTCTGATACTTCATTAGCGTTTAGCATCCTAGTATTCTAAGCTTAATTTGTGTAAACATCACAGTTGTGATATAGTTTTGTAGAAACATTCATACACATTTGATTATACCTTTGTAAGAAAGTGTTGCCTTGATAAACCGGATTGTGGTTTGAATCAAGAAGGTTTTAGCAGTTGCTAAAGCAGATTTGTATTCAGTTGAATATAGTGAATTAAGACCTCGTTGGAGAGAGGCGAAATCACCTTGAACGGGTGGACTGGAGTAGTTTGAGATCAAACGAACCAGGATAAAAATACCTTGTCATTTGCTTTAAGTTTCCAGTTTTACAATTCAACCCCCCCCCCTTCTTGTGTTTTTCACCCCTTCAATTGGCATCAGAGCGCCTGGTTCTGAGCTAAAACACTTAACCGTGTCAGTAAAAGATCCAGCGTCAGAAAAACACTATGGCAGGAAACAACTCTCATTTCAGCAATGACACCAATGAGGACAGAGACAGATTCAGCGGCAAACCTCCAGTCTTTGATGGAGAAAACTTTGACTACTGGAAAGACAGAATTGAAAGCTTCTTTCTAGCACATGATGCTGATCTGTGGGATATGGTGACAGATGGATACACGCACCCTGTTAATGCAACTGGTCAGAAGATTGATAGAAAATCAATGACTGATCAACAAAAGCGTGATTTCAAGAATCACCATAAGGCCAGAACCATCCTTCTCAGTGCCATCTCCTATACTGAGTATGAGAAGATCTCCAACAGAGACACAGCTAAGAACATCTTTGATTCTCTCAGAATGACGCATGAGGGGAACGTTCAAGTCAAGGAAACAAAGGCTCTGGCGCTCATTCAGAAGTATGAGGCGTTTAAAATGGAAGAATCTGAATCCATTGAAACTATGTTCTCTAGATTCCAGATTCTGGTAGCTGGTCTCAAAGTTCTGGACAAGGGATACTCTACTGCTGACCATGTCAAGAAGATAATCAGAAGTTTACCCAAGCAGTGGAGGCCTATGGTTACTGCTCTGAAGCTGGCGAAAGATCTCAACAAAATCACTCTGGAGGAACTTATAAGCTCCCTCAGAAGTCATGAGATAGAGCTGGAAGCTGACGAGCCTCAGAAGCAAGGTAAGCCTATAGCTTTGAAATCTAACAGAAAATCTGAATCTAAAGTTTTGCAGGCAGTTGAAGAAACATCTGATGGATCCTCATCAGAAGAAGACGAGATTTCTCTTCTCTCCAGAAGAGTAAATCAACTGTGGAAGCAAAGACAAAAGAAGTTCAGGAATCCCAGAAGATCTGATCAGAACGAGTCTTCTTCCAGATACAGAAGAACAGATTCTTCCTCTGGATACAGAAGATCTGAAGGCTCCTCAGGTAGCAAGAAGCCAAATACAAAAGACATCATCTGCTACGAGTGCAATGAGCAAGGTCACTACAAGAGTGACTGTCCAAAGCTTCAGAGGGAAAAGCCAAAAAGGAAGTTTGGAAGAGAGAAGAAGAAAAGTCTCATGGCCACATGGGATGACTCTGACTCGTCTGAAGCTGACTCAGAATCAGATGATGAAAGGGCGAACATAGCGCTTATGGCTAACATTCCAGATGACAGTGAAGCTTCTGACTCAGACTCAGAATCAGACACAGAAGAGGTATTTCCTAACTTCGCTGTTAATTTTACAAAGGCTGAACTTGCTGAAAGCCTAAATGAAATTCTGGAACGTTATCAGCAGATTAGAGCTAAATTCAGAGACCTGAAAAGGACTCTTGAATCTGACTCTAATAAGTCTGAGAGTCTCAAATTGGAAAACTCTGAGCTGAGAGATAAAATTTTAAAATTAGAAAACTCTTTACAAAACTCTCAGAAGGAACCAATTGCTGAAACTCCCAGCAACGCTGATGAGATCATTAAGGAGTATGATCATAGTTTCCAGAAGTTCCTTGCTAAAAGCATAGATAGAAGCAGAATGGCTTCAATGATCTATGGAGTTAGCGGAAACGGCAGGAAAGGAATAGGATACCTAGGTAAGGTTCCTACACCTAAAAATGTCATGGATTTAGTTATTAAACACACTCCTCTAAATTCACACTTTGTGTATGGTCACACACATGACATCAAATATACTAGTAGTAATCACTTTGTGAAACCAAAATTCAACCAGAGTTTTGGTAAAACTAACAAATCAGGACCCAAGAAGATCTGGGTACCTAAGGATAAAATAATACATGTTGCAGATATCTTTAGCAGCAAGTCAGAAACACCAGTCATGGTACCTGGACTCTGGCTGCTCACGTCACATGACGGGAAGAAGGCATATGTTCCAAAGCCTGGAGGCCACGTTGGCTTTGGAGGCAATCAGAGGGGAAAGATAATTGGCTCTGGAACTGTAGGTAACGGAAATCTTCCCTCTATTAATAATGTTCTGCTTGTTGATGGATTGATGCATAACCTGTTATCCATAAGTCAATTAAGTGATAACGGTTATGATATAATCTTTAATCAAAAATCATGTAAAGCTGTTAGTCAGAAAGATGGGACTATCCTATTTAATGGTAAGAGGAAAAACAACATTTACAAAATCAAACTTTCTGAACTTAAGAGTCAGAACGTAAAATGTCTTCTGTCTGTTAACAACGAGCAGTGGATCTGGCACAGAAGATTGGGGCATGTTAGTATGAGAAGAATATCTCAGATTAACAAACTCAATCTGGTCAGAGGACTTCCAAATTTGAAGTTCAATTCAGATGCTCTGTGTGAAGCATGTCAGAAAGGCAAATTTGCAAAACCCTCTTTTAAATCCAAAAATGTTGTTTCTACCTCTAAGCCATTAGAACTTCTGCACATTGACTTATTTGGACCAGTTAAAACTGCTTCTGTCAGTGGCAAGAAGTATGGGTTAGTAATCGTAGATGACTATAGCAGATGGACATGGGTAAAGTTCTTAAGACACAAGGACGAGTCACACTCTGTGTTTGTTACCTTCTGTAACCAAGTTCAGAATGAAAAAGATCTTAGAATCGTTAAAGTCAGAAGTGATCATGGTGGAGAATTTGAAAATAAAGATTTTGAGTCATTCTTTAATGACAAAGGCATTCTGCATGATTTCTCTTGTCCTAGAACTCCCCAACAAAATGGAGTTGTAGAACGAAAGAACAGAACATTGCAAGAAATGGCCAGAACCATGATCAACGAGACAAACGTTGCTAAGACTTTCTGGGCAGAGGCAATAAACACAGCGTGCTACATTCAGAATAGAATCTCAATAAGACCTATTCTGGAAAAGACTCCATATGAATTGTGGAAGAACAGAAAGCCCAACATTTCGTATTTTCATCCATTTGGATGTACTTGCTATATGTTAAATACTAAGAATTATTTGAACAAGTTTGATTCTAAGGCACAGAAGTGTATTATGTTAGGATACTCTGAACGCTCAAGAGGGTACAGAGTATACAATACAGAAACACAGATTGTGGAAGAATCAATCAGTGTTCGTTTTGATGACAAGCTTGACTCTGAAAAGTCAAAGCAGAATGAAAATCTTGCAGGTATAGAAATTGAATTTGCAGGTTCTGAAGACAAGTCATCAGAAGCTCTCAACACAGATATTCCTTCAACATCTGAAAGAAGCAATGCTAGAAATCCTACAACTGCTGATCAACCTCAGAAGAGATTACCCAGAAGCAGTGTGGATCACCCAGAAGAAACTATTCTAGGAAGAAAGGAAGATCCAATCAGAACAAGAGCAAGCTTCAGAAACTCTGAAGAAACTCTGATGGGACTTGTGTCTCTGATTGAACCTTCTTCTATTGATGAAGCACTTCTGGACAATGACTGGATTCTGGCAATGCAAGAAGAGCTGAATCAATTCACCAGAAACGACGTATGGGATCTCGTTCCAAGACCAAAAGGATTCAACGTCATTGGAACAAGATGGGTGTTCAGAAACAAGCTTAATGAACAAGGTGAAGTCGTCAGAAACAAGGCACGACTGGTTGCACAAGGTTATAGTCAGCAAGAGGGGATAGACTATACAGAAACCTTTGCCCCAGTCGCCAGGTTAGAATCTATCAGACTTTTAATCTCATTTGCTGTTAATAGAGGCATCACTCTGTATCAAATGGATGTCAAAAGTGCATTCTTAAATGGTTATATAGAAGAAGAAGTGTATGTTCACCAACCCCCAGGTTTTGAAAATACAAAACATCCAGAACATGTTTTCAAACTGAAAAAGTCACTGTATGGTCTGAAACAAGCCCCCAGAGCTTGGTATGAAAGGCTAAGTAACTTTCTGCTTGAAAATGAGTTCACCAGAGGGAAAGTGGACACCACTCTATTCTGTAAAACAGTTAAGAGTGACATTTTAGTATGTCAAATTTATGTTGATGATATAATCTTTGGATCTACTAATCCTTCTCTTGGAAGAAAATTTGCTAAGTGTATGCAGGCAGAATTTGAGATGAGCCTCATGGGGGAACTGAAGTTCTTTCTAGGAATTCAGATCAATCAAACTCCAGAGGGAACTTACATTCATCAGAGCAAATACATCAGAGATCTTCTGAAGAAATTTGACCTCTCAGAATGTAAGCCATCAAAGATTCCAATGCATCCCACGTGCATTCTGGAAAGAGAAGAGGTAAGCAAAAGCGTAGAACAGAAAGTCTACAGAGGTATGATTGGTTCTCTCCTTTATCTGACTGCTTCAAGACCTGATATTTTATTCAGCGTATGTATTTGTGCTAGATTCCAATCAGATCCTAGAGAATCTCACTTAACAGCTGTTAAGCGAATTTTCAAGTATCTGAAAGGTACTACTAATCTGGGTTTGTTTTATAGAAAATCTAGTGATTACAGTTTAGTAGGCTACTGCGACGCTGATTTTGCTGGAGACAGAGTGGAACGAAAAAGTACTTCTGGAAGCTGCCAGTTTCTGGGAGAAAATCTGATCTCGTGGTCCAGCAAAAGGCAATCAACTATCGCTCTGTCAACAGCAGAAGCTGAGTACATAGCAGCAGCTGGATGTAGCACACAGATGCTCTGGATGAAAAGTCAGCTTGAAGACTTCCAGATTTTTGAGAGTAACATTCCTATTCTTTGTGATAATACTTCTGCTATTTGCTTAAGTAAGAATCCTATTTTACATTCTAGAGCTAAGCATATAGAAATAAAACATCATTTCATTAGGGACTATATTCAGAAAGGTATTTTAAACTTGAAATTTATAGATACAGACCATCAATGGGCTGATATCTTTACAAAACCCCTTTCAGAAGATAGGTTTAATTTCATTCTGAAACATCTCAGCATGAAAGTATGCCCAGAATGAAAATGTTTTAATTCCATATTTTTATCTTTCAGAATGTATTTATATTACTGTGAACTTCTGATCAATCTTCTTTCAGAAAGTTAGAACATGCAGATTGTATCAGAGGCAAGTCTAAAGATCTGAGAGTCTAATCTCAAATACAGACGTGCTGATCACTACATCAAACAAGTGTCATCCAATCATCAGCAAAACCCTGAAGCAGAACGCGTGCACGTTTCTGAGAAGGCAAAGCGCTGATTGGGTGCATTGAGACACATGTCTGGTAACCGTTTTTAAGTATCTTTCTCAAATCCCCCAAAATCAGCAAGCATTTAATGCAAAAGTAATCACGCTTGTTAATGGCAATCAGCAAGCATTTAATGCAAAAGCAATGCTGGAAAGCCTGTTCTCACGCATGCCCCCACAACCTTGATTTTTTTTTCATGCATGACATTCTCTATATTTTCTTCATTTTCTGATGTACTTTTGACTATGTTTTGACCGTGCTTGTGTAATGTTCTTTGCTATGAACTATTTTCAATATAATTTGTTTTTCTGATCTAAATTGTTTTAGCACATCACTAACACTTTTTGATTGCTGACAAAAAGGGGGAGAACAAGAATGATATTTAAAATCAATAACGGCTAACTAGACAGAAATTCTCAAACATTCTAACTCTATTACTTGAAATGTTTTTTCTGTTTTGTTGTTAAGTCTACAGGCACAAGGAAGCTCTGAACACTATGAAGACTAAGAACTAGAAGCTCAGGTTGCTCTGATCAAATATGAAGATCTGATCGACCTAACACTCTGATCCGAAGCAAAGCTCTGACAGGAAAAGCTCTGAAGCTCTGCTTTCTGATAAGTCAAAGACTTATAATCTGATGCTCAAAGATAGAAAAAGATCTGACTCTGAAGAACACACATATCAAAGGGAAGTAACAAACTCAGGGGGAGTATCTCTTAAACTCTGAATTCTCCGTACTTCTTATTCTGATACATAGATCTGATAACTTTTCACGTTATTTTTCATTTAAAATATCTAGTTTTTGTCATCATCAAAAAGGGGGAGATTGTTAGAACAATGTTTGAATCTAGTACCCTATATTTAAGTTTTGATGATAACAAAGTGAAAAGATATAGTAGTTAAATATTTTATGAGTGAATTATATGCTGCCTAAAATTACTATGCTCTGACTTGCAGATATGCTGATTAAAATAAGCAAGATCACGGTGTCAGCGTCAGAATATGAGTTTGTGCATCAGCATCAGAAGTTGCTGAATCAGAACGTCAAGATCAGATGATCAACGCTTGCACATGCTGAAGCTTGATGAACAGAACTGTGCGTAAAACACTCTGATACAGAAACAAATTAGTTCATCAGCAGCGAAGCAGAATCAGAATGAGCCAAGCCAGATCGTGCATTGAAGAAGCAACGGTACTGTGCATTGAAAGCTAATCAATACCAACGGCATCATTCTAGACAAGATCTGCTCAAAAAGGAAAGCTTGTTAATAGCATTGAATCAAGAATATTTGCTTCAACGTTCATCTTCTCAAAGTGCTATATAAACCAAGCTTTGAAGATTATCACGGCTAATGCTTCCAAACTCTCTACACGCACAAAGCTGAACAATAATCTTCACTCTACAAGTCTTGCTAAACCAACAAACTCTGATACTTCATTAGCGTTTAGCATCCTAGTATTCTAAGCTTAATTTGTGTAAACATCACAGTTGTGATATAGTTTTGTAGAAACATTCATACACATTTGATTATACCTTTGTAAGAAAGTGTTGCCTTGATAAACCGGATTGTGGTTTGAATCAAGAAGGTTTTAGCAGTTGCTAAAGCAGATTTGTATTCAGTTGAATATAGTGAATTAAGACCTCGTTGGAGAGAGGCGAAATCACCTTGAACGGGTGGACTGGAGTAGTTTGAGATCAAACGAACCAGGATAAAAATACCTTGTCATTTGCTTTAAGTTTCCAGTTTTACAATTCAACCCCCCCCTTCTTGTGTTTTTCACCCCTTCAAAAAGAGTGTAGGATATTTCCTAGCAATGTAGGCACCGGGTTGCAGGATATGAAGATTTTGACGGTGTTGACATCTATGAGTTGGTAAGGATTTGGAAACAAAACCATCCCATAGATGAGGAGAGCCACAATTTCCTCAAAGGCTTGCAAGTCCAAGGAATTCCAACAGCTTTAGGCTTTCTCAAATAGGAACTTTGCTAGAAAAACCTTTGACACCACTTCTTGTTTCCCAATGAGTTGTGATATCAGATGAGTGCAAGTGTAGAGCTTGAGCAATCTCTTCTGGCTTTGGATCTCTTTCCGTACCATTGAAAGGTAGTTGACCGAAATGGGAATCCTTAAGAGTTGGGAGAATTCTTCCAAAGTAGGCACAAGTTGATAGTCGGGAAATGTGAAGCAATGGAGTAAAGGATCAAAGAACTGAAAGAGCACCTTCATCATGTCCTCATCTGTGTTGGAGGTGACCAAGTTGAGTAGGCGACCATGTCTCTAGGTGAATGGAGAGTTTTCAGGAATCCTTAAAACTAGCTCCTTAAGTTGTGGAGGCATTCTCACAAGGTTGACTTGAATAGTTTTCCTGCGAAATGAATCCATATCCTACAAAACAAGAACAAAGATGAATCCCAAAATCCTTGAAATGGTTAGTGGATGAATATGATGTTCATGATGTTCATGATGTTATGTACAAGTATGTATATACAAACAAAACAAATAAGTTCCTAGGTTTAGGCTTGCATGGAGTCTCATAGGTAAGTACCCCTCTTGAAGTTTAGTTGGCTCAACCTGTCCTAGTAATAGTAACCGGGTTCTAAGGAGCTCAATATCACTGGATTGTTTCCTTGGTCATTGTTTCAGCTCAAGCCTCTTTAATAGTGACCAAAATATCCCAAGAAACCAAACCTCAATGAGTGTAGTATCGAGTATCTACCAACTTCGGACTACACCAAAGTGGGTCATCTCACTACATCCTAAAGGCCAAGTTGGCCAAGTAAAGGTTCTAAAAGTTCATTAGTGATTCATGATATCACTCAACGGCCCCATATTCTCTTTGATTAACTCAAAGGCTACCAGTACCCACAAATATGTCGCACTAATGTAGTTATTGCTTAGACTATGTCGGTATACCCCGCACAGTTTCCACAATGTATTGCTACTTACCTATAATGTATCCCAAATTCGGGTAGAGGATTCAAACCCAAACAAAGAACCATAATGTAAAGCATACAAGTCAAACAATGTAAGCAAATAAATGTGATTTATCCCTAAGGTAACCCCTCCTTTAGAATTCTCCCCAGCAGGGTCGCCAGTTCTATGATACGGTGGGAGAACTGACTTGAGGGTTTTGTGTTTGATCGCAAATGTTGCGGATAGAAAGAGTCGCCATCGAATTTTCTTTTATCCAATAAGGAAAGGTGAAAAACCACAGGAAAGACCTTTAGAGATGTTTTCTTGAGTTCGGGGGGTAGATTATGAAAAATGGAAGGTATTAGCACCCTTTTCATCCATGGTTATCCATGGGCTCTTAGTTACTTTCTAGATCACTTAATTTTGTTTGAATTTGTACTTTATGTGGTTTTTGAAAGTACTTTGTAAAGGCGCCATCGTTTAGGCAAACTTTGTAATGATTCTCGTTCGTAAGAATGTATACAAAGTGTTAATCTTTTGAAAATGTTTTCAAGTTTGAAAGATATGTTTTTGAAAGTGATTTTGAAAAGGTGTTTTTGTAATGATTCTCGTCTCTATAAGAACGTATACAAAGTGTTGTCTTTTGAAAAATGTTTCAAGGTGAGAGCGTTGGTGTATAGAATGTTTTTATTGTGAGCAAGCAAGAAACTAGGAGCGAATCTACCTATTCAAAAGGTCTTAGGTGTTCTTTTCCTCCTCCTTTAGATGTTGCTATCTTTACCATTGTTTTGGTAAGAAGCCCCGTCGTTGGATGTGAAGGAATGGGCGTGGGACGTTTTTGTATAGTCATAGAAGGCAACCCATAGAAAGTTTTAGCAATTTCGTTTTAGGGACTAGATCGTTTACCGAAGGCAACATCGAGGATCATCGAGGGACTACGATCTTTAATCGAGGGTCTTTGCTAAAACGCCCATGTTCGAGGGACATGACTATATTTCTGATAGGCAACAAGGTGGGATTACCTTAAGGGTGCTAGTGTGCAAGTGTGTTTGATTGCATGTATTTTTTAGTCTTGATTAGGGTTATCTACTTGTCAATTTCATGTCTTACCATATACACCCTAATTACTAACAATATATGAGAGCAATAAAAAGTGCAAAAAATAAAGATTCTACGCTATTACAATCATTGGGGGGATGGGGTGTACAAATTTACAAATGGGGATTGAAAATAAAATTAAGTCCTAAGTTACTATTACAACCATATTGAATGGATAAGAATGTACAAGAAAATGTGAAATGGACTTGTTTTGTTTCAGAAAAGAGATAAGTTTTGTTTAAGAAAATATTTTTGATCTTTTTGTTTTAAGAAATAAAATAAAGCATGTAAAAATGAAAAATGTTTTTGGTATTTTTTATTAATGAAATAAGAAGCGATAGCAAAAATAGTAAGGAAAAAGAAAATAGAATCAGTGTATTGCTGACTAGAGGAGATCGGAAGTTTTGACTCTGGCGTGCTGCAAAACAGAGATCATATTAGTAAAAATAGGTAAAGTCAGAAGTTCTAGGTCCGCTGGGAGCCAGGAAGATTTCAGAAGTTCTGATACCACTGACAGAACTTGGTCTCCCTCTCCATGATAGTCAGAACATCTGCAACTTAGTCATTTCTCAACAGAACAGAAGATGCGCATATAATAGTTATGGCTGGTTTCACAGTGTTTCAGAAACAAGAAGTATCAGAACTATAAATCAGAGGCAAGCATGGATCTGCTAGTTCTAATTTCCTTAAGAAGTTATGAACTAATTTACTCCCTACTTAGGCATACAAATACGTGAAACCTCAGAATACGTACAGCCTCAGAAACATGATGTCTACATTGTATTTTTTTTGAACATGCAAATCCGATAATGCCTAAGTAATATGATGAGAGTCAGCAGAAGCTTACCTTACAACTGGAAAATACTCTGTGAAATGGAGTTTGGTCCTGAACTCTGTTGATGTTTTGAGCAGCTTCTTCACGTGCCCAATAGGCTGGAAATTTTCAACTTATGGAACAGCCAAGGGGTAAGGTTTTGACTTCTTTGAGATGGAGGTGGATGGAGAGTGTATTGCAGTATGAACACAGAAGTTAGGATAACTTCTAATATGTGAATCAGAAACTGTGTGGATGGTTTTAGTCAAGAAACACTTGAGAACAGATGGAGTTTGAATGCAAGAAATCAAAAGTTAACAAGTTTTGTATTTTGTGTTGCAGCTTTAGGCTCTTGGAATTTTAGCAGGGATTAAAGGCTTTTTCTTTCTTAATTTTTCGACCCTTTTACCGTTGCCAATGGCTCTCAATTTATAGGCAAAAATCTTGTAGCTTGGAGAAATCAAAAGTATAGCCATCATATGTTAGGCGCTGACTTGTTCTTGAAACAAGTTCAAACAAGTATGGTTCAAGGCACAAAGTAAGGTGGTTACCAGCTTTTAGCCGTGCCTAAGCTGGATTTGTAAGCATGAATTAAGGAAAAGTACCCTCAAGCAAAAGCGAAGCATTGGCCCAACATAAACTTTGTATAAAATCTGATTTTCAAGGACAACAATGGTACTTCTATGCCACACGTGGGGAAATCCTTTAGACAATGACTCAAAATTAGTTGTGAGCATTAAATGATTATGAGATTTATCAAACCAGAAATCCTGCAATGTGAGATTTTGCATCATTGCTTAATTCTGGGTCAGAGGTTCAGCTTCAGCATAATTTAGAATAAGCATCCAACTTATGATCCTTGTATCTCCTTGCTCCAGCATGTTCTGAAGGAACTCTCAGACTTTCCAGGAAGCTTGTAGCACGCTTTGTAAACCTTTTTTGAACTTCCCTTGTAAACTTTGGCCGAACCTTTATGAAAATTGGACCAGAAGTTCTGACCTAACTCTGTCTTGAAAGTGTTCAGAATTTGTTGAGTGCTTTAGTTTCATGGACGTGTCTTTGAACATTTATAACTTGAAATTCTAGCATTTCCAGGGGAAGTTCTGTTCTGCATTGTTTTAGATCTTATTGAAATCTATAATTTTTGTGCAAGAAGTTCTTTCAGAATCAGCTTACATCATGGTGATAATTTGATCAGAAGTTCTGAGCTTGTCATATTTCTTAAACACTTAGAAAAATTCTAAGTATTTAGAATTTTTACTTTTGAATTTCTTGATGAAACAAACTTCATATTTCAACGTGTCTTGATGAAATATGATTCTTGAAGCTTGATTTTGATCCAAAAGTCAAAGTTTGACTTTTTAGTGTGCAAATGACCATTTTTCCCTTGTGAATGGCTTTCTTGGAAAATTTGTAATTCAAGGCTTGAAATTGGATGGAAGCAAACCTGAGGGTCCAGTTTGATCCTTTGAGAAATGAGAGGGAAAATTTTGTGGTACAACAAAACCCAACTTGGAACTTAAAGTTTTACCCAAAACCCTAAGATACGAATTCCTAGATTCCGAACTTAAAAGACCCATGATAGTCAACGCAGACTTAGGACAAACTGAGACAGAAAAACTATTGCATGTCTTAAGAAAATATCCCTCTGCTTTAGGATATAACATTGATGATATTAAAGGAATAAGTCCTTCCATCTGCATGCATCGCATTATGCTGGAAGATGATTGTAGATCTTCAAGAGAACATTAGAGAAGAATTAACCTGATCTTGAGCATTGTAGTCAAGGACGAAGTAACTAAACTTCTAAATGCAGGTATCATTTATCCAATCTCAAATAGCCAATGGGTTAGTCCAGTCCATTGTGTACCCAAGAAAGGAGGAATCACAGTCACGACAAACAAAGCGGGAGAACAAATAGCAGAAAGAGTCGTGAGTGGAGCCAGAATGTGCATTGACTACTGAAAACTAAATAAAGCAACTCGAAAAGACCATTTCCCTCTACCTTTTATTGACCAAATGCTTGAGCGATTGGCTAAGCATTCTTACTACTTTTATTTAGACGGTTATTCAGGATTCTTTCAAATTCCTATCCACCCTGATGACTAAGAAAAGACAACGTTCACGTGTCCTTATGGTATGTTTGCTTATTGGTGAATGTCGTTCGGACTATGTAATGCGCCTGCAACATTCCAAATATGTATAATGTCCATATTTTCCGATTTTATAGATGATATCATGGAAGTGTTCATAGATGACTTCTCTGTATGCGGGCAAAGTTTTGAAGGAAGCCTATCAAACCTGGAAAGGGTACTGGAAAGATGTGTACAGGTAAACCTAGTGTTGAACTGGGAGAAATGCCATTTTATAGTAAAATAAGGAATTGTACTGGGACACATAGTTTCTGAAAAGGGGATCGAAGTAGACAGAGCTAAAATTGAAGTAATAGAGAGCCTCCAACCCCCAAAAACCATAAGAGAAATACGAAGTTTCTTAGGCCATGCCAATTTCTACCGACGCTTCATAAAAGATTTCTCAATAATTTCTAAACCTCTGACTAACCTCTTAATGAAAGAAGTTGAGTTCATCTTCGATGATGACTGCCTGAAGGCATTTGAACGGTTAAAAGAAGCTCTGATAGCCGCACCTATCATACAAACACCTGATTGGAGTCTATCATTCGAGATATTATGCGACGCAAGCGATTATGCAGTAGGTGCAGTCCTAGGACAAAGAAGAGACAAAAAACTCCATGTAATATACTATGCAAGTAAGACTTTGGATTCTGCACAGATAAACTACGCCACTATAGAAAAGGAACTCTTGGCAGTCGTTTTTGCATTAGATAAATTTCGTTCCTATCTAGTAGGCGCAAAGATTATTATCTACACTGATCACGCAGCTATTAGATACCTATTAGCTAAACAGGATGCCAAGCCAATATTATTAAGATGGATCTTACTCTTACAAGAGTTTGATTTGGAAATCGAAGAGTAAACCAGGATCTGAAAATCTTGTTGCCGACCATCTATCTAGGATGGAAAATCTTAAACCTGAAGAGATATCCATCAATGACGATTTTCCATATGATCAACTGGTAGCCCAGATGAGGTCTGAAAACTTAGCTGAAGAATGCCCTGAATTTTGCAACAATGACGAGATAACTGAAGTATTGGAAGCAGTATCTACTCAAATTTCATTGCCCTGGTATGCTGACTATGTCAACTACTTAGCAGCAAAAGTCCTTCCACCTGATTTAACTTATCAGTAGAAGAAGGAATTCTTTCACGATCTCAAACACTATTATTGGGACAAGCCCTTACTATTCAAGCGAGGCCCCGATGGTATTTTCCATCGATGCATTCCTGAGAGTGAAATAGAGAGTGTAATATCTCATTGTCATGAAGCCCCTTATGGTGGACATGCTAGCACCTCAAAGACTTGTGCAAAAATCCTACAAGCTGGCCTTTATTGGCCCAGTCTATGGAAAGATGTCCATGCTACAATTACAAAATGCAACTGGTGTCAACGCACTGGTAACATATCTAGGCGCGATGAGATGCCTCAAAAAGTATCCTAGAAGTAGAGATATTTTACGTATGGGGAATTGTCTTTATGGGACCTTTCCCATCGCCTTCTGGCAACAATTACATATCAGTGGCAGTAGATTACGTATCCAAATGGGTAGAGGTTGTAGCCTCTCCAACAAATGATGCACAGGTAGTGATTAGGTTATTCAAAAACATAATTTTTCCAAGATTCGGTGTTCCGAGATTAGTCATTAGTGATGGTGGCTCTCATTTCATTTCCAAAATTTTCAATAAACTCTTAGCAAAGTATGGAGTTCGACACTGCTTAGCAACACCTTACCACCCACAAACAAGCGGGAAAGTGGAAATCTCTAACAGAGAGATTAAGTAAATACTTGAGAAAACTGTTGCCACGTCTAGGAAAGATTGGTCGTCTAAACTATATGAAGCATTATGGGCATACAATACAATGTACAAGACACCCATTGGAACCACGCCTTTCAAACTGGTCTATGGTAAATCATGCCATCTACCCGTAGAACTGGAACACAAAGCCTATTGGGCCATCAAAACCATGAATCTAAGTTACAAAGTCGTTGGAGAAAAGATAATTCTAGACATCCATGAATTGGAAGAGCATAGTCTAGATGCATACAAGAATGCCAAAATCTACAAGGAGCGAACTAAGAAATGGCACGACAAACGCATATCTAGGAAAGAATTCAATGAGGGAGATGTAATACTCCTGTTTAACTCCAGACTTAAACTATTTTCAGGGAAACTTCACTCTAGATGGTCAGGACCTTTTGAAGTTATTAAAATACTCCCAAGTGGCGCTGTAGAAATCAAAGGAAAACCAGCGATTCATTTATTGTAAACGTGCAGCATTTGAAGCACTACCACTGCATCGAGAATAGGGACTACTCAGCTAGTTTGAGATTTATACAGCTGCCGACTGAGTCACCAAAATAGATTTTTGATTTTCAATATAGGTCGAGCTTCCTACGTTAAACAAAGCGCTTTGTGGGAGGCAACCCACCATTTTTATTAAAATTTTATTTACTAATAGTTTTTTTTTATGTTTCTCTTAAAAATTTTACAAAATTTTTCTGTTCTTTTCTTCTTTTCTATTTTTAGGCATTAGGCCGATGCTGATTTAAAACCATTTTCAGATTAACAAACAGAATTCACATTTCTTTTTCTTCACTGATTTTTGCTATGGACTTTTTTGACACTATACCTGTCACCTTCGTGGGTGATGCTCAGCAGAAGCGTTATGAGATGCTTGCTCCGAGAGAGATGTATCCCACCATCTTTATGCACGACCCCATATTGTCCGCATTGGGCATCAGGGAGAGTGTCTGCTTCATGTTTAACCAGATTGGTTGGGATTATTTTATTCATCATCAACAGCCTACCTACCGCAACCTGACGCTGGAGTTCCTCAGTTTGTTGCATTACAACCCTGATATTGGTTTAGGTTGACCAGAGGTTTGGTTTTATTCAGATTGTTTGGTTTTACCCACAGGTTTACCATCCGTGAATTTGCTTCTTTATTGGATTCCTCGGTTAGTGTTGATGTTGTCATTGAGATTCCAGATGAAAACTATGTGGATAGCCAGCTTGACCTCTTTTGGGGAGAGATATCTGATCTGAGATAGGAGAGCTCTATTCCTAGGAACTCTTCAGAGATTCATAACCCTGCTGTTAGGTATTTTCACATGATTCTGGCGTTTACCCTATTTGGAAAACTTCAGAATGATACCTTAGTGTCTAAGGAAGAGTTGTTTATCATGTTCTGTGTGTTTCAGTCCATACCGTTAGTTGGTGCATCTTTTATGATTGATTGTCTCCTAAGTATAGCCCAGGCTCCTCATGGTCCGATTTGTGTTGGTGGTTTAATGACTATGATCGCTAAATCCCTATTTTTGAGAGAGCCATTGTCCCGTCTAAACCCTGTTGGTAACTATACACCACTAGACCTTACTCTTTGTTTTAATGTTGGGATGATCAGATATTTAGAGTCGAATCAATTTCAGTTGTTGATACATCATGAGTCGGTATACCACTTCACACTTCCTGACATTGCACGGTCCAGTGTGCATGACAGGAAGAACTGGATTTATAACCTGGAGGGTATAGCTGAGAATGACATGGAAGAAGAAGAGTCTGGTCCTTTGACACCGCCCCATTATTATGACCCTCTAGTAGGATTGGGCGAGTATGACCCTGAGATGGTAGAGGCTGATCCTGTGACACCTCTTTTACTTGAACGCCATCCATCTTGGGACCCACCATCAACTCTTGTTGCTGCCGCTGTCCATATTCCTCAGACTGATTATGCTGCTGCTATGGACACTATCACGATGGAGCTTGCTGATATTCGTTCTGATATTACTGCCCTCCGCGGAGATTTTATGGTTTCATGGATCTTGTTACGGCAAATATAGATCACCTGTTTCATTCTAGAGGTGGTTGATTTATGTATTTAGAACATTGAGGGAACTGTTTTCTCTAAGTGTAAGGGAGGAGTGTTTATTCAGTCTTTAGTTTTTCATTAGCATCATTATTTTTATTTTCTAGTTGGATTTACTTATTTTGATTTATTTATTTTTTTCGGAATTATTCATTTATTTATTTATTTCAATATTTTCAAATTTACTCCTCATTGTGCTATTAGATATTATGATGCTATCATGTTATTGTGTTCTCCCAAAATAAAATGCATGTTGATCTAGTAGACCAAATAATATAATTAAATTATGCATCACAGCTGATTGTCACTTCATTGTCTCCTAGCATTTTAAATTTATTATTCCCACCAGACAATGAATTGACACATCCATGCCATGCCTTGGTCAACAAGCAAAGTCCCTCATGCATGGCTGACAAACCGACCGTTGCAGGCACGTGATTCTCTTAGGAATCAAGCCCTTGTAACGACCGTTACAAGAGTGCCTTGTAACTTGAACCCGTGTGTAACGACCGTTACACCCTCATCTCCTCCCACTTTTTAAACTCTGCCAGCCGTTGCATCTTCATTTGATTTTCAATTAAAACTTCTTTTTCAAACTTCCAGTCCGTTCACATTCTATTGCACACAAATAGACACCCCCTAAATACCATTCAATATCCCCACTAATTTTCTCTTCACCATTAAAACCTTGCTTCTATATAAACTCTTGAAGAGAATTTTACTATCACACCAACTTTCTTCAACATCTCTTCTACATTATAAACTTTATCATTTCCAACACCTTTCCCAAATGGCCAGAAGAACTCAAGAAGAAAGAGAGGAGCCAGACCTCACTGATATGATATTAAAAAATGGAGCCGACAGACATCGACAAGAGAAACTTTACCAAAAGTTTCATCAGAGAGGTATACTTCCAACAAGTTATATCGATGAAAATTGCTTACGTGACTTAGGATTGCTTGAAAGTGTGCAATTTATGCTCCATGAATCTGGTCTACACTATATTACCACCATGAATCTTCCAATTTATGAATCCCTCACGTTGGAATTCTTGAGCTCTTTTTCCTACCAAACACCATCCGCTCTAGAAGTCGGTTAGTATCTAATCAGCGCAACAACTTTCAGATTATTCAACACGGAGTACACCATGAATCAAGAGACTCTGAGTCAGATACTCCACTGCAACCATGACGAAGGTGTGGAATATAGAATTCCACCTGAAGAAGATCGGAAGGGAAGATCATTTGAAATTTGGGAACATTTAACTAATACTCAGGTCAACGACTGGGCTGAGCTTTTATCCACTCACATACACAACCCATGCATCCATTATTTTCAGTGTTCTATCCAATACAGTGTTCGGGCGAGCGAACAACAATAAAGTGAATGCTAGGGAAATGTATTTTTTGCCCTTGATCCCGATCTTAGAATAAATGTTGCTCCATTCCTTCTCAACCACATCCAGTCTCTGTTATCAAGGAGCGCAAGAACATCACCTTTCTGTATAGGAGGTTTAGTCACCGCTATTGCCAACTATCTGAATTTGAAAAATAGGTTGGTTCAATTACCTTTTTGGCAAGTTGAGTTTCTTGATATTGAATATTGCCAGTTTTGTCATCTTGTCAAAACAAGAATGCGTGGAAGGTACAACCTGATGGTGCAGCACAAGGTCATCCCAAGTATTATTCTGTTGAATCCGGATGTAACAATAATTGACATTGCTACAAATTGGATATATGATTTGTAGGCACCAGCCCCTGGAGCACACGTGCAGGATAATCAAGCAGGTATAGAAAATACAGTACCAGAAGTGAATCAACAAGGGCCACAACAAGAACAAGCAGGAAATTATCCTCAGTCGACCACCATCGAAGCTATCTGTTGTACCCCAAAATTTGCCCTCCCATATTCTTCAAGAAATTGCCAAGTCAAGCTTCAAATCTCCCCAAGGGTTGCACAGTGCAAGAGCCTCCTGAACAGTCAAAATTAGGGTTTTGGTTCTGATCAAGAAAATGCAGTTTCAAAAGGTCCAATCAAGTCCCACAGGCCTAAAAATATGGTCAAGCATCCTCATATCAAGTTTCAAGACTTTCAGCACAAAATTGCACAGTCAAAACCCTAATTGCACTACAGTCAACTGTAGGGGCAAAATGGTCATTTGACAGTCAAAAGTTCAAATTTTTGGTCAACATCTCATTTTGAAGCCACAAACATCATTTGATCAATGCTTGATCATGATTCTCAAAGCTTGGCTCAAAAATCATCAAGATGCAAAAGTTTCCTTATTTGGACAGTTGAAAAAGTCAACTATAAATTGACCAGGGCATAACTTTCACATGGATTATCAGAAAAATTCCATCCAAAGCTCATTTTGAAGAGAAAGACATTTCCTACAACTCATATTCATACTTCAAGTCCAAGAAATGCTCTCACAAAAAGTTATCAATTTCAACATTATAGGTCATTTTCAAAAGTCAACAAAAAGGGACTTTAAGTCAAAGGCCATAACTTGATATTGGTAAATCAAAATGACATGGGACCAAAGGCATTGGTTAGAGGACTCAAAGCCCTTTCCAAAATGTCCAAGAACATGAGCAAAGCTTAAAAATTGAGCAAGTTATGCCTTGTGGAAGTTGGGAAAGTTTTGGATATTTTGAAAAGTCAACATTGATTCAAATGACCTAAAATTGCTAATGGGCCCATTTTTCTTCCATAATTCATCATCCAAGGCATGTGCACGACCACTTGGCCCAAAGGGAAGTTTTTCTCCATTTTTATTTATTTATTTGGATTTTTTATTATTAATAATTCATTTAAATTAATTAAATACATGGAAAATACTAAACCTAATTTATCAAATCTTTTTGTACATGTAATATCCTCAATAATTCGTGCATAATCCAATATGGAAAGATTTGAAGAGAATTGATCATGATTGGTACAAAAAAGCATGGAAAATATTTGAAAAAAGATCTTTGAAAATCAAATCTCAAAAACCATGAATGCAAAGGATTTAGATTGTTTTTCTTGACCTAATTCACTCTATACTTAAGCCTGAACACAAACCTAATGAAAAGAACCATTAAGCTGCGCTAGAAACTCCATTCATAAACTTGAAATTTTGTTAAAAAACTCAAAACTGAAAACAGGTTTGCAGGTCGTTTCAAGCCACGAGACTCATCCCATTGCATTCCTGGGACATCAAACAACGTGCTTGGATCAAAAACATCAATCCTAACGCCTTGAAACGGTATACAGAAGTCCAGTTTTTTTTCTCACTTTTTCTCATAATCGTGTTTTACATTCTATGCACATTCATGGTATTTTGTTTATATATTCATGATCAGTGAAGTGTTTGCAAGCTAACCATATGCTTTGATTGGATTATTACATGCTATATACGATTTCACCATTATCAAATTTTAGGGTTTACAGGACCTTAGATTAGGGTTTTTCAAATAAGGAAAAATTGGCCTTCAAGACGTGGACCATTGAATCCAGCATGCTCAGACGATCACAAGGCAACCCTCGCGCCTAATTTATGGAGTCCCTGGGGCTAGTCGATATTTTCTGATATGTTGCCTAAGGGAACGGTGTAAAAACCGTTGCCTATGTTTGTTATGTTTTCAGGAAAAACGAAGACATGAGGAAGATGATGATGTGTAAGGCTCTGAGTGGGGCGTTTAAAAGTTCGCGCGAAAAAAGACAAACATTAACGCGTTTTATTTTATAATGTTATTTTGTTATATTAATTACAGATAGACAAAGTGCTTCAGTGGCAAGGCGTATGTGTTGGCAACGTTAATGACCTGGGTTCGAGCCCCAGGTCTTCATTATGTCCATATTATTTTTCAATTAAAATTCACATGCAGATTCAATATCAAAGACCATCATACACCTCCAAGATCAAGTCGTCCACGCGTCAGTTACATCAATCAGAGGGCTAGAATCTGGAGAACACCATAAGCATAAGTCAGCGAAGCCACACGATGCATAGAAAGGTCAACAAGGCCTCCAGCATTGGGCCTGAATTACCAAGGCTATACCTCCTATTTGGGGGTCTGAACCCCCCTAGGTTTGCAAACCTTCTTTATTTTTCTCTATTTTATTTTACTTACTTTTTAATTATTGTTTTGTTTAATTAATTAATTCTTTTCATAAATATAAAAATACATTAAAAAAAATCAGAAAAGAGAAAAAACAATAAATATTTTTATTTTTAGTATTTTCATAAATAAATTGTATATAATTAAATTTAGTTTTAAATTAGGTTTTAATGTTAATTCTTTTAATAAAAATCTAAAAAACATAGAACTAGGGTTCATATTAATTTTTTATCCTTTTTTTATTTTTCTTCCATAATAATTAAATAATTAAAATATTAGATATTTATTTTTATAATTAAATTTGCATGTAAATTAATTAGGGTTAATATTAGGTTTTAATCTTCTTTTCTTAATAAATTAAAAAACAAATAGAATTAGGGTTAGCATTTAATTTCAATTAATTCTTTTTTCATATTAAATCCTAAAATACTAAAAAATACCAAAAACATCTCCTTTTCTTTTTTTTAATTAATTAATGTCACCATTTAATTTAACTTTGCAAAAAAAGGGTCCAACGCCCTCGTTTTAATCCTAATTCGCATATTTATTTTATTTCGTTTAAATATCTATGTATCTCTCCCGAAGCCATGTAATTAATTTCCCGTACTTTTAATTCTCTATTTTCTTTACTTTCTTTATTTTTCTGTCAAATCGGGTTCGAGAAATTTTGGCGATGTGGACCCGCGCCTTTTGTAATAGCTTAGAATGTTTACTTTCCTGCAATATTTTTAACTGTTAAATAATGGCATGAAAGAATGTATGGACAAAAATAAAAACAAGCGCTAGATCACCAATAACATGACAAAAGACAAAAATACTTGAAAACGACACACAAGCCACACACCACCCCTAGGGTACGCCTCACTGTTGCCTTGCCTCGAAAGGTGATCGTCGAGTAGAGGATGTCTTAGTAAGTCCTCATGATCCGGGAACCTGGCATGAGGGTAGCTTCTAAGGTGTCTTCCCATTGCTCTGGTGATCACCATGTCCCGAACCTCGAATTGACCCGAACACCTCCAACGGTGGTGCTACCTACCTCTCAATGGTGGGATGGCACTACTTTAAAGGACATCTACACAGACGAATTCCTTAGGGTAGGTAGAGAACTCTAGATACTTGCTCTAAATTTCAAACAAATCAAAAAAATACTTTTCACACCGACACCTTTTCAAAAAGCTTTCGAAAGCAATTTTTCAAACACTCTTGAGGACCGATACAAGAGTCGAACTGGAATTTTCAAAGAAAACTTTTTAAAACCCACAGTTGAAAAGCAAACAAACCATTTTGAAAACACAAGTGAGCAAGTATCTAAGAGCCCATGGATAACCATGGATAGAAAGGGTGCTAACACCTTCCCTTTCTATAACCTACCTCCCGAACCGAGAGCAATCTCTTTAAGGAATTTTTATGTGCTTTTGTCCTTTCCATTTGGAGAAAATAAAAGACGGTGGCGACTCTTGCTTCCGCGACATTTCGCGAACCAGCTTTAAACAGTCAGTTCCAGATCCACCGATCACAGAATTGGCGACTCTGCTGGGGACTTAACTTAAAGTGAGGTGTACCTTAGGACTAAGATCACTGTGTTTTCAATTGCTTTCCTTGCTTGCTTTATTATTGTGGGTTGCTTGGGAGTTCTATAGATCCTAACCCGGATCTGGGGGATACCTTCTTAGAAAGTAGCAACAAGGCTGTGAGGGAACTGTGCGGGGTATACCGACATGGTTGAAACAGTCTGCTACGTTGATGTGGCACTTTGGTGTGTACCGGTAACCCTTGAGTTTAGTCAAGGAGAGTACGGGGCCTCCGCGTGGTGTCGTGAAGCATCAACAGACCTTAGGAACCTTAATTGAACTATCTTGGCCTCTTTAGGGTAGTGAGATAACTGACTTTGGTGCAGTCCGAGGTTGGTTGATACTCGATACTACACTCAATTGAGGGTTGCTTTCCTGGAATATTTCGGTCGCCAGTTCAGTGGCTAAATCGAAACGATGAACAATGAAAGCAATCCCGTGATATTGGGACCCTTAGAACCCGGTTACTTTGATAGGACAGGTTGAACCCACCAACTTCAAGAGGGTACTACCCAGACCCCATGCTGGCCTTAAACCCTAAGGGCTTGTCTTGTGTGCCTTGCGTGCCTTACATGTTTGTCTTTGTAAATATCTGTGGTGTGTTTAATCGTAGCATCATGACATCATCCAGCATCATATGCATTGACTAACCATTTCAGGGGTTCGAATTTTCATCTTTGTTCTTGTTTTGTAGGACATGGAAACTGTTCGTAGAAAGACAATTCAAATCAGTCTTGTAAGGATCCCTCCTCAGCTTAAGGAGCTTATATCCAGGATTCCTGAGAACTCTTCATTCAGTGAAAGACATGGAAGTCTCATCAGCTTGGTCAATACCAACATTGAGGAAGATATGATAAAGGTCCTATTCCAGTTCTTTGACCCTCTGCATCACTGTTTCACCTTCTTGGATTATCAGTTGGTACCTACATTGGAGGAGTTCTCCCGGCTCCTAAAGATCCCTATCCTTGATCAGCTACCCTTCAATGGTACGGAAAAGGAACCTAAGCTTGAAGAGATTGCTAAAGCCTTGCACCTACAGTCATCTGACCTCAAGGGACATTGGGAAGTTAGAAGTGGCATCAAAGGGTTCTTAGCCAGGTTTCTGTTTGAAAAGGCACATGAATGTTGGAACTCCCTTGACTTGCAAGCTTTTGAAGAGGTTGTGGCCCTCCTTGTCTATGGTGTGGTGTTGTTCCCTAACCCAGATCAGCTTATAGATATCAGTGCTGTCCAGATCTTTATGTCCAGGAATCCTATACCTACGTTGCTGGGGGACATCCTTCACTCATGTTACACTCGAACCATGAGAAAAAGAGGTGTCCTTATGTGTTGCACTCCTCTCCTGGGAAGGTGGTTTATTTCGCACCTTCCACAATCAGTTCTGAAGAATGAGCGGGGTTTGAGATGGTCACAACGGTTGATGACTCTTGCACATGCAGATATACATTGGTGCCCTAGGTCCAGAGAAGATGTCACTATCATTGATCGTTGCGGGGAGTACCCTAATGTTCCTTTACTTAGAATCAGAGGAGGTATTACTTACAGTCCATGCCTGGCTTGGAGACAGTTTGGTTATGCTCGGAGGGATGGTCCTCATGACATGTTAATTCCTGACGTAGTTTTTGACTTCGACAACGATACTCAAGGACTTCGCCAGAGATTTATCAGAGCTTGGAGGATGCCCAGTAGGATAGACAGCAAGACACTGGGGCACAGGAACTCCATCCCGTTGGAACCCTATCTCAAGTGGGTACGAGCCCGCTCCCAGAAGTTAGTGATGCCTTATCCTCATATGCTCCCTGTGATCAAAGAGCCAGTCTTGGAAGGAGAAGTGTCCTACACTATTCAGCACCCTGATATGCCCACATCCTGGGAAGAGATGCAGAAGAGCTGGATCCAGCTTAAGGAAGAACGGAATTCTCTTGAGACCAGTCTACATGCCAGTGAAAAGAAGGTCTTGGAGCTCACCCGCCTGTTACATGAGGAGAGGAATCTCAACACTTACATAGCTCCAAAGAGGATGCGTAGCATATTTTGGGATTGATTTGAGTTTGTATTATTTTGCCCATGAGGCTTTGATATACTGAACAGTTATTTCCTTAATGATAACGTGTGTTCCTTTTTGTCTACAACAAATTTGAACTTTCGAACCCTTGAATGCATTGCATAAACACATATCATTCATCATGTGCATAGCAGGTTTTTCCTTTTTCAGGTTGCTTACAGTTCTTCGCTGTTTATTTCAGCATCATGAATCCCGACTCTTCATCAACTGAGACATCCATCAAAGCTCTTCAGGCACAGAATGCGCAATTTCAGGAATTAATCAAGGGTTTGGCTCAAGGCCAAGAAGAGCTGAAGGCTCTGCTCCTGAAGAAGGAGAAGAAGAAGAAGAGAAGGATTGTTCTGTTTAGCTCGGGCCGAAGGTTTGGCAATACTCTGCAGCATGAAGAGGCTGGTTCTTCTGTTGGCAAGATTACTCCTCAGATAGAAAAGGGTCCTAGTCCGGTAGTCTCCGACAACGAGACTGATTTTGATGAAGAACAGTATCCTCCGGCAGAAGACCGTTACAAGCAGCTGGAGGATAGGCTGAATGCTATGGAGATACAACAGGTACCTGGGCTGGATTTCGGAGATCTGGGTTTGTCTACTGGTGTGATCATTCCTCGGAAATTCAAAGCACCATCTTTTACTAAATATGACGGGGCGTCTTGCCCCAAGCTACATCTCAGGTCCTATGTTCGGAAAATCCAACCGTACTCCGCGGATAAGAATTTATGGATCCACTTCTTCCAGGAGAGTCTTTCAGGGACTCATCTCGAATGGTTCTATCAGCTGGATGGGACCAAGGTTCGTAACTGGGAGGAGTTGGCTACTGCTTTCTACAAGCAGTATCAATATAATGCCGACCTTGCCCCTACACGTACCCAACTCCAGGGTATGTCGTTAGGTTCAAGTGAAGGTTTTAAAGAGTACGCTCAGAAGTGGAGAGACCTGGCTGGCAGGGTGCAGCCTCCGTTGACTGATCGGGAGTTGGTAGACATGTTCTTCGGGACCCTATCTGGGCCATTCTTCAACCATCTTATCGGGAATTCGTCTGCAGGGTTCACTGATTTGATTCTGACTGGAGAAAGAATTGAGGCTGGGTTAAAGTCTGGAAAAATTCCGAAGGGTGCATCGTCTAGTTCTGAAAAGAAACCCTTTAAGAAGGAGGCCAGCGCCGTGTATGGTTCCAAGAGATCAGAGAGATTTGAGCGCCGCCAATCTGTAAGTGCGGTAATGATTGCTAAGCCTGCTGCCGCTCCCCGGCCAAACAATCCTCAAAGGGCTGAAAGACCCCGGAGAGAGTTTACCCGTTTGAGCATGACCCTATCCCAAATCTTGCCGCAGTTGCTATCCACCAACCTAGTGACTGTCAGAGAGGCTCCGAAGTTTCCAAATACTGCATCTCCTAAGTACAACCCGAATGCTCGTTGTGCTTACCATTCAGATAGCCCGGGGCACTCCACTGATGACTGTTGGGCATTAAGGAGTAAGCTGCAGGACCTTATTGACGCCAAGGAGGTACAGTTTGAGGCATCTGAGAAGCCCAATGTAGTGACAGCTCCCCTACCTGCTCATGGAGTAAATGCTATTGGGGACGAAGAGGAAGTGGATGAAGCAGAATTCAATAGCTGGATTTACCCTGCAACCGACAGTGGACTTAACAATTGGAGTGCAAAGGACAATCTATCTGTTTCTCTTGTTACTAAGTAATGAATTCCTATGTTTTTGGTATTTGTAATAAACAATAATAAACTCTATGGCCCGGTGTCTTACCCGACGCACCGTGGTTTCATTTGTGAGGGCATATAAATTGTCATTTCATATATCATGAATGAAAATCTTGGACGTTTTCTCGCATTGCAAATTTTATGCTCCTTTTCTGTCTTTCCTTCTTTTACATATATTTCAAAACAGCTGTATTTACACACACACTCACTCATACAGGTTCCAATCCACTCTGGATCTCACTGATAACGACCCTGCTACTGCCAGTTATGACTTCGAAAATCCGATCAACTTAGCCGAAGACGAAGGTGAAGATGATTGCGAAGTGCCTGGCGAGCTTGCAAGATTGTTGCTTCAGGAAGAGAGGGCAATTCAACCCCATGAAGAGCCAGTGGAGACAATAAACTTGGGTACTGAAGAAAATAGGAAAGAGGTAAAGATTGGTGCCAACCTAGAGCTCAGCGTGAAGCAACGGTTGACTCAAATGCTGCATGATTATATGGAGATCTTTGCCTGGTCCTACGAAGACATGCCCGGGTTGGATACCGATATTGTGGTCCATCACTTGCCAACTAAGGAAGAATGCCCTCCAGTTAAGCAAAAGGTCCGTCGTATGCGCCCAGAGATGTCTGAGAAGATTAAGGCCGAGGTTATGAAACAGTTTGACGCCGGGTTCCTTGCAGTGACTTCTTACCCTCAGTGGGTTGCTAATGTGGTGCCGGTACCTAAGAAGGACGGTAAGGTCAGAATGTGTGTCGACTACAGGGATCTGAACAGGGCCAGCCCCAAGGATGACTTCCCCCTACCTCACATTGATGTCCTTGTTGACAATACAGCTCAGCACAAGGTATTCTCTTTCATGGATGGCTTTTCAGGTTACAATCAGATCAAGATGGCACCTGAAGACATGGAAAAGACTACATTTGTTACTCAGTGGGGCACCTTCTGCTACAAGGTCATGCCTTTTGGACTAAAGAACGCTGGGGCAACCTACCAACGTGCCATGGTTGCTTTATTTCATGACATGATCCATCATGAGATAGAAGTGTATGTTGACGACATGATCGCAAGGTCCCAGACTGAGGAAGAGCACCTAGATCATCTGCAGAAATTGTTTGACCGGTTGAAACTATACAAGCTGAGATTGAACCCGAACAAGTGCACCTTCGGAGTAAGATCGGGAAAGTTGCTAGGCTTCGTTGTAAGTGACAAGGGAATTCAAGTGGACCCTGCTAAGGTCAAAGCTATTCAAGAGATGCCAGTCCCTAAGACAGAGAAGGAAGTCAGAGGCTTTTTAGGACGCCTGAATTACATTGCCCGGTTCATCTCGCACCTAACTGCTACCTGTGAGCCAATCTTCAAGCTGCTGAAGAAAGATCAGGTAGTACGTTGGAACGATGAATGTCAGGCTGCTTTTGACAGAATCAAGGAGTATCTCCAAGAACCACCTATCCTTATGCCACCGTTTGAAGGGAGACCTCTGATACTATACCTAACAGTGCTTGACAACTCAATGGGGTGTGTGCTGGGGCAAATGACGAGTCTGGCCGAAAAGAGCATGCCATTTATTACCTTAGCAAAAAGTTTACCGACTGTGAGACCCGATACTCACTGCTTGAGAAAACTTGATGCGCTTTGGTATGGGCTGCTCGCCGGCTGAGACAGTATATGCTGACTCATACTACCTTGTTGATCTCAAAGATGGATCCTATAAAATACATATTTGAAAAGCCTGCTCTGTCTGGGAGAATAGCAAGATGGCAAATGATCTTGACGGAATACGACATTCAGTACACGACCCAGAAAGCCATCAAGGGAAGTGTATTGGCATACCACTTGGCACATCAGGCCGTAGATGACTATCAATCAATGAACTTCGAGTTTCCGGACGAAAGCATCATGATAGTGACTGATTGTGAAGTACCTGGACCGGATGAAGGACCTGAACCAGAATCCCGATGGTCTATGCACTTTGACGGAGCCTCCAACGCTTTGGGAAACGGTATCGGCGCTATAATTATATCACCTCAAGGCACTCATACTCCGCTCACTGCACGGCTATGTTTCAACTGTACCAACAACATGGCAGAATATGAGGCGTGCATCATGGGTCTTCAAGCTGCGATCGACTTAAGGATCAAGTTTCTAAGCGTCTTCGGAGATTCCGCTCTCGTGATCAATCAGATCAAAGGAGAGTGGGATACGAAACATCCGAACCTGATTCCTTACAGAGAATGTGTGTTGACCTTGATCCCCCACTTTACAGAGATAACCTTTGAACACTTTCCAAGAGAAGAGAATCAGCTGGCGGACGCGTTAGCTACAATGGCTTCTATGTTCAAAGTTAAATGGGATAATGAGGCTCCCCGGATCATCATCTGGAAACTGGACGAACCGGCATACTGTTGTGATCTCGAGACTGAATTGGCAACTGAGAAACCTTGGTACCATGAGGTGAAGAAATATCTGGAGGCTCAGGAATACCCTGAAGGTGCCTCTATCAATGATAAAAAGTTTCTGAGAAGGTTCGCGGCAAAGTTCTTCCTTAGCAACGGCATCTTGTACAAGAGAAACCATGATTCAACCTTACTGTGTTGTGTGGATAAGACTGAAGCAGAAAGGATCATGGAAGAGCTACATGAAGGGACCTTTGGTACACATTCCAGTGGACACACTATGGCTAAGAAAATCCTTCGGGCAGGATATTACTGGTCCACAATGGAAGCTGACTGCTACCAACATTCTAGGACATGCCATAAGTGCCAGATCTATGCAGACAAGGTGCATGTTCCTCCCGTTCCTCTGAATGTTCTGACTGCACCTTGGCCGTTCGCAATGTGGGGCATAGACATGATTGGTGAGATCAAACCTACGGCATCTAATGGGCATCGCTTCATCCTAGTGGCGATTGATTATTTTACAAAGTGGGTTGAGGCAGCATCCTATGCTACGGTAACCAAGACTGTTGTAGCACGGTTCATTCGGCATAACCTGATCTGTCGGTACGGCGTCCCAGAGAGAATTATTACAGACAATGGTACCAATCTGAACAACAAGATGATCACTGAGCTCTGCGAGCAATTCAAGATACAGCACCACAATTCTTCTCCTTATAGACCGAAGATGAATGGGGCTGTAGAAGCAGCAAATAAGAACATCAAGAAAATCGTGCAGAAGATGACAGTGACTTATAAAGATTGGCACGAGATGTTACCGTTCGCTCTACATGGGTACCGTACCTCAGCCAGGACGTCGACCGGGGTAACTCCTTTCTCTCTGGTTTACGGTATGGAGGCAATCTTACCGATAGAAGTGCAAATACCCTCTCTCCGAATAATGAAGGATGCAAATCTGAACGAGGATGATTGGATCCAGACACGACTTGATCAGCTCAACCTTATTGATGAAAAGAGACTTGCTGCTATCTGTCATGGTCAGACGTATCAGAAACGAATGATCAAGGCATTCAACAAAAAGGTCAGACCACAGGAATATCAAGTTGGGGATCTGGTAATCAAGCGAATCATCCTTCCTCAGAGTGATCCAAGGGGCAAATGGACCCCTACGTATGAAGGGCCATTTGTGGTTAAACATGTGTTCTCAGGAGGAGCAATGATATTGACCAACATGGATGGTGACGACCTTCCTCACCCCGCCAATGCAGACATAGTAAAAAGATACTACGCATGAAAAAAGACCCGCTAGGCTGACATGCCTAGGCAAAAATTAGGGCTTCCCGTCGAACCAAAAGGGTTCGGGCAAAATGAAGGGATGAAATGAAAAAAAATCTGTACACCCGGCAAGTCGAAAACCTGAAAGGGCGGCTTGGGCAAAAATGGGTATCCTGGTGGACTGAAAACCCGAAAGGGAGGTCCAAGCAAAAGTTAGGGATAAAAGCGTAATACTATGTCTCATTGATCACTTTGCATCCAGAATCTGGTATCTACATCAAGCTCAGACGGCATCGATCAGTCAGCTTCACCTTCAACCAAGGTCATCAAGTGATGAGACGCTCGGAGTTATAATGGCAATAGCAGAGTTGAAACCCAGTGGATCTTTCATATTTCACACAGCTGTTTTATTTTCTTTTGTACAAAATTTGTATAAACTCTTTTGTTCGGTGGCGCCCTCTTACTAGGACGCCAGCCTCTTGTACACAAAACGCCTATTTTTAGGCCATTCAAAAATCAATACAAATATACTTTTCAGTTAAACGTGCCAATTATTTTTCTTTTTCTGTTTTGTTTTGCGAAGAACGTCCAAGGTTCAATTTGTGATATATGCATTGACAATAATTTGCTAACTCATAAATATTTGCATGCGAAACAAAGGATTTATTACAGGTAACATTAGAAACAGGGGCAATAAAAGAGTTGTCTAAACAATCTAATTGTTCTATCCTCCAAGGTACCAAGGTAGGTTCAGCTAAGGAACATGACCAGTGCATCTTAATTCCCCAGAGAGTAAGTCAGCAGTCAATACATTCTTCTCCAAGCAAAATTATCAGTCTTAAGGAAGTTGGGTATCCTCCAGCAGATATCAACATTCTCCAGCAGCATACGTATTCTTAACAAGCATCCCCGGCAGTCTTGGTCTAAAGATTGTTCCCCGGCGGCATACAAACATTCAAAGGAATCACTTCCCCAGCATATCAAAACTTCCCCAAGAGAGTCCAGACTAGTTCCCCAGGAAAATTGGAATTCATCTCCCCAAGCAGTAAGCTTATCCCCAGTAGATTCTGGAAGCTTATCCCTCGCCAAGCACGAACGCGTCGTCCGGCTTTATTCAAAGAGTTATTTCCTTACCAGGATATAACTGGGTTATCCTCAGCCAAAAGCCACGGAAAGATCGTCGTCGACACAGTCTTCTTACCCCCAGCGAAGTCTATCAGCACTTCCAACACAACAAAGATATCCTTAGCAAGTTATTATCAACTCAACAAAGTATCTCCCTCCCCACAGAGTATGGCTTCCCAGCAAGACCGTTAGAGCATCTTTTCTCCCCGCAGAGTAATCCATTCGCCAAGTTTATTCCTCAACGGAGTCACCTTCTCCTACCGGTATTCTTGCAACTATCATCTCCAGCGGAAGTAAAAGCTTATTCTTCAACATTAGCCCAGGAGTGACTTCCCGGCACCCGTCAAGGATTTACTTTCCTAGACGAAAAACATGCATTCCTAAACATCACATACATCATTATAGCACGCATATACGCATCATATCTCACAAATCTCATTTATGTTGAGAACATCATTGCTTGATCCATATCATGCATTGCATATGACTGACCTTTACCTTTCAGGAAAGTTTCAGCTAAATTCTCAATCATATTTCAAGACTCTAAGACCTAGACCGGTTCAGTTAATCGACTCCAAAGATTTCTTATCCAGTCCAAGGCTTTCTCTAGTCCAGCTAAATCGACTCCCAACAGATTTTTCTGATGAAGACTCAGTAGAAGTTATCAGGTTTTTCTCAAACGTCCGCTTTTGAGATTATAATTTCCTATTGGTTCTCTCCCCGACGGTGCGTGAGATGATAATTCCATTCCAGGTTTTTCTCAGACGTCCGCTTTTGAGATTATAATTTCCTATGGTTCTCTCCCCGACGGTGCGTGAGATGATAATTCCATCCCAGGTTTTTCTCAGACGTCCGCTTTTGAGATTATAATTTCCTATGGTTCTCTCCCCAGCGGTGCGTGAGATGATAATTCCATCCCAGGTTTTTCTCAGACGTCCGCTTTTGAGATTATAATGTCCTATGGTTCTCTCCCCAACGGTGCGTGAGATGATAATTCCATTCTAGGTTTTTCTCAAACGTCCGCTTTTGAGATTATAATTTCCTATGGTTCTCTCCCCAACGGTGCGGAGATGATAATTCCAGCCCAGGTTTTTCTCAAACATTCGCTTTTGAGATTATAATTTCCTATGGTTCTCTCCCCAACGGTGCGGAGATGATAATTCCAGCCCAGGTTTTTCTCAAACGTCTGCTTTTGAGATTATAATTTCCTATGGTTCTCTCCCCAACGGTGCATGAGATGATAATTCCATTCCAGGTTTTTCTCAGATGTCCGCTTTTGAGATTATAATTTCCTATGGTTCTCTCCCCGACGGTGCGTGAGATGATAATTCCATTCCAGGTTTTTCTCAGACATCCGCTTTTGAGATTATAATTTCCTATGGTTCTCTCCCCGACGGTGCGTGAGATGATAATTCCATCTCAGGTTTTTCTCAAACGTCCGCTTTTGAGATTATAATTGCCTATGGTTCTCTTCCCGATACTGCGAAGATGGTAATTCCCACCAAGATTTTCTCAACGAGCGTTGTTGAAATTAAAGTCACCCAAGGTTCTCTCACCGTTCATGCTGAGGTAGTAACCACCCCTGGTTCATTCATCATCTTTTGAAGCTCCAGACTCAGCTCCTGTAACCAGTCAGGACACATCCATACCAAGCATCTGAAAACAGCTCCTGCAACATGTCAGGTAATCATTTTCTGTTTTGCAGGTACGCAAATTCTCGCTAAGGAATCTCTTACGCGATCAACATCCAGATGGAATCTATAAGCCCATCATCCTATTCATCAATCTCTAAATGGCATCTATAAGCCCATTTACCATCACACTGCTAATATGTGAGCGCAAATTTCTGGGCACTCTAGTGTTCAATCATCTTCCACCCTCGGATTACGAAAGGCACGTCAGCCAATCTGCATCCTCAGGTCTAAGAAGATTGAACAGGGGCAACTGTTGTACCCCAAAATTTGCCCTCCCATATTCTTCAAGAAATTGCCAAGTCAAGCTTCAAATCTCCCCAAGGGTTGCACAGTGCAAGAGCCTCCTGAACAGTCAAAATTAGGGTTTTGGTTCTGATCAAGAAAATGCAGTTTCAAAAGGTCCAATCAAGTCCCACAGGCCTACAAATATGGTCAAGCATCCTCATATCAAGTTTCAAGACTTTCAGCACAAAATTGCACAGTCAAAACCCTAATTGCACTACAGTCAACTGTAGGGGCAAAATGGTCATTTGACAGTCAAAAGTTCAAATTTTTGGTCAACATCTCATTTTGAAGCCACAAACATCATTTGATCAATGCTTGATCATGATTCTCAAAGCTTGGCTCAAAAATCATCAAGATGCAAAAGTTTCCTTATTTGGACAGTTGAAAAAGTCAACTGTAAATTGACCAGGGCATAACTTTCACATGGATTATCAGAAAAATTCCATCCAAAGCTCATTTTTAAGAGAAAGACATTTCCTACAACTCATATTCATACTTCAAGTCCAAGAAATGCTCTCACAAAAAGTTATCAATTTCAATATTATAGGTCATTTTCAAAAGTCAACAAAAAGGGACTTTAAGTCAAAGGCCATAACTTGAGATTGGTAAATCAAAATGACATGGGACCAAAGGAATTGGTTAGAGGACTCAAATACCTTTCCAAAATGTCCAAGAACAAGAGCAAAGCTTAAAAATTGAGCAAGTTATGCCTTGTGGAAGTTGGGAAAGTTTTGGATATTTTGAAAAGTCAACATTGATTCAAATGACCTAAAATTGCTAATGGGCCCATTTTTCTTCCATAATTCATCATCCAAGGCATGTGCACGACCACTTGGCCCAAAGGGAAGTTTTTCTCCATTTTTATTTATTTATTTGGATTTTTTATTATTAATAATTCATTTAAATTAATTAAATACATGGAAAATACTAAACCTAATTTATCAAATCTTTTTGTACATGTAATATCCTCAATAATTCGTGCATAATCCAATATGGAAAGATTTGAAGAGAATTGATCATGATTGGTACAAAAAAGCATGGAAAATATTTGAAAAAAGATCTTTGAAAATCAAATCTCAAAAACCATGAATGCAAAGGATTTAGATTGTTTTTCTTGACCTAATTCACTCTATACTTAAGCCTGAACACAAACCTAATGAAAAGAACCATTAAGCTGCGCTAGAAACTCCATTCATAAACTTGAAATTTTGTTAAAAAACTCAAAACTGAAAACAGGTTTGCAGGTCGTTTCAAGCCACGAGACTCATCCCATTGCATTCCTGGGACATCAAACAACGTGCTTGGATCAAAAACATCAATCCTAACGCCTTGAAACGGTATACAGAAGTCCAGTTTTTTTTCTCACTTTTTCTCATAATCGTGTTTTACATTCTATGCACATTCATGGTATTTTGTTTATATATTCATGATCAGTGAAGTGTTTGCAAGCGAACCATATGCTTTGATTGGATTATTACATGCTATATACGATTTCACCATTATCAAATTTTAGGGTTTACAGGACCTTAGATTAGGGTTTTTCAAATAAGGAAAAATTGGCCTTCAAGACGTGGACCATTGAATCCAGCATGCTCAGACGATCACAAGGCAACCCTCGCGCCTAATTTATGGAGTCCCTGGGGCTAGTCGCTATTTTCTGATATGTTGCCTAAGGGAACGGTGTAAAAACCGTTGCCTATGTTTGTTATGTTTTCAGGAAAAACGAAGACATGAGGAAGATGATGATGTGTAAGGCTCTGAGTGGGGCGTTTAAAAGTTCGCGCGAAAAAAGACAAACATTAACGCGTTTTATTTTATAATGTTATTTTGTTATATTAATTACAGATAGACAAAGTGCTTCAGTGGCAAGGCGTATGTGTTGGCAACGTTAATGACCTGGGTTCGAGCCCCAGGTCTTCATTATGTCCATATTATTTTTCAATTAAAATTCACATGCAGATTCAATATCAAAGACCATCATACACCTCCAAGATCAAGTCGTCCACGCGTCAGTTACATCAATCAGAGGGCTAGAATCTGGAGAACACCATAAGCATAAGTCAGCGAAGCCACACGATGCATAGAAAGGTCAACAAGGCCTCCAGTATTGGGCCTGAATTACCAAGGCTATACCTCCTATTTGGGGGTCTGAACCCCCCTAGGTTTGCAAACCTTCTTTATTTTTCTCTATTTTATTTTACTTACTTTTTAATTATTGTTTTGTTTAATTAATTAATTCTTTTCATAAATATAAAAATACATAAAAAAAAATCAGAAAAGAGAAAAAACAATAAATATTTTTATTTTTAGTATTTTCATAAATAAATTGTATATAATTAAATTTAGTTTTAAATTAGGTTTTAATGTTAATTCTTTTAATAAAAATCTAAAAAACATAGAACTAGGGTTCATATTAATTTTTTATCCTTTTTTTATTTTTCTTCCATAATAATTAAATAATTAAAATATTAGATATTTATTTTTATAATTAAATTTGCATGTAAATTAATTAGGGTTAATATTAGGTTTTAATCTTCTTTTCTTAATAAATTAAAAAACAAATAGAATTAGGGTTAGCATTTAATTTCAATTAATTCTTTTTTCATATTAAATCCTAAAATACTAAAAAATACCAAAAACATCTCCTTTTCTTTTTTTTAATTAATTAATGTCACCATTTAATTTAACTTTGCAAAAAAAGGGTCCAACGCCCTCGTTTTAATCCTAATTCGCATATTTATTTTATTTCGTTTAAATATCTATGTATCTCTCCCGAAGCCATGTAATTAATTTCCCGTACTTTTAATTCTCTATTTTCTTTACTTTCTTTATTTTTCTGTCAAATCGGGTTCGAGAAATTTTGGCGATGTGGACCCGCGCCTTTTGTAATAGCATAGAATGTTTACTTTCCCGCAATATTTTTAACTGTTAAATAATGGCATGAAAGAATGTATGGACAAAAATAAAAACAAGCGCTAGATCACCAATAACATGACAAAAGACAAAAATACTTGAAAACGACACACAAGCCACACACCACCCCTAGGGTACGCCTCACTGTTGCCTTGCCTCGAAAGGTGATCGTCGAGTAGAGGATGTCTTAGTAAGTCCTCATGATCCGGGAACCTGGCATGAGGGTAGCTTCTAAGGTGTCTTCCCATTGCTCTGGTGATCACCATGTCCCGAACCTCGAATTGACCCGAACACCTCCAACGGTGGTGCTACCTACCTCTCAATGGTGGGATGGCACTACTTTAAAGGACATCTACACAGACGAATTCCTTAGGGTAGGTAGAGAACTCTAGATACTTGCTCTAAATTTCAAACAAATCAAAAAAATACTTTTCACACCGACACCTTTTCAAAAAGCTTTCGAAAGCAATTTTTTAAACACTCTTGAGGACCGATACAAGAGTCGAACTGGAATTTTCAAAGAAAACTTTTTAAAACCCACAGTTGAAAAGCAAACAAACCATTTTGAAAACACAAGTGAGAAAGTATCTAAGAGCCCATGGATAACCATGGATAGAAAGGGTGCTAACACCTTCCCTTTCTATAACCTACCTCCCGAACCGAGAGCAATCTCTTTAAGGAATTTTTTTGTGCTTTTGTCCTTTCCATTTGGAGAAAATAAAAGACGATGGCGACTCTTGCTTCCGCGACATTTCGTGAACCAGCTTTAAACAGTCAGTTCCAGATCCACCGATCACACTATCTATGCATCTCTTTTACTACAAGATCAGCGCCAACAAGAACTGATGCAGATGATGCAAGAGCTGCAGCGCGATCAACGCGATAACGCTTACTGGAACCATCACGACATTTCTAACCCGACTGATGAAATATGGCACTTGTCATTCCGTGTTGAAGGCCTGCATGCTTATGTTTACAACACTGGAGAGGAACCTCCTAGACCAAGAAGAGGTGGAGTAAGGACATGAGGAGGAAGAGCATAAGGTGAAGCATCCAGCAGCAGAAACGTCAGAGACGACAATAAGGAGTGATCTATGTTCTCTCCATTCCTTGAATTTTTATTATTATTTCTTAAGTTTCCTGTTCGTTTTATTTTCTCACTTTATTTGTTGTATTGAGGATAATGCTCAGTTCAAGTGTAGGGGAGGAAACCTATGTTACCCATGTTATGTTTTCTATTTTCCTAATAAGTTATTCGAATTTCTGTTATTTCCCTTTCCATTTAATAAAAAATCATTTCCGTAAGTTATTCGTACTTCAAAACTTTTCTTGAACCATTGAAATTTTTTTTACACCACGCATTAGCTCGGTACATTCAAAAAGTATATAGGTTGTTAAAAATTAGGCTGCGTTAGATTTTTTGAAAAAGAGTCTACAAAAATAATACCGCCTTGACACCTAAATCTTCCAGGTTATGCAAATCAGTTTGAGTGGTTATGATACTGAAGCCTTAAATTTTAGTTTTAGATCAACCCCGAGTAGTTTATATTAGCAGTCAGCACCGTCTTATCCATAAATTACGTAGGGAGCCGATGAATATAAGTGACTGATCCTAATCAGGAAAAAAAATGATAAGCATCAAGATATAATAGGAAATGCGCTAATTAAGTTAGGTGACCCTCACCAGGTCATTTAATCCAACAGTTGCGGTACCTACAAAAACTGATGTAACAACCAGTTGTAAGCCTGTTCAGTGGTATCTTGTGCTGAACTTGGTAGAGAGAACTACAATTCGATCCCCCGAGACTTATAATCTGGGAAAGAAAAAGGGTTACTAACTTGTGTACCAGAAACCCGTGCATAAGAGACCAGAATCGTTAACTGGCTACTCTACTATGTGCGTGCAAAAGATAAAGGGCTTAATGTGATTACGCTAGAATAAAAGCGGTTAATTTCGAACGAAAAGAATTAGGTTGAGCTATGATAGCATAATTCGGACTAGTTTGCATAGGATGGAGGATTTTGACCATGTCCTATGGTTTTGTGTCATTTCTGTATCATTAGTTTCGGAACCTAGTTCCATCTTTCTAATGTAACGCCCCTCAACCATGTATGATTTGAGTTGTGTCGTGCGATTATATCGAAAACCATGCGTTAAACATTTTTTTGCTCTATTATTTGCTTGAGGACAAGAAAAGGTTCAAGTGTAGGGGAGTTTGATAAACCAGAAATGTATCAAATATTTGGATCAATTTACATGAATTTTATACGCATTTTAATTAATTAAATTACTCTTTATTTGTATTATGCTGGTATTTTCTATGTTTTCAAGAATTTGATGTTTACAAGGCATGTGCGAAGAAAGTCAAGAAAATTCGAGCTAATCGTATTTAAAATCCGCACAAAGAAAGAGAAATTATGCAATTGAGGGGTGTGTGATAGAATTGAGTGCATTACAAGTAAAAAGCCTTGGAAGACCAAAGAAGAATGAAACGCTGGGCCCAATCCACCCAAGGCCCAAGGGGGTGTAACGACCGTTACATGCCACCTAACTCAGGTGTAACGACCGTTACACCTTGCCACGCTAGCCCCTCCCCAAAAGCAGGAGTGTAACGACCGTTACACTGATTCCTTCAATCTGTAGCGGTTGCTACACTGATTCTGCCATAGTATTTTTCAGGTTTAATTTAAGTATTTTATTTATTTATGCCAGGATTGTCTGAAATGTTCGGTTTATTTAAATTGTTTGATGGTAGTTATTTATGTTGTGTTGTTATTGAATTGTATAACATGCTAGGCTAAATTTATTTATCGGTATGTAAGGTCATATAGCCAACGGGGTTTATAAACGCCAATTGATCATTTCCTTTTAAAAAAGAATAATTTTCTGGTTTCAATTAGTAGTTCTAAATATTACTCCCTCCGTTTCTTTTGAAGTGTCGTTTTAGAAGTTTTTTTTTGTTCCTATTTAAGTGTCGTTTTGATGTTTTAAGGTTACAATTTACCAATTATACCCTTACTTTTTAAATAAGTCCACTTTATATTTTATAAAATTTTCCTTTCTTAATATATGTAATAACTCACTTCACATTTTCCATAAAATTCTCTTTCTTAATACGTATTCCTATTCCCATGAAAATTTAATATATGTAATAACTCACTTCACACTCACCTCAAATTATATTCCAATATTACATAGAAAAATGTTTAGCATTAAATTTTGTCAAAGGAACAAATTTTTCAATTGAAGACTAATAATTCTATAAAAAGGATTAGTACCATTGTTTAAATTATCCCGTACAAAACAAAAGAGCTGTGGTGGAACAACAAAAGACTCCATGGATCTTCAAAAAGAAGAAAGAGTGGAAGAGTCATTGGAGCAAGAAGAAGGGGAAATCGTGGAAGACTCTTTTGACAAGATTCAAGAACAAGATGACAACGAAGAAGAAAAAGTATTATCAAGAGTTGTACTGGATTTTGATTTAAATGAAGAGGCAGATTATGAATTTGATTTGAACAAATTTCCTGAAGAAGACGAAGAAGAAGAAGGAGAAAAAAACGGAGAAGAATCTTCCCACCATACTGAGTTTCGACCTGTGATAAAAAAGATGATAAAAAAAATTCTTCCAAAATTTTACTGAAAAATATTTGTGGACTAAGTATGGAGTATCTCATTTTAGATTTGGCTTAAGTGCATAAGTTGTAGGAGTTGTTATTTAAGAAGTCCTTATTATTGGTATTTTTCTTTATAAAATAAGTATGGAGAAGAATTCCTTGTTATTGCTACAATTTAGGAATGCATTTCTTAAGTTCATTCTTATTGTTTTTTTATTGATACATTAAAAAAATCATGGCAAAAGTTTAGGAAGTTACGTGCAGGAGATTTGCTAAAGTTTAGGAAGTTACTGTAACTTTTTATGGCAATATGATAAAAGTGACTACATCCATAAACTATATTTATGGCAAAAGTTACTGTAACTAAATTTGTTACTCCATAAACTAAATTTTAGGAGTACAATCCATAAACTTAAAAAAAAAAACTCTATTTGAAAATCTCAAATGTGACTACATCCCACTTACAATAAGTGTTACTCCATGTTTAAGTAATTCTTGACTTCTTGTATTAATATTTGATCACACTTAATTTGAATTGGTAGTTGTCCTATTCTTTCTATCCTTTCCTTATTTATATGAGGAATTTTATATTTATTGGAACCTGTCACTTTCATGATCTCTACCATGCATAATTGCAATGATACAAATATATGATTGGACATAATTGAAGGAAATTTTTCAAATGACTTCACCACTGCATCGATAAGTTGATCAATAGTTTTTGGTGCTTCCTTGTATTGCAATGATTGTATAGCCGAGAAAAACCCAAGATCTAAGATATTTAAATCTAGAGAGTTTGCAGGCTGACACATTAAACGAATATCAAACCCATCCTTGGTAGCAGCCTCACAGAACAAAGGATCATTATGGTTTATATGTGTCCTTGTGTTATCCTGCTGAATAAATATTGTTGACTTCAAGTCATCTCTTGGCCATTTTTCTCTTATAGCCGGTAGGACTTTGTCAATAAGGAATGATCTTACCACATCTCTCTTAACCGAAGTTATTGCTTTTGTTACCATTGTTCCTGCAACTCTGTTAATACTTGACCTTTGAGCCGGTTCATGGGTAACAAACAGGAAAACACCAATTTTACCCGAAAAAGTTTCATTTTCTCCTGCGTCAAATCGTGGCCGAGTTTGAGCAACTAAGAACATAACTTTGGCAATGAAATTTTCGCTCTTACATGTTCGATATGGCTCATCTTCATCTGGGAGCAAATAATACTTCTCGGATTTTTTAGTCATATAAAACCATTTTTCATCAATATGAATAAAATTGTGCATGCTTTTAAACATTGGATCATGTGGTGTACCTTCAAGCATTGATAAACAAAATTCCAGCCTAGATATTTTGTTTTCTTCTTTCAATAATGGTTTTATGGCATTTGAATTACACCGTATAAGCCCTGATTTTATAAGCCTGAACACCGATGTTGGATTGGTTTTCAACCCAAAAGCTAAAGATCGAATGTTTGTTCTTTGACTAAAAGGAAGTTCACGAATTTGATTCTCATCAATTGAAATTCTCTTACGTCCACAATTTTTTATCTTCCTATGAGAGACATCACGCGTTTCACTTTCTTTTGCTCTTTTCCAAATACGTTGAACAGTTCTTATAGGAACCAAATTTGATGAAGCCACCTCATTTGTAGCTCCTTTACGTAATTGTCCATCAACGCTTTTTTGTAGTAGCTCATGATAAATAGACATGCGTTCTTCATTGCTTAAGACTCTTAATTTCTTTCTTTCTCTAGATTCTGCTTCAAAATTTTCTGCAACATACACTATAATTTTTTTAAAAAAAATAACAAAATTACTAGAAACAACCACATAAAAAATAAACACACATGAAATATCACTGTGAATTTAAGTATAGAAACCACCACATAAAAAACAAACACACATGAAATAAAAAATATACCAATGTCATTGTTTCCTTCAACCTCCTCTTGTCAATTATCTTCATAGGACTCATCAATGTAATTAGTTGCTTCAACCTCCTCTAAAGCCATATTTGATGAGATGTAAATATTTTGAACTTATAATATGAAACCATATTATATATACTACTCCTTTTATTATTGGTTCAACCTCATCATTGGTTTTAATTTTATGGTAGGAAACTTACGTTTTTATTAAAATAATTGGAGGGAATAAGTATTTTTACGGTGGGAAACTTAAGTTTTCCTTTAGCCATTCATTGAAACAATAAGCAATAAATATTTTTATAGTAAAAGTAAATATTTAATGAAACAGCAGTACATATTCTTATAGCATGCAAGATTAATTCCAAAAATTTAGGAGTAGTTACGGAAGAGAGAGAGTTGTGTGCCCCAAAATATGGAATTAATTATTTGAATTAAATAATTTAATGAGTTTTATTTCGAAAGAGAATGGGGGTAGAATGGGAAAAAAATTATAGCAATTCATGTATCTTGGTTGGAGAGATTTTGGCTAAAACGTCAATTAAAAAGGAACGGAGGGAGTAACTGTTTTGTTACGAGAGTAAAATACAGATAGAAGTTAGGATCAAGAAAAAGAGAGTTTGCAATAATAACTGGACAGTGGTAATTGTGCATCAACTTAAAATACAGCGAGAGCGCTTTTAAGTTGATTAGGTTTTGTTTGTTTCCAAAAACTATTTTTAAACTCTAATTGAAACAACGAGAGCACTCACTTAGGTTTGATCATAGGATCTGAATCAATAAACACGAGAGTGTGAGAAGAGGGTTTTCAAAAAAATACTCCCTACTGAAAACTGTTTTGTTAATCTGAGTTAGGTCAATGAGTTGCTAAATCCCCGAAGTCCGACCATTACATACCGATATCCTCCATTGAATCTAAACTAGATTATAATCAGTTAGGTTCCCTAAACCCCCCTATTAATTACATTATTATACCCAGATTTACGTAGTAACCTAAGATACGGTAGTTTGACATTTAATCCCTTGGGATTCGATAATCTTTAAAGCTACACGCGATAGGACTGTATACTTGCGGTCTAGATTCTTTAAGACTCACAAAGTCGCGATCAAGAGTGTAAATTTTCGGGTTCTTTCGTATTCAATCATCTTCAACTCTGAAAGTTTGAAAGTTGTCACTTTTCTCACTTATCAAGCTTAAGATTATTGAATAGGGGCAGTTGTTGCACCCCAAAATTTACCCTCTTGATTTCAAAAAATTTTATGGCTTATGTTTCATCATATACATTCTTGCATTTAAGATGGGATCAAGGCATTCTTATCTTTATGGTCTTCTTCAAGCTAAAGGATTATTTGTTTTTTTAATGAGTGCAAGAAGGGTTTCATGTCCTCCATCGGTGATGTATTTAGGCTACCCAGGATTTCTAGGCCTTAGGACATCTCATTGATTCCTTGTTTCATCAGAGAATTGAGAACTGCAAGTATTTTGATCTTAAATCATGTTTCTCCCATATATTGGTTCTTGTGCTAGGGTTTTGATTACTGGAGTGTGTGACATCTTTCTTGACAAAATTCTTGAAGCATTATCTTCTTGTCATCATACAATTCATCTTTTCTCAAGGGTTTCTCCCTCATATCCAGAGGAATTAAGGTTTTGAGCTTGGGCGTCAGTGGTCATAATTAGGGTCTATGTGGGCTTTGAGGATTCCCTCTTTAATAAAGGGATGTTCAGTGTATTCCTTCATTAATCTTAGTTGGAGACATTAGGTTTTTGTGTTCATGTTCATTGAGGATTCCTTTTTCCGTAAAGCTTCTTCAATATGCCTCTTAATCAAGTGGATTTTTTTTTGGTTACTTGTTGGTTTAATTTGCAAGTTCAAATGATGAAATTATGATGCAAAGTCTAGGTGAAGATCTTTGGGATTTTTAGAGTGAATTTTTGGGCTTACTATAGATTGAATTTCAAAAAAAGGCCATTGGCGGGAATTCTGTTTCTTTTGTTTTGCTACTTAAAAGATGTTCATCTTGACAAGTTTGAAAATAAAGTAATTGAATACCATTTTCTTTTCTTTCTACCCAAGGAGATTTACATTTTCTACTTAGAATGATTTGCATTTTTGTCGAGCTTAGAAGTGAGGAAGAATTTGAAGATTATTGTGTCCTAAGTTAAGGTCCATGTCATCATCAATTTCAATTAAATTCCACAAAGTTCATGAGACCTACAAAGGAAGTTATTTGGATGTTTCAAATGAAAGTCACTTTTTTTTACAAGATCAAATGTTGAAAAAGTTTAATTATTCCATTCATTCAAGATGCATCTTTTACAAGACATTGGCAAAAGGAAGTTGCAAGCTCGAGGATGAGTTATCACTCCAAAAGTTCTTTACAATGCATTACATTGAAGCACAAATTCAATTTTGAATACTTTAAGTCAAAAGTTGACTTTACTACAAGAGTAAAGGATTAAAAATATGCACATTCATTAATTCATTCAAAATTCTACAAAGTTTACGAGTTGTTGTAAAAAGATACATTGATACAAAATAAAAGTGGAATATTTTGTTCCTAAAGTCAACTACAATTACAAGACCAATGTCAAGTTTTACAAAACAAATCAAAGATAGTTCTAAACCTGCTATAAGTTCCTATTGAGATTCTATTGATTTAAAATGCTTCACTTCTTCAAATTTTCCCTCCAAGAACTCTTTTATGGAAGCCACAGAATCCTTGCACTCATTGCCTTGCCATTGCCATCAAACCATTGTGTTCATAAAACAAGAAAGAGACATGGTTAGCAATCATAAAAAGGAAATCAAACATAAACAAGAATTTTCAAAGAAGTTTCTTTTCAAGTTCATCATTAGGGTTGTGAAAGGAATCAAAATTAGGATTTGTTTTCAATAATTGAATCAAAGCCCAACATCAAGGCCTCATATTAACATTGCTTCAAGAAAAATTCATATTTTTCAAGCAAGTAATCACGGGCCATTTTACCTATTGGAAATCACAAAAAAAAACATTGGTTTTTGGTTCACAAAAGGAGGTACAAAAAGAAGCAATTCACTAACTCAGAATTTCATCACACTTTATAGTAAAAACGAATGGTACAAATTTCATTTCACACCTCAAGCAAGTTATTGCAAGTCACAGCATCTCAGTCATCACAGTAACAAGACAATATCACAGCTCAACCAAGAATTCACACGGCAGTAAGGAATTAAAATAATAACAGATATCAGATGGGAAAAAGCCCAAACAAAATTCGTTAAATGCATGTTACCAAAACTCAGTAAAACGTTCAAATTAAAGCTCAACAAAACTTCTCAAGCAAGCTTCATTTTCTAATCGATCCTCACCCTCCAATCCTTGTAACAAACTTCCAGGATCTAAGGCCAGGATTGACTCAAGTTCTAAACTATTTTTTAAAAATAACAGAATTATAAACCAAAATTTCACATAGTTAATTCTCATTCTCCAACTTCTGGAAGAATCACAGAAAAATCTCCACAAAATTCATCTCTAAAAAAGCCAACAAAATGTTTTCTGAAATCAAGTTTCGCTTACACATATCACAAAACCGCAACATGTTGATGATGAAACCCTAATAACTATCCTCATTTTCCACACACAAACCCTTCAAAATACAGAGAAAGAAGAAGATGAAAAGAAATTGCAAGAAACCGAAGGCCACAAAGGAGAAGAGAGAGTGAAAATTAGAAAGATCTCACTGAAGTAGATTCAAAAACGAAGTTCTCTTTGTTTCGTCATCAACAATGTCTTATCATCGTCTTCATAGCTCACCGTCGTTGGATCTTCGTTCGCAAGCACTTAGGGTTTCGTTTCTCCCTTTCAAGATCTACGGGAAATAGTTAATCATCTGCAAAATCAAGTGCCAGATTCGTGATCAGAAGAGAGAGGTGAACAAGAATATGTAAAAAATTGAAGATCGGAGTGAGTCGCGGCTTCGCCACCATCCGCCACCGCGGGTGTTCATCATCACCACCGCAGACATTCATCTAGACCACCACTCCATATCTCCCCTCTTATTTTTCAGTACTTTAATTTGTTTGTTATTGAACAATGTAGAGAGATAGGCGAGAGAATGTAAAGAGAAGTGAAAGATAAAAAATGTCACACGATTAGTTTTATGATTAAGTTTTGATTAATTAATTTTAATTAGAATGCTAATCAGGCAGTGACACTTGTCACCGGCGTGGTGGTTTTTTTCCAATTATGTGCAGGTGTCTCTCTGTGCTTACCGTGCATCCTCATCTCCATTACCATCATATTGTTCTGGATCCAACCCAATGAATCAGCAACGAGTACCCACGGTACATGTCCATGAAGAGGCCACACCAGATCCTCACAGATCCAACGTGATATTCTTTGTCAAGCTTCTCATACACCTCTGCACCCTCAGCCATTGGATCATCTTTAGATCATAGTCAGCATAATCAAACACTCTAGAATCGCTTCCTCACGCTGTGTCTCCTGGAGTTGTAACCCACTAGATTCAGCAGACAACATATTGGGCATGGACTCGTTTCTGCTGCCTACACCCCCCCCCCCCCCCCCCCGTCCTCTCAATTCAGGCCATTCCATTTATTTTCTTTATATTTCTTTTTTTTGTATTGTTTGCTTAATACTTTTCTTTAATAAACAATGGAAAAAATACAAAAAGAAATAAACTTTTGTTTTAAATAATTAATTAGATTGAAAAATATTATTTGATATCATCAATTATTTTGTTAATTAATGGTATCAAATAAAATGGTTCAATTTAATTAATTGTTTAATTAATTTCGATTGAGCTGAATTATTTGTTTGTTTAAACTTTTAAATCGTGTTGTTGATTTGATACATCCCCATTCATAAACTTGCGCCCCCTTGGGCCTTTTTTTAATATATTTGTAATTCTTTTTTATTGATTTTTGTTAGTCATTTCAATCTGTTTGAACTTTTTTTCTTCACATGAAAAATAATAAAACCAATAAAAATTGGTTAGATTTTATTTGATTTTTGGAATTAAATCATGATTATCCGACTACTCGAGACTTGTGATTCACCTTTGCTTGTTGAGATTTGAGTCTTATGCAAGTTTATTGTGTGATATTCGGATATGCTTGGCGCACCTTCTGCTTGTGATTTATTTTCACATTGATGATGCTTCGATGTTTATTCCGAGCATTTGATTTCTGACTCTTTACTATTGCTCGGTGAAGCGTACTCAAAGTTATTTGGGTTTCTCTACTTTGCAAGCTGTCCTATAAACTCTTGTTCGTTTGGTATTTTCTCTGGTTTATCATTCCGTATTTTACCGCTTTTCTAGATATCGTGAGAAGTAGGAACTTTACTGCTTTCTAGATATAATGAGAAGTAGGAAATAAAGAGCGTGCGCTCGAAGTTTCTATTTAAAGTCTTGTAGAAGGCACCGCTTTTTGTATGCTATTTGTGTTTTTTTAAAATCCTACCTTTGAAGTAGGTATTCTGCACGTGTGTTTACATTTGTGCCCGCATTATATTTCACATCATAAGTCCTCAAAAGGAGGCGAGTGGAGAGAGTTCACAATCAACCCCCACACATTCTAGTCCGTGTCATCCTTAGCTCACGTTGTACGTCAATGCTTCGGAGTCATGCAGATCATGTGTATCGAGTCAGTCATATGGAAAAGCACAATCAAACCTCCACACTTTGTCAGGAGTTCACAATGGCCATTGTTGATACTTCGCTACCCGCTTATTTGCTTCGGGTGATCCGCTCCCCTTAGCTAAAACATTTCTTTTCTTTTTATTTCATCTCAGTCTCCCGCTTGTTTGCTTCGGGTGATCCGCTCCCCTTAGGTAAATCATTTTCTCTTTATACCCTCACCCCCTGAAGTCAGTATATCCCGATTGTGTGCTTTTGTCAAAGCACTTGTTTAACATGCCATGTTCCCTTAGGATTGCTCGTGTAGGATAAGTCCTTGAGCTAGACAGTAGGATACTTATCCATGTATGTTCACTTAGGTAGATATTCCTTTTTTCCTTGACGTAGGGTCATCATTGTATGATTACACTAGGGCTAAATATTAGGATAGTCTCCCTTAGTTGTTTTCTTTTCTTTTCATATTGCATCTTAAAACAAAAACTTTCTTTTTCTTGGAAAATCATAAAACATCTCTAATGAACTTAAATCCTTCTTTAAGGTGAAAAATACAAACCAATCTTAATTGTTTATGTGCATTTTGGCTCTGTTTTAAACCTCGTTAAGTTGACATCTTACCATCCTTGCCATGATATTTTGCTATATTTGTGACGATGTTTCGCTATCGCTTATGTTTGTTATCCTACTTTGATTTTCAATATCATTGTTAGGTGTGATGTTTTGTCATCTAAATTGTAATATCTTTCCATCCTTGCCGTGATATTTTTCTATTTATGTATCGATGTTTCGCCATCGCTTATGTTTGTTATCCTACTTTGATTTTCAGTATCATTGTTAGGTGTGATGTTTTATCATCTAAATAGTAATGTTTTGCCATCCTTGCCATTATATTTTTCTATCTATGTGTCGATTTTTCTCCATCACTTATGTTTGTTATCCTACTTTGATTTTCAATATCATTGTTAGGTGTGATATTTTATCATCTAAATTGTAATGTTTTTCCATTCTTGCCATGATATTTTGCTATCTTTGTGTCGATGTTTTGTCATTGCTTATATTTGTTATCCTACTTTTATTTTCAATATCATTGTTAGATGTGATGTTTTATCATCTAAATTGTGATGTTTTGTCATCATTGTTGATGTTTTGTCATCATTGTTGATGTTTTGTCATCATTGTTGTTGTCTTGCCTTTGTTGTTGACGTTTTGTCATCGTATTTGATGTTTTGCCATCTTGATTATTGATTTTGTATTTTTAACTAAAAAACACAAACAAACCAAAACACGTGAGCCGAACTACGTCGCTCTGATTCCTTAAAAGGGTACGTAGGCATCTGGTCACGAGGCTTAGCCGAGCGAACTTTGTAATCTTTTCTTCTTTTTCCTGTGTTTTCTCTTTTGCATGCATTCCCTCTTTGTATCTTTCTTTTTAGATTTTAAGCTTTAGACATAGATTTTACACACCCTTATATTAGAACAAATAAGAGTGGATACCGTAGAGCACTACGGGCATGAGGGGTGCTAATACATTCCCCTCACATAACCGACTCCCTTACCGGATCTCTCGGTCACAAGACCTTGACACCCTTCTCAGGTTTACTCGATGTTTACCTTTCCCTTTCAGCGGGATAAAAGACGTTTGGTGGCGACTTCATTGATTTTATATCCGATGATTGGTCGTCCGGTTGTTTCAGGTTCAGACTCAAAGTTAATAGACTTAGAATCAAGAAGATTTTGAACTTTATACTTCAAAGTTATACTGTTATCAATATAGTGACCTTGTCCTCCTGAGTGAAACTCACATCGAGCATTGGCATTATAATTAGGAGGTAGTTTTGTGGGAGGATCAAGGTGCTCAATTCAATCAATTTCAATTGAAGTAGATGAGGAAACAATTAAGCGTACGACATAGGGAGTGGATCAAACTTCCTTGGAGGTTGCTTTAGTCTTTGCTGTTGATTACCCTGGCGGGTCGCATAAGCTTGCTGATATTGTTGAGGTTGCTGTTGAGGAGCTGCAGCAGGGATTGTCACAACTACAACATGTGGACATGATTCCTGATATGCTCGCCCCTTCCCTTTTCGGGCATATAACGCACTATCCTCTCCTTCTTTCCTTTTCTGATACCCACCAAAAGGATTCTTCCCATTACCAGAAGTATTACGTGCCACAGTAGTCTGAATTTTTCCCATCTTGATTCCCACATCAATCCTATCACCAACCATCACTAAGTCAGAGAAACCAGTAGTAGTATTTTCAATCAGACAATCAAAATAAGGACCTTGTAGGGTGCTCATAAACATATCTGTCAATTCTTTCTCCAACATTGGAGGCTGAACTCTGGCTTCCACTTCACGCCACCTCTACACGTATTCCTTGAATGCTTATTATGTCCTTGGGTTAAATTTTGTAGTTGGGTACGGTTAGGAGACAAATCACTATTATACTAATAGTGTTTGACAAAAGCTTCTGCCAAATCTCTCCAACTGTGGATGTGTGTCCTCTCCAACTGCATGTACCACTCTAGAGGTGCACCATCCAAACTGTTCTGGAAGAAATGCATTAGAAACTTCTCATCGTTTGAGTACGCCGACATTTTCATGTAATAGGACTTGACATGTGTCCTAGGATAGGTCGTGCCTTTATACTTGATGAAATCAGGTACTTAGAACTTTGGGAGAATCCTCACCCCAGGAACCAATCCCAAATCAGTCATATCCAAACCCTAAGCTCCTTGGGTCTCCATGGATCTCATGCGCTCCTCAAGCATGTGAAGCTTCATGTCAGCTTCGGTAGGTTCATTATTATTGGAGTACCAATCATCATAGTTATACTCTTTAAGATTGTGCACTAGAAACTGAACTGTCCTTCTAGCCTGCTGCTAAGCAAATAATTGTTCAGGAGTCAGGTGCGGAGGAGTTGGTGGAGGAAGATTACCAACAACATGATTCATGTTGAAACCTTGACTATTACCTACCAGATTACCAGGATCACCACCAAGATTACCACGACCACCACCAAGATTACCATTAGGAGGATTCAACTCTTCACCCTCATTGTCAATAGTTACAACATGTCTCACAACTAGAGCCCTCAGTTCTTCTTGTCCCCTAGCCATGTTTTTGTAGGATGTCCATCAGTTGTTCTACACAGGAATCCATCTGATTCCCCATAGCGGCCATGTCTGCTTGCAGTTGTTCCATCAGTCGCTTTTATTACCTCTGGTACTGTACCAATGAATTCTGGAAGTTGCAATATCTGAATAATAAAACCAATAGCAGAAGTAAGAAGACCAATCTCGAAAACCTATCATGCATGACATGCTATGAGTGTATGAGTATGCATGTAAGGTTTTACCATTTCCAGGGTATTCAAGAGTTTTGTCAACCGTCAAGAATAGCAAACAAAATGATAAAAGAAGGAAATAAACAGAGGAGATACATCAACAAAAACTGATTTTCATTATATCAAAGGAAATCTCAAAGGAGTTCAATACAAGAGCCATAGTACAAAATAAAAGATCCCCTCCAACAAATCTGGTGTTGATTAAACATCAAAATGAAAATACAACTCCTAATCCTCTATTTCCAAATATTTCAAAGGTCCATGCCCCAAGTTCTTATCACTCCAAGCTTTGGTCTCCTTCAACAAATTTTTTGTCCTCTCACCATCTGACTTCAAGACTAAGTTCTGAATCATCTCATCCTTTTTGCCTATCATGCATTCCCAATTATGAAGCTTTATCACAAGGTCATCATATTCTTCATACTCTGCAGATCGGTCTGGTGCCTTGCCCTTGTCTTCAGGTAGAGCTTTGAGTCTTGCACAACTTGTGTTAATATCGCTTCCCCTAAGTTGGGTCTCTACTGCAAGCCTTTGAGTATTCTCCTCTTCAAGGTGAATTTTAAGCATGTCGATCTCGTCAGTTGTCCTGTCTATGTGCACTTGTAGGCTCTGAACTTGAAGTTCAAACCCTTTTCTCTTATTGCAAACTTCCTTAGTCTTGGCATCCTCATCTCAGAGTTGCTTCCTTAGAACTCTAGTTTCCTCTCCGTGCTTAGCTATTAATTTCTCTTTGGATATCTTGAGCTTTTCACTCTTCTGTTGACTCCTTTAAAGATCTTCATGAGTCTTCTTTAGAACTTCTGTCTGATCACTGGCAGCACGAGAACTTTCAACTCTTGGTTTCTTCTGATTTCTGTTATTTCTAAGCAATCCATAGTCTCCCAACAGCTTGTCCTTCATCTTGGCTTCATGGATCATCTTCTTCTTGTCATGGTTAGAAAGATTTCAAAAATTTGCTTCGACATAAAACTAAAGAATTTTCAATCGAGAGTTTGATTACTTGCCTCCGAATTGAAGAGGAAACTCGAAGACAAGATCAGAAAGATGAAGCCCCTGGCATGGTAGGGTTAAGATTTTTGTTGAAGTTGTTCATAATGGTCAAATGAGCATATTCGTATTCTGGGACCGTGAGGCTTCACAACTTTCGAAAACTTCTGCTGCGCAGCTACGTGCATTGATGATGGAGGTTTATATTTCATGGTTCATAAACTAGTTCATACTAAACATAATAATGCAATATTGATTAATATCATAATGATGAACACCTCATAAAGCAACTTGAAGCCGAATTTGGAATTGACCAGGTAATATTCATCTGAGGAAATGTATTTTTACAAACTCTGGGCAATTTTATCAATTTGATCCATTACTCATATACTTGTGTTCATCCAGGCCACTAGTGTCACTGATGGCAGTTGGCACTGCACACCATGTTGAGGTTTGTTACATTTATATCACTCCCTTTCACTGCTACTATACATTATGTATCCAACCTTTTACTTTGATGTATGTTATATCGCTACCCTATTCTTGTGATTCCTGTCAAACTTTCTTCATTCTATATCAGGACAATTAAGTCACAATAATCTTCTTACTCATCACGTCATGGAGAGCATTGCCGAGGATGTCCATATTAGATGCAAGTGAAAAAATGCCTTAATCTGTTTGTTTCATACAAATTTGTCTTTTGCTGAATATTAAACATTATATTTTGATCACGTCAATGTTTCCCACCAACTTTTTTAGAGTACCAAATATTAAAATTTTCACTTTGTCTTTTACATTTCCTTACATTTGAGTAATCCTTTATCCCTGCAGCCTTCTTAACTGCATCAGAATATATCCTTATGCTCTTGGTAATATCCGATTAGCTATTGTAATCTACTGCGACACAATATTCTGCTGCAACACTCACTTTGAGGCATAGGTATGGGCATCTACACCACTGATTACTTACTTACTAATCCATCCTGATTCTACTACGAAACTTATGAGATTAACATGTCAATTTTGTCCTGGGTGGTTTTAAAAAATTTGCCATAACAATGGCAATGTCATTATATGAAACATGTTTGACTTCGATGAAAGTTTATATTATATATAGATATCTGGCTTTCAATTGACGATACTGATTATGATTCTCACCTACAAGGTATGTGGCTGCTTACCATTACATTGTTACCCCAATTATATTGATCACATGACTAAACTACATTCTTAATGCAGAATATTCCGATATAGGTAACCCGTTGTGTGAGTGCCATCATTGCAAGGCTTGTATGTGGTATCAGGAGCATAAAAACAAACATCTACATACGCCTGATCCTAAATTTCACATTTGCTGCAAAGGTGAAAAGCTTGTCCTGCCACTTATGAGGCAGCCTCCTCCGCTGTTGCAACGACTCCTCTTTGAGAGAACATCCGCACATTGTAGGAACTTTCAGAACAACATCAGATCTTACAACGCCATGTTGTCCTTCACTTCCCCTGGCATGATGTTTGACACAACTTACTCTAACAGAAACACTCCTCCTACCTTGCGACTTCATGGTTAAACGTGTCACAGAATAGGAACCATGCTTCCTGAGCACGGTAAACCTCCTCAATATGCCCAGCTATACATTTTTGACACCGATAACGAAATCAAAAACAGAAGCGATTGTTTCAGGTACACCTCCTACTATTAACATTATTACGTCGTGGGTACATTATCCGTGATTGCTCTATTTCATTGGCAAATAACGAGGTTTACTTTGTTCAAACAGGGATAACAAAAAGATTGAAAAGGATATTGTAACCGACTTGAAGGTGATGTTAGATGAATACAATGTTCATGCTAAGGCTTTTCGAATGGCAAGGGACGTGCTGAATGTGAATCCCTTCCAAGACTTGAGGTTGAGGCTGATTTCAAGTAGACCAGGTGACTGGTCGAGTCTATAACATGCCCACCGTTTCCGAGGTTGCTACACTGATCCTGGGTGATATTGATACTGTTGAGCAAAGGGATATCATAATACATATATGGGACGGTGGATTGCAACGAATAGACGAGTTTCACCCAGGGTATCTTGGTTACCAATACCCGTTAATTTTTCCATATGGTGAAGATGGCTACAGGCCAAATATACTACACAAATATCAACACGAACTTGTGGTAACGAAACAAAACCGTCAACTATCAAGGATTGGCTGTGCTTCCGATTACAAGAACACTTAGCTGAACCTAAAACATTACTGCATTCAAGGCACCTCTTCCAACAGTTTCTGGTTGACGGTTATACAATGATGGAATCCGAGCGTTTGAATTAGTTGAGGAAAAACCAATCTAAATTAAGAGTTGGAAAATATAACAACTTACAACAGGTTTGAATTAGTTGAGGAAAAACCAATCTAAATTAAGAGTTGGAAAATATAACAACTTACAACAGGAGAAAGACGCGGGGTCATTGCAACAAAGCACAAAACAAGGAAAGTGGGTTGTCTTGCCTTCTATATTTATCGGAAGCAAGAGGTACATGGACCAATTATATTTCGACAGAATGGCCATTTCAAGTAAATTGGGATTTCCGGACCTGTTCATAACGTTTACCTGTAACCCAAATTGGCCGGAGATAAAATGCACCCTGGAAAGCAACAACTTGAATGCACATGACCGGTCCAATATTGTAGCAAAGGTTTTCAAAATCAAATTTAACGAACTCATGCGCGACATCACTAAAAAACACGAACTTGGCCGTGTTTTGTCATGTAAGTCTTCCATTAAATTTAAATGAACTACATGCATTTCCGTTTCTTTATTAACTTATTTAAATTCCTATTACTTGAATTTTCAGTTATGTATACCATTAAGTTTCAAAAAAGAGGTCTCCTGCATGTTCATATATTGATTTTCCTACATCCTCAAAGTAAATACCCTACCCCTGCCGACATTGACCGCATTATTTATGCCGAAATACCTGACCCAAACCTTCATACAACTTTGTACAACTTGGTGAAAGCACATATTGCCCATGGACCATGTGGTTTCTAAAGGGAAACATCGTATGAAGAACATAAAATGCACTAAATATTTTCCAAAGAAATTTATTGAAAATACCTTTAAAAATGACATTCCTTTGGACAATAGGCATGTTGTCCTCTATAACACAAAGTTGTTGTTGAAATAACATGCTCATATTAATATGGAGTGTTGTAATCAAAGCACTTCAATCAAGTATTTTTTCAAATATATCCACGAGGGGTTTAATAGAATTACAGCATCCGTTGGACCTACTGTGCATGCATCCAGGAATGGGAGCGAGGGTGTTGATGAAATACAATAATATCTCGATTGTAGATACATATCTCCTTCTGAGGCGAGTTGGAGAATCTTTTCCTACAACATTCATAGAAGGAAGCCAGCTGTGGAACGCATGTTTTTCCATCTTATTGGTGAGAAGTCTGTCTACTACACCGATCATGATCACATGGAAAATATTTTAGAGAAAGCAAGCGTAACGGAGTCTAAGTTTTCTTTCTGATTGATTGCAAATCAAACTTATGAAGAGGCCAGGCAATTAACATACAGTCAGTTTGTCACAAGGTTTGTATACCATAAGAGAAATTGATTGTGGAAGCCTCGGAAAAAGGAGTTTACAATTGGACGATTGATTGGGTTCCACCGTCGACGGGGAACTATATTATCTGCGCATGATGCTGATGGTTGCCCAGGGACCAACAAGTTACGAGGATATTCGAAAGGTCTACGATGTTCAATACTTTTCTTTTAGGGATGCATGTTTTGCTATGGGTATAACAGGGAGTACATGGGAGCAATTAAAGAAGTAAGTGAATGAGGTTCAGGTCAATTCCTTCAAAAGCTATTTGTTATTATGCTTTTGTCGGGCGATGTCAACAGGCCTGTTCACGTATGGAACGAGTCATGGGTTTTATTGTCCGATGGTTTGTAGCACCACCAAAGAAACTTGACACATGACAAAGGTCCACAATACTTTCCATACTGATAAAATTGTTTCCAAATACTTATATGCATGTTGCCCCGTCATGTTACATAACCAACATAATTAGTCACCAACTGTTACTTACTGATGGTGTAACATTTTATACAAATGAAATTGTTGAAATAACTTATCTGATCACAACGTCCTGTGTTGCAGATCTTACGTTGAGTGACACACGACTTCAGAATCTGACTTTACTTGAGATTGAGACACTACTACAGGAAAATCGTAGAAGTCTTAAAGACTTCGAACCTATTCCATACTCGGACGGTTATGTTTTGCAACAGCTGGGGAATCGCCTCATATACGAAGAACATCGTTACGACGTTCAAGCCATGAGAGATGACTTCATATCACTCCACAATAATCTAATAGGTATTTACTGCACTGTGTACGTGTAATTGTAAAGGATACGTGTTTACAAAATAATAGGGAGTATATTTCTTATTAAATTGAATAAAAGAAATGGCTCTTTAATAGCCTTACAGAAACTGAATCAGAGAAAAAATAGCCCACTCTAACAAACACTAAAAATGTGGGATAGTGGCAAGAGAATAGGTAAAAGCAATAACTCACTAACAGCACTAACATTGCTTATTCTAACTGACAGTAAATTAACATAAAAGAAAAAACAATTTTAACATCCTCCCTTAAACTGAATGTTACTTAACAATCAGTTTACTATTGGCGGTTGACACACTCCCAATAAGTTGCGCAATTTCACAAAAGCATCAAGTTTCAAAGGCTTTGTCATCACATCGGCCACTTGTTCTTGAGTATTGCAGTGAACTAGTTCTATAGTTCCATCCTTTGCGAGTTCACGAAGAAAATGGAATCGAACATCGATATGTTTGCTACGACCGTGCATTACAGGATTTTTAGCAAGCTTGATTGCTGAGTTGCTGTCGCAGTAAACAGTTGTTGAGCTGTTTTGAGTATGTCCAAGCTTCTCCAAAATCTTTCTCAACCAAACAGCCTGACAAGCACAAGTAGATGCAGCAATAAATTCTGCTTCTGTAGTAGACAAAGATACTACAGGCTGTTTTTTAGATAACCAAGATATTGCAGCAGAGCTCAATAGAAACACATATCCCGACGTGCTTTTTCTATCATCCAAGTCACCCGCATAGTCACTATCCGTGTACGCGACTAATTCTTCATTTCCGCCCTTCTTGTAAAACACACCATAATCAGCTGTCCCTCTTAAGTATCTTAAGATTTTCGTTGCTGCTTGCAAATGTAGTTTAGTAGGATGCTCCATGTATCTACTTATGAGACTAACAGCAAACATAACATCCGGTCGAGTTGCCGTTAAGTACATAAGACTTCCTACAATCTGCTTGTAGTAAGTACTATCAATCTTCATGCCATCTTGATCCTTTTGAAGCTTCTCTCCAGGAACCATTGGATTTAGAACAGAATTACTTTTGTCCATTCCAAATCTTTCCAATACTTCCATCACATATTTTTTTTGACTAATGAATATGCCCTCACTCTTTTGCATTACTTCAACACCTAAAAAATACCTCATTTTTCCCAAATCGGTCATATCAAACTCAACCATCATGGATTTTTTGAATTCAACATACATTGACTCATCATTGCCAGTGAATATCAAATCATCAACATACAAGCTTACAATTAGAATTTTACCTCCAGCACTTGTCTTAACAAACAAAGTGTGTTCATGAGTGCATTTTTCAAAGCCTTCCTTCAAAAAATATGATTCTATGCGACTGTACCAAGCTCGTGGAGCTTGCTTCAGTCCATAAAGTGCTTTCTTTAACTTGTACACCTTATGCTCATTGCCCTTGATTTCATATCCGCAAGGCTGTTCCACAAAAACTTCTTCATTTAGTACACCGTGCAAGAATGCCGACTTTACATCCAACTGATAAACGGTCCATCCCCTTTGAGCAGCAAGTGCAAGCACTAGTCGAATGGTATCTAATCTTGCCACCGGTGCAAAGACTTCATTATAATCAACTCCATATTTTTGAGCATATCCTTTTGCTACAAGTCGCGCTTTGTGTTTGTCTATTTCTCCATTCTCATTAAGCTTTGTTTTGAATATCCATTTCACTCCAATTTTCTTTCCACCAACCGGTAAATTTGTCAACTCCCAAGTGTCATTCTTCTCTATTGATTCTAATTCCAAATTCATGGCATTTCTCCATTTTTCACTCTTCACAGCTTCTTCAAATGAAATTGGGTCAGCACCTGCAAACATGGCCATGTTAGTCATGTTTTCTTCTTCTTCTGACAGTCCTTCTCCACTTTCATAATCCCTCATCCATACAGGTTGTCGTATTATTCTTCTATTTGAATCTTGCCGACTCTCTTCAATTGACTCGTTTGAATCAGAGTGATCAAGTTCTCCTTGTATTTCTTCATTGATGCTTGTATCATTTTCTGCACTTGCAGCAGTGGCAGATTCATCTTGTTCATCTTCCCATTCTAAATTTTCTTTGATGTTTTCCTCATGTCTTTTGTTCCAGTCCCAACTTTTATCTTCTTCAAAAACGACATCTCTACTAACAATAATCTTACGAGAAATTGGATCGTACAACCTGTATGCCTTTGATTCTTCACTTACTCCAAGTAGAACACAACTAGTACTTTTTCTGTCTAGCTTTGTTCTTTTTCTGTCGGGTATGTGGACATGCGAAACACATCCAAAGACTCTAAAGTACTCAACTGATGGCTTTACATCACTCCAAGCTTCTTCAGGAGTCTTGTTTTTCACAGCAACTGTTGGACATCGGTTCAGCACATGAACAGTCCAATTTACAGCCTCGGGCCAAAAATTCCTTGGAACTTGTTTCTCATACAGCATGCAACGAACCATGTTCATAATGGTTTTGTTTTTCCTCTCGGCTACACCGTTTTGCTGTGGTGTATATGCAGCCGTCAGTTGCCTATTTATACCATTATCCTTGCAAAAGTCATTAAATTCTTGTGATGTAAATTCACCACCCCTGTCAGTACGCAAGCATTTGATGAATATATTTGTTTCTTTCTCCACGTGATTTTTAAAGCTTCTAAAAGTGTCAAAAGCTTCAGATTTTTCTACTAAAAAATATACCCATGTTTTACGACTATAGTCATCAATGAAAGTAATTAGGTACCTCTTTTTGCTATTTGAGGCTGGTGTAATAGGCCCGCATATGTCAGCATGTATCAACTGTAGGATTTGAGATGCTCTCCACGTGCTCACTTTAGGAAATGGATCCCTCTGTTGCTTTCCCGCAAGGCAGTCTTTACAAATTTTAGAGGGAGTTTTGAGTTGTGGAAGACCATTCACCATCCCTTTTTGCTCAAGAATCCTTAAGCCTTTAAAGCCTAAATGTCCAAATCTACAGTGCCATAACTGAGTTGAGTCTTCAGTAATTGTGTTGAAACAAGCCGATACACTTGACTGAGGCTTAACCGGCAAAATGAACATTCTGTTTGAGGACATTATAGTTTCCATGATCAAGCCTTTCTCCTTATGATAGATCTTGCATTTTCCATGTTGAAAAATGATAGTTAGCCCCTTTTCTTGTAGCTGACCAATGCTCAACAAGTTGTTCTTTAGCTCAGGAACATAGAACACACTAGTAATGATATGTGAGATTCCATTCAATTGAAATCTCACATTTCCTTTTCCTTTCACAGCCATGCTGGAATTGTTTCCTAACTTCACAGTTTCACTAAAATTTTCATCCAAATCAGAGAATACATCCTTCTTACCACACATATGATTACTACACCCTGAGTCAATGAACCATGCTTCTTCCTTATCTGATTCTTTACTTTCCACGGATGCCATCAAAAGCATTTCTTCTTGAAATTCTGCATAATTGACTTCACTCTCCTTGCTTGGACATTCATATTGAAAATGACCAAGTTTATGGCAATAATAACACTCCACAGTGGACTTGTCAAAATTTGACATGCCCCTTCCTCCACCTCGTCCGCGAAATCCTCCACGACCACGACCGCGACCTCTTGATCTGTTTTCATAGGTTACTTTCAAGGCTTGCTCTTCAATAACAGGAACATTCATGCGTTGCTCATGCACCAGCAAGCTACTTTGTAGTTGGTCGACTGATAAGGCGTCAATGTCATTTGACTCCTCAATAGAGCAAACAACATAGTTGAATTTTGGAGTCATGGACCGCAAAATTTTTTCAATAACAGTAACATCTCCCATAGTCTCTCCATGGGTTCTCATCTTGTTGGCTATGGTGAGGGTTCGAGAAAAGTACTCGTTCACCGATTCTCCAGCTTTCATTTGCAAGATTTCAAATTCCCTTCGAAGTGCTTGTAGTTGTGCTCGTTTAACCCTTGCCGTCCCTTGATACTTCTGCTTCATTGAGTCCCAAATGTTCTTTGACGTTTCTTTCTTCAAGATTGTCTCCAAGATAGATCTATCAATTGCTTGAAAAAGATAATTCTTTACCTTTAAATCCTTGAGTTTTTGATCTTCAACAGTTTTTCTTTGTGCCTCAGTTGATTCTGCACCCCCAACTGCTGTAGGGATCCCATTTTCAACCAAGCTCCAGTATTCCTTGGATCGAAGGAAGTTCTCCATGAGCATTGCCCAATGATCATAGTGACCATCAAACTTTGGAATGGATGGTTGAACAAAACTGCTGTTTTCTGCCATCTGCTTGAAAAGACTGCTGCGTTTCAAGTATTGATCAGGCCCCTTCTAGAGGAGCTCTGATACCAATTGTAAAGGATACGTGTTTACAAAATAATAGGGAGTATATTTCTTATTAAATTGAATAAAAGAAATGGCTCTTTAATAGCCTTACAGAAACTGAATCAGAGAAAAAATAGCCCACTCTAACAAACACTAAAAATGTGGGATAGTGGCAAGAGAATAGGTAAAAGCAATAACTCACTAACAGCACTAACATTGCTTATTCTAACTGACAGTAAATTAACATAAAAGAAAAAACAATTTTAACAGTAATTACTATCAGTAGTACACAATTATGTTTTGATTTCATGTTTATTTTTTTCATAGCTGAGCAGCGTGGAATCTACGACAAAATTATGACTGCAGTTAATAGGCAGGCCGGGGGTATTCTTCCTCCATGGTTATGGGGGAACCGGAAAAACCTACATGTGGAGGACACTTGCGAGTGCACTTAGATCTAAACACAACATATGTTTAACTGTGGCAACGAGTGGAATTGCATCTTTGTTGTTACCGGAGGGAAGAACAGCACACTCGAGATTCAAGATACCCGTCCCTAATTTGGATAACTCAACTTGCAAGACTAATTACAACGACGATAATGCGGAACTACTTCGGCAGGCTAAGTTGATAATTTGGGACGAGGCACCTATGGCGAATAGATTTTGTTTCGAAGCACTTGACAGGACATTGAGGGATGTCATGAGTACCTATAACAATTCCAATGAGGTGTTTGGTGGAAAGGTAGTTGTGTTTGGTGGAGACTTCAGACAGATTTTATCCGTAATATCCAAGGGAAGTCGTTCAGACATTGTCCACACTACAATCAATGTTTCCTACATATGGCACTCGGTTGAACATGTCACCTTCTCAATCTTCCTGACCTTTCAAGCTAAGTCGTCGCTAATTCTCAATCATTGTATCATACCAATGACGATTAACAAATCTCAAGGCAATTCATTAGATTGGGTGGGCCTTTACATTCCTCGGGACGTTTTCACTCATGACCAAATATATGTGGCACTCTCAAGGGTCACGACGAAGAAGTGAATAAAAGTATTGGTACACGATGACGAAAACAGTCCCAAAACTACAACAACAAACGTTGTATACAAGGATGTATTCAACAACGTTTAAACAGTCCGACAACCACTATGTTTTTTTCCTTGCAGTGGTTTCATTTTTTTGAAAAATCAACATGGGTTCACATGGTATCTTTGTTGTTCTGTAAAATGAGTAAAACCACAACCCTGGTGATTTTGTTTTATGAGATCACATAAATTGCACCAGTGATTAAATTGAACAAAAACCGTTATAAGCTTATGGACTTATGTAAGCCCTGACTGTGATGGAAAATGTAAAAGGACCGACAATTGTAATTACAATGGATAATTGGCGCATTTGTTATGTTTAACTCATTTGAATGTATAACATAGCATAAGTTGTAATGTATAACTGATTTTTTGCCGTTAGGCTTAATTAGTGATTTTGTATTCCTTAACTTATGATTAGTAAGAGTAAGTTACTGAAGCTTCTATCACTCTTATATTTTTTCATGGATATTATAGTTTGTAAAATTAATTAGTGATTGTCTACCACATGTTTGCTATTCAAGATTGAACACCAAACATGAATGATCTGGCAAACATAATCTTTTTAATAAATAAATTTAAAAAATGGTTGAAGGATAATCACGGATACAAAGTCTTGCTAAAGACAAATTTTCTGATCTCAATTCAGTTTATTATGAAGTAAGAACCTTATAAAGATGAAAATATCTATGAGAATTGAATTGAAATTAATTTTAAGTATGTTAGAATTGTCAATATAGTTATTAGAGTTGATTTTGTTAAAAGAGTTGTTAGAGTTGTCAATAAAATTGTCAAAGTCGCTTTAAGTTATTACGAGTTATATTTTAATTTTTTCGCGTAACTCTGACATATTTAGAGTTATCGATGTTTGCGTTTTCGTAGAAATTTTAAAGATTCATAACTTTTGAACCGTAATTCCGTTTGAGTTTCCGTTCGAAAGTAAGAAAGCTAGTGCGATATTTTTTCCAATAATAATAGTCTTGTTGGAAATAAGTGATTTAATAATGACGTGATTATATAAATGACTTGTAATTATGTTGTTTGGTTCGTGAAATGGTGTTGGATGTGAATAAAATTGTTTGACTTTATTTGCTATGTGTTATTGTGATGTGTTGAATTGATAAATGTTATTAGTATGCATTGTATGTGTTGTTGACATGATGTATGTATGATGTACAATTTGGTGGGATAATTTAAATGTGGTGAATTATGTGAAATATACTTGTATGATTAAGATTTGGAGATGATCTTAATTTGCATATGATTTGTTGAGATTGCACATGCATCATTCGTGTCAAGAGACAATGCCGGTTAGTTTTTGGGAGAACTAGTGGCTTGTCCCAAAACTGGAGTGGTTTTGAAAGCTTAAAGGCCGAATCGAACTTTTATTGGTGGTTATCTGTCTAGAGTAGACTCGGTGATACCGCTAAAGATAATAATTGATACCACACACATATTGTATTGAGTCGTAGTGGAGTCACATGTGTCGATGTGAATGTTGAAATTGGTGCACAATATTTGATATTAATGTGAATGTTATATTTATAGTATTTGTGATTAATTATCATTTGAATTGTGAAATTGTGGATGTATTACATAGACCAGAGTGATAACTTGTTGAAGAAACTCTTGGAGTGTGAGAATAATTATGTTATGCATGTATGCTATCAATTATATATTTTATGATTTCGATTAGGGGTGTGCATGGTTACTATATATTGTGATCCAATCCACTTTTATGGTTATGATTTACAAATCAAATCATTAATCACAAAAACTTATTTAAAAAACATAATTGGTTTCAAACCGGATTAAAACCAGTTTTAATTTTAATCCAAATTATTTAAATATAATTTAATCTATATTCAATTCATTTTAATTAATAAAATTTTAAAATTAATTCAGTATTAATTTTTTTAAACATTAATAAAGCATATTTTTAATTTAATTTTAAGCAGATTTTAAAAAATTGTCGCGGTCGTATTACAATTTTTGCAATTTCGGTCGATAGAGGTGTTACGACATTGATTGTATTCGTCGCAGTGTAAACTATTAATTATAATTTTTTTTTTAATATAAAACAGATATAACAATATCGATATCGACATATGTCTAAAATATTTTGTCGCAGTTGTTCTCACGGTCACAAAGCATTTTTTAAAACTTTTTTATGTTTAAATGATCTTTTTTGTTTTATCAATCCTAAAAGAAAAATCAATTAATACTGAGATAGTATTAATTAATTCACTGTGCACATTCATTTTCTTATATAAAGTATATGTATATTGAATGAAAAGAGATCAAGTTCAAACAAATTTCTTTCAAATTTAAATTTGTCTTCTACAATGATAATAAATATCTTGTTTTTTAAATGTTTAGCATACTATATCTTTCAATTTATTTGAGAGTGTTTGCATGTTTTTTAACTATAATTAAACATTTTTATATTTATTTAATAATTAGTCATTTGAAATAAAGTGTTAAACATCATTCAATTTTTATGAAAATGTGTAGAGCTTATTTTCTTGAGAAAGTGTGAAAATTGGAAAGTAGAAAAATTTGATGAGAAAAAAATTTGCATACACAATAACTATTTTATGGGTACCGTTTACCACTTTGACTATAGATGGACCACCAAATCTAATATTTAATATTTGGATTGGGTTTTAATAAATGGAACAATTTGGATATGAATTTGGTTATCAGTAACCAGTTTTTTTGCACACCCCTAATTTCGATAATTATGTGAAATCTCACATTTTTATTGGAATGATGTTTTATACGACATCGCTTTAGTATCGAAGTTACTTCTAACAAGGATTAGACGGATGGGTTAGTTCTATTTATCAGCTTTCTTAGATAATGAGTCATTGCTCTGGTCTATGTAATACGGGAATGTTTAGAACTCGTGTTTGATTGTTTCGAGAGATGTTTTATATCACTCTCTTTTATTTGACTGTTGTATGAGATTATGTTATGATTGACTTTGGTGTCTAATATTTCATGATATGATTGTCGGTATGAAATTTCGATCATTAATATTATTGTGAAGAAATAATATTATCATTACGAGATACATTTATGTTAGAATTATGAAACATAAATTTAAAACACGTATTATGATCATAATTAATATATATATTTTATTTATCATTTCGTGAAATACATATGACCTCCTCTTAAAATATACATGATTTTACTCTAATTTATACCATAACTTATATTTAGATTTAAAGGATGTTACAGTGTCTTTTAGAGTGACGCTAAGTATCTTATTTAATACATTTTTTGGTTTAAGTTTTAAAATAATTTTTTCAATCCTTATTCACTAACTGACCGTTTCTATTTCTTTATTTTTTTCTCACTAATTTCATTTGACCAACCCTTTTGTCATTACACCATCTTCAACATATGCACCTTTTTTTTTTAGTCTCACTAGGATTCCAACAATTAATGGTATTTTATAAATAATTCCTACATAACATTACTTTGTTTTGTTTATAACGTCATTTTTTCTTTCACAATTTGTCTTTATTTTTTTATTATATTTTTTATAAATTTTTTTAACTTGTGCCAATTATACGGTCCATAACTGTATCGATGCGGACACACTGATATCCTACTAGTTATAACTAAAGGGAATATAACTTATGAAGAATGAGTTGCTACAACTTTGTGTGGGTGGGGGAGAGAGGGTTTGAAGTATTAAAAACACCCCCTTACATTCTAAATATTTTAAAGAGAGATCTTGGTAAATTTGTTCACAAAATAAATTAGACCCGGGGAAGATTCCGTTTTACCAGCACTTTTTGGCGGGTATAAGTGCAACTTCCTTCAAGATGTGTTTTGCATGATGTCAAAACTATAAGAATATATCATTTTTGTATATTGTGCAGTATCTCTGTGTTTGGGAGGCACCCTACGCATTTAGAGGTCTTAGGAATTATTGGAAACATAGTCAAAACTGACTCAGTCTCAAAAAATTATTTTTTACACTAAAAATGTATTTACAGGCCGTCTCATAAGTCACTACAGCCTGACTCATGTACTGTCCTAAATAGGTAGATCTCTTCTGTCTTAGTGCTTACCCTCAAATTTTGGTAAACAACAGTTGATCTTCCAAATCCTTTCACAGATTCAGTTACTTACGAGATCGATCAGATTGATCTCAGGACACGAGTGTCTTTATTAATCTTTTAACTTGATTGTTGTATTTAACATGTTTTATATATGAAGACAAATGGCTTCAAATATCGAATTAAAATGCATATAAAGTGAAAGTAAAATTACTTCTAAACTTGAAATGGTAAAAGACTTAAGTAAATATTATTGGAAATTATGCAGAAAGTAAATGAATTTATGTTAAATGAGTGTATCATACGTACATCCTCAATAAACTCGTTTCTCTTTAACACTTGGTACTTTGAGTAATTTCTGAGTAATTTGTATAAAGACGTTCACCCCCTCTATCGAAATACTAAAGCCACTATTTATACTACTTCGATCCTATCGGTCTTTTACACGAACTAATGTCACGTTTCTTTTTGCACGTCTTCGACGAACTCAGAGCCTTCCACGCGTCTTTTTGGATAAGATCAAAATATTTGAATTCGAATCTCCTTCTTATCTTGAGCGCCAATCTCTGAAGATGTTCGAACGAAAAAAATGTTTGAAATCTTAGCCACATTTCAAATAAACAATCTTTATTCAATAATTCGAATTGGTAAACCTTTCCAACGAATTTTACTCAATTCGAATCTCAATCTTTATAGCTTCACATAAATAAAGTAGTGGAATATTCTGAAGTATATTCAAGTCTAACTTTAAAATCCATAGTCGAAATTTCCAACTAACAAATTGCCCCCAAGAAATATTCATTTCGAAACAAGAAATGTATATTTTTTGCAACCTCTTCAAAATTTCGACTCCCTGAACATGTTGTCAATCTTTCAACGACTCTGACGTCATCCTCATGATGATCTTTAATCTCAAAATGTCAAATCACAGCATGGGTATCTATAAATTCCATCATTAGCTACAATGACTAGTTCCTGTATTGGAACTCACAAAATTGTTCATCAGCACGCAGGATCATGCTACACGTGTCCCACTAACCTGAGAATTTTAATTTCTCTTTCATCAAAACAGTTCACTTTCTTCCATATAAATAATATTTTAATCTCTTTTTCCTTTTTTTCAATCTTATTCAACCTTTAAGCTTTTTCTTTCTTAAATCTTCAGCAAAACTTTCTTAACAAATTTCTTTTCTTGTTTGCATCAATGGCGTCTCAAAGCAAAACCAAATCTGAAAAGGGTAAACGAAACAAAGACAATGCTGCCTCTAAACCCCTTCTTCAAATATCAGCACCATTAATGATTGAGAACCAGGAATTCGTCCCAACACCATCTTTGAAGAATGAACAGATAGCCATATATTCTTCATAGGTATTAATTCCTTTTACTCTTGCCTCTAAAACATTAGGGTTTATGGGTCCAATCCTTGATATAGAGAAATTACCTAAACTTAAAAAGTTTTTTCCAACTCACCATTCCACCAAACCCATTGCTAGCAAGACTAATGTAGTCATGAAAACTAAGGCAGATGATGAACAGGATGTTCAAGAGAACCTTTCTCAGGAAGAAAAAGAACTGATAAAAATTCTTTTAAATTTTGACTTTGTTACTGAAGTATCACGCCCCTTTAGATCAGGTCTGTCGAAAGACGACCAAAAGTACTTAGGTTGGTTAACTAGGGTAGAAAAAGTAAAGCTAACTACCTGGAAGGAATTAGGGATTTTCGACTTGATATATCTGTCGAAGTATGGTCCTGAATATTGTCAATTGATGTTGACGGCTTCGTTGTACTTCTGGGACAGTACTTTTAACACGTTCCACCTTCCTTGTGGTATGGTCACCATAAATCTTTTCGACGTCGCTGCCATCACTGGGCTTCGACCCACTGGAGAGACTTTCAATCCAACAATCAATAGTGAGGACACCCTTGATTTCAGCAAAACCTCTCTCACATATAACAATTACATGGATCATTACATAGGAACCACATATGAAGTCAATGATCAAAAGCACATTGCTTTCCTTGCATTGTGGCTCTCAAGGTGTGTTTTCTGTTGCAAGTCTCTCCAAGTTGGTAGGAGATTCTTGACCCTTGCTAATCAATTACATGTCGGTCGAAACATTTGCTTGAGCAAATTGATTCTCGCTGGACTCTATGAAAGTCTTGGGGAGGCTTCTTCGAGACTGAAAGAATTCGAGCCCCAAACCAACATCCTCCTAGCTGGACCTTATTGGTTGTTGAAATTGTGGTTGAACGCCACATTCAAACCTTCTCTTTCAACCTATAACACTATTAACGAAGCTGATCCTGAGGTCGAGAATAGGACTATTGAAGGAACCAGACTAGTTCGACTGACCCCTGACGAAGGAGGGAAAAACTTGCAAGAGTGCTTCCCCAGACACCTTATGATGTTTGCGAGGAGGCACAGATACACTCCTTCGATGGCTCCTTTTGCTGCGAGAAGTCATGGCCCATAATGGTTTACCAGACCATTATTGAATCTTTCGATTGAGCAACAGGTGGAATCCCTTAAAATCTGGGAAGCCTTTCTTACTCCTAGACTTCTCCTTACCAGGATCATGCCTAAGAAAACCCAGAATATTCTGCTCACCTACCAGCCAAACTTCGTAGCAAGACAATTTGGTCTTTGCCAGATTCTACCAGAACCATTATATCATAACAAGAGTGGTATTTTCCACAGAGGGATGAATTTCAATAATGTCGAAGCCCGAAGCATTATTAGAAAATTCACAGGCCTTTTTCACATCACTTCTAATCCCTTTACCCCTTCATACTACTGCACTAAAGACTTTAAAGACTGGTGGCAAGAATATTATTCTTCCAGCATGTGTGGCATCAAAGACTTTCAAAAACATCTAACAAAAGCCTTTGCTTATATGCAGGCCAAGATGAAGAAAGATACGCAACGAAACATCAAGGAGATCTAGGCATTCCAAAAATAATTTGAAACTTTTTACAATCCCACTGATCTTGGTCGAACCATTCGAGACGCATCTGTGACCTTGAAAGAAAAATTTACAGCGAAACTCCCACGTTTGTGCATACCTTTGTGTGTCAGACCTGAGGACAGATATGACTGGGCTTTTCAATTAGAGCCTCCAAGATTTCCCAGATTTCCTACAGCGGACTTCGCTTTGGCCTGGTATCCACCTTATCCACCATGGTTATCGGTGAAAGAGAATTTTAAAGTCATAAGGAAAGATGCACTTAAACTTGAAAAACGAGTGGTTACGACCAAGCATAGTTTGTATAGTTTCAAAGGATTCCTTCATCTGGATTTAAAACATGTCAGGATGGACACTCCAAAAAGTGAAGGTTTGGAAACCATGGACTCCTTGGTTACTTCGAATTCAATTCTTTTCTTCGAAATAATCTTTAACCCTCGCTCCCTCTACAACTATTGAGAGAAAGCACACCAAAGTGGTGAAGGCTACTACATCGACAGGGTCTGTGCAAGCAGCCCCAATACCAAAGCCCCAATATCGGTAAAACAAGTAGTTGAATACAATTTTATCAAAACATATTTCACTGGGAAAAGCATGTATTGCATCCTAATGTTGAACAAGATGTCAAAACTCTTGACCAGCTGGTACAATAGAGTATGATGGTACTTATTTGATAGATGTTTTATCCGGTCTTGTAACATGTTGCAACAGAACATCTTGACAGTACAACTGGAGAATATCCTTGAAGATTTGATTGAAAAATATGAGATTCTTGAGGTTTCTAGTACTCATAACAGGCGCGGGAAATCAAGGATTTTTAGGAACAATTGTAGATTTGATTTGTTTCATAAAAAGGATCTTTGAGACTTTTTAGGAAATATTTGAAAGATTTGTTTTTGTTTCTATTTTTGTGGAGAAAATTTTGCAGGGATTTAGAGATGAAGATTATATTTGATTGAAGAGTCCAAGCCCAACTGCAAAAGCCTATATAAGGAGACGTCCAAGACCTAGTTTTTTAAGACGTATAGTTTTATTGTGAAACCTTGTGAAAAATAAGGGTTTAGGTTTTGGGAGTTTCTTAGTTTCTCCGTGTGTTCTTTGTACATCCTCATGTATATTTTAATGCATTTGATTGACTAATTATTACTTGTTTATCAAGTTATTGTTCTCCTCTAAGCTTTTAAGAAAATAGTTGTGTATTGTTCTTAGTGAAGCTTTTTAAGCAAACTAAGTATTTTCATGTTGCAAGAGTGTTCTTCCTTTTTGGTTTCTCGAGACATTCCATGGGATTAGGATTGCTTGATATCACTGCGGTGATTGGGAGTGAGAGGGATTCCCATATCTAGGAGGTTCCTAGGTAGAAATTATATTGGGTAGGGATTAAGTGAGGAGTCTAACATGAGATTATTTAGCTTTAAATTTATACTGTTTATAGTGGATTTCCTTCCTAGCTTAGTATCCACCAAAGTAGATGAAAGTACACCAAACTGGGTTAACAATTGATTATGTTCTTTGAAGTTTCTGCAATTTACTTTTCTGCGTATTCGTTCTATTTTAGCAAGTCTACTTTTCTGTCAGCAAATGTTATAACATCTGTCACGATATTGTGTGTTGTTAGGACATCAGTCTTGACTTCCTTTATTGTGTGTGTCAAAATTTCACAGACCGCTCAAACCTATGATGAAACATATCGTTATTGGGTAACTTTATGTTTATGAGACTTTAATTAATTTTTTCTTTAAATTTATAGTTATCTTAGCATGTAATATTTTTAAATGATTTTCAATATACAGTGTTGTGGAGAGATATTATGTGATGAACAAATATAGAAAAAAGCTCCAATTTTGTGAGCTCAAGGTAAATGGATAACTTGTGACATTGACTTATATATATATTAATGAAATGTGTGGTTATATACTTTTACGAAATGTTTAAATTTGCAGACTAGGAGACAACTAGAGGGACATGAGTGTGGGTACTATGTAATGAAACACATGTATAACATCGTCTCTGTCGGTATTGTTGATACGTGAGATAAGGTATAAAATGTCATGAAATTTGTTTACAAATAATATATTAATGTTAAAGTAATTTGCTATTATAATTCAAAAGACGTGATATTCAAATTTTTTCACTTTTTATGTAGATGTTTAACGACAAAACACCTTTCTCTCTCGATGACTTAGAAGATGTCCGTAAATGTTGGGCGTTTATGTTTAACGCGTTGATTGAAAAGGGGGTGGTATTTTATCATGACTTTGTCTTTGATGGTTTAAATATATTTTTGTTGCTTAGTATATGCACAACATTTTTGTGAATATTTAACTAATATATGTATAATATACAAGTTATTTATTTTGTGTATAGGTTATAATATATCTGATAATTTATATACAAGTTAATTATGAAAAAATACAGGTTTGTAATATATAGAAAAATAAAACTAAATTTAAAAAAAAAAATCACGGTTATTATACTAATTGTTGTTATAGAAAGATGGGAAACATAAATAATCATACAATCACTGGGCATCAAACCCATGATATTCCTCTTTACATCACAACATTTCTTTACTTTGACCGTTGTGATATAGAATACGCTACCTAGTTTATCACAAAGGTCCTATTCCCATGGTGGAAAACGTCATACATACAATCACATCTTACCTCACAACGGTTTGTCTGACGTGGTTGTATCGTTTTTCCAACTGTAATGGTAGGTGTTTTTATAGTAGTGATGGTACTATGAGACATCACCATTTCATCTTCCGCATGGTGAGATGTTCATCACAATGAATGAAGTGTCATGCTTGCTACATCTTCCGATTAGGGGGAAGATTATTAGACCTAGGGTTTATGCACTAGATATGATTGTGACATATTTGGGAGTTAAGCTAGAGGATGTCCTGGAGGAGATAGAAGACACTAGAGAATGGTACATATGAATTGAGATCACACCTCTTGTACTTGGTAGGCAGGTCCATATTTGTGGACAAAAGGGCCTATTATATGGATGTGGTTTACCTCAAAAACTTCACTGACTTAGAACATATTCGTGAGTACAACTAGGGGAAATTTGTTTGGTTTACATGTACTCCAAGTTACATGAATGTTGTCTTTGAAACACCAAGCACATGACAACCAGTTGTATGTTGTTGACGGTAATACATTTGCATATTTGACTGTTTATGTATCATTTTCATAACACTTGTGCTATGTCATTACTAATAATTCACATGTACCATTTTTTGCATAGATCCTCCAGCACTTCCCGCGCATCTCCGACTGGTCACTACACTAAGGATATAGCATGTGTTTGTGCATTTGTCCTGCTCATAGGGAATCAGTCAATCGAGGCCCTTCAAAGTGTATCTTGATTGCACAACAACATATGGTATATGCTTATGGTTGTATGACGATCAACGTTACATGCGTATCTTGGATAACATAGCCTTCTACTTTAGATGGTTAGCTTTTGGGTCATGTCTGATGTATTCATATTTGCCTGGTGAGTCATGTGCTAGTACAAATATATGCAGGATGTTCCAATAGACTCATTTGTGTCTTCTCCTCCCGTTATTCCCCGCATAGGGATGGCAAACAGATATGCCCATCCAGTTTAGACCTAACCTGTAAAATCCCGCATAAAAATAGGGTGATATATATCAAACATATTTGAGGGTGCGGGCTTAAAACCTTGACCCGCCCTGCAAAAAGTGAGGGCGGGACGGACCCGCGGTCATTGAACTTTTTAAGCCTAAAATTTACAAAATTATATGTAAGAGCTCGCGCCAGCAAAAGCCCACAAAAAACAAGGTGGGCGAGGAAGAAACATTAAGAGGTGCAGGCCTAAAACATTGGCCCTCCTCGAGAAAAAATGTGGGAAAATAGGCATACCCAACTAGCCGAGCCTATTTTTCCACCCCTAGCCCCGCATATATGTAGATCCATGTATGATGTTTTCCTTATCAGCTGCTATTGGATGAAGCACAAGGTATCGTAGCTCTTAGCAAAAAGATTTTGCAATTTACTACGTCCAGTGGTATTTCAGAGTATCACATCCTTATATAAAATTGGATGTTGAGAGAGAGCCACCTAGGCCAGCTCACCGGAAGATATTATTGTAGGAGTAGTCTAGGGCAAATCATGTCGAACATGTGTTAACTGCATGTCGTCATATTATAGATCTTTCGCGAGTATATATATATATATATATATATATATATATATATATATATATATATATATATATATATATATATATATATATATATATATATATATATATATATATATATATATATATATATATATATATATATATATATATATATATATATATATATATATATATATATATATATATGAGACTTTCTAGAAGTCACTTCTAGGAGTGTCATTGTAGATGTCATTCTAACTGAGGCACAAACGACATTATAGTACATGAGACAACGAAGAAACATTGAGTCTCACGTACACGATAGTTTAATATTTGTATTAGGTATTATGGATAGTATTATCTTTTATATCTTATTACATCAGTATGTGATTTTATTGATAAAAAATTATGATGTATAGTTATAATACATGATCTATTACATAAGGGTATTTTAATAAAATGTCAAATTATACAGTCTAAAGAGTGAATACGAAAGTGAACATCCCCATTTTGCTACAAAGAAGCATCTTCGTGCCAAATTATGATAAAATGAAAGTGTGACTCGGTTACAAATAGGTGGGGTGCATATGAAATTGTTACGGAAGTGCATCTCCAAATTAATTTTTGACAGAAAAGAGAGACACGGTTCTTTTACACATGAATATGAATTTGATATAAATTGATGTATCCAAAAATATACTTTTGAATTCATAAGATTATTTTTGAATTTTTATATGATACTTCTCAATTACTTAGGACGAGAGAAATAATACCCTATCTCTATGGGATCTTATGAAGAGTAAGAGGATTATTACATTGTTCGATAATATTTTGTTAAACCACCAAATTAATTCTTGATTTGTATAAGGCTTTTAAATTAATCCATAAATGTATAAATATTTCAAAAAGTTCTCTAACTCTATGAATTTTGTTCACATTGACCAAATTAATATATTAAATCTATAACATTATTATTCAATTAAATATAGAGATCACAACATTAGTTGGCATGACAGAATTTTATTATTTTTTAAAATTATGTGATTTTGATTTAAAATATTTTAAGTTACTTGTCAAAATTATTCTTATAATTTATATAAAAATGAACTTAAAATAACTTATAATAATTATAGATGAACCTTTTGATGATGCTCTGATTTTATATGATGACTTGACATAACTAAATAATATTTATTTAAATATAATTCTAAACTTGTAATTATTCATTATATGTTTTGCCTCAATCATGTGTCTCTTGCATCAATTTTAAACTTGCAAGTTGCAAGGAAGCAGCACACAAAAATAATTGAGATGAATAAAGTTGCACCCACTTGCACGTAACTTGTGATTGGAGCATTCTGGCTTATTTTGTTATTTTCTTGGTCTTTTTGTTTTCTATTGCTAATTAGCTATGTTAGGTTTTATTCTCCATTTTCCGCTCTATTTTTGTCTTGATCTAATTTCAAGAATTTATAAAAAAAAAAGTTGGAGAAAGATTTGTCACTAAAAATGATCAAATGCATAACTAATCTAATAAGAGGACAAGACCTTATAAACTATTATGTATTTCTTTTCTTTTTATATAGGAACATTCACGTTGAATAAAGAGTAACACACAAGTGAATAAGTGAATAAGTGAAAGAGACATAATATCTAAAATTTTAAGATTTTGTTTAAGAGTTAAAAAAAGAAGAAATGAGAGAATTTTGAAGAATATGAAAGATTTAGTAAAAAGAATAAAAATATATTGATTGAGAGATTGGTTTTTTTTCCTATTATTAAAAAAAATTTAATTTGGAGAATTCAGAATTTGTATTGAATAAAGATTTTGAAAGGCTTATCTAAAATTTTTAAATATCTTTTATTTTGTTATAGTATTCTGAAAATTAAAAATACAATAATAATAAATATTATTTTATAATTCTATACAAAATCATTTTTTTTAAATGTCAAATATTTTTTTATATTTTAAAAAAAATCGTTTTCATAAACCTTCTCTTCTCTTTCCTTCTAAACTCGCAAATAAAATTAAAAATAATTGATATATGAATCATCTCATTTATAAAGTATTCGATTTTCACTTTTTTTTAATAATATAAAACTTTCAACTTATACTTATACACAATATGTTAAGATCAAATCCAATATTAATATGAAACACTCTTTATCATTTAGGTCATACACAATAGTTTTCTATAACACCAACTCTTTCTAAGAGCAGCTGCAACGCATGGTTGGTACTTGTGGTTCGCCAATGTGGCGGTGTAATTTTTCATAAATGTTAATCCACAGTGACAAACGCATCATATGCAAGCAACGGTTCCTTTTCTTTTTTTATGTTATAAAACTTAAACTAGCCGTTCAAAGACTAGTTTCTTTTTTTTTTTTTTAATTTTTTTTAATTTTTTTTGTTATAAATATAGATTTTAGAAAAAATTTATCAACACAACTTTTCTCTCACTTTTATTTTTTCTTAAATTTTAAATTTCTCTCACACAATTTCATCATTTTATTTTTTAACTTCTAATTTTTCCCTACAATTTTCTCTTATTAGCCTTTTTTGATAAAATATTTAATTTAAATTTTCACTTTTTTCCTTCAAATTAAAATATTTTAGGCCAAATGGGTCATAATCATTTTCATTATCAACAAGCTTTGTCCAATTTCATGTAAAATTATCAAAATTCTAATCCTCAAAATTCTCAATTTCCATCGATGCCAACAAACCCCGCCATATTTTTTCCGTCACCAAACAATCCAAATATGTATCCTAGACCTCAAATGAATTCTAATAGTATGGAATTTTTTCGTCATGAACCGGAAACACCGGTTGGGTTTATGTCTGAATGTCAAGTTCCACCATTTTCTACTCAAGTTGGTATTGAAAAAGAAGAAACGATTGTCGTTAAAAAAATATCGAGAGCAATTTACAAGGAATGAGGATATACTTCTTATTCAATCATGGCTCAATGTTTCAAAGGATCCAGTTGTGGAGTTGATAAAAAAGATGAGAGTTTTTGGTTAAGAATCGTTGCCAACTATAAACAGCATCGTGGGCAATCGCGGGTAAAGTTAGGTGGGCAATTAAAATGTCGTTGGCATCAAATAAATGGCTCGGTTCAAAAATTTGTTTGGTGTTACAAATAAGCTATTAATGGAAAGAAAAGTGGGACATCGGAGAACGATATCATGGCCGCTGCACATTCTTTTTTTGCTCAGGATGAAGGTACAACATTCAGTCTTGAGTACGTATGGAGATTGTTAAAAGATGAACCTAAATGGATGGGAGAACCGATTGAAAATTCTTCAAAAATAATAAAGACTTCTTCTAGTGGGGCATCATCGGCTAACCCAGATACACCTTCAAGTTATGAGTTTAACTCATCATCACCAATGGAGCGTCCAAATGAGACAAAAAGCAGCAAAAAGGAAGGGTAAGGCAAAAGAAATTCCAAATGCAACACAAGATGCAAGGATTAAAAGAGCAGCAGCAATGGAAAGACTAGCTCAATGTAAGGAGGACGAGCTAGAATTAAAGGCAATGCATATTATCATGAAAGACACTTCTACTATGAATGATACTCAACGAGATCTTCATGCAAAATATTGTAATAAGATGAAAAAAAATATGGAATGTAGTAAGTATCACTTATGTAAAGTGGTCATTAATACCACTTTAATTTATCAACACTTATGTAAAATGGTCATTAGTACCACTTTAAATTATCAACAACTATGTAAAATGGTCATTAGTACCACTTTAAATTATAATAAAAATTATATTCTTCAAACTAGCCGTTATTCAAACTAGCTGTTATACAAACCATTGTATATACTACCACTTATATCATTGATTTCTCATTCTCATCTTATTCTTCTCTTATATTTCTCTAATTCTTCTATCATTTTACTCTCATTCTTTAGTCACTAAAATGAATTCAGACAATTCAGATAATTTTGACCAATAATTTTGGGAGTTGGTTGAAGAAGAATTTATGGACGACAGTGATGAAGAACAATCACTTGAGAATGAACATCAATCTGGAAGGTCCTCTATGCCAAAGATAAGAACAATGGTAGTTTAAAATCGTGAAGAAGGGCACAATCGATTATTCAATGACTACTTCTCGGAAAATCCAGTATACACAGATGTTCAATTTCGAAGAAGGCTCATAATGTATAAGCATGTATTTCTTCGAATTATAGATGCCCTTGGAAATCATGATGAATATTTCCAAATGAGGGTTGATGCAACTGGTAAAATGGGTCTTTCACCATTGCAGAAATATACGTCTGCTATTTGTATGTTGGCATATGGGTCTCCTGCTAACGTTGTAGACGAATATGTTCGAATAGGTGAAAGCACTTCAATTGAGTGTTTACAAAGATTCATTCGGGGCGTGAATGTTGTATTTGGGGCTGAGTATTTGAGAAAGCCTAACAACACTGATGTTGAACATCTTTTACAAATTGTAGAGTCACGTGACTTTCCAGGTATGTTAGGCTCCATTGATTGTATGTATTTGGAAAGGGAAAATTATCCTGTTGCATGGAAAGGACAATTTTGTCGAGGTGATCATGGAAATCTCACAATCATGCTTGAATCAGTTGCATCACAAGACTTATGGATTTGACATACCTTTTTTGGTATTGCAGGTTCAAACAATGATATTAATGTGCTAAACCAATCCAACGTGTTTAACGATATTTTGGAAGGACATGCTCTCAATGTGCAATATACAATCAATGGGACATTATATAATATGGGGTATTATTTAGCCGATGGTATATAACCTGAGTGGGTTACATTTGTGAAGACCATTTCAATACCACAAGGAGAGAAGAAAAAATTATTTGCTCAACATCAAGAATCAGCTAGAAAAGATCTGGAGAGGGTATTTAGAGTGCTTCAATCTCGATTTGCAATTATACGTGGCCCAGCACGTGCCTGGCACATGGACACCCTCAAATATACCATATATGCATGCATCATATTGCACAACATGAATCTTGAAGATGAACAACATACATATGGAGGTAATTTTGATTACTCTTATGATAATGTGGATAATAACAACTCAACAACTGAAATATTTAGCGGTCCTCATCTGAATCTTACAACAAGACTACAAAGAAGAGCAAATATTCGTGAAAAACAAGTTCATCGTCAACTTCAAGGAGATCTAGTCGAGCATATTTGGGTATGTTTTAGACATGAAGATGATGAAATTTAAGTTTGATTAATTTATGTGATATTATTCATTTTTATTGTTTTTAATTATATGCCATGTATTTGAAATTAATTTTAATTATCATTTTAAATTATAAGTTTAATTTGAATTTTATTTTTTTTATATCAATTTAATTTAAATAATTAAAATTATTATTTTAAATGATATAATATTTAATATGAATACAATATTAATATATAAAGTAAAGTTGTGGGACCCAATATGAGTTCTTTAGAGTTGCACCATTGAAGTGAAAAACTAGTTGAGTTGTTTCAAGCAGACGTGGCTTAATGGATCCCATAAAAAACCCAAAAATAGATTCACGATTGAAGATGCTGTAACTATTTTATAGCATTTCCATGGCTCTTAATCATTATGCATGTGCATTTGAGACACAAACATCTTATCTCTCCCTCACATCTATAAATATCTTGTAACATGGTGAAAACAAATTCACGAGCTTCTATCTAAAATTGAGGTTTAGTCTTCTTTGCTTAGAAAATTTTCTATCTAAAATTGAGGTTTTAATCTTCATTGCTTAGAAAATGTTCTATCAAAAATCCAACTTTTGTGAAAGTATTATTATTTCATCTTATGCATTAAAACATTATATCGCTACCAAAAAATTAATTACTATAATATCAATAATTTTCTAATAAAATATACTACATATCAATAAATCAAATTATATATAACATCTTTTAAATAATTATTAAAACATTTGACATAAATGCAAGCATCCACCATCACCAAAAGTTCTTCAAATAAATTAGATTATGCCTAATCTAGATTGGATAAAGTGCTATAATGGTGCATCTTCTAGAGGAAATCCAGAGGCTTCAACATAAGGTAACATATTCATGGATGGAAAATACGCTTTTCACTCTTATATATTATCCCACACTATCGTAAAAAATCTCAAATGTCTCTAGCATTCAGAGATACACTTTCAAGCGCACCTAAAATCACACCAACACATGCATTGCAAGTGAGACACCCTTAATTTTGCTTTAAAAATGTTTGGAAATAGATCTCTAGATTTCTCCAAAGATGCATCTCTGTAGAGGGTCATATTCCGTTTTCTCGAGGGAGTGAAGGATAAACAAGATGGTAAATGACCAAAAATTTCATACTGAATCAGATACGTCGTGGTAGCATACTAAAAGGGGTAAACAAGATGGTAAATGACTTGCAAAATTAACAAAAGGCCAAAAGTTGAATTGTAGAAAGTCACTAACAAAGTGTCATGTTGAATCAAGAAAATAAATCAGGACATTTAAGGAGATGCATCTCTGAAGGAATTCGTGGATGCATTTCTAGATATTTTCTTTAGGAGAAATAAGGGTGCACTTGCAACGCCTTTGTTGGTATGATTTTAGGTGCATCCGGAGATGCATCTCTGGACACATGATGGGAGTTTTTGAGTTTTCAAAGGTGTTGAGCGACAACTAAGGGTGAAAAAAGAATATTCCTTCATGAATTATTTTGACACTTTTTTTGGAGCTTTTTTGGCCAAGGTAGCAAAAATTATATTTTTTTAAGCTGAACTGCATGTCGTTATGTTATCCATTCACCATTCAAACACAAGGTAAAAGACTCACTTATGGTTAGAGAGTGATTCAGCTCTTATGAATTCAAGCCTTCTACAATGACGAGTTAGTTCTTCGAAAGTTAACGACTGGTTAGAGAAATAGCTTGCATATTGTTGGTTCATTTAAAAAATCTCTCATATTTCTCGCAAAGAATCCTGTCTATGTTATCTTTGTATGCATAGTCGATCACAAGCCCAATTAAAGGACAAAGTTATGTTAGGAAGTCGACAATTAATATAAAACTTTGTTGAATCTCTATGATAAGGATCAACCATGAAATAATGTGAATTCTAGGTCGTTCACTACACCAAATAACGTTTTTTATGACGAAGCTTTCACTCTCACCCAAAGAAAAACTGAGGGATAATGCCAAGGCACATCGTCTTTTTTATTTATAAAAATAAAAAATCAAATACTTCCTCGGTATTTAAAATAACTGAGGGAAAAAAAATAAATCAGGACAAGCTTTAAATTTCAGCCATTGTATTTTATGTTTTTTTTTATAAGTGTAAGCTAAATGATCTAACCCTTCGGGTTTTGATAAAATTGAAGGATAAAATAATTAGATTTTAATATAAAAGTACTTCATGAAAAATATTATGAGTTGTATTTTGAGTCTACTTCATGAAAATATTTTTGGTTTATTTTTATAGAAATTTTGGCATGCTAATTAAATAAATTGGTTAACTATGCTATTATTTTGCTAAATTTTATTGCATTGTGCAAATATTTTCTGTTTTAAAATTTTCTTTCAAGATAAAATTCCATAAAAATATATCTAGCATTCCATAGATATTAATATACTTTGTCATGATTTTTAATTGAATTTACAATATAGCGTGCTTGTTTTTTTTTAATTATAAAAGTTAATTGTTGTTTTGAGTTATTCTCTTGCTTAAGCCTAAAGAAACACATAAACCTCTAATTTCCTTTACTTTTAAAAATCAATAAAAATATGTTTGATTTTCTTGGATTATTCAAGGTTACAAAAATATTTTTGTTGAATTTTTATCCCTGACTTTATATTTTCTTTGGAATAATTTTATTAAACCTCTCTAGTTTGGGAATTTTGCTAGCTAGTCTTGATGATTATAATTCCTTTTCATTTTTTCAAGTCAATCCTAGAACTTCAAATGTTGTTTATGACTTTTATAGGTCTTTAGAAAGTTAGGATTTAATTAGCATGATTTTACAAGTCCTTTCCCTATTTCTAACCTAATTATGACTTAGGAGTATGCTTAGGGTTTTGCCTTGACCAAGAAGTTTGTATTTTAGAACTTGTGTTCTTAGCTTTGGGCTAATTTTTGTATGACATATGCTACTGACTTGATGCTATTTTGTTTCATTTCTCCCATTTTTCTTATACTTCTAACATCCCATTCTCCTATCAAACTTTGCATGCCTCTTATGGCCTTTTTGTTTGTGTTTTGTGCACAAGTTCTCTAGTATTGTGTGTGATGCTTAAGCATGTTTAATTTAAAGGCTTTAAGGTGTGTTAATATGTGTGTATTCTTCTTACTTCACTCTTATTTGACACCTAATACCATGTTCAAACCTCACACACTTCTTCCTACTTCAAATACAATCTTTATTTTGACCTAAGTGCATGTATGATATATGTTGATGATTGATGGACCTTGAGTCCAATGTTTTAATATATTTTGTTAAAACTTATAAGCTACTGACTTGTATGTTGTATATCCTTTCTAAAAATTCCCCCTCTTCATTTATCCCCTTCTTTGTTCTTCTTTTATTTTAAATTTGATTTTGGGTGTGGTATTGACCTAGTTGTTGTGCTAGCTTTTGAGCATGCTTTAGAAAGTTTGTTATAGGGTTAACACATTACACCATGATTTTCTAATCACACACTTATTCACACTTTATTCTAAAACCTTTTTTTGACCTAATTTGTATGCTTTGGTGTTTGTACCATGGTTTCTATGACTAGTTGAGATTTACCTTAGTTATATGGTATGTGTTGAATGTATAAAATGTACATGTTTGCCTTCTTTTCTTCACTATACCCTTTTATCTCAAATGATTGATTGCTAGCATTGTATGAGGACTTATTTCCATTTAGGGTTTTACAACCAACTTTCCTTGCATGATTTGATTGTGAATTTTCCTCAAGTTTAGATGTATGATGATGATGAACCTCACATGTATTCACTTGTGACTTATATGCTATTTTATCTCCTCCATATCATCTCACTTTCTTATGCTCCCTTGATTTCTTATTTTTTCTTTCTACTTCTTCTTCTCCACTTCTTTTGGTGTGTTTAAGACTTTCATCTCTTGTATGTGTTTTGTCACATAAATGTTATTTATGCTTGAGGTATCATCATCTTCATTTTGATGTTTTATCATATTTCTCATGCTACTTGATGTCTTTCCATCTTGATTCATACATGATGTTTTACCATCTCATTTTTTGTATGATGTTCTATCATCACATCTTTGCATGATTTTTTACCATCCTTGTTAGATGTTTTGTCATCTATGCTTGATACATACTTCTTGATGTTTTGTCATCTTTGTGTGTGATGTTTTGTCATCTCTCTCATTTCTTTATTTTCCTATCCTCTTATATGCTTTCCATAGAATTTTCAATTCCCTCTTATCCAAGTTTGAATTGAATAGACTTTAGGCTTGTATCCATGTATGACAACATTAAATAGATATTTTCCTCTCTTATCCTCAACTATAGGATCCACTTTTCAGGACAAATTTAGGCCTATTTTGTTAGTCTTCCCTTAGTCTTTCTCTTCCTCTTTTGCATCTCATTAAGACTAAAAGCTCTTTTCCTTTAAAATTCTCAAAACACTTAATAATTATTGATGAGAATCACATCTTTGTTAAGTATAAGAAATGATAAGCGGGTTTCTTCTCAATCTTATTATTCTTCCATTCTTGCTTTTAGGTGTAGTTCAAGTCTCAAAGACTTCTTTCATGGATAAGTGTAAAAATGGATAATATCTCTCTCTTGAGGTCAACTAGATATTATGCGCAACAAAAATACCAACCAATTCAAACTCCTCTTTTGTCTTCAGACTTTATTCTTTTAAAACCTTTTTCAAAAGGGCATGCTTTGCCAGTATTGTTTATAAAAAACAAAAAACAAATGGAAACTATAGAGCCGAACTACGATGCTCTGATTCCTTAAAATGGATACGTAGGCATCTGGTCACGGGGCTCAGCCGAGCGAGCTTTGTAATTATTTCCTTCTTTTCCCCATGTTTTCTTTTGGCATGCATTCCCTCTTTGCATATTTCTTTTTAACTTTTAAGCTTTAGACATAGATTAGATACACCCTTACATTAGAAATAATATAACTGGATCATGTTGAGTACCACAGGCGTGCGGGGTGCTAATACCTTCCCCTCGCGTAATCAACTTCCTTACCCGATCTCTATGGACGCAAGACCGTGATTTCACCCCTTCAAGTTTACTCGATGTTCACCTTTCCCTTTCAGCGAGATAAAAAATGTTCGATGGCGATTTCATTGAGTTTTTTAGATGATTTATCCAATTGTTTCAGCTGACGACTTCATTGGGGAAAGGTTTACCTATTACTGGTCTATCTGTGCAAGTCAGTCCTAACTTGTGTTTGTGTTCTTTTCTATTGGGTGTTTAATTGTTTATTTCTTTCTAGCTTCATTTGTTTATATGCTTTAATTATATGTTTTCATGCATTGCATTTTATTGCCTCTTAAATTCTAGATACTGTTGTTTTGATGTTGATCTGTTGGTTTGGGATGTTACTTCTTGAGGTAAAAGGCCCAATACCCAAGCCATAGTTGTAAACTCATAGGAAACCTAGGAATAGAGTTGGGACATGACGGCTATAGGACGTGGTCCTACTAGTGCAGTCATGTCATATACCACACTCGGATGAGGTTCAAATGAAGGTATAATCATCACACATGTTTGTTGTTGCAATGAGAATACTTTCAGGAGGACTTGTGATTTGCGAGTTACCCTTGCCTTATCCTGGCCTAGTCTTTACCCATGAGTGGGAGGGATGATTTCTTATAGGTACGGTTGGTGACTTTGGTTCTGATGGTGACTCTAGTTCTGATGGTGGCTATGATTCTGTTGGTGACTATTGTTGGTGACTGTTCCAAACCTTTGATCTTGTGATATGTGACTCTATGCAACAATACAACAGTGTCCAATTTGTTGGAGACCTTAGTCCTATCATTTTGAATCATAACATATTTATTTTTTTTTAAAAAAGATTAACCTGCATATGCATTATCACTTATAGGATTTTCCAGAATTTGCTTCTCCTCCAAGAATGGTAGACAACACTGATATCGTCATGAAGACCAAGAGGGATAACTTCAGCTACCAGTTCCGCCCAAGTGTTTGGCCTTTTCTTGAAGAGCTCAGAGATCTCATGAATTATTAGCAGATGGGCGTTTTTGGTGAAAGATATAGGAATCTCCTATCTTTGTTGGATGCACGGGTTGATGATAAAGATTTCCAGACTTTGCTATAGTTTTATGATCCAGAGTTGTATTGTTTCACGTTTCAGGATTATCAGTTGGCACCCACTCTTGAGGAGTATTCTCATCTTCTCCATATCATAGTTACTGATCACATTCCATTTATCTGGGTTCCTGATGAGCCTAACTATGAAGCTATTGCTAAGGTCCTTTTTTGAGCCTTAGTGATGTGAAAGGAAAGTGGAGGCGTAATAAAGTCACTTGTGGCCTTCTAGTGGATTTCTTGGCAGAGAAAGTTAGAGAGATGGAAAGCAAGGGACTTTGGGATGCTTATTATGCATTGTCAGATACTATCGTTTATGGTGTTTTTCTTTTCACTGAAATCAAGGAGATAGTGGACTTGGTCTTTTTGAGTGTTTTCATGAATAAGAATCTGATACCTACCTTACTAGCTGATACTTACCATACCATTCACTCTAGGTATGGGAAGAAGGGAGTTGTGGTATGTTGTGTTCCAATACTTTACAAATGGTCCATGGAACAATTGCCTACGAAGGGAACATTCAAGGAAGATCTTCTTTTTTTGGCATCCAAAGTGATGACACTCACCTCTTTTGACATTCAATGGTACAAACTCATGGTTGATAGTGTTGAGGTAATCTCTAACTGTGTGGGTTTCTCTAATGTTCCACTCATAAGAACAAAAAGGATTATTAGTTACAATCCAATGCTTGCTCTTTGCCAGTTAGGCTATGCTATGAGGCGTCCACCCACAGTAAAAGAAGTTGAAGTTGTGTACTGCAAGAAAGGGGAAGATCATGAATTATTGAAGAAAGCAGAAGTTACTTGGGCCCATATTGGTAGAAATGGGAAAGAGTTCTTTGGATTGAAAGAGGTATTAGCTTTTGGTCCTTATGCGGATTTGGTGAAAGAGAGGGTGAAAACTTTTATGTTGCATTTTTAGAGGGAGATTTCCTGGTATCCTCAACCCACCAAGCTACAGCGTGATGTGCCCAAAGAACGCTTCTATCAAGTGCAGTTGGAAAATAGGGATCTTTGTCAGAGCCTTGAAGATAAAAAAATAGAAATGTATTTCTTGTCAGAAAGGAAGAGAGAGTTGGCCCGTCAGCTAAAAGAATATGAAGGTGAAGGTAGTCCTGGAGGTAGGAACACCAAAAGAAGACCTGGGGAAGAAGAATATTATGTATCTACAGAGGAGTATCAAATTACCCTTGCCGATGCAGAGAAGAATCGTCATGAGACCTTAAAGTTTCAAATGGCCAACAACAGAAACAAGGAAAAAGCCAAAGAGTTGGGGGGAGAAGCACAAAGATGCTAAGTTGGAAATAGAAATGAAGGAAGATTAGATCAATGAGGTAATGAAAGAAAACCCAAGACTCTGAGACAAGATAAAGGAGATGGAAGATGTGCTTGTGCCTATATCTTTTCCTAAGTGCAAAGATTGTGATCGCTTCCTCGAGTAATGTGTGTATTTGGAAGGACAATTTTTCCTGAAAGATATGGTGATTGATAGCTTCGCTTATGGACGAGATCGTGAAAAGACGAAGAAATTGTTCAAGGAAACCAAAGAGTGGAGTGAAAAGTACTTCCGGCATGGGGGGACCATTGTATTACACAGAGATCAAAGATCCACCATGTTGATTGTTTCTTTCTTTGATGTTGTTTGATCACCACCAGTCTTGTTGGATGGGATCATTTATGTTTCATTATGTACTTTAGTTCATTCTTGTATGAACTCATTTTGATTCTGATGATCATTTTATTATGAATGAAGCCAATTTTAGTTGTTATATCTCTTATTATCATATGATTATCTCTCTTATCATGTTTGTTTGATATTCCTAGGGGTTGACGAAACTTTTTGATACCATGGAAATGACTAACATATCATGCATGTCATGAATTTCATATATTACAGGTTTTCTCAAGACCGATATTCTTATATATTGATTCTTCTTTTCTTACCAGAGTTTAAGATGACTACTCATTGTTATTCTACCATAAACAATCTACCGAGACATATGGAACAAGTTCAAGCTGAACTTGCTCAGATGAGGGCCAAGATGGCCAACCAGATGACTCAATTCATGGATATCATTACTAATGTGACTAAGAGACCTTGTGGAGAACCTCCGGAGGAATCAGGAGGGGAATGGTAACCAAGGGCTTTTTAAAGATATATTTTTTGGTCTTGGGGATGGGCATGGAAATAATCATGTGGTCGGGCCACCTTCTCATAACCCATTTCTCCATAATCAGGGGCAGTTTCCACCAACCCGGGATCTCACTTGCTTAGAGAAGGACATTATAACAGAATGACTAATCAGTTGCTTGAGTATGATTATGACAATTAGGATCAATTTTTTGTGCAAAGCTCTTATCACAGTTTTTGTATTGATGATAGAAAGTATTGCTTGCTCGAGGAGTGCTTGAAGGCTATAGAAGGTCAGGGTGTGCTGGGGATGGATGCTAATGACTTAGGTTTGGAACCTGGGGTGAGGGTTCCACAAAAATTCAATCCTTCTGTCTTTGAGAAGTACAATGGACTTACTTGTTTGAGGACCCATACTAGAGCTTACTATCGTAAGATGTTTGTGCATACTGAAGATCAATGGTTGTTGATCCACTATTTCCAAGATAGCTTGTCTAGGGGATCTTTGGAATGGTACATGAATTTAGAAAGAGCGCATATTAGAAATTGGAGGTATTTGGTCAAAGCTTTTATCAAGCATTATCAGTACGATATCGATATGGCACCAAATCACACTCAGTTATAAAGATTGGCTCAAGGGCCAAATGAGTCTTTTAAGGAATATGCTTAGAAATGGTGTCAATTAGATGCTACAGTTCAACCTCCTTTAATGGAGATAGAACTCATTGATATGTTCATGAAAACTTTTCAAGGGCCCTATTATGACTGTATGATTGGAAGTACCTCTACAGGTTTTACTGAACTGGTTATGGCTGGTGAGAGGATAGAAGCTGATCTGAAATTGGGAAGGATCCAAGTTAGTAACTCCAATGGTTCCTCAAGTGGAGGAAATAAGAAACCATTTGTTACTTATCCAAGGAAAAAGGAAGGAGAAACAAGTATTGTTCATGCTTACCAAGGAAGAGAAAGAAGTCATCAGCATCAACAGGCCAATGTTGTGACTATTCTGGTGAATACGGAAAAAACGCCTGCGGCAACAGAGGCAGCATAATGCATATCGTCAAAATAATTAGCATCCAAGGAAACCTAGAAGATTTGATCATCTGCCTATGAGTTATTCCGAGGCTCTTCAGCACCTACTCAAGGCAAATTTGGTCACTTTGAAACATCTGCCGGCTAATCCTGATAGACTCCCAACCAATTATGACTCTAACGCTAGATGTGAATTTCATTCTGGTGGCGTGGGTCATACTGTTGAGAATTTTTATGCTCTGAAATGCAAGATCCAAGATTTGCTTGATGCCAGGGCTATCCAATTTTATGTTGTTCATACGCCTAATGTTATCCAACACCCAATGCCACCACATGATGGTCCAGATATTAATGCTATCAATGATGATAATGAATTTCTGAATTTGGTTATGGGTGTGAATCAAGTTACTACATCTCTGCCTTTTATCAAGAGGTACTTGAGTAATAACGATATTTTCCATGGTTGTGGTCTGGATTGTTGCAAGTGTGTAGAACATCTAAAGGGTTGCGATGACTTGAAAGATCTTATTTAGGAATTGATTAATGATGGTTCCCTACAGTCTGGTAGGACTCGGAAGTATAAAAAAAATGCTGAAGAAGATATTGTGGTGGTTTTTATCTCGTACACTCGGAGGAGTATCCCTGCTCCTGTTGATATAGTTCCTTTGATGATCACTTTTCCCGGTTCGGTACCGTATACAAGTGAGATAGTTGTCCCATGGCATTATGGCGCTGATGTGTATTACCAGAGAGTGAGACAAGAAGTTGGTCCTTCTGAGAAGAAGTCTATTGAAGATGATAATGTTGATGTTAATAATTTTTCTGGTGAAGTTTGTGTGATAAGAAACAGATGGGTGCTTTGTCCCCTCAATGTTCAAGAAGCTGCTGGTGTGTTGGCTAAGGCCAAAGGAAAGAAAGTGATGACTGGTGGTTAAAAGCTTATGTAGGCTAGTGTGTCCAGACCAATTGTTATGCCTGGGATTTCTTCAGCTCTCGATATCGAAGTTGAAGAATTGATGAGGATTATAAGGAAAAGTCACTACAACATTATTGAATAGTTGCATCATATGCCTTCCAAAATGTCTATTCTATCTTTGTTGATATACTCTGAAGCTTATAGGAGTGCTTTGATGAATCTCTTGAAGAATGCATTTGTGCCATAAGAAATAACAGTGGGCCAGTTTGAAACGGTTTATGCCAACATATTCACTGGAAATGGTTTAGGTTTTACTGATTTTGATCTCCCTTCTGAGGGTCGCAACCATAATAAGGAATTTCACATCTCCACGGAATGCAAAGGCACAACTTTTTTAAGGGTATTGGTAGACATTGGGTCCTCATTGAATGTATTGCTGAAAACCACATTAATGAAAATTGACTATTCTGGGGTGGAGTTGCATCCTAGTGATTTGGTTGTGAAGGCTTTTGATGGGTCCAGTAGGACAATGTTTGGAGAAGTAGACTTGCCTATCAAGGTTGGTCCCTGGGTTTTTACCGTTACTTTCTATGTGATGGATATACAGCCAGTATATTGATGTTTGTTGGGGCGCCCATGGATTCATTAAGCTAGGGCAGTTACCTCTACCCTTCACCAAAAGTTCAAGTATCATTTAGATGGAAAGTCCATCACTGTTTATGACGAGGAAGAATACATTGTGAGCCATTTGACTTCATTCTGTTATGTGGAGGTTGAAGGTGAAGTTCATGAAACTCTATTTCATGCTTTTGAAACTGTTCAGGTGATCAAGACTCCTCGTTCTAAGGAAAAAAAAACTTGAGACTTCTTTGGCTTCATTAAAGGATGCTCAAGCATTGGTCGAGGCTTGTCATCCCTATGGTTAGGGCCAGGTTGTGGATTTCATTTCAAATTTCAACAAGTTCGGTTTGGGTTTCAATCCCGGGAAGTGGAGTGCATCTCCCAAAGCTTCAAATTTGTCTACTCCAGTAAAGTTCTCCACCTCAGGTTTTTCCCAAGATGGATCCGCCAATGCAATTGGTGATCATGGAGATATGGATTACAATATGGATGATTGGATTCGCCCAAGTATTCTTGTTCAGGAGATGAACAATTGGACTTCTGTGGATACCATCCAAGTTACCACTGTCGAGGAGTAATTTTCTTATTTTTTATCATGTCATAATTCCTACCTCTGCCCAAGGCGTAGTGGATCATTGTGTAGGGCCACCATGTTTTTCTTTTTCAAAAGTTTATCATTAAATAAAGGAAATTTTTGCATAAAAATATAGATTTCCTTTTCTTTATATTTTTACTTTTCTTTTGGTAATGCTTTCTTTTTCACACACTATCACTAAAACATAAAAATATCGCTCATGCAGGTGCACATCCACCCCAGATTCCATTAGTAACGATTCTTCTATCACTCACTATGACTTTGAATACCCGATCTACCAATCCGAGGTAGAGGGTGAGGAAGATTTTAAACTCCCTGAAGATTTGGCTAGGTTGTTAGAGAAAGAGGAAAAGGTTATCCAACCGCATTGATAAATGCTCAAAAACGAAAAAAAGTCTTTTACGAAAGTCGAGCATTTAGCGAGTTTTCTAAAGCATTTAATCATACAAACCAAGTATTTTATCAAAGAAATGGTATTCTTACTAACTATTCTCAAACTTTGCAGGAAAGAAGACCATAAGATGAGGAAAACAAGAAAAAACATTGTCCTGTTTCGCTACAACGAAATTCCAGAAAAAGAACGTTCGCTAAGCGAACTCATTTCGCGAAGTGAAAGTAAAATTCCAGAACTGAAGACCCCAGGTTTGCTGGAAGAGAAAGAAAGAGAAAGGCAGCAAAATCCCGATTCGCTTCGCGAGACTAACTTCACGTAGCGAAACCAAGTCAGTAGCAAAAGTTCTACAGTTCGCTGGAAGCGAGGAAGAGAGAAGTCCAGAAGTTCTAATTCCTTAAAGATGAAGTAACAGAGTTCGCGAAGCGAGTATTAGATCGCGAAGTGAACTTTGGCGGCCTCAGAAGAAAATTTGCAAGACAAAAACTTAATTGAGAAGAAACAGATGCCTCATGAAGCGAAGTATGGTTCGCTCAGCGAACTCAGGCGGCCAAGAAATCTATAAAAGGGACCAAGATCAGTTGCAGAGAGATATCTAGTTTTGAGAAACTATATTGTGATATTAGTTGAATACAGAAAGATTGTAATAGATAATTAGGAGAGGGAATTGAAGATACGAGCTAGATACGCATCAAAGATCAAGGAATCGTCGTTGATGCTCATTCATCTCTAACTCTTCCTTTTTGTGCAAGCTACCATGAGAATGGATAGTTAAACTCTCTCTTGCTAGGGATAGGAATACTCTACCAAATCGTATGTATCTTATTTGATTATGCTTTTAATATAAATAATGTTTTCATGAATATTGATTCTATCTTCTTTATAGTGCTAAATCTTACTGAATCCAATTGATAATGAAAATTGCATTTGAATTCAATAACAAAAGATAAGAATCACTTAAATACTAATTTCTAGATATAGAATTAGGTTTAAGATCCATATCAAATACTTGAGCCTATGAGTAATCAAGTTGTTTAATCAATTGAGATATCGTCAATTAAACAAACCGAGGAAAATCGTAAAACTATTGTGTAGACATACATATGGTTTTGACATAGTGTTGTACCCCAAAATTTGCCCTCTCATTCTTCAAGGCCTTTCTCACAAGGATTCTCAAGGTTCAAGCTTGCACAAGTACTTTGGAATTTTCCAGTACCAAAATTAAAAGGAAACTGTCAAAAAGGGAGAAAACAGATAAAAATATGATTTTGACAAAATTTGGAGAAATACAAGTGTTCTTCGTTTCAGCTCCTTCGATTGGCCTTTTGGCCTCTTATGATACAGGCTTTGGTTGCATCCTTCGACTGGGCGTTGGCCTCTGGCACGCTGGCTTTGATTTACAAGGTAGGAGTTTCCTACATGCCACCTTCGATTGCATCTCCGGCCTTACTGGGTTCACAATGCCATGACTGCCTATTGCATGTTTCGTTTGGATGTCTGATGCTTGCATGCCTATACAAACTTTCCCTCCATGCTTTCCTTGACTCATAAAGTAATGACTAGTTACATAAAAACTTTCATTTGAGCCACAACTTGCACGCAAAAGGCATCCCCCTTGCTAGCATGCACAAGGTACAAAGCCTCCTATAACTTCCTTCGATTCCAAGGCAAAAAGCTCCCTTTTGGTGTCCTTCGATTTGCACTTTTTTGCCTCATGTATGTCTCTTTCGAATTTGGACATTTTACCTCCTGCATACCTCTTTCGTTTGGGCATGTGGCTCCCTTCGTGCAAGTCTTTGTTTGAGCATTGACCTTTTGTGTGCTTGCTTGGAGTCACAAAGTTTAGACCTCCTCCATGCATGCTTCGACAAGACATTGACTATGTTTGTACTAGCTTCGACTGGACAACATTTCTCTTTAGTATGCTGCATTGAAAAACTTCAGCACATGGTTGATGGCCCCTTCAAAAGACATATAGTGGTGGACTTGAGGGGCATACATATGAGTCCCTGTCGAAGGGTACACCTTACTAGTCCATTCGAAGGACACATTTGGCCCCTTCAAGTGATGCACAAAGGTGATTCGTTCGAAGGACACTTGTTGGAGGAAAGTCAAACAATATATTTGGAAGAAGAATCTGGTCGAAGGAGGGTCAAAATGAAAGGATGAAATATTCAAAGATGCTTGCTGCCAAGTTCAGGCATGGTACACTGGCCAAAACTGCTGCACAACAGTCTTGAAACACTGCCCCATTCTTGCACCGAAATAACATACAAGCACTGTCCCTCGAAGGCCACAAAGAGCAGTTTACTCAAATTGTTCAAATTATTTTGTTTTCCCTCCAAAAGCTTAAGCCAACTTTGCCTATAAATAAGAGGCTCCAACACATGTTTAGGAGGACTTTTTGGCCAGGGGAACGAATCTTCAAAAAAGTTCTCAAACACCATAAAGCTCTCAAACACTTAAACACTCATCAAACACATACCCAGAATCCAAACACTTATCCCCTTAGAATCTGAAACATCCCTATACCTTGTTACCCTTCGAATCCAGTAGGAAGAACCTCACACTTGTTCTTCTCTTTCAAATCCAGTATCGAAGACATAACCCCTGGTTCCTCCCTTCAAATCCAGAAGCACTCAAGGAAACCACTTAAAGGCCCAACACACGTTCCAGCCTCAAGAAAGGTAAGTCATTCTTAACCTTGAACCCTTCATTTCTAGCATAACATGTAAATAAGCTTCCTTTTCGTTTCAAACATGTACGTAGTGTTTGTTACCTTTTCGTTTCCACCCTTTTAGTTTGTTTTTATTGCCTCTCCTTTTGGTTTTGCTCTTTGGTTTATTACAAATGCTTTAAGAACTAACCTGGCCCTGAGGTAATGATAGCATGGCCTTAGGCCATGTTGCTATTTAATATCTCAAACGAAATAAACAGGAGATAGGAGTATGAAACGAAGCCTCAGGCTTCATCACTGACTCCAGGCCCAATCGAAGGAGGCAGAAAGGCAAATTACATCTTATACTGGTTCCACTGGTCCCAATCGAAAGGCACAACATGTTGTCCCACTGGTCCCAATCGAAAGGCACAACATACTGACCGTGAGGCCTCAGTCGAAAGTCATGCCTTCACCCTTTTCAGGCTAAATCGAAGAGAGCCAGAAAGTGCAGAATCGAAGGGTTTTCTGCCTCAACTGAAAGACCCTCATTTTTATTGCTTTTATTTTATTTTTGCCTTTATATTTTCATGCAATTCAATATGATTGTAATAGTGTAGGATTTTATCTTTCTGCGCTTTATTACTTTTATATGCTTGCTAGTAAATAGGATATGTATGGCCAGCTAAAATCAACAAGTAGACAATCACTAATAAAAAAAACAAAGCATGAAAATAACACACATGCACACTTGCACCCCTAGGGTTTCAATCAACTTGTTGCCTTCAAAAATGGGCCATGATATGCATGTCAAGTACTTTGGCAAAACAAAAACAAAATAAAAGATCATAGTCCCTCAATGACGCTATCTGAGTTGCCTAAACAAAATGATCAAGTCCCTCAAGAAAATTGCCAAAAATACTTGACACCATTGCTATCATGGTCTATACGATGACCCACATATGTCCCGTAAAACATCCTAACACAAGGTTGTTCACCAAATACAATGGTGAAACAACACTGTTAAAAGGGTTAAAAACATAAGAAAGATCTTTGAGTAAAATAGGGTAGATAACTCTTAGTTACTTGATCAAAAACTTGCAAGAACATTCTTGCTATCTTCAAAACACACTTCTCCATACAATTTCAAAACCCTACTTTCAAACATTGAAAACTTTTCAAAAGGCAAAAACACCTTTGTATACATTCAAACAAGAATCATTATAAAGGTTGCCACAACGATGGCTTCTTTTCAAAACATCTTCAAAAATCACACACAAAGCACCATTTCAAACATTTGAAAAGCACCATTTCAAACAATTGAAAATCAAAGCAAGTGATCTAAGTAAGTAACTAAGAGCCCATGGATAACCATGGATAGAAAGGGTGCTAATACCTTCCCTTTCTATAATCTACTCCCCGAACCCAAGAAAACATCTCAAAGGTCTTTCCTGTGCTTTTTGACCTTTCCTTAGGATAAAATAAAAAGTCGGTGGCGACTCTTGCTAAACCGAAACATTTGCGAATACGAACGCAAAACCCAAGTCAGTTCTCCCACCGTATCACACATAGTACATGGAAATATGAATGAAAACAGAACTAACGCAAGTAATCAATAAGATACATATGTGACGGTAGAGGAAAACCAGTCCCTGCAAGATTATCTCCCATAAAACCTTTCACTTACGTCATTTTCGTTATAAGCTATTTTTCGTATTTTCGTTACTTTTCAATCATCCGGTCTTACTCGTACTTTAAGTTTAAGGATATTGGTAATCCAAGTGTTAGTAATATCGCTCCAGTCTCTGTGGATACGATATACAAAATACTTCTTTTGATAATATACAACATCAAAATGGCGCCGTTGCCGGGAACTGGCGTTTAGATATTATGAACCTCACAATTACGTCCATCTTTAAAGTTTGTATATCTGTAATTAAAAATGTATAGACTTACATTTATCACTTATCCTAACATTTCTTGGTTAGAATTGCAAAGCTTTGTGTATGCGAGGTACGAGTTCAAGGAATCTAGTGCCTTTTAACCCCGAGATCGAAAGAACAACCCAACAAAACAAAAGACGCACTAAGAAGCTAAAGCAATCAGCAAAAACAGAAAAAAGAAATTACTCCTGAGCTATCAACAACTTCAACCACTACAATCATGACAGAAGCAAAAACTGTTGAAGGACCCTGTGAAAGCAGCCCAAGGCGATTCGCCCGTCTCAACAATAATCCAACCACACAGAGGGCTAAAATGAAAACATGTTTATTGCTGTTGGTTTATGCTAACCCTTTTGCAGGCTTGGACCATGAAGATCCATATACCCACCTCATAAAGTTCTATGAACTTGCGGGCATGTTAGATGCACCAGCAGTTGAAGAAGAAGCCATATTCATGAGACCTTTTCCACACTCCTTGATTGGAAGAGAAAAATATTGGTATCTCTACCAACCAACCGAGACCATGAAAAATTGGAATGTGTTGGAAAGACTTTTTCTTAACAGGTTTTTCTCTCAGAACCGGTTCATGGACGCAAAAATGGATATTTCCTCATTCACCCAATTTGTAAATGAGACACTATGTGAAGCCTGGGAACGTTACAAATCAATGTTGATAAAGTTTCCAAACCACGACTTTGATAACCTCACTCAAATTCACATTTTCCGCAAGGGATTACAGCCTCAAACTAAACTCATTCTTGATGCAACAGTTGGTGGTTCATTGATAGCAAAAAATGCTGAGGAAGCAACCGCGATTATCAACCGAATGGCTCTCACCGATCACCAAAGTCAGTATAATCGAAGAAATGCATAAGAAATCAGGAATTCTAGAATTGGACACAAATAACACAATCCTGGACCAAAATAAATTGCTCACCCAAACTGTTGAAGAATTGACCAAACAACTTTCCAAACTGCCACAACAACTTAAGGATATGCATAGTTCAACAAGCACACCACACCAAGTAGCTGTATGTGAACTATGCACGGGAGATCATTAAACCGGCTTTTACCCCCCAATCAAAGAAGAGATCAATTACATGGGAAATCAGCAACAAAGATCAACACTGTACAATCAAAACTACCAACGAGGAAATAATCAAAATTTCAATCAAGGATGGAGGCAAGAAGCTGGGACAACAAATAGGAAAAATCCTTATCAAACCAATCAACAGCCACAACACACAAATCAATAGGATAAAACGTAAAAACTCGAATATACCTTGAAGCAATTCATGCAAATGTCCATGGCTAATCAGGAAAACACCGACGCTTCAATCAAGAATCTTGAAACATAAGTCGGATAAATAGAAAATCAATTGGAAGAACAACAGGGAGGTACTTTCACCATCACACCTCAACCAAATCCAAAGGAGAAATGTAAAGAAATTGCAACTCGAAGCGGTAGAATATTGGAAGTAGCCAACAACAACCAAAAAGAACAAAGCATAGCTGAAAACAAGGAAGAAGTAGAAGAAAAGGAGGAAGAAAAAGAAAACAACAAGGAGCTAGTAAAAAAAGAGCAGAAAACTCAACGAACAAAAGAGGAAAAGGGAAAAATGCTCAATCCACCTATTCAAAATCTCCCCTACCCGCATGCTCCAACAAAAAAAGGATAAAGAAAGGCAATACGCCCTATTTATCGACATCTTCAAAAGAATACAAATCAATATTCCCTTCGCAGAGGCACTTGATAAAATGCCAACATATGCACGCTTCATGAAGGAAATTCTCACAAAAAAAAGAATCGCTGATGAAGAAACCATACACCTCGACGCAAGCTATAGTGCTATCATTCAACACACTCTTCCTCAAAAAGTAAAGGATCCAGGAAGGGTCACGTTACCAATAACCATTGGAAACGTAAATGTGGAAAAAGCACTAATTGATCTAGGCTCCAACATCAACCTCATTCCACTTTCTGTAATACGAAGGATTGAAGGCTTAGATATGAAGAACACCAGGATGACTCTGCAACTCGCCGATAAATCAGTTACAAAGCCATCTGGTATCACTGAAGACGTTATTGTCAAGGTAGATAAATTTCTATTTCCTATTGATTTTATTGTCATGGATATAGAAGAAGATGATGATGTACCCCTAATTCTGGGACGTCCTTTCATGAAAACCGCTCGCATGATGATCAATATTGACGATGGTCTAATGAAAGTGTGTGTCCAAGATGAAGAGGTCAGCTTTAACCTCTTTGATGCCATGAAACATCCTAAAGATAAAGGGGCCTATTTTAGAATTGATGCAATTGATGAAGAAATCATGAAAATACAAGACCAAGTTCACTTGACCCAGAGGAGGAAAAAGAGCTGGATAAATGCTTGACAGATCTGAACTCAGCAAAAGAAATACCAATAAAAAAGGCTAAGATTGAAGAATTGCAAGAAAATTCCTTGAAGCATGACATCAACTTAGAGCTGAAATTATTACTGGATCATTTAAAGTATGTTTTCTTGGATGAAGAACATACAAAACCAGTAATAATCAGCAAATTCCTGAATAACAATGAAGAAACAAAGCTTATTCAAGTTCTCTAAAGAAATCAAGACGCTATCAGTTGGGTGATTTCAGATTTGAAAGGAATCAGTCCATCATATTGTATGCATAATATCATGATGGAAGACAACTACAAACCAATTTCTCAACCACAACGACTCTTAAATCCAACAATGAAAGAAGTTGTACGCAAAGAAGTCGTTAAGCTGTTGGAAGCAGGTATGATTTATCCAATTTCTGATAGTGCTTGGGTTAGTCCTGTGCAGGTTGTACCAATGAAAGGAGGAATAAAGATGATCACAAACGAGAAGAATGAGCTAATACCAACAAGGACTGTAACCGGATGGCGTATGTGCATTGATTACCAAAGACTTAATCAAGCAACAAGAAAAGATCACTTTCCACTTCCATTCATGGGCCAAATGTTGGAAAGATTATATGGGCAGCAATTCTATTGTTTTTTAGACGGATACTCCGGATACAATCAAATTATAGTGAATCCCGAAGACCATGAGATGACAACCTTTACATGTCCATTTGGTATATTCGCATATCAAAGAATGACCTTCGGTTCATGAAATGCACCAGCAACATTCCAAAGATGTATGAAGGCCATTTTTTCATATTTGATTGAGAAATGCATTGAGGTATTCATGGACTATTTATGTGTTTGGTGAATCTTTCGACCTATGTTTGGAAAATTTGGAAACCGTTCTGAAATGGTGCGTGGAAATGAATCTGGTCCTAAATTTGGAAAAGTGTAATTTTATGGTAACTGAGGTCATAGTCCTTGGACATAAGATTTCAACCAAAGGGATTGAAGTTGACAAAGCTAAGGTTGACGTCATCAAAAATCTACCACCACCAATCAATGTCAAAGGCATCCGAGGATTCCTTGATCATGCCGAGTTTTATCGACGTTTCATCAAAGATTTCTCAAAGATCGCCAAGCCTTTAAGTAATCTTCTCAACAAAGACAGATCATTTAATTTTTATAAAGATTGTTTAACTGCTTTTGAATCTAAAAGAAGAATTAAGCATTGCACCCGTAATCATTGAACCTGATTGGAAAATCAATTTTGAACTCATGTACGATGCAAGTGACTACGTGATCGGGGCTGTTTTGGGATAGAGAAAAATCAAACTTTTTTCTTGCTATACACTATGCGAGCAAGGTCTTAAATGATGCACAAGTTAATTACGCAACCACAGAATAAGAACGACTCTCTATAGTTTACGCATTATAAAAATTTCGGTCTTATATTATAGGATCCAAGATTATTTGTTATATTGACCATGCAACAATCAAATTCTTGATCAACAAAGCGGATTCAAAACCAAGAATAATCCATTGGATGCTCCTCTTACAAGAATTTGATCTAAAGATATCTGACAAGAAAGGGATCGAGAACTTAGTTGCTGATCATCTGTCAAGGTTGGTAAATCCTAAAATTACCAAAGAAGAAAGAGAAGTCCTTGAAGAATTTCCCAATGAAAAACTACTCATGATTGAGGAAAGGACATGGTTTGCAGATCTTGCAAATTATAAAGCATCGAGTCATATTCCCAAAGATCTCAATTGGCAACAAAAGAAGAAGTTCTTACGCGATGCACCTCATTACGTATGTGACGATCCATACTTGTTTAAAACTAGGGCTGATGGGTTACTAAGACGATGTGTCACAAAAGAAGAATCGAGAAGCATTACATGGCACTGCCATAGTTTACCATATACAGGTCATTATAGTGGTGAATGAACAACTGCAAAAGTACTGTAAGCAGGATTCTATTGGCCATCATTATTCAAAGATACGTATGAACATGCCAAGAATTGTGATAACTGCCAAAGGGCTGGCGGAATCACAAAAAGAAACGAAATGCCAATGCAGAGTATGTTAGAAGTAGAGGTATTCGATTGTTGGAGGATCGATTTTGTTGGACCCTTTCCCTCATCTCTCAACAATGAGTACATCTTGGTCGCTATTGATTACATTTCCAAATGGGTTGAAGCAATAACATCACCAAAAGTGGACAGCAAAACCATAGTGAAATTCTTAAAAAAAAACATCTTCACAAGGTTTGGCACACCAAGGATCCTGATTAGTGATAGAGGCTCACACTTTTGTAATGCACAACTAGCAAAATCTCTTGAACATTATGGTGTTAAACCAAAAGTACCATCACCGTATCATCCACAAACGAACAGGAAGGCTAAGGTATCCAATCGTGAGATCAAAAGTTTCTTAGAGAAAACCGTTTCAACCCCACGAAAGGATTGGTCATTAAAACTCGATGAAGCTCTTTGGGCTTATCGCACCGTATACAAAGCACGAATAAACCTCACTCCCTTTCAAATGGTATATAGTAAGGCCTGCCATTTACTAGTGGAACTTGAGAAAAAAGCTTTTTGGGCCTTAAGAGCTCTCAATTTTGACTCACAACAAACCGATACGAAAAGGAAGCTACAAATACAAGAACTCAATGAAATAAGGCTGTAAGCGTATGAATCGTCCAAACTATACAAAGAGAGAGTGAATCAATACCATGCTAGTAAAATTCTGCCAAAGGATTTCAAAGTTGTTCAAATGGTCTTACTCTTCAATTCACGACTAAGATTGTTCCCCGGAAAACTTAAATCAAAGTGGTATGGACCATTCCAAATTAAAGAGGTTAAGCCGTATGGAGCTATTGTATTAGAGGATCCAAAAACTAATGCAACCTGGACTGTCAACGGTCAGAGACTAAATCTATACTTGGGGGGGGGGGTGAGGTTGATCGAATCACCACTACCATTCCGTTACGCGAACCATAATTGGCAAAACCGTCAAGCTAATAACGTTAAAAGAGCGCTTTTCGGGAGGCAACCCGACACCATAAGTATATACTAAATTTATTTTGTTAGACAAATTGTTTTGGGAACATGGTGAAGCAAAGAAGCAGATCTGCAAATCAATCTGATTTTGCAGAGTTTGCTAGGCGAACATAGGTTCGCGACGTGAATGCTCGACCCAGAAAATTTCTCTATAGCAAACCTCTTTCGCAAAGCGAACTTGTGGTGGTCAGAATGACTTTATGGTCATTAAAAACACCACTTACCAGGGTACTCCTCTTTATGCACGCCTAGTAATTGTTCCCAAATAGTTGTCTATTGTTCCTATTCACTTTTTACCCTAAAATTACTTCATCCTTCCCCTAACTTCCACACATCACAAATATCACTTCTTCATCTTTTCTTTTTGGCACAAAAACCTCCCTCCTTTACATCTCCAAGAGATCAACAACATCAGGTATGAAAAGTATATGAAATCTTACATCTTAAATTTATATTTCTGTCATAAAATAGAGTTGTGCAAGATCTGGTCTTTTAATGAAAAAAGGGTTTTTCTCTACTGATTTCTTACATGTGTGAATCACTTGGTAAGAGCATACTTGAAAACATAAAAGCAAACATCTCTTATGTCTAGCTCATAAATGATGGAACAATAACATAACATGTAACCATACTTTCCCTTGTTACTTACTTGTCTAGTTGAAAAAGAGGAAAACATTGCATTGTATATGTTAGATCCCATGTGTGTTGATCATTCATATGCTTGAAAAAGAGAAGTAGGAAAACATAGCTATGTCTAAAAAATTTGCAGATATCGCAGAGTTCGCGATGCAAACTGAATCTCGCGAAGTGAACCTTATGACACAGCAGAAAACCATTTTTCTAACAGAATTGATTTTGTGATATCAATGCAGGTATGGCTCCAAAAAAGGACAATACATCTAAGAAGCAAAAAACCTTCGGGGCTGACACATCAAGAGCACAGGAATCGTACGACCAAACTCGCTTCAATGGACCGAAGAAACAACAAAGGTTCGATGAATTGATGGAAAGACGCGTCTTTCCTGAAAGGGTTTTTGCTATCAACCCCGAAGGTGAGTACAAATCCCTTTTTGATTTGTGGAGAGAACGGAAGTGGGTAAAACTCCTGAAACCCTATTACAATGTAAACACAAACATCCTTCGAGAATTCTATACCAATTCTTTTCCCTCAGAAGGAACACCATTTTCATTCTCTACCAAAGTTGCAGGAAGAACAATTAATTTCAATAGAGATGAAATCAGTGAATTCTTGGGTGATCCTCTTATTTTGAGAGAAGGACAATTGTGTTGCTACCAAGCTGCAATCAACACTGAAGCAAATGTTGATAAAATCTCAAAGGCAATTCTATTGTAGGGACGAAGTGTGGAAAGGAATTCGTCGAGAGTTTCAATCCATTACCATAGGGATGATCTGAAACCCGAAGCTCAAGTCCTTCTTCATTTCATTCTGCACAACGTGGGGCCAAGAAGTCATTCCTCCACCTTCACAATGGACACGACTAAGCTTCTGCATCTAATGATGACCGGACGGAGGATTGATATTGCACGGATAATATTCAATGAGATGAGGAACGTGGCTGAAAGTGGTAAGGAATTAGGGTATGGAATCAAGTCCTCATGCCCTCTTGTTTTACATGGCCTCATCATGGGATTGCTCATTGCCTCACGAGTACGGCTTCCAAATCTCACCATCTTCAAAATCAAAATGAAGGTGGATGACAAGTTTGTGGATCGCTATTGTTTAGAGAAGAAGATTAAGAAAAAGGAGACAGGGGAGACTTCATCCGCTACTCCCAATTTTGGAGATTGGGATCCACACCTCCGCCAAGCCTTCTCATACACTTGGGATCAAAATGATTCCAATCATAGAGTTATTATTGCCTTACATGACTCTTTTTACAGGATGCAGATTTAGCGTGGCATGCAGTCCAATGAAAGCCAGCAGTTCATGCAGTCCAATGAAGGCTAATAGTTCATGACGCCTGACGAATTCACAACACACATTGCATGGCCTGGGGACATGCCTTTCTATCAAGAGGAGGGGCTGGCCCCGAAGAGGAGGATGAAGCTGGAACTTCAAGAGGTTCCAAAACTGCATCGGAAGCGGGTGATGACATGGAATCCGAGTTCATGGGAGGAGAAGAGTAAAGGATGATGATCATGCTGAAAGCTCGCCTTTAAATGAGTGACATTTTAAAATGCTCTTAGTCTTTAAATTGCATTAAGTAGTTTTCATTCCTATTAGTATTTCTATTCCTATTTTTCAAGTCAGATTTTGTGGTTTTTTATTGTAAAACTTTTTTACGGTAATATTACCGTAAAAACTAATGACACTTGGTACGTAGGTGTGATCGGTGGATCTGGAACTGACTGTTTAACGCTGGTTCGCGAAATGTCGCGGAAGCAAGAGTCGCCACCGTCTTTTATTTTCTCCAAATGGAAAGGACAAAAGCACAGAAAAATTCCTTATAGAGATTGCTCTCGGTTCAGGAGGTAGATTTATAGAAAGGGAAGGTGTTAGCACCCTCTCTATCCATGGTTATCCATGGGCTCTTAGATACTTGCTCATTGTGTTTTCAAAAATGGTTTGTTTGCTTTTCAACTGTGGGTTTTAAAAAGTTTCTTTGAAAATTTCAGTTCGACTCTTGTATCGGTCCTCAAGAGTGTTTGAAAAGTTGCTTTCGAAAGCTTTTTGAAAAGTGTCGGTGTGAAAAGTATTTTTGATTTGTTTTGAAATTAGAGCAAGTATCTAGAGTCGTCTACCTACCCTAAGGAATTCGTCTGTGTAAATGTCCTTAAAGTAGCGCTATCCCACCATTGAGAGGTAGGTAGCACCACCATTGGAGGTGTTCGGGTCAATTCGAGGGTTCGGGACATGGTGATCACCGGAGCAATAGGAAGACACCTTAGAAGCTACCCTCATGCCATGTTCATGGACATGAGGACTTACTAAAACATCCTCTACTCGACGATCACCTTTCGAGGGGCAAGGCAACAGTGAGGCGTACCCTAGGGGTGGTGTGTGATTTGTGTATCGTTTTCAGATATTTTTGTCTTGTTCATGCATTGGTGATCTACGCGTTGCTTTTAATTTTAGCATTCATTCTTTCATGCAGTTTAATTAACAGTTAAAAAGATGCGAGAATTAAAAGTCCTACGCTATTACAAAGGCACGGGTCCATATCGCCAAATTTAATCCAGGACCCGATTTGAAATAAAATAAAGTGCGAGAAATAGATAAATGTCTAATTAAGCTGTTACATGGCTTTGGGAGAATTACATTATATTCACAAAAAGAAATAAAAATGCGAAGTGAATTAAAATCGGGAATGCGAGGGCGTTGGACCCTTTTTAAAGAAATTAAATTACAATTATGAAATTAATTAAATTTAATGAGAAAAGATAAGTTATTTTTTTGAACTTTTTGTATTTATGGATTTTTAGTAAGAAAATTGGAATTAAAAAGAAAAGTTAATTAACCCTAATTCTAAATTGTTTTTTAATTTACTAAGAAAAGTATTTTTAGTTTGACCTAATTTTAACTAAATATTTACATGGCAAATTTTATTTACAAAAATAATAATTAATAATTAATATGGTGAAAAAAAGAAAGAAAAATGGATAAAAGTATAAAAACCCTAATTCTACATTTTTTAGTTTATTAAAAAAAACATTAAAATTAAACCTAGAATTAAAACTAAATTAATTAATAAGATTTATTTACAAAAGGTATTAAATAAAATATTTTTGTTTTTTTTTTTGTCTTTTTGATTTTTATTTTGATTTTTATGTTTTATGAAAATATATTAATTTAAAGAATTACATTGAAACTAAATAAACTAATAAAAATAGAAAAAAAATAAAAAGAATGAAAGAAGACAAACCAAGGGGGGTGTTGACCCCAAACTGGAGGTTATATGGTGAGTAATTAGGCCCAAGAAGCTTGGCCCTTTCTGACTTTTCAATGATCATGTGTGTATGCGTTGACTGAAACATTCCATAGACCTTAGATCCTGGCCACTGGATGGATGTTGTAGGACAAGTGGCATGCTGGAGTGTAGAGTGCATGGTAGGCCTTTTGGTGAGAAGCTGCATGGAATCAGGTTAAAAGAAAATATATTGAGAAAGGAGGGGACCTGGGAATCAAACCCAGGTCCCAGAGTTTACCAAACCAATGCCCTGCCAATTGTGCTGTTGATCTTCTTTGTTAATTATAGGGAACACAATTATTATAAGAAAAAACAAAAGTTAGTGGTCTGAGTCAGTAAAACGCGCGCCAATCTTTGAATAACCCAATGAACGCTAGCCACACATGCTTCTTCTCCACTCGTTCTGCATTTTGCCTGAAAAAACAAACTGGATATCGGGGGTTTTAAACCCCCACTAAGTGCTGCATACAAAAATAGCGAATAACACCCTGTTAATCATAAATTAATCGCGAGGTATGGAATCAATTGGTCATAAGCTTCTGGTTTCAATGGCATGGGTCTCATGGTCTGATTTTTCCTGAAGAGGAAACCCCTAATTTTGCAACTCTGAAACCCTAGCAAGCTTCAATGGTAACTTCACGTACATAGCACGAAAACTCAATTAAATTGCATGGTTAGTTTCAGCATGATTAGATTAGTGTAAAACAACAATTAAATTGTATGAAAAATGCCCAGAAATTGAAATACGATTATGCATAAAGTATGAGAAATTTCAACTTCTATCTACCAATTCTTGATGCTATGGGCGTGGAAGAGGATTCAGTCAGGTTCAGTGATGCCTCAGAAAGCTTTTTCAATTGGTTAGAAGCCTTGAATCGTCCTCTACTGCAGTTTTCAGTTTTGACTTTTTTTTCAAAAATTGCAAAGTGTGTTTATGGCTTGAGCGCAGCTTCCAGGGTTTTTAGCACTAGGGTTTGCATCTGTATATGTATGCCAATGGATTAGGGTTGAATTTTGAGTCCAAAGATCCTTGCATTGATGTATGAAATATTTGATTTTCCATGAATATTTTTCCAATCTTTTTCATGTGTTTTTGATTCCAATCATGGCCGATCTTTCCAATTTTGTTGTGCACGAATCTTGAATGACCAATGGGAGCAAATGCTGCATAAAAAGATTCACATACATTTGTTTTAGTATTTTTTCATATTTTATTTTATTAAATGAATTAATGGTAATTAAAAATTCAAATAAATAATAAAAAATGATGAAATAAATCCCCATTGGGCCAAATGGTCGTGCATAGCCTTTGGATGATGAATCTTGGAAGAAAATGTGGCCCATTAGCAATTTTAAGGCATTTGAAGCAAAGTTGACTTTTCAAAATTCCCAAAAATTTCCCAACTTCCACAAGGCATATCTTGCTCAATTTTTAAGTTTTGATCATATTCTTGGACATTTTGGAAAGGTCTTGAAGTCCTCTAACCAATGACTTTGGTCCCATGTCATTTTGATTTACCAATCTCAAGTTATGGTCTTTGACTTAAAGTCCCTTTTTGTTGACTTTTGAAAATGACCTATAATGTTGAAATTGATAACTTTTTGTGAGAGCATTTCTTGGACTTGAAGTGTGAAGAGGAGTTGTAGGAAATGTCTTTCTCTTCAAAATGAGCTTTGGATGGAATTTTTCTGATGAACCATGTGGAAGTTATGCCTTGGTCAAGTTACAGTTGACTTTTTAAACTGTCCAAATATGGAAACTTTTGCATCTTGAGACTTTTTGAGCCATGCTTTGAGAATCATGATCAAGAATTGATCAAATGATGTTTGTGGCTTCAAAATAAGATGTTGACCAAAAATAAAATGACCTAGTTTTTGACTGTTAGGAGACCCTTGAACTGTGCAACCCTTGGGGAGATTTTGAAGCATGCTCTTTGCAAATCTTGAAGAATATGGGAGGGCAAATTTTGGGGTACAACAGTAGGCAAAAGTAACAGGGTCGATTTTAGGGTCGATTTAACTGAACCGGTCTAGGTCTTGAAATCTTCAACTGGATAAGAAACAGGGAGATCTTAGGGTCGATCTGACTGAACCGGAGAAGGCCTTTGACTGGATAAGAAATAGGAAAATCTTAGGGTCGATTTAACTGAACCAGTCTAGGTCTTGGAATCTTCAACTGGATAAGAAGCAGGGAGATCTTAGGGTCGATCTGACTGAACCGGAGAAGGCCTTTGACTGGATAAGAAACAGGAAAATCTTAGGGTCGATTTAACTGAACCGGTCTAGGTCTTGGAATATCTTCAACTGGATAAGAATCAGGGAGATCTTAGGGTCGATCTGACTGAACCAGAGAAGGCCTTTGACTGGATAAGAATCAGGAAAATCTTAGGGTCGATTTAACTGAACCGGGCAAGGTCTTGGAATATCTTCAACTGGATAAGAATCAGGGAGATCTTAGGGTCGATCTGACTGAACCAGAGAAGGCCTTTGACTGGATAAGAAACAGTAAAATCTTGGGGTCGATTTAACTGAACCGGTCTAGGTCTTGGAATATAGCTGAGAACTTGACTGGATCTTTCCTGAAAGGTAAAGGTCAGTCATATGCAAGGCATGATATGAATCAAGCGATGATGTTCTCAACATAAATGAGATTTGTAAGATATGATGCGTATATGTATGCTATAATGTATGGAAATGCGATGTTTATGAATGTATGTTTTTGTCTAGGAAAGTAAATCCTTGACGGGTGCCGGGAAGTCACATCCTGGGCTGATGTTGGAGAATAGATCTTTGCTTTCGCTGGGGATGATGGTTGCAAGAATACCGGTAGGAGAAGATAACTCCGTTGGGGAATAAACTTGGCGAATAGAACACTCTGCGGGGAGAAAATTACTCTAGAGATCTTGCTGGGGAACAATACTCTGTGGGGAGAGAGGTACTTTGCTGGGATATTGATGATAACTCCGCTGGGGATACCGTTGTTATGTTGGAAGTGTTAATAGACTCCGCTGTAAGAAGACTTCGCCGAGGACGATCTTTTCGTGGCTTTTGGCTGAGGATAACCCAGTTATATCCTGGTATGGAAATAACCTTTGAATAAAGTCGGGAGACGCGTTCGTGCTCTGTAGGGGATAAGCTTCCAGAACCTACTGGGGATAAGCTTCCTGCCGGGGAGACGATTCAAACTTTCCTGGGGAAATCTTGATTGGACTCTCCTGGGGAATTTTTTTTTTTTTGAGACAAATTGGGGAAGTGGCTCCACTGAATGTCTGGTGTACCGCCGGGGAACAATCTTAGCTCAAGACTATCGGGGATGCTTGTTAAGAATATTCGTATATTGTGCTGGGGAATGTTGAGATCCGCGGGGGATACCCAACTTCCTTAAGGCTGATTGTATAACTTGTTTGGGGAGAGTGCATTGATTTGCTGACTTTCTCTCTGGGGAATTGAGGTATATTGGTTGTTCTTCAGCCGAACCTATCTTAGTACCTTGGTGGACAGAGCCATTAGATCGTTTGGACAACTCATCATTGCCCCTGTTTCTGAGGTGGGAGAGGAAGACCTGTGAGGTGCTGATAGTTGTTGATGGACGAACCTTCTTCTGGCAGGCCGGTGACAAGGTGACAGGACATAGTCGTACGTTTTGATCCCTAACTTTTGCCTGGACCGCCCTTTCGGGTTTTCAGTCCACCGGGATACCCATTTTTTCCCAAGCCGCCTTTTCAGGTTTTCGACTTGCCGGGTGTACAGATTATTTTCATTTCATCCCTTATTTTTGCCCGAACCCTTTTGGTTCGCCGGGAAGCCCTTATTTTTGCCTAGGCATGTCAACCTAGCGGGTCTTTAATTATGCGTAGTATTTTTCGACTATGTCCGTTCTCTCGGAATGTAGGGAATTGCCCCTGTTAGAATTGTTTTTCCATGCCACCAGAAGACGTTTAATCAGGCAAGATCCGTTGCTGGAATTCATGTCCAATGCCCCAAGCGACTCAGGCGGAGATTTGCCCCTGGCTATTTGACATTTTGAGAGATTCCCTGAATCTTGACCTAACTGCCCCGGATGATAGACCATGATCATGCCATGCCCCTTGATTGGAAGTGTCTTTGTTCACTAGGCTTTCATCGTGCGAATTTCCTAGCTGTTCAAACAAATAGTCATATGCAAACAATGTTATATCAAAAATGCAAAGCTTATGTCTGTCTTGAAGATTTTGAAAATGCATTCTTTTTCATAAAACAAGTGAATGTTTGTAAAACGTGATGTCAACTCCGTATTTACCGTAGGCCTTAAGGAGTCAGGATACCTTTCGTAACAGTACGCTTTCGAACTAACCCATGCTTCAGCTAGGATTTTTAAGGGTTGTAGCGTGGCCTGGTTCATGGTTTAAGAAACAAAGGATAAAGGCTCAAGTTTTATTTGTACCCACCCGCTCTTCGTGATGTTCTTCAAACCTAAACTCAGTTGGTCGTGCGTTAGACCTTGTTTGAGTCCTTGTCCTGATGTTCCAATGATGGTTCAGATATTGATAGCTTATTTTGAATAGGCAGTCATTCCTTTTTGTTATTGAGGGTTTGTGTGACCTCTTCCCCTTTTTTTTTGATTTCGTTATCCCTGTTTTTTGCCTGAACTATTCTTGTGGGATTACAGTCAGCGGGATGCCCCAGTTTTGTAAGTCTCTTTCCTAGGTTTTGACTTAATGGGTTCTTATTTTGAAAGATAATGACTGCCTTTCTTTATTGATTATTTGGAACCATCACTGTCTTTCTTTGTTTTGTAAGGACCTCTTTGGTGCCATTCGTTATGCACTTGGATCAACTGAGAGAACTACCCTGCCCCAGGTTATCATTAAGGGTTTTAATTTTCGAAAAGAAAAACTCCTACTTCTTTGGCTCAAAGGGGTTGACGAGGGATTATCTTCCTTATAACTCCAGTGTTTAGGGATTGAAACAATGCCTGTACCTCATCAGCGGGGTCTGTTCAAAAGCCTACTGTAGATTGTGGTATCGTTTTCGTCATCCTCCCTTAAGAGGCTTAGAATTATTAATCGAGCGTTGATCATCAGAAAAAATATGAAAATAATTTGCATATAGTGAATACGAATATATTGCTTCAAAATAGACATATGCGATGCATTAATGAAATAACAACGTTTAACATGAGTAAATGTTTGAACAAAAGAAAATTTACAACTTGAAAATCCTAATGAACAAAAGTCTTTTCATCTCAGGGCTTGTTATTTCAAATGGTGAGCCTTGGAGGGATGGTAGAAAAACTCAGCCTGACCATCTTGTGTGAACTCCAATGCTCCTTCATCAATCAGGTCCTGGATCTTGTTCTTCAGAGCCCAACACTCATTTGTATCATGTCTTGGACTGGCAGAGTGGTAGGCACACCTTTTATTGGGATGATAGGTAGGAGCTGCTGTGTTGGGGTTCCGGGGATGAGCCTTTAATGTGATCAGATTCAATCTCAACAGGCGTTTTAGAGCTTGAAACAGCGACATATTGAGCTGGGTGAATTGCCTCCTGGGTTTGTCTGGCTGAAGCTGGTGAGGTTGATGCTGAATTTGTGACACTGGAGCCATTTGAGGAGCTCTCCCCTTATCTCCTTGTCTCAAAGATGGTTGAATGATGACAGGCTCTTTACCCTTAGACGTTTTCCCCAGTTGGTTACCCTGAAGCAGTTGGTTGATGTGAACTCCGAGCTCTTCTTGTCTTTGAGCTAAACCTTGAATGGCAGTCACCTGCCCCAGCATCTGGGCTCTCATTGCATCCACTTCAGCTTGCAGACGTTTCAGCCGTTCGTCCTCAGCGCTGTTCCTGACCAAAGTCCCCATGAGAAGTGTTCTCAGCTCCTCCTGCCCCTTGGATAGATTCAGGAGGATTTCCCCGAACCGAGTCTCTTGAGCAAGAAGGTCCTGGTTATCTTGTTGGGAAGCCATTGCTGAAATAAACAGCGAGAGAGGTAAGTGACCTGCAACAAGGATACCTGTTATGCAATGATGTGTATGATATGCACGCAATGTTTTCAAGGACCTCGCGGGGTAAACAAGAAATTTGTTAAAATTTGAAACTGGTAGCTTGATTGAAGGCACCGTATATTGTTGAGAGTCCTTCTTCAAGGGTCAAAGGCTCACCATATCCAGTGGGTCATAGCCCCTGACAACCTTGGCTTAGAGGAAAATAAATCCCCTTTGCCCCTTGCTAGACAGTTTGGTTCATCGTGACCTGCACCACAGACCCTTGAGATCCTTGAAATGGATTAGTCCTTATACGGGATGTATGCAATGGTATGATGTTATGCTATGCATGGGATAACGTAGGTAACCCTGTTATGAGTCCCAATTAAGGACTGCAAACCAAAACCTGCAAGAAACTTAGTAAACCCTGTTATGAGTCCCAATTAAGGACTATAAACAAAACCTGCAGGGAGCTCAAGTGTCAGATAACAAGCATGCAAATAGTCAAGTTGGAAGGCACACAAGTCATACAAGAGAAACCCTTAGAGTTTAGGCCATCATGAAGTTTAGGTACTACCCTCTTTCAGTTTCGTTGGTTAAGACCTGTCCTATCAAAAGTAACCGGGTTCTAGAGGATCTCAATATCATCGACTACCCTCGATCGGTCATGACTCCAGCATCGCAATCTTTTCTTGCGGCCAAAACCATCGCGAGAGTTTAGCCTCAATGAGTGTAGCATACTGCTACTGTTCTATGGCCAAGTTGGGTCAATTTAGGGTTCTAAGGTCTGTTGGTGTTTAATGACTCCTCAGAAGACCCATATTCTCCTCGTTGCGACACAAGGGATATCGGTACAGACCAAGGTGCCACACCAACGTAGCCACTGCTTCACCCATGTCGGTCTACGCCGGACAGGTCCCTCACAGCTTATGCTACCTAAACAGGGTATCCCCAGATCCGGGTTAGGATCTATGTAACTCCCATGCAACCCACAATTTAAAGCAAGCAAGTCAATACAATTGAAAACACAAGTTATGAACTACCCTAAGGCACACCTCACTTTAAGAATCCCCAGCAGAGTCGCCAGTTCTGTGATTGGTGGTTCTGGAACTGACTGTTTAACGCTGGTTCGCGAAATGTTGCGGAAGCAAGAGTCGCCACCGTCTTTTATTTTCTCCAAATGGAAAGGACAAAAGCACAGAAAAATTCCTTATAGAGATTGCTCTCGGTTCGGGAGGTAGATTTATAGAAAGGGAAGGTGTTAGCACCCTCTATATCCATGGTTATCCATGGGCTCTTAGATACTTGCTCATTGTGTTTTCAAAAATGGGTTGTTTGCTTTTCAACTGTGGGTTTTAAAAAGTTTCTTTGAAAATTTCAGTTCGACTCTTGTATCGGTCCTCAAGAGTGTTTGAAAAGTTGCTTTCGAAAGCTTTTTGAAAAGTGTCGGTGTGAAAAGTATTTTTGATTTGTTTTGAAATTAGAGCAAGTATCTAGAGTCGTCTACCTACCCTAAGGAATTCGTCTGTGTAAATGTCCTTAAAGTAGTGTTATCCCACCATTGAGAGGTAGGTAGCACCACCATTGGAGGTGTTCGGGTCAATTCGAGGGTTCGGGACATGGTGATCACCGGAGCAATAGGAAGACACCTTAGAAGCTACCCTCATGCCATGTTCATGGACATGAGGACTTACTAAAACATCCTCTACTCGACGATCACCTTTCGAGGGGCAAGGCAATAATGAGGCGTACCCTAGGGGTGGTGTGTGATTTGTGTATCGTTTTCAGATATTTTTGTCTTGTTCATGCATTGGTGATTTACGCGTTGCTTTTAATTTTAGCATTCATTCTTTCATGCAGTTTAATTAACAGTTAAAAAGATGCGAGAATTAAAAGTCCTACGCTATTACAAAGGCGCGGGTCCACATCGCCAAATTTAATCCAGGACCCGATTTGAAATAAAATAAAGTGCGAGAAATAGATAAATGTCTAATTAAGCTGTTACATGGCTTTGGGAGAATTACATTATATTCACAAAAAGAAATAAAAATGCGAAGAGAATTAAAATCGGGAATGCGAGGGCGTTGGACCCTCTTTAAAGAAATTAAATTACAATTATGAAATTAATTAATTAAATTAAACCTAGAATTAAAACTAAATTAATTAATAAGATTTATTTACAAAAGGTATTAAATAAAATATTTTTGTTTTTTTTGTCTTTTTGATTTTTTATTTTATTTTTATGTTTTATGAAAATATATTAATTTAAAGAATTACATTGAAACTAAATAAACTAATAAAAATAGAAAAAAAAATAAAAAGAATGAAAGAAGACAAACCAATGGGGGTGTTGACCCCAAACTGGAGGTTATGTGGTGAGTAATTAGGCCCAAGAAGCTTGGCCCTTTCTGACTTTTCAATGATCATGTGTGTATGCGTTGACTGAAACATTCCATAGACCTTAGATCCTGGCCACTGGATGGATGTTGTAGGACAAGTGGCGTGCTGGAGTGTAGAGTGCATGGTAGGCCTTTGGTGAGAAGCTGCATGGAATCAGGTTAAAAGAAAATATATTGAGAAAGGAGGGGACCTGGGAATCGAACCCAGGTCCCAGAGTTTACCAAACCAATGCCCTGCCAATTGTGCTGTTGATCTTCTTTGTTAATTATAGGGAACACAATTATTATAAGAAAAAATAAAAGTTAGTGGTCTGAGTCAGTAAAACGCGCGCCAATCTTTGAATAACCCAATGAACGCTAGCCACGCATGCTTCTTCTCCACTCATTCTGCATTTTGCCTGAAAAAACAAACTGGATAGCGGGGTTTTTAAACCCCCACTAAGTGCTGCATACAAAAATAGCGAATAGCACCCTGTTAATCATAAATTAATCGCGAGGTATGGAATCAATTGGTCATAAGCTTCTGGTTTCAATGGTGTGGGTCTCATGGTCTGATTTTTCCTGAAGAGGAAACCCCTAATTTTGCAACTCTGAAACCCTAGCAAGCTTCAATGGTAACTTCACGTACATAGCACAAAACTCAATTAAATTGCATGGTTAGTTTCAGCATGATTAGATTAGTGTAAAACAACAATTAAATTGTATGAAAAATGCCCAGAAATTGAAATACGATTATGCATAAAGTATGAGAAATTTCAACTTCTATCTACCAATTCTTGATGCTATGGGCGTGGAAGAGGATTCAGTCAGGTTCAGTGATGCCTCAGAAAGCTTTTTCAATTGGTTAGAAGCCTTGAATCGTCCTCTACTGCAGTTTTCAGTTTTGACTTTTTTTTCAAAAATTGCAAAGTGTGTTTATGGCTTGAGCGCAGCTTCCAGGGTTTTTAGCACTATGGTTTGCATCTATATATGTATGCCAATGGATTAGGGTTGAATTTTGAGTCCAAAGATCCTTGCATTGATGTATGAAATATTTGATTTTCCATGAATATTTTTCCAATCTTTTTCATGTGTTTTTGATTCCAATCATGGCCAATCTTTCCAATTTTGTTGTGCACGAATCTTGAATGACCAATGGGAGCAAATGCTGCATAAAAAGATTCACATACATTTATTTTAGTATTTTTTTCATATTTTATTTTATTAAATGAATTAATGGTAATTAAAAATTCAAATAAATAATAAAAAATGATGAAATAAATCCCCATTGGGCCAAATGGTCGTGCATAGCCTTTGGATGATGAATCTTGGAAGAAAATGTGGCCCATTAGCAATTTTAAGGCATTTGAAGCAAAGTTGACTTTTCAAAATTCCCAAACATTTCCCAACTTCCACAAGGCATATCTTGCTCAATCTTTACGTTTTGATCATGTTCTTGGACATTTTGGAAAGGTCTGGAAGTCCTCTAACCAATGCCTTTGGTCCCATGTCATTTTGATTTACCAATCTCAAGTTATGGTCTTTGACTTAAAGTCCCTTTTTGTTGACTTTTGAAAATGACCTATAATGTTGAAATTGATAACTTTTTGTGAGAGCATTTCTTGGACTTGAAGTGTGAATAGGAGTTGTAGGAAATGTATTTCTCTTCAAAATGAGCTTTGGATGGAATTTTTCTTATGAACCATGTGGAAGTTATGCCTTGGTCAAGTTACATTTGACTTTTTCAACTGTCCAAATATGGAAACTTTTGCATCTTGAGACTTTTTGAGCCATGCTTTGAGAATCATGATCAAGAATTGATCAAATGATGTTTGTGGCTTCAAAATAAGATGTTGACCAAAAATTTGAACTTTTGACTGTCAAATGACCATTTTGCCCCTGCAGTTGACTGTAGGGCAATTAGGGTTTTTGACTGTGCAATTTTGTGCTGTAAGTCTTGAAACTTAGCATGAGGATGCTTGACCATGTTTATAGGCATGTGGGACTTGATTGGACCCTTGGAAACTTCATTTTCTTTGTCAGAACCAAAACCCTAGTTTTTGACTGTTAGGAGACCCTTGAACTGTGCAAACCTTGGGGAGATTTTGAAGCATGCTCTTTGCAAATCTTGAAGAATATGGGAGGGTAAATTTTGGGGTACAACAGTAGGCAAAAGTAACATTTTGTTTCGGTAACTTATGACCCTTCAAAAATGGGCTGAACATTCTTGATTGATCTCACATCAAAGGTTTAAAGCTCCAAAAGCTAAGAAGTTTTTTTTGCTCCAACCGAAATTCAACGAAACACGCACGGTAATGATAATACTTTGGACAAAATGCACAAATGAAAAGGTACATGTTTTCAAAAGCTTTGTAGAATAGTAGCATAATTTTGTAATGATGGTATGCACAAATCATTTCATGCTTAAATTTTTCAAACTCATGCTATCTTGCTTGAATATCATAGCCAACAAACAAGAAAAGTGAGGAGCCTTCCATTGTGCACAAAAAGAAATATTTATGAATAATCCTTGATTGAAACTCGATTGGTTCATGAGGAATCTAAACGATTACTTGGATAAATTCTCTTGTGAATCATGAGCTCAAGAATAGAACAAATTATGAGGCAAACAACTCAAGTATAACCCTCATAAAATCATGAAAAAGCCTAGCAAAAAAATCACTTGACTAAACAACTGAAGTATATAGTTGGGGAGAAAAGAAAAGAAAGAAAAAGATTTCATGAGAAGAAAGAAAAGAAAGAAAATGATATAATTGGGGAGAAAAGAAAAGAAAGAAAAAGAATTCATAAGAATAAAGAAAAAGAAAGAAAAAGTAAACTCAAAACATGAAACCTCCTCAAAGCCAAAAGAAGCATAATTTATAAAAGGAAAAAGATTAGAAACCTCATCTTACAAATACACCACCTATCCTTGGTACTCATGCTCATGAGAGATTTCAAAAAGAAAAATCGTCAAAGATAAAATCATGAATTGATCAAGATGTTGACAAGGTTATTCAAGAGAGTTCAACACACCATTTAAACTTAAAAGGAAATCTTCATCATTTTTATGAAGAAAGAGTGTTAGGATGGTTCAAGAAAAGAAAAATATGGCTTGCATTAATGAAAGCATGAAATGATCCTTGTATGGAACATTATTACATTATCATGCTTAATTTTACCAAAGTGAAAAACAGAACAAAAAGCCATTGGTGGAAGCATACTCCAGATTTGAACCATAGCTTTTCACGAATTCGATGGAAACAAAAAAAAAGGATGAAGAGAAGTTTTTTTATCATTGATTGAGGAAAATCAAGAATTTAAGTTGGGGAGAATTTGATAAATGCTCAAAAAAGACAAAAAGTCTTTTACAAAAGTCGAGCATTTAGCGAGTTTTCTAATGCATTTAATCATACAAACCAAGTATTTTATCAAAGAAATGGTATTCTTACTAACTATGCTCAAACTTTGCAGGAAAGAAGACCATAAGATGAGGAAAATAAGAAAAAACATTCTCCTGTTTCGCTACAGCGAAATTCCAGAAAAAGAACGTTCGCTAAGCGAACTCATCTCGCGAAGCGAAAGTAAAATTCCAGAACTAAAGACCCCAGGTTCGCTGGAAGTGAAAGAAAGCGAAAGGCAGTGAAAGCCCGATTCTCTTTGCGATACTAACTTCACATAATGAAACCAAGTCAGTAGCAAAAGTTCTACAGTTCGCTGGAAGCGAGGAAGAGCGATGTCCAGAAGTTATGATTCCTTAAAGCTGAAGTAACAGAGTTCACGAAGTGAGTATTAGACCGTGAAGCGAACTTTGGCGGCCTCAGAAGACAAGTTGCAAGACATAAACTTAATTGAGAAGAAACAGAGGCCTCGCAAAGCGAAGTATGGTTTGCTCAACGAACTCAGGCGGCCAGGAAATATATAAAAGGGACCAAGATCAGTTTCAGAGAGATATCTAGTTTTGAGAAATTATATTGTGATATTACTAGAATATAGAAAGATTGTAATAGATAATTAGGAGAGGGAATCGAAGATACGAGCTGGATACACATCAAAGATCGAGGAATCGTCATTGATGCTCACTCATCTCCAACTCTTCCTTTTTATGCAAGCTACCATGAGAATGGATAGCTAAACTCTCTCTTTCTAGGGATTGGAATTCTCTACCAAATCGTATGTATCTTATTTGATTATGCTTTTAATATAAAGAATGTTTTCACGATTATTGATTTTATCTTCTTTATAGTGCTAAATCTTACTGAATCTAATTCATAATGAAAATTGCATTTGAATTCAAGAACAAAAGATAAGAATCACTTAAATACTAATTTCTAGATATAAAATTAGGTTTAAGATCCATTTCAAATACTTGAACCTATGAGTAATTGAGTTGTTTAATCGATTGAGATATCGTTAATTAAACAAACTGAGGAAAATCGTAAAACTATTGTGTAGACATACATATGGTTTTGACATAATACATTGAAATATGAATGAAAACAGAACTAACACGAGTAATCAATCTGATACATATGTGACGGTAGAGGAAAACCAGTCCCTGCAAGATTATCTCCCATAAAACCTTTCCCTTACGTCATTTTCGTTATAAGCTATTTTTTCGTATTTTAGTTACTTTTCAATTATCATGTCTTACTCGTGCTTTAACTTTAAGGATATTGGTAATCCAAGTGTTAGTGATACGCTCCAGTCTCTGGATACGATATACAAAATACTTCTTTTGATAATACACAACATCACGCATCCAGAATCTTTGGAAATGATCAACTTGGGCACCGAGGAGGCAAAGAAAGAGGTCAGAATAGGGAGTGATTTAGAAGAAAGTTTGAAGGAAAGACTGATTGAAGTTCTCCATGAGTATGTTGATATCTTTTCCTGGTCCTATGAAGACATGCATGGTCTGGACAGTGATATTGTTGTACATAAGTTACCTCTTCGAGAGGAATATCCTCCGATCAAATAGAAGCTTAGAATAACTCATCTTCAGATGTCTAAGAAGATTAAAGAGGACGTTTAAAAGTAGTTTGATGCAGGTTTATTGAAAGTAATTTCGTATTCCCCATGGATTGCTAATATTGTGCCCGTGCCAAAGAAGGATGGAAAAGTTAGAATGTGTGTTAACTACATGGACTTGAACAGAGCAAGCCCTAAGGATGATTTTCCGCTTCCCCATATTGATATTTTAGTGGATAATACAACTCAATCAAAAGTGATTTCCTTCATGGATGACTTTTTTGGTTACAATCAGATAAAGATGGCTCCAGAAGATATGGAGAAAATAACTTTCATTACACCATGGGGAACTCTTTTCTATAAGGTGATACCCTTTCGAATGAAGAATGTAGTGGCAATGTATCAACGTGCTATGGTCACTCTCTTTCATGACATGATTCATAAAGATATTGAAGTCTATGTTGATGATATGATTGCCAAATCATAGACAGAGGAAGAACATCTGGTCAATTTGTAAAAAAAACTATTTGAATTTGAACAAGTGCACCTTCGGGGTGGGATCTGGAAAGTTGTTGGGCTTTATTGTAAGAGAGAAAGGTGTCGACGTTGATCTTGCTAAAGTAAAAGCAATTCAAGAAATTCCTAAACCAAAAATAGAAAAATAAGCATGTGGTTTCTTAGGGAGGTTAAACTACATTTTTAGATTTATCTCTCATCTCACAGCCACGTGTGGGCCATTGTTTAAATTGCTAAAGAAAGATCAAGTGGTGAGGTGGAATGATAACTTTCAAAGAGCATTAAACATAATAAAATAATATTTATAGGAACCTCCGATCCTCATGCCTCCAGTGGAGGGAAATCCATTAATCATGTATCTAACAGTCCTTGAAAATTCCATGGGTTGTCTGCTCGTTCAACATGACGAGACAGGAAAGAAAGAATAAACCATTTATTAATTGAGTAAGAAGTTTACAGAGTGCGAGGCGAGGTACTCTTTGCTTGAAAAGACATGTTGTGCACTTGAATGGGCTGCCAAGCGCATGAGGCATTATATGTTAATGCATACCACTTAATTGATATCCAAGATGGATCCTATCAAGTACATTTTTGAGAAGCCAGCTCTCGCAGGCAGGATGGTCTGTTGGCAGATGATTTTGACTAAATACGACAACTAGTATACTACTCAGAAAGCCATCAAGGGTAGTGTATTGGCAGACTATCTTGCTCATTAGCACGTGGAAGATTATCAACTGATGTAGTTTGAATTCCCATACGAAGACATCATGTATATCAGGGATTGTAACATTCCTAGCCCAGAGGAAGGACCCAAACCAGGATCATGATGGACGATGGTGTTCGAAGGTGCCTCAAATGCTATAGGTAATGGTGTCGGAGCTGTTATTATTTCTCCTAAAGGTTTTCATATCCCTTTCAAGGCTAGAATTTGTTTTGATTGTACCAACAACATGGCAAAATATGAAGCATGTATCTATGGGATTGAAGTCGCAATTGATTTGAGAATCAACTTTTTAAAAGTTTACGGAGACTCAACTCTTGTGATTATCCAGGTTAATGGAATATGGGAGACTCGTCACCCAAATCCGATCCCCTACAGAGAACATATTATGAAGTTGATTCCTTACTTTGAGGAAATCTTGTTTGAACACATCTCGAGGGAAGAAAATAATCTTGTAGATGCTTTGGCTACTCCGTCATCCATGCTTAAAGTGAAGTGGGCTAATGATGCACTTTAGACACTATTATGAGATTGGATGAGCCAACATTTTTTAAAGCTGGAGCGAAATTGGATGGTAATCCATGGTTTCATGATATCAAGAAGTACCCGGAGACTCATGAGTATCCAGAAGAGGCATCTGTTACATACAAGAAATTTTTGAGAAGGATGTCAGCAAATGTTACACCCCAAAAAATTTACCTCCTATTTTCTTTAAGGCATTCTTCTAAGATTCTTAAATACTCAAGGATTCTCAAGAGTTGGTCAGAAAAACTCACCTTGTAATCAATGGGGTCCAAAACTAGGGTTTCATCTTGTACAAGGGAGAATGGTTTGCAAGGGTCTCAAATGACTTTCATGGTTCATCATAGGTCCTCAATAATGCTCATGTCATGTTTCAAGTCTTGCCTCACATGTTTGCTCAGTCAATGGCTTCACGATTTTTTGTCAACATCAACATTTTGAGGTGATATTCATCATTTGATCAAGGATTGATCATGATTTCTCAAGGAAAGCCCTCAAATCATCGAAGGCCAAAAATTGCCAAAATTAGGGTTTTGACTGAAGATAACTGATCATTGACTTTTGGCCTAGTGCATGACCTAATGACTTAAAGCATGATCTTAAGGGTTCAAATACAACATCTTGACCTGGTTACATGGATCAAGACATTTCCAAAGATGTAATTAATTGATAGTTGAAGAATTGAACCAATTGAATGAAAAGTCAACAGTCACTCAAAAGTCAAACTTTGACTTTTTGGTCAATATTAGAATTCAAAAGTCAAGAATCATCAAGATATTCAAAACTATCAAACTTGATCATCAAGAATAAAAAAGTCAACAAAAGTCAAAATTTGGAAAAATTTCTAACACTTAGAAAAATTCTAAGTGTTTCTGTTCTTAACAAAAGTCCTAACTTCATAGCCATTTTTCACTAAGATCCAAGTTGATTCAAAGAAAACTTTCAACATGAAAGTTGTAGAGATTGATGAATTCTACAACTTTGTCAATGAGGATTGATTTCCAAAAAGTGCTTGGATTAAGAGATATGAGCCCATGAAGTTGTGATATTTTTTATCCAACACTTAGAAAAAATTTCAACTAGTTTTTGTCAGTTTTTCATCTCAACTTCTTGGCCAATTTTCACCAAATTTCCATTTGATTTAGCCAAAACTCATAACATGAAAGTTGTATGCAATGTTTCAAGATTTCCAAAATTTCCAAGAACACAACTTTATCATGCTTGAGCTACATGTTTCGAAGAGATGAAGTTGGGTATCTAAGGTTGCATTATAGGTCATTTTGTGACAAGTTCATAACCAAAACATCAAGTCATGCTGCATAATCTCACTTTTCAGGTCCTTTAGTTTGCAAATATCCATATGATTAAATGTTTACACAATTTATTGAACCATTATCCAAGTGTTTGAGCCATTACCAAATGATTTTTCCATTTATGGCACAAAGGCACCATTGCCATTTACATAAAGCATGCTTTATGCAATTGTCAACTCTCATTGAGCCTCTCACCTGTTTCATCTGCACACACTCAACCTAAAAACTCAGAGGAACATGTTTAAAGTATCTAACAACTCTAGAAGGCATGGTACTATGCATTGAAACTTGGATTTCACAAGAAATCACAAGTTGCATTTCAACTAAGCCAAAACTTGATAACTTGTAAACCAAGTCCCCTCATCCTCTGAACCTTTTCCCTATAAATATAAGGTCCATTTGCAAGCCAATACAAAAATTCACAGCCTCTTAAACCTCTCATACTCTCAAAAATTAGAATTGTACACAAAACTTCCATTTTAGAGCTTTGAAGTCTAAATCTTCGAATCTCTCAAACCTTACAACCTTTGTCCAAACCAATCATCCAAATACTTCATATGCATCATATATAACTTATCCATACTCCTGTTTCCTCACTGTAACATCATCTTCATCATCCACCATTTTCAAATTCCAACCTTGCAACATGACTTGGGTAGATCGTTGCAGTCACTCTCAAAGTAAAGTAAGGATTACAATACACTCCTTAAGGTCCCAACAAGCTAAAACAAGCATAACCTTGCTTCTTGAAGTGCTTGAAGAAGCGTTGGACTTTCTCCATCTTGGTACATTTCTCAAACTTTGAACTCCTTATTTAGGCATCCTTTATGCATACATTCCAAAGATAAAATGTAGATATCATATCTATAAAGCTAACCATATCTTTAGTTTCCGTTTTAATGGACTGTGTGATGAGAATTTTGGAACTGGAATTTCTGAACCATTAGGGTTTTTGTTTGGTACTGAGCAAAATTCGTTTTAACCATTGATCTATAGTTTTTTAAAGTTATATGGTTGAATTCGTGGTTAAAATTCAAACAAGTTTGATATTGATATCTTTCAATTTGGTTGAGAAATGAAGCTTTTACAAAATTTAAAAATATTGTTGTTGTTGCTGCGCAAGGAAGAAGAAGAAGTGGGAGTTTCAAATTTGAAATTTGAGTTCATACTATATTTACTGGGGGGGGGGGAATTTCATAACCGAATGAAATAGCTACCCCAGTGGTAAAACAAACGCGCGCTAATGTAAGGGACCTGGGTTCGAGCCCAAGTGGTACCCTTTTATTTTTCACATATTTATTCATTTCAGATTCAGTGCAAACAAAGCCCAAGTCACACATAGTGTACCTCATATCACAACCATCATATCCTAATCAGGACTTCATCATCATCATCATCCAACACTTAGAAACTCACCCCATGGTGTACCTTCACTGAAGCCACGTACAGGATCACCAGGATGAACTTCTTGGGCGTGAATATCAGCTACTATCAGCACCCCCCATCTACTGAATTACAACAAGCCCATTTCCTTATCTTTTTTATTTTATTTATTTCGAACAAACTTCTTTGGGCTTAGCCCTCTTGGCCCAGCGCCCCAATTTCTTGTCTCACCCCCTTTTTTACTTCTAACCCAGGCCCAATCTTTTGTATTTCTTCATATTTTCTTTACTTTTATTTATTTATTTCATTTAATTAAAATATAAAAAATAATTTTATTTTAAAAAATGATTAGGTTTAGGTTAATCCATATTTTGACATTTTTATTTTGTTGATTAAATAAAATTAATTAGACATTAGTTTTTGATTAACTTAATTATCTTCCAATTAATTTAAAATTAGGTTTAAATTGACATAAAACACCAAAAATATTTTCTAAATACTTAGAATTCTTTAGATTTTAATTAATTAATTTAATTTGTTGATAAATTAATTTAATCACACCTTATTTTATTTTAAATAATTAAATTATAAATAAAATTAGAATTAGATCTAACTTTTTATTTCACATTTCAAATATTTTCTAAACAAAGAAACAACAAAATATTTTCTTAAAATACTTAGAATCTTTAGGGTTTTTGCATATTTCCCCTTTCTATCTCCATGCATTTGTTTATTTTTCGCATTAATACAATTATGTAACTGTCAAAAGTTTGTAATAGATAATTAGGGTTTATTGTTTTCCTCCCCATTCATAAACTTGTATCCCCATCCCTAAAGCGTTGTAATAGCGTAGGACATTTAATTTCCTCAATTTACTGCTTTTCTTATTACTGTTAGTAATTAGGATTTGTATGGAAAAATTAAAATCAATCATTAGAAAACATAATCTCAAAGATAAATACTTGAAATCAAAACACTTTGCACACACACACGCCTCTAGGGTAACCTCACTTGTTGACTCGGATAAAAACAGTCATGTCCCTCGAACATGGGATGCTTTAGCAAAGATCCTTAATCAAATGATCGTAGTCCCTCGATGATTCTTTAATGCTGCCTTCGATAAACGATCTTAGTCCCTTACGAAAATTTCTAAAGCATCTTACAAGTTGCCTTCTATAATTGTACAATGACCCACGCCTGTCCCTCACATTTAATGATATAGCTTCCTACTAACTAATGGTAGGTAAGCACCATCTAAAGGAGGAGGAAAATAACAAAGCCCTTTTAAGTAGGTAGATCTCTCGTAATCACTTGCTCACAAACTAAAACAACTTTCACACTTAACACCTTCAAAATAACTACTTTCAAAATGCTTTTTAAACACTCTTGAGGACTGGTACAAAGGTTATTATAAAGCAAATTGCCTTACATTGACATTTTCAAAACACCTTTCCAAAACAAACACTTTCATCCAATAAATATTTTCAAAACAAACATTTTGTATACATTCTCACCGATACGAGAATGATTACAAAATTGTCGCACTTAGGCATTTTCAAAATATTTTCAAACATACACAAACAAAAAGCATTTTAAAAAGTGATCAAGCAAGAGCCCGTAGATAACTATGAATGAAAAGGGTGATAACACCTTCCCTTTTCATAACCTACCCCCCGAACTCAAGAAAATTCTCAAAGGTCTTTCCTGTTCTTTTCACCTTTTCTTTTATTGGATAAAAGAAAAGTCGATGGTGACTCTTGCTATCCGCAACATTTGCGATAAAATGCAAAACCAAAAGTCATTTCTCCCACCGTATTACAGAACTGGAGACTCTGCTGGGGAATTAAATTCCAAAAGTGGGGTTACCTTAAGAGTTAGATCACCTTTATTGCTTTACTTGTTTGCCTTGTATGCTTTATATTTCGGGATATGCTCAGGTTTATTTCTTGTATAGATCGTATACCTGGATCTGGGGCATTTTAGGTAAGTAGCAATAGATCGTGGAAAGTGTACGACGTAGACCGATACGGTTGAAATGATGGCTACGTTAGTGTGACACATTGGTTTGTGCTGGTGTCCCTTGAGTAAGTCAAGGAGAATGTTGGGCTTCCGTGTGGCGTCATTAGCACTAACTGGCCGTAGAACCTTAGTTGATACAACTTAGCCATTACAAAGTAGTGAGATAGCTGGCTTTGGTGCAGACTGAAGTTGGTTGATAATCGATGCTACACTCATTGAGATTGGACTTTCGGGATATTTCGGTTGCAATTTAGATGCTTGTGCTGAAACAATGCCTGAGAGAAAGATCAGTGATATTGAGGCTCCTAGAACCCAGTTACTTCTTTTTAGGACAGGTTAAGCCAACAAAAACTTCAAGAGGGTACTTACCTACAAACTCCATGCAAGCTTAAACCTAAGGCCTTGTGTGTTTTGTTTGTGTTTGATTAATTATTTATACATAACATCATAACATTGTGACATCATTACACATATCATTTTCACTAACCATTTCAAGGACCTAGGGATTTATATTTGTTATGTTTTGTAGGTTATGGCCTCCGCTTGCAGAAACACTATCTAGATCAATTTTGTGAGGATACCTCCTCAACTTAAAGAGTTATTCTCAAGGGTTCCCGAAAGTTCTCCATTCATCAAAAGACATAGTCGACTACTCAATTTGGTTACCTCGGGTTTTGAAGAAGACATGATGAGTGTTTAATTCCAGTTCTTTGACCCTGTACATCACTGCTTCACTTTTCCCTATTATCAGTTGGTACCCACAATGTAGGATTTTTCTCAATTACTGGGAGTGCATGTTCTCAATCAAATACCTTTCACCGTTTTAGAGAAAGATCCACAACCTGAAGAAATTGTAGCAGCCTTACATTTGAAGTGGTCCGACAATGTATCAAATTGGGAAACAAGGAGTGAAGTCAAGGATTTTCTAGCTAAATTTATGTTAGAGAAGGCTCGACTATTTTTGGATTCTATGAGTTTTCAAGATTTCAAAGAAATTTTGGCTTTGTTAATCTATGCTTTTGCGTTATTCCCTAAACCATACCAACTCATAGATGTGAACGCCATCAAGATATTTATTTCTCGTAACCATGTGCCTACTTTGCTTGAAGACGTTTTACATTCTCTTCACACTCTTACTATGAGGAAGCGAGGGAATCTTATGTGTTGCATACCTCTTCTATCAAGGTGGTTTATTTCGCACCTTCCCCGATCAGTATTGAAGAATGAACAAGGTCTGGGATGGTTGCAAAGAATGATGTCACTCTCTCATTCAAATATCTATTAGTGTTCCCGGTCTCTGGAAGATATTACTATCATTGACCGATGTGGGAAATTCTCTAATGTTCCACTCCTTAGCATTATGGGAGGTATTACTTATAACCCTTCTCTGGCTCTACGACAATTTGGTTATGCTCGAAGAGAGGGTCCTCGTGACGCACTTATCTAGGGTATTATGTTCCACTACAAGAATGAATTTCAAGGTTATCGTTAAAGGTTTATACGTGCTTAGAGCATGGTAAACAAGGTTGATAGCAAAACTTTAGGACAAAATAATTCTACCCCTTTGGAGCTCTATCTCAAATGGGTACGAGCTCGAACTCAAATCCTTATGATGCCATATCCAGTTGTTCTACCGGTGATATTAAAGCCTGTTGTTGAAGGAGATGTTTCTTGCATCATCCTCCATCCAGACATGTCCACTGACCTCGAGAATTGCAGAAGTCCTGGATTCAACTCAAGGAAGAACGGGACACCTTTGAAGCTCAATTCTATGGAAGTGAAAATAAAGTGTTGGAGCTCATAAAGAAAATTCATGAGGAGCAAAGCCTTAATGCATACATCGACACGAAAAGGAAGCGTCTGTGGGAGACTTAAGTCTTAGGTTTTAGAAGTTCATATTGTTGTCTCCTTGATACCCTTTTTCTTTTCATTATAAGCCTAAGAGGCAATTGTAATTTTGAACTTACTAATAAAATCTTTGTTTTTCTTTCCTTTTGATTAGAAAATTTAAATCTCCTAAGGTCCTTGAAAGCATTTAATCTACATATCATGCATCAATTCATAAGCAGGTTTTCTGATACATGTTTCCTCATCTATCTACTGTTTATATCAGTATAAGATGTCTCTCGAACAAACTATCAAGGATCTGCAAACTGAGCATGCACAATTTCAAGAGACTCTTCTGAATTTGGCAAAAGGGAAACAAGATATAATGGCGCTCTTCACCATGAAAAAGAAGACTAAGAAGCGGGTTGTTATCCTCAACATGGGGAGAAGATTCAAAGGTCATGCTCAACTAGTTCGAGTGAATGATGTTTCCTCTGAGGAAGACGACAACCAAGAGGAGGATGGCAGATGTTTCAGGGGTGAAGATAGAAATAATCAGGTTTCTGAAGATGAAGACTACTCTGACAAATAGTACCCTCCTGCAGATGACAAATACAAGCAGTTGGAAGACCGACTAAAAGCTGTGGAAATCCAGAAAGTGCCTAGATTAGATTTTGGAGATCTAGGTCTGATTCTGACGTTGGTCATCCCTCACAAATTCAAGGTCCCTATCTTTGCTAAATATGATGGGGTCTCTTATCCCAAACTTTATCTGAAGTCATATGTTCGAAAAATCCAACCTCATACTGCTGACCGGAAATTATGGGTCCATTTATTTTAAGAAAGTTTGTCTGGTACTCAACTAGAATGGTTCTACCAGCTGGAAGGAACCAACATTCACACATGGTAAAACATGGCTGATGCTTTCTACAAGCATTATCAATATAATGTTTACTTGACGCCGACTTGTGTGCAGTTGCAAAACATGTCTATGGGCTTGAATGAAGGATTCAAGGAGTATGCACAAAAATGGAGAGATCTAGTTGGAAGGGTGCAACCTACTTTGACTAATCAGGAATTGGTGGATATGTTCATGGGCAATCTGACGGGTCCATTCTTTAATTTGATGATTGGGAGTTCTTCATCGGGGTTTACTGAGCTGATTCTGACTGGCGAACAAGTTGAAAGTGGTATCAAGAGAGGGAAGATTCCGATGGGTACATCTTCTAATGCTGTAAAGAAGTTGTTCGGTGGTAAAAAAGAAACCAATGTTATCTATGGCTAGAAGAGCCGTAATAAAAATAACCACCATCAGTATTTGACAGCGATGTTGATCTCTAATCCAGCGTATGTTCAACAATCACAATAGGGCAACCAGCGTAGGTCAGACGCTCCAAGGAGGCAGTTCACCGGGATTAATATGTCATTGGCTCAGGCATTGCAACATTTATTAAAGGCTAACCTCATAACACTCCGAGATCCTCCTCCTAATCCCAACACATCCTCTTTGAAGTACAATCCTAATGCAAGATGTGCCTATCATACGAAAAGTCCTGGGCACGACACAAACAACCGTTGGGCCCTAAAAAAAAAGTTCAAGATATGATTGATAATAAGGAAATTGAGTTCGACCCTCCTGAGACTCTAAATGTGATTACTACTCCTATGCCGAAGCATGACAAAGGTATAAGTGTTATTGAAGATGTTTTGTATGTTACCTATGTAAGTGATGTTGTTACTCCTCTCTCAATAGTCAAGAATAATTTTCAACAAGTCAGTTTATTTCCGGGTTATGTTAAAGAATGTTATTCTTGTGCAGTTTAACCCAATGGTTGCGGGTTACTGAAGGAAGGAATTCAACGCCTGATGGATGGACATGTAATTTTGATTGAGAAAATTTTGTATGCTAAGAATTTATGCCGAGATTTGTCTGTCATATCTGCTACTCCTTTTAGGATAACTTCCAAGGGTCCTGTAAGGATTACTGCCCATCCAAAAGCGGCTCCTTTAATCATTACAACACCTGGGCCCATCCCATATTCCTCGGAGAAAGCTATTCCATGGAATTATGGGTATGACGTCTATTACCACGACATTAAACAAGAGTTGTCTGACGAAGATGACGAAGAGGTTGATCCCAATATTGACAATATTGTTGGGACTAGTAAAATTACTAGAAGTGGGAGGATTTTATCTCCATAAATCTCTCCAATTGTTCAACTTACAGTTACCAAGACAACTCCCGAAGCTCGAGGTAAAGAGCCAATGACAGAGCCTGCCCGGACGGAGGCACTAAAAGAAGCTACAATCAAGGATACCTATGTAGAAGAAATGGAAGAGGTTTTGAGGATCATTCGTAGAAGAAATTACAAAATTGTTGAACAAATTGGGTAGACCCCATCCAAAATCTCCATGCTATCTTTACTACTGCGTTCTGAAGCCCACGCACAAGCTTTAATGAAAATTTTAAAGACTGCTTATGTACCACAAGAGATTTCTGCTGATCAATTTGGAAGTTATGTTGCTAGCTTAATGACTGACAATGAACTAGGTTTTTATGATGCTGACCTGACTCCGGAGGGGAGAAATCATAATAGGGCCCTCTACGTCTCCATTGATTGCAAGGGCACTACGTTGGCTCACGTGTTGGTTGATATTGGCTCTTCTCTGAATCTTCTAGCAAAGGGCGCTCTTGACAGACTGGATTATGAAGGGGTCGTGCTGAAACCTAGTGACATTATAGTTCGGGTCTTTGATGGTTCCAAAAGAATGGTACATGGAGAAGTGGATCTTTCTATCAAGGTGGATTCACAAATATTTGAGTCCACCTTCCATGTGATGGATATCCGGCCAACTTATTCTTGTCTATTGGGACGCCCCTGGTTCCATGCGGAAGGTGATGTTACCTCCAATCTCCATTAGAAATTAAAGTATCTTGTGAAATGGGAGATTGTTATTGTCTGCGGAGAAGAGGAGTACGTGGTCAGCCTTCTGAATTCATTCCGATACATGGAGATGGACGGAGAATTCATCGAGACTCCCTGTCAAGCTTTTGAAGTGATTTCCACTGCTTATATTAAATATGTTTCTGCCATTCCCAAGACTACCATGGTTCAGAACAAGATGGCTTCCTTGAAAGATGCCAAAGCAATATAGAACAAGGTGGTTGTATAATTTGGGGCCAGCTTCCTGATATCCCCTATAAATATTACAAGTTTAATTTGGGCTTTACTGTAGAAGATCAAAGGGTTGTTCGTCGTGCTCGGGTTGGAAGACCTCTGTTCTGTATCAGCAATAACAAAGTCAATGCTATAGAGGATGCTGACAGTGATTGTGACTTTGACGGCTGGATCTTTCCTACCATTGGCAACAAGCTCAATAATTGGAAAGCAGAAGACATTTTCCTTATCTCCTTTATTTAGGAGTAATAACTATTTATGTTTTTATTTCTTTAAGAAGTTTGGTTATGTAATTTATTTTTAAAACAATAACATTAAACCACGTGTCTTGCCCGGGGACAATGGTTCATTTGTTAAGGGTTATCATTTCATATGTCAAATTTTCATTTAATGAAAACATTGGATATTTTGCATTCAAATTTTGCACTCTCTGTCTTTATTTTTCTTCATTGCATTTTCAAATAGCTATGTGTTCTTACACACACCCACACACTACATTGCAGATCCTCATTATGATACGGTGGGAGAACTGACTTGGGTGTTTTGCATTTTATCGCAAATGTTGCGGTTATCAAGAGTCGCCACCGACTTTTCTTTTATCCAAAAGGAAAGGCTGAAAAGAACATGAAAGACCTTTGAGATTATTTCTTGAGTTCGGGGGGTAGATTATGAAAAGGGAAGGTGTTAGAACCCTTTTCATCCATAGTTATCTATGGGCTCTTAGTTTCTTGCTAGATCATTTGGTTTTGTTTGAAAATGTGCTTTATGTGGTTTTTGAAAGTATTTTGAAAAGGCGCCATCGTTTAGGAAAACTTTGTAATAGTTCTCGTTTGTAAGAACGTATACAAAGTGTTGATCTTTTAAAAATGTTTCAAGTTTGGAAAGTGTTCTTTGAAAGTGTTGGTGTTTGTTTTGAAGATAAGCAAGAGTGTTTGATTTTAAATTGAGCAAGCAACTAGGAACAATCTACCTACTCAAAAGTCTTAGTTCATTTCTTACTTTTCTTTGATATTGTTATCTTACAATTGATTTAGTAAGAAACCCTATCTTTGGATGTAAAGGGACATACGTGGGTCATTGTATAGCCATGATAACAATGTTGTGAGATATCTTAGTAATTCTCTTTGAGGGACTAAGATCATTTTGAAAGGCAACATTTGATAGCGTCATCGAGGGACTATGATCTTGTATTTTTTTATTTCTTTTTGCTAAGATATCCCACATGCATAACATGGCCATTTTGGTAAGGCAACAAAGTGGATTTAGCCTAAGGGTGCATGTGTGAATAGTGTGTTGATTTACATGTTTGTTTATCTTGAATTAGAGTTTGCTAACTTGTTGATTTTAATTTTTCCATACAAACCCTAATTTACTAGCATTTATATATAAAACATTAAATTGTGAAAAATAAAAATACTAAGCTATTACATCAATAGGGGGTGTAAAAATTTACAAATGGGGGAATTGCAAGAAAATTAAATCTAATTAATTATTACAACCATATTGAATATTATACAAAATTGAAGATAAAATGCAAGAATGCAAAATGGAAAAAGAAATGATTTTTATTTGATTTTATGAAGGGTTTTAATCTTGACCTAATTAAGAAAATGATTAGTGAAAATCAAATAAATTTAACTTAAACTAAATAGGAAAAGAAATTAACTAAAAAAGATTTTTTAGGGTTTTTTATGAAAAACTTTTAAGAATAATATAAAAATTATTTAATTAAAATAAACCTAAATTCTAAATTAATTTTAATTTACAAGAAAATAATATAATATAATAATTAAACCTAATTATCTAAATATTAATTAAAAAAAGAAATTAATTTGTTAAGAAAATTGCTTTTGTTCTTTTTAGTTTTTATAAAGAAAAATAAAATATGAGTGTAAAAATAATAAAATAAATATTTTTGGATTTTTCTATTAATAAAAAAAATAGTATTAGTAATAAAAATAATAAAATGAAAATATGAAAGTAAAATAAACTAAAATAAAAATAAAATAAAATAAAGAAATAATGGGTCAAGGGGTGCTGAAGCAAGGCAGGGGATTAGAAACTAGCAAAAGACCAAGGCCCACTGTATTGAGGCCCGGGCGTGTGTGTTTGTGACAAAAAAAGAGCAGAAATTGAAAAATAACACCAAAAGGTAGCGCTTGGTGTTGAATCCTTGACCTTATGCATACATCTGTTAACATTGACACAACAATAAATATATAACACATGTTATACCCTGAATACAACTTCATCTTTAACCTCCATCCATAGATTCTGTAACTTCACCATTTTTCAATAAAAATGAAAGATGCAAACATGAAAGTTACTCCATTTTTCCATACGAATCCAACCATATAAATATCATAAGCTATAAATCAAAGATGAATGAGAATTTCTAAAAGTACAAAATTCTGACCTAACTTTTTTCAGAGATTCAAACCTAAAATTCTCTAAGCTTAATCAATATAAATGAAATCTAAGGACATGTACAATTTCATGGCAATGATGTCTACATCTTATCTTCACAAATCAGAATCAAATGCTGCTTGTATGAAGAGATAAAAGGTTGAAATTTTACCTCTTGCAAATGGAGTCTGTATGGAGTTTGAGCAACCTTTGAGATGGCCTGATGATTTCTGTAGCTTACCTAGACCTCCTTGAATGTGTTCCAACTCCTACTTTGCTTTGAGGATGGCTGAAACTCCCAACTCAAGTCAAGTTGCAAGCTTCAGTTTTGGAAATGGTGGATAGTGATGGAGGAGTTACAGTCTTGAAACAGGGGCTTGGATCACTTGTGTATGATGTATGTAAGGTGTCTGGATGATTAAGAATCAAAATGCACGAGTGGAAATGGAGATGGAGAGTTTTGGCTCAAAATTGTCAAGTTAAGCAGTTCTGTGCAGCAAGGGTGTTTGATAGAGTTTTAAGAGGCTTGAAAATCTTGTGTTAGCTTGCAATAAACTTGTATAGTTATATGAAAAAGATCCTAACAGTTGAGGTGGTCAAAAGTGTGAGATATAGAGTTATGGCTATGTTACTTGATTTTGAAGAAAAGTGAAAAACATAGTTTCAAGGCATAGTACAAGCATGGTCTGAGATGTTAGAGGCTTTAGACAAGTTTCTTATGGCTTTTAGATTGTGTGTGATCATAAGAAAACAAGTGCAAAGCTCAAGAATTGACTTTGTGCATAAAAGCCACTTTTCCAAAATGGCAATGTTGCCTTTCTTTTTAAAATAGTATTAAGCATGGGAAATGCATTGAATTCTTGGATTAAAGCTTCTAACAGCTGTGTAAACATTTAATTATGGAGTTACAAACAAGTTTGAGGCCTGCAAAGCAAGGATTATGCAGCCTAGGCTTGGATTTGAATTCTTGTTCATCATGGAAATGACCTATAATTCAAGAATGAATGTCCAACTTCTTGTCTTCGATTCTCTTTGCTCAAGCATGATCTCAATGATTTCTTTGACATTTTGGAAATATTTTAACATCCTCTACAACCTCTATGTTGATCACTTTTGAAAATTCCCCTTGGAACTATGTGAAAAATTGCCATGAAGTTAGGTCAAAATCCTGCCTAAACTAGGGCAAAATTTAACTAAGTTTCCAAGTTTCATGAACATGTATTCACAAAACCATAACTTGAAATCCATGCATTTATAGGAGAAGTTATGTTCTACAATGTTTTAGACATTATTGATATCTACAACTTTTATGTTGAAAGTTTCCTTTGAATTATCTTGCATCATGGTGAAAAATTTGCTCAAAGTTGTGAAAAAATATGAAATTTCCAACACTTAGAAAAATTTCTAAGTTTGGAAATTTTGACTTTTCTAAATGAAATCTTGAATTTTTGATTTCTTGATGAATAAGTTTCATGTTTTGAAATGTTTTTATGAATTGTGATCTTTGACACTTGATTTTGACCAAAAAGTCAAAGTTTGACTTTTCAGTGTGCAGTTGACTTTTGATCAGTTGACTGAAAAATCAACTATCAATCAATTGACCTTGAGCAATGTTTTGAGTCACGCCATTAGGTCAAAAATGATGGAACTGAATTCTTGAGATCATGTCTCTAACCAATTAACCATTTGCTAGGTCAAAAATCTGAAATTGCACTTCCTCAGTCAAAACCCTAATTTTGACCATTTTGTCCTTTTGATTATCTGATCAAATTTCTTGAAGAATTATGGTTCAAACTTGATCAAATGACATATATGAGTTCATAATGTTGATATGGATCAAAAATCAAGAAGTTTGACTATAAATTGACCATAATTGACTTTTTTCCAATACAATTGATTTTTAGGTCAATTGATCAATTGATTGAGCAAAAATGTGATCCAAGACTTGAAAATTGAGATGAGCAATCTTGAGGGTCCATAATGATCCATGAAAGTCATATGAGGCATTAAAAGTTCAAATATCCTTGTGCAATCTCAAATCCTAATTTTCAGTCATCAGTGCTTGAGGAGGTATCTTGAGCTGATCAACCCTAGTGTAGTCTTGAACCAAAGGAGATTTTGTGAGAGATTACCTGATGAATGAGAGGGAAATTTTTTGGTTACAAAACCCATCCACTCCGGATCTCGTTGATAACGATTCTGCTATTGCCGCTATGACTTTGAAAATCCAATCTACCAAAGCCGAAGACGTAAGTGAGGAAGATTGTGAAATACTTGAAGAACTTTCCAGACTCTTAATACAAGAAGAAAGGGCTATCCATCCACACAAAGAGCCATTTAATGTGGTAAAATTGGGTTTTGAGATAGACAAAAAAGAGGTCAAGCTAGGCACCAACTTAGAGGGAAGTGTCAAGAACAAATTAATTCAGATGTTGCATGACTACGTTGAGGTATTTTCCTGGTCATACGAAGACATGTCAGGGGCTTGATACTGATATTATAGTTCACTGTCTATTAATTAAAGAGTGTTGTTCTCCGATTAAGCAGAAGGTTCGTCGCATGCGTCCCGAGTTGTCAGAGAAAATCAAAGCCGCAATTATGAAACAATTTAATGCATGTTTCTTAGAAGTGATGTCATATCCTCAATGGGTTGCTAATGTTGTTATGGTATCAAAGAAAGATAGAAAGGTACGTATGTGTGTAGATTACAGGAATCTGAATAGGGCGAGCCCCAAAGTTGACTTCCCACTACCATATATTGATGTCTTGGTCGACAACACCGCTCAGTACAAGGTATTCTCTTTCATGGACGATTTCTCGGGTTATAATTAAATTAAGATGGCGCTTGAAGACATGGAGAAAACTACCTTCGTCACACAGTGGGGCACTTTCTGTTACAAGGTTATGCCTTTTGGGTTGAAGAACGTCGAGGTAACTTATCAACGTGCCATGGTAGCTTTATTTCATGACATGATTCACCATGAGATAGAGGTCTACGTCGATGATATGATAGAAAGAACACAGACTGGAGAAGAATATCTTGATCATCTGCATAAGTTATTTAAAAGGCAGAAGAAGTAAAAATTGAGGTTGAATCCGAACAAATGCACTTTTGGGGTGAGATCCCGTAAACTCCTGGGTTTTGTCGTCAGCGGTAAAGGTATTAAAGTTGATCCCGCAAAAGTTAAATCCATTCAAGAAATGTCGGCTCCCCGTATCGAGAAGGAAGTCATGGGTTTTTTAGGACGACTGAATTACATTGCCCGATTCATTTCTCATTTGACTGCTACCTGTGAGCCAATCTTAAAGCTGTTGAAGAAAGATCAAGTAGTAAAATGGAACAACGATTGTCAACCAGCTTTTGATAAAATCAAGGAGTACTTACACGAACCTCTAATTCTGATGCCACCAGTGGAAGGAAGGCCTCTAATCATGTACCTAACAGTGCTTCGAATTCAATGGGCGTGTGTACTAGGGCAGCATGATGAGTCTGGTCGAAAAGAGCATGCAATATACTACCTTAGCAAAAAATTTACCGACTGTGGAACAAGATATTCACTACTCGAGAGAACTTGATACACTTTGGCATGGGCTGCTCGCCGACTAAGACAGTATATGTTAACCCATACTACTCTATTGATTTCTAAAATGGATCCCATAAAGTACATATTTGAGAAGCCAACTCTCTCTGGAAGAATAGCCCGATGGAAAAGGATCTTAACAGAATATGACATTCAGTACACCACTCAAAAGGAAATCAAAGGACGTGTACTGGCATATCATTTGGCACATCAAGCTGTAGATGACTACCAATCTATGAACTTTGAATTCCCGGATGAGAACATCATGCTAATTACAGATTGTGAAGAACCTGGACCGTGTGAAGGACCTGATCTAGGATCCCGACGGGCTACGGTTTTTGACGGAGCTTCTAATGCACTTGGCAACAAGATTAGTGCTGTAATTATCTCTCCTCAAGGTTTCCATACACCCTTCACTACCAGACTTTGCTTTCACTACACCAATAATATGGATGAATATGAAGCGTGCATCCTGGGCATTAAAGCTGCTATTGACCTGAGAATCAAATTCTTAAGCATATATGGGGACTCGGCCTTGGTAATCAGTCAGGTCAAGGGAGAATAGGATATGAAGCATTTGAATCTTATCCCTTACCGAGAACATGTGCTAACCTTGATTCTGTACTTTGAATATATTACTTTTGAGCATATCCCAAGAGAAGAAAATCAGTTGGTGGACGCATTATCTACCATGTCATCCACGTTCAAGATCACATGGGATAATGATGCTCCCAGAATTACCATTGAAAGATTCGACGAACCGGCACAGTGCTATGTAATTGACACCGATGGAGTAGAAGAAAAAACTTGGTTTCATGAAGTAAAATGGTACCTTGAAGTTCAAGAATACCCTGATGGGGCATCAATCAATGACAATAAATTTCTACGGAGATTCTCAGCTAAATTCTTCTTGAGCAATGGAATTTTGTACAAGCGTAATCATGATTCAACTCTGCTCTGCTGTGTAGACAAGAAGGAATCAGAGAAAATTATGAAAGATATGCACGAAGGCATCTTTGGTACTCACTCTAGAGGGTATACTATGGCTAAGAATATTTTGAGAGCAGGTTACTATTGTTCGACTATGGAAATCGATTATCACTACCCCTCAAGAACTTCTCATAAGTGCCAAATCTATGCTGATAAAGTTCATATGCCTCCAGTTCCTCTAAATGTCATGACTGCTCCCTGGCCATTCTCAATGTGAGGCATTGATATGATTGTAGAAATCAAGCCTACTGCTTCTACGGACATCGATTCATTCTCTTCGCCATTGACTACTTCATAAAATGGGTTGAAGCAGCCTCGTTCGCCTCTGTTACCAAGAATGTGGTCGCCCAGTTTATAAAACATAACCTTATCTTCCTGAATGGTATCCCCGAGAGAATCATCACGGACAATGGTACCAACCTCAACAACACTATGATCACTGAACTTTGCACGCAGTTCAAGATTAAACACCACAACTCTGTATCGACCAAAGATGAATTGCACAGTGGAAGATGCCAACAAGAATATTAAGAAGATCATACATAAAATGGTTGTAACTTACAAAGACTGGCATGAGATGTTACCATTTTCTCTTCATGGCTATTGCACTTCAGCGTGAACATCAACAAGGGCAACCCCATTCTCTCTGGTCTATGGTATAGAAGTTGTCCTACCTGTCGAAGTTCAAATTCCTTATTTGAGAATTATGAAAGATGGGTACTTAGACGAAGATGAGTGGATCCAGACCAGGCTAGACCAGTTGAATATGACTGACAAAAAGAGGCTTGTGGTTGTTTGTCATGGTCAGATGTATCAGAAATGTATGATCAAGGCATTCAATAATAAAACCAAGCATCAGGTATATCAGGCTGGTGAATTGGTAATACAGCGCATCATTCTACCGCAAGGTGATCCCAGGGGAAAATGGACTCCCACCTACGAAGGGCCATTTGTTGTCAAGAAAGTATTTCCGGGCGGTGCTATGATACTAACCACCATGGACTGTGAAGATTTCCTGCACCCTCTAAATGCATACATAGTCAAAAGATACTACGCATGAAAACGACCCGCTAGGTTGTCTGGCCTAGTAATAAATAAGGGCATCTCGGTGAATCAAAAGGGTCCGGGAAAAAATTAGGGATATATATAAAAGATTGTACACCCGACAAGTCGAAAACCTGAAAAGGTGGCTTGGGTAAGAAAGGGTATCCCGATAGATTGAAAACCCGAAACGGTGGTCCAGGAAAAAAATTAGGGATTAAAAGCATACAACTATGTCCCGTTGGATTACTTATAATAAGCTTTATTACCAAAGTCAAAGGTTCAAATGTCACATATCAGTTCAATCAAATTCCTCCGACAGTAAGGGATGAGATGTTTGGAGATACAGGAGCAATAACAGATTTGGAACCCAACGAGATCATTTCCACATAGCTATATGTTTTGTTTTCAATTTGTACTCTTTTCATTTTATGACAATTTCCTCTTACTAGGATTTATGTCTCTTTATACAAAATCCCCTTTTTATGGGCAAACTATCAATGCAAACACACCCTAAAATTCAAACTTTTTGTTTTTTCTGTTTGCGAAAACGTCCAATGGCTAATATTGAATGAACATGTGCATATGAACATGATTAACTGTTAACAAATATATGTATAAGAACAATAACAGAGCATTTACTCAAGACTCTAAGAGTTGGGATGACGTTCAAGCTATCCACAAATCCCCACGGAGCCATTCCCATGAGATTATCCCCATAGAGTAATCTTCACAAATTCACCTTCAATGAAGATACATTCCCGCGATTTCCCCGGCAAATTACTCTGGAAGATAAAGGAGTATGATCTCCTTCCCGATAATATCACCAACCTACGGAGTTCCAATCAGTATAATTTATGGAAATTCTCTTCCCCATCAGAGTTTATTCCTTCAAAATGGAAAAACCCCTTGCAGATTTCCTCTCTACAGTAGAGCTTGTTTCCTCAGTAGAGTATTTCTATGTTAATAGGGTTTATTTCTCCAACAGGGTTTATTTCCCCAATAGATTACAATATCCTTAGTTTGAGTCTTTTCCTTAGATGGCTATGTGAAGATGTGAAAAACACAAGAAGGGGGTGTTGAATTGAAAAACTTGGATCTAAAACAGCTTAATGACACAGTATTTTTATCCTGGTTCATTTGATCTCAAAGTACTCCAGTCCACCCGTCAAGGGGATTTTGCCTCTCTCCAACGAGGTCTTAATCCACTAATCTCAAAAGATTACAACAGCTACTTTAACAACTGTTAAAGTCTTCTTGAGTACAACCACAATCCAGTTAATCTCAAGGAAATCTTTTACAATATGATTGAACAAAAATGTATTGTTGTTTTCTAATAAAATAGTTTATCACAACTGTGATAAATTACACAGGTTAAGCTTAGAATAAAGAACGAATTTGCTAGAGCTTGAGTATGCGTGGTTGGTGTTCTTAGCAAATTGTTGTGTGTACGCACGTGCTTCTTTTTGAAAGCAGACTTGTTTATATAGGCCATGAAATAACATTGTCCATAAAGCAAGTTTAATTTTATTAACATGCTTTCCTTTTGGAGAAGATCTTGTCTGAAGAAAGCCGTTAGAATTAATTCTGTCTTGATTGTTCAGTAACGCTTCAGAGTTTTCTTTCCTTAACTGCTGATGACGCTTCAGAATATTGATGACATAGTTGATATGTCTTGTTCAGAATCAAAGTTTATTTATAGTTAAGCGCAAGTTCTGGTCACCAATCTTCAGTGTATAATCTGATTGCTTCAGCTTGTAATACTTTATGACTTATCTTCTGATGCTGATCAGATCAAAACTTCTGCATACATAAAACATATTTTTAAGGAGCATATTTGTTCTTTTTATTTATTATATGAATTTATTTATTCTTTGTATTTGTTATCATCAAAACTCTAACCAAGGGTTGTAGAATCAAACTATGTTCTAACAATCTCCCCCTTTTTGATGATGACAAAAACCAGATTTTTCAATTAAAAAATAAAGAATAAAAAGTTTAGAATAGAGAAGAAAAACTCCCCCTGAGTTGATTACTTCCCTTAAGTTCTTTGAGTCTTTGACCATCAGAGTTTAACTGCGTCTTTTATCAGAGTTTTGTACTTGTTCAAGCTTTTCAAAAAAATAGAGGTTAAGTAGTTCAGAATGTTTGAGACTTCTGTCTCATTAAACCGTTATTGAAAATATCTTACTTTCTCCCCCTTTTTGTCAGTTATCAAAAAGCAATATAATCAGAGCAAAAACAATGATTTATATTAATAAACAAGAAGCAATGATAAGTAGTTGAGAACATAAACAACTTAAAACAAATATTATAGATAAACAAATTTAAAACAGGAGAGAATCTAAGATGGAGGAGGAAGGCGTGTGAACAAAGCTTCCAGCAAGCCCTTGATTTGAGTGTTGGTTTCCTCTTGTTTGCTCAGGATGCTCTTGATTTATTTGTTTGTATCATCCTGCTTATCCAACCTTTCCTGGATAACAGCATTTGCTCTCTTCAATTCTTCTAGAGTTTTCCTTTCATAGGAAGGAGTTGGAGATTCTTCAGTAACTGGATGCTTCTCAGAGCATTCTGCAACTTGATCACATTGAACCATTTCCTCTGCTGAAATCATCTCTTCTGAAGCAGCAGTCAGAGTGAGTCCTTCTGACTCTTGTTGGACTTCATCTGAGAGACGATGTTCTGACCAGGGAGCATTGTCCAGAGAGAGAATCTCTTCCTTGAGCAGATGGCTCAGAACTTGGTCTTCAAAAACCTTTAGCATCTCACTGAAATTCTGTTGAACCTGTTCGTAGATCTGTTCTTTTAGCTTCAATGTTTCAGAACTTAGCCAGTTTCTGAAACTTGTCCAAAGATAATCAAAAGCAGCAGGATTAGTCATCTCTAGACTAGCTTGATTCAAGGAGGTTATCCACTTATGCATTCTTGTTTCAAACATCAATAAACTTGTACCAACATCTGGTGTGGATTCAGATGGTGTTGGTTTTGGAATGACAGTTTTGGTTTTGTGAGATATAGCAGCTAAACGTTCCAGTATAGTTGGATCAATGACAAGTCTTACGTTGTCATCTGTATTGCTCTTGGGTGAGGGAGTGGTAGAATCGAGTATAATGATTGGACTAGTTGGGGAATTTGGTGGTGTTGATTCTAGAGAGGAAGGAATTTGTAGAATGTCCAGGATGGTGAGGGGCAAACGGATGGCAAGTGGTTCAGTGATTCCTGGGATAGGGATTGTATCTGAATCTGAAGTAGGTTCTTCAGATTGGTTGGATGAAAGATTGTGAGGTTCTGGTTCATAGGTCTCAGATGGATGGTTCTCAGAAGTTTGAACTTCTGGTTGTGATTGTTCAGGTTGAGGAGATGGTGGATAAGGTATATCTGGTTGTGGAGAGAGAGGAATATTTGGTTGTGGAGAGAGTGGAATATCTGGTTGTGGAGCTTCTGTTGTAGTTTCGGAGTTTGGATTATCAGGGGTTAGAGGATTTGGATTTTGTGGTGTGGGAGCAGAAATATCTTGGTCAAAAGAGTCAATGTCAGACAGAACTTTGGCAAGTTCTGGTTGAGTTAATTCATAATTTGGATTGATAGGAAGGGAGTTAGTTTCTCTTAGACTTAGAGTTTCTGAGGGGGTAAACCTTATGTCAAAATCATCAAGAGTTTGTTGGGTTGGAATTTCTGATTGGGTAGTTAAGGGTTCAGATGTTGATATATTTATTGATTCTAAAACAGTAACAGAAGAAGGATTACCTTTCTTTTTAGCAGCTTTTGGAGTCCTTTGGAATGATCCTTCTGCTGCTGCCTTTCTTTTCTTGGTCTTCTTCAAAACAACTTCTGGTGCCTCCTGTTGCAAGTCCTGGATATTTAACCCTGGTGCAGTGCCATCTGCCTTACACGCATCCAAATATCTGACGATTATCTCAGGCTTGGAGTCAATCTCATAGAAAAGAGGAAAATCATCCAGAGGAATTCTTCTGGAAGTGATGGTTGCAAAAGAAGTGACGTCGGGTTCCTTCTTGATGTTCTTAATAATTTTCATCTTTTTCAGATTATTTGCATTCAAAGGCTTCCCAGCAGTTGCCTCTAGAGAGCTAATTTCCTGTGCTTCAGTTAGATGCTCTATCAGCCTATTCTCTGTCAGAGTATCTGATATGAGTCTTCCTAGGGGTATCCAATCCCTTTTGGCACGCTCATCTTCTCTTGTCTCTTTTACACTGGTCCGCAGATTATTAAATATCAAGTGAGGGAGATTTACCTTGGTCTTCTTGGAGATAAAGTAGATCAGAAACTGCTGATCAATGTTTATGTAATCAGGAGAGTTGGTTGACTTCTTGTGGTTGATGCATCCCAGAATTATCTTAGCCCAGATTCTATGATGATCCTTCAGATTCCTAATCTTGCTGAAGGGAATACCCAGAGTGAATATTTCCCTTGCAATTAAAGCAACATCATAACATCTTTCAGCCATGTCTATACACCTGACGCCACCACCATTGTAACCTATCAGTCTTGAAATTAGGTCTTCAGTAATGACTATCTTCTTCCCCATGACATACGAAGTAACTTGATGGTTTGAGGAGGAAGCATGAATCCAGAATTCTTTTACAAGAATTGGAAATGTTGGCCCTACAAGACAGTCAAAATATCGGTTCCATCCTTGAGCATTGACCTCTTCAGAGAGATTGAAATCATTTTCTTGAAGACTTTCAAAATCAACAATCAGTTCTGAAAGAACTTCCAGGTTGTCAATGGGCGTGAGTAGAGTTCTGTATGGTTCTTTGTACTGTTCCATAGAATGAGTTCCCTGAGTACTGGTGTTTTGGAAGCTTGAAGAAGCCATGTTCACACAGGAAACTTGAGAAAGATGTAAGGGTTTTTGAGAAAGTACGAACTGAAAACAATTATAAGGTATTGAGAGAGTAAAAGTGAAAGAGTGTAAAGAATGAAACTTGAGTTTAAATAGATTTTTGAAAACATAAACTGTAAGATAGAGAAACAATTAGTAATGATTATAAGCATTAATGACAGCTGATTTTAGGGGATTCAGAAAGATATTGGAACGGTTACCCATGACATGTGTCTCAATGCACCCAATCAACGCTTTTGACCTTTCATAAAAGTGAACGCGTGTTCAGCCTCAGAAGGTAGCTGATGAATGGATGACAACTGTTTGCTTACGTGAACAACACACTTCTATCCTTGAAATGAAACGCTCAGATCTTCATGGATAGATTCTGATACAATCTGTACTTCTAAAATTCTGAAGGCAGGTTGATCAGTAGTTCACAGAAAATAACTAAAATTCTGAAGGTTAAGATATGTAAATAAAACAATTTATTCTGGGCAAAGCTTCATGCTGAGATGTTTCAGAATGAAGTTAAACCTATCTTCAGAAAGAGGTTTTGTAAAGACATCATCCCATTGATGGTCTGTGTCAATGAATTTTAAGTTAAGAATCCCTTTCTGAATATAGTCCCTAATAAAATGATGTTTTATTTCTATATGCTTAGCCCTAGAATGCAAAATAGGATTTTTATTGAGACAAATAGCAGAAGTATTGTCACAGAGGATAGGGATGTTACTCTCAAATATATTGAAGTCCTCAAGTTGACTTTTCATTAAGAGCATTTGCGTACTACATCTAGCTGCTGCTATGTATTCAGCTTCTGCTGTTGATAGTGCTATTATGGATTGTCTTTTGCTGGACCATGAGATCAGATTTTCTCCCAGAGACTGGCAGCTTCCAGAAGTGCTTTTGCGTTCTACTCTGTCTCCAACAAAGTCAGCGTCACAGTATCCTACTAAGCTGTAATCACTTGACTTTCTATAAAACAAACCCAGATTAGCAGTACCTTTCAGATACTTGAAAATTCGCTTAACTGCTGTTAAGTGAGATTCTCTAGGATCTGATTGGAATCTAGCACAAATGCAAACACTGAATAGAATGTCAGGCCTTGAAGCCGTCAGATAGAGAAGAGAACCAATCATACCTCTGTAAACCTTATGTTCTACCTTTTTACTTACCTCTTCTTTTTCCAAAATGCATGTGGGATGCATTGGAATCCTTGAAGGCTTACATTCTGAGAGATCAAATTTCTTCCGAAGTTCTCTGACATATTTGCTCTGATGAATGTAAGTTCCTTCTGGAGTTTGATTTATCTGAATGCCCAAAAAGAATTTGAGTTCCCCCATTAGACTCATCTCAAACTCTTCATGCATACATTTAGCAAACTCTCTTCCCAGAGAGGGTTTAGTAGATCCAAATATGATGTCATCAACATAAATCTGACATACTAACATGTCATTCTTAATTGTCTTACAGAATAAGGTTGTGTCCACTTTCCCTCTGGTGAATTCCTTTTCTAACAGGAAGTTACTTAGTCTTTCATACCAAGCTCTGGGAGCTTGTTTCAGACCATAGAGTGACTTCTTTAGTTTGAAAATATATTCTGGATTTTTAGAACTCTCAAAAATAGGGGGTTGGTGCACATATACCTCTTCATCTATATATCCATTTAAGAATGCACTTTTGACATCCATCTGATACAAAGTGATGCCTTTATTAACAGCAAATGATATTAAAAGTCTGATAGATTCTAACCTAGCGACTGGAGCAAAGGTTTCTGTATGGTCTATCCCCTCTTGCTGACTATAACCTTGTGCTACCATTCGTGCTTTGTTTCTGATGACTTCACCTTGTTCGTTCAGTTTGTTTCTGAACACCCATTTTGTATCAATGACGTTGAATCCTTTTGGTTTGGGAACCAGATCCCATACGTCATTTATGGTGAATTGATTCAGCTCCTCTTGCATTTCCAGAATCGAGTCACTGTCCAGAAGTGCTTCATCAATTGTTGTTGGTGAAATTAGAGAAACCAGTCCCACGAGGGATTCTTTAGAGTTTCTGAAAGTTGATCTTGTTCTGATTGGATCTTCCATCCTTCCTAAAATTGTATCTTCTGGGTGATCAATGCTGCTTCTAGATAGTCTTTTCTGGAGTTGATCAACATAAGGTGTTGGATTGCTTGTAGTAACTCTTTCTGCTGTTGAGGGAGTGTCTCTGTTGAGAGCCTCTGATGAGTTGTCTTCAGTACCTGTGAGTTCAACTTCCATACCTGCAAGGAATTCGTTCTGCTTTGACTTTTGAGAGCCAAGCTTATCATCAAACCTAACACTGATTGACTCTTCAACAATCTGTGTTTCTGTATTGTATACTTTGTACCCTCTTGAGCGTTAAGAGTATCCTAACATAATAAACTTTTGTGCTTTAGAGTCAAACTTGTTCAAATAATTTTTTGTATTCAAAATAAAACATGTACATCCAAATGGGTGAAAATAAGAAATGTTGGGCTTTCTGTTCTTCCACAATTCATATGGAGTCTTTTCCAGAATAGGTCTTATGGAGATTCTATTATGAATGTAACATGTTATGTTTATTTCCTCTTTCCAGAAGATCTTAGCAACGTTAGTCTCGTTGATCATGGTTCTGGCCATTTCTTGCAATGTTCTGTTCTTTCGTTCTACAATTCCATTTTGCTGGGAAGTTCTAGGACAAGAGAAATCATGCAGAATGCCTTTTTCATTAAAGAATAATTCAAAATATTTATTTTCAAATTCTCCACCATGATCACTTCTGACTTTGACAATTCTAAGATCCTTTTCATTCTGAACTTGGTTGCAGAAGGTAACAAACATAGAGTGTGACTCGTCCTTGTGTCTTAAGAACTTTACCCATGTCCATCTGCTATAGTCATCTATGATTACTAACCCATACTTCTTGCCACTGACTGAAGCAGTTTTTACTGGTCCAAATAAGTCAATATGCAGAAGTTCTAATGGCTTAGAGGTGGAAACAACATTTTTGGATTTGAAAGCAGGTTTTGCAAACTTGCCTTTCTGACATGCTTCACACAGAGCATCTGAATTGAACTTCAAGTTAGGAAGTCCTCTGACCAGATTGAGTTTGTTAATCTGAGATATTCTTCTTATACTAACATGTACCAATCTTCGGTGCCAGATCCATTGCTCGTTGTTAACAGACAGTAGACATTTTACATTCTGACTTTTTAGTTTAGAAAGTTTTATTTTATAAATGTTGTTTTTCCTCTTTCCATTAAATAGGATAGTCCCATCTTTCTGACTAACAACTTTGCATGAATTTTGATTGAATATTATATCATAACCATTATCACTTAATTGACTTATGGATAACAGGTTATGCATTAATCCATCAACTAATAAAACATTACTTATAGAGGGAAGATTTCCATTACCTACTGTTCCAGAGTCAATGATCTTTCCTCTCTAATTGCCTCCAAAGCCCACGTGGCCTCCAGGCTTAAGTTCCAGGCTTTGGAACATATGCCTTCTTCCCGTCATGTGTCATGAGCAGCCAGAGTCCAGGTACCATGATTGGTGTCTTTGATTTGCTGCTAAAGATATCTGCCACATGTATGATTTTATCCTTAGGCACCCACATTTTCTTGGGTCCTGATTTGTTAGTTTTACCAAAATTCTGATTGAATTTTGGTTTGACAAAATAATCACTACTCGTGTATTTTATGTCATGTGTGTGCCCATATATAAAATGTGAATCAAGTGGAGTGCGTTTTATAACTAAATCCATGGCATTTTTTGGTGTAGGTACCTTACCTTGATATCCTATCCCTTTTCTGCCATTTCTGCTAACTCCATAGATCATTGAAGCCATCTTGCTTCTCTCTATGTTTTTAGCTAGAAACTTCTAAAAGATGTGATCATACTCTTTGATGATCTTATCAACATTGCTGGGAGTTTCATAGATTGTTTCCTTCTGAGAGTTTTGCAACTGGTTTTCTAATTTTAAATTTTTTTCTCTTAACTCAGAATTCTCCAATATGAGACTCTCAGTCTTATCAGAGTCAGAAGCAAGATTCCTTTTCAGGTTTCTGAATTTGACTCTGATCTGCTGATACCTTTCCAGAATTTAATTTAGGCTTTCAGCAAGTTCAGCCTTAGTAAAGTTTATGGTTAAGTCAGGGAATACCTCTTCAGTGTTTGATTCTGAGTCTGAACCAGAAGCTTCACTGTCTTTTGATACGTTTGCCATGAGAGCTATGTTTGCTCTTTCATCATCTGATTCTGAGTTAGCTTCAGATGAGTCAGAATCATCCCATGTAGCCATGAGGCTTTTCTTTTTTTCCTTGATAAACTTCTTTTTGGGATTCTCCTTCTGAAGCTTTGGGAAGTCACTTTTGTAGAGCCCTTGCTCGTTACATTCATAGCAGATGATGTCTTTGTTGTTTGGATTTCTGTATCCTGAAGAACCTTCAGATCTTCTGTGTCCAGAGGAGGATTCTGACCTTCTATATCTGGATGAGGATTCATTTTGATTTTCTGATCTTCTGGGATTTTTGAACTTTCTTTGTCTCTGCTTCCACAGTTGATTCACCCTTCTGGAGAGGAGAGACAGTTCATCTTCTTCTGATGAGGATCCATCAGAAGTTTCTTCCACAGCCTGCAAAACTTTGGAGTCAGATTTTCTGTTAGATTTTAAAGCTAATGGCTTACCTTGCTTTTGAGGTTCATCTTCTTCTAGCTCTATCTCGTGACTTCTGAGGGAGCTAACAAGTTCCTCCAGAGATATTTTGTTGAGATCTTTGGCTAGCTTAAGTGCTGTGACCATTGGCCTCCATTGTTTTGGCAAGCTTCTGATGATCTTCTTAACGTGATCAGCAGTAGAATACCCTTTGTCATGAACTTTTAGTCCAGCAACAAGAATTTGAAATCTTGAAAACATAGTTTATATAGATTCACTATCTTCCATCTTGAATGCCTCATACTTCTGAATGAGCGCAAGGGCTTTGGTTTCTTTAACTTGAATGTTGCCTTCATACGTCATTCTCAGAGAGTCAAGCATATTCTTGGCAGTTTCTCTGTTTGATATTTTCTCATATTCTGAATATGAGATGGCGTTGAGGAGAATTGTTCTGGCCTTGTGGTGGTTTCTGAATTCACGCTTTTGCTGATCAGACATCATTTTCCTGTCTATCTTCTGACCATGTCCATCCACTGGATGCGTGTATCCATCAGTCACCATGTCCCACAGATCGGCATCATGGGCCATAAAGAAACTCTCAATTCTGTCTTTCCAGTAGTCAAAGTTTTCTCCATCAAAGACTGGAGGTTTACCACTGAATCTATATCTGTCTTCATTGTTGTCATTGTTGATGTTTTGGCTTGGTCCCACCATAGTGTTTTTCTGATGCTAGGATCTTGTACTGACACAGTTAAGTGTTTAAGCTCAAAACCAGGCGCTCTGATACCAATTGAAGATGTGAAAAACACAAGAAGGGGGGGTTGAATTGAAAAACTTGGATCTAAAATAGCTTAATGACACAGTATTTTTATCCTGGTTCGTTTGATCTCAAACTACTCCAGTCCACCCGTCAAGGCGATTTTGCCTCTCTCCAACGAGGTCTTAATCCACTAATCTCAAAAGATTACAACGGCTACTTTAACAACTGTTAAAGTCTTCTTGAGTACAACCAAAATCCGGTTAATCTCAAGGAAATATTTTACAATATGATTGAACAAAAATGTGTTGTTGTTTTCTAATAAAACAGTTTATCACAACTGTGACAAATTACACAGGTTAAGCTTAGAATAAAGAATGAATTTTCTAGAGCTTGAGTATGCGTGGTTGGTGTTCTTAGCAAATTGTTGTGTGTACGTATGTGCTTCTTTTTGAAACCAGACTTGTTTATATAGTCCATGAAATAACGTTGTCCATAAAGCAAGTTTAATGTTATTAACGCGCTTTCCTTTTGGAGAAGATCTTGTCTGAAGAAAGTCGTTGGAATTAATTCTGTCTTGATTGTTCAGTAACGCTACAGAGTTTTCTTTCCTTAACTGTTGATGACGCTTCAGAATATTGATGACATGGTTGATATGTCTTATTCAGAATCAGAGTTTATTTGTAGTTAAGTGTAGGTTCTGGTCACCAATCTTCAGCGTATAATCTGATTGCTTCAGGTTGTAATACTTTATGACTTATCTTCTGATGTTGATCAGATCAGAACTTCTGCATACATAAAACATATTTTTAAAGAGCATATTTGTTCTTTGTATTTATTATATGAATTTATTTATTCTTTGTATTTGTTATCATCAAAACTCTAACCAAGGGTTGTAGAATCAAACTATGTTCTAACACTATGAACCACCATCAAAATTCCACTCCCCAGTAAAGTCACTAATACCCCTAGAGATTTGTTACGAAACCTAGAACCGAGCCAGATATCAATCAACTTTATCCTCCCCAGACGAGTCATAAGTTTATCCATCTCTTTTATCCCGAGTCAGGGTATATAATAATTTAAACTCCCCATACGAGTCAGAAGGTTATCCATCTCTTTATCCCCAGTCAGGGTATATAAGAATTAAACTCCCCATTAGAGCGATGAACGACTAATGTTCCTAAACTCTTCTCCCCAAACAGAAGTCAACATTCCCCAGTGGAGTTTCCTCAAAAAGCAAGCAGGAACCCCCAGCCGAAGCATTATAGACAAAGTTGAAGATTACACATATTCTTCATCCCTAGAACCATCCAAGGATTCATTTTCCCAGAAAAATGGCATACGAAACTGTTTATACATTTCCAACAACATTTCACATTCATACAACATTTACCAATATCATAGCATATGCATACAAAACGCATATAGCACAGTCTCATTTATTTTGAGAACACCATTACACAATGCATTTCATACATCATGACATTGCATACATTTAACTCTTTAGTTTTTCAGGAAAGATCAATCAACTTACGAATATCAACAATAATTCTCAAATGGGTTCAACATTAATTCTTGAAACAGGATGGGGAAACTATCTAAACAACCGAGCAAAGATTAACTCCCAAAACAAGATGTGGAAACTATCTTTATTTCTTTATGGTTAGATGAAGATCAATTCCGGAAATAGGATGGGTCTACTATATTTATCACCAAGTGGTATGAACTCCCAAACAAGATTGGTTTACCAACAAAAATAGATTGTAGATCAATTCTCGAAACAGTGCGGGGTGACTATCTACATAATGAACACTTCCTTCAAAGATATATTCTGGCTCAGATTAAATCAAGCATAGATTTATTTTGATACTTCTTCCAGTAGACTTTTTCTAGCGCAGGTTAAATCGACCAAAGACTTATTCTGAAACTTCTTCCAGTTAAAGACAAAAAGACTTCTTCTGGCTCAATTTAAATCAACCATAGATTTATTCGGATACTTCTTCCAGTTGAAGTCGAGCGTAGACTTAGTATAATCTCTATCAAGAGTTACTTTGGATGACATATATAATTCCATCTCCGACAACTCTCTATCACCTCTCCAAATGGCATCTTTAAGCTCATTCCCGGTATAATCAACTAACAGCATTACTTCGGGCACATGCGAGTGCAAATTTCTGAGCACTTATGTGTTCAATCATCTTCCACCTTCAAGTCACGAATGGCGGACATGCCAATCTAACTCTTCAGGTTTAAGAAGATTGAACAGGGGCAGCTGTTTCCCCCCAAAAGTTTCCCTCCCATTTTCTTCAAGGCATTCTTCTAAGATTCTCAAATACTCAAGGATTCTCAAGAGTTGATCAGACAAACTCACCTCCTAAGCAATGTGTCCACAACTAGGGTTTCATCTTGTACAAGGGACAATTGGTTTCAAGGGTCTCAAATGACTTTCATGGTTCATCATATGTCCTCAATAATGCTTATGTCAAGTTTCAAGTCTTGCCTCACATGTTTGCTCAATCAATGGCTCAGATGACTTAAAATCAACTGTATTGAGTAAAAAGTCAATTGTGGTCAACATACAGTCAAACTTCTTGATTTTTTGTCAACATCAAATTTTTGAGGTGATATTCATAATTTGATCAAGGATTGATCATGATTTCATAAGGAAAGCCCTCAAATCTTCAAAGGCCAAAAATTGCCAAAATTAGGGTTTTTACTAAAGATGACTGATCATTGACTTTTTGGCCTAGTGTAGGACCTAATGACTTAAAGCATGATATCAAGGGTTCAAATAAAAAATCTTGACCTAATTACATGGCTCAAGATATTTCCAAATATGTAAGTAATTGATAGTTGAAGAATTGAATGAAAAGTCAAGAGTCACTCAAAAGTCAAACTTTGACTTTTTGGTCAACATTGGAATTCAAAAGTCAAGAATCATCAAGATATTCAAAACTATCAAACTTGATCATCAAGAATCAAAAAGTCAACAAAATTCAAAATTTGGAAAATTTTCTAACACTTAGAAAAATTCTAAGTGTTTCTGTTCTTAACAAAAGTCCTAACTTCATAGCTATTTTTCACTAAAATCCAAGTTGATTCAAAGAAAACTTTCAACATGAAAGTTGTAGGGATTTATGAATTCTACAACTTTGTAAATGAGGGTTGATTTCCAAAAAGTGCTTGGATTAAGAGATATGAGCCCATGAAGTTGTGATATTTTTTATCCAACACTTAGAAAAAATTTCAACAAGTTTTGGTCAGTTTTTCATCTCAACTTCTTGACCAATTTTCACCAAATTCCCATTTGATTTAGCCAAAACTCACAACATGAAAGTTGTATACAATGTTTCAAGCTTTCTAAAATGTCTAAGAACACAATTTTATCATGCTTGATCTAGAAGTTTCGAAGAGATGAAGTTGGGTATCTAAGGTTGCATTATAGGTCATTTTGTGAGAAGTTCATAACCAAATCTTCAAGCCATGCTGCATAATCTCACTTTTCAGGTCCATTAGTTTGCAAATATCCCCATAATTAAATGTTTACACAATTTATTGAACCATTATCCAAGTGTTTGAGACATTGTCCAAATGATTTTTTCAATTATGGCACAAAGGAACCATTGTCATTTACTTAAAGCATGCTTTATACAATTATCAACTCTCCTTGAGCCTCTCACATGTTTCATCTGCACACACTCAACCTAAAAACTCATAGGAACATGTTTAAAGTATCTAACAACTCAAAAAGGTATGGTACTATGCATTGAAACTTGGATTTCATAAGAAATCACAAGTTGCATCTCAACCAAGCCAAAACTTGATAACTTGTAAACTAAGTCCCCTCATCCTATGAAACTTTTCCATATAAATATAAGATCCATTTGCAAGCCAATACACAAATTCACAGCCTCCTAAACCTCTCATACTCTCAAAATTTAGAATTGTACACAAAACCTCCATTTTTGAGCTTTGAAGTCCAAATCTTCGAATCTCTCAAACCTTACAACCTTTGTCCAAACCAATCATCCAAACACTTCATATACATCATATATAACTCATTCATACCCCTGTTTCCTCACTGTAACATCATCTTCATCATACACCATTTTCAAATTCCAACCTTGCAACTTGACTTGAGTAGATCGTTCCAGCCACTCTCAAAGTAAAGTAAGGATTACAATACACTCCTCAAGGTCCCATCAAGCTAAAACAATCATCATCTTGCTTTGTGGAAGTTCTTGAAGAAGCATTGGACTTTCTCCAACTTGGTATATTTCTCAAACTTTAAACTCCTTATATAGGCATCCTTTGTGCATACATTCTAGAGATAAAATGTAGATATCATGTCTATGAAGCTAATCATATCTTTAGTTTTCGTTTTAATGGACTGTGTGATGAGAATTTTGGAACTGGAATTTCTGAATCGTTAGGGTTTTAGTTTGGTACTGAGCAAAATTCCTTTTAACCATTGATCTATAGTTTTTGCAAGTTATATGGTCGGATTCGTGGTTAAAATTCAAACAAGTTTGATATTGATATCTTTCAATTTGGTTGAGAAATGAAGTTTTTACAAAATTTAAAAATGTTGTTGTTGTTGTTGGCGCAAGAAAGAAGAAGAAGTGGGAGTTTCAAATTTGAAATTTGAGTTCATGTTATATTTACTGGCGGGCGTTTCATAACCGGATGAAACAGCCACCCTAGTGGTAAAACAAATGCGCGCTAATGTAAGGGACCTGAGTTCGAGCTCTAGTGTTACCTTTTTATTTTTCACATATTTATACACTTCAGATCCAGTGCAAACAAAGCCCAATGCGCGCATAGTGTACATCATATCACAACCATCAGATCCTCATCAGGACTTCATCATCATCATCATCAAACACTTAGAAACTCACCCCATGGTGTACCTTCACTAAAGCCACGTACAAGATCATAAGGATGACCTTCTTGGGCCTGGATGTCAGCTACTATCAACACCCCCATCTACTGAACTACAACAGGCCCATTTCCTTATCTTTTTTATTTTATTTATTTAAAATAAACTTCTTTGGGCTTAGCCCAGCGCCCCAATTTCTTGTCTCACCCCTTTTTTTACTTCTAAGTCAGGCCCAATGTTTTGTATTTCTTCATATTTTCTTTACTTTTATTTATTTCTTTCATTTAATTAAAATACAAAAATTAATTTTATTTTAAAAAATAATTAGGTTTAGGTTAATCCATATTTTGAGATTTTTATTAACTTAATTAACTTCCAATTACTTTAAAAGTAGGTTTAAATTGACATAAATCACCAAAAATATATTCTAAATACTTAGAATTCTTTAGGTTTTAATTAATTAATTTAATTTGTTGATAAATTAATTTAATCACACATTATTTTATTTTAAATAAATAAATTGTAAATAAAATTAGAATTAGGTCTAAATTTTTATTTCACATTTCAAATATTTTCTAAACAAAGAAACAACAAAATATTTTCTTAAAATACTTAGAATTTTTAGGGTTTTTACATCTTTCCCCTTTCTATCTCCGCGCATTTGTTTATTTTTTGCATTAATATAATTATGTAACTGTCAAAAGTTTGTAATAGATAATTAGGGTTTATTTCTTTCCTCCCTACTCATAAACTTATACCCCCATCCACGAAGCTTTCTAATAGCGTTGGACATTTAATTTCCGCAATTTACTACTTTCCTTATTACTGTTAGTAATTAGGGTTTGTATGGCAATATTAAAATCAATCATTAGAAAACCTAATATCAAAGATAAATACTTGAAATCAAAACACTTTGCAAACACACACCTCTAGGGTAACCTCACTTATTGCCTCAGATAAAAATAGTCATGTCCCTCGAACGTGGGATGCTTTAGCAAAGACCATCGGTCAAAATATCATAGTCCCTCGATGACCCTTCAATGTTGTTGTTGTACCCCAAAATTTGCCCTCCCATATTTCTCAAAACATTGCAAGAAAAACCTCTAAGTTGCTCAAACTAGTCCAAGGGTTGGTCAGACAAGCTCTCTTCTAAGGCAGTCTATCCCAAATTAGGGTTTTGTGTTGCATCAAGATCCTTAAATCCAAGTGACCCCAAGTTCCCACCAATGTCCTAATATGTTCTCAAGATCATCCATGTCAATTTTCAAGCCTTGTAGAGGAAGTTTTCTCAGTCAATTGTTCAAAAGTCCAAAAGTCAAATGTGCTAGGGAAAAAGTCAACTGTGACCTACATACAGTCAAACTTAAAGATTTTTTGTCAACATTCTCATTTTGAAGGATATTTCATCATTTGATCAAGTTTTGATCATGATTCATCAAGGATTGCTAAAGATTCATCAAGATCCAAAAGTTGCTAAATTAGGGTTTTGTAGGAAAAATCAACTCAACTTTGACCAAGCATAACTTTATCATACTTTATGAGAAATGACACATCCAAAGCTCATTTTGAAGAGGATGCAATTCCATACAATCCATCTTCATATCCCAAGATCAAAAAAATTCACTCACAAGAAGTTATGAATTTGGACATTATAGGTCATTTTGAAAAGTCAACAAAAACACCTTTTTTTTATCAAAGCTTCTAACTTGAGCACGGAATATAAAAATTATATTATACCAAAAGGGTTGGTTAGAGGACATCTAAATATTTCTAAAAAGTCCAAGAACACCTCCAAAAGTTCAAAATTGAAGAAATTATGCATTGTTGAAGTTGGACTTTTTTGCAAAATTTCCAAAAGTCAACTATTCCCAAAACTTCAAATTTTGTCAAATGGGCTCATTCTTTTTCACTTGTTTTGAGTTTGCATTATTGCTCACGTGCTCTAGCCTTGGCCATGTGTCCATGTCATATTTTTATTAATTATTTTGATTTTTATTTGAATTAATTTGATTTAAATCAAATAAAATCAAATAAAATCTAAAGCATTGATAACAAAGGATTTTTTGGTTGTTTCAGGCTCCAACTACAGCTAGCATTGCAATCAAACTCGTATCAAAGTCATTATGCACAAAAAGATGTGATTTGGATCAAATTTGGAAAGCTTTGAAAGGAGAATAAAATCAATTATTCAATCATCAATGGAGGAAGATTTGGACAGTAAAAACAACCCTAATGTATTGTACATTACATAAGGAGGCAAGGCAGACAATTTCAAGGGTTGGAGATCAGTTCAAGGCAGACATTACATCGAAATCAAGTCTAGAGGCAATTTCAAGACTTGAGACTTGTCTCAATCTCTTCCTGGCCATCTCCACAAGCGAAACCAATCCAAAACACACGTTTTCAGACCTCCCAGTGCGCTGTAAGTCATCCACGGATTCACTATGTTCTTGAAATCGAAAGTCTTTATTCTTGCATCCATTGTATAAAATAATTGCATATTTGTGATCACCATGCCATTTGCAAGCTTTTGGTATTATTTGATTTCATTTATCTAACCTGTAACGAGATCCACCATAGTTAGGGTTTCTTGGAGTTTTTTTGGGTTTTTCGTTTCAGGTACAATTGGTCCTCATGATGGACATGGTTGCATTCAGAAGGAGATGACGAGTTCAACCATGGTCCTAGAACTCATTTATATGGCCTGGGGAAGGATTTAGAATGAAGCCATGATTTTAGCTCCGGATAAAAATCCGCAGGTAAAAATTGCAGGATTTAGAGGATAGGGATGATGAGTTGTCGTCCATTCATTCGTCCGTTCAAATATTTTGCGCGCTTTTTTTTTTATTTCTGGCCATATACTTTGTTTTTATATATTATATTTTGTTTGTATTATAATAACAAAAACAACAACGCAGCCCAGTGGTGGACATCTCAGCGCATAAGGACCCAAAGGCTAGAGGTCAGGGGTTCGATCCCTGCCTCCAGCAATTTGCATTTTCATATTTGTTTTCAGGAAATCATGTGCATATTCAAGCTGGAGGTTCACCATGGACATTCACCATCAAAGCGCCAGATGGCCAAATGGCCAGATCTGGTGGTCAATATTGGAGGCACACCATATGCAGGTCAACGCATGAGCACTGGATCAGAAAAAGTCACATGGATCAACCTTAATGGGCCAGCGAAATTGCTATCCAAACACCCAAATCAGGCCCATCTTATCCTTTTCTTTATATTTTGTTTATTTTAGTTTATTTTATTTTGTTTAATTAATTTACTAACCAATAAAATTAATTTCTTTTTTATTAAAAAATCACAAAAATACTTTTTAGTCCCATTAATTTTTAGAACTTTTATTTTCTTTTATTAATAAATACTAATTAATTAATTAGGATGTTAATTATGGAACTTTAATTTGTTTTTGTAAATAAATAAAATCAATTAGAAATCATTAGGTTTTAACTGTAATTTAATTATTTTATTTCTTTCTTAAATTAACAAAAACTCCAAAAAATATGTCATTAATTATTTTTTCATTAATTAATTTATTTAATAATTAATTTAGTATTTAAATTTTAGGTTTTAATTCCTTTTCTTAAAAATAAAAACAACAAAAAACATTTTCTTTTTAAAAGGGTCAAAACCCTAATTTTGCATATGATTTAATTTTGCGTCGCACTTTATTTTTCTTTATCCAATTAATGTATCTGCTCCCGACTTGTAATAGTTTTAAATAGGTCTTTTATTTTACCGCCTTATTTTATTTTCAAAGGGTTGCTTTTGGCGATGTAAATACCCGACGCCTTGTAATAATTTAGTTTAAATTCTGCATTTTAAATTCTGCAAATTATACAACTGCTAGATATTTGATAATAGGGCTTGCATGACAAGAATGAATGCTTAAATCTTAAAATAGTTAGATCACCCTTAACATGTGCAAAGATAAAAATAACTGAAATCAATACACTCGCACATGCGCACTCTTAGGGTACACCCCACTTGGTTGCCATCGTAAAAGGTCACTGAGTATAGGTCGTTTTAGAGGTCGTCCTTTTGTCTAAAAGATCATAGTTGTCTCGAAATGGTTGCCTCGGATATTGTTGCCTCAAACAAATGATCTAAGACATTAGGGATACCGCTAAGGCGTCCTAACATTACTTTAGTGACTGTATGTCACCCTTTCGAATTGACCCTCAAACTCCAACGACGGTGCTACCCACTCACTAATAGCGGGATAACATTGTCTAAAGGAAATTAGCATAGAACGATTATTTTTTTCGAGTAGGTAGATTAGCTCTTAAGTACTTGCTCATTCAAAACAAAACTTTTTCACACTTACACACTTTTTACAAACAAGTATTCAAAAACACTTCATTACACTCTTAAGCGAGAGTTAAATCGAAGTTAAAACAAAAACTTTTCAAAACCCACAAGCACGAAGAAAACAAGTTTTAAAACAATGAGCAAGCACCTAAGAGCCCGTGGATAACCACTGATAGAAAGGGTTCTAATACCTTCCCTTTATATAATCTAACCCCCGTACTCAGAAACATCTCGAAAAAGGAATTTTTATGTGCTTTTTTTCCTTTCCTTGTTGGATAAAATAAAAGTCGGTGGCGACTCTTGCTTACCGCGACATTTTGCGAAAACAAACGCAAAACACAAACCAACATTTCAAAAAACAGTCAGTTCTTCCCACCGTATCACAGAACTGACGACTCTGTTGGGGAAGTATAAGTGGGGTGTACCTTAGGAATAGTTCATAATGTTTTCAATTGCTTGATTTGTATGCTTTATATTTGTGGGTTTGAATAGGAGTTACTATAGATCCTAACCCGGATCTGGGGGATACCCTTTAGGTAAGCAGCAATAGACCGTGAGGGAACTGTACGGCGTAGACTGATACGGTTGAAGCAGTAGCTACGTTGGTGTGGAACTTTAGTTTGTACTGATATCCCTTGTGGTGGAACAAGGAGAATATGGGTCTTCTAAGGGGTCATTAAGCATCAACTGACCTTAAAACCTATAATTGACCAACTTGGCCATAGAACAGTAGCAGTATGCTACACTCATTGAGACCAAACTCTCGCGATGATTCCGGCCGCAAGAAAAGGTTGCTAAATTGGAATTTTGACCGATCGAGGGTGGTCAGTTATATTGAGATCCTCTAGAACCCGGTTACTATTTCTAGGACAGGTTGAACCAAATGAACTGAAAGAGGGTAGTACCTAAACTCCTTGTCAGCCTGAAATTTAAGGGCTATATGTGTGACTTGTTTGCCCTTCCCATGTTTTCTATCTGTGAATACTTGGGGTGTGTTTCTATCATGACATCATGCATCATGACATTGCATGCATATTGCATTTGACTAACCATTTCAAAGACCAATGGGATTCATCTTTGTCCTGTTTTGCAGATCATGGCATCTATGCATAGAAACACGATTCAGATCAGCTTTGTACAGATTCCTACTCAGCTTAAGGATTTGGTTTCCAAGGTTCCCGATACTTCCTCCTTTGACAGAAGACATGGGCACCTCCTCAGTCTAGTCACCTCCAAGATGGATGAAGAGATGATGAGTGTCTTATTCCAGTTCTTTGACCCACTGTACCACTGCTTCACTTTTTCGGACTACCAGTTGGTCCCCACCTTGGAAGAGTTCTCTGATCTGCTTGGCATCTCCATTCTAGAGCAGACCCCATTTACAGGTTGGGAGGTACCCCTTAGGACGGAAGAGATTTCTTCAGCCCTCCATCTGATAAAGGCTGAGGTAATGCCTAATTGGGAAACTCGGAGTGGGACAAAAGGCTTCTTGACTAAGTTTTTGGTTGATCAGGCTAATCAGTTCTGGGACAATTTAGATTTTCAGGCGTTCGAGGACATCCTGGCTCTTCTCATTTATGGTCTGGTTCTGTTTCCAAACTCAGATTCTTTTGTTGACGTGAATGCGGTGAAGATTTTCATGTCCCGTAATCCAGTGCGCACTCTCTTAAGTGATATTCTGCACACCCTATTTGCCCGTACTGCTCGGAAACGGGGAACCCTTATGTGCTGTGCACCATTGCTGGCGAGGTGGTTTATTTCTCACCTCCCCAAATCAGTTTTGAAGAACAAGGAAGGCATGGGTTGGGCCTATAGGATTATATCCCTTGCTCACACAGACATCATTTGGACTTAAAGGCATGGAAGACGTAGCTATTATTGATCGTTGTGGGGAATACCCCAATGTTCCACTGCTAGGAATTAATGGAGGGATCACCTATAATCCTTGTCTGGCCTTACGACAGTTTGGGCGAGCTAGGAGGGAAGGACCTCATGAGTTGCTGATGCCAAGAATTGTCTTTGACTTCCAAGGGGATAGTGAGGAGCATCGCCACAGGTTCATACGAGCTTGGAACAGGGTACACATGTCTGATCCGCACGAACTAGGAGTGAAGACTTCTCTTCCGATGGAACCATATCTCTGATGGGTTCGTACACGTGCTCAGAAGCTAGGGATGCCCTACGAAGCTGTCTTGCCTGTAATTGTTGAGAGTGCTGATGAAGAAGGAGTTCTTCCTACCATCCTCCATCCATACATGCCTACTGACATTGGGGCACTAAAGAGATCCTGGATCCAACTAAGGGAAGAGCGGGATACTCATAGAGAAAAGTATCACGAGCAAGAGCGGAAGATCCTAAAGTTGACAAGGCAGCTGGAGAACGAGCAGATCCTCAACGACTATGTCAACACCAAAGGGAAACGATCATGGGAGCGCTGATGTCTTTTGTTACTTCTAGTTTTGATTTACTTTTCAGTATTTCTTTTCGTAACGCCTTAAAGGCATTTGTTGAACATTGAATTCAAGTTTTATCTAATAAAAGTGTGTTTCATTTTGGTTTACGAATTTGAATCCCTAAAGTCTTTGAAATCATATCATACACATATCATTCCCATGCACCTCATTACAGGTACCCTTACAGGTTTATCATCTTCTTCGCTGTTTATTTCAGCGCATCATGTTTTCTGAAACATCAACTGATCAAGCCATCAAGGCTCTACAAGCTCAAAACGTCCAGTTCCAGGAAATGTTCATGAGTTTGGCCAAGGGTCAGCAAGATCTGAAGACTCTTATCTTGAAGGATAAGAAGAAGAAGAAGAAGACGGTCCTACTGAATATGGGTCGCAGATTTAGAAACAATTTGCGGGAAGAGGTTGATTTTAATCACTCATCTGGAGGGGGAGAAAATCAGGAAGAGAGGAGGGCTCCTAGCCCTGTGGTTTCTGACAACGAGACTGACTTTGACGAAGACCAGTATCCTCCGGCTGAGGATAGGTATAAGCAACTCGAAGACCGGTTGAGTGCAATGGAAGTTCAGAAGGTCCCTGGTTTGGACTTTGGAGATTTGGGTTTGTCATCTGGGGTGGTGATTCCCCACAAGTTTAAAGCACCAGTCTTTGATAAATATGACGGGGTCTCCTGCCCAAAAATGCACCTCCGCTCGTATGTTAGAAAGATCCAGCCATACACTACTGATAAGAACCTCTAGATCCACTTCTTTCAAGATAGTATTTCAGGGACTCAACTTGAATGGTTTTACCAGCTGGAAGGAGCTAGTATCCGTAATTGGGAAGACCTTGCTGCTGCTTTTTACAAGCAGTACCAGTATAATGCCGACCTCGCTCCCACGCGTACCCAACTTCAGGGTATGTCTATGGTTGCGAGCGAAGGTTTTAAAGACTACGCTCAGAAGTGGAGGGACCTTGCTGGAAGAGTATAACCCCATTTGGCTGACAACGAGTTAGTAGACATGTTTCTTGGGACCTTGTCTGGTCCGTATTTCAACCATCTGATTGGAAGTTCATCGTCCGGGTTTACTAAGCTGATTATAACCGGGGAAAGAGTTGAGGCCGGTATCAAGAGAGGTAAAATACAGAAAGGTGCTTCATCAGGCACCAAGAAGAAGCCTTTTAAGAAGGAATCCAACGTTGTTTACAGCTCAAAGAGCCATAATAGACCTGAGCGCCGCCAAGCAGTCAATGTGGTTGTTATATCAAGACCTGTTGTTGCTCCTCAGCGCAACAATCAGCCAAGGGCCGAGAGACCGCGAAGACAATTCACTCAGCTCCATATGACCCTGTCTCAGATTCTGCCGCAGTTATTGAAGACCAACTTGGTGATTCCTAAGGAGGCCCCAAAGAATCCCAATACGACATCACCAATGTACAACCCGAACACCCGTTGTTCTTTTCACTCTGATAGCCTGGGGTATGATACGAATGACTGTTGGGTTTTGAAGAATAAGGTGCATGACCTAATTTATGCTAAGGAGATTAAGTTCGAAGCGCCGGGAAAGCCTAATGTCATAACGGTGCCTATGCCCAAACATGACGCAGGAGTGAATGCTATTGGGGATGATGAAGAAGAGTTTGATATTGACAACTGGATATACCTGACTATTGATGGTGGACTAAGCAATTGGACGGCAAAGGATTCTATGCCTGTTTCTGTCATTACCCAGTAATAATACTTTTGTTTTGTGTTTGTAACAGACAATTCTTAAAACTTATGGCCCGGTGTCTTACCCGAGGCACCGTGGCTTTGTTTGTGGGGGCTTTATGTGTTATCTACATATATCATTAATAAAAGCATTGGAAATTTTTGTTGCATTTCAAATTTTGCGCTCCTTGTCTTTCTTTTTCTATCTTGCAAAACATCTATTTTACACACACTCACATATACAGGTCTACATCCACTCTGGATCTCACTGGTAACGACTCTGCTACTGCCAGTTATGACTTTGAAAGTCCGATCAACTTAGCCGAAGACAAAGGTGAAGGTGATTGCGAAGTGCCTGGTGAACTTGCTAAACTGTTACTTCAAGAAGATAGGGCCATACAGCCGCATGAAGAGCCCGTGGAATCAGTAAATCTGGGTACAGAAATAGACAAGAAAGAGGTCAAGATCGGTGCAAATCTGGAGCTTAGTGTTAAGCAACGGCTGATTCAGATGCTGCGAGACTACATTGAGATCTTTGCCTGGTCTTATGAAGATATGCCTGGTTTGGATACTGATATTGCGGTTCACCGCCTACCTACCAAGGAATACTATCCTCCAGTGAAACAGAAAGTTCGCTGAATGCGCCTGGAAATGTCTAAGAAAATCAAGGCTGAAGTGATGAAGCAATTTGATGCCAGTTTTCTAGCAGTTACTTCTTACCCATAGTGGGTGGCCAACGTGGTTCCGGTGCCGAAGAAGGATGGTAAAGTTCAAATGTTTGTTCACTATAGGTATCTGAACAAGGCGACTCCCAAGGATGATTTCCCTCTACCTCATATTAACGTTCTGGTTGACAACACTGCACAGCATAAGGTCTTCTCCTTTATGGATGGTTTCTCCGGTTATAATCAGATTAAGATGGCTCCTGAAGACATGGAGAAGATAACCTTTGTTACTCAATGGGGTACCTTCTGCTACAAGGTCATGCCTTTTGGATTGAAGAATACTAGGGCAACGTATCAGCACGCCATGGTCGCTTTGTTCCATGACATGATCCATCATGAGATTGAAGTATACGTTGATGACATGATTGCAAGATCCCAGACTGAGGAAGAACATCTTGACCACCTTCAGAAGTTGTTTGACAGGTTGAATTTGTACAAACTGAGGTTAAACCCGAACAAGTACACCTTCGGGGTGAGATCTGGTAAGCTGCTGGGTTTCGTCGTTAGTGATAAAGGTATTCAAGTGGATCCTGCAAAGGTGAAGGCTATACAGGAAATGCCAGCTCCTCGAACAGAAAAAGAAGTCAGAGGCTTTCTGGGACGTTTGAACTATATTGCCCTATTCATCTCGCACCTGACTGTTACTTGTGAGCCAATCTTCAAGCTACTAAAGAAAGATCAAGTGGTAAGATGGAACGATGAATGCCAAACCGATTTCGAAAGGATCAAAGAATATCTCCAAGAGCCACCTATTCTGATGCCTCCAGTTGAAGGGAGACCTTTGATCCTATACTTGACAGTACTCGACAATTCAATGGGGTGTGTGCTGGGGCAGCATGACGAGTCTGGCCGAAAAGAGCATTCTATTTATTACCTTAGCAAAAAATTTACCGATTGTGAGACCCGATACTCACTGCTCGAGAAAACTTGTTGCGCTTTGGCATGGGCTGCTCGCCGGCTGAGACAGTATATGCTGACTCACACTACTCTATTGATATCAAAGATGGATCCAATCAAGTATATCTTTGAGAAACCTGCCTTATCTGGGAGAATAGCAAGATGGCAGATGATCTTGACTAAGTATGACATCCAATATACGACCCAAAATACAATCAAAGGAAGTGTGTTGGCGGATTATTTGGCACATTAGGAAGTGGATGATTACCAGTCTATGAACTTTGAATTCCCGGATGAGAACATCATATTAGTAACTGACTAAGAAGAACCTGGACCGGATGAAGGACCTGAGGAAGGATCCCGATGGTCTATGTACTTTGATGGAGCTTCGAACACTTTGGGTAATGGAATTGGCGACGTGATCATATCTCCTAAAGGCTCTCATACTCCATTCACCGCCCGACTATGTTTCAACTGCACCAACAATATGGAAGAGTATGAGGCGTGCATCATAGGTCTTCGAGCAGCAATTGACCTAAGGATTAAGTTTATGAGTGTCTTCGGAGATTCCGCTCTCATGATCAGTCAGATCAAAGGCGAGTGGGATATGAAACACCCTAATCTTATTCCTTACAAGGAGTATGTATTGACATTGCTTCCCCACTTTGAGGAGATAACCTTTGAACACTTCCCTAGAGAGGAGAATCAGTTGGCGGACGCGTTAACTACGATGTCTTCTATGTTCAAAGTCAATTGGGACAACGAAGCTCCCCTGATTATCATTGAAAGGTTGGACGAACCTGCACATTGTTGTGACATTGAGACTGAAGAGGTAACAAATAAACCCTGGTTTCACGAGGTAAAGAGGTATCTCGAAGCTCAGGAGTACCCCGAGGGTGCATCTGTTAATGATAAGAAGTTTTTGAGGAGGTTCGCGGCAAAGTTCTTCATCAGCAATGGCATTCTTTACAAACGTAACCATGATTTGACCTTACTGCGATGTGTGGATAAGAGCGAGGCAGAAAGGATCATGGTAGATCTACATGAAGGTACTTTTGGAACTCATTCCAGTGGACACACCATGGCAAAGAAGATCCTACGGGCAGGATATTATTGGTCCACCATGGAAGCCGACTGTTATCAGCATTCTCGGACCTGTCACAAGTTCCAAGTCTATGCTGATAAGGTGCACGTACCTCCAGTTCCTCTGAACATCTTGACAGCTCAGTGGGCTTTTGCAGTGTGGGGCATTGATATGATCGGCGAGATCAGACCTACGTCATCCAACGGGCATCGTTTCATCCTGGTAGCTATTGATTACTTTACAAAGTGGGTTGAAGCAACTTCCTTTGCTACTGTAACCAAGAACATCGTGGCACGTTTCATTCGGCATAATCTGATTTGTCTATATGGTGTACCCGAGAGGATCATTACGGATAATGGTACAAATCTCAACAATAAGATGATCACCGAGCTCTGCAAACAGTTCAAGATACATCATCACAACTCTTCTCCCTACCGGTCAAAGATGAATGGGTTGTTGAAGCGGTTAATAAGAACATTAAGAAGATTGTGCAGAAGATGATGGTAACATATAAAGACTGGCACGAGATGTTACCATTTGCTCTTCATGGGTACCGTACCTCAGCGCGGACATCAACAGGGGTAACACCTTATTCCTTAGTATATGGTATGGAGGTCGTCTTACCCATTGAAGTTCAGATACCTTCTCTTCGGATTATGAAGGATGCAGGTTTGAGAGAAGATGACTGGATTCAGACCCGGCTTGATCAGCTGAATTTAATTGACGAAAAGAGACTTACTGCTATTTGTCATGGTCAGACGTATCAAAAACGGATGATCAAGGCATTTAACAAGAAAGTTAGACGACAAGAGTATCAAGTTGGGGATCTGGTAATCAAGCGCATTATCTTACCTCAAGGTGATCCCAGGGGAAAATGGACCCCTACCTACGAAGGGCCATATGTGGTTAAGAACATTTTCTCAGGAGGAGCTATGATTCTAACCACCATGGATGGTGACGACCTTCCTCACCCCGTCAATGCAGACATAGTGAAAAAATACTACGCATAAATCAAAGACCCGCTAGGTTGACTGGCCTAGGCAAAAATAAGGGCTTCCTGGCGAACCAAAAGGGTTCGGGCAAAAATAAGGGATGAAAATAAAAAACTGTACACCCGGCAAGTCGAAAACCTGAAAAGGCGGCTTGGGCAAAAAAGGGTATCCCGGTGGACTGAAAACCCGAAAGGGCGGTTGTGATACAGTGGGAGAACTGACTTGAGGTTTTGCGTTTGTTTTTGCACTTGTTTGGTTTAGCAAGAGTCGCCACCGACTTTTTATTTTATCCTAAGGAAAGGTTAAAAAGCATAGGAAAAACCTTTTGAGATGTTTCGTGGGTTCGGGGGGTAGATTATGAAAAGGGAAGGTATTAGCACCCTTTTCATCCATGGTTATCCATGGGCTCTTAGTTACTTGTTTTAGATCACTTGCCTTTGATTTTTAATTGCTTGAAATGGTGGTGTGTGTGTGTGTGTGTTTGAAAATGTTTTGAAAAATATGCCTTGTCTAGGAAACCGTTGTAACAATTCTTTACTCGAATGTTTTACAAAGGTGTGTGTCTTTTCGAAAAGATGTTTCAATGTTTTGAAAGTTGTTTTTGAAAGTTGTGTTGTGGAGTGATGTTTTGAAAAGTAGGCAAGTGTGTTTTGCAAGTTTGATCAAGTAACTAAGAGTTGTCTACCCCTAAATTTACTCAAAGATTTTTCTTATGACCATTGTATTTGGTGGACAATCTTGTGTTAGGATGTTAATGGGACAGATGCGGGTTATCGTATGGACCATGAATGCAATGGTGCCAAGTGTCTTTGGCAATTTTGCTTGAAGGGACTATGATCATTTTGTTTTAGGCAACTTCGAAAGCGTCATCAAGGGATTATGATCATTTGATTTGTTTTTGTTTTGCCAAAGAACTCAACATGCAAGCATGGCCTATTTTAGAAGGCAACAAGCGGGATTACCCTAGGGGTGCAAGTGTGAACTGTGTATTGATTTCATGCATTTGTCTTTGTATTAGGTTATCTAGCGGTTGATTTTGAATCTTCGCATACAAACCCTAATTACTATACAGTATATACAAAGCAATAAATTGTAGGAATTTAAAGTCTAAGCTATTACAAATAAGTATCCAGGAATGGGGGTACAAATATTTACAAATGGGGATGAGACTTATTAGGAGAGTAGTGTCCAAATATGTTTACAACCAAATCGAATCGCATTCTCAACGTAACATGTATATCAATGTATAAGAATAAAAGATAAGCAAATGTACTGGTGAAAGTGTATGTGATTTATTTACAAGTGATGCAAGATATTAACTTAATGCAAAATTATGTATTTATTAAGTATTGTTATTTATTTTTATGTTTTTGTTGATTATGTACAAACAAGAGTTTTATTTAAAAGAAAGAAAAAAGGATGTTTTAAGAAATTCTATTTTTTATGTATTGATGTTTTTATGTACAAAAGTTTTAATTAAAGAAAAGAGAAATGTTTTAAGTTTAAGAAAAATTTATGTATTTATATATAAACAAATGTTTAATAAAAAAAATCTATTTTTAGTTATTTATTGATTAAAATATTATTATGTATTTTTAATTATACTAATAAAAAAGTAATTTAAGAAAAATTTATATAAAAAAGAGTTTAACGTATTATTTTATTTACAAACAAAAAATGAAATATATTAGTTTAAATTATAAAAAGAAAAATGAAATGATAAGTAAAAAAAAAGATGTTAGTTTATAAGTATTAAAAAAGAATAAGAATAAAAGAAAAGATTGAATGGGCCTAAAGGTTGGTTCTTGGCCCACAACAAAATTTGTAAGAGGAACAGAAGGGAGGTATACACACTAAAAAAGGGGGATGGCGCTGGAATTCTGATGGGCTTAAGCTTTTGTGGGGCAAGGCCCAAACAGATTTGACAACATTTGTTTTAGGGTTTCAGTTATTTTGTTTCATTAAGGGTTTACAGAGCGGCGCCGTTCATCTTCTTCACTTCCTTCGTCTTCTTCATCTCTTCTGAGCAAGGCCTTCTGAACGAACTATTCGTCCATGGCCACTAGGCGCCACCATCCGTCTCCTCTTCCCTCCATGGATCACTCAGGCAGTAGTTATACAAGGTAATGATTTCTGTCTTATTAGGGTTTCAAGCTTTGCATGTGTTAATTTCATGTGTTCTGATTTTATGTGTTGTTGTTTGTTTCTGTTTGAGGTGCGTGAAAAGAAAAAGGAAGAGATACTACCTTTGGCTTTTGGAGACGGAGGAGAGGTGGATCGGAGGCGCCCTTGGACGGCCGGAGACGGAGGGAGCAGTGATGCTGATGAGCTTGCTTGGAAAAAAATGGTACTTTTATCATGCTTTTAGGTTTTATGATGAGTGTCTCTGAAAACCCTAGCCTTGATCGCTTCTTTTCCTCTTCTGCTTCTTTGGACGCTTGCCTCTGAATACTCGATATTGATGTTGTTGAACCTGGTTGTTCTGATATCTGAGTTTTGTCTCGCTCAATGATGAACTTAGTTCTGAGAGCTTTGGGACTTGCTTGACTCTGAGATGCCTGATATGTTTAATATGCTTGCCTCTGATATGCTTGTTGATGTTGATTTTGAGTATTGCTTTTGTTGGTTATTGGCCCTATGATGAGGTTGCTCTGAGGGTGTGGTTGGTTTGAATGCTTCAAGGCTTGTATGCTTAACACAGTTTTGAAAGGTTGGTGAAGCAGGTTAGAGGTTTTGTCTCGTCTGTTTGTGTTTGACAGGATTTATGGCTGGTGATTTTATTTGGAGTTTACAGGCCTGAGCAGTTTGAAAACAGGCCTTTTTTGTTTATGCTGGTGAAGGCTTATGCAGGCTTTGTTTGAGATTACAGGCTTGAATACTTGGCGTTGGCTTCAGGCTTGAGACAGGTTATAGGCTTGGCTTGTTGTATGATCTGGTTTAGAACAGGTTGATGGCTTTTTGACCTTCTTAGTTGAAACAGGTTTTGGCTATGTTTATTGTTTACAGGTTGAATGTTAATTGTTGTTTGAATCAGTTTGGAGGATTCTACCTCTTTTCTGGTTTTGATGCAGGTGAAGGCTTAGGCTTCTGTCTTTGAAACAGGTCTGAGATAGTTCAAGGCTTATGCTTTGGAAGTTACAGGCTGGCTATTGTTTATGATGGCAGGTTTTGAGGTTTTTGAATGTTTGAAACAGTTTTTATTATTAGTTGTGTATTCTGCCTCCTCTTTCACTATGTTCTGATAACTTGTTTATATCTCTTCAGCCTAAGCCTGTAAGCCTCTCCACCTCTTTTTTTTTCTCTCTCTTCTCTCTATTAAAGCATATTATATTGCTTTAGAAATGTACTTTCTGAAAAAGCAGCTGGCTGGAAAATGATGACCTTTTTTTGAATGTGTTTGCTTGCATTGGTATCTTTCCTCTGTGTACTTTCTTCTTTTTCAAGATTTTCTGCATATCTTTGTGTTCTTTGTTGACAGCTTTATATCTTTGACAGTTTGGTTAGTTTGAAACTGTGACTTGGCTTGGCATGTTTTGGTTTTTCAATTTGTGCAGTTCAGTTTGCCTTTTGGACTTGGTTAGGCATGTTTTGAAGTTACAGCTTTGTATGACATTTTGCACATGTGTTTGTTTGGCATTTCTGCAAATTGAAACTATGCAGCCTTGTCCACTTTGTTTTATATGCTGCCTTGTACCTTTTTATATGCTTCCAACATTATTCTCCACCCCTCTTTGTGAACCAAGACTTTCTTGTGATTTGCAGAGAGGGTGACTAAACTGATTCCGGCCAGTTACTTTTAATGATGACTTTTAAATATTTGTCTGCTTTTGATTTCGTCCGTGCTGACTTCTTTTCTTTTCTTTGTTGCAGATGAAAATCAATTGAGCAATGGGGAGCAGCAATAGAGGATGAAGATTTAGAAAAATTAGGATGCAATTTTATTTTACTTTAACCATTTGTAATATTATTATTGTAAACAAAATGTAAATAAATTTACGGTTGTTCAAATAATAATTTGTAACAAACAATTAAAGATGAATATAAATCCCTTTTTGTCAGTTAAGTCTTTTTTCAATTCACTGTCCATTTAATTATTTAAATTTCTGAAATTAAAATAACTGGAAGTAAATCCCAACTATTCTAACTTAGAATAAATAAATAATTAATAAACACTGTCGTCTTGCAATCAATAATAAACTCGGCGTCTCAATTAAACAAGCAATGCACAGTCAATCGCAACAAATGCCCATATGTCCTTTCCTTTTACTGATTAAATCAAACCCAGCAAACTCTCAATTCAAATGCCTCAATCCAAATCTCAAAGTACATTGAAAAGAACTATAGAATTAATTCTTTCTGAGAATGCACGCACAAAACCCTGATTCTTGATTTAATGTCGAAGAAGCGCCTGCCTGATCAAAACCTGAGCCAACTCAACCAAACCCTAGCAATCTGCTTGAACTGTATCAAAAGTCCATGAAAACCCTAATTTGGCTAGACTGACAAGAAAAATTCTGTTTGACTGATTTTTGAGCCAATCTGAAAAATCAGGAAAAGCCCGAAGCTGTGATTTCTTGTGGAAAAATAGGAGGGCAAATTTTGGGGTACAACAGTTGCCCCTGTTCAATCTTCTTGAACCTGAAGAGTTAGATTGGCAAGTTTTCCTTTCGCGACTCGAGGGTAAAAGGAGATTGGACACTAGAGTGCCCAAAAAAATTTGCACTCGGTGATGTGATGGTAGAGGGAATGGGATTAAAAGATGCCAATTGGTGATGGGCTTAGAGATGCCATCTAGGGACGTGACAGAATCTTGTCGGGGGATGGGCTTAGAGATGCCATCTGGAAGTTTTTGGTAGGAGGATGGGCTTAGAGATGCCATCTGGAAATGTTGGTAGGAGGATGGGCTTAGAGATGCCATCTGGAAATGTTGGTAGGAGGATGGGCTTAGAGATGCCATCTGGAAATGTTTGTTGAACTGTATGTCGTTGGTGAGTGGACGAGTATCAGAAAGGTATCCATGTTTTGGAACATCTCTGAACTGGGGGTCTGAATAAGCAATAGATTGACATCCGTATCTGGAAGCATCCGTAAACTGTTTTCAAAAGTTGAGAAGAATCTGAACAAGCGATAGGTTAACATCCTTTACTGGAGAATCCGTGAACTGTTTTCAGAAGTCTTGAAGTTGAATAAGCAATAGAGCAGCATCCGTTGTTGAGAAGCGTCTGTAAACTGTTTTCAAAAGTTGAGAAGAATCTGAACAAGCGATAGGTTAACATCCGTTACTGGAGAACCCGTGAACTGTTTTCAGAAGTCTTGAAGTTGAATAAGCAATAGAGCAGCATCCGTTGTTGGGAAGCGTCCGCAAACTGTTTTCAAAAGTTGAGTCTGAACAAACGATAGATTAACATCCGTTGTTGGGAAGAATTCGTAAACTGTTTTCAGAGGTTGAAGAATCTGAACAAGCGATAGGTTAACATCCGTTACTGGAGAACCCGTGAACTGTTTTCAGAAGTCTTGTTGTTGAATAAGCAATAGAGCAGCATCCGTTGTTGGGAAGCGTCCGTAAACTGTTTTCAAAAGTTGAGAAGAATCTGAACAAGCGATAGGTTAACATCCGTTACTGGAGAACCCGTGAACTGTTTTAAGAAGTCTTGACATTGAATAAGCAATAGAGCAGCATTCGTTGTTGGGAAGCGTCCATAAACTGTTTTCAAAAGTTGAGAAGAATCTGAACAAGCGATAGGTTAACATCCGTTACTGGAGAACCCGTGAACTGTTTTCAGAAGTCTTGACGTTGAATAAGCAATAGAGCAGCATCCGTTGTTGGGAAGCGTCCGTAAACTGTTTTCAAAAGTTGAGAAGAATCTGAACAAACGATAGGTTAACATCCGTTACTGAAGAACCCGTGAACTGTTTTCAGAAGTCTTGACGTTGAATAAGCAATAGAGCAGCATCCGTTGTTGGGAAGCGTCCGTAAACTGTTTTCAAAAGTTGAGAAGTGGAGAAGGAACCAGTGTAGGGTTTCCTGATGATGAGCCCGTGTAAAACTGCACCTGAATGAATCTGGAATAAGTATCAGAATGTCGCCATGTCTGGGTCACATCTGAACTATTTCTAGAAAGAATCTTGGAAGACGATGATCTTCGTCTGTCGCCTGATCTTTCCTGAAAAGGTAAAGAGTTAGTTGTATGCAATGTCATGATGCATGATGCAATGTATGTTATATCAATGTTTATGATATGAATGTGATGAATGCGCATGTAAGCTGATGAGCTGTCTTGCTGAGGATAGATGAACCCTGGATGGCTGGAGATAAAAGAATCTCGACTGTCGCCGGGGAAAGTAATTCCTTGACTGCTGCAGGGGATTGCAAGAATCTCTTGATTGTTGAAAGTGAGAAGACCTGGGACCGCTGTTGGGGAATCAGGAGCTTGGGTTGTATGCCAATCTACTGGGGATTCCTGTCTTGAGGAGATCTTCACTGGGGAATATTCGAATATTCTGTGAGGAACTGAGAATGAGAGTCCTCATTCTGCTTGGGGATTGATAGTTGGAAGTTTTAGCTTCGCTGGGGATTGCAAGAATCTTTTGATCGCTGCAGGCATTGATTTGGGATTCTGTGTAAGGTTTCTTGATGATGAGTCCGTGTAAAACCACATCTGGATTTGAGAAGGAACCGGTGTAGGGTTGCTTCATGATGAGTCCGTGTAAAACTGCATCTTGGAAAGATAAGGAACCGGTGTAGGGTTGCTTCATGATGAGTCCGTGTAAAACTGCATCTTGGAAAGAGATTTGTATGAGTAGCAGAATGACTTCAGTGTCTGGAGTGTATCTGAAACTGTAACTAGGATCTGAATGAGTGGCAGAATGGCTACCGTGTCTGGAGCGTATCTGAAACTGTATCTTGGAGTTGATATCTGTATGAGTAGCAGAATGACTTCCGTGTTTGGAGTGTATCTGAAACTGTAACTAGGATCTGAATGAGTGACAGAATGGCTACCGTGTCTGGAGCGTATCTGGAACTGTATCTTGGAGTTGAGATTTGTATGAGTAACAAAATGACTTCCGTGTCTGGAGTGTACCTGAAACTGTAACTAGGATCTGAATGGGTGACAGAATGGTTACCGTGTCTGGAGTGTATCTGAAACTGTATCTTGGAGTTGAGATTTGTATGAGTAGCAGAATGACTTCCGTGTTTGGAGTGTATCTGAAACTGTAACTAGGATCTGAATGAGTGACAAAATGGCTACCGTGTCTGGAGCGTATCTGGAACTGTATCTTGGAGTTGAGATCTGTATGAGTAACAGAATGACTTCCGTGTCTGGAGTGTACCTGAAACTGTAACTAGGATCTGAATGGGTGACAGAATGGTTACCGTGTCTGGAGTGTATCTGAAACTGTATCTTGGAGTTGAGATTTGTATGAGTAGCAGAATGACTTCCGTGTTTGGAGTGTATCTGAAACTGTAACTAGGATCTGAATGAGTGACAGAATGGCTACCGTGTCTGGAGCGTATCTGAAACTGTATCTTCCAACAGGTGGTGAAGGAATTGTTTAACACTTTTGACATTCGAATTCCCCAAGTGATGATGAAGGAGATTTGCCCCAAGTTCACTGAACTTTTGAGAGATTTGTTGAAATCTTGACTGGACTGCCCCGGGTTAACTGAACTTTGAAAGATCTGTTAAAACCTTGACTGGACTGCCCCAGGTTAATTGGATGGTGACGTGTCATGCCCCTTGTTGATAGGAGATTTGTCGTTGGAAGTGTCATCCTTTTTGAAGTGATTTTGTTCACTGAGAGAGTTTTCGTTCCTCCGAACATTCGCTGTATGAATTTCTTCGCTGTCAAACGAATAACCATATGCAAACAGTGATATTCAAGTAATGCAAAGTTTATGCTTGTCTCGAAGTTTTGAAAAATGTGTTTTTTAGCAGAAAACTTTTTATAAGACAAATTCAACACAAGATTTAGAGCAAAGCCTTACAGGATTCAGGATACCTTTTGTAACAGTATGCTTTTGAACTAACTCATGCTTCAATTAGGACTTTTGAAGGGTTGTAACGTGGCTTGGTTCACGGTTTAAGAAACAAATGATAAAGGCTCAAAGTATATTTGTACCCACCCGCTCTTCGTGATGTTCTTCAATCCTAAGCTCAGTTAATTGTGCGTCGAACTCCATTCGAATTTGAAACGACTTTTTGGGTGATGGTTCACCAGTTGAATTTTAGAAGACAATCATCATCTCCTTTTTCTTTTGCAACATTTTTTTTCATGTTGTTGAGGATTTGTAATGACCTCTTTCTTTTGATTTGTTATTCCTAACTTTTGCCTGACTGTTCCTGTTTCCGAAATTACAGTCAGCGAGATGCCCCAGCTTTCTTAAGCCTCCTTTATAGGTTTTGGATCAGTGGGCTTTTCTTTTTTTTGAGAGATAATGACTGCCTATGAGATAAGGAACCATCACTGTCTTTTGATTCTAGAGGAATGCTTTTCTCTTTTTGATGTCGTTCGGTGTATTACGAACTGAGAGTTGGCGACTTCAATGCGCACCTTTTTGAATTAACTGAGAGACTACCCTGCCCGAGGTTTAAATCAAAGGTTTCAATTTGTTTAGAACAGAAAACTCCTACTTCTTTGGCCCGAAGGGGTTGACTAGGGATTATCTTCCTTATAACTCCAGTGTTTGGGAATTGAAAGAAATGCCTGTACATCATCAGCAAGGTCTGTTCAAAAGCATACTGTATGAGATTATGGTATTGTTTCGTCATCCTCCCTCTAAAGGCTTGCAGCTTTTTATCAAGAGTTAAATATCATAAAGAAAGCATAAGAGTAGTGAAAACGAATGGATGAATTCAAGACAAACATATGCAATGCATTAATGAAACAAAGTCTGACACTAATAAATAATTGTTTGAATAACAAAGAGATTACAACTTGAAAATCCAAATGAAACAAAAGTCTCTCAGTTTGAGCTTTGTCACTTCAGGTGGAGAAACTCTTTAACGGAATATTTTCATCTCGCCGTCTGGCATGAACCTCAGCACTCCAATGTCAATCAGATCTTGAATCTTGTTCTTCAAGGCCCAACGGTCGTCGGTATCATGTCCCGGGCTATAGGAGTGGTATACACAAAATGCGTCGGGATGATAGTTAGGAGCGGAGGTATTGGGCTTCCGAATAGGACCCCTCAAAGCAGTCAGATTGACCTCCAACAAGCGCTCTAGTATTAGAGATGACGGTATGTCAGTCTCAGTGAACTGTCTTCCAGATGTAGTTTGCTTATGCTGATTACCCCGTTGACGCTGACGCGGTTGTTGATGGGCTTGTGACCCTGAAGCAAGTAGGGGAGCCTTCCCTTTGTCTTCTTGTCTGGAGGGGGGTTGAGTGGTGACTTGCTCTTCAACCTCAGATGTTTGCCCCACTTGGTTGTCTTGAAGCAGTTGTTTGACGAGAACTCTGAGTTCCTCTTGTCTTTGAGCCAAGTCCTGGATGAGAGCCATCTGGCCCACCAGCTGTCCCATCACTTGGATCCTCAATGTTGCCAAATCAAACTGTAGTTCCCCCAATTGATCACTTCTGGCATTGTTTGAAGTCTCCTGGACCAAGCCCTTTGTGAGGATAGCTTTCACTTCTTCTTGCCCTAGGGACAGGTTCAAGAACATTTCCTGAAGCTGAGCATTTTAGTCCTGGATATCCTTGACAGTCCTTTCTAGAGCCATCTCTTACTGAAATAGACAGTAGGAGAGTAAGGAAACCTGAAAAAGGAAAAACTGTCATGATGCAATGCATGATATGTAGATGCATGCTTTCAAGGATCTCTTGGGGTAAACACAAGAGAATGTTAGAGGTTGAACTTTGATCTTTGATTGGAGAACTTTGCACCGGTGGATGTCTTTCCACGAGAATCAAGCTCACCATGTCAAGTGGGTCATAGCCCCTGATTCAAGTTGTTACAATTGATCTTTGATGGCATTTGTTTTAGAGGAGAAAACCTCCTGCCCCTTGGTAGACGTCTAGTTCAACGTGACCCTGCATCGAAAGAACCCTCGAGATCCTTGAAATGGTTATTGAAAATGCTATGGCATGATGTCATGATGTTATGTACATGTATGCAGAAGCAAGTAAGTGTATATACAGGTAATCATATTCACACAAAGCAAACAAGTCCTTAAGTTTAGGCTTGCATGGGGTTTGTAGGTAAGTACCCTCTTGAAGTTAGTTGGCTCATCCTGTCCTAAAATAGAAACCGGGTTCTAGGAGCTCAATATCATTGGATTGTTTTATGTGTTCATTGTTTTGGTTTAGCCACTTAACTGGAGACCAAAATATTCCAAGAAAACAATCCTCAATGAGTGTAGTATCGAGTATCTACCAACTTCAGACTGCACCAAAGTCGGTCATCTCATTACCCCTAAAAAGGCTAAGATGGTCAATTAAGGTTCTAAGAGTTCGTTAGTGCTTTATGACATCACTCAGCGGCCCCGTACTCTCTTTGATTGAACTCAAGGGTTACCGGTACTCACAAATATGTCACACTAACATAGCTTACTGCTTCAACCATGTCGGTATACCCCGCACAGTTCCCTCACAGTTTTATTGCTATTTACCTAAAAAGGTGCCCCAAATCCGGGTGTAGGATTTACAACAAACCCAAACAAGGACCCAAAAAGTAAAGCAATCAAGGCAATCAAAGCAAGCATGTGTGGGTGATCTAAAACCCTAAGGTAACCCCACTTTTAAATGATTCCCCAGCAGAGTCTCCAGTTCTGTGATACGGTGGGAGAACTGACTTGAGGTTTTGCGTTTGTTTTCGCACTTGTTCGGTTTAGCAAGAGTCGCCGCCGAATTTTTATTTTATCCTAAGGAAAGGTTAAAAAGCACAGGAAAAACCTTTTGAGATGTTTCGTGGGTTCGGGGGGTAGATTATGAAAAGGGAAGGTATTAGCACCCTTTTCATCCATGGTTATCCATGGGCTCTTAGTTACTTGTTTTAGATCACTTGCCTTTGATTTTTAATTGCTTGAAATGGTGGTGTGTGTGTGTTTGAAAATGTTTTGAAAAAGATGCCTTGTCCAGGCAACCGTTGTAACAATTCTTTACTCGAATGTTTTACAAAGGTGTGTGTCTTTTCGAAAAGATGTTTCAATGTTTTGAAAGTTGTTTTTGAAAGTTGTGTTATGGAGTGATGTTTTGAAAAGTAGGCAAGTGTGTTTTGCAAGTTTGATCAAGTAACTAAGAGTTGTCTACCCCTAAATTTACTCAAAGATTTTTCTTATGTTTTAACCCTTTTAACAGTATTGTTCCACCATTGTATTTGGTGGACAATCTTGTGTTAGGATGTTAACAGGACAGGCGCGGGTCATCGTATGGACCATGAATGCAATGGTGCCAAGTGTCTTTGGCAATTTTGCTTGAAGGGACTATGATCATTTTGTTTTAGGCAACTTCGAAAGCTTCATCAAGGGATTATGATCATTTGATTTGTTTTTGTTTTGCCAAAGAACTCAACATGCAAGCATGGCCTATTTTAGAAGGCAACAAGCGGGATTACCCTAGGGGCGAAAGTGTGAACTGTGTATTGATTTCATGCATTTGTCTTTGTATTAGGTTATCTAGAGGTTGATTTTGAATCTTCGCATACAAACCCTAATTACTATACAATATATACAAAGCAATAAATTGCGGGAATTTAAAGTCTAAGCTATTACAAATAAGTATCCGGGAATGGGGGTACAAATATTTACAAATGGGGATGAGACTTATTAGGAGAGTAGTGTCCAAATATGTTTACAACCAAATCGAATCGCATTCTCAATGTAACATGTATATCAATGTATAAGAATAAAAGATAAGCAAATGTATTGGTGAAAGTGTATGTGATTTATTTACAAGTGATGCAAGATATTAACTTAATGAAAAATTATGTATTTATTAAGTATTGTTATTTATTTTTATATTTTTGTTGATTATGTACAAACAAGAGTTTTAATTAAAAGAAAGCAAAAAAGATGTTTTAAGAAATTCTATTTTTTATGTATTGATGTTTTTATGTACAAAAGTTTTAATTAAAGAAAAGAGAAATGTTTTAAGTTTAAGAAAAATTTATGTATTTATATATAAACAAATGTTTAATAAAAAAAAAAATCTATTTTTAGGTATTTATTGATATCTTATATACAAGGATTTTATTTAACTCAAAATAAAATATTATTATGTATTTTTAATTATACTAATAAAAAAGTAATTTAAGAAAAATTTATATAAAAAAGAGTTTAACGTGTTATTTTATTTACAAACAAAAAATGAAATATATTAGTTTAAATTATAAAAAGAAAAATGAAATGATAAGTAAAAAAAAAAGATGTTAGTTTATAAGTATTAAAAAAGAATAAGAATAAAAGAAAAGATTGAATGGGCCTAAAGGTTGGTTCTTGGCCCACAACAAAATTTGTAAGAGGAACAGAAGGGAGGTATACACACTAAAAAAGGGGGATGGCGCTGGAATTCTGATGGGCTTAAGCTATTGTGGGGCAAGGCCCAAACACATTTGATAACATTTGTTTTAGGGTTTCAGTTATTTTGTTTCATTAAGGGTTTATAGAGCGGCGCCGTTCATCTTCTTCGCTTCCTTCGTCTTCTTCATCTCTTCTGAGCAAGGCCTTCTGAACGAACTATTTGTCCATGGCCACTAGGCGCCACCATCCGTCTCCTCTTCCCTCCATGGATCACTCAGGCAGTAGTTATACAGGGTAATGATTTCTGTCTTATTAGGGTTTCAAGCTTTGCATGTGTTAATTTCATGTGTTCTGATTTTATGTGTTGTTGTTTGTTTCTGTTTGAGGTGCGTGAAAAGAAAAAGGAAGAGATACTACCTTTGGCTTTTGGAGACGGAGGAGAGGTGGATCGGAGGCGCCCTTGGACGGCCGGAGACGGAGGGAGCAGTGATGCTGATGAGCTTGCTTGAAAAAAACTGGTACTTTTATCTTGCTTTTAGGTTTTATGATGAGTGTCTCTGAAAACCCTAGCCTTGATCGCTTCTTTTCCTCTTCTGCTTCTTTGGACGCTTGCCTCTGAATACTCGATATTGATGTTGTTGAACCTGGTTGTTCTGATATCTGAGTTTTGGCTCGCTCAATGATGAACTCAGTTCTGAGAGCTTTGGGACTTGCTTGACTCTGAGATGCCTGATATGTTTAACTTGCTTGCCTCTGATATGCTTGTTGATGTTGATTTTGAGTATTGCTTTTGTTGGTTATTGGCCCTATGATGAGGTTGCTTTGAGGGTGTGGTTGGTTTGAATGCTTCAAGGCTTGTATGCTTAACACAGTTTTGAAAGGTTGGTGAAGCAAGTTAGAGGTTTTGTCTCGTCTGTTTGTGTTTGACAGGATTTATGGCTGGTGATTTTGTTTGGAGTTTACAGGCCTGAGCAGTTTGAAAACAGGCCTTTTTTGTTTATGCTGGTGAAGGCTTATGCAGGCTTTGTTTGAGATTACATGCTTGAATACTTGGCGTTGGCTTCAGGCTTGAGACAGGTTATAGGCTTGGCTTGTTGTATGATCTGGTTTAGAACAGGTTGATGGCTTTTTGACCTTCTGAGTTGAAACAGGTTTTGGCTATGTTTATTGTTTACAGGTTGAATGTTAATTGTTGTTTGAATCAGTTTGGAGGATTCTACCTCTTTTCTGGTTTTGATGCAGGTGAAGGCTTAGGCTTCTGTCTTTGAAATAGGTCTGAGATAGTTCAAGGCTTATGCTTTGGAAGTTACAGGCTGGCTATTGTTTATGATGGCAGGTTTTGAGGTGTTTGAATGTTTGACACAGTTTTTGTTATTAGTTGTGTATTCTGCCTCCTCTCTCACTGTGTTCTGATAACTTGTTTATATCTCTTCAGCCTAAGCCTGTAAGCCTCTCCACCTCTTTTTTTTTTCTCTCTCTCTCTCTTCTCTCAATTAAAGCATATTATATTGCTTTAGAAATGTACTTTCTGAAAAAGCAGCTGGCTAGAAAATGATGACCTTTTTTTGAATGTGTTTGCTTGCATTGGTATCTTTCCTCTGTGTACTTTCTTCTTTTTCAAGATTTTCTGCATATCTTTGTGTACTTTGTTGACAGCTTTATATCTTTGACAGTTTGGTTAGTTTGAAACTGTGACTTGGCTTGGCATGTTTTGGTTTACAATTTGTGCAGTTCAGTTTGCCTTTTGGACTTGGTTAGGCATGTTTTGAAGTTACAGCTTTGTATGACATTTTGCACATGCTGTTTGTTTGGCATTTTTGCAAATTGAAACTATGCAGCCTTGTCCACTTTGTTTTATATGCTGCCTTGTACCTTTTTATATGCTTCCAACATTATTCTCCACCCCTCTTTGTGAACCAAGACTTTCTTGTGATTTGCAGAGAGGGTGACTAAACTGATTCCGGCCAGTTACTTTTAATGATGACTTTTAAATATTTGTCTGCTTTTGATTTCGTCTGTGCTGACTTATTTTCTTTTCTTTGTTGCAGATGAAAATCAATTGAGCAATGGGGAGCAGCAATAGAGGATGAAGATTTAGAAAAATTAGGATGCAATTTTATTTTACTTTAACCATTTGTAATATTATTATTGTAAACAAAATGTAAATAAATTTACAGTTGTTCAAATAATAATTTGTAACAAACAATTAAAGATGAATAAAAATCCCTTTTTGTCAGTTAATTCTTTTTTCAATTCACTGTCCATTTAATTATTTAAATTTCTGAAATTAAAATAACTGGAAGTAAATCCCAACTATTCTAACTTAGAATAAATAAATAATTAATAAACACCGTCGTCTTGCAATCAATAATAAACCCGGCGTCTCAATTAAACAAGCAATGCACAGTCAATCACAACAAATGCCCATATGTCCTTTCCTTTTACTGATTAAATCAAACCCAACAAACTCTCAATTCAAATGCCTCAATCCAAATCTCAAAGTACATTGAAAAGAACTGTAGAATTAATTCTTTCTGAGAATGCGCGCACAAAACCCTGATTCTTGATTTAATGTCGAAGAAGCGCCTGCCTGATCAGAACCTGAGCCAACTCAACCAAACCCTAGCAATCTGCTTGAACTGTATCAAAAGTCCATGAAAACCCTAATTTGGCTAGACTGACAAGAAAAATTCTGTTTGACTGATTTTTGAGCCAATCTGAAAAATCAGGAAAAGCCCGAAGCTGTGATTTCTTGTGGAAAAATAGGAGGGAAAATTTTGGGGTACAACAGCGGTCCAGGCAAAAATTAGGGATCAAAGCGTAACACTATGTCTCATTGGATCACCTTGCAACCAGACTTCGGTATCGACTATCAAGCTCAGATGACACTAATCAATCTGATCTACCTTCAACCAAGTAGCAAAGTGATGAGATGCTCGAGGACATAGGGGCAATATCAGAGTTGGAACCCAGTGGGATTATTCACATAGTTGTTTTGTTTAGTTTTTCACAAATTGTATAAATTCTATTTGTTCGGTGGCATTCTCTTACTAGGACATCAACCTCTTGTACAAAAACGCCTATTTACAGGCCAAAGTTCAATATAATTCATTTTCAAAGAAATTTCAAACTGTTTTTCTTTTTTCTGTTTTGTTTTGCAAAGAATGTCCAATGTTCATTTTTGATATATGCATTTGACATTAATTGCTGCTCATAAATATTTACATGTAAAACAAAAGACGATTACTTGTAATATCAGAAACAGGGGCAAATAAGATTTGTCCAAGCTTTAAAATTGTTCTATCCATCAGGTACAAAGGTAGATTCAGCTGAAGAATATGGCCAAGGTGCATTAACTCCCCGCAGAGTAAGAAAAGGACAGTAGTGTTAACTCTCCCCAGCTGAGACTTGCAACTGTGAATGAATCAGTAGTATTCTCTCCGAGCAGAGTTTATCTATCATCAGCATTGGAAAGTCTTATTATCCCCGGCGGAGTATAAAATATCCCCAGTGGAGTTTGGAAATTTTTCCCAATGCAGTCTGAAAAAGCTTCCCCCAGTAGACTTTGGAGAATCATCCCTAGTAGACTTTGGAAGATTATCCCCAAAAGAGCCTAAAAGGTTATCCCCAGTGAAGTCGCGACTGAAGGTCATCCCCAGCGGAGTTCATTCCTTGCACAAACAGAATTCAAATCCCCAACAGGATTCAGTATCACCAGCAACGGTAATTTATCCCCAGCTGAATTTACCAATAGAATCCTCAGCAGAACATCTCTTCCCCACAGAGCAATCTCTTCATCAGTTTATTCCCCAACGGAGTTTTCCTCTCCTGCAGGTTTATTCTCACAATCATCTTTATTCGATATCTCCGGCGGAAACAAAGAATTCACCTCTTTTCTCCAGCAGCTATCCGGGATTTATTTTCCCCAACTAAAAACATTACATTTCCATACATCATGACACATGCATATACACATCATACAACACAATCTCATTTATTTTGAGAACATCATTTCCTGATACATATCATGCATTACATATAACTGGCCTTTACCTTTCAAGAAGGATGCGGTTAAATTCTCATAAAATTCAAAGCCATAAAGCTTTTACCTTAGTCGAATTACTGACAAGTTCTTAAATCTCAACAGAGATGTTTTTCTCAGTTGAATTACAGACAAGGTCCTAAATCTCGACAAAGTTCCTCCGTTGAATTACAGACAGGTTCCTAAATCTCAGTAGAGAAGTTTTCTCAGTTGAATTACGGGCGAGTTCTTAAATTTCGACGAAGATGTTTCCCCATGTGGAATTACGGACAAGTTCTTATATCTCAACAGAGATGTTTTATCAGTTGAAGTATAGGTAAGGTCCTAAATCTCGACAAAGTTCCTCCGTTGAATTACAGACGAGTTCCTAAATCTCAGCAGAGAAGTTTTCTCAGTTGAATTACGAGTGAGTTCTTAAATCTCGACGAAGATGTTTCCCCGAGTCGAATTACTGACAAGTTCTTAAATCTCAGCAGATATGTTTTTCTCAGTTGAATTACATACAAGGTCCTAAATCTCGACAAAGTTCCCCCATTGAAGTACAAACGGGTTCCTAAATCTCAGCAGAGAAGTTTTCTCAGTTGAATTACGGGCGAGTTCTTAAATCTCGACGAAGATGTTTCCCCAATCGAATTACTGACAAGTTCTTAAATTTCAGCAGAGATGTTTTTCTCAGTTGAATTACAGACAAGGTCCTAAATCTCGACAAAGTTCCTCCGTTGAATTACAGACAGGTTCCTAAATCTCAGCAGAGAAGTTTTCTCAGTTGAATTACGAGCGAGTTCTTAAATCTCGACGAAGATGTTTCCCCAGTCGAATTACTGACAAGTTCTTAAATCTCAACAGAGATGTTTTTCTCAGTTGAATTACAGACAAGGTCCTAAATCTCAGCAGAGAAGTTTTCTCAGTTGAACTACAGGCGAGTTCTTAAATCTCGACGAAGATGTTTCCCCCCAGTTGAGTTACGGGCAAGTTCCTAAATCTCGACACCTCAGTTGAATTACGGGCAAGTTCCTAAATCTCAACAAAGATTAGACTCCCCCAGCGGAATCTTCCACAACAACAGGTATACAAGCTCTCGCTAAGGAATCTCGTATGCGATCGACACTCCTTCAGATGACATCTTTAAGCCCATCTCTCCCCGTTACCAATCTCCAAATGGCATTTGTAAGCCCATTCCCGACATCACCAGGCATCTACCACTTCATGCGAGTGCAAATTTTTAGGCACTCTAGTGTTCAATCATCTTCCACCTTCGGATCATAAAAGGCATGAAAGCCAATCTACATCCTCAGGTTTAAGAAGATTGAACAGGGGCAGCTGTTGTACCCCAAAATTTTCCCTCCCATATTTCTCAAAACATTGCAAGAAAAACCTCCAAGTTGCTCAAAGTAGTCCAAGGGTTGGCCAGACAAGCTCTCTCCTAAGGCAGTCTACCCCAAATTAGGGTTTTGTGTTGCATCAAGATCCTTGAGTCCAAGTGACCCCAAGTGCTCACCAATGTCCTAATATGTTCTCAAGATCATCCATGTCAAGTTTCAAGCCTTGCAGAGGAAGCTTGCTCAGTCAATTGTTCAAAAGTCGAATGTGCGAGGGCAAAAGTCAACTGTGACTTACATACAGTCAAACTTCAAGATTTTTTGTCAACATTCTCATTTTGAAGGATATTTCATCATTTGATCAAGGGTTGATCATGATTCATCAAGTATTTCTTAAGATTCATCAAGATCCAAAAGTTGCTAAATTAGGATTTTGTAGGAAAAATCAACTCAACTTTGACCAAGCATAACTTTATCATACTTTATGATAAATGGCCCATCCAAATCTCATTTTGAAGAGGATGCAATTCCCTACAATCCATATTCATATCCCAAGATCAAAAAAATCCACTCACAAGAAGTTATGAATTTGGACATTATAGGTCATTTTGCAAAGTCAACAAATCACCTTTTTTGTCAAATCTTCTAACTTGAGCATGAAATATCAGAATGAGATGAAACCAAAAGGGTTGGTTAGAGGACATCTCAAGATTTCTAAAAAGTCCAAGAACACCTCCAAAAGTTCAAAATTGAAGAAGTTATGCATTGTTGAAGTTGGACTTTTTTGCAAAATTGCCAAAAGTCAACTATCCCCGAAACTTCAAATTTTGTCAAATGGGCCCATTCTTTTTCACTTGTTTTAAGTTTGAATTATTGCACACGTGCTCTAGCCTTGGCCATGTGTCCATGTCATATTTTTATTAATTATTTTGATTTTTATTTGAATTAATTTGATTTAAATTAAATAAAATCAAATAAAATCTAAAGCATTGATAACAAAGGATTTTTTGGTTGTTTCAGGCTCCAACTACAGCTAACATTGCAATCAAACTCGTATCAAGGTCATTATGCACCAAAAGATGTGATTTGGATCAAATTTGGAAAGCTTTGAAAGGAGGAACAAATCAAATATTCAATCATCAATGGAGGAAGATTTGGACAGTAAAAACAACCCTAATGTATTGTACAATACATAAGGAGGCGAGGCAGATAATTTCAAGGGTTAGAGATCAGTTCTAGAGGCAGAACAAAAATTGGCAAAAACACAAAAAAGTGTGAGATCGAAATCAAGTCTAGAGGCAATTTCAAGACTTGAGACTTGTCTCAATCTCTTCCTGACCATCTCCACAAGCGAAACCAATCCAAACCACGCGTTTTCAGACCTCCCAGTGCGCTGTAAGTCATCCACGGATTCACTATGTTCTTGAAATCGAAAGTATTTATTCTTGCATCCATTGTATAAAATAATTGCATATTTGTGATCACCATGCCATTTGCAAGCTTTTGGTATTATTTGATTTCATTTATCTGACTTGTAACGAGATCCACCATAGTTAGGGTTTCTTGGAGTTTTTTGGGGTTTTTCGTTTGAGGTACAATTGGTCCTCATGATGGACATGGTTGCATTCAGAAGGAGATGATAAGTTCAACCATGGTCCTAGAACTCATTTATATGGCCTGGGGAAGGATTTAGATTGAAGCCACGATTTTAGCTGTGGATAAAAATCTGAAGGTAAAAATTGCAGGATTTAGAGGACATGGATGATGAGTTGTCGTCCATTCATTCGTCCGTTCAAATATTTTGCGCGCTTTTTTTTTATTTCTGGCCATATACTTTGTTTTTATATATTATATTTTGTTTGTATTATAATAACAAAAACAACAACGCAGCCCAGTGGTGGACATCTCAGTGCATAAGGACCCAAAGGCTGGAGGTCAGGGGTTCGATCCCTGCCTCCAGCAATTTGCATTTTCATATTTGTTTTCAGGAAATCATGTGCATATTCAAGCTGGAGGTTCACCATGGACATTCACCATCAAAGCGCCAGATGGCCAAATGGCCAGATCTGGTGGTCAGCGTTGGAGGCACACCATACGCAGGTCAACGCATGATCACTGGATCAGAAAGTCACATGGATCAGCCTTAATGGGCCTGCGAAATTGCTATTCAAACACCCAAATCAGGCCCATCTTATCCTTTTCTTTATATTTTGTTTATTTTAGTTTATTTTATTTTGTTTAATTAATTTACTAACCAATAAAATTAATTTCTTTTTTATCAAAAAATCACAAAAACACTTTTTGGTCCCATTAATTTTTAGAACTTTTATTTTCTTTTATTAATAAATACTAATTAATTAATTAGGATGTTAATCAGGGAACTTTAATTTGTTTTTGTAAATAAATAAAATCAATTAGAAATCATTAGGTTTTAACTGTAATTTAATTATTTTATTTCTTTCTTAAATTAACAAAAACTCCAAAAAATATGTCATTAATTATTTTTTCATTAATTAATTTTTTTAATAATTAATTTAGTATTTAAATTTTAGGTTTAATTCATTTTCTTAAAAATAAAAACAACAAAAAATATTTTCTTTTTAAAAGGGTCAAAACCCTAATTTTGCATCCGATTTAATTTCGCGCCGCGCTTTATTTTTCTTTATCCAATTAATGTATTTGCTCCCAACTTGTAATAGTTTTAAATAGGACTTTTATTTTACCGCTTTATTTTATTTTCAAAGGGTTGCTTTTGGCGATGTAAATACCCGACGTCTTGTAATAATTTAGTTTAAATTCCGCATTTTAAATTCTGCAAATTATACAACTGCTAGATGTTTGATAATAGGGCTTGCATGACAAGAATGAATGCTTAAATCTTAAAACAGTTAGATCACCCTTAACATGTGCAAAGATAAAAATAACTGAATCAATACACTCGCACATGCGCACTCTTAGGGTACACCCCACTTGGTTGCCTTCATAAGCCGTCATTGAGTATAGGTCATTTTAGAGGTCGTCCTTTTGTCTAAAAGATCCTAGTTGCCTCGAAATGGTTGCCTCGGATATTGTTGCCTCAAAAAAATGATCTAAGACATTAAGGTTACCGCTAAGGCGTCCTAACATTGCTTTAGTGACCGTATGTCCCCCTTTCGAATTGACCCTCAAACTCCAACGACGGTGCTACCCACTCACCAATAGCGGGATAACATTGTCTAAAGGAAATTAGCATAGAACGATTATTTTTTCGAGTAGGTAGATTAGCTCTTAAGTACTTGCTCATTCAAAACAAAATTTTTTCACACTTACACACTTTTTACAAACAAGTTTTTAAAAACACTTCATTACACTCTTAAGCGAGAGTTAAATAGAAGTTAAAACAAAAACTTTTCAAAACCCACAAGCACGAAGAAAACAATTTTGAAAACAATGAGCAAGTACCTAAGAGCCCGTGGATAACCACAGATAGAAAAGGTGTTAATACCTTCCCTTTCTATAATCTACCCCCCGTACTCAGAAACATCTCTAAAAAGGAATTTTTCTGTGCTTTTTTTCCTTTCCTTGTTGAATAAAATAAAAGTAGGTGGCAACTCTTGCTTACCGCGAAATTTTGCAAAAACAAACGCAAAACGCAAACCAGCATTTCAAAAAACAGTCAGTTCTTCCCACCGTATCACTGCTGCCTTCGGTAAATGATCTTAGTCCCTTACAAAAATTGCTAAAGCATCTTACAAGTTACCTTCTATGACTGTACGATAACCCACGCAGTCCCTCACATCCAATGATAAGGCTTTCTACTAACTTATGGTAGATAAGCACCATCTAAAGGAAGAATAAAAGAACAAAGACCTTTTAAGTATGTAGATCGCTCTTAATCGCTTGCTCACAAACTAAAACAACTTTCACACCTTCAAAACAACTACTTTCAAAATGCTTTATAAACACTCTTGAGGACTGATACAAGGGTTATTATAAAGCAAATTTCTTTCCATTGGCATTTTCAAAACATCTTTCCAAAACAAACACTTTCATCCAATAAATATTTTCAAAACAAACATTTTCTACACATTCTCAACGATACGAGAATCATTACAAAACTGTCGCACTTAGGCATTTTCAAAATATTTTCAAACATACACAAACACAAATCATTTCAAAAAGTGATCAAGAAATTAAGAGTCCGTAGATAACTACGAATTGAAAGGGTGCTAACACCTTCCCTTTTCATAACCTACCCCCCGAAATCAAGAAAATTCTCAAAGGTCTTTCCTGTTCTTTTCACCCTTTCCTTTATTGGATAAAAGAAAAGTCGGTGGAGACTCTTTCTATCCGCAACATTTTCAATAAAACGCAAAATAAAAAGTCAGTTCTCCCACCGTATTACAACAAAGTTCTTCCTCAGCAATGGTACATTGTACAAGAGAAATCATGACGATATGTTGCTCAGATGTGTGGACAAGAATGACGCAACAAAGATTATCAAAGAAATACATGAGGGTGCTTTCGGGATTCATTCCAGTGGACATGCCATGGCCAAAAATATTTTGAGAGCTGGCTACTATTGGTCCACCATAGAAAATGATTGTTATAACCATGCCGGAATTTGTTACAACTTTCAAGTGTATGCTGACAAGGTGCATGTTCCTCTTATTCCTCTGAACGTCTTGACTTCTCCATAGCCCTTTGCAATATGGGGAATTGATATGATCGAAAATATTGAACCAACTACTTCTAATGGCCATTGTTTCATTTAGGTTTCCATAGATTACTTCACTAAGTGGGTCGAAGCTGCATCTTATACAAATGTTACCAAGCATGTGGTTGCTCGTTTTATCAAGCACAACATAATCTGTCGTTATGGGATTCTAAAAAAGATCATTATTGACAATAGACTTAATATAAATAACAAAATGATGAAATAGATCTGTGAAGTTTATAAGATCAAACATCACAATTCTTCTCTGTATCTCCCAAAGATGAATGGCGTTGTTGAAGCGGCCAATAAGAATATCAAGAAGATTGTGCAAAAGATGGGGGTAACAAATAAGGATTGGCATAAGATAATACCTTTCGCTTTGCATGGATATCTTAATTCAGTACGTACTTCGACTGGGGAAACCCCGTTCTCCCTTGTGCATGGAATAGAAGCAGTTTTGCCTGTGGAAGTGAAGATTCCTTCTCTAAGGATTATGAAAGATGTTGAACTTGATGAATCAGAAGGGATGCAGAATCAGCTGGATTAGTTGAACCTCATTAGTGAGACAAGATTAGTGGTTGTGTGTCATGGTCAGGTGTACCAAAAGAGGATGAGAAAAGAATTTGACAAGAGGATGTATCCTCGGTATTATCAAGTAGGTGATCTTGTTCTAAAAAGAATCATTCTTCCTCAAGGAGATCCCAAGGGCAAGTGGACCCCAACTTATGAATGACCATTTGTTATTAAGAAATTATTCTTTGGAGGGACCATGATGCTTACAACTATGGATGGTGAAGAATTACCACTCTCTGTGAATGAAGACGTAGTCAAAATATACTTTGCATAAATAGACCCGCTGAGTTGATTGGCTTAGGAAAAAAGGGCATCCCGGCGAACTGAAAAAAAATGAATGAATAAAAGGTTTGGGAAAATGTTAGGAATAAAAAATAAGAAGTAAAAAGAATGAAAAAGAAAATAAGTACACCCGCTAAGTTGAAAACTTGAAAGGGTGACTTAGGCAAAAAAGGGTATCCTGGTGGATTGAAAACCTGAAAGGGAGATCCAGGCAAAAGTTAGGGATTTAAAGCAAATGATTACGTCTAGCGTCGAATCTTCGATTTCATCTACTACTACAGTTGGTCACCCCGAAGGGTAGGAATAAATCCAGTCATCTTCTTCAGAAAGAAAAGTGATGAGATCTCCGAGGTTATAAGAGTTATAGTAGAATCGGAAGCTGATGAATATCCATTTTCACATTTCAATTTTTTGTAATGCTCTTTTGTTTTTCTTTCGCAATGACCTCTTTCTAGAAATTGCTTCCTGATGTAAAAAGCCTATTTATAAGCCAATTTCAATCAATAAAAGACTTATTTTTATCCAAAAAGCTTGCTTTCTTTTTCTTTTACTATTTTGCTTGCGAGAACGTCCAATATAATTTTGATAATCATTTGCATTTGGAAACTTGTTGGTTTTGCACAAGCATGATAAATAAATTACAAATATTACTTTTAAGTTATTTGTAGCCCAGTTGGTAGGCTAAGTCGTCATGCTATACTTGGGGCACGATTGGTTTGATTTCTTTTGCAAGAATCATCGTCCCTATACTTTTACACGATTTACCAATACCAGAATAGAATTCTTTCAAGAATGACTACGGTATCTCAAGTTTGGGTTGTATCCCCTACAGCATGGAAGTTTCTACTTCTCCCTAATAAATCTTCCCTAAGAAAAGGGTTTGTAGCTAAAATTTTGATTGATTTGGAAAGTCTTGGATAACTCCCTAATGTTACTTTAAGCTCTTCTCCCTAGTATCGGCCAGTAGAGAATCCTTGTGATTGATGAGATTTCTTATTGAAGGATATACCTCCTCGACAGATATGTGTTATTATTGTATTTATGGGAGAATGTTTATTCCTCGAAGCAGAGATGTCTTATTCCCTGGCTAAGATTTTAGGTTGATAATTTTCTTATTCCCCTGTAGAATTGCCTTTGAGGATTTCTCTTATTCCCTGATGAAGAGTCGCTTCAAGAAGAGTGTCTTGTTCAATACTTCTTCCATCTCCCCTATGGAATTTCCTTTTGGAAATAAACTACCCAGGAATGTTCATTCCCCAGTTAGGTCGATTCATCAGAAGTTCTTATTCGAGGAATGTTCCATTCCCCAATGGAAGTTTCTGTTGTCCCCAGGCGAGAAGTTGACAAGTTATTCTCCAAACAGTTAGAGGTGAATTTTGATTCCATGCAGGCCCCATTTCGGGGTGTCTTCCTCTGTAACGCCTAATTTTCATTGGCGTGTTTTCTAAGAAGTTATAGTTGTGTTCTGATCTTCTCTAGAAATTTCCAATCTCTATTTGGCGTTCCCCTTTTCAAAATTTACAATTTCAGCCTGATCTTCTCCAGCAGAGTTTGCAATTTATTTTTGCAACTCCCACCAGAGTTTATAGACTGTTTCTACTAGTTACTCAGTTTGTTACTCCCCACAGAGTTTTAACTCTTCAAGGGTTTCTCTCCAGTAGTTTCTTATATTTTCTCTTCTCCAGCAAATTTTTGCAATTTATTTTTGTGAGTCCTGTCAGGTTTTGTCCTGTTGGTTATTGGATTCTTAATTGTGTATTGTTTCCATTCTCTTTTGGAACATTACTCCATGAAAAAATAATAATTCAAACATGCATTGGAACATAATCCATTATTGTTTCTGTTTTCCCTAGTGAGTTTGCTAAAGAACTTCAGATTATATCTCCAGCAAGGTCACTTCATCCTTAATATCTTGGTTTTCACCCATACAAAGCATCTCTGTGATGTTACTACTAAACGGTTGAGTGTCTACTCACTGTTGTTAATTGTGACCCAGTTTTTTTCCCCGACGCAGTCTTCTCGGGTCTAGTCTTTACTACCCTTGTTGGTTCGTTTCAATGCCTATTGATATACCTTATGAATACCAGTTTCGTCCTGATATTCATTTTCAACCTAGTTTTATCTAGTTTCTTTTAGGTCGAGTTTCGTCTCGTTATCTGTCCGTGCAATCCAGTTTTATCCTAGTACTCATCTTTGGATTAGTTTCATCTAATCTTCTTGAGTCGAGTTTGCTACTCGTTTTAAGTCTCATCTTTGGACCATTTTTGTCTAGTCCTCTTGAGTCGAGTCTTTACTCGTTATTTGTCTCTTTTGTTACTCGGGTTTATTCAATATCTTCTACTGTCTACCGACGTTTGAGACCAGCAAGTGTCTTGTGAAATACACGTACTTTCTGTTACCTTGCTATAGGAAACAATTTATATTGTTGTCCTATTGAATACTTTTTCAGAGCCTAGTTTCGCTTAGTTCCTCTTAGGCCGAGTTTCATCTTGTTACCTTGTTTACACACCAATTTCTACCTGGCACATTCTTTGTAAGTACTCCCAGAGGCCGAGTTTTATCTCGATAACCTCTACTCGATCCCACCAGCGTTCCGCTAACATGAAGATGGTATAAGTTCAGTTTTATCTGTTCTTCATTGATAGAGGCCAGTTTATTTCTGGTATACCCGTTAGGGTCCGACATCTATTCGTATCTTGTGTTTCAATTTTGTCCTGACACAATCTTCAAGGTCTGGTTTTATCCAATCCTCCTGAGTTGAGTTTTATCTCACCATTGTGATTTGTGTTTCAGTTTTGTCCTGGCACAATCTTCATGATCTAGTTTTACCTAGTCCTCCTGGGTTGAGTTTTATCTCACTATCACAATTTGTGTTTCAGTTTTGTCTTGACACATTATTTAGAGTCTAGTTTTATCTATTCTTCTTGGGTTGAGTTTTATCTCATTTTCGCAATCTATATTTCAGTCTTGTCTTGGAAATTCATTCGAGTCTAGTATCATCTATCTTTCTTTAGTTGAGTTTTATCTAACTATTGTGATTTGTGTTCCAGTTATGTCCTGACACATTATTTGGAGTTTAGTGTTATCTAGTCTTCTTGGGTTGAGTTTTATCTCATTATTTCAATTGGTGTTCCAGTTTCGTCCTGGCGCATTTTTTCTAGAATCCAGTCTCGTCTAGTTTTCTTGGGTTGAGTTTTATCTCATTGTTTTAATTGGTGTTCCAGTTTCGTCCTGGTGCATTTTTCTAGAATCTAGTCTCGTCTAGTTTTCTTGGGTTGAGTTTTATCTCATTTTTTCAATTAGTGTTCCAGTTTCGTCCTGGCACATTTTTCTAGAATCTAGTCTCGTCCAGTTTTCTTGGGTTGAGTTTTATCTCATTATTTCAATCGGTGTTCCAGTTTTATCCTGGCACATTCTTCTAAAGTCTAGTTTTGTCTAGCCCGCTTGAGTTGAGTTTTAGCTCATTTTCGCAATATGTGCTCCAGTTTTACCTGTCGCATCCTTCTAGAAGACTAGCATCCACTAGTTCTCTTGGTATAAGTCCAATATCGACTTGGATTACTTTTCGAGTCCAATCTCTACTTGGCTCATCATTTCAAATTCAATTTCTACTTGGTATATCTCTTGAATTCAGATTTATCTGACGCTCTTTGGTAGCATTTAGTATTCACTAATCTTCTCATCTTCCACCCAGTTTGATTGATGTCATCCTTGCAAGATACAATTATCAATGTTTTTGCGCTTCTCTTTTGTTCCGAGCGTAAATTTTTTGGTTCTTTTTGTATTTAATCCTCTTCCACCTTGAACGTTCAAAAGTTATCGTTCTTTCTCACTTATCAAGTTTAAGATAATTGAATAGGGCCAGCTGTTGCACCCCAAAATTTTTCCTCTTCATTTTAGTTTATATGGCTTATTTTTCATCACACATACTCATGCATTCTCATGATAGGATCAAGGTATCTTAATTCCCAAGTTCTTCTACTGGCTATAAAGGATGATTGTTTTGTCAATTAGTGCAAAAGGGGGTCTCATATCCTTAATCTTTGAGTCTCTCAAGCTACAAGGGTCTCTTATATTTCAAGACGTCTCATTTGTCCCATGGGATCATTAGAAGTTGGAAATTTGCAAAGTTTTGAGAAGAATCACATTTCTACTATTCATCTCTCATATTAGGTTTTTTTATCAATTGTAGAGATTGGGGCTGGTATGAGCCAAATTCTTGAAGCATCATCTTCCTATCATCATTTGAAGCATCTTTGTCCAAATAATTTCTCAACATGTCCAGAGGAATTGGGGTTGTAAGCTTGATCATCATCTCCTAACACAAAGGGCTAAATTTAGGATTTTGATTTTAATCAGGAGTTCTCTATCTTTTGGACCTAAACTTAATTCCATTCTTCTCTACATGTAAATGAGCACCTATGAGTGAGAGATTGGTCATCAATTTTGATTGAAAGAGGTTCAATTGATGAAAAGGGGAAAACAGTCATTTTTGACTAAAGTCAACCAAAGTTAAAGTTGATCAAGTGGACTTTTGGTCAACCACCAATTCAAATATCCTATTTTCATATTTCATGGTCAATTTTGTCATAAAATCAAGAGAAGGATTGATTTGAATATAACTTGTGTAAGAATTCATTCGATCATTTGAAAATTTTCCAAAGTCTCCCAAATACTGAATTTTGACTTCTGATAACTTGCTCAGATTTTATCTAAATGAGGCAAACCATAGATGCCTAGAAAGACTGAGAAAAATCCTACAAGTTTGTCACTGAGAGCTTAAACCTAGAAAGCAAAGTGTTTATGAGATATGGAGCTTGGAACTTTAGGGCACAAAGATGTCAAATTGCTAGTTACCTTGCACACCCAGGCCAGTCATTTCTACAAACACTTGGTGTGCCATTTTCATGAATGATTTTCTATTAACTTAAGATTCAGTTGGAAAAATGGTTAAAATGGATTTGTATTTGGATATGTAAGCTTCATGTTGATCTTTGAATCACCTCATTTGAGTAAACATTGAATAATATATCATCATTGTAAATTGAGGTCTCAAGTTTTCAACATGCAAGGCATGCATGCACACAACGCATGCGCGTGCAAGCCTGTAAGAGTCAATTTTTTCAACTTTTGTGTCATGTTTTCTAACATATGCCAGCACCAAATTCAAAAATTCAAAGCCATACATTCAAGCTTATGATGATAGTTTCCAAAGGCCTCAAGAGCTTGAAAAACGCACGAGTAGAATGATAGATCCTTGGAGTTTTTACCCAAAACATCGCCAAGCCTAAACTGGTATCATTTTCTGGTCAGAAATTATTCTTTTTGTGCAAGCAAAGCCTTGTCTCATACTACACGCATGTGCTACTCTCTTTCTTACTCTAAATACCCAAATGCACATGGTAAGCATGCATATATACTCCTCCAATTTTTTCCAAAAGAGGAAACTTTTCTCCACTCATCCCATGCGCCTTTGCCTGCCACCTCATCCCTTCACACTTTTTTCATTATAAAACTTTTCAAAACACAAAAAAAAAAACTCAACAAATATCAAAATGCAGCATGCCAATTCACACTTACCTCATGATATTTTCACCCATTTCCTTTTTTACTCTTAGAGAAAACTTCTCCAACACTCTTTCTCTTTCTATTTAAGAGAACCAAGCTTCATTCATTTTAGAGACTCTTAATTCATGAAAATCACTCTCTCTCTCTCACTCACAAACTTCATTCTCTCTCTCTCTCTCTCTCTCTCTCTCTCTCTCTCTCTCTCTCTCTCTCTCTCTCTCTCAAGTTAGAATCAATTTTCTTCATTTCTCTCTCAAATTCTTCGTGCAAGCTTCAATCTGTGCTCAAATTATACTATATTGAAGCTTGAAGGAGAAGAATCATCGGGTTTCTGGCTGCAAAACCAGAGGCACTTGTGAATTTATTTTTCACAACTTGAGGTAAGCTTCATGAACTTCGAATCTCACACTTTTGCATGAGTTTTGGCTTTAGATCTTGAGCATTATGACTTAGCTGGCCGGATCTTAGATCTGAAGTATGTACATGAGTGATTTGATGTTGAATTTGTGCTCGGCAAGTTGCTTGAAATTCTGTCAGAACCAGTGCTTTCATGGTCAGATCTCTACTTAATCTTTCACTATTTGTAAAATCTATGATCATTTTGTTGTTCCTTGCACTTTTGTGATGAGTTTTGATTTGAAATTTGGTTGTTAGTTTTGAATCTTTTAAGTCGTGTTCATGCAGTGACTTTCATGTCACATTTTCTCTATGATCCATGCATCCTTTGATGAATTTCTTGATTCTGTAGTGTTATACTCGTTTAGATCTTGATGCTTTATGTTTACACTTTGCAATTTCATGGAGAAATAAGAGAGAAATCGTGATCTGAACTTTGCTTGTTGAAAATGAAAAAACATTAGGGTTTTAGTTCATAGGACAGAGACAATGAGTTGCCGCATTTTTATTCGTGCATGCATGAGGCATTTTACAGCGTGTTTTGACTAGATCAAGCGTAATAGGCCTTAATTCATTTGAATTTTCATTCAATTTTAATTGATTTATTTAATTTTGCTTTAACATTTTTCTTGATTAAAAAATTATCAAAAAAATATTATAGACTTTATTTTTAGTCTTTTTTCTGATTATGAATTTTATTTCATAGATTTATCCTTTTTGAATGATTAAATAATTCAACTAATTTAATTAGGATTTAATCATCCTTTAGGTTTTAGAATTTTATTTTCTAATTTTCATCAACCTAAAAAATGTATGAAAACTATTCTGAGTTTTCTTTTTAGTTTAACTCATGAAAATATTTTTTTTTATTTTTATAGAAATTTTTGGCATGCTAATTAAATCAATTTATTAACTATGCTATTATTTTGCTAAATTTTGTTGCATTGTAAAAATATTTTCTGTTTTAAATGTTTCTTTCAAGATAAAATTCCAGAAAAATATGTCTAGCATTCCTTAGATATTAATCTAATTTTTCATGATTTTTAATTGAATTTAAAATATATTTGTCTTGTTTGTATTAATTTTAAAAGTTAATTGTTGTTTTTGAGTTATTCTCTTGCTTAAGCCTAAAGAAACACATAAACCTCTAATTTCTTTTAATTTTAAAAATCAAGAAAAATATGTTTGATATTATTGGATGGTTCAAGGTTACAAAAATATTTTTTTTATTTAAATTTTTATCCATGACTTTACATTTTATTTGGAATAATTTTGTTAAACCTTTTTAGTCTGGGCATTTTGCTAGCTAGTCTTGATGATTTCAATTTCTTTTCACTTTTTCAAGTCAATCCAAGAACTTCAAATGATGTTTTTGACTTTCATAGGTCTTTAGGAAGTTATTATTTAATTATCATGATTTCATAATTCATTTTCCTATTTTTAACCTGATTTTGACTTAGGAGTATGCTTAAGCTTTTGCCTCGACCAAAAAGTTTGTATTTTAAAACTTGTGTGCTCAGCTTTGGGCTAATTTTTGGTATGATATATGCTACTGACTTGATGATATTCTGTTACATTTCTACCATTTTTATAATACTTATAACATCCCTTTCTCCTATCAAACTTTGCATGCCTCTTATGGCCTTTTTGTTTCTGTTTTGTGCCTAAGTTCTCTAGTATTGTGTGTGATGCTTGAGCATGTTTCATTCGAAGGCTTTAAGGTGTGTTAATATGTGTGTATGCTTATGATTTCACTCTTATTTTATGCCTTATACCATGTTAAACCCTCACACACTTCTTCCTACTTCACATACACTTTTTGTTTTGACCTAATTGCATGTATGATATGTGTTGATGATTAATGGGGACCTTGATTCCAATGTCTCAATATGGTTTGTTAAAACTTATAGGATACTGACTTTTATTCTTTATATCCTTTCTAAATATGCCCCCTCTTCATCTATCCTCTTCTTTGTTCTTCTTTTACTTTAAATTTGATTTTGGGTGTGATATTGACCTAGTTTTTATGCTAGCTTTTGAGCATGCATTAGAAAGTTTGTTATAGGGTTATGTGAAACCCTTTTTAGGATACTAACCTTGTATATTATAATCTGACTTCATAAATGCTTAACACATTACACCATGGTTTTCCAATCACACACTTATTCACACTTCATTCTACAACTTTGTTTTGACCTAATTTGTATGCTTTGGTGTTTGTACCATGATCTCCATGACTAATTGAGTTTTACCTTGGTTATATGATATGTGTTGAATGAATAATATGTCTATGTTTTCCTTATTTTCTTCACTATGACATTTTATCTTACATGATTGCTTGCTAGCATTATATGAGGACTTGTGTCCATTTAGGACTTTACAACCAACTTTCCTTGATGATTTGATTGTGAATCTTCCTCAAGTTTAGATGTATGATGATGATGAACCTCACATGTATTCACTTATGACTTGTACTTTATTTCATATCCTTCATCTCATCTCACTTTCTTATGCTCCCTTGATTGCTTATTTTTGCTTTTTACTCCTTCTCCACTTTTTTTAGTGTGTTTAAGAGTTTCATCTCTTGTATGTGTTTCGTCACATAAATGTTATTTATGCTAGAGGTATTGTTATCTTCATTTTTATGTTTTATCATCTTTCTCATCTTACTTGATGTCTTTCCATCTTGATGCATACATGATATTTTACCATCTTATTCTTTGTATGATGTTCTATCATCATATCTTTGCATGATGTTTTGTCATCCTTGTTAGATATTTTATCATCTATACTTGATACATGTTTTTGATGTTTTGTCATCTTTGTGTGTGAGGTTTTTTCATCTCTCTCCTTTCTTTATTTGCCTATCCTCTTGTATGCTCCCCATAGGATTTTCAATTGACTCTTATCAAAGTTTGAATTGAATAGACTTTAAGCTTGTATCCATGTATGAGAATATTAAGTAGATATTTCCCTCTCATATCCTCAACTATAGTATCCACTTTGCATGACAACTTTAGGTCTATTTTGTTAGTCTTCCCTTAGTATTTCTATTTCTCTTTTGCACCTCAATAAGACTAAAAGCTATTTTCCTTTCAAATTCTCAAAACACTTAATAATTACTTATGAGAATCACATCTTAGTTAAGTATGTGAAATAATAAATGGACTTCTTCTCGGTCTTATTGTTCTTCCATTCTTGATTTTGGGTGTGGTTCAAGTCTCAAAGATTCCTTTCATGGATAAGTGGAGAAGTGGTTAATATATCTCTCTCTCTTGAGGTCAATTAGTTATTATCCATAACAAAAATACCAACTAATTCAAACTCCTCTTTTGTCGTCAGACTTTCTTATTTTAAAACATTTTTCAAAAGGGCATGCTTCACCAACATTGTTCATAAAAAAACACATAACAAATACAAACTATTGAGTCGAACTACGGTGCTCTGATTCCTTAAAAGGATACGCAGACATCTGGTCACAGGGCTCAGCCGAGCGAGCTCTTTAATTATTTCCTTTTTTTCCCCGTGTTTTCTTTTTGCATGCATTCCCTCTTTGCATCTTTCTTTTTAGCTTTTAAGCTTTAGACATAGATTAGATACACCTATAAATTAGAACCAACATAAGTGGATCTTGTGGAGTACTACAGACGTGCAGGGTTATTGCTGGTGTATATCGGAAAGCAAAAAGTAAGTTATCAATTTATCAGGTGATATAGGTTATATTGTATCGTGTCTACAGAGATTGGTTATTGAATTTTCGTTCGAAAAATTCTCACGTTTATGAGTTTGGTTTGAATTGGTTTGTAAAGAAAATGTTATCAATAGAAAATAAATGTAAACAAAAGTAAAATCTAAGGAAGAACTTTTCAAGACTGCATATAATCTACTCATCACATACTTAAATCTACCGACCAGTTACATTCAACCTAACAATACTCATCAATGTCACTATGTATCACTCACAACCTAAGTCATTTCTAACCCAAATTGAGAGACTGATTGTATAACCAAGGAAATGATCTCTCTACCTCCTCAATAACACAGAAGACAACTATGTAATCACACTGACGATCTCTCAGCATATAACAACCACACAGAGGCATTAAGCTTTAATACCCAAGTAGATGTCAGCCCTAAATCTATCTCTAGAGTTCAGAAACTAACAGATAATCATCCTAGATAAGAATCTAAGCAGTATATGTCTATAACTACTCAAATCCCTAGCACAGAGAAAAAATCTAGGACAACAATTGACAAAGATTTGTAAACAAGTTTAATATAACGCCATGGGAGAAAAATATACATAAGTTCAAATTAAAACACATACAAAACCCAATAAAAGAGAAATACATACAGAGGAGAAGAGATAAACCCCAAATCTTCCAATTTGTCAGCCCCGGTCAATGAGAAATCCACCTCCAATCATCCATAAGCAAAGCCCTAGTGTTGTTATCTAAGATAATCCACTACAAAAATGAGGTTGATGGAGTTGGTAGAACAAAAATCACCCCCAAAACCATCACCTTCCAAATGAAATGAAAGATATTACAAAATTCTGATCCGCATGCATCGCCCGATGACACAAAAGTGTCGCCCGACGATGGCTTCTATACACTTGGCCCAGGTTGCTCCACACATGCAAATGGGGAAAATATCTTTCTCTCGCCCGGCGACAGATACACATCACCCAACGACACAAGGAAGAAGCAACATGGAAACTTGTCTTACAAGTTTCGCTCGTCGACGACTTCTTTTTCCTGGCGTTCCGTGACAGTTCAGCAACTTCTGGTGCTTTCTTGCATAACTTCCAATGGCTCCAATCTTTAGCCTTATTCTTCATTGATAAAAAATGCATCTTGGAGATTTATTCTTCATTGCTCCAACCATGCTCAAATACCTACAAAACATATACAAAACTAATCAACTGATACAATATGTACACAAAATGCAACTAAATGTATTTATACACAAAGCGGGGTTACTCAACGATTATTAACAACAAAGAGTCGATAAGTGAAACAAAAAGTATATACACAAATAGCTATAATTTGCACTTATCAAACTCTCCCTAACTTGAATCATTGTTTATCCTCAAACTAGCCCAAACAACTCAAAGAACAAAGAAACAATAATCAAAGAATCCTGAATCAACAAGTTTTTAAAATATAAAACAAATGTGTGGTTTAAAATAAAAACGTACACACAAGGAAAAAACTTACCAATAAACTACAACGATAACATTAAAATGAAACAACTCCTAAATACAAAATATGTCAAAAATTCTAAAACAATACAATGTTCATAAGTGAACCACACCTACCACACACTTCATCGGTAGATGAAACATACGAACATGAGGTGCTCAACTCTCACCCAACAATCTTGCTAACAACAACTAAATTATGCATTCATCAAAGTAAATTCATATTAAAAAGCATAAAAGCAAAATCACAAGGACTTCAAAGGTTGTAAGGTGGCTTGGTTAACAAACAAGGGATAATTCCTAAGGCTAATCGAAATAAAAACTTTCCTAAACCTAAGGGAGTGATCAATTCACCAAAGATTCAAACACAAAATTCCAATTAAACTTCTTTCGAATCCCAAATTTCACACCAAAGCATCATACTTTTTAACACAACATTATTTAAACTCTTTTTATTTTTCTTTTTCAAGGTTTTTTTTATTTTCTTTCTTTCTTTTTTTATCACTTATTTTTCACATTTTTTTCAACCTCATAACAATCAACCAATAAATACACAATCATTTTTCTGCCCAACTTAAATTCAACCGTATCATTATGTGAATACTCCCTACATTTTAATGCAAGGCAAAAATTCATACAACAACACAAAGTTGAGGGCTCAAGAAAAAACAACAATCAAAATCCATTCAAAGAGTGAATTCAATACTCATAGACAAGCATCAAATTCAAATAAGATGGATAGTGACAAAAGGCTCAAAGTAGTTACAAATTATCACACACTCACAAGGTGAAATTGACTATTTAACTAGGTAGTTGTGTTCAAAATGAAACAAAATGCCTTGATAATATAATGCTTTCATTCGAGTCAACATAAATGCAAGATTAAACATAATAAAATTGAGTTAAGACAAAATTATCGGTCTCCCGTGCATATAGTAACCAATGAAAAGCAACCTCACAAGGGGTTTAGATCTAAAGTGATTCAAAAGTGAACATAATTTGCAAAAGAATGAATTACATGAAAATTATACAAAAGAAAAGTATCATAAACATGCTATGTTTTAGAAAGCGATAATTGAGTACCTGACATGTACCAACTTCAAAACACTATCACTACCATACATCCGCAACTTGAAAGATTCAGACTTGGAAAATCGCCTCTAAATTTCTCAAGATATCAGACCAAAATTTGAGTCCAAACAACAACAACAAAAACAAACAAATGAAAGTGAAATAAACAAGTTGAAAAATGAAGATATAAGAATTTAGAACAAGTCTAATTTTAACTTGTTTAAACAACAATCAACACACTACGTAAACTAATAAAATGGAAAACGATAAAACATGCTTGTTTTACATCGTAAGCTCGACGCCTGTTATTTAAGAATGGTCCTCCAAGTTGGTTCCACCTGGTTATTCCTAACCAACACACAAGCAAACGTGAAAGGAAACAAACAATGATATAACAAATTTATAAGTATAGTAAACATATACAAGTATCAATATGCACAAGTAAAAATAGACAATATATACGATATCTACAAAACTAAGAAACAAATGAATTATCGCAATGCGAAAACAATAGAACCAATCCCCGACAACGGCGCCATTTTGTTGTTGCGATAAATAGAGGCAAGCAAAAATTAAGTTATTAATTTACTGGGTGATATAGGTTGTATCGTATCGTGTCCACAGAGATTGATTATTGAATAATCGTTCGACAAATTCTCTCTCTTATGAGTTGGTTTTAATTGGTTTGTAAAGAAAATATTATCAACAGAAAATAAATGTAAGCAAAAGTAAAATATAAGGAAGAACTTATCAAGCCTGCATATAATCTACTCATCAAAGACTTAAATCTACTGACCAGTTACATTCAACCTAACAATACTCATCAATGCCACTACGTATCACTCACAACCTAATTCATTTCTAACCCAAATCGAGAGACCAACTGTATTACCAAGGAAATGATCTATCTACCTCCTCAACAATACAGAAGACAACTATGTAATCACACTAACGATCTCTCAGCATAAAACAACGACACAGAGGCATTAAGATCTGATACCCAAGTAGATGTCAACTCTAAATCTATCTCTAGAGTTCAGAAACTAATAGATAAGAATCTAAGCAGTATATGTCTATAATAACTTAAATCCCTAGCAAAGAGCAAAAATCCAGGACAACAATCGACAAAGATTTGTAAACAAGTTTAATATAACGCCATGGGTGAAAAATATACATAAGTTTAAAGTAAAACACATACAAAACCCAACAAAATAGAAATACATAGAGAGGAGAAGAGATAAACCCTAAATCTTTCGGCTTATCAGTTTCGGTCAATGAGAAATCAACCTCCAATCATCCATAAGCAAAGCCCTAGTGTTGTTATCTAAGCTAATCCACTACAAAAATGAGGTTGATGGAGTTGAGAGAACAAAAATCATCCCCAAAACCATCACCTTCAAAATGAAATGAAATGAAATGAAAGATATAACAAAATTCTAACCCGCAAGCATCGCCCGGCAACACAAAAGCGTCGCCCGACTGTTGTACCCCAAACTTTGCCCTCTCATTTCACAAGGGATCACCCTGGATCCCAGGTTTGCTTCTATCAAGTTTCCAGGCCTTGAACTATCAATTTTTCCAAGCAAGTTATTCACAAGGGCAAAATGGTCATTTGCACACTGAGAAGTCTAACTTTGACTTTTAGATCAAAATCAAATCTCGAAAATCATATTTCATCAAGACATGTTGGAATATGAAGTCTTTTTCATCAGGAAATTTAAAAGTCAAATTTTTACTTTGGAAAAGTCAAATTCTAAAGTACTTAGAAATTTTTCTAAGTGTTTAAGGATTATGATAATTTCAGAACTTCTGACCAGATTATCACTAAAGCACTCAGCAAATTCTGGATATTCTCAAGATAGAGTTTGGTCAGAAGATAAGAGGATAAGAAGGTTAGATGCTACGCTGAAGCAGAACTTCTAATCCAGAGTCAAGCAAGGATGCAAAGTTTCACATGGCAGGATTTCTGATTTGATAAATCTCATCATCATTTAATGCTCAGAACCACTTGTGAGTTGTTATCCAAAGGATTTCCCCCACGTGTACCCCTACTGTCTTGGGAAGACAAACTGTTGCACAAAAGTATGCTAGGCCCATGCGTTGTTTCTAATTTTCCTTAATTCATGCTGACAAATCCATCTTAGGCGCTGTTAACCATCCTACTTGATGCATTGAACCATACTTGTTTAAGCTTACTTCAAGAGTAAGTCAACATCTAGCATATGATGTTGGTGCCACTTGACTCATCCAAACTACAAAACATTTGCCTATAAATAGAACACCTTTGGCCATTGAAAAGAGGTCGGAAAAATTTGAGAGAAAGGTGTGAAATTTGAGAAAGAAAAGCCTTGAACCCCTGTAAAAATTCCAAGAGTCCAAAAAGATTGCAAACACAAAAATACAAAACTTTAGCATTTGATTCTTGCATTAAATCTCCATTTTTTCTCAAGTTGTTTCCTGATCAAAATCACCCATACAGTTCCTAATATACATTCAAAAGCCATCAAAAATTCTGTAATCAAACAGTAACACATTCTCCACCAATATCCACTTCAAAGGATTAGAACTTTATCCCTTGGTTGTTCCAGAATTTTCTAAATCATTTACAACCCAAGTTGAAAGTTTCCAACCTGCTGAAAACATGAGGAAGCTGTTCAGAACACCACAAGTGGTCAGAATCAGATTCCAGCTCCCAGAATATTTCCCAGCTGCAAGGTAAGTTCTTGCTGACTCTCATCATATTATTTAGGCATTGTCAGATCTTGCATATTTAACACAATGTAGATATTCTGATCCTGATGATGTACATATTCTGAGATTTCATGCATCTGCCTGCCTAAATAGAGAGAATTCCAGTTCAGAGTTTCATAAAGAAATTAGGACTCAGAATAAGGATTAGAAAATTCATGTTGCTTCTGATTTGTGTTTCTGATATTTCTTGAAACTTGTCATAATTGTCATGTGTGCAACTTCTGTTCTGTTAAGAAATGACTAAGTTGCAGATGTTCTGACTAGCAAGGAGAGAGACAAAGTTCTGACAGTTGCATCAGAACTTCTGAAAACTTCTGAATTCTCAGAAGATCCAGAACTTCTGAACTTCCATATTTCTAATAACGTTGTTCCTGTTTGTGCAGTAAGTCAGAGTCAGAACTTTTGACTTCTTCTATTTTCAGCATTTGCGCTGATTCTGTTTTCTTTCTCTTTTATTTTTTTTTGCCATCATCTTTATTTTTCATTAATAAAAAATACCAAAAATATTTCATATTCACCTATTATATTTTCTTTTAACATAAAAAGACAAAAAAATATTTTCTTAAACAAAACTTATTTTTTTTCTTAAATAAATAAGCATTTTACATTTCCTGTACATTCTTATCTATTTCAATATGGTTGTAATAGTAACTTAGGGTTTAATTTGCAATCCTCATTCATAAATATGTACCCCCATCCTCAAAATATTGTAATAGCGTAGGACTTTATATTTCTACACTGTTATTGCTTTCATATATTGTTAGTAACTAGGGTGTGTATGGCAAGACTAAAACCAATGTTAGAAAACATTAATTCAAGACCAAAATTATGCATGCAATCAAATACACTTGCACACTAGCACCCCTAGGGTGATTCCACTTGTTGCCTTACGAAAATGGCCATGTTATGCATGTGGGATGTCTTAGCACAAACAAAAAATCAAAAATACGAGATCATAGTCCCTCGATGACGCTATCAAAGTTGCCTTTCAAAATGATCTTAGTCCCTAAAAGAAAAGTGCTAAGTCATCTCACAACATTGCTATCATGGTCATACGATGATCCAATGCCCATCCCTTCACATCCAATGATGGGGATTCTTACCAAAACAATGGTAAAATAACAACGTCTAAAGGAGGAGAAAAAAGAACACCTAAGACCTTTTGAGTAGGTAGATTACTTTTAGTTGCTTGCTCAATTTCAAAACAAACATCCTTTCTATTTTAAAAAGCAATCACATACACTTTCAAAACACTTTCCAAACGTGAAATATTTTCAAAAGCTCAACACTTTTGTATGCATTCTTACGAACGAGGATCATTATAAAAGTTTTCCTAAATGATGGCGCCTTTTCAAAATACTTTCAAAAATCACACAAAGCACATTTTTCAAACAAAAACAAGTGATCTAGCAAGTAACTAAGAGCCCATGAAAAACCATGGATAGAAAGGGTGCTAATACCTTCCCTTTTCATAATCTACCCCCCGAACTCAAGAAAACATCTCGAAAGTTCTTTCATGTGCTTTTTCACCTTTCCTTTTTGGATAAAAGAAAAGTCGGTGGCGACTCTTGCTCAACCGCAACATTTGCGAACACAAACGCAAAATACCCAAGTCAGTTCTCGCACCGTATCACACCGACGATGGCTTCTATACACTTGGCTCAAGTTGCGCCATGCATGCAAATGGGAAAAATATCTTTCTCTTGCCCGTCGACAGATGCACATCGCCCGATGACACAAGGAAGAAGCAACACGGAAATTTTTCTTGCAAATTTCTCCCGGCGACAGCTTCTTTCGTCCGACGATCCATGACAATTCAACAACTTCTGTTGCTTTCCTGCATAACTTCTAATGGCTACAATCTTTAGCCTTATACTTCATTGATCAAAAATGCATCTTGGAACTTTATTCTTCATTGCTCCGACCATGCTCAAATACCTACAAAACATATACAAAACTAATCAACTGACACAATATGTACACAAAATGCAACTAAATATATTTATACACAAAGCAGGGTTATTCAACGATTATTAACAACAAAGAGTCGATAAGTGCAACAAAAAGTATATACACAAATAGCTACAATTTGCACTTATCAGGGGTGATAATACCTTCCCCTCACATAACCGACTTCCTTACCCGATCTATATGGTCGCAAGACTGTGATTTCACCCCTTCAGGTTTACTCGATGTTCACCTTTCCCTTTCGGCGGGATAAAAAACGTTCGATGGCGACTTCATTGAATTTATTTCGATGATTTGTCCACTTGTTTCACATACCTGAATACTTGAGAGATCCAAAATCCTAGTTGAGGCACAACACATGATGCTCTTGATTCAGACATGTCTCTGTACATAAAACCAGAGAAACAAAAAAAAAACATAAATCTTTGTATTTGATTAGAAGTTAGTGATACATAAGATAAGATGTTCACAACACTTAATAATCTCTGCATAGATAATGCTCGAAGGTGAGAGGATTAAAAAATCAATTGTATCTCGTGATCTTGATATTATATGAAAAATGCAAATGAAGGTGGGATCTTACGTCAAAAATTAGGGTATGACATATGTATGTTAGAATCCTCTGAAGATGATTGTTGGTTGAAGAGAACTAAGAGAGCTTGTTGTTTCTTAGCAATGGACTCGAGTGGAGTGTTTTCATTAGTTCCTCCAAGTTGAATATTAAGGTCTTCTATGCAAATGTCTCAAGAAGAAGTAGATTGAATTAAGTTTATTTTCTTGAGATCTCAAATGCAATTGGTGTTTCTTGAAGCATACATCTATGGTATGTCCATCTTTTTTGACAATAGCCTAAGATTATTTCTGGTTGGTGGGTTTAAGATTATTTCTATGAAACTCAAAAGAGGAATAATATAGTAAAAATGATCTTTCAGTTAATGTATCAATATGTATTTGGTCCATAAGGTATAGACATAGTGTTTTCCGCCAACAAATTGTCATGTACAAGTTGCAGAGCTGGTATAGCCCTTTACTCAATAATTTTGAACCAAACATAGTTCAAAGAACAAAATCTTATTAGATGACATAAGTCATGTATAAATTAAACTCTCATAAGCACAAAATCATTAGTTTTTCTATCTACCCATTTCAATAAAAAGTCTTCCACACATGACACAAGATGGAACTTGACACTTCTATTTCATGCCAAACATGATTAGAAAGGGGTTAACCATAGATGACAAGGGAAGAAATTCAAGAAATGCATACCTCTATATTATTATTCCTCCAAATGTTTCTCTACTTGTTTTTAGCCAAGCATGAAAAAAAAACAATAAATGATCAAATTTCAGACAGCTTTTTCGGGCTAATATCTTTTGTTGTTATGAGATATTGAAACGACACTAGGAGTAGAAAAGGTGAAAAGGAAAAATAGAAATGGGAAAAGAGTAAACCAAAATAGAACGTGAGAGGGAAATTCAAAATAGGAGTTAACTAGAGTTAACTTATGAGGTTCTCTCACATAAATGTGTCCATTAGAATTTTATTTTATAATTAATTTATAATTTTTTTCATCTTACTAACTTTTTTTCTTCATATTTATAAAAATTACTTAGACAAATTAATTTATATATTTTTAAATTAAACATTAAAATTAAATATTTGTGCTTTTATTTTTATACAATTTTATATTAATTATTTATCTAATATATTTTAATTTGAGATTCTATTTAAAAAAATATTTTTTTATGTTTTATTAAATTATGGGTTTTTTTAATATAATTTTTGTACAATTTTTTTTATCTTTAAACTTTTAATTTGAATGAAATTTAAATATTTATATAATAAATTAATTTTATTTTAAAAAAGTTAAACTACAATGTCATTAAAAAAATCATTTGTTTACAATCAATTAAAAACACAATTAGAGAATGAATATTTGTGCGATAAAACAATTATTTAAATATTATATCTAAGATAATATATTAGAGAGAGACTGATTCCCTCACAAAAATATGTATCACATTTATGAGGGAATTTGTGACGGAAATATTGATAAAGAATAACATCCATCTCAAATTTCTTTACTTTTATCAATTTTGTGAGGGATTTTATTAGGATTTTTTGTGACGGAAAAATTCTCACAAATTTCTTCACTAACTTTTATTAATTTATTATTTATCATCTATATAGTTTTCCCTCACTAAAGTCATCGCAATTAGTGAGGGATTTATTTCCCTCACAAATTTTTGTCTCTAACCTGTATTTTTTTTAGTAGTGGTGAAATACTTGAGAACTTTTGAATCACCTTGCTTTAGTGAGAAAATTTCTTCTTGAAGGTCTGAAACTTTAAATATGCCTCCTTGATAATATTTATCCTATAAATCTTGCCAGATTTCGTGTGTAGTATTCATCCACAACATACTTTTTATACACTATGGCTCGATGGAGTTGGTGAGCCAAGCCATAACCATGATGTTACGCGGATCCCATGCAAGAAAAGTATGATTTGACAAATCACGACGAACTAGGGTTCCATCAAGAAACCTTGATTTTTTGGACGAAAAAGCTACTTTGATTGAACGAGGCCAAGAATAATTGTTTTAGTTGTTTCACTTCTGAGATTATCACTCAGATGCATGTTAAACAGATTAAGCATGTCATTTTGATACGAACTATTAGGATTTTGGTTGTTGATTGTGTAATTGCAAGCTTCTCAAGTCATATTTAAAGCATGTGTTTTGATGAAGACAACATGGACATCAACATTTCAAGGATGTGAAAAAAGCTTATCAACATCAAATACAAGTCTTGAAGATTATTGAAGAATTATTGAAGAATCATCAAATGTCAATATGGTATAAATAATTCTTAAAATCTTGAATATAGATGTTCACAATATGCATTCATCAACATATACATATTCCATAACTTTAAGATCAAGAAAACTTTGTTTGAAATATCTTTCAAAAAGCATTTTTGAAAATAACCCTTTAGGAACCGGTTCCTCCCTAACAGGGAACCGGGTTCCAACAATTCTCAAAAAGCATGTTCCTGGATTTTGTACCAGGAACCGGGTTGTACCCATAGGGGAACCGGTTCCTGCGTGATAATTTTGAATTCCAACTTATAACGTTCATTAAGAACCGGGTTCTGTCAGTGTCGGAACCGGTTCCTAGCGAACCAGTGCAGCTTTTACTTTGTTTTTTGAACATTTTTCAAGTGGTATCTTTTCATGAATGCATTGCAACTTTTCATATGAATTGGCATGAATGAAGAGGTTCTTACAACTTTATAAAATGCAGATTTTCTTATTTCAAACAATGCTTCAATTTTCAAACTAACAAAAACTTCTTCAATAAACAATTTTCTCATTCATTCACATTTGAATTCATACTTTCATGTGTTCATAATTTTGTGAAACTTGCCATATACACTTTCATTATCATTACAAGTTTCATACATACATTGTGAACATTTATATACATTGTTGAGAATTGTTTTTATCTTGAAGAAGAATATCAATTGAAGATTGATAAAGCTCTCCATATACTTCAAAATTAATCATTGTATTACTTAAAGGTTTTTCCCTTACTATCCAGGATTGTTGGAAGTAAGTGTTGTGATTTGAAGAGGATTGTTCTTCATTCACATTAGTGTTTGTTTGGTCTTAAAGGTGTTAAGAACCTTTGATCACCCTATAGGTTAGATAGTAAGCATAGGCTGTACAATCATTCTAACTATAGTAAAATCTCTTTCGTGTTGGAAAGGGGACTGAAGTACTCTCGGATTGTGAGGGGAACCAGGATATATCACTGTGTTCTTTACTTTTCCGCATTTATCGCTTTCATCACCATAATCAAGAAAAGATAAAGATATAAACAAAACCTTCAAACACTTAATCAAAAATTACTACCAAGCATTCTCATAAAATCGAATAAATTTTATAAGACCTAATTCAACCCCCCCCCCCCCCCCCCCCCCCTCCCCTCTTAGGCACTCTGAGACTTACAGATTGTGTTTTCAGTTGTGGATGGGGATAAAATTTGTGAATGTGAGGTGTGGTGGGTGGGTCGATATTGTGTCTTCATTGTCATGGCTCGCCAACAAAGAAGATGATGACGAGAGGATATGGGGATTTGATGTTCAAAGAGAGAGAAAAGAATTCGAAAGAATGAAAGTGGAATAAAAGAATTGATGAGAGAGAGAAAGAGAATGAAATTTGGTAGACCAATCAGATATAAAAGTATAATAACGGTGGGAATAAGGGAAGATTAAAGTATTCATTTACGTAAGATATCATATTAATATCTGACAATGTTACATATTAAAACAAATAAAAGTAATCTGAAAAAATCAATATATTAAAACATCATTATTTATATTACAGTGGCATGCATAGCATTTAAATAGTCTAATAACTAACTAACAAGTAAATAAAAGAGTAACAATTTCCACTTATTTCTAACAAAATTAGTTAGTACAAACTAAGGCAAAATAAACTGAATTATTAAATTAAAAATAAACAATAGTATTCGTTTAATATAAACAACTCTATAATATCTTATTAATATCTATATAATATGAGTGAGTTTTTACACAATTTACATGTTATTAAGCTCTTTTTTTTTTTGTCTTCTTCTAACTTTATCTTTTGCTCATAAATCTAATATATTTTTTCTTCGATGGGTGAGTGGGGGTCTATGCATTAGTTGAATGGCACAACGATGATTTTGTTGGGTCCATATTGTAAACAACTAAAGGCACTCCAATGACTTTAAAGTATGGCTTTTCGACTACCACAAGTATACTAAGAGAAAGTTCTTAAAAATTTGAGCAGTGAGAGCACTTATCAAATTTATCAAAAGGAGTATGTAATACTTGAATTTGTCCTAAGAATTTTCAATTTTTTCCATCATTATTGGCTAAACTCTAAAAGTATATATTATTTGTAGATTCCTTAAGTATCTTTACCATCTTCTTTTTGTCATTGAATCTCTTTTTCCAACTAAGCATCACATGCTTTGGTTCAAAATATTTTATAACGTTTTGATTTGTGGGTTGGGTACACGCATTGCCACTATTATTTTTCATCACTACCCTACTTTACATGAAAGCTCGAGTCACTCCAAAAGCTTCTTTTTAAAAAGAAAAGTTTAACAAGGTTGTGAAAGTAGAATCACAAAAGATACTTTAATCGTTCTGGTCAAGAGAGCAATGGTTTAAACTAAGATTTTTCTTTCTTTGGCACTTAACATGGGGCATTCATCAAGTTTTATATTTGTTTTTATCTTTAATGGGAAACACATTTCATTAGATTTTTCTTATATTTTTCAATGTGATATAATGGTGGGATTGAGTTGCTTCTTTAATAAGCTTCTATATTGAATTCAAAATTAGTTTGAGATTCGATTCAATTAATTTATTGAATTTAATTTAATTAAATTTATTGAGGTGTAACTTAAAATGCAACACATTAAATAAATAAATTGAACTTGAATTATATTTTTTTACTTGTTTTGGTTCATGAACTAGCCATGACATTTTCTACACTTAAAGTATTTAAAAATATAATTATAATAAAATATAGGTTATTTGTTTGATAAAATTAAACACAATCACATAATTTAGCATGGAGAAAAAACATTTATTTTGACAGAATTTACCTATAAACTTGTCAATATTGATTAGAATTGACTCTACATAATCTCAAAGTTGATTTGACCAAAATGTTAACTATGTAATGTAACGAATTCATGTCCATTATTTTGTATCTTCACTCTCAATATCTCTATCAACCAACTTCTTGTCATATACTAGCACTTATGATTAGGATATTTTCCCACTCTTTATCTTGTCATCCAATATTTTTTTCATCCTCGTCCTAATCTCTGCTACGGGGAAATATTTTTCTCCATCCTTATCCAAACAGATTCTCACGGAGATCAAATTTTTTAAAAAATTATATTTTCTGATCAATACTATGATACTAGTATTTCGTTATTTTTTTTATAAATATATATTTTGCATCTTACTTTAAAAAAAATAAAAACACATCTTGCATCAATAACAAAAAAGGGCAAAAGCACTTGCAATTATGACAACAAAATCACTAATTGAATGAAAAATATGTTACTAATTGAAGTATAGTGAAGTTGAAAAGTAATTACCATAAACACAATAAATAAAGGAGAGTAATTGTTGTGATAATGATGAGAATAGAGGAGATGAAGAATGAAGGAGACAAAGAGAATTGAGAAGAAGAAGAAGAAGAAGAAGAAGAAGAAGAAGAGGAGGAGGAGGAGGAGGAGAAGAAGAAGAAGAAGAAGAATAAGAAGAAGAAGAGACAGTGTATACACTGTGATGTATTTTTTTAGGGTTAGGTACTTGGGTAGTGAAACATATATTATACAATGAAACAACAAAAATTCACTAATGACTCTTCGTTTCTTGATATACTAATTATTTTTTTATATGAAATATACAAAATTATATAATTATATATGAAAGTTAAATAATATGGTCGAGGTCGGAGAATCTGTGGGACGGAGGGTACTTCCCCAAACCCCGTCTCGAGGTGTCATCGGGTGAACTTTTCTCTTCATCTCCGTACCCACAGGAAAAAAACTCTGATATTTTAGCTCCGAACATATAAGTTTCACGGAGTTCTCCATTAACATAGGCAAATCAACATTCCTACTTATGATACTCTAGTAGTCGTAAGCTAAACTTCACAAAGGTGGTTTGTCATTCTTAATGATACAAAATAGGCTGAGTATAGTAAAATAAATATAGGTAATTATAAAAATATAAAACACAAACCTATAAAATTTAACAACAGTGCATTGCATGATAATACAATATTCAATGTTGGACTAAAAACCAATGGATAGTATAAATCAAGCCAATAAAAATTATAAGTGGTGAGTAATTTTTATTTCTTATCTTTATGATAAGATTATTTTGACAAGAATGTGAAAACTATACTTATAATCAAAAACGTGAAAGACATAATATAAATAAAGGTGTGTGTAACGTGATTGAATTGTATGTGCAATAAATATAAAACAAGTTAAACTAAACTAACACGAGAAAATATAATGATATAACAATTAAGCTTTCCCCCTTGGAATCTTTTGTCTTTCTCGTGTGGTTAATTTCTTCTTGAGCCTATAACGAGTCTTCTTATATCGCAAATATTCTACAAAACATTTACATGTGATTTCTCATTATGTAATCTGCTTAGTGTGATTATAATCTTCCAATCTCTTGGGAGAAGTCGCAATTGACAAAGGTTCGATTGAGGGTAAAATACATATATCACAATTTAGTATACCATATGTCTAGCAATCATAAACCGCCTCCTAAGTTCTGATAACAAAATCTATGGTGAGTTCTCAATTTCTATCTAGATTTATCTCTCCAATTTCGTAGATGAGAAAAAAAACATTAAGTACAAAAAATATATTAAATAACACGAAATCTAAAAGGATTACATGGTTTAGATTATATGTGTGAATTCATCTAAGGGGGACTTAACCTAAACCGGGGGGGGGGGGGGGGGGGGGGGGATATGTAGTTCATCCTTAAGAGATTAGTGGTCAAGATAATATAAAATAGAATAATTAAGTCTTACAAATGATTACCTAATGATGCGTTTCCCTCTCCTTTGCTCCAATTATTTCGGAGGATCTCTCTTTGATCATAACACAAGCATGCATTGTTTCCTCATGAACGACTTGTTATTGCTCTAGCTTTTAGGGTTCTTTATATGTCCAGTGATATGTCTATATTTTCCAACACGTACGTATTGGTCGTATTTCTTATTTCCCATTCCCAAATTTACGAATTCTTACACTCCTTATTTCTTTGAAATTTAATCAATTTATCCTAAGAGTTCCATGTATTTGATGTTTTGTTCAATATGCATATCTTTCCTCTTTTTGCCTGAAAAAAGATTTTGTATGAAATGTAGTAAAAAGCCTTTAAGACTAGACTTAGACTAGAAGATTAACTTATAAAATATAAATCTAAATAATGAATATTTTACATGTCATCAAACTTTCTCTCACTTGAACCTCTGTTTATCCTCAAGCAAATTGAAAATATTTTAACTAGGTAGACATCAAAAACATGAGAGTTTCCACAACAAGTTGACAAATAACAGAGAAAAGGTGGGGAAAAAAATTGGAGTTAAATAATAAAAGATAAAATTAATCAAAGTTATTTCGCAAAACACTTTTTTGTAAATACGGACACTCTACACACATTAAAGCAATGGGACCAAATATATTATTTTAAAGCTCAAAATGGTCAACTAGTAGAAACGTCTTTTAGAAGTAACTTTAAGGATTCAAAAAATATTTCTATAGTAGATTTTCATTTTCACACAAAAATCATACAAGTAGAAACTAGACATGATATTGGTTTAAAGTCAAACTTTAGAGAATTATTTTGAAAATGATGTGTATAATTTACTTAAAATAATTAAAATATGTATGTATCGGTTAAAAAGTACAGGTGTGCATTGTAACAGTCTTCTAAATCCCAAAACAATAATCAGATATTTCAATTAAAAAATGTAACCACAAGAGTGTCACACACATCAAAACACATGTCATGTCCTGCTGCGTAACACGGGTTACCATAAATATTTAATTTACACATTTATATATCTGGCATGTTACACGATATCCAAACACATCTGATAATTCACCTGAGATGTCACATAACATCCAAACACATCTGATAATTCACTTGGGATGTTAAACGACATCCAATCATTCTGAATAGCATCACAGTAGAATACAATTAAAACATATAGTCCAACATGTAAGTAAACACACCATTGGTCTCATGAAATCATTTTTAACTTCAATTAACATAAATAAGAGAGTTACAATGTTCTACTCTCAACAACATAAAACATAGGTTCGACAAATAATCAACAAATGTAAATAATACAAAATGGTTCCCATCCTGATGTTACATGACCAGAGCAAGACTCTACTACAAATAACCGATACTAAATGGAAGAAAATCCAAGAGATAATTATTCCACTTACTTCAGCAACACTACTTTTGAGAATCTGCATGTTATCCACATAGTGATAACATTCAAACAGAAGAGGTAAGTAATCATAATCAATTATAAGATACATAAGAGAAAAGTGAACTTTAACAAATATAGTCTACAATTAACAGAATCAATACAACATATACTCACACCTTTATTAATCATATATATAGCTCACGACTCATATTCATCACATAATTCCCACATAAATCACACAACATGTCACAAGTAGCATCATGACATCATAATTCATCAATAAATCTTATGCAATGTCACATATGATGATAATGCAACAACACTGACACAATGCATATGGTACCATAATATGAACACTTAGGCTTATTTCACTCCATGATCCCCACCATAGGATTTATTCCCTCTTGGAACTGGAGTACGCCAAATCGCTACCAATACCATAGATAACACTTTACTAAACCCCCAAACAAAGAATTTAATTACTCACACTCGGACCATCACCATAGTAAACAAGGACACGATATAATTAAGAATATAAGTTCCACAACATGGATGCATGGATGCTCAATCATACAACAACAACAATAAAAACAATACACATATGTTCGGCCTACGCTAGTTAAATGTATCCTCAACAACATAATCATCAGCAACATAATATATATATATATATATATATATATATATATATATATATATATATATATATATATATATATATATATATATATATATATATATATATATATATATATATATATATATATATATATATATATATATATATATATATATAGACATGCAACATCATTAAGACATTGTCCCAATGTCATAACCATAGCAACATTATTAACATAATAATATCTCAAAAATTTAGCAACAATGATACAACAACATCATAGTCACCTAACACGTAGTCCGTCGCATCATTATCATACAACATTAGTACACAACACAACAATTCATTAACAAAAGAGATAATTCCAATCTAATCATTGACACATTCAAACTATGGATATACTGCCACTAGATAGGAAATTTTGTCAGCTTTCCAATGCTTCAAACGGGAGTTCGTTTGGACCTACGGTTTAAAAGTTATGACAAAACCACACGGCAAAACAATCTATTGGAGTTACCGACCAATCTATTGGTTTGATCCACTGATCACGTATTTTTTAAATAAAATTGAAAGCCAATCAATTGGCCTCATAAGCAATAGATTGTTTTGTGTTACTACAACCAATTGTCCAAAAATGAAGAAGACCAATCGATTGGTCCTGCTATTCAATCAATTGTTTATAGCTTCTTTTGCCATTCCACACACTTTAAAAGGGAAAGCCAATCTATTGAGCCCACATGCCAATCGATTGGTTCAATTATTTTTTTTCTTCCAAATTTTTGCTTTTGTTGTTACGTATCAGTAACGTTAATTCTTAATCTTTCCAAACACACCCTAACATCTAATTAACTTATGTTAGGTTTCTAACATATTAAATCAATTTGCTATCTGTGATACGGTGGCAGAACCGACTATTTTTACTGGTTTGTGTTTTACGTTTTTTGTTTGCAAAATATCGCAGTAAGAAAGAGTCACCATCGACTTTTATTTCATCCAATCATGGAAAAGGAAAAAGAACAAAAAAAAACCTTTTTTCGAGATATTCTGAGTACGGGTGTAGATTATAGAAAGGGAAGGTGTTAGCACCCTTTCTATCCATGGTTTTCCATGGGATCTTAGGTACTTGCTCATTTTTCAAATATCTTGTGTGTTTTTCTTGAAAATGTTTTACTTCGTGATAACCCTTGTATCAGTCCTCAAGAATGTGAAGAAGTTTGTTTTGAAAATTTGTTTTGAAAGGTGTTTGTGTGAAAAGTTTTGTTTGTTTGAGAAAGTACCTAGGAACTAATCTACCTACTCGAAAAAAGATTGTTCGTTCTCATTTCCTTTAGATAGAGCTATTCCACTATTAAGGAGTAGGTAGCCCCGTCGTTGGAGTTTTAAGGGACATTCGAAAGGGACAAGTACAATCACTAAAGCAACAGTTAGAAAACTTTAGTAGTAATCCTAGAGTCTTAAGATCTTTTCGAGGCAACATTTCCGAGGTAACATTCAAATGGGACACTTTGATCTTTTAGACTGGAGGGCAACCACTAAAATCCCCTATGCTTAATGACTGTTTTACCGAAGGCAACCGAAGTGAGGTAAACCCTAGGAGTGAATATGTGCATATGAATTGTTTCAGTTATTTAGTCTTTGCACATTAGGTGATCTACCGTTTTAATTTCAAGTAATCTTGCCATACAATCCTATTAGCATACATCTAGACAGTTAAATATTTGCAGGAATTTAAAGTGTGAAAAATAAACCTAGCTATTACAAGGCTTTGACAGTTACACAATTGTCTTGATGGAAAATAAAAGTGCAGAATTTAAAACCCTAATTAAAACTATTACAAACTCGAAACAGTTACAATAATAATAAAACAAATAAAAATGCGCGCGGTAAATTAAATGCGAGGAGAAATTGAAACCCTTAAAAATCTAATTAAAAAAATATTAAGTTATTTTTGAGAAAAGAATTAATTAAGTTATGTACAATTAAAACCCTAATTCTAATAATTTTTAATTATAAAATAAATTTAAATTAACCTAATTTAAACTAAATTAAATAATTTCAAAAATAAAAATATTTTACAAAAAAAGATTTTATGTATTTTTGTGGTTTTTTGTTTGAGAAAAGAAAACAATTTAATTACAAAATTTAAAATCTAATTTCTATTTAATTTTAATTGAAACAAAATAATTAAATAAACTAATTAACCTAATTTATTTAAAAATATATATTAATTTGAATAAATAATATTTCTGTATTTTTTGGTGATTTTTTTTAGTTTTATAAAAAAATAATAATTTTGTGTTAATTAATTAAAACAAATAAAAGAAATCAAAAAAGAAATAGAAAGAAAATGCAAACTGGGTCTGTATGCTAGCAAATAAGGGGTGCCAATCTGAATTTTTCAATCCCAATAACCCTTCAAGCCCCGTCAGCATTTGATTCCTTGTAGCGTTGACTTGAGGGTGCATCATGGTCCCTCACTGCTGGAGCGTTAGATCTGATGGCATGCTTGATCAAACGGTTGGACGCAAGGGTGTATAGAAGACACTTGGCAAGGTGGTGTATAGAATCTGCAAGCACAAAGTTGGAAAATAAAATTGCTGGGACCTGGGATCGAACCCAAGTCATCCCACCCAATACCAAGCGCGCTTTACCACTGAGCCATCTGCTTTGTTTTATTAGTATAACAAGAGAAATTAATATTATATAAAAAATAAGTGGATTAATGAATAAAAGAAAAAACGCGCGCAAACTTTCAAATAGTCCAATGATGATTGAACACGTTATCTTCTTCTTCCTCATCCGTCATTTTAGGCATATAACTTATACCTACGGATAACTTCCATGGCTAAAAACCTGTGCAATTCAAAAATTCACAAAACGCAATATAAATGGAATTGAAGACCATGATTCAACCGGTCATGATGTCCCGGTCATCCCCGTACCCAACTTATGGTATAATTTTGCATGTAGCCAAAAACCCCAAAACACATATGGAAACCCTAACAATGGCAAGTGCAAATATAGGCTTCAAAAATGCAATTAAATTATTCAGTTAGCTTGCAAACATGATGAGGATCATAAATATGTCAATCAAATGTATTAGCAATGCAGGAATTGATGTAATCGTTTCAAAAAATAAGGCAAACCGTAATGTTCATACAAGCTACTTCTGGGCGTGAAAGGGCTTGTGATTGATTGGAAAAGCTTCCTGAGACGTTCAACAATCAATTGGCAATGCAAGGATGGCTTGAGATGGCCTGTATGATTGAAATCGATTCACCACTTTTGTCCAATTTTGAGCTTTTTGTTCTCTCACTTTCACGACTGCAAAACCTTGTCCCATGCTTTGTTCTTGTCCATTATATATCTAGGAATGAATTAGGGTTGCACAATTGGATTGAATCTTTCCAATTATGAGAGAATTGATTTGATTTTCATGCTATATGTAAACTTGCTATTTTGAGCCAAATCATCCCTTTCTTGTACCAATTATGCTTGATTCATTTTAGCCTTGATAACTCAGCATATTTTGATTGCCAACCTGTCCAAAAACCAAATCAAATCATATCTTTCCTATTATTCATCAATTATTTTATTTAATCCAATTTTTAATTAATAAAAAATCAAAATAAATTGAAAAATGAAGCAAATAACGTGTGGGTGAATATTTGAGTTGTGGACCACATTATAAAGGAGGTGCAAGCATAAAAAGTTAGGCCCATTTAGCAAAAAATGCATTTTTGAGCATATTTGACTTTTGGCAATTTTACAAAAAGGATCAACTTTGACAAGGCATATCTCCTCCAATTTTAACCCTAGAGAGGTGTTCTTGGACTTTTTAGAAATCTTAGGATGTTCCCTAAGCAACCCTTTTAGTCTCATCTCAATTGAGTCTTCCATGTTCATATAAGAAGCTTTGACCCAAAAGGTGTTTTTGTTGACTTTTCAAAAGGACCAATAATGTAGAAATTCATATCTTTTTGTGGGTACATATTTTGAACTTGTGGGATGAAGATTAATTGTAGGTAATGGCATCCTCTTCAAAATGAGCCTTGAATGGAAAATTTCTGATGAAGCGTGTGGAAGTTATGCTTGGTCAAAGTTTGGTTGACTTTTATTGAGAAACCCTAATTTAGCAACTTTTGGGTTTTGATGAATTTAGAGCATTACTTGAAGAATCATGATCAACCATTGATCAAATGATGAAAGTCACTTCAAAATGTTAATTTTGACCAAAAATCTTAAAGTTTAACTGTATGTGGATCACAATTGAATTTTGACCTAATATAGTCGATTCTCAAGCATCTGAGAAGTTGACTGAGCAAACTTCTTGTGCAAGGCATGGAACTTTACATGTAGGGTCTTGAGAACATATTAGGATCATGGAGAGAATATTAGGTCTTTGGAGTTCACCCATCTTGATGAAAATGGAAACCCTAATTTGAGGTACACTGCCTTAGGAGAGAGTTTGTTTGTTCAACTCTTGGGCAAGCTTGAGCAAATTGAGGATCTCTAGGAGTATGTATTGAGTAAAATGAGAGGGTAAATTTTGGGGTACAACAACTGCCCCTTTTCAATCTTCTTAAACCTGAGGATGTAGATTGGCTCGTCCACCTTTCGTAATCTGAAGATGGAAGATGATTGAACACTAGAGTGCCCGAAGTTTGCACTCGCATAAAGTGATACTTGATTTGGTGATATCCGGAATGGGCTTATAGATGCCATTCCGAATATTCTAGAGAATTATCAGAGATGGGCTTAAAGATGCCATCAAAGATGTGGCGGAATACCGTCGGAGATGGGCTTAAAGATGCCATCCAGAGGATGTTGATTTCCTGAGACATTCCTTCAATGAGAGTTCCTGTTACTATTGTTGATGAGGAATCTGCTGAGGAACGTTGGTATTTGTCTTGGGAGAAATGGAATTTTAGGAGCTTCAGTTGTCTGTTACTCTACTGGGGAAATGTGAAACCAATCGTGTTTGATCCGATCCTGGTCTTACAGTGTTGTAGGCTGCTGTTTGGAAACCTGGATGGTAAGGTTATGAGAAGGAACCTAGATAGTAGGGTTACTTCAAAATGAAAGCCTGGATAGTAGGGCTGTGAGAAGGAACCTGGGTCGTAGGGTTACTTCGAAATGAAAGCCTGGATAGTAGGGCTGTGAGAAGGAACCTGGATAGTAGGGTTACTTCGATATTGAAGCCTGGATAGTAGGGTTGTGAGAAGGAACCTGGATAGTAGGGTTACTTCGATATGGAAGCCTGGATAGTAGGGCTGTGAGAAGGAACCTGGATAGTAGGGTTACTTCGATATGAAAGCCTGGATAGTAGGGCTGTGAGAAGGAACTTGGGTCGTAGGGTTACTTCGATATGAAAGCCTGGATAGTAGGGTTGTGAGAAGGAACATGGATAGTAGCGTTACTTCGATATGAAATCCTGGATAGTAGGGCTGTGAGAAGGAACATGGGTCGTAGGGTTACTTCGATATGAAAGCCTGGATAGTAAGGCTGTGAGAAGGAACCTGGATAGTAAGGTTACCTCGATATGAAAGCCTGGATAGTAGGGCTGTGAGAAGGAACCTGGATAGTAGGGTTACTTCGATATGAAAGCCTGGATAGTAGGGCTGTGAGAAGGAACCTGGGTCGTAGGTTACTTCGATATGAAAGCCTTGATAGTAGGGTTGTGAGAAGAAACTTGGATAGTAGGGTTACTTCAAGATAAAAGCCTGGATAGTAGGGTTGTGAGAAGGAACCTGGTTCGTAGGGTTACTTCGATATGAAAGCCTAGATATTAGGTCTGTGAGAAGGAACCTGGGTCGTAGGGTTACTTTGAGGTGATAGTGTAGATTAGTTGAGCCGTTTGATTTCGGGAACTAAGTTTCCATTAGTCGTCTGTAGATGTGATCTGTATAAATGTTGGATTTGTTGAAGCAAATTGTCTTTTCCTGCAACAGATATCAGGGTTAGTTATATGCGATGCATGAAATGCAGGGTGAGATGTTGTTCTCAAAATAAATGAGATTATGCTGTATATGATATGCATGTGTATGTCTTGATGTATGTTCATGAAATGTTATCGGGGTATGCTCGCATCTGGGAAAATAAATCCCTGACAATTGCTGGAGATTTGTAAACATTCTGTCAGGAAGAGATGCTGGAGAATAACTCTGCAGGGACCAAACTTAGGGGGAGGAGATACTCTGTTGGTAGACCCGCTGATCTGGAGGAATAAACTTAGTTGGGATGAAATTCTGTTGCTGGAGATGATGAGCTCTATTGGAGATTGAGCTTCTATATCCGTAGAAATAAACTCCGCTTGGGGGATGAAATTTACTGACTCGCCCGCGATTATGAACCTTGGTTGGGGATAGTTATGTCCCGTTTTGGGAAAGCTGACATTAATCCCTTTGGATACTTTTACTCAGTGGGTGAGTGTATGTTCCAATAATTATTTCCCCAAGTTGGCTCTATCCCGGTACCTGCTGGGCAAAGTAACTGTAGGGTTTGACACTTCTTGTTTTTTCCTATTTCTGGAATTATGAGTAATTGTCTTTTGTTTCTTATGTAAGTATTTATGAGTGGAAATCATTTTCAAATGCATATATCAAAAATAAATCATTGGACGTTCTTGCAAAGCAAAACAGAAAAAGAAAAATGAAACTGAATTTTCTTGTGAAAATGATTTGTATTGATTTTTTGAAGATGGCCTGTAATAGGCGTTTTGTACAAAGAGGCTAACGTTCTAGTAAGAGAACACCGCCAAAAGGTAGAAATTATACAATTTGTGTAAAAGAAAGAAAAACAACTATGTGAAACAACCCCATTGGGTTCCAACTCTGCTATTGCCTTTATATCTTCAAGCGTCTCATCACTTTGCTACTTGTCCGAAGGTTGATCAGATTGGTTGGCACCGTCCGAGCTTGATAGTCGATACCAAAGTCTGGTCGTAAGGTGATCCAATGAGACATAGTGATACTCTTTAATCCCTAACTTTTTCCTGGACCGCCCTTTCGGGTTTTCAGTCCACCGGGATACCCTTTTTTGCCCAAGCCTCCCTTTCGAGTTTTCGACTTGCCGAGTGTACAGATTTTTTTCATTTTCATCCCTTACTTTTTCCCGAACCCTTTTGGTTTGCCGGGAAGCCCTTATTTTTGCCTAGGCCAGTCCACCTAGCGGGTCTTTTATTATGCGTAGTATCTTTTCACTATATCTGCATTGACAGGATGAGGAAGGTCGTCACCATCCATGGCTGTTAGAATCATAGCTCCTCCCTAGAAAATGTTCTTAACCACAAATGGCCCTTCATACGTGAGGGTCCATTTTCCTATGGGATCACCTTGCGGCAGTATGATGCGCTTGATTACTAGATCCCCGACTTTATATTCTTGATGCCTGGCTTTCTTGTTAAAAGCCTTGATCATTCACTTTTGATACGTCTGACCATGGCAGATAACGGTAAGTCTCTTTTCATCGATTAGATTTAGCTGATCAAGTCGGGTTTAGATCCAGTCCTCTTCGTTCAAACCTGCATCCTTCATAATCCTGAGAGAGGGTATCTGGACTTCGATGGGTAGGACTGCCTCCATGCCATATACCAGAGAGTACGGTGTTTCCCCTGTCGACGTCCATGCTGAGGTACGGTATCCATGAATAGCAAATGGTAACATCTCATGCTAGTCTTTATATGTCACTGTCATCTTCTGTACAATCTTCTTGATGTTTTTGTTAGCTGCTTCAACAGCGCCATTCATCTTCGGCCGGTAGAAGGGAGGATTATGATGTTGTATCTTGAACTGTTTATAGAGCTCGGTGATCATTGTGTTGTTGATATTCGTACCATTTTCAGTAATAATTCTCTCTGGCACACCATATCGACAGATCAGATTATGTCGGATAAACCACGTTACGACGTTCTTGGTTACTGTAGCAAAGGAAGCTTCCTCAACCCACTTCGTGAAGTAATCAATAGCCACTAAGATGAAGCGATTTCCATTGGAAGCGGTGGGTCTGATCTCGCCGATCATGTCGATGCCCCATATTACAAAGGGCCACAGAGCTGTCAAGACGTTCAAGGGAACCAGAGGTACATGCACCTTATCATCATAAATTTGGCATTTATGACAAGTTCGAGAGTGCTGATAACAATCGGCTTCCATGGTGGACCAGTAATATCCTGCCCGTAGGATCTTCTTAGCCATGGTATGTCCACTAGAATGGGTTCCGAAGGTGCCTTCATGTAGATCTGTCATGATCCTCTCTGCTTCGCTCTTGTCTACACACCGTAGTAGTGTGGAGTCATGGTTGCATTTATAGAGGATTCCATTACTGAGGAAGAACTTTGCAGCGAACCTTCTTAGAAACTTCTTATCATTGACAGATGCCCCTTTGGGATACTCTTAAGCTTCGAGATACCTTTTGACTTCATGAAACCAGGTTTTGTCTGCCACTTCTTCGATATCGATCTCGCAGCAGTGTGCTGGTTCATCCATCCTCTCAATCGTGATTTGGGGAGCTTCATTGTCCCACCTAACTTTGAACATAGAAGACATGGTAGCTAGCGCGTCCTCTAACTGGTTCTCCTCTCGTGGGAAATTTTCAAAAGTTACCTCCTCAAAGTGTGGGAGAAATGTCTGTACATACTCTTTGTAAAGAATGAGATTCGGGTGCTTAGTATCCCACTCGCCTTTGATCTGACTTATCACCAGAGCAGAATCCCCTAATACACTTAAGAACTTAATCCTTAGGCCGATAGCAGCCCGAAGACCCATAATACATGCTTCATACTCCACCATGTTGCTGGTACAGTTGAAACATAATCAGGCGGTGAACGGAGTATGACAGCCCTCAGGGGATATGATTACAGTGCCAATGTTGTTACCCAGTGTGTTTGAGGCTCCATAAAAATACATAGACCATAGGGATCCCTCCTCGGGTCCTTCATCCGGTCCAGGTTCTTCGTAGTCAGTCACTGTTGTACCCCAAAATTTGCCCTCTAAATTTTCATACAAGATGCTATCCTAGGGTTTCTGGTGCATACAATTAGCTCAAGGGTCGATCAGACAGATTCTCTTCCTAGACGGCAAATCAATAATTAGGATTTGGGATTTCTCAGGGATAATTGAGTCTTCAAAATTTCAAATGTTCTTAAACACAATTCGCTGAAGTTTGTTAATTCTACAAGACTGACGATTGTTCTTAAAACATGTTTGGTAGATGATGAAATCCCGTTTGAATCAAGAATGACATGCGAACTCATTTTGGTTATCAGTTTAGCTTTTGAACAAGAATTGAAGATTAAGACTTTTTTATCATAGGCCTTTGAGGTTAAGTTAATCAAATGGAATTCTCAAAATTTCATTTTTGTTTTAAAGGTTTGATTGGAGTGCAAATAGTTTTGTTTTATTTGACCATCTTTGGTGATTGCTTGAAATACAAGTTACCTAGAATGAGGTTTCTTACTAAAAAACATAAGGATTACAAGATTTAAAGATTGAATTTGGTACAATATTTTCACAATATTATTCAAAAGTACTGTATTCATTACATTACAAATTTTGAATTTTACAAAAGAAATATATACCAATGCAATAAATTACGAAAAAATTGTTTAAAAGAGAAATCCTAAGTCTTCATCCTCAAGCAATCTCTCCAGCCTTTGCTTGCCATCCATGTTTCATGTTCATGAAAAGATAAAAGGAAAAGTTTGTTAGTAGTTCAAATATTCAGAAAATGAACAAAACATACAAAGGTAATCCTAAATTCATCATTGGGGTGGTTTCTGTTGAATCAGAAAAGAAGGGTTTGTATGCTAAGGCCTCATGCAATCTTTGCTTAATCATTAGCCTAAGGGTTCATGGTTTGCAAATCACAAGGGGGAAACTTGGTTCACAAACAATGCAAGCAAACTGCAACAAACAGCAGGGCAAGCATAACAGGCAGCAAGACAAACAATGCAAGCAAACTGCAACAAACAGCAGGGCAAGCATAACAGGCAGCAAGATAACAATACAAGCAAATTGTAACCAACAACAGGGCACATTACAAGCTTCTAGAACAAAACCTGTGCATAATCTAAAGGTAGCAAAATACCAGAAGTTCAGAAAAAAGAAGGTCTGGTGTTCAAAAGCCTCATACAGTTTCAGTTTTATCATAGGCCAAAATTATATTCCAAATCTCAAAAGAATTGGTTTACAATAGTGCAAGTGGAGTTTCAAGCCCAACACAAGTACAAGCCCAACAGATTTCAGCCCAACATGATTTAAAACAACTCAAAAAGCCTCATACAATTTCAGTTTCATCATAGGCTAAAGTTATATTGCAAATTTCAAAAGATTTGGTTCATAATAAACTAAAAGGTGCAAACCAGAATTCATCAAGCAACAGGTGCAGGTTTAATTCAGAAGAAAACCAGTACAGCAAGCAACAGAAAATCAGGATCATACATCATTGGATAGGGTTAATCTCTTACAAATCCCAAATCATGGTTCATAAAAGATAAAGAGGAAATCAGAAAATACCAAATCAACAAGCAAAAGCCTCACGTTGCTTCAAATCAGAAATTATCAAATCAACAAGCAAAAGTCTCATGTTATTTCAAATCAGAAAACCAGTATAATCAACAATCAAAGAGCCTCAAAATTTGTAAAGTCATGTCATAGGCCTAGGGTACTTTACCACAAATCTCAAAGCAAAGTTTGATTCATAGCAAAAGTCCACAAGTGACAAAATACAAAAAAAAACTATCAGCAAATACAAGTTTGAAAGGAAGCAATGCGGAAAATCACAAAGTAAAGGAGCAAACTCAAAAGAGGGGGGGGGGGTGGCTGTACAAAATCTCAAGCATTTAAGTCTTGGATCATAAGAGAAGCCAAAGTCAGAAAATATATAACAAGTACATAAAAAGAAAAGTCAGTACAACAGGCATTGTACCAACTGCAAACAGCAAAGTCAACCAGCACAACCAACATTATTTTATAATAGAAAATGGACAAACCAAGCAATATAAAACGCATCCATACTGTGCACATAAGGGAGAGGTTTTTTGTTTTTGGGCAAGCTAGAAGAATATACAGAAAAGATAAAAAGTCAGTCCATTACTTTCATCACAGGACCCTCAAGGATCACTGTCAACAAGCCACATGATACCAAATACAGCAACCAAGTAAAAAGGTAATTTCTCAAACTACTTCCAAGTTCCTTTCATAGAAATATACAAACTTTGTGAAACTTTTTCTTAGCATTATTTTACAAAACATTAGTTTAGGTTCAATTAAAAGCCAAAGGGACATAAAAGCTTGTAACTAAAGTAAACACAAAGCCATCATTCATTTACCTCAAGAGAGAATCAACAATAGCATCATTTTCCCTTTTACAGAAAAAATACACAGAGATTCCAACACAAACTGTCAAAACCCTCACAAATCATTATACAATTCATACAAACAACACCAACTGTCAAAACTCCAAAAATCATTTCAAGTTCTTTTCCTACAAAATATATAAAGGCAGAATAGAAACAAACAGAGCCAAAACCCTAAGTCAAATCATCATCACCAAAACAGAAAATCCAAGAGCCATCATCACTCACATTTTTATTTTCAGTTTTACAAAGAAAAACATAGCAAAAGTCCACAATACAGAAATACAGAAACCAAGCCTTACAAACGAACAGAGCCAAAAACTTCAGAAAAAATCATTTATCAAAAAGATATGAACTACTCAGAACAACAAATCCTCAAGTTTTAGTTTTCCCAAACCAACAATCATCATCATAAATATAGAAATATAGTAATGCATGCAAGACATAAACCCTAGAAAATATTTATCATCATTTTCAAAGAACCTAACCCCTCAGAACTAGCGAAGAAAGGAGAGATCTCACCAAATCATGTAGAAGATGCAAATAGGAACCCATAGGGTTCCGATTGTCCCCTTTTAGATCTAGGCCGAATCTCATGTTTTTTGCAAAATCAAACGCTGAATTAGTAATGAGGAAGAAGAGAGGAAGAGATTAATGTAAAAATAATGAGATTTTGAACTCAGCCGCCACCGTCACCGTCGCAAGGCGATTTCAGGCGCGGCCTATTTTCCTTCTCCGGTGGAGGAACTTCAGAGAACAAGTGAGAGAATCAGAAGTGAGAGAGAGAAGTGAAACAACAAAATGAGCCATCCCCTTGAACCTGGTTGTTTTGTCTAAAACAATTAGGCCTCCTCACCTTAAGACCCAAAACAAAATACTGAACCTAACCCCCTTAGTTTCGCTACACCCCCCATCCCCTTTGTAAAAAAATCAGATTTTTGGCCATGATTTTGTGCCATTAGTTTTTTTTTTATTTCTTTCTCCAAACACCCCTTTTAATTATTAACCCCCTTAACCTATTTTATATATTTTATTTTTATTTATTTACTTTTTTTAATTTCTATTATTAATATTACAACAATATTTATTTTTATAAATAAAAAATCTCAAAAAATATTATTTATGCATATATATATTAAATATATTCATGTTTGTTTAATAGACTAAAATATTTTCTTGTTAAAATTCTTTTTTTAAATTAATTAAATATTTAGATTACGTTTATTATTCATTTAGAAATTTGTTTCTCTAAACTAGTTTATTTTGTTAATTTAATTCTAATATTCTTTTTAATTAATTATTTCTTTTTCTCCTAAGTTAATTAAAGTCAAAATAACATCCATGGCCTTGTTCATTCATACTTGTACATTATATTCATTTCACTTCTTACACATTGTATTTACATTCGTTTCTTTGTACATTTGATAAATTCGATATGGTTGTAATAGATAATTAGGGTTTTTACTTTCTTGCAAATCCCCATTCATAAATTGTATACCCCCTCCCACAAAGTGTTGTAATAGCGTAGTAATCTTTAAATTTCGCAATTTATCGCTTTTACATAACATGTTAGTAATTAGGATTTGTGTGGCAAGATAAAACCAATCAAATAGAAAACCCTAATCCAAGACAAAATCAAGCATGGAAATGACACACTTGCACACAAGCACCCTTAGGGTTACTCCACTTGGCTGCCTTATACAAAATGGTCATATTACGCACGTAAGGTATCTTAGCAAAACAAAAAAAAACAAGATCATAGTCCCTCGATGACACTATTTAAAGTTGCCTTACAAAATGGTCTTAGTCCTTCAAAAATGCTAAGATACCTTGCAACATTACTAATAATGGTTATACGATGACCCACGCCCGTCCCGTTTACATCCAAAGATAGGGTTGCTTACCCAATCAATGGTAAGACAACAATGTCAAAGGAAAAGAGAATAAACAAGAAAGAAATTTGAGTAGGTAGTTTGCTTCTAGTTACTTGCTCCATTTCAAACAAATATCCTTGCTATTTTCAAACCAAACACACACATTTTCAAATATCTTACAAACATTGAAAATATTTTCAAAAAGACAAACATCTTTGTATACATTCTTACGAACGAGAATCATTACAAAGATTGCCTAAAACAATGGCCTCTTTTACAAAATACTTTCAAAACCACACAAAACACAATTTCAAACAAAAGCAAGTGATATAGCAAAGTAATTAAGAGCCCATGGAAAACCATGGATGAAAAGGGTTCTAATACCTTCCCTTTTCATAATCTACCCCCCGAACTCAAGAAATAATCTCAAAGGTCTTTCATGTGCTTTTTCACCTTTCCTTTTGGATAAAAGAAAAGTCGGTGGCGACTCTTTCTAACCGCAATATTTGTGATAAAACGCAAAACAATCAAGTCAGTTCTTCCACTGTGCCGCAGAACTGGCGACTCTGTTGGGGATGATTCTAAAAGTGGCGTTACCTTAGGAATAGATCACATTTATTTGCTTACATTGTTTGACTTGTATGCTTTATATTATGGTTCTTTGTTTGGGTTTGAATCCTCTATCCGGATTTGGGATACATTATAGGTAAGTAGAAATACGTTGTGGAAACTGTGCGGGGTATACTGACATGGTCCAATCAATAACTATGTTAGTGCGACATATTCGTGGGTACCGGTAGCCTTTGAGTTAATCAAAGAGAATACGGGGCCGCTGAGTGATGTCATGAAGCACTAATGAACTTCTAGAACCTTTACTTGACCAACTTTGCCTTTAAGATGTAGTGAGATGACCGGCTTTGGTGCAGTCCGAAGTTGGTAGATACTCGATACTACACCCATTGAGGTTTTGTTTCTTGGGATATTTCGGTCGCCATTAAAGAGGCTTGAGCTGAAACAATGACCAAGGAAACAATCCAGTGATATTGAGATCCTTAGAACCCGGTTACTATTACTAGGACAGGTTTAAGCCAACTAGCTTCAAGAGGGTACTTACCCATAAAACTCCATGCAAGCCTAAACTAAGAACTTGATTGCTTTGCTTGTATATTCATACTTGTACATAACATCATGGAGATCATGAACATCATATACATCCACTTACCATTTCAAAGATTTTGGGATTCATCTTTGTTCTTGTTTTATAGGATATGGATTCACTTCATAGGAAAACTATTCAAGTTAACCTTGTAAGAATTCATCCACAACTTAAGGAGCTAGCTTCAAGGATTCTTGAGAACTCTCCATTCACCGAGATACATTGTCGTCTACTTAACTTGGTCACCTCCAACACAGATGAGGATATGATGAAGGTGCTCTTTCAGTTCTTTGTTCCTTTGCACCATTGCTTCACATTTCACGACTAACAACTTGTGTCTACTTTGGAAGAATTATCCCAACTCTTGAGGATTCCCATTCTCAATCAACTACTTTTCAACGGTACGGAAAGAGACCCAAAGCCATAAGAGATTGCTCAAGCTCTAAACTTGCACTCATCTGATGTCACAACTCATTGGAAAACTAGGAGTGGTGTTAAAGGCTTCTTAGCAAAGTTCTTGTTTGAGAAAGCCCAAAGCTGTTGGAATTCCCTAGACTTGCAAGCCTTTGAGGAAATTATGGCTCTCCTCATCTATGGGGTGGTTTTGTTTCCAAATACTGACCAACTCATAGATACGAACGCCGTCAAAATCTTCATGTCATGCAACCCAGTGCCTATATTGCTAGGGGATATCCTACACTCTTTTCACACTTGGACAATGAGTAAAAGAGGTGTCCTTATGTGTTGCACCCCTCTCCTGGTGAGATGGTTTATTTCTCATCTTCCCCAATCAGTCTTAAAGAATGAGCAAGGTTCAAGATGGTCACAAAGGTTAATGACGCTCAAACATTCAGACATTCATTGGTGCTCCCGATCCAAAGAGAATGTTATCATCGTAGACCGTTGTGGAGAATTCCCTAATGTACATTTACTTGTCATTAGGGAAGATATCATCTACAACCCATGCTTAGCCTTAAGACTGTTTGGTTACGCCCGAAGGGGCGGCCCACACGAGATGTTGATTCAAGGTTTGGTATTTGACTACGACAATGGCGATCAAGGTCTTCGCCCGAGATTTATCCGAGCTTGGAGGATGCTAAACAAGGTAGATAGTAAGTCTTTGGAATACAAGAATTCCATCCCTCTTGAACCTTACCTCAAATGGGTACGAACACGTGCTCAAAGTCTTATGATGCCTTACCCCTCCATTCTCCCGGTAATCATTGAGCCTGTTAAGGAAGGAGATGTTCCATACACTATCCTACATCCTGACATGCTCACATCTCTTGAAGACCTACAAAGGGATTGTATACAGCTCAAAGGAGAGCGAGATACTTTCGAAGCCCAATTCTACGCAAGCGAGAAGAAGGTTTTGGAACTCACTAGGATACTTCATGAGGAGCGGACTCTAAATGCCTACATTGCACCAAAGAGGATGCACACTACTTTTTTATCTTAGAGTTTTGTATTATTTTGTCCAAGGGGCATTTATGTACTCAAACTTTATCTTATTAATATAACGTGTGTTTCTTTTTGTCTAAAATGAACTTGAATCTTCGAAATCCTTGAAAACATTGCATATGCACATATCATTCATCATAACATAAACAGGTCTTTTGCAACAAGTCTCCTCATCTCTCTACTATTTATTTCAGTAAGATGGATATCAAACAAACGGTGAAAGATCTCCAAGCTCAGAACACGCATTTTCAACAGTTGCTCATGACCCTAGCCAAGGGGAAAGAAGAATTGAAGACTCTGCTAGCTGAGGAGAGGAAAAAGAAAACAAAGGAGGTAACTGGAGTCTTAAACATGGGGAGAAGATTTCAGGGGCAGACAAGAAGGACTTTGAACTTTGCAACAACTTCCGGTGAAGGAGAAGGGAAAGGCAAGGAAACAGCTGTCCCGTCAGACTCAGAAGAAAAGGAGGAAGAAGAGGAAGACTACTCTCAGGAACAGTATCCTCCAGTTGAGGACAAGTACAGACATCTCGAAGAGCGTTTGAGCGCGATGGAAATACAAAAGGTTCCAGGCTTAGACTTTGAAGAATTGGGACTAGTGTCGGGGATTATGATTCCTCCGAAATTCAAAGTGCCTACATTTGTAAAATATGATGGAGTGTCATGCCCTAAAATGCATCTACGATCATATGTGAGAAAAATACAACCCCACACCGCTGATAAAGACTTATGGGTGCATTTTTTCAAAGACAGACTGTCTGGAACACAACTCGACTGGTTTTACCAACTATAAAGAGTCAAAGTCCATAATTGGGAAGATCTTGTCGTAACTTTCTACAAGAAGTATTAATACAATGTCGATGTTGCGTCTACCCGTACTCAACTCCAGAGTATGGCCGTGGTTTCCAATGAAGGTTTCAAGGATTACGCACAAAAATGGAGAGATTTGGCTGGAAGAGTTCAACCCCCTCTGTCTGAAAGGGAATTGGTAGACATGTTCCTAGGCACTTTGTCTGGTCCCTTTTTAAACCATCTCATTGGAAGTTTGTCAGCAGGCTTTACTAAACTAATACTGACCGGAGAGAGGGTGGAAGTTGGCATAAAAAGTGGAAATATTCAGAAGGATTCATCTTCTTCTATAGCTGTAAGGAAGCCTTTTATTAGGAAGAAAAAGGTAGCTGCTGTATATCCACAAAGAAACCAAGAGAGGGCCGAACGCCGACCAATGGTGGGGGCTGTTATGATTCCAAAACCTACGTCTGAGCAACAAAGAAGTAATCAACCAAGGGTGGAAAGGCCACTTAGGAAATTTACCAGAATTAACATGACTCTGTCTCAAGTATTACTGCATCTTCTGAGATCCAACTTGGTAACCTTGAAAGAGGCTCTGAAAAATCCCAATACAACATCCCCTCATTATCACCCCAATTCCCGTTGCGCATATCACTCTGAAAGTCCTGGCCATGATACCAATAATTGTTCGACCTTGAAGAACAAAATACAAGACCTCATTGAAGAAAAGGAAATTGAGTTTGATGCGCCCGAGAAGCCAAATGTCATTTCTGCTCCCATGCCTAGACATGGTCAAAATACCAATGCTATTGAAGAAGATTTGTTTGTTACCATAGTTGATGAACTCATGACTCCACTTCCGACCATTAAGATAAACTTGTTGAAAGCCAATGTGTTCCTGGGCTGTAATGAAGTTTTCCATCTCTGCTTGTCCTCACCAAGTGATTTCCCTTTGTTGAAAGAAGGCATTCAGCGCCTGATGGATAACAAAGAGATTTTGTTTGAAAGTACTCATGTTTCACCTATTCCTGTTGAAGATGTTTCAATCATTACCATCTCCGCCAATTCTTCTGGGGTCTCCACCAAAAGACCCGTTAGAATTACATCGGTTCCGAAAGCAACTCCTCTAATAATCACAATGCCTGGGCCAGTCCCATATGAATCAAACAAAACTGTGCCGTGGAATTACGGAGGGGACATTTACTACCATGGCATCAAACAAGACTGGCCGGCCGCCGAAGAGATAAACTCTGAAGAATAAGATTCCGACATCAGCAATATTGCCGGAACTAGTAAAATTACCCGAAGCGGTAGGATCTTTTCTCCAGAAATTGCTCCCTCAAAAGCAGTTTCTGGACCCGTGATCATCCCTATGGCTGCTCCAAAGGTTACTTCCGTACCCATAATCATCCCTGCAAGTGCTCCTATTGACGAAGCTGTTACAACCCATATTGTCATTCCTACCAACACTCCTATTGCTGAAACTCGAGGAAAGAGTATTCAAGTGGAGCCTGTCCGGACGAAGGCTCAATCACTGACTGTCCCCGAGACATCCAAGAAAGAAATGGAGGAGATCCTAAAAATTATAAAGAGGAGCGACTATGATGTAGTTGAACAGTTGGGGCAAACTCCCTCCAAAATCTCCATGCTGGCATTACTACTGTGTTCCGAGGCACATGCGAAAGCCTTGGTGAAGTTCCTAAAAACAGCCCATGTGCTTCAAGAGACGTCTGCTGATCAATTTCAAGACTACATGGCCAACTTGACAGCAGATAACGGTCTAGGCTTCTCGGCTGCTGATCTGACACCGAGGGGAAGAAAGCACAATGAGGAATTACATGTCTCAGTGGAATGTAGGGGCACAACTCTGGCCCATGTTTTGGTGGACACAAGCTCATCCTTGAACGTATTACCGAAAAAATCTCTTAACATACTTGACTGCGAAGGACTGACGTTAAAGCCAAGAAACATAGTAGTAAGGGAATTTGATAGCTCGAAGAGAATGGTGCACGGGGAAGTGGATATCCCCATAAAGGTTGGGACTCAAACTTTCAATTCAACCTTTTATGTAATGGACATCCGCCCTTCGTACTCTTGCCTGCTAGGTCGGCCATGGATCCACAATGCTGGTGTTGTCACCTCTACATTGCACCAGATGCTGAAGTATCCGGTTCAAGGAAAGATTATTAATGTCCATGGAGAGGAAGAATGCATGATCAGCCATCTCAATTCCTTCAGATATATGGAATTGGATGGCGAATTCATTGAAACTCCATTTTAACACTTTGAAGAGGTCCTCCAAGAGGTAGCAGTGACCAAGACCGTGTCTCGGATTCCCAAGATTACAAGACCTCCGCTCCGGATGTCATCTCTGAAGGACGCCAAAGTAGTGGTAGAGGAAGGTGGATGCACCATCTGGGGGAAACTTCTGGATATCCCGTATAAGTCTGACAAGTTTGGCTTAGGTTTCACTTCAAGTGCTCAAAAGGCTGTACGCCGTGCCCGTACTGGAGGGCCACCTTTGAAGATTAGCAACCGCAAGGAAACGTGGTAGAAGATGGTGAAGATGATTGCAACTTGGAGTATTGGATCTTTATGACTGTCAATGGAGGGCTCAGCAATTGGGAGGCTAGAGACTTCGTCCCAATAACCTTTATCCCACAGTAATTTATCTTTACATTTTGTTGGATCTGTCATATTCAAAAACAATCCGCACTCTTAAAACCTTGTGTCTTGCCCGAGGCACAATGGTCCATTTGTAAGGGTTATTATTTCATCTTCATATGACATCAATGAATCATGGACGTTTTTCGCATACAAACTTTTGTGCTCATTGTTTTTCTTTTACATTTTATTTTCTTTTAAAAGATAGTTATACCCTTACACACACCTACACTCACAATGCAGGTATTCATCCATATTGGATCCCATGGGTAACAATACTGCTATGGCCTTTTGTGACTCTGAGAATCTGATCTACCAAGCTGAAGACGAAGGTGAGGAAGACTGTGAAGTACCAGGGGAGCTTGCCAGACTGCTACAACAAGAGGAAAGAACCATTCAACCTCACGAGGAACCCGTAGATACAATCAACTTGGGTACCGAAGAAGATAAAAAAGAGGTCAAGGTGGGTGCCAATCTGGAACCCAGTGTCAAGGAGCGTCTGATTCAGTTGCTACACGACTATATTGAAATCTTCGCCTGGTCATATGAAGACATGTCGGGACTTGATACGGACATTGTGGTACATAATTTGCCTACGAGAGAATATTGTCCTCCAGTAAAACAAAAGGTTTGCCGCATGAGACCTGATATGTCAGAAAAGATTAAAGTAGAGGTTATGAAACAATTCAACGCTGGATTCTTGGCTGTCACTTCCTACCCTCAATGGGTTGCCAACATTGTTCCTGTACCTAAAAAATACGGCAAAGTACGAATGTGTGTGGACTACAGATATTTGAATAGGGCGAGCCCTAAAGATGATTTTCCACTCCCGCACATTGATATCCTAGTTGACAATACGGAACAACACAAAGTGTTTTCCTTCATGGACGGATTCTCAGGTTACAACCAAATAAAAATGGCACCTGAGGACATGGAGAAAATAACATTTGTCACACAGTGGGGCACATTCTGCTACAAGGTGATGCCATTTGGACTGAAGAATGCTGGGGAAACCTACCAGCGCACCATGGTAGCTTTATTTCATGACATGATACATCATGAAATAGAGGTCTACGTGGACGATATGATAGCCAGATCGCAAACAGAAGAAGAGCATCTTGACCACTTACAAAAACTGTTTGAGAGACTGAAGAAGTATAAGCTGAGGTTGAATCCAAACAAGTGTACATTTGGGGTAAGGTCTGGTAAACTCCTAGGCTTTTTCATCAGTAACAAAGGTATTGAGGTCGATCCTGCCAAAGTTAAAGCAATACAAGAGATGCTTGCTCCCCGTACTAAGAAGGGAGTCAGAGGATTCTTGGGGCATTTGAACTATATTGCCAGATTCATTTCTCACCTGACAGCTACTTGTGAGACAATCTTCAAGCTATTGAATAAAGATCAAGTAGTCAAGTGGAATGATGAATGTCAAGTTGCTTTTGATAAAATTAAATAATACTTACAAGAACCTCCTGTATTGATGCCACCAGTCGAGGGAAGACTATTGATCATGTATCTAACTGTTTTAGAAAATTCAATGGGGTGTGTATTAAGGAAGCATGACGAGTCTGGCCGAAAAGAGCACGCTATTTACTACCTGAGCAAAAAGTTTACCGACTGTGAAACCATATATTCACTGCTCGAGAAAAATTGCTGCGCTCTGGCATGGGCTGCTCGCCGGCTAAGACAGTATATGCTGACTCATACTACCTTGTTGATATCTAAAATGGATCCGATAAAATATATCTTCGAGAAGCCTGCTCTTTCTGGGAGAATAGCTAGATGGCAGATGATCCTAACAGAGTACAACATACAGTATACTACCCAGAACGTTATAAAGGGCAGTGTGCTAGCTGATCACCTTGCTCACCAAGCTGTAGAAGACTATCAGTCCATGAAGTTTGAATTCCCAAACGAAGACATCATGACATTAGACAATTGTGAAGAAATCAAGCCATATGACGGACCTGAACAAGGATCCCGATGGACAATGTTCTTTGATGGAGCCTCCAATGCACTTGGTAATGGTATCGGTGTTGTACTTATATCTCCGGAAGGGTGTCATACTCCCTTTACCGCCAGACTTTGCTTCAATTGCACAAACAACATAGCAGAATACGAAGCGTTCTTCTTTGGTCTCAAAGCTGCCATAGACTTGAAAATCAAATCATTAGATGTATTCAGAGACTCAACCTTGGTCATCAGTCAGATCAAAGGGGAATGGGACACCAAACACCCTAACCTTATCCCTTACAAAGAACATGTTTTGACATTGCTACCACACTTTAATAAGATTGCCTTCGAGCATTTCCTGCGAGAATAAAATCAGATAGCAGACGCTCTAGCCACAATGTCATCTATGTTTAAAATTAATTGGGATAACGAGGCTCCCTAAATCACCATCAGAAGAATGGATGAACCAGCACACTGTCACGAGATTAATACTGGAGAAGTAGTGGACCAGCCTTGGTTTCATGAAGTCAAGAGGTATCTCGAGGCTCAAGAATATCCAGAAGGAGCTTCAATCAATGATAAAAAATTCTTAAGGAGATTTTATGCTAAATTCTTCCTTAGTAATGGCATCCTGTACAAACGCAATCATGACTCTGTTTTGCTTCGGTGCGTAAATAAGGTTGAAGCTGAAAGAATCATGGCTGAATTGCACGAAGGCACTTTTGGTACCCATTCCAGTGGGCATACGATGGCGAAGAAAATCCTACGGGAAGGCTATTATTGGTCCACCATGGAAGCATATTTCTATCAACACTCTCGAACCTGTCATAAGTTCCAAATTTATGCCGACAAAGTGCATGTACCCCTGGTTCCTTTGAATGTCTTGACGACTCCTTGGCCTTTTGATATGTGGGGAATTGATATGATTGGGGAAATTAAGCCAACATCCTCTAATGGATATCGCTTCATCCTAGTGGCCATTGACTATTTTACAAACTGGGTTGAAGCAACCTCCTTTGCTTCCATTACCAAGAATGTTGTTGCCCGCTTCATCAAGCAAAATCGCATTTTCCGGTACGGTATCCCGAAAAGGATCATCACTGACAATGGTACCAATCTTAACAACACTATGATCACCGCATTATGCGATCAATTCAAGATTCAGCATCACAATTTTTCTCCCTATCGGCCAAAGATGAATGGTGTTGTCGAAGATGTAAATAAAAACATTAAAAAGATCATACAGAAAATGACAGTCACATACAAAGACTGGCATGAGATGCTACCATTCGCTCTCCACGGGTACCGTACCATGGCTCGCACATCAACTGGGGAAACACCCTATTCTTTGGTATACAACATGGAAGTTGTCTTGCCTATCGAGGTCCAGATCCCCTCTCTAAGGATTATGAAGGATGCATGATTGAACGAAGACGATTGGATCCAGACTCAACATGATCAACTAAACTTGATTGATGAGAAGAGACTTACTGATGTTTGCCATGGTCAAATGTATCAAAAACGAATGATCAAGGCTTTTAACAAGAAAGCCAGACGCCAAGTGTATCAAGTTAGGGATCTAGTGATCAAACACATCATCTTGCCACAAAGTGATCCCAGGGGCAAATGGACTCCTACCTATGAAGGACCATTTGTAATCAAAAACATATTCTACAGTGGGGCAATGATCTTGGCCACCATGGATGGCGACGACCTGCCACACCCTGCGAACGCGAACATAGTCAAAAGATACTACACATAAGAGACCCGCTAGGTTGACATACCTAGGAAAAACAAGGGCATCTCGGCTAACCAAAAAGGTTCGGGAAAAAATTAGGGATAAAACAAAAAAAATCTGTATACCCGGTGTTTACCTGGGGTTTTGGTAAACAACCGCTGATCCTCCAAATGGTTACTTATTTGGTTACTCGCAGGATCGATCAGATTGATCCTAGGACATAGGTTGATTTTGAAGTTTGATTAAGTTGGATAAGGCTTTAAATAAATTGGCTTTAAATGAATTGCATAAAGGAAAGACTTGGTAAAATAAACAAGGCTTTAAAGTAAAAGGTTCGACAAGAATGTAAAGAGGAAAGCAAGTAAATTTCTGGAAAAGTAAATGACTTTAATTGATAAAATTGGTGTTTCACACATACATTTCTCAACAATTCTTTCTCACACGCTGGGTACTCGAATCTAAATGAGTGACTATGTATAGAATTGTGAACACACGCGAGAAACTACATATCTACTCCTATTTATACTAAAACATCCCAAGTAACTGTCAGGCAGTTACACTGCTTCGAGATCAATCCACATGGCACGTTCTCCATGCTCGACGCTCCAGATCCTTGCACGTTTGCACGTGGTAACTGCTGGAAACCGTTTTCCCTCCAAAAGCTTGAATTTCAAAACTGCTTCACTCTGGACCATCGAACACTTTCGTCAAGAGACATCTTCAACGAGAAACTCCTTCGACGTCGAAGGCAACCAGCCTTCTTCCTTGGAAGAAATCTTCTAAGTACTTTGCCATCTTTCGACGGGTACTTCGACAGACTTAGCCAGTCGAAAGCATCTTTCAGCTTTTAATGGTTGACATTGATAAAACAAGAGTGTCGAATTTAGGAGCCAACAAATTGCCCCCCAAGAATGCCTTATTTCGACTCTGACAGAAAAAGGCATTCTTTGAAACGTCATTCGACACTTGTCTTTCCACGCTTAGTCACAAATTAACTTGTGCACTTTTTGTTGTTTTCTACCAACTATTGGCAATCCCAAGAAAGCCATCATTGTTCCGTACCTAGGACGTCACTTTCAGTACGGCGTGCAGTACCAAACGTCATTTCGGAATTTGTCATTATGACAATTCCCAAAAACGAGGACGCACGTTGCGTCCCTCTATTTCTGCAGAAACGGCCAAAACAACAGGGGGCTGCCACGCGTCCCACTAACTCCTGCAGCATTAAATGGCATTTAATGTCCTCGTTATTGGGGATTTTTCCCCACTACTATAAATAGTAGTAAGTACCCCATTGTGGGACTTTTTACGCCATCTAGCCTTCAAACTTCCCTGTTTTCATACAAGCTTGCTATCTTTGCAGAAACTCTCCCTCTTTCACTTCATCTTCAACCTCAACACCAATCCATGGCATCTGGTTCTACTGCTCCTAGTGCTAATGCACCAACTGAACATGCTAAACCCAAGGTTTTCGTCACTGCTCCGGTAGTAAATTCTACAGGCAAACGAAGGGTTCCTGAACCTTCTGACATCGCCGTTCGCGATGCTTATTCGCGCCATTTGATGATCCCGGTTGGATACTCCAACCAGATCTTTGCAATGTCTGGCCCCATGAATCCAAGTATCTCTGAAGCTCTGAAGATCAAGAGCTATTTCCCAATAGTCGAGAAACTCAAGCCAGTAGCATGCGCCAAGAAAGACGCAGAAGACAATGAAGACCCTGCACGCGAAAAAATCGACCTCCGCTTCTTCAACAGAGGTGTTAGGGTCTTCAGGTCTTGCCCTAACCTTACCTCCGATTATGTTGCTTGGCTAACAAAGTTGGAGAAGCACCAAACTTCAATCTGGAAGGATATGGGAATCTTCGACCTAGTGATGCTGTCGAAGACGGGTTTGAACTACTCCCTGGAGATGCTGATAGCTTCACTGTTGTTCTGGGACTACTCCCATTTTACTTTTCATCTTCCATGTGGGATGCTAACCCCCACAATCTTCGATGTGGCCGCTATTACTGGCCTTCGACCCACCGGGGATTACTTCGATCCGGAGGAGATGTCGGAGGACCAAATTGGCTTCTCTGAGACCAAACTAACATACACCACTTTCATCAACCATTATCACGACAGGTCGACAGATGCTGTGTCGGATGTCGAACACATAGCGTTTCTAGCCTTATGGATAACTCGCTTTGTGTTTTGCTCGAAGTCTCTACAAGTGACCAAAAAGATGGTCACTCTTGCTACTCAACTGCATCACCGCCAAAACATCTGTTTGGCAGAACTGATTCTGGCTAGCCTCTACGATTCGATCAGCAATGGGGCAACTCTTCTGAAACATATCGAGGACAGGGCCAGTTTGCTACTCGCTGGGCCTTTTTGGCTACTCCAACTGTGGCTCAATGCCACTTTCGAATCTTTCTTGCCCAAGAAGGTTCAGATAAATGAACAGGCTCCAGCGATAGCGAATAGACGCGTCGAAGGAACCAGGCTGGCTCTGCTGACACCTATGGAAGATGGACTGGAGTTTCAACAAACCTTCACCAACTTCGTTTTAATGTTCGCTCGAAGGAAGGAATTTGTTTCAACTATGGCTCCATTTGCTCAACGGCGGGTGGGGCCAGCATGGTTCACAAGGCCACACCCAAAGGCGTCGAGTGGTCCCAATGTCGACGAACACACAATACTGTGGGAGGCGTTCCTTACACCAAGGATCATGCCTCTTCGATTCAAGAGTTCCAAGCCTCATTTGAGTCTGCTTGCCTACCAACCAAATCTGGTATCTCGCCAGTTTGGTATTATCCAAACCCTACCTTCTCCGATTTTTCAAAGAGAGAAGTCCATGCTGTACTTCTGCAATGATTACACAGAAGAAGCTGCCATCAAGCATATCGGAAGATATGCTGGTCGAACAATCCTCTTGCTGTTTGACTACCAGCTCAATTTCCTTTGCTCACCATCCTTCGAGGAGTGGTGGAAAAGCTATTATGCTGAGTACTTCTTCGACGAGAAGGACTTCATGGATGAGTTGCAGAAGTCTTTTGTCCTTGTGTTGGACAAAATAAAGAAATGTAAGTTCATGCTCTCACATTACTTTTTGTCTTTCTCTTCGACTGCTAGCCTGTTAACTTTTTCATTTGCTTCCAGTTGTTCGAAAGCCTGTAGCCAAGAAGGCTACAGAGGGCCAACAGGGAGGAGGCCCTTCAACAAAACCTCCACCGCCGGCGAAGACTACAGCGCCGGCGAAGACCATAAGTAACCAACAGGGGGAAGGCTCTTCGAGGAAGCCTTCTGTATCGGTAACCAGATTTTCTTCATTTTTCTTCTGGCTGTCGATTTTTGATTTTCGATGTAATTATCAATCGAATTCCTATTGGTTTTCTAGGCACCTTCGCCCAAGAAACGGCCAGGACTGGTGGTCGAATCTGGGAGTGATGAAGAAAGTGATTCCCCTCCTGCCCCCTTAAAAAGGCGAAAGTTGACGAAGGATGCTTCTGTTCCTGCTCCTGCTCCTGAAGGTCGAACTGTCAGAATAAAGGTTGCTGTGAGAAAGCCTAGGCCACCTCCAGTGATCATCGAGGAGCCAACTGAGGAGGAACTAAACATTCTTCTTAACAAGCCTGTCGAAAGTGACAATTCCAGCCCTGGGGCTGAAGTTAATCCACAGGTAATCTCTTAGACCCTTTTATAATTTAGGCATAGATACCCATATTCGATTGTGTCTCTTTCGACATCTGAAGATTTGTCTTCTTTCCCTTTTCAGGACACTACTGAAAGTTCTCCGCCAAGGACTTCAGAAACGCTGGAATCTGCTGAACTTAGCAGGCCTCAGGAAAAAGGCTTGGGCAATGACGAAGCCCATACTGAGAATGAGGTCAATGCTGAAACGGTAGAGAAACCAACAGAGGAACCTATGGTGGAGGAACAACAGCCAGAAACGGTTCAGGTGGTGGATCTGTCAGAAGAGAATCATGAAGAAAGGGACCAAGGCAATGATGGCGAAGAGAATCAAAATGCTGCCGACGAAGAGAACCAAGGTGGCACTGGCAAAGGACACCAGGGTGACGCTAGCGAAGAACACCAAGATGACGCTGGTACTGCCTCAGTCCGAGTCGAAGAGCAACCAGTCGAGGCACTTAGCATTCAACAGCCTCGAACCCAAGATAATACTGTTGCAAGGGTTACCTCCTCGAAGCACAGGTCAAAAGAGGACTTGGAACTCTTGAAATAAACTGACCCTGTTAGCTACCTCAATGCAATCATCGAGAGTAAGAGTTCGTCTGACACTAGCCAGGAAATTCCTACCCTGTCGGGGAAGTCTACTGAAAATTCTCCCCTTGATGATGCTTTGGCGAAGGTTAAGGCCCAGTTCTTCAAGAGGGACTTGATGAAGGCTTTAGAGGGGGACCCCACTGCTCCATCATGCTTGAAAGAGGTCTTGAATGCTGTCGACTTTGAAGCTGTAGCCCCAGAAGTTTCAAGCTTGATCATGGAGTTACACTCTATGATTGATCAAGTCTCAGCAGATTACAGGCGCCAAAGGGGTTTTAACAGTCAGCTTGAGGTGTTGTATGGCAAAAGCTCCTCTGCGTGGACTGCTGTCTCAGATTCGACTTCTCGAATTGCAGAGTTGTCGAAACAAAAGGCATCTACGCAGGAAGAAGTCGATGCCATTGATCGAGAGAACGCTTCCTTCCGGGCACAAATCGAAGAAATAGAGGCGAAGATAAACGCCAATACTGCACGTAAGGAGGAACTTCTTTCGACCATCTCAGACACCGAGAGCCAAACTGAGATCAAACAAGGCCTGGAATTTGCTGAGAGGGCCCAAAGCCTCGACGCTCAAATTGCCAAATTAGTGCAGGAAAACTCCTGGTGCAAGAAGAGGTTGGAGCTGCAGCACGCCAAGTATCTTCGACTCAAGAACTCTCTTACCTTTTGATTGATTCTCTTTTGTAACCATATTTTGTAATCCATATTCTACAACAATTGCCATCTTGGCTGAAATTTATAAAATTTCCATTTTGGCATTTTTATGGTTAATTTAGTCTTGTTCTTTTATTATTTTATTTTTATCTCTTGAAGTATAGGTTTGTATTTTTTCAAATATTTACCATTTACTCTCAAGAGCCTTTTATCTCCACTTAACTCTTCGACTTCATAGGCTCCACCAGAAAAAGTTTGGATAACTCTGAAGGGTCCTTCCCATTTGGGTGACCATTTCCCCATGCTTCGATCCCTTCGATCCATGGGAAGAATTACCTTCCAAACTAACTCTTCAGGCAAAAATACCTTAGGTTTAACCTTTCTATTATAAGAGTCTTCTACTCTTTTCTTCTGAAGCCTGAGTAGGTCGAGAGCGCGTAATCTCTCTTCGTCTAAATCCACCAGTTCGTCTAACATCATGTTCTAATAAATTTCAGAAGGAATATCATAATGCCTCTGAACCCTTGCAGATTGAAGACAAATTTCTGCTGGTAACACTGCATCATGGCCAAAAGTTAGCCTATACGGTGTTGTACCAGTGGCTTCTTTTGGGGACGTTCGACAAGCCCATAAAATCTGGTCTAACGTCTTATGCCAATTCTTTGGTTTCTTCCCAACATGTTTCTTTATCAAGCCAATCACCACTTTGTTAGCTGCTTCGACTTGACCATTCGCCTGTGCATAATAAGGCGTTGATGTTAGGAGTTTGAAACCTGTTTCCTGAGCAAATTCCTGCATCTTTCGACCAGTGAAAACTGACCCTTGATCAGTTGTTATTGTCTCAGGGATTCCATACCTAAATATAATGTTCTTTTGAATAAATTCAATGACATTTTCTTGGTCTACATTGACTAAAGGAACAGCTTCGATCCATTTAGTAAAATAATCAATGCCTACCAATATGTATTTCTGACTCTTTGATGATGCTGGTCGAATCTCTCCAATAAGATCCAACGCCCATCCTCTAAAGGGCCAAGGCTTCACTATCGAGTGAAGTTCGCTTGCTGGTACATGCTGGATGCCTGTATGAACTTGACACTCTTGACAACCTTTGGCGAACTCAACACAATCTTTCAGCATAGTGGGCCAATATAGTCCTTGTCGAAACAACAACCATTTCATCTTATGGCCTGCTTGGTGAGCCCCACATGCCCCAGCATGCATCGTCGAAAGGGCTATGTATGCTTCAGTTTCACTTAAACATTTCAGCAACACCCCTTCAGGCGTCTTCTTGAATAACTCGTTACCCATGAGTACATAACTCAACGCCCTGTATTTTGTTTTTCGTTCTGTCGAAGCTCCTGGATTTTGAAGATAGTCCACAATGGGTTTCCTCCAATCTTGCTCTGACAAATTATCTATGAACGAAATTTCGAAGTTCCTTTGATCAGCATATCCTAGTCTCGTCGATTCCAAGTCTGTTGGTGATAGACAAGTTGCTTTTATCTTCTCTCGAACTTCGATTGCTCTTTGTAACTTCGTTTTTGAAATCTTATACCCAGATGCAATCTGTGCCAAGTCGTTGGCTATTTGATTTTCGACTCTGGGTATGTGTCGAATATTGACCGCTTCAAATTGTTTCAATAAACGATTTGCTATCACAAAGTACATAATGAGATTTTCTCTTATGCATTTATATTCCTTTGTGACTTGCTTAATGACTAACTCTGAGTCTCCCATTATTTCGACTCGAGTTGCCCCCAATTCCAACAATATCTCAAGGCCAGTAATTAGAGCTTCATACTCAGCCTCATTATTCGAACAAGAACCTGCTATTTTGTACTTGAATGTTGTTGGAATTTTATCTGGAGAAATAATCAAGACTCCTACCCCTGTTCCATCTTTATGGCTGGAACCATCGAAGTAGAATTTCCAAGGTTCTATCTCCACATAATTAATATCCTCGACTTGAATTGAGTGGTCGACTATGAAATCTGCAACCACTTGTCCTTTTACTGCCTTAAGAGGCATAAAGGTCAAGGAGTATTCAGTTAATGCTAATGCCCATTTGCCAATTCGACTATGCAAAATAGGTTTCGACAACATATATTTGAAAACATCAAAATGAGACGAAACATAAACATCAACTGGTTTTATATATTGCTTGATTTTTGTACAAGAAAAATACAGACATAGACACAATTTTTCAACTTCGCTATATCTAGTTTCTGCATCATTCAAAACTCGACTGAGATAGTAAATGGGTCTTTCGACTCCATTCTCATCCTCTTGGGCTAACATACTTCCCAGAGTTTTGTCAGATGCAGCTATGTACAATCTCATACTCCTATTGCTACAAGGAGGCACCAAAATAGGTGGCTTAGTGAGGTACCCTTTGATTTTGTCGAAGGCTTCTTGTTGCTCCTGCCCCCATTCGAACCCCTCTTTGTTCAGTCGAAGCAAGGGTGAAAAGGCCTGAGCTTTCCCACTTAGATTAGATATAAACCTCCTTAAGAAATTTATCTTGCCTAAGAGAGATTGCAATTCCTTCTTATTCGATGGCGCTTTCGCTTCCAGAATTGCCTTCGTCTTGTTCTGGTTGATTTCGATTCCTTTTTTGTGGACAACAAAGCCCAAGAAATCTCCAGCTTTCACGCAGAACGCACATTTCAAAGGGTTCATCTTCAGACCATGTTCTCTCATTCTTTCGAATGATTGTCGAAGGTGGTCAATGTGATTCTTCCTGGAAACAGATTTTATAACAATATCATCAATATATACTTGCATAAAAGTGTTAATAAAATCATGGAAGATAGTATTCATTGCTCGCTGGTACGTTGCCCCAGCGTTCTTTAGGCCAAAAGGCATCACTACCCATTCGTAAGTGCCTAAGGCCCCAGGGCATCGAAAAGCTGTTTTCGACACATCCTCTTCAGCAATGAATATTTGATTATATCCTGAATAACCATCGAGCATACTCAGGTATTCATAGCCAGCGGCAGAATCGACTAGCATTTCCGCCACAGGCATAGGATATTCATCTTTGGGGGTGGCAGCATTCAAATCTCTGAAATCTATGCACACCCTTAACGTACCATTTTTCTTAATTACTGGCACAATATTTGCAATCCATTCGACATACCTTGTAACACGGATGAATTTGCATTTCAGAAGTCTTTCGACCTCCGTTTTGATCTTCGACAGTATTTCAGGAGCGAAGCGCCTTGGATTTTGCTTGATTGGCTTCTTCCCAGGTTTGATTGGCAACAGAAGTTCCACCAATCCTCTGTCGAGACCAGGCATTTCGTCATAATCCCATGCAAAACAGTCTTTAAACTCTTTTAGCAATTGGATTACTTCCAACCTAAGTTCTGGATCGATTTTGGCGCTGATGTAAGTTGGCCTTTTCTCTGATCCTTCGCCTAAGTTGATTTCTTCTAAAGGGTCTTGTGCTAACATTTTAATGTTGTTCGCCAAGGGATCCCTTTCGAAGCCCAAAGGCTCATCGTCATAGATGGCGTCGAGCCTCTGTTCCTGCATTTCTTCTGGCATGATATCAGGAGGTTTTGGATCGAAATCCTTTCCTGGGCCTACAGCAGATAATTGTTGATCATTGGCCTGTGTGGCCATGTACTTTACTTCGGCTTCGAGAGCCGTTATCATCTTGGTTTCGGCTACATAAGCCGAAATTCGCTTCAAAGATAGTGACTCAGTCATTATCACTGAATTCACTTCCCCAACCAGTTGGTTGGATATCAGTTAACCCACTGAAGTCTATGTGGGTCAAGTCTTCTCTGTCCCATTGGAAACCATGCTCAGGATGCAGGTATAGGGAACAAAAAGTGTTTGGCGCTGGCGCCATGTCGAAGTCAGGTGTTGGACATGGCCCTATGTGAGCCAAGTTTTTGTCGAAATCTGCCACACCTAAGTGATTCACTTCGCCAAGGTAGTAGCTTTGATCTGCCTCTATGTTTTCGACCATCCCATCCGGACGCCATAGCAGCAGCCTTTGGTGCATTGATGAAGGCACAGCGCCAACACCATGGATCCATTCACGGCCTAACAAAAGATTGTAGTTAGGTTTGGCCGATATGACCATGAACATCGTTGGTCGAAGGATCGACCCTACTTTGATGTCTAGCTGGATCACTCCCATGGTGGTCCCTATGCCGCCCTCATAGTTCGACAAGACCATGTTGTGAGGCTTAATTTCCTCATCCCTTTTGCCAATTTTCCTTAGCATAGAATGAGGGATAATATTGATGGTTTCCCCACAATCGACCAATATTTTATTCACAGTAGTTTCTTCGAGTTTAGCCCTTATGAATAAAGTCTTGAGGTGATTTTTCATCGCCTCAGTAGGTGGCTCGAAGAAGCCATTTTGTTCTTCAGTAGTGCCATTGTCCATGACAAAATAGCACACTGGCCTATGTTTGGCCATTTCTTGCTCCACTTCTCAGTCACTTGCTTCAACTTCTACCTGTCGATTGAATTCCCTGGGCAGCACTGAAACAATATTCACCATTATATCCAAAGTATCATCAGACTCAGCATCATCTTCGTCTTCGACTTCGCTTTGGTTAGGCCAAACTAGCCTGTTGGTAACTGGCTCTCTCTCTAGAGGCTTCCTTTGTTTCCTTTGAGGAACATTCGAACTCGTTTCTGCCTTAGGTTCGTTGGCAGCCTCCCTTTCTGCTTTTCGTCTCCTTTGATATCTCCTCCATTGAGATCGAGACATAGGATTTTTACCCTTGTAGTTGTTGGACACTTGTGCAACCTTAGGTGCAGCAACTTGAGGTTCTTTCTTTTGAGTCAAAGAGGAACCTCTTGGCACATCGAAGGAATGCCATTTCTCCTCACTTGGCCTTTTCCGGCCAGAGGTTTTGTACCAAGTGTCTACTGGCACATTTGTTGGAGGCCTAAAAGTCAATGGCCTCTTGTCTTGGTTAGAACCCCTTCTGGGATCATGTCGAAGGTCAGCATTCTCCCTTCTCTTGTTCGCTGCTCTTACGCCTTGAATGTGCTCAGCAACTTTTTTATCAAAGATCGAACTGCATCTTGGACACAACATCACCTCTGATTTCTTTTTCTGGCATCTTTGTAAAAAATCTGCCAAGTTTTCGTTTTCCTGAGGGAAAGCAGTCTTATTAGCTTGCTCTTGCCTTATGGCCTCTTCTGATGCTTTTGGGTCAGAAAGTTCAACCATGTTGATATTCATTGTATCTTTGTTAGCAAGAGTTAACTGCTTCATTTGTATCTCCAGATTCTCCGTCTGGCCTTGAACAGTGGCCAAGTGGGAACTGGGTTTTGATCCAGTTTTTTGTGCTTCAGCGGTCTCCGACTTCGGGTTTTCGACCGCTTTCTGGACAGCTTCAATTGTCTTCCTGGATAAATTTCCAGAAAAACTGCCAAAGATTGGCATGTTGATGTGGTCCTTTGAGACTTCGACCATGGTAATTCCTGGCTTCTTCGACTGGATCCTGGTTGCCTCTATCATGTTCACCTCAGAGGGTTCAGCATAGTGGGCTTCAGCCTTCAATGGATTGGAGTCGACAGCCATGGGGGATTTGTCTGCAAACTTTAATCTCCCTTCCTCAATAGCGTCTTGCACAAGATTCCTGAAAAGAAAACATTGAGAAGTTTTATGGCCCAAAAAATTATGATATTTGCAAAAACCTCTCTTCTTTCTTTGATCAAGAGGAGGCACTTTTACCCCTGGGGGTACTATCATTTGGCCATCTTTAACTAGCAAGTCGAATATTTCATCACATTTTGTGATGTCAAAACTATAAGTCTTTTTTGGGAACCTATCGTTGGTCCTTTCTGGACCAATGGGATTTTTCCCATTTGAGGGGACTAACAGTTTACAAGAGTATGGTGGCCCTTGTTTTAGTTCTGCTAAATCGACTTCTCCTTCTTCGACAGTTAAAGTATCGTCGAAGGATTCTAGATCTTCGTCATCCATCTCAACGTACGCTATCCTCTCTCTCTTGTGAGTTTTCGTTGCCTTAGCTTTTTCAGCTTTGAGGCGTTCGACCTGTCGAACTCTATCGGCCAGTTGGGCCATGTCTCTTAGGTACTGGGTGTCTAGCTTCTTCCTAATGGAATAGTCTAAACCGCCTGCGGCTATTTCGACCAACTCATGTTCTGGCACTTGTGTAAAACATCTTGCCTTGAGCAACCTAAACCTATTCAGATATTCGTCTATAGGTTCAGTGAAACGTCTCTTCACACTGGCCAGTTCTTTCAGGCTTATCTTGGTTTGCCCCATGTAGAATTGTTCATGGAACAATCTTTCCAACTGGGTCCAATGATGGATCGAATTGGGGGGGAGAGTTGTAAACCAAGTAAAAGCGTTCTTGGTCAAAGAACTTGGGAAGTACTTGATCCTTAGGTTTTCGTTATTCGAAATATCTCCTGCTTCGATCAAATATCTCGCCACATGCTCGACAGTAGATTCTGTCGTGTCCCCAGAGAACTTGGTAAATTTGGGGACTTTGCATCTAGGAGGTAAGTCCGTTTGTAACACATATTCTGACAATGGAGATGTAAAGTTGGGCCTTCGAAAGCCCATGTTCATCCCATTCTGAGTCATGATCCTTTCAATCATGGTTGCCAGATTGTTTTCCAAACCCATGTTTTGGTATTGGATATGCTGAACCACTTCGTCAGCATTTTGGTTTCTGTTAACTAACCTTACCTCTGGGGTTATTACCCTAGGTTCCTCGACAGGTTGTTCCAATCGTGCCCTAAGGTTTTCTTCGACAGGCTGTTGAGCCTGGTTAATGGTGGTTTCTTCCTCTAAAAATATCCCCTGATTTCCCCTTATTTGCGCCCTTTGGGGCTGTCGAATAGGTGGGGGTACTCCAAAGAAGTCAGCCAAACGCGTCATTTGCGCTGTAACTTGCTGATTCGATTGAGTAGTGTTTTGTATTAGAGGGTTTAGCACTGTACTCAAAGTTTGTGCCAACATTTGCACCATATCATGGTTGCTTTCGTCCATTTGTTGCCTCAAGACTGCTGTCGAGGCATTTGTAAGGCCATGGGCTACTTGGGACGTTCCTCCTAAGAGTTGGGTCCTATTTCTATTCGCCATGCCTACTCCAGAGCCTTGGAGTGGCGAAGAGGCACTCACGAAAGGGTCTGAAAAAGTGGACGCAGCATTCGTCAGGCTTGCCACTTCAGAAGTTGGCATACCATAGAGTGGAATGAATCCTGGGGGAACGAAAGGCCTTGTGCCTAAATTTCCCCTTGGTGGGGGAGTTCCCAAAGGCATCCTGGGGCCTGTTAACGAAGTTATTGGCCCCGTGGTTGTGACCGATACTGCTGGTGTCGAACCAACATTTGTCGCTTCACTCACGGTCGTACTAACCGTTGCTCCCACACTCGTTTGCGGGATTTCGTTAGTATTTGGCGGATTCGCCATCTCTTCCCTTCTTCTGGCAGTATTGTTATCGTTAGTGTATATTCTACCACTTCTCAATAACATACAACTCGAAAAGATGAGATTATTTTCAACAATCAACACACAGTCCCACCGGGTGTGCCAATTTGTTTACCTGGGGTTTTTGTAAACAACCGCTGATCCTCCAAATGGTTACTTATTTGGTTACTCGCAGGATCGATCAGATTGATCCTAGGACATAGGTTGATTTTGAAGTTTGATTAAGTTGGATAAGGCTTTAAATAAATTGGATTTAAATGAATTGCATAAAGGAAAGACTTGGTAAAATAAACAAGGCTTTAAAGTAAAAGGTTCGACAAGAATGTAAAGAGGAAAGCAAGTAAATTTCTGGAAAAGTAAATGACTTTAATTGATAAAATTGGTGTTTCACACATACATTTCTCAACAATTCTTTCTCACACGCTGGGTACTCGAATCTAAATGAGTGACTATGTATAGAATTGTGAACACACGCGAGAAACTACATATCTACTCCTATTTATACTAAAACATCCCAAGTAACCGTCAGGCAGTTACACTGCTTCGAGATCAATCCACATGGCACGTTCTCCATGCTCGACGCTCCAGATCCTTGCACGTTTGCACGTGGTAACTGCTGGAAACCGTTTTCCCTCCAAAAGCTTGAATTTCAAAACTGCTTCACTCTGGACCATCGAACACTTTCGTCAAGAGACATCTTCGACGAGAAACTCCTTCGACGTCGAAGGCAACCAGCCTTCTTCCTTGGAAGAAATCTTCTAAGTACTTTGCCATCTTTCGACGGGTACTTCGACAGACTTAGCCAGTCGAAAGCATCTTTCAGCTTTTAATGGTTGACATTGATAAAACAAGAGTGTCGAATTTAGGAGCCAACACCCGGCAAGTTGAAAACCCGAAAGGGCGACTTGGGCAAAAAAGGGTTTCCCGTTGGACTGAAAACCAGAAAGGGCGGTCCAGGCAAAAATTAGGGAATTAAAGTGTATGACTATGTCCCATCAGATCACTTTACAAACAACCTTTGGCTTCCACTGACAAACTCAGAGGTTCTGATCAATTCAGTCATCTTCGGACGAGGCAACAGATAGACAAGACGCTCATAGATACAAAGGCTATAGCAAATTGGGAACCCCATGGGATTTTTTACACATAGCTATCCTTCATTGTATCAAATTTTTCTTTTTTATGACAGCATTCTCTTACTAGAATGTTTGTCCCCTTTGTACAAAAAATTTACTCAAAGTCAATACAAAGATATCCCTTTGAAAGCGTAAAAACTATTGGTCTTTATTTTCTTTACGCTTGTGTTTTGTTTGCAAAAATGTCCAATGATTTATTTTTGAACATATGCATTTGAACGTAATTACTGTTTACAAATAAACAAAATGGGAAAGACAATTACTGATAGGTTAAAAGAATAGGGAAATCTCTCAAGGCTATTCCATAAGTAATCCCCTACAGTATGCCATTTAAATCCCCAGCAGAACAAAAGTTTAAAACTATTGATCCCCAGTAGAAATTGTCAAAATTCCTCAAAAACTCCCCAACAGGTTTTACAAGCAGTACTTGGCATTGCCCTTACAACAAAATTTATTTCTCTCAGCAGAAATCCATCAATACTTTGACTTCAAGACATGAAGGCTCACATATCCTCAACAGTATTCAAGGATTTATTTCCTTCATTCCAACAATAATGCAGCAGATTATCTCACATACACATACATTGCATCCATATATCATAATCATTGATAAAACAAATGCATACATTTCATACATCATGACTTGGCATTTTAGCTAACATTTTACCCTTTTCAAGATAATATTAACGGCTACCATTCAAATTCAACCTGTTTGATACAGTACAGATACGCTCCAGACGCGGACGCCATTCTGATACTCATTCAGATTCAATCTTACAGATACAGTTTAGATACACTCCAGACACAGACGCCATTCTGATACTCATTCAGAGCATCTTACAGATACAGTACAGATACACTCCAGACGCGGATGTCATTCTGATACTCATTCAGAGCATCTTATAGATACAGTACAGATACGCTCCAGACGCGGACGCCATTCTGATACTCATTCAGATTCAATCTTACAGATACAATACATATACGCTCCAAGACGCGGATTCCATTCTGATACTCATTCAGATTTAATCTTACAGATACGCTCCAAGACACAGATGCCATTTTGATACTCATTCAGAGCTTCTTACAAATACAATACAGATATGCTCCAGACGTGGACGCCATTCTGATACTCATTCAGATTCAATCTTACAGATACAGTACAGATACGCTCTAAGACATGAACGCCATTCTGATACTCATTTAGAGCATCTTACAGATACAGTTCAGATATGCTCCAGACATGGATGCCATCCTGACACTCTTTCAGTTGAAATCAAGGTTGGACTTAGTCCATTTTCCTGTCAGCAGTCACCCTTGGATGGCATCTGTAAGCCCATCTCTGACAGTTATCCCTCAGTTCATTCAATGGCATCTTTAAGCCCATTCCCGATACAATAGATTCAGGGCATTACTTCGTACACCAACAAGTGCAAATTTTCAGGCACTCTAGTGTTAAATCATCTTCCACTTTCAAGCTACAAACGGCAAGCACGCCAATTTTTCTTTTCAAGTGCAAGAAAATTGAACAATGGCAGCTATTGTACCCCAAAATTTGCCCTCTAAATTTTCATACAAGATGCTATCCTAGGGTTTCTGGTGCATACAATTAGCTCGAGGGTCGATCAGACAGATTCTCTTCCTAGACGACAAATCAATAATTAGGGTTTGGGATTTCTCAGGGATAATTGAGTCTTCAAAATTTCAAATGTTCTTAAACACAATTCGCTGAAGTTTGTTAATTCTACAAGACTGACGATTGTTCTTAAAACATGTTTGGTAGATGATGAAATCCCGTTTGAATCAAGAATGACATGCAAACTCATTTTGGTTACCAGTTTAGATTTTGAACAAGAATTGAAGATTAAGACTTTTTGAAATAGGCCTTTGAGGTTAAGTTAATCAAATGGAATTCTCAAATTTTCATTTTTGTTTTAAAGGTTTGATTGGAGTGCAAAGAGTTTTGTTTTATTTGATCATCTTTGGTGATTTCTTGAAAGCTTATGAACATCTCACAAAGAACTTACTACCCAACAAAACTGTCCTACTCTTCTATCAAGATGATATTAGAGAGGCTCACAAAATAAGGATTGTACAAGCCTAAAAACACACACATAAGTTCTACTTAATACTAGGTATATACCAGTCTATTTATAACTTTATTCTAGGCTGGGTTGGGCTTCAAAACCGCAACAGTGAGGTTGCATAAAGTCTGCAAAAAGTCCTCCAAGAAAATAGGTCTTCAATAATTTGTTTCCTAATAAATATCCATATTTAGAAACTAATCAAATCTTCGAAAACCAATTAAAGAATATTCTGAATTATCAATCTTGGATGTCACATAAGCTAACCGAATATTCCCTGAATATACAGTAGTTGATCCACAACTGTCAGCTTGCTGCGGACGCGATGTCCTAACTCCTTATTGGGACATCTTACTCGACATGTTGAAACATAATATTGGAACATCTTATTCAACATATTGCTGCTAAATTGGTTTTACCAAAATGTAAGTCAACCACAATTTCAGAGAAATAACACATTATAAAAGATATAAGGAAAGGACGAGTAGTTATAACAACATCATCACATAACAACACATACTATTTATCAATACTTCATACTCACAGATACATCATAATATCACTTATACTTCCTTCATCAACAAAACATCATATAATCACATAATTCACAATTATCATCATATCACAACTCATCGACAAAATTTATGTAATTACACGTAAGATGTTAATGCAACATAACTGACTCAATGAGTGTGGTACCAATATTTTATGAACACCTGGTTTATTACCCTCCAAATATCCCTACCATAGAATCAGTTCCCTCTTGGAACCGGAGCACGTCATAAACGCACTCAATCCATACAATGGGATTGAGGCTCGTCACAAGCGGACCACCGTCCAAAATAGGGAACCACCGTCCAAAATAATGTTATGAATGCATGATGCAAAAAATGTCACATAAAGTTCAACCACGAATAGTCAATTGCATCATAATTCATACAAATGTCACATAGCATATATTGCATATTTAAAACATGCACATCATTATAGTATCATTAAAACACCATCGTCAACATCACAACAACATCATAGTAACATCATACTCATCCTTGAAACAAATAGAATCTCATAGCATAGCAACATGTAATAAATCAAAATAATCAATACATAGGTACTAGAATCATGCATCAAACAACTCATATAACCCTATCATAATATAGTTATGCGCGTCAACTTCCCAACACTTTAAATGACGCGTAAAATAGAGTCTTGAAACTCAAATTACGGCCTTTGAAAGTTACTGTAAGGTCTACTAATTGGGGGCTCGCACGATGACGCTAGAGGCTCTTTACTCCCCTGGTGCTCTCCCAATGACTCTAGGGTCACAAGCCCCTCCCATAAATTTTCTAGAAGCTCTATTTTCTACCAATTCCTTTATTGCTTGTCTTACCCGACGAAGCTGAGAGCGCTCTGCTTACCACCTCATCGCCCGACGACGTCCTAGCAATGCATCCCACTTCATACACTTTCCAAGAGCTCACCTTTTCACCATCTCGCTCACCAGCTAGCTCGACCAGCGACACTCGGGTGCTCTTCTCACTACCACACTCGTTGTTGGATCGCCCGACGATGCTTGCGAAACAACAACTTCTCAATTGTGATTTCTGCACTGTTCAACCTCATTCCAACTTTGATTACAATATCAAACTCAGTCTGAAATGTATCGTCAATCCCACAATATCATATAGCAACATCAAAATACATCATCTACACATTATAGATCTAACCGTGGCATTTCTATTTCATCACAATACCAATTTCATCATGCAATTCCTCATGTTTTTCACCAAATCAATATACAAGTAAAGCCCTACATTTATCATAACCCTCTATCAATCATAACAGATCAGTTTAAACCTTTTACCTTGAATTTCCTAACAATCGATCTCTTTCTCCGTGTTCTAAAGGATTCCCCTCTAAGCCCTAGCCTCTTCTTCGCGTTTTCTCAATTTCATGGTCGTACAAAATGAACTTTCTCTTCCTTATTTTCTCTTTTTACTTGTCTAACCGTTGGACCCTTTATATGGTATTCCCCTTATACCCTCACTTATTTTCACATATCTCCACCATGCCCTCATTACGTCTACACACCAATTATTCTATTTTATTCAATGATTAATAAATCTAAATAATATAACAAAATCATTTAAATCTAAATAATTCTAACTAGCACCTTAATTCACACTACCCCACAACATACAACACACATCACATAAATAATCACCAATAATTCATAAATAATAAATTAAGTAATTAATTCTAAATTAAGTAATTACCTGAGAAACTAGAGTCGGATGCGACTCTCTCATCTGATCCTCACGCTCCCAAGAAAAACTTCCACCAGCTGGTCTGCCTCATAGTATCTTCACCAAGGCAATCTCTTTACTCCACAACTACTTCACTTTTCTACCTTCTATCTGCACAGGTGATACTACAACTGTCAGGTTATCTCTCACTTGTACATCATCCATTTGGACACATGCGAAGGATCCAAAATATACCTGCTCAATTGAGATACATGAAACACATCATGAATATTCACAAGTGACAATGGTAAAGTAATATGATATGCCACCTCACTTATCCTATCTGAAATCTGATATGGACCAACAAAATATGGCGTAAGCTTCTGCGACTTTAGAGCTCTACCAACACCAATCACTGGAGTAACCCTCAAAAACACATTATCTCCCTTCTAGAACTCAAGTCCTTTCCTCCTCTTATCATGATAACTCTTATGACGACTCTATGAAGCCTCTATCCTCTCTTGGATCATTTTGATCTTCTCAGTCGTCTACTGCACAATCTAAGGTCCAAGCACAACACTCTCGCCTACCTTACAATGCTTCATACAATGTCATTATAATACTAGTATAGAAACTATTATTATAAGTAAACTCAATCAACAACAAGTTGATATCCCAAGCTCCTTCTTGTTCTAACACATCAACCCTCAACAAATCCTTCAAAGATTGGATAGTCCTTTTTGTATGATCGTCCGTCTGCGAATGATATGTAGAATTCAACCTCAACTTAGTACCAAAAGCATTTTGCAAACCTTTCCATAAATTAGAAATAAACCTTAGATCTCTATCCGAAACAATACTCGAAGGTATATCATGAAATTTAATAATCTCTTCGATATACATCTCAGACAACTTCTGCATAGGATGTTTGATCTTCATCAGTAAGAAATGAACCAACTTAGTCAATGTAACACCCCGTACATATACCTCTAGAATAATATGTAGTGATGCTATAAATGGTACGTAGAAACATAGAAAAACTAGTAAAGACAAGAATATAAAATCTTATACAACACAAATCCAATATTTGAATGTATACAATCAACTTGTCTACAGCAATACTCAGCAGAAAGATAAGATCTAATGAGATCTTCCTGCCATCGGCTCGCCCGCAGTCTTCAATACTGACCATCTAGTAATCCTTCTACCTATAACATGTTCCTGTAAAATAATATGATTATTGCGGTGAGATTACTAAATCTCAGCGAGTCTCCCTATCTTACGAATTCGCTCAATTCTATAGGGTATATGCATCAAAATAAATTCACGGCAAATCTGGGGTTTTTCCTAACAGATGGGTGCAAATACACAACAAGATACGCCACCATTGGTAGTCCCATAACTAACCAATGAGGTAACAACAAACACGTAGCCATAAACACACGAATATGCAGACACATGCCTGTGTACAAGGAGTCCATAAGTAAGTTTACTTGCCTGCTACATAGATACAAAATCACACCCTCGACAAGTTACTCTCGTGCATCACATTAAGAGACTTGTACCAGCACACGGATGATGAAGCAGATGAGTCCTAAATGGAAATCCATATGTGATAAGTATACGCGGTGACATTACCTACATGGTGACACGGCCGCGCCAATCATTAATATACACGTTGTAATATGATGGGAGAATTGACTTGGGTGTTTTTCATTTTATCATAAGTGTTGCGGATAGCAAAAGTCGCCACCGAATTTTCTTTTATCTAATAAAGGAAAGGGTGAAAAGAACAGGAAAGACCTTTTAAGATATTTTCTTGAGTTCTGGGGGTAGGTTATGAAAACGTAAGGTGTTAGCAACCTTTTCATCCGTAGTTATCTACGGGCTCTTAATTGCTTCATCATTTTGAAATGCTTTGTGTTTGTGTAAGTTTGCAAAACATTTTGGAGATGTTTTGAAAATGGTAATTATGTAATGATTCTCATATCGTTGAGAATGTATACAAAATGTTTTGTTTAGAAATATTTTGAAAACACCTTTGTACGGTAAACTTTGCAATGATTCTCATATTGCTGAGAATGTATACAAAGTGTTGGTTTTGAAAATATTTGTTTGAAAAGATGTTTGTTTTTGAAAGTGTGAGGTGTGGAATTATTTTGTTTATGAGCAAGCAATTACGATAAATCTACCTACTCAAAAAGTTTTTGTTATTTTCCTCCTCCTTTAGATAATGTTATTTTACCGTTGATTGGTACCGAGCCTTATCATTGGATGTGAGGGACAGACAATGGTCATCGTATAGTCATAGAAGGAAACTTGTAATATATTTTAGAAATTGTCGTAGGGACTAAGATCATTTACCGAAGGCAACATTGAAGGGTCATCGAGGGACTATGATCTTTTAATCAAGGGTCTTTGCTAAAACATCTCACGTTTGAGGGACATGACTGTTTATATCCGAGGCAACAAGTGTGGGTTACACTAGAGGTGCAAGTGTGCAAGGTGTTTGATTTCAAATATTTTATCTTTAAATTAAGGTTTTACTAAGTTTGATTTAGAGTCTTGTCATGCAAACACTAATTACTAGCAATGATAAGGAAAGTGATAAATTGTGGAATTTAAATTCCCTACGCTATTACAACGCTTTGGAAATGGGGGGTACAAGTTTGTGAATAGGGGGGAGAAATCAATAAAAGCCTTAATTATCTATTACAAACCATATACATGAATAATGATAGAATGTACAAAATGTAAAGATGAAGAAGAAATTGTCTTTGTAGGGTTTTTGATAGAAAAAGATTTAATAATTTGATCTAATCAAATTAATTAATTTTAATTAAAAAAGAAGTTAATTAATTTTTAACAAAACCTAAAATCTAGGTCAATTTAATTTAAGAAGAAAACAAAATCTAAGTCTAAGTAATTTGTGTATAAAATAATTTGAATGTTAGTATTAATTTGGAAAATATTTTACAATGTAAAAGAAAATAATAGAATTTAATTTAATAAAAATAAAATAAAATACTTATATTGAATTATTTAAGAATAATATTTTTTTGTGTTTTTTTAGTTTTAATAAAATAAATAGGTAAATAAAAAAATAATCAAAAGATAAAATAAATGGGATGGGTGTTTACAAGTAAAAAGGATGGTAAAAAGTAGTAAACAGGGTTAGGCCCAAAAATGAATTTGTTTTGAATCAAAAAATAAATAAATAAATAAAAGTTATTTGGGTTTGCGTGTGTGAGGGCAAAAATGGGGTGAGAGTTCAAAAAAATAATTCAAGCCCAGAATAGAGTCCAACGCCTATTTTGGATCATGTGTGGCTGACTTTCTGAGGTACACCATGCGCTTGTTTTGTGGTGTGTTGGATGAGATGCTTGATTGATCTGATGGTGAAGGAATAAAGGTGTATGACACGCATGTTGAGCTTGTATACACTAAATTTGCAAGGAAAACATGAAAAAAATATAAAAGGGTACCACTGGGGCTCGAACCCACGTCCCTATGGGTCAATGCCTTACACGCATTTCTTCTGCCACTAGGGTGGCTGTTTCATCCGTGTATAAAACAACTTGCACTAAATATAAAATAAACTTGTTCCTAATATTTTGAACTTCATCTTCAACCTTGCGCGCGTATCAGAAGTAACAACACCATTGTTCAAATTTTTGCCAAATCTTTATTTCTCAACCAAATTAAAAAATGTAAACATGAAACTTTCTTGAAATTTCACCACGAATCCAACCATATAAATTTCATAATCTATAAATAAAAAATTAATTAGAATTTTACTGGTAACAAATAAAAACCTAAATATTTTAGAAAGTTAAAACTCAAAATTCGCACCACTCAGGCAACATAAATGAAAACTAAAGGCATGGTTAGCTTCAGGGCTATGATATCTATATTTTTCATTCACAAAGTAACCATTGATGATGATCTGGATAGCTTCACTGGACTCCTAGGAATCTAGTACAACTCTTACTTTGTGCTGAAAGTGGCTGAATCTTCCTGTAGAAGTCAATGTGTAGAGTTGAGTTTTGAAAATGGTTGATGGTGGATGAAGTGTTAAAAAAGTGGTTCAGGTGTTTGGATCACTTCTATATGGTGTATTCATGATGTTTGAATGATTGAAATGGAAAAAACATGAGTGGTTTGTGTATTTGGAATTCAAAGTCAGAAATGGCAAGTTATTGAGTGTTTGGTGCAATTTATGATTTCAGGGAGTTTGATGGAGTTTCAAGGCTTGTGAATTTGCGTGTTAGTTTGCAAATGATCTCTATATTTATATAGGAAATGTTTGGAACCTTGAAATAATCAGAATCAATAGTTCACATGTTATGGTTAAGTGACTTGATTTTGAAACAAGCTTGACAAACTTTGTTCCAATGCATAGTACAAGGACTTGTAGGGTGGCTAGAGACTTGTAGGACATGTTGAGTATGATCATAAAAGACAAGTTAGAGGCTCAAGACAAGTTGACTTTGTGATTAAAGTCACTTTTCCAAAACGGAAGTGTGAACTTTGTTCCATTAATAGAATGATCACTTGGATAATGGCTCATGCTCTTGGATCATAGCTCAATTATTTGTGTAAACATATGATTATGGATAGATTTGAAAGTAAAGCGGCCTGAAAAGCAAGATTATGCATCATAGTTGTGAGATTTGGTCAAGTGTTCTTCATGAAAATGCCCTAAATTTCAAGAATGGATGCCTAACTTCTTATCTTCGATTCTCTTAGGTCAAGAATGATCTCTTCAAGTTCTTGGACATTTTGGAAAGCTTGAAACATTTTCTACACCTTCATGTTGACCAATTTGGCTAAATCAAATTGGAACTTGGTGAAAATTGGCCAAGAAGTTAGGACAAAAATCTGCCTAAACTTGCTAAAATTTTCACTAAGTGTTTTATGAAAAATGTAATGACTTTATGAGCTTATATCTTCAAATCTAAGCATTTTTTGGACATCAACCTTATGGGAAAAAGTTGTAGAATTCATCAAGATCTACAACTTTCATGTTGAAACATTTCCTTGAATCATCTTGCATCTTGGTGAAAAATTGTCATGAAATAGTGAAATTATCAAGGTTAAAAACACTTAGAATTTTTCTAAGTATTGAAAACTTTCACTTTTTATGGACTTTCTTGACTTTATTGATTCTTGTTGATCAAGTTTGATATTTTTGAATGTCTTGATGAACTTTGATCTTTGAAATTTAAAGTTGACCAAAAAGTCAAAGTTTAACTTTTTGTGTATAAGTTGATTTTTCATCAGTTGGTCCAAATTTCAACTATCAATCAATTGATCTTGAGAAATGATTTGAGATGTGAAACTAGGTCAAGGTATTGTTTTTGAATCCTTAAGAGCATGCTTCAAGCCATTAGGTCATGTACTAGGTCAAAAGTCAATGATTTGTCATTCTCAGTCAAAACCCTAATTTTGACAATTTTCCCCTTTGATGATTTGAGTGCTTTTCTTGAGGCATTATGATAAACCCTTGACCTATTGATGAATATAACCTCAAAATGTTGATGTTGGCCAAAAATCATGAAGTTTTGCCGTATTTTGACCATAGTTGACTTTTTACCCAATACAACTAATTTGCAGTCATCTGAGCAATTGACTGAGCAAATTTGTGGTGCAAGACTTGAAACTTGGTATGAACAATCTTGGAGACCTATAATTAACCATGAAAGTCATTTGAGGCATAAAAAGTCCAATTGTCCTTGAGAAAACCAAAACCCTAATTTGGAGGCTCAGCACTTAGGAGGTGAGCTTGTCTGATCAACTCTTGAAACTTCTTGAGCATTTGAGATCTTTGGTGAGAAATGTCTTTAGAAAAGAGACGAAAATTTTGGGGTACAATGACTTCCCCTGTTCAATCTTCTTAATCCTGAAGAGTTAGATTGGCTTGTCCGCCATTTGTAACTTGAAGGTAGAAGAGGATTGAACACTTAAGTGCCCAGATATTTGCACTCGCTTGTGCAGGAAGTAAAATTGTTTGTTGATTATGTAGGGAATGGGCTTAAAAGATGTCATTTGGAGAGGTCATGGAGAATCATTGGAGATGGGTTTATAGATGCCATCCAGAGGTAATTGTTGATAGAAGTATCAGAATGAGTCTATGCTCGACTGTATCTTGAAGAAGTATCAGAATAAATATTTGGTCGATTAAAACTGGACATGCAGATGTCTTGTGTAATTTTTAACTGGAAAAGAATCAGAATAAATCTTTAGTCGATTTAAATTGAACCAAAAAAAGTGTCTACTGGAAAAGCATCAGAAATAAATCTTTGGTTGATTTAAACTGAACCAGTAGATGTCTTGTGTCATTTTTAACTGGAAAAGAATCAGAATAAATCTTTAGTCGATTTAAACTGAACCAGAAAAAGTGTCTACTGGAAAAGCATCAGAAATAAATATTTGTTTGATTTAAATGACCAGCAGATGTCTTGTGTCATTTTTAACTGGAAAAGAATCAGAATAAATCTTTAGTCGATTTGAACTGAACTAGAAAAAGTGTATGTGATACGGTGGTAGAACCGATTATTTAATATTGGTTTGCGTTTTTTGTTCGCAAATGTCGTAGTAAGCAAGAGTCTCCACCGACTTTTCTTTTATCCAAATTAAGGAAATAGTGAAAAGAACAAAAAAAGACCTTTTTTCGAGATTTCTGAGTATGGGGGGGGGGGGGGGGGGGGGGTAGATAATGGAAAGGGAAGGTGTTATCCCCCTTTTCATCCATGGTTTTCCATGGGCTCTTAGGTACTTGTCATTTTTGAAATTGCTTGTGTTTGTGTGTTTTGAAAAGCTTTAAAAAATGCCTTAGTGCGGCGATTCACTTTATGGTAACTCTTGTATCAGTCCTCAAGAGTGTGACAAAGTGTTTTGAAAACTTTTGTTTGAAAAGTATTTGAAAGTGTAGTGTGCAAATGTATTTGAGCAAGTACCTAACAGTTATCTACCTACTCGAAAGAAAAGACTATTCTTTTCCTCCTACCCTTTAGACCGTGTTATCCTACTATTAGTGAGTAGGTAACCCTAGTCGTTGGATGTTGAGGGACTATCGAAAGGGACGTTTATGGTCATTGAAGGCAACATGTAAGGATACATTAGCATTTCGAAGGGACTATCATCATAAGATCATTTCTCGCAGGCAACTCGAGGGAAATTTTAGGGACCATAATCTTTATGATGATTTTAAACTAAGGGTCTTTGCTAAGAGTATCTCTATGCTCGAGGGGCATGACCATTGTTTTCGAAGGCAACCAAGTGAAGTAATACCCTAGGGGTGCAAGTGTGCAAAAGTGTGCTTTTTCAGATATATCTTATCTTGTGCAGTTAGGGTTATCTAGGTTCAATTAATCATTATCTTTCAGGCAACCCTATTAAACATTCATCTAAACAGTTTACCGAGCGGGAAAATAAATGGCGGAAAGATAAAGTTCCTAACTATTAAAAGGCTTTGGTGCAATTACATAACTAATGACTGAAAAGTAAAAATGCGGAATTGGAAAACCCTAATTAAGATATTACAAACCGGGCGCAGTTACATCAATAGTAAAAATTAGTCGTATGGAAAAAGTAATTACGCGCGAGAATTATCTGGATAAAAGTTCAAAAGCCCTAGAAATCTAATTTGATTGTTAAAAATATTTTTTTGGGATTTTATGAAAAAAGATTTGAAGTTTAAACCTAATTTTTCTAATTAATTTTAATTAATGAAACAAAAATTAAAGTTAATTAAAATAATTAATTTACAAAGAATTAATTTATTAAAAATAAAGACTAAATCCTATTTTTTGTGATTTTTTTATTTTTGTGATTTTAATATAAAAAACATTGATTTGTTTTGAAATAATTAGAACAAAAAAAGAAATTAAATAAAAAATAATAGAAGAGGTGAAAAGAAATGGGCCTGAGGGGGTATGAACCCAAATGGAGGGTGGCATGCTGAAATTCTGACCAAGGCCCAACATTCTGTGGCCCATAGCAACGTGAGATCCAGTGTGATTGTTCCAGGAGTGTCTACCATGGGGAGCTTCATTAGAAGCGTTAGATCTGACCACTGATTGATCCAAGGGTGATGATCTGGAGGTATACAGTGAGCACTCTTGTGATGATAACATAGAATCTGCAAGGAAATATTGAGAAAATAGAAAATGTTAGAGGCAAGGGTCGAACCCTTGGCCTCCCACACACAACGCTTTAACACCCTTCCTGCTTGCCACTAGGCCACTTGGTCTTTTGTTAATATAGATAAACAAAATATAATATATTGAATAATGGTTAGTGGCTATAACAAAACGCGCGCCAGGTTCAAACTACCCAACCAGGCTTTGACACGCAGTCGTCTTCCCTAAGGGGCTGTCGTTTTAGGTTCAAGACTTTTACCTACGAACATATGTTGTAGCTATAAACCTGCATATCTCAAAAATCACAATCACGCAATAAAAATGAAATCCAAGAATACAAACCAACTGGGTTTGATCTCGTGAGTACAATGGTACTCATCTTTAGCCCCGATTTTGCCTGAAACAAGAAACCCTAAAGCAAAGCTTCAAACCCTAGCAATGGCAATCAACTAAATATACATCAAAAGAAACAATTAATTATGCAAACATGTTCTAAATGATTATACAAACATGAATATGTAGTTAGAATTCATTTATCATGTATGTATATTCAAAGTCAGATTCAAGAACAAGTGTGAAAACCGTGAGGTCGTGGAGGATGATTATCAATGTCTTGATGCGTGGGAATGATTCAGGTAGCTTCCAAGTGCTGCCAGGAATGGATTGCAACCTTCAAAATGCTTTGAATCTCCTTATGGACAAAAATCCGACCACCACTTTCTTGTCAAAATTTTGAGTTTTTCTCTCTCGATTCTACACGGCCAATCCTTCTTTTTTTGCTCTGGGAATGTTATGAATATATAATAGAACGAATTATGTCAATAAAAATAGATGCAATCTTGAAAAATTATGGAGAAAAGATTTGATTTGCCATGGATAATTTTAGTTTCTAAAAAAGGCCAAATCTTGCTATTTTTGTTCCAATCATTCCTTGCACGAAATCCTTGAGTTGCCAGCTTATTATAGACTCATAATGTGCTCATAAAATCAAATCTAGGATTTTATTTCATTATTCCACTATTTAAATTGATTTATTTTGATTTAAATGAATAAAAATCCAAACAAATAATAAAAATAATAAAATAATGAGTGGATAAGCTCAGGGGTCGTGGGTCATCTTAGGAACAAGTTCCAAACAATAAAGCATGGGCCCATTTGGAAAAAAATTAATTTTGATCAATGTTGACTTCATGCATATTTCCAAAATTTGGTCAACTTTAGCAATGCATATCTCTCTCATTTTTGACTCTAAGTGGGTGTTCTTGGACTTTTTAGAAAGCTTAGGATGTCCTCCAAACAAACCTGTTGGTCTCATTTGACTTGGATCTTCCATGTTCATGTAAGGAGCTTTGACCCAAAAGGTGTTTTTGTTGACTTTTTAAATGGACCTATAATGTATGAGCTTATATCTTTTGATTGAGGCATTTATTAAACTTGAGGGATGAAGAGAAATTATAGGGAATTGGATTATCTTCAAAATGAGAATTGGTTGGAAAATTTCTGATAAAGTATGAGAAAGTTATGCCTGGTCAAAGTTTGGTTGACTTTTCCTATAGAAACCCTAATTTGCCATTTTTTACTTTTGATAAGTTAGGTGCATTTCTTGAGGAATCATGATCAACCCTTGATAAAATGATGGATATTACTTCAAAATGTTAATGTTGACCAAAAATCTTGAAGTTTGACTGTATTTGGGTCACAGTTGACTTTTGACCTAATATAGTTGATTTTCAGGCATTTGAGCAGTTGACTAAGAAAACTTGTTGTGCAAGGCATGAAACTTGGCATGGATTATCTTGAGTACATATTAGGACAATGGAGACCATTTGGGACACTTGGGACTCAACCATCTTGCTTGAAATTGAAACCCTAGTTTGAGGCTTATTGTCTTAAGAGGAGGATTTGTCTGGTCAATCCTTAGTCAACCTTGAGCACTTGAAGTTCTTTGGAGGCATGTCTTGAGTAAAATGAGAGGGAAAATTTTTGGGTACAAAAGCTTCCCCTGTTCAATATTCTTAAACCAGAGGATGTAGATTGGCTTGTCTACCTTTCGTGATCTGAGGGTGCAAGATGATTGAACACTACAGTGCCCGGAAATTTGCACTCGCATGAAGTAATACTAATGGTTGATGACGTTGGGAATGGGATTACAGATGCCATTCTGAGAAGATGACTGAAAGACGCCGGAGATGGGTTTAAAGATGCCATCCAGAGTAGATGCTTTCATGTGATATTCCTTTGTGAGAACTTTTGTTCCTGTTACTAAGGAGGACTCTGTTGAGGAATGTTGGTCTCTATTTTAGGGAATATAGTTTAGGAGCTTCAGTTGTCCGCTACTCTACTGGGGAGTCATCCCTTGATTGAAGAGACGGAAGTGAACTTTTATCTGGTCAGGATCCAGGCTTCACAGTGACTTGCTGAGGATGATAAGGTAGACTGCTATCTAGTCGTATTCCAGGCTTCACAGCGACTTACTGGGGGATGAGATTAAACTATTATCTGGTTAGGATCCAGGCTTCATAGTGTCTTGAATTGTTGATTGACTATTATCCGGTCAGTTTTCGGGTTTCATAACTTCTTTAACTAGAATAGAAATCTTTGTATCGATTTGACTGGACTAGAGAAAGGTATCGAGTTGTCCTCAACTGGGATATAAATCTTAGTATCGATTTGACTAAACCAGAGAAAGGTCTCGAATTAACTTTGACTGGCATGGTAATCAGGAGAATCTTAGTATCAATTCAACTGATCCAGACGAAAGTCTTGGTACATCTTCAACTGGCATAGTAATCAGAGAGATCTTAGTGTCGATCTGGATGATCCAGAGAAAATCTTAGGTTAACTTTGATTGGCATAGTAATCAGGAGAATCTTAGTAGCGATTCAACTGACCCAGACGAAAGTCTTGGAATCTCTACTACTGGCATAGTAAGCAGAGAGATCTTGGGATAAATTTGACTGGCATAGTAATCAGGAGAGTATTAGTAGCAATTCAAATGACCTAGACGAAAGTCTTGGAATCTCTTCCACCGCATAGTAAGCAGAGGGATCTTAGGTTAAATTTTACTGGCACAGTAATCAGGAGAATCTTAGTAGCGATTCAACTGACCCAGATGAAAGTCTTGGAATCTATTCCATTGGCATAGTAAGCAAAGAGATCTTGGGTTAACTTTTACGGGCATAGTAATCAGGAGAATCTTAGTATCGATTCAACTGACCTAGACGAAAGTATTGGAATATCTTCAACTGGAATAGTAATCAGAGAGATCTTAGTGTCGATGTGTCTGACCCAAGGAAAATCTTGTGAGGACATCTTTCTGAGGAAAATCCTGGAATAGTCCTTGGTTAGACGTAGCTTGTTGATTTTATCTTTTCCATGAAAGGTAAAGAGTTAATCGTATGCAATGTCATGACGTATGAAATGCATTATGATGATGTTCTCAAAATAAATGAGCTTGCGTAGTATGCAATATGTATGTGCACGCCATGGTGTATGAATATGGGATGCTATCGCGGTATTTTTAGTCGGGGAAAATAAATCTCGGACTGCTGCTGAAGAGCATTAGGAAATTGAACCCTTTATTTCCACTGGGGATGGTGAATGGAGATGTCTATGCTGGGGATTTACTCCTTTCTGTTTGCGAATATTCTGCCGGGGAGAGAGTCTGCCTGAGAATAACTCTGCGGGGAAATAACTTTGTTTACGAGAGGAGATGCTTTGCCAGAAGATTTTTCCAATTCGGGGAAATAAACTCCACCGGGGGATGAACTTCCGTAGCCAGAGAAATAAACTCTGTTGGGGATTGAGCTTCCGCATTCAGAGAAATAAACTCTGCTCGGGAGATGGCTTTAAAAACCGTTTGCAATTATAAAACTCGGCTGGGGAATACATATATCTGTTTTCTGAAGGAACTTTACTGGGGAAAGTAATTCCTGTTTGGGGAAGTCGATGTCAAAAATTTTGGTTGCCTCTACTCTATGTGGGACTTAGATGCCACAGGGCGCATGTAGTGGCGACTTCGTCTCAAACTATCTTTGCCCCTATACCTGCTGGAAGGAGTAACTGTCGGAATTACAAATTTTTTTTAGACTTTTCCCCGTTCCTTAAGTCATGAGAAATTGTCCTTCTGTTTCTTATGCAAATATTTGTGAATAGCAATCATATTCAAATGCATATGTCAAGAATAAATCATTGGACGTTTTTGCGAAAGAAAAACGAAAAAGGAAAAACAAATGGTTTTGTAAAAATAACTTGTATTAATTTCTGTAGTTTGCCTATAACAGGCGTTGTGTATAAAGAGGCTGACATTCTAGTAGGAGAACACCGCTGTGAGAGTGAAGGTTATACAAAAGTAGTGTACAGAGAGAAGAAAACAGCTATGTGTAATAATCTTATTGAGTTTCAATTCTGCTATTGCCGTTATGTCTTCGAGCATCTCATCACTTTGCTACTTGTCTGAAGCTGACTGGATTGATCGGTGCCGTTTGGGCTTGACAGTTGATACTGAAGTCTGGTCGCAAGGTGATCCAATGGGACATAGTGATACGCTTTAAACCTAACTTTTTCCTGGACCTCCCTTTCGGGTTTTCAGTCCACCGGGATACCCTTTTTTTCCCAAGCCTCCTTTTCAAGTTTTCGACTTTCCAGATATTTTTGTTGTCATCCCTAATTTTTTCCCGAACCCTTTTGGTTCGTCGGGAAGCCCTTATTTTTGCCTAGTGCAGTCAACCTAGCGGGTCTTATTTATGCGTAATATCTTTTCACTATTTCTGCATTGACAGGGTGAGGAAGGTCGTCACTATCCATGGTGGTCAGAATCATGGCTCCACCAGAAAATATTCTTTTGATCACAAATGGTCCTTCGTATATGAGAGTCCATTTCCCCCTGGGATCACCTTGCAGTAGTATAATGCGCTTGATCACTAGATACCTGACTTGATATACTTGACGTCTGACCTTTTTGTTGAAAGCCTTGATCATCCATTTTTGATACATTTGACCATGACAGACAGCAGTAAGTCTCTTTTCATCAATCAGATTTAGTTGATCAAGTCGAGTCTGGATCCAATCATCCTCATTCAAATATGCATCCTTCATTTTTCTCAGAGAAGGGATCTGGACCTCAATAGGTAGGACAACCTCCATACCATATACCAGAGAGTAGGGTGTTGCCCCTGTCGATGTTCGCGCGGAGGTGCGGTACCCGTGAAGAGAAAATGGTAACATACCTTGCCAGTCCTTGTATGTCACTGTCATATTATGTATGATCTTCTTAATGTTCTTGTTAGAAGCCTCTACAATGCTATTCATCTTCGACCGGTAAGGGGGAGAATTATGGTGCAGGATCTTGAACTGTTTATAGAGTTCAATGATCATCGTATTATTGAGATTCGTACCATTGTTAGTGATGATTCTTTCTGGCACACCGTACTGACAAATCAGGTTATGCTTGATAAACTGCGCCACAACGTTCTTGGTAACGGTAGCAAATAAGGCAGCTTCAACCCACTTCGTAAAATAATCAATGGCCACCAGGATGAAGTGATGCCCATTGGAAACAGTAGGTCTAATCTCTCTGATCATGTCAACGCCCCACATTGCAAAGGACCAGGGAGCTGTGAGTATGTTCAAGGTAACCAGAGGTACATGCACCTTATCAGCATAGATCTGGCATTTGTGACAAGTTCGGGAATGCTGATAGAAGTCTGCTTCTATAGTGGACCAATAGTATCCTTCCCGTAGTATCTTTTTAGCCATGGTATGTCCACTGGAATGGGTTCCAAAGGTGCCTTCATATAAATCTGCCATAATCCTCCCTGCTTCATTTTTGTCTACACACCAAAGTAAAGTAGAGTCATGGTTGCGCTTGTAGAGGATTCCATTACTGAGGAAGAACTTTGCGGCAAACCTTCTCAGAAACTTATTATCATTGATAGATGCCCCCTCGGGATACTCTTGAGCCTCAATATATATCTTCACTTCATAGAACCAAGCTTTGTCTGCTAATCCTTCAGTGTCAATCTCATAGCAGTATGTTGGTTCATCCAATCTTTCAATAGTGATCTGAGGAGCCTCGTTGTCCCACCTAACCTTAAACATAGAGGACATGGTAGCTAGCGCGTCCGCTAACTGATTCTCTTCTCGTGGAAAATGTTCAAAGGTGACCTCTTCAAAGCGTGGAAGTAATGAAAACATATGTTTTTTGTACAGGATGAGATTCGGGTGCTCCGTGTCCCACTTTCCTTTGATCTGACTTATCACCCAGGATGAATCCCTGAAAACGCTCAAGAACTTAATCCTCAAGTCAATAGAAGCTTTAAGACCCATGATGCATGCTTCATACTCCGCCATGTTATTAGTACAGTTGAAGCATAGTCTGACGGTGAAAGGAGTATGACAACCTTCAGGAGATATAATTACAACACCAATGCCATTGCCGAGTGCGTTCGAGGCTCCATCAAAAACCATAATCCATCGGGATCCTTCCCCAGGTCCTTCATCCAGTCTAGCTTTTCATAGTCAGTCACCAACATAATATTCTCTTCCGGGAACTCAAAATTCATGGACTGGTAGTCATCCATGGCCTGATGGGCCAAATGATCAGCTAATACACTTCCCTTAATTGCTTTTTGGGTCGTGTATTGGATATCATATTCGGTCAAGATCATTTGTCATCTTTCTATTCTTCCGAAGAGGGCGGGCTTCTCGAAGATGTACTTGATCGGATCCCTCTTAGATATCAACAAAGTAGTGTGGGTCAACATATATTGTCTCAGTTGGCGAGCAGCCCATGCCAAAGCACAACAAGTTTTCTCGAGCAGTGAGTATCTTGTCTCATAGTCGGTATACTTTTTGCTAAGGTACTATATTGCGTGCTCATTTCGACCAGACTCGACATGCTGCCTCAGCACACACCCCATTGAATTGTCTAACACTGTTAAGTACATTATCAAAGGTCTTCCTTCAATCGAAGGCATCGGAATTGGTGGTTCTTGAAGGTATTCCTTGATTCTTTCAAAGGAAATCTGGCATTCGTCATTCCATTTTACCACTTGATCTTTCTTCAGGAGCTTGAAGATTGGCTCACAAGTAGCAGTTAAATGGGAAATGAACCTGGCAATGTAATTTAGTCGTCCCAAGAAGCCTCTGACTTCCCTCTCAGTGCGAGGAGCCGGCATCTCTTGTATAGCCTTCACCTTTGTAGGGTCTACCTGAATTCCCTTTTCCCTGACAACGAAACCTAGCAGTTTACCACACCTTACCCCGAAGGTGCACTTGTTTGGATTCAACCTTAGCTTGTACGTCTTCAACCTATCAAACAGCTTTTGTAAATGATCAAGGTGTTCTTCCTCAGTTTGAGACCTGGCTATCATATCATCCACATATAATTCTATCTCATGGTGAATCATGTCATGAAATAAGGCGACCATGGCTCGCTGATAGGTTGCCCTGGCATTCTTTAATCCAAACGATATCACTTTGTAGCAGAAATTGCCCCACTGCATGAAGAAGGTTGTCTTCTCCATATCTTCGGGTTCCATCTTGATCTGATTGTAACCAAAGAAACCATCCATGAAGGAAAAGATCTTGTGTCGCGCGGTGTTATCAACCAGAACATCAATGTGGAGGAGCGGAAAGTCGTCTTTGGGGCTCGCCCTGTTCAAATCTCTGTAGTCCACACACATCCGTACCTTACCGTCTTTTTTAGGCACCGACACCATGTTGGCAACCCATTGGGGATAAGAGGTGACAACTAATAACCTAGTGTTGAACTGCTTCATAACCTCTACTTTGATCTTCTCTGACATTTCAGGGCGCATGCGACGAACCTTCTGCTTTACCGGAGGGGAATATTCTTTAGTTGACAGTCAGTGAACCACAATTTCTGTATCCAGTCCTGGAATGTCTTCATATGGCCAGGCAAAGATCTCGACGTAGTCATGCAACATTTGTATCAATCGCTTTTTGACATTAAGCTCCAGATTTGCGCCGATCTTGACTTCTTTTCTGTCTACCTCTGTGCCCAAGTTTATTGTCTTAACTGGCTCTTCATGAGGCTGTATAGCCCTCTCTTCCTGCTGTAACAGTCTAGCAAGTTCTCCAGGTACCTCACAATCTTCCTCACTTTTGTCCTCGGCTTGGTTGATCGAATTTTCAAAGTTATAACTGGAAATAACAGAACTGTTATCAATGGGATCCGTAGTGGATATGGATCTGCAGTTTGATACGTGAGTGTGTGTAAGAGCATAGTTGTATAGGCAAAGTAAAAAGCAGGAAAGAAAAAACAGAGAGCACAAAATTTGTATGCATAAACGTCCAATTATTTATTAATGCCATATGAAAGTGAAACATGATAACCCTCACATATAAACCGATGTTCCCCGGGCAAGACACATGGCCATAAAGTTATATTATTTATTACATATCCAAAAAATAAGAAAGACAATTACTTCTGAACAAAAGTAATCGATACAAAATCTTTTTCCGTCCAGTTATTGGGTCCATTATTGGTAGTAGGGAAGATCCAGATGTCCATGTCATTGTCACTGTCTCCGTCTTCTACAGTGTTTACCCCGTGATTACTGATGCGTAGGGGAGGTCTTCCAGCACGAGCACGTCGAACAACCCTTTAAGCCCATGAAGAGAAACCCAAACCAAATTTATCAGACTTGTACGGAATATTAGGGAGTTGACCCCAGATGGAAGACCCACCTTCTTCGACAACTGCTTTTGCATCCTTGAGAGAGGCCATCTTCAAGGGAGGTCTGGTGATCTTCGGCACATTGTTAACAGTTTCAGTTGTAGCCAGAGTTTGAGGCACCTCTTCAAAATTCTGGCACGGAGTCTCGATGAACTCACCATCCATTTCCAAATATATGAAGGAATTCAGGTGACTGGCCATTTATTCTTCTTCTCCGCGTACAGTGACAATTCTCTCTTTGACCGGGTATTTCATCATCTGATGCAGAGTAGACGTAACAGCTCCAGCCCCATGTATCCAAGGGAGGCCCAACAAACAAGAATAAGATGGCCTGATATCCATCACGTAGAAGGTAGAGCCGAAAGTATGAGAACCAACCTTGATGGGGACGTCATCTCCCCGTGCACCATTCTCTTTGATTCGTCAAAAGCCCTCACTACAATATTGCTGGGCTTCAAGGTCAAGCCTTCACAGTGTAGTCTGTTCAGAGCATTCTTAGGCATCACATTTAACGATGAACAAGTGTCTACAAAGACATGGGCCAAAGTGGTGCCCTTGCATTCGACAAAGACACGCAACACATCATTGTGCTTCCTCCCTCTAGGGATCAAATTAGCATCAGAAAAACCCAAACCTTTATTGACCGTCAAACTAGCCACACAATCTTCAAATTTGTCAACAGAAGTTTCCTGGGGCACATGGGCAGTTTTCAGAAACTTCACCAAAGCCTTCGCATGAGCTTCGGAGCACAACAACAAGGCTAGCATAGAGATCTTTGAAGGGGTCTGTCCCAGCTGTTCGACCACGTTGTAGTCACTTTTCTTGATAATTTTCAGAATTTCTTCCATATCCCTCTTGGAAGCCTCTGGAATAGATACTCATTGCGCCTTCGTCTAGACAGGCTCAATCAATATGTCTTTGCCCTGAGTCTCGGTCGACTCGGTGATAGGGGTCTCAGCAGGAGTAATCAAAGGAATCGCAGTAGTAGTAGTAGGAGCAGGAACAAAAGTAGGAATAATCACAGGACCAGTAACAGCTTTCAGAGGAGAAATCTTGGGGGAGAACACTCTTCCACTTCTTGTTATTTTGCTGCTTCCAACAATGTTGACAATGTCGGGATCAACATTCTCAGAAACCTGGCCTCCATCAGCCAACCAATCTTGCTTGACATCATGGTAGTAGACGTCACCCCCATAGTTCCAAGGAACAATTTTATCTGAGGAGTATGGGATTATCCATGGCGCAGTGATTATCAGCGGAGTAATCTTTAGAACAGATGTAATCCTGACGGGTCTTTTGGTGGGGACCCTGGGGGGATTGGAGGAAATGGTTATTATTGAAATATCCTTGCACATAATGGTTGGAATAGGAGCCTTCTCAAACAAAATCTCTCCAACATCCATCAGGTGCTGAACACCTGCCTTAAAGAAATGACAACCAGTCGGTAGAGATAAACAGAAGTGGCAACCCTCGTCACAACCCGGAAATAAACCAGCCTTCAACAAGTTCCACTTAATGGTCATAAGTGGAGTAACAAGCTCTTCAACAATAGTAACAAACATATCATCTTCGATAGTGCTAACACCTTGGTCGTGCTTGGGCATAGGAGCAGTGATAACATTTGGCATCTCAGGGGCCTCAAACTCAATTTCCTTCGCCTCGAGAAGGTCTTGTACTTTTTTTTTCAAAGCCCAACAGTCGTTTGTATCATGACATGGACTTTCCGAATGATAAGCATAACGGGCATTTGGATTGTAGCGGGAAGAGGTAGTGTTGGGATTCTTTGGCGCTTCCCGCAAGGTTACCATATTGGATTTCAATAAATTGGGCAAAACTTGTGCTAGAGTCATATTTATCCATGTGAATTGTCTTACCGACCTTTCTGTTCTCTACTGATTATTCCTCTGTTGAGTGGGTGCAGGCTTAGGGATCAAGACAACCCCTACTGTTGGACGGTGTTCAGTTCTGTCCTGACTCTGTTGATGGTGCATAACACTAACCTCTTTCTTCCCAACGAATGGTTTTCTCACGACACTGGAGGATGCGTCCTTTTGGATCTTCCCATTCTTAATTCCAGCTTCCACTCTCTCCCCGGTCAAGATTAATTCAGTGAATTCGGCCGAGGAACTTCCAATTAGGTGATTAAAGAATGGACCAGACAGCGGCCAGTTCTTCCAAATTATGGATGTTGGCCCTCTCCAGCTGATATAACCAATCTAGCTGAGTTCTGGATAGACTATCCTGAAAGAAATGGACCCACAAGTCTGAAAGAACAAGATTAGTTCTGACCTATCTCAAGAGTTTTGATGATAACTAAATTATATTTAAGATAATTTATACTCTGACGAATGTGTTTGAATGTCTCAGTTAATGTTCTGACATAAAACATTTTGAAGTGCTAAGCAAAAATTATGTAGAAGTTCTTTGATACAAGAACCTTTTCTTCAAGCGCATCTGCTGACTCTGGTAAGACACTTTATTTGTTAAATATATCTTCTAACTTTTAGCAGGTTCCTTGCTCAGAAGATAACTTTAAAGCAAGCGCTGTTCAAAGTTCTTAGCAAGCAACGCACTGCCTAGAATATGAGTGAAGCATGTTCTGACTTAAAGACATTGGAGAAAATTGTGAAATAACGTTTAGATCAACTTGTCTTGTCAAAGCGAAGGAAACATGTTCTTACATTCTGTCGTTTTCTCATTAATGCAAAGACGGCTGAAAGCACTCAAGTGCCTACAACTAGTTTCTTGGAAAATGGAATATTGCAAGGAAACACGCAAGCATTTAATGCTCTCCAACTTTTCTGAAGGCAGCAACGGTCTTATTGTTCCTACTATAAATAGAAGGAAATTTATTGCAAGCCAACAACTAAGTGAACAAATCAAATTTTCAAACAGAAGCAAGAAACTACGTGAAAGATCCTAAGCTCACAAACTCATTGTTCATATAATTTGTGCATTATATTCTAAGTGAAAAATCACAGTTGTGATATAGCTTGATTAGAAGCAAACTCTATTTCATTATCTGTAAAGATTAAACTCCTGTATTTGTTCCTTGAGAGACCAAGTTTGGTCAGATTTCTCAAGCAGACTAGGACTAGATTTAAGTCTTAGTGGTGTTAGTCACTTGTAAGATTACTTGTGCATTGTTAGTCACAACAATTGTTGTGTGTTTGTAATCAATTTATTATAGTGGATTAAGTCCTTGTTGAGAAAGACGAAATCACCTTGGCGGGTGAACTGGAGTAGTTTGAGTTCAAACGAACCAGGATAAAAATAAATGTGTTCTTCCATTATTTCTTTAGCTTTGTTTTGAAAACGAAAAGAGTCACTTATTCAACCCTCCTTCTAAGTGTTTTCTTACCCCTTCAATTGGTATCAGAGCTTGACTCTGAGCACAACACTTAACCGTGTCAGGAAAAGATCCAGAAGAAAACAAAATGGCCGCTGAACAAAACAATAATAGTTACAACAAACCTCCAGTGTTTGATGGAGAAGATTTTGAGTACTGGAAAGATAGACTAGAAAGTTTCTTTCTAGGTCATGATAGTGATCTTTGGGATATAGTCTTGGATGGTTACAAACATCCTACAAATTCAGAAGGAAACAAAGTGGATAGAAAAGATATGGATAGACAACAAAAAGCTGATTTTAAAAATCATCATAGAGCTAGAAATATTTTTCTAAATGCTATCTCTAAAGTAGAATATGAAAAAATCACTAATAGAGATACAACGCATGATATGTTTGAGTCTCTCAAAATGACTCATGAAGGAGATGCTCAAGTTAAGGAGTCTAAAGCTCTGGATTTGGTTCAGAAGTATGAAGCCTTCAAAGTTGAAGAGAGTGAGTCTATAGAAGCAATGTTCTCTAGGTTTCAAACTCTGATCGCTGGTCTGAGAGTTTTGAACAAAGGATATACCAAAGCAGATCATGTGAAAAAGATCATCAGAAGCTTCCCCAGAAGATGGGCACCAATGGTCACTGCTTTTAAAGTGTCAAAAGATCTGAACAATGTGTCTCTGGAGGAACTCATCAGCGCTCTTAGAAGTCATGAGATTGAACTAGATGAGCATGAGCCTCAGAAGAAAGGTAAGTCTTTAGCCCTTAAATAAATTAAGAAATTTGATACTAACGCTTTTCAGGCCGAAGAGGAAAACTCTGAAGAGTCAGCGTCAGAAGAAGACGAACTATCCTTGCTTTCCAAAAGGATCAATTATCTGTGGAAGCACAAACAAAAGAAGTTCAGGAACTTCAAGAAGTCAGAAGATAAAGCAGAATCTTCTGGACACAAAAAGTCAAACAGAAGAGAGATCATTTGTTATGAATGAAAAGAACCTGGTCACTTCAAAAGTGATTGTCCAAAGCTTCAAAAAGAAAAACCAAAGAAGAGATTTGGTAAGAAGAAAGGAATGATGGCAACCTGGGATGACTCAGATTCTTCTGAATATGAATCTGGTTCTGAAGATGAAAATGCCAACCTAGCTTTGATGACTATCACAGAAGATGACTCAGACTGTGAGTCAGAACAAAGAGAGGTATTTTCTTAATTTTCTAGAGAAGAACTTGCTGATAGTTTATCAGAACTTCTGGAAAACTATAGTAAGCTCAAAATCAAATACAAGAAACTCAAGAAGAGTCTTGGATCTGATCTTGAGAAACTTGAAATAGAAAAATCTGAACTTTTAGAAAACAATTTTGAACTTAAAAAGGAAATTCAAAATTTTCAAAAGAATTTAAGTTCAGAGTCTGTGTCTAGTTCAAAAGATATTCTGAAAGAATATGACTATAGCTTTCAATCGTTTCTAGCTAAAGGCATAGACAGAAGCAAAATGGCTTCAATAATCTATGGAGTTAGTGGGAAAAACAGAAGAGGAATTGGATATGAACCTACCAAAGGAAAGGAGACATACATTCCAAAACCTGTTGCTAAAATGACCTTCACTTACAAACCTCTGAATAAACAAATCAAGTTTGGACACTCACATGATATAAAATATACATCACATTCTGGAAACTCTTATGCTAACCCAAAAGGACCCAAAAAGATATGGGTACCTAAGGATAAAATAATATTTGTTGTAGATGTCCTTAACAGCTCAATTGAAACACCAGTCATGGTACCTGGACTCTGGGTGCTCATGACACATGATGGGAAAAAAGTCTATGTTCAAAAGCCTGGAACTTAAAGCTAGAGGAGATGTAAAGTTTGAAGGTAATCAGAAAAGAAAGATTATTGGCCCTGGAACCATTGGAAACGGTAACCTTCCTTCTATCTCAAATGTTTTATTAGTAGAAGGATTAACTCATAATCTATTGTCCATAAGTCAATTAAGTGACAATGGCTATGACATTATCTTCAATCAAAACTCCTGTAAAGCTGTAAGTCAAAAAGATGGATCAATCCTCTTTTCTGGAAAGAGAAAGAACAACATTTACAAAATTGATTTATCAGATCTTAAATCTCAAAACGTCAAATGCCTTTTGTCTGTTAGCAATGAGCAATGGGTATGGCACAGAAGATTGGGACATGTCAGTCTTAGAAAAATCTCTCAACTAAATAAATTAAATTTAGTCAGAGGACTTCCCAATCTGAAGTACAACTCAGAAGCTCTGCGCGAGGCATGCCAAAAGGGAAAATTTTCAAAAACTTCCTTTAAATCTAAAAATGTTGTCTCTTCATCTAAACCATTAGAGTTACTTCATATTGATCTGTTTGGGCAAGTTAAAACTGCATCCATCAGAGGCAAGAAGTATGGATTGGTCATCATTGATGACTTCAGCAGATGGACATGGGTAAAGTTTTTAAAACACAAGGATGAGCCACATTCTGTATTCATTGAATTCTGTACTCAAGTGCAAAATGAAAAAGATTTTAAAATCACAAAAGTCAGAAGTGATCATGGTGGTGAATTTGAAAATTATTATTTTGAAAAGTATTTTAAAGAAAATGGTATTGTTCGTAATTTTTCTTGTCCTAGAACTCCCCAACAAAATGGAGTTGTAGAAAGAAAGAATATAACATTACAAGAAATGGCCAGAACCATGATCAATGAAACAAATATGGCTAAGCACTTTTGGGCAGAAGCTGTGAACACAGCGTGTTACATTCAGAATAGAATCTCTATAAGACCTATTCTTGAAAAGACTCCCTATGAATTGTGGAAACATAGAAAGCCCAACATTTCTTATTTCCATCCTTTTGGATGTACTTGTTTTATTCTAAACACCAAAGAAACTCTGAACAAGTTTGATTCCAAAGCACAAAAGTGTTTCCTGCTTGGATACTCTGAACGCTCAAAAGGCTATAGAGTATAAAACACAGAAACTCTGATTGTTGAAGAATTAATCAAAGTCAGGTTTGAGTATAAGCTTGGTCAGGAACAGCCAAAGCAAATTGATTTTTCTGTAGGTATAGAAGATCATCCCTCAAACTCTGAAAGTTCAGAAGCAAAAGGAGATTCAGAAGCAAAAGAAGACTCAGCAGATCATCCTCTTGATGATGCTCTGAACAATCTCAGAATCTCTGACCAACCCACTCAGAAAAGGTTTCCTAGAATATCTTCAGCTCACAAAGAAGACGTAATCATTGGAAGAAAAGAAGATCCCATCAGAACAAGATCCTCTCTCAGAATCAATGAAGAATCTTTGTTTGGTTTGGTCTCTATGATTGAGCCAAATACCATTGATGAAGCTATGAAAGATAATGATTGGATATTAGCAATGCAAGAAGAACTCAATCAGTTCTCCAGAAATGATGTATGGAATCTAGTTCCAAGACCCAAAGGATTCAATGTTATAGGAACCAAATGGGTTTTCAGAAACAAATTGAACGGACAAGGATAAGTAATCAGAAACAAAGCACGACTGGTTGCACAGGGTTATAGTCAACAAGAAGGAATTGATTATAATGAAACCTTTGCCCCATTCGCCAGGTTAGAATCTATTAGATTATTAATTTCTTTTGTTGTACAAAATAATATTTCATTACATCAAATGGATGTTAAAAGTGCATTTCTAAATGGCTATATTGAAGAAGAAGTATATGTCCATCAACCTCCTGAATTTAATGATTCAAAACATCTAGAACATGTTTTTAAATTAAAAAAGTCTTTGTATGGTTTAAAACAAGCTCCCAAAGCTTGGTATGATCGTCTGAGTAATTTTCTATTAGAAAAAGATTTTACTAGAGGGAAAGTGGACACAACTCTTTTCAGAAAGACATTTAAAAATGATATTTTAATTTGTCAAATTTATGTTGATGATATAATTTTTGGAACCTCTAATATCTCCCTTGGAAAAGAATTTGCTAAGACCATGCAGGCAGAATTTGAAATGAGCATGATGGGAGAATTGAAATTCTTTCTGGGAATTCAAATCAACCAGACTCCAGAAGGTACTTTCATACATCAGACGAAGTATGTTAAAGAACTTCTGAAGAAATTTCAAATGTCAGAAAGCAAAGATGCCAAGACACCTATGCATCCAACCTGCATTCTAGGTAAAGATGAGGTAAGTATGAAAGTAGATCAGAAGCTCTATAGAGGTATGATTGGATCCCTTTTCTATCTGAATGCATCTAGACCTGATGTACTATTTAGCGTGTGCTTGTGTGCTAGGTTCCAATCAGATCCTAGAGAATCTCACTTAACAACTATTAAGAGAATTCTTAGGTATCTGAAAGGTACTACTAATCTGGGTCTGTGTTACAGAAGATCACAAGATTACAAACTAGTAGGTTATTGTGATGATGACTTTGCTGGAGATAGAATTGAAAGAAAGAGCACCTCTGGAAGCTGTCAGTTTGTGGGGGACAATCTTATCTCGTGTTACAGCAAGAAGCAAGCAACAATTGCACTGTCAACCACAGAAGCTGAATATATATCTGTTGCTGGATGTAGCTCTCAGATGATTTGGATGAAAAGTCAACTAGAAGATTTCAACCTTTATGAAAGTAAGATTCCTATCTTCTGTGACAATACTTCTGCTATTTGTCTTTCTAAGAATCCAATCTTACATTCTAAAGCCAAACATATAGAAATTAAATATCATTTCATAAGGGACTATATTCAGAAGGGAATGTTAAACTTAATTTCTGTAAAAACAGACCATCAATGGGCTGACATTTTTACCAAACCCCTTTCAGAAGATAGATTTAATTTCATTCTGAAAAATATTTATATGGAGTTATTTCCTGAATAAAATAATATTTATTTTCTGTGATTGACTTCAGAATATTCTAAAATGAATGCTCTGATCAATAACTTTTCAGAAGTTAGAAGAGAAGTTGTAACAGAAGCTATATGAAAAGTTATGAAATGTTCTAACGCTTCATGTCCAAGTATAGTTCAGAAATTCATTAGAACAAACAGCTGTTACATGCATCCTTCAGGAGATGAACACGTGGAGTGTTTCTGAAAGGTCACGCGTGCAAAAGCTACTGATGACGTTCTAGGTAACTGTTAATGATTAGCCATAATCTCACGTTTTCCCTTATTTTTAGCAAATCATTAAATGCAAGTAATGATGAGATTCATTTTTAAATTCGTTTTAATTTTTATTTTAAATTTGTCTTAAATAATCTTAATTTTAATTCTAAACCTATTTTCTGAAATTTTTGCCTATAAATACTTTTTGAAAAACCCTTTTAATTCTTTACTGCCTCTTTCAAACTCAAGCATTTTTCTGTACTTTTCTCTTAAAACCCTTTTCTTTAAATTCTCATTTCTAAAGAGCTTCAATGGCTTCTTCTTCTTCTACCCACTCTGAGCAATACATTGTACCTGAAAGGACAACTCTCATTCTGGTAGACAGTTTGGAAGTTTTGAGTGAGTTAATGGTAGACTTTGAGAATCTCAGAGAGAATGGTTTTGACTTATTCCCTGTTGTGAAGTTTCAAGGTTGGGAAAGCTTCTTTGATCGTCTCATTGGTCCAGTCTTTCCACATCTGGTGAAGGAATTCTGGATTCATGCTATTGCAACCCCCAAGGTTATTCTCTCCTTTGTAACGGGAAAAGAAATATCCATTACAGAAAATCAAATCAGAAAGTTGTTGGGGTTTAAAGGACTTAGAGTTACAGGAATGACCAGTGGAACAATGGAGATGTCTAGGGTATATTTAGAGATTTTCACAAACGGTCAAGGTTCCTCCAAAGTCAGGGATTTGAAAGACAAATACAAGATTTGGGCAAGGATTATTCATGGATGTATTCACCACAGGATAGACACCAGTTCTCCTGATTACATCAACGCTGATCAACAATATTTGTTGTTTTGTCTTGGAACCAATGTCAAAATGGATTTGCCATACTTGCTATTTGAACATCTCTGGAACCATATAAAAGAGACCAGAGAAGCTAAAAGGATGAAGAACCCCAAATCAAAGAGGAATTGGATTCCTATGGGGAGGTTAATATCAGACATTTTGACTGAGAATGGTCTGATTGCTCACCTAAAAGAAGCAAATCTTCTGGGGGAGCTTGAACCTATATGTGGTAAGACTATGACTGGAAAGAACTTGCTGAAAAGGAAAATAATTGACAAGCTGCTGGTGGAACCCACTCCGTGTGTGTCAGCTGTTGTGAAGAGGAGAAAGATTCATATTGCTGACTTTCCTATGTTCAACTCAGGAGATCATCCTCGTATCATCTTGGAAGAAATCAAGCTGCTCCTGATGTTGTTCTCCAAGAATCTTTGAAGAGAAAAGTTGTAGAAGGACCTTCTAACACTCCTCAGAAGAAGAAAAAGAAGACAGGTAAACATGCTGAAACTATCCTTGTTTATGATTCTGTAAATGTATCTGCATCTGCTGAACCCTCCCAAACCTTAGGAGACTTAGATGTTGACAATGACCTAACCTTACCATCTGAACCCCTTGCTGACAACCCTCGTAAAAATCAGGTTTTATCAGATTTAAGTGATTTTGACTCTGATGAACATTCTGACAGCAATCAGAACCCTCTCAATCAGAACCCCCTGAACCATCTGTTTTTCAACCCATTCCTGGTGAACGTTTTTCAAGACCCCCTCCCAGACCTCTATCACCCAGACCCACTGGATGGTATGATGCTGGCTCTTGGAGAATTCCAGGGATAAATGAACCTCTAGCCACTATAAAGCCTCCTTTCAACCTACCATCTGAAAACATTTTTGCTATGAATCAACCACAGCCTCAAAATCCCATTCCCACTCTTGATTATACAATAATAATTTCGCCTGATGTCACTCCACCCACTTCACCACAACATACAACACCAATCTCACCTACACACTCACCCCCTCAAATTCCAGAACAACAACCTTTTGAACAAACTGAAACTGCTGAACCATCCGAACCTCATGTAATATCAGAACCTCCTATTTTTGTTAACCAACCTGAACCTGAAACTACCAATAATCCTGAACCCAATAGCTTTTTAAGAACTGTAGTGGACTTTCAATCTCTACAATTCTTGAAAAACAAAACTTACAAAAAGGCTATCCCTAAATTTGTTCAGCCAGATGTAAATACTTTGTTTTAGAATTTTATAACAAATGTTCAAGCATGGTTACAACCGCTGAAAGAAGATTGCTCCAGAAGTGTGAACACAGCTGCAACAGATCTTCTATGGGAAACCTTCAGAAGAACTTTGGTTGCTGAATCACGGAAGTTACAGGACTTATGCCATTTTCAGGTGCTGGACGACTTTTCAAAATTTCTGCATGCTTTCAAGACAGAAGCTACTAACATTTGGAATAAGAAGTCTTCGTTAATGATTGCTGATACACCAGCTGATAAGATGGACATATCAGAAGATGAATCTGAAGAATCCTCTGAAGATTCAAATCCTCTGGCTATTGTTCTATTGAATCAACCTTCTGTTAAGGCTGGACTTGAACCAGTGCCAACTCTTGCAATGGATCTGGGAACTCTGCTTTCCACCTTCTTGAATTCTGACTCAACGGTTTCTGCTTCTAAGCCCGTTTCTACTGAAGCTTCATCATCCTCTGCTCCTACCTCACTCATTATGGACACTCTGAAAGAGCTAAAGAAAGAGAATGAAGTCATAAATGAACGCTTGGATAAGAAAGATCAAACAAATCAAGAAATCAAGAACTGGATGGTGAAACAAGAGGAATCCGCCTCCGAGATCAAGAATCTTCTGATGGCGCTTGTTACTAAAAGATCCTAGTTTATTTTTTGTCTCTTGTCTTTTGTTTGGATGTTTTGTTTGTACTTCTGGATATTTATTTTTAACTTTTTATGAAATATTTTAAAATTTCTCATTTATTTTTTTACACTTTTTGATTATGCCAAAAAGGGGGAGAAAATGTGCATTCTTGAACTAATCACTGTTTAACAGTTATGGGACTAAGTCTCAGACATTCTAACAAATTGCAAGAATTCCTTCTGTGCAAAAGATTTTTTTACAGGTGTCAATTTAGCTCTGAAAGAATATTCCAGCTAAGCATTATCTTCTTGAAGAAGTTCTGAAGAAATTCAAGAAGAATGTGTATTACTCTGATAAAATAATCTCAGGATGTCTTATGCATCGAAATATTCATTTCAGGGGGAGATTCTTATCTCTTATCCGTTTCTTTTCTTTATCTAAAATAATTTTTTGTCATCATCAAAAAGGGGGAGATTGAAAGAACAAGATTAGTTCTGACCTATCTCAAGAGTTTTGATAATAACTAAGTTATATTTAAGATAATTTATACTCTGATGAATGTGTTTGAATGTCTCAGTTAATATTCTGACAGAAAACATTATGAAGTGCTAAGCAAAAATTATGTAGAAGTTATTTGATATAAGAACCTTTTCTTCAAGCGCATCTGCTGACTCTGGTAAGACACTTTATTTGTTAAATATATCTTCTAACTTTTAGCAGGTTCCTTGCTCAGAAGATAACTTGAAAGCAAGCGATGTTCAAAGTTCTTAGCAAGCAACGCACTGCCTAGAAGATGAGTGAAGCATGTTCTGACTTAAAGACAATGGAGCAAATTGTAAAATAACGTTTAGATCAACTTGTCTTGTCAAAGCGAAGGAAACATGTTCTTACATTCTGTCGTTTGCTCATTAATGCAAAGACGGCTGAAAGCACTCAAATGCCTACAACTAGTTTCTTGGAAAATGGAATATTGCAAGGAAACACGCAAGCATTTAATGCTCTCCAACTTTTCTGAAGGCAGCAACGGTCTTATTTTTCCTACTATAAATAGAAATACATTTATTGCAAGCCAACAACTAAGTGAACAAATCAAATTTTCAAACAGAAGCAAGAAACTACGTGAAAGATCCTAAGCTCACAAACTCATTGTTCATACAATTTGTGCATTATATTCTAAGTGAAAAATCACAGTTGTGATATAGCTTGATTAGAAGCAAACTCTATTTCATTATCTGTAAAGATTAAACTCCTCTATTTGTTCCTTGAGAGACCAAGTTTGGTCAGATTTCTCAAGCAGACTAGGACTAGATTTAAGTTTTAGTGGTGTTAGTCACTTGTAAGATTACTTGTGCATTGTTAGTCACAAGAGTTGTTGTGTGTTTGTAATTGTTGTACCCTAAAATTTTCCCTCCCATATTCTTCAAGGTTTGTCAAGAATCATCCTCAAATTGCTCAAGTTTGCTCAAAGGGTTAGACAGTCAGACCACCTCCTAAGCCAGCTGAAATTAGGGTTTTGATTCTTTCAAGGAATTTGAGGTTTTCAATGGTTCAATCAAGTCTCATAGGCCCATATACATCCTCAAGCATCTACATGCCAAGTTTCAAGACTCACAATGCCAATTTGCACAGTCAAAAGCCTCATTTGATCTACAGTCAACTGCAAGGGCAAAATGGTCATTTTGCAGTCAAAAGTCAGATTTTTTGGTCAACATCTTATTTTGAGTTCACAATCATCATTTGATCAAGTCTTGATCATGATTCCACAAGGATAGCTCAAAAATCATCAAGATGCAAAAAGTTACTATTTTTGGACAGCAGAAAAGTTAACTGTATCTTGACCAGGGCAGAAATTTTTCATGGTTCATCAGAAAAATTCCATCCAATGCTCATTTTGAAGAGGATGACATCTCCTACAATCCATATTCACACTACAAGTTCAAGAAATGCACTCCCAAGAAGTTATCAATTTTGACATTATAGGTCCTTTTCAAAAGTCAACAAAAATGCACTTTGAATCAAAGGCCATAACTTGAGATTAGTAAATCCAAATGACATGGGACCAAAGGCATTGGTTAGAGGACTTCAAGACCTTTCCAAAATGTCTAAGAACATGGTCATATGATCAAAATTGAGCAAGATATGCATTGGAGAAGTTGGGAAATGTTTATGAATTTGCAAAAGTCAACTTTGCTCAAAACACCTTATTTTTGCTAATGGGCCTCAAATCTCTTCTTGAAACTTCATCCATGGTCTATGCACGACCCATAAAGCTTAATTGAATTTATTTTATTATTTTTTATTAATTAATTGGATTTTTAATTAATATTAATTCATTTAATTAATTTAAATTGTAGGAAAATACAAAGATTTGGTTTTTCAATCTTTTTGTGAAGCAAATATGACCTAAAAAGGCTGGCAATTTCGTGCACCAAGTCAAAGATGCAAAATCTCCAAAATTTGCAATATTTTCCAATCATGAAAATGCAAAAAGATTTGATTTTCAATCAAATATTCAATCATCATTGCAATGGATTCTTGCTCAAGATTTTGACCTAATTCCATTCCTCTATATATATGCAAGTAAACCCTAACTCATGGACGTGCAAAAAAGCTGCAGAGAAAGCCATAGCATATTGGAAAAATTTCAAGAAAATTGCAAAAGTGATTTCTACATTCCAGACCAATTCAAGGCAATTTTTTGATTCTAACACATTGCAGGAGTTCCCAGGAGTGTGTGGAAATCAAATTCAAGCTTTAAAGCTCAAAGAATTGTCCAAGACAGTTTCACGGTTTGAAGCTTTTGTCAAGAATCGTATTATCTAATTCATGCGCATTTAACATATTTTCTTGATTGTTTTGCATTGCTAGGAACCGTGTGAAGCTAATGGTATCATTTAATGGAGTTATAGTGCACTGAATCACAAGATGCCATGGTTGAATTTTAGGGTTCATGAGCTTTGAAATTGGGGATTCCTAAACCAGGAAAAATTGAGACTTGTGAGACCCATGACTGAATTCGTTGAACCAAGACGAACAAAACCAAACCCTCGAGAAATATTTATGTGTACCATAGCTATAATCGCTATTTTTCGTGCAAGCATATTGTGGGGGTTAAAAACCCCCGCTATCTAATATTGTTTTTTGCAGGTACAACGAGGAAGATGATGAGGTGTTGATTCATGGTTGGCTGGTTTAAAAATACGCGCGTTTTTATTGTGTCACAACATATCATTCAATTTCTTAATATAATAATCACTCTCTATCATAATAACAACTAAAGTAGGTGGTTGGAGTGGTTAAGGCATTGGCTTGGAAACGTTGGTACCAGGGTTCAAATCCCAGGTCCACCCAAAACGCTTATGTTATTTTTCTTAACATATTCTTGTGCAGCTTTCCAAAAAGATACCCACCATGCATCTCAAACATCAACGCGCCATGTGGCTTCAGGCACAGATCCAAGGGTCATGGGTGAATGATCATCATACTACTAGTCAACACGCGCCATGGAGGATCAGGAAAGTCAAAAGCAGGCTTGAGTACAATTGGGCTTCAGAATTCCACATACACCTCCTAATTGGGCCATCACCCCCCTGGGTTATTCTTTTTTCTCTTTTTATATTTTTCTATTTAACTATTTACTATTAATTATTATTATTATTATTATTTAATTAACCAAATTAACTTTTTTTCATAATAAATCCAGAAAACATAAAAAATAATATTTTTATTTATTAAATTTAATTAGTTATTTTGTAAATAAATACTAACAAATTAATTTAGTCTTTTTAATTAGGCTAATTTTTGATATTTTCACAATAAAATAAAATAAATTAGAATTGGGGTTTTTACTAACTTTTGACTATTTTTTATTTTTATTTCCTTAAAACATAAAAAACTCAAAAATATTTCTTTTAATTAATTCATTAGTTTTAGGTTTAATTTAATTCATAAGCAACCAAAAATTTCTTTCTTTCTCAAAAAAGGGTCAAAACCCTAAGGACTTCTCCGATTCAATTCTTTCTCGCGCATGTGGTTATTTTTTATTAATTTTTGATCATATTTATGTAATTGCTCCGAGGATGTAATAGCTTTAATTAGGACTTTTTATCGCTTTATTTATTTTCTCGCAATTTACTTTTTCAAGGGTTGTTTTTGACGATGTAAATACCCGACGCCTTGTAATAGCGTAGATTTATTTTCCGCAACTATTAACTGCTAGATGTATGTTAATTAGGCTATGCATGACAAGAATTATCTCTGAAATTAAAATCAACCCGTAGCTCACCATAACATGTGCAAAGATAACTTAACTGAATCCTGACACACTCGCACATGCCACTCTTAGGGTATGCCTCACTTGGTTGCCTCGACGTGGTCATTGAGTATAGGGTGTTTTAGAGGTCGCCCTCCTGTCTAAAGATCAAAGTTGCCTCAAAACAGTTGCCTGGATAAAAAAATGATCTAGGACATTAGGGTTACCGCTAAGGCGTCCTACCATTGCTTTAGTGACCACATGTCCCTAACATCGAATTGACCCGAACACTCCAACGACGGTGCTACCTACTTCTAAATAGTGGGATAGTACTGTCTAAAGGACATTTACACAGCTTAATTTCTTTTGAGTAGGTAGAGGTTCTCAGGTACTTGCTCTTTCAAAACAAAAATACTTTTCGCACTTACACTTTTCTGACAAAAGTTTTCAAACAACACTTCATACACTCTTGAGGACTGATACAAGAGTTAAATCGAAGTTTTCAAACAAACTTTTTCAAAACCCACAAACACAAGAAAAGCAAAACATTTTGAAAACATAGTGAGCAAGTACCTAAGAGCCCGTGGATAACCACGGATAGAAAGGGTGCTAATACCTTCCCTTTCTATAATCTACCTCCCGAACCGAGAAACATCTCGAAAAGGAATTTTGCTGTGCTTTTGTCCTTTCCTTGTTGGAGAAAATAAAAGACGGTGGCGACTCTTGCTTACCGCGACATTTTGCAAAACGCAAACGCGAACCAGCATTCCAAAACAGTCAGTTCTCATTCCCACCGATCACAGAACTGGCGACTCTGCTGGGGAAAATTTATAAGTGAGGTGTACCTTAGGATTAGATCACTATGTTTTCAATTGCATGCTTTGTATAATTTATATTTGTGGGCTTGTATTGGAGTTTCATAGATCCTAACCCGGATCTGGGGAATACCCTTTAGGTAAGTAGCAATAAACTGTGAGGGACCTGTCTGGCATAGACCAACACGGGTGAAGCAGTAGCTACGTTGGTGTGACACCTTGGTCTGTACCGATATCCCTTGTGTTGGAACGAGGAGAATATGGGTCTTCTGAGGAGTCATTAAGCACCAACTGACCTTAGAACCTTAAATTGACCAACTTGGCCATAGAACAGTAGCAGTATGCTACACTCATTGAGACTAAACTCTCGCGATGGTTCCGGTCGCAAGAAAAGATTACTAAGCTGGAGTTATGACCGATTGAGGGTAGTCAGTGATATTTAGATTCTCTAGAACCCGATTACTATTTTTTAGGGCAGGTCTTAACCAACTGAAACTGAAAGAGGGTAGTATCTAAACTTCATGCTGGCCTGAAATCTAAGGGTTGTCTTGTGTGACTTGTGTGCCTTACCATGTTTGCCTTTTGTGGATACTTGTGGTGTGCATTTACCATAACATCATACCATCATAACATTGCATGCATCCTGCATAAGGACTAACCCATTTCAAAGACAAGAGGGTTTCATCTTTTCTCTGTTTTGTAGGACATCATGATGCCCGTGCGAAGGAATACTATCCGACTCAACTTTGTTCAACCACCTGATTTACTTAAAGAATTGGTTGATAGGATTCCAAACACTACTTCCTTCATCAAGAGGCATGGTTCTCTTCTCGGTTTAGTCACTTCAAAGTGGGACCAACAATTGATGAGTGTCCTGGCCCAGTTTTATGATCCGCTATACCATTGCTTCACCTTTCAAGACTTCCAGCTGGTCCCTACCCTGGAAGAATTCTTTGATTTGCTTGGTATCCCTGTTTTGGAACAAATTCCATTCACTGGTTGGGAAAAGACTCTTAGGCCTGAAGAGATTGCTGCAGCCCTGCCCTTGACCAAAGAAGAGGTAATGGCTAACTGGGAAACTAGAAGTGGAGTTAAGGGCTTTTTGGCTAAGTTTCTGATTGGAAAAGCTAATAGTTTCTGGAATGACTTAGACTTCAGGGTGTACGAAGACATCCTGGCTCTCTTAATCTATGGTCTAATATTGTTTCCAAATCCTGATACCTTTGTTAATGTCAATGCCATAAGAATCTTCATCTCTCGGAACCCTGTACCCACTCTCTTGGGTGATATCCTGTAACAACTCTATGCTCGTACTGTCCGAAGACGGGGAACTTTGTGGTGTTGTGCTCCTTTATTGGTGAGGTGGTTTATTTCGCACCTCCCTAAGTTCGTGCAGAAGAACAAAGAAGGAAGCGGTTGGGCTTACAGGATAATGTCTCTCACTGATAATGACATCATTTGGACTCTCAGAGGTTTAGATGAGGTGGCCGTTATTGATCGTTGCGGAGAGTATCCTAATGTTCCATTGATCGGAACCCAGGGAGGAATCTCTTATAACCCATGTTTAGCTCTCCGTCAGTTTGGAAGAGCCAGAAAAGCAGGGCCTCATGAGATGTTGATACCTCATATCAGTTTTGAATTTCAGGTAGATAGTGACGAGCTGCGTCGTAGATTCATCAGGGCTTGGGACAGAATTCACAAAGCTGACCCACATGAGTTGGGACCGAAGACTTCTCTACCAATGGAATCCTGCTTCAGATGGGTCCGCATCCGTGCTCAGAAGTTAGGTATGCCATACGAAGCTGTCAGGCCTATTACTCTTGAAGTTTCTGATAAAGACGGGGTTCCTCCAACTGTTCTCCATCCTCAGATACCAACTGATATTGTTACACTAAAGAGGTCTTGGGCGCAACTGCAGGAAGAACGAGATTCTTATCGGGAAAGGTTCAATGAACAGGAACAGAAGATCTAGAAGCTGACAAAGCAATTGGAGAATGAACGGATCCTGAACGACTACATCCGTACTGAGAAGAAGAGGCCATGGGAGCATTGATGGGCCTTTGATGTTTTCTTTTACTTTTCAATATTTTCATTCTTGTAATGCCTAAAGGCAATTTGTTGAACAATTTAAATTCCAAAGTTAAATCTAATAAAGTGTGTTTCCTTTTTGTCTACAAAGTTGAATCCCGGTTGTATTTGAAAACATAAATCATACACATTTCATGTCATCATATGCATAATAGGTACCCTTTTTACAGGTCACTTATCTTCTTCGCTGTTTATTTCAGCAATCATCATGTCTTCTGAACCTACTACTGAACAAGCTATCAAGGCCCTCCAGGCCCAGAATGCCCAGTTCCAAGAGTTGGTTATGAGCCTAGCCCAGGGTCAACAGGAGTTGAAGACTCTGATTCTGAAGAAGAAGAAGAAGAGGACCGTCTTGTTCAACACTGGACGCAGATTTGGGAATGGGCTACAAAATGAGGTTGATCTGACTACTTCCTCTGTAGGGAAAGACAATCCACAAGAGAGAAGGGTCCCTAGTCCCGTGGTCTCCGACAACGAGACGGATTATAATGATGAACAGTACCCTCCTGCTGAGGACAGGTACAAACAGCTGGAGGACCGCTTAAGTTCTATGGAGATTCAGAATGTGCCCGGGTTGGACTTCAGAGACCTAGGCTTATCCTCTGGGGTGGTGATTCCCCACAAGTTCAAGGCACCTGCTTTTGCCAAATACGACGGAGCTTCCTGTCCTAAGCTGCACCTCCGGTCGTATGTAAGGAAGATCCAACCTTATACAGCTGACAAGAATTTATGGATCCATTTCTTCCAGGATAATTTTTCAGGGACTCAACTCGAATGGTTCTATCAGCTGGATGGAGCCAGCATTCGTAACTGGGAGGATTTGGCTACTGCGTTCTATAAGCAGTATCAGTATAATTTCGACCTTGCTCCTACGCGTACCCAACTCCAGGGTATGTCACTAGGGACGGGTGAAGGATTTAAGGAGTATGCTCAAAAGTGGAGAGACCTGGCTGGAAGGGTGCATCCACCTTTGACTGACCGTGAGCTTGTTGATATGTTCTTGGGGACCCTGTCTGGTCCGTTCTTCAACCATTTGATCGGAAATTCTTCAGCCGGGTTTACAGACCTTATCTTAACTGGCGAGAGAATAGAAGCTGGTATCAAGTCTGGGAAGATACAGAAAGGTGCCTCCTCGAGCACTGAAAAGAAACCCTTCAAGAAAGAATCTAGTGTTGTCTATGGTTCAAGGAGACAGAATAAATCGGAACGCCTCCAAGTTGTCAACGCGGTGGTCATTTCAAAGCCTGTTGCTGCTCCTCAGCATCACAACCAGCAAAGGGGTGAGAGACCCAGAAGGCAGTTTACTCATCTCAGTATGACCTTGTCCCAGATATTGCCGCAGTTACTGACAACCAATCTGGTGACTATAAAAGAAGCTCCGAAGGTTGTAAACACAACATCCCCGAAGTACAATCCTAACGCCCACAGCGCTTATCATTCTGACAGCCCGGGGCATACTACAGATGATTGTTGGGCTCTGAAGAATAAGGTTCAGGACCTAATTGATGCTAAAGAGATAGAGTTCGAGGCACCTGAAAGGCCCAATGTTGTGACTAATCCCATGCCCAAGCATGGAGTGAATGCTGTAGAAGAAGACCTGTATGTAGCCTCTGTGGATGATATTGTTACTCCGCTGTTGACCGTCAAGAGGAACTTGTTGCTAGCCGGTTTATTTCCGGGATATAGTGAAGGTTGCCGCCTGTGTTTTGTTTCACCTGCTGGTTGTCCATCTTTGAAGTCAGGTATCCAAAACCTGATGGATAATAAAGAGATCTTGTTTGAGAAGATTGTTGTTCCTGCTACCCCTACTGAAGAAGTGCCCATTGTCACCATTTTCAACAATTCTCCCGAGGCTCCCTCGAGGAAGCCTGTCAAAATTGTGCCTGCTCAGAAGATTGCACCTATAATCATCACTGTTCCGGGGCCCATCCCCTATACATCTGACAAAGCTGTCCCGTGGCACTATGGGGCAGATGTTTATGTTCTTGGGGTTAAACAAGAGTTTGATACTAGTACCAGCGTCAACAACATCACCGGGCCTGCCAAAGTCACTCGCAGCGGTAGACTTTTCTCACCAGATATTGCGCCACCAACTATCCAGAGACCTATTGTCAGTTCACCTGCAAGTGTGCCTATTTCCCTTCCTGACCAAGTTCCTATTTCTACCCCTGTTGCCGAGTCATCTGACGCTCGGGGAAAAGGGATCGCCACTGATATGCCTGCCCAGACGGAGGCACCAAAGACAACCACTGTTGAAGCTTCCAAACAGGAGATGGAAGAGATTCTTAAGATTATCAAGAAGAGTGATTTTAATGTAGTTGAGCAGCTGGGGCACACCCCATCTAAAATTTATCTGCTATCACTGTTATTATGTTCAGAGGCCCATGCCAAGGCTCTGATTACCTTCCTGAAGACGGCCCACGTGCCACAAGAGACATCAGCTGATCAATTTACCGATTGTGTGGCCAACTTAACTGCTGATAATGGTTTGGGTTTCTCCGATGTTGATCTGACTGCTAAAGGGAAGAACCATAACGATGCCCTGCATGTCTCCATTGAATGCATGGGTACTACTCTTGCACATGTGTTGGTTGACACGGGTTCCTCATTCAATGTATTGCCTAAGAAAGCTCTAGACAGGCTGGATTACGAGGGATTGGAACTAAATCCAAGTAACATTGTTGTCCGGGCCTTTGACGGGTCTAAAAGAATAGTGCACGGCGAGGTTGATATTCCAATCAGAGTTGGTTCTCAGGTCTTTGATTCAACATTCTACGTGATGGACATCAGACCATCCTATTCTTGTTTGTTGGGTCGCCCATGGATCCACAAGGCTGGAGCTGTGACCTCAACTCTGCATCAGAAGCTGAAATACCCGGTCAGAGGGAAGATTGTGACAGTTCAGGGGGAGGAAGAGTACATGGTCTGTCACCTCAACTCATTCTGGTACATAGAGATGGATGGGGAGTTCATTGAGACCCCATTTCAACACTTTGAAGAGGTCCCTCAGACATTGGCATCAGCAGAGACTGTGATCGGAGATTCTCCTTTGAAGATGGCTTCCTTAAAGGATGCCCGGGCTGTTATTGAGAAGGGCGAGTGTGCAAACTGGGGCCGACTTCCTGATTTCACTCTGAAGACTGACAAGTTTGGTTTGGGTTTCACTGCAGAAGCTCAAAGGGCTGTTCGTAAGGCAAGGATTGGAAGACCTCCTATGTTCATCAGTAACTCGGGAGTAAATGCCATTGAAGATGACATGGAGGAATCTGAATTCGACAGATGGATCTATCCTACGACCAACGGTGGACCGAACAACTGGACGGCAAAAGACTTCGTCCCTATTACTTTTGTGACTCAGTAATGAACTCCTTTGTTTTGAATTTGTAACAGACAATATTGTGAAACTTTATGGCCCGGTGTCTTACCCGGGGCACCGTGGCTTCATTTGTGAGGGCTTTTGTGTGTCATTTTCATATATCATTAATAAAAGTATTGGACGTTTTTTGCATTTCAAATCTTGCGCTCCTTGTCTTTATTTATTATATATTGCAAAATAGCTATTTACACACACTCACATATACAGGTCCCAATCCACTCTGGATCTCACTGGTAACTACTCTGCTACTTCCAGTTATGACTTTGAAAATCCGATCAACTTAGCCGAAGACGAAGGTGAAGATGATTGTGAAGTTCCTGGTGAGCTTGCAAGACTATTACTCCAGGAAGAGAGGGACATTCAGCTCCATGAAGAGCCAGTGGAAACGGTAAATCTGGGTACTGAGACAGACAGAAAGGAAGTCAAGATTGGTGCAAATCTGGAGTCTAGTGTGAAACAACGGTTGATTCAGATGCTGCATGACTACATGGAAATCTTCGCCTGGTCTTACGAAGACATGCCTGGGTTGGATACCGACATTGTGGTTCATCACCTGCCTACCAAGGAAGAATGCCCTCCGGTAAAATAGAAGGTTCGCCGTATGCGTCCAGAGATGTCCGAGAAAATCAAAGCTGAGGTTATGAAACAATTTGACGCCAGTTTTCTAGCAGTGACTTCTTACCCTCAGTGGGTCGCCAATGTAGTTCCAGTGCCGAAGAAGGATGGTAAGGTCCGAATGTGTGTTGACTACAGGGATTTGAACAGGGCGAGCCCTAAGGATGACTTCCCTCTGCCTCACATCAACGTTCTGGTTGACAACACTGCTCAGCATAAGGTATTCTCCTTCATGGACGGTTTCTCCGGTTATAATCAGATCAAGATGGCTCCTGAAGACATGGAGAAGACCACTTTTGTTACTCAGTGGGGCACCTTCTGTTACAAGTTCATGCCTTTTGGGTTGAAAAATGCTAGGGCAACCTACCAACGTGCCATGGTTGCTTTGTTTCATGACATGATCCATCATGAGATTGAAGTATACGTCGATGATATGATTGCAAGGTCCCAAACCGAGGAAGAACACCTTGACCATCTAAAGAAGCTGTTTGACCGGTTGAAGTTGTACAAGCTGAGATTAAACCCGAACAAGTGCACCTTCGGGGTGAGGTCTGGCAAACTGCTAGGTTTCATCGTGAGCGACAAAGGTATTCAAGTGGACCCTGACAAAGTGAAAGCCATACAAGAGATGCCCGTTCCCAAGACAGAGAAAGAAGTCAGAGGTTTTCTAGGACGTCTGAACTACATTGCCTGATTCATCTCGCACCTTACTTCTACTTGTGAGCCAATCTTCAAGCTACTGAAGAAAGATCAAGTAGTACGCTGGAACGATGAATGTCAGGCCGCTTTCGAAAGAATCAAAGAGTACCTCCAAGAGCCACCCGTTCTTATACCATCGGTTGAAGGGAGACCTCTAATCTTATACCTGATAGTATTGGACAACTCAATGGGGTGTGTGCTGGGGCAGCATGACGAGTCTGGCCGAAAAGAGCACACTATTTATTACCTTAGCAAAAAGTTTACCGACTGTGAGACCCGATACTCACTGCTCGAGAAAACTTGTTGCGCTCTGGTATGGGCTGCTCGCCGGCTGAGACAGTATATGTTGACTCACACTACTCTGTTGATTTCAAAGATGGATCCAATCAAGTATATCTTCGAAAAGCCTGCCTTGTCTGGAAGAATAGCAAGATGGCAGATGATCTTGACTGAATATGACATCCAGTACACAACCCAAAAAGCAATCAAGGGAAGTGTGTTGGCAGACCATTTGGCACACCAGACAGTGGATGACTACCAATCTATGAACTTTGAATTTCCAGACGAGAATATCATGGTAGTGACTGATTGTGAAGTACCTAGACCGGATGAAGGACTTAAGGAAGGATCCCGATGGTCTATGCACTTTGACGGAGCCTCAAACGCTTTGGGTAATGGTATTGGCGATGTGATCATATCCCCTAAGGGCTCTCATACTCCACTTACCGCCAGGCTATGTTTCAACTTCACCAACAACATGGCGGAGTATGAAGCATGCATCATGGGTCTTCGAGCTGCAATTGACCTAAGGATTAAGTTTCTGAGTGTCTTCGGAGATTCCGCTCTCGTGATCAGTCAGATCAAAGGCGAGTGGGATATGAAACACCCAAATCGTATTCCTTACAAGGAGTATGTATTGACGTTGATTCCCCATTTCGAGGAGATAACCTTTGAACACTTCCCAAGAGAGGAGAATCAGTTGGTGGACGCGCTAGCTACGATGTCTTCTATGTTCAAAGTCAAATGGGACAACGAGGCTCCCCGGATCATTATTTGGAAATTGGATGAACCTGCACATTATTGTGATCTTGAGACCGAAGAGGTAACAGAAAAGCCTTGGTATCATGAAGTAAAAAGGTACCTTGAAGCTCAAGAATACCCCGAGGGTGCATCCATTAATGACAAGAAGTTTCTGAGAAGATTCGCGGCAAAGTTTTTCCTCAGTAATGACATTCTGTACAAACGAAACCATGATTCAACCTTACTACGTTGTGTGGATAAGACTGAAGTAAAAAGGATCATGGCAGAGCTGCATGAAGGTACCTTCGAAACTCACTCCAGTGGACATACCATGGCAAAGAAATCCTTCGGGAAGGATATTACTGGTCCACAATGGAAGCCGACTGCTATCAGCATTCACGGACGCGTCACAAATGCCAGGTCTATGCTGATAAGGTGCACGTTCCTCCAGTTCCTCTGAACGTCTTGACAACACCTTGGCCTTTTGCAATGTGGGGCATTGATATGATCGGTGAGATCAGACCTACGACATCCAACGGGCATCATTTCATCCTGGTAGCAATTGATTATTTTACGAAGTGGGTCGAAGCAGCTTCCTTTGCTACCGTAACCAAGAACGTCGTGGCACGGTTCATTCGGCACAACCTGATCTGTCGATACGGTGTACCAGAGAGGATCATTACGGACAATGGTACCAATATTAACAACAAGATGATCACTGAGCTCTGCAAGCAATTCAAGATACAACACCACAAATCTTCTCCCTACCGGCCGAAGATGAATGGGGTTGTAGAAGCAGCTAATAAGAACATCAAGAAGATTGTGCAGAAGATGACAGTGACCTACAAAGATTGGCATGAGATGTTACCATTCGCTCTTCATGGGTACCGTACCTCAGCAAGGACGTCAACAGGGGCAACACCCTATTCCTTAGTATATGGCATGGAGGAAGTCTTACCCATCGAAGTTCAGATACCCTCTCTCCGGATAATGAAGGATGCAGGTTTGAGCGAAGACGACTGGATCCAAACCCGGCTTGATCAATTAAACCTAATCGACGAAAAGAGACTCATTGCTATTTGTCATGGTCAGACGTACCAAAAACGGATGATTAAGGCATTTAACAAGAAAGTCAGACGACAAGAGTATCAAGTTAGGGACCTGGTAATCAAGCGCATCATTCTACCTCAAGGTGATCCCAGGGGCAAATGGACCCCCACGTACGAAGGGCCATTTGTAGTTAAGAATATCTTCTTAGGAGGAGCAATGATTCTAACCACCATGGATGGTGGCGACCTTCCTCACATCGCCAATGCAGACATAGTAAAAAGATACTACGCATGATTAAAGACCCGCTAGGTCGACTGGCCTAGGCAAAAATAAGGGCTTCCCGGCGAACCAAAAGGGTTCGGGCAAAAATAAGGGATGAAAATAAAAAAATCTGTACACCCGGCAAGTCGAAAACCTGAAAAGGCAGCTTGGGCAAAAATGGGTATCCCGGTGGACTGAAAACCCGAAAGGGAGGTCCAGGCAAAAGTTAGGGATAAGCGTAATACTATGTCTCATTGGATCACCTTGCATCCAGAATTCAGTATCAACTATCAGGCTTGGACCGCACCAATCAATCGGATTCATCTTCAACTAAGCAACAAAGTGATGAGACGCTTGAAGACATAAAGGCGATAGCAGAGTTAGAACCCAGTGGGATTTTTCACATAGCTGTTTTGTTTTCTTTTCACAAATTGTATAAACTCTATTTTGTTCGGCGGCGTTCTCTTACTAGGACGTCAGCCTCTTGTACAAAAACGCCTATTTACAGGCAAATTTCAAAATCAATACAAGCTCATTTTTCAGACAAATTGCAAATTGTTTTTCCTTTATCTGTTTTGTTTTGCAAAGAACGTCCAATGTTCATTTTTGATATATGCATTTGAAATTAATTGTTGATCATAAATATTTGCATGCGAAACAAAGGACTAATTACGGGTGATATCAGAAACAGGGGCAATAAGAATTGTCTAAGCGATCTAGTTGCTCTGTCCACCAAGGTACCAAGGTAAGTTCAGCTGAAGAATATGACCAAGATACTTTCACTCCCCGCAGAGTAAGACAAGATCCAGCAATACTCTCCCCAAGCAGAGTTGGTCTCCCATCAGCCTTAAAAAGGCACAGTATCCCCAGTAAGTCAGCAATACTCTCCCCCCAAGCAGAGTTGGCCTACCATCAGTCATGAAAAAGTTGGGTATCCCCAGAAGATCTTAATATTCCCTAGCAGAGTATACAGATATTCCTCAGCAAGCATCCCCCGCAGTCCTAATATTCCTCGACAGAAATATAAGATTGTTCCCCGGTGGAATACAAGATACCCCCAGTGGATCCATTTCCCAGCGCAGTCTGAAAAGCTTCCCCGCCAGAGTTGAATCATCTCCCCAGTAGATTCTGGAATATTCCCCTGCAAAGTATAAACATATCTCCCCAGCTATATTCAGAAGGTTATCCCCCACCAGAGTCTAACTGGGTTATCCTCAGCATTTGCAACGGAAAGATCGTCCTCAGCGAAGTTCTTCTTATCCCCAGCGGAGTTCATCAAAATCCCCAACAGAGCTTATCAACGGAATCCCCAGTGGCGTTATCGTTAAAATCTCAACGACGTATCTCTTCCCACAGAGTAATTCCCCGCAGAGTAATCTCTTCGCCATGTTTATTCCCCAACGAAGTCATCCTCTCCTACAGGTTTATTCTTGCAATCATCTTCGTTCATCATCCCCAGCGGAAACGAAGAACTCTACTCTTCAACATCAGCCCAGGATTTAACAAACTCCCCGGCATTCGCCTAGGATTTATTTTCCCAGACGAAGATACATTCATAAACATATCACATATCATACCTCCTATTTACATACATGACAAAGTGCATACGACACGATCTCATTTTGAGAACATCATGCATTTCATACATCATGACATTGCATGTAACTAATGTTTTGCCTTTTCAGGAAAAGGTCAATCCAAAGATGATTACTATTAATCGTTCTTAAGTCCCAGATCAACACCTGTAACTAGCCAGGAAATATCTGTGAACGACTGATTGTAGATCTATACCTGAAACCAGACAAGAAAGTTATCTACATTGAAGAGATTGAAGATTAACACCTGTAACAGGCCAGGAAACCATCTTTCTTTCTCAGGTCAGAGATTAATACCTGAAACCAGCCAGGACAACTATCTCCCCGACCACCCTTTTTCAAGTTCCAGATTAACACCTGTAACTAGCCAGGAAATATCTGTGGACGACTGATTATAGGTTAACACCTGAAACCAGACAGGAAAACCACCTATATGAACTGATTGTAGATCTATACCTGAAACCAGACAGGAAAGTTATCTACATTGAAGAGATTGAAGATTAATACCTGAAACCAGACAGGAAAACTATCTTTCTTTCTCAAGTCAGAGATTAATACCTGAAACTAGACAGGAAAACTATCTCGTCGGCCAGCCTTCTTAAGTTCCGGATCAACACCTGTAGCAAGCCAGGAAATATCTGTGGACGATTGATTGTAGATCTATACCTGAAACCAGACAGGAAAGTTATCTACACGAAGAGATTGAAGATTAACACCTGTAACAGGCCAGGAAACCATCTTTCTTTCTCAGGTCAGAGATTAATACCTGAAACCAGACATGATAACTATCTACTTGACCATCATCAGGCAACCCTACGCCGGTCCCTTCTCTCTTTCAGATGCAGTTTTATACGAACTCATCATCAGGCAACCCTACACAGGTTCCTTCTTTCAACCTACCAAGTCACAATTCAACAAACAATCTCCAGATGGCATCTTTAAGCCCATCTCCACAATTATCCATCCCCGACAAGATTCTGTCACATCTCCAAATGGCATCTATAAGCCCATCCTCCTAATCATCATCTCTCCAAATGGCATCTGTAAGCCCATTCCCGACATCACATTGCTGATACTATACTTTGCGAGTGCAAATTTCTGGGGACTTTAGTGTTCAATCATCTTCCACCTTCGGATCACGAAAGGCACGCAAGCCAATCTACATCCTCAGGTCTAAAAAGATTGAACAGGGGAAACTGTTGTACCCCAAAATTTTCCCTCCCATATTCTTCAAGGTTTGTCAAGAATCATCCTCAAATTGCTCAAGTTTGCTCAAAGGGTTAAACAGTCAGACCACCTCCTAAGCCAACTGAAATTAGGGTTTTGGTTCTTTCAAGGAATTTGAGGTTTTCAATGGTTCAATCAAGTCTCATAGGCCCATATACATCCTCAAGCATCTACATGCCAAGTTTCAAGACTCACAATGCCAATTTGCACAGTCAAAAGCCTCATTTGATCTATAGTCAACTGCAAGGGCAAAATGATCATTTTGCAGTCAAAAGTCCGATTTTTTGGTCAACATCTTATTTTGAGTTCACAATCATCATTTGATCAAGTCTTGATCATGATTCCACAAGGATAGCTCAAAAATCATCAAGATGCAAAAAGTTATTATTTTTGGACAGTAGAAAAGTCAACAGTATCTTGACCAGGGCATAACTTTTTCATGGTTCATCAGAAAAATTCCATCCAATGCTCATTTTGAATAGCATGACATCTCCTACAATACATCTTCACACTCCAAGTTCAAGAAATGCTCTTCCAAGAAGTTATCAATTTTGACATTATAGGTCCTTTTCAAAAGTCAACAAAAATGCACTTTGAGTCAAAGGCCATAACTTGAGATTGGTAAATCCAAATGACATGGGACCAAAGGCATTGGTTAGAGGACTTCAAGAACTTTCCAAAATGTCCAAGAACATTGTCATATGATCAAAATTGAGAAAGATATGCATTGGAGAAGTTGGGAAATATTTATGAATTTGCAAAAGTCAACATTGCTCAAAACACCTTATTTTTGCTAATGGGCCTCAAATCTCTTCTTGAAACTTCATCCATGGCCTATGCACGACCCATCAAGCTTAATTGAATTTATTTTCTTATTTTTTATTAATTAATTGGATTTTTAATTAATATTAATTCATTTAATTAATTTAAATTGTAGGAAAATACAAAGATTTGGTTTTTCAATCTTTTTGTGAAGCAAATATGACCTAAAAAGGCTGGCAATTTCGTGCACCAAGTCAAAGATGCAAAATCTCCAAAATTTGCAATATTTTCCAATCATGAAAATGCAAAAAGATTTGATTTTCAATCAAATATTCAATCATCATTGCAATGGATTCTTGCTCAAGATTTTGACCTAATTCCATTCCTCTATATATATGCAAGTAAACCCTAACTCATGGACGTGCAAAAAAGCTGCAGAGAAAGCCATAGCATATTGGAAAAATTTCAAGAAAATTGGAAAAGTGATTTCTACATTCCAGACCAATTCAAGGCAATTTTTTTATTCTAACACATTGCAGGAGTTCCCAGGAGTGTGTGGCAATCAAATTCAAGCTTTAAAGCTCAAAGAATCGTCCAAGACAGTTTCACGGTTTGAAGCTTTTGTCAAGAATCGTATTATCTAATTCATGTGCATTTAACATATTTTCTTGATTGTTTTGCATTGCTAGGAACCATGTGAAGCTAATGGTATCATTTAATGGAGTTATAGTGCACTGAATCACAAGATGCCATGGTTGAATTTTAGGGTTCATGAGCTTTGAAATTGGGGATTCCTAAACTAGGAAAAATTGAGACTTGTGAGACCCATGACTGAATTCGTTGAACCAAGACGAACAAAACCAAACCCTCGCGAAATATTTATGTGTACCATAGCTCTAATCGCTATTTTTCGTGCAAGCATATTGTGGGGGGTTAAAAACCCCCGCTATCTAATATTGTTTTTTACAGGTAAAACGAGGAAGATGATGAGGTGTTGATTCATGGTTGGTTGGTTTAAAAATACGCGCGTTTTTATTGTGTCACAGCATATCATTCAATTTCTTAATATAATAATCACTCTTTATCCTAATAACAACTAAAGCAGGTGGTTGGAGTTGTTAAGGCATTGGCTTGGCAACGTTGGGACCTGGGTTCGAATCCCAGGTCCACCCAAAACGCTTATGTTATTTTTCTTAACATATTCTTGTGCAGCTTTCCAAAAAGATACCCACCATGCATCTCAAACATCAACGCGCCATGTGGCTTCAGGCACAGATCCAAGGGTCATGGGTGAATGATCATCATACTCCCAGTCAACATGCGCCATGGAGGATCAGGAAAGTCAAAAGCAGGCTTCAGTATAATTGGGCTTCAGAATTCCACATACACCTCCTAATTGGTCCATCACCCCCCTGGGTTATTCTTTTTTCTCTTTTTATATTTTTCTATTTAACTATTTACTATTAATTATTATTATTATTATTATTATTTAATTAACCAAATTAACTTTTTTTCATAATAAATCCAGAAAACATAAAAAACAATATTTTTATTTATTAAATTTAATTATTTATTTTGTAAATAAATACTAACAAATTAATTTAGTCTTTTTAATTAGGCTAATTTTTGATATTTTCACAATAAAATAAAATAAATTAGAATTGGGGTTTTTACTAACTTTTGACTATTTTTTATTTTTATTTCCTTAAAACATAAAAAACTCAAAAATATTTCTTTTAATTAATTCATTAGTTTTAGGTTTAATTTAATTCATAAGCAACCAAAAATTTCTTTCTTTCTCAAAAAAGGGTCAAAACCCTAAGGACTTCTCCGATTCAATTATTTCTCGCGCATGTGGTTATTTTTTATTAATTTTTGATCATATTTATGTAATTACTCCAAGGATGTAATAGCTTTAATTAATACTTTTTATCTCTTTATTTATTTTCTCGCAATTTACTTTTTCAAGGGTTATTTTTGGCGATGTAAATACCCGACGCCTTGTAATAGCGTAGATTTGTTTTCCGCAACTATTAACTGCTAGATGTATGTTAATTAGGCTATGCATGACAAGACTTATCTCTGAAATTAAAATCAACCCGTATCTCACCATAACATGTGCAAAGATAACTTAATATGAAACCTGACACACTCGCACATGCCACTCATAGGGTACGCCTCACTTGGTTGCCTCGACGTGGTCATTGAGTATAGGGTGTTTTAGAGGTCGCCCTCTTGTCTAAAGATCCAAGTTGCCTCGAAACGGTTGCCTCGGATAAAAAAAAGGGAGCTAGGACATTAGGGTTACCGCTAAGGCGTCCTACTATTGCTTTGGTGACCACATGTCCCTATAATCGAATTGACCCGAAAACTCCAACGATGGTGCTACCTACTTCTCAATAGTGGGATGGCACTGTCTAAAGGACATTTACACAGCTTAATTTCTTTTGAGTAGGTAGAGGTTCTCAGGTACTTGCTCTTTCAAAACAAAAATACTTTTCGCACCTACACTTTTCTGACAAAAGTTTTCAAATAACACTTCATACACTCTTGAGGACTGATACAAGAGTTAAATCGATGTTTTCAAACAAACTTTTTTCAAAACCCACAAACACAAGAAAAGCAAAGCATTTTGAAAACATAGTGAGCAAGTACCTAAGAGCCCGTGGATAACCACGGATAGAAAGGGTGCTAATACCTTCCCTTTTTATAATCTACCTCCCGAACCGAGAAACATCTCAAAAAGGAATTTTGTTGTGCTTTTGTCCTTTCCTTGTTGGAGAAAATAAAAGACGGTGGCGACTCTTGCTTACCGCGACATTTTGCAAAACACAAACGCGAACCAGCATTCTAAAACAGTCAGTTATATTTCCACCGATCACAGTAATCAATTGATTATAGTGGATTAAGTCCTTGTTGAGAAAGGCGAAATCACCTTGGCGGATGGAATGAAGTAGTTTGAGTTCAAACGAACCAGGATAAAAATAACTGTGTTCTTCCATTATTGCTTGAGCTTTATTTTGAAAACGAAAAGAGTCACTTATTCAATCCCCCTTCTAAGTGTTTTCTTACCCCTTCAAAGTCTCTGTCAGCAGTGTGAGGCTGTATCTTCCTCACATAAGATCGAAGGTGCATCTTGGGATATGAAACCCCATCGTACTTAGAAAAGACTGGTGCCTTGAACTTTGGAGGAATGAGAATCCCGAACACCAAACCCATCTCTTCAAAGTCCAGCCCGGGCACTTTATGAATCTCCATTGCACTCAGACGCTCTTCCAGCTGTTTGTACCTTTCGTCAACCAGAGGATATTGCTCTTCATTATAATCATTATCATCATCAGATTCCCCCGGACTAGGGTCTTCCTCTCTTGTCTCACCCTTTTTATTCTCTCCTTTCTTGGATGAAGAGCTCAAATCAACCATTTGCTTTAACGGTCCCTTGAATCTTCTTCCTAGATTTACCACACCAATTGTCCTTCTTGACTTCTTAGCCTTGTCTTTAACAATTAGGGCTTTCAGTTCCTCCCGTCCTTTGGCTAGAGCCATGATCATCTGTTGGAATTGTGTGTTCTGAGTCTGTAAGTCTTTCATAGTTTGTTCGAGAGCCATTTCTTTATGGCTGAAATAAACAGCGAAGAAGATGAGAAACCCGCTATGAAACCTGTTTATGCAATGACATGTATGGCATGTGTATGCAATGATTTCAAGGACCTTATTGGATTTAAGCTCTTTTAAACAAAGCAAAAATCAAAACCTTTTATTAGCAAGTTTTTAAAGAAACAAAAGATTACACAAGGATAAACATTGAAAGGAAATTCCTAGTTCTCCCATGGGCGCTTCCTCTTGGTGTTGAGGTAGGTGTTGAGGTTCCTCTCTTCATGAAGTTGTTTTGTTAATTCCAGCACCTTCTTCTCACTTGCATAGAATTGAGCCTCAAAAGTATCCCGTTCTTCCTTGAGTTGGATCCAAGAATTTTGGAACTCTTCGAAGTTGGTTGGCATATTAGGATGGAGAATAATATGGGACTCACCCCCTTGAACAATAGGTTCTAATATCATAGGTAAGATGGAATCGTATGGAATCATAAGACTTTGGGCTCGAGCTCTCACCCATTTGAGGTAAGGTTCCAAAGGGATGGAGTTCTTACGCCCCAAAGTCATACTATCAGTCTTATTAACAATGCCCTAAGAGCGGATGAACCTCTAACGATAATTATGCAAATCATCTGAGTAGTTGAACACAATACCCTGGATGAGCATATCCGGTGGACCATCTCTCTGTGCATAGCCAAACTGACGTAGTGCTAAAGAAGGATTGTATGTGATGCCTCCCCTAATGCCCAGGAATGACACATTAGGAAATTCTCCGCAGCGATCAATAAAAGAAATGTCCTCTTGAATGTCGGAGTGAGAGAGACATTAATCTTTGACTCCACCTTAAGCCTAAATCATTTTGCATTACTGACCGAGGAAGGCGCGAAATAAACCACCTATATAGCAGAGGGGTGCAACACATGAGAGTTTCTCGCTTCTTCAGAGTACGAGTATGGAGAGAATGTAGGATATCCACGAGTAATGTAGGAACCAGATTGTGATCAAGAAAGATGTTGATGGCATTCACATCTATAAGTTGATCTGAATTAGGAAACATGACCAACCCATAGATCAAGAGGGCTAATACATCTTCTAAGGCATAATATCTCATAGCATCCAGGAAAATCTGAGCTTTCTTCATCAGGAAATTTGCAAGGAGACCCTTAACTCCACTTCTTTTTTCCCAATTGGCCTCAATGTCAGATGGTTTCAAGTGTAAATCTATGGAAACATTTTCAGAAGCTGGGTCTTGTTCTAAACTAGTGAAAGGTACTCTCTCCAATATAGGTAAACCAAGTAACTTAGAGAATTATTCCAGCGTAGGCACCAGTTGATAATCGGGGAATGTGAAGAAATGGTGCTTAGGGTCGAAGAATTGGAATAAGACCCTCATCAAACCTTCGTCAAACCCGGTGGTAACCAAACTGAGCAAGTGACCATGTCTTTTGTGGAATGATGAGTCCTCGGAGACTTTCAAGACTAATTCCTTGAGCTTAGGAGGAACTTCTGTGAAGTGAATCCAGATGGTTTTTCTGCGACTTGAATTCATATCCTACAAAACAACCAAGAGGTAAATCCAACAGGTCCTTGAAATGATTAGTATGTATGAATGTCATGATGTTTATGATGTCATGATTATGCTAAAAATCACAGATAAACACAAGCAAATCATACAATAGGCCTTAGGTTCAAAGGATTGCATGAGTTTTTAAGGTATGTACCCTCTTGAATGTTCAGTTGGCTCAACCTATCCTATTAATAGTAACCGGGTTTTTAGGAGCCTCAATATCACTGACCTTCCCTTCAGAAATTGTTTCAGCTCCGCACCGAATTATTGCGGCCAAAAAATCCTGAAAGTCCAGCCTCAATGAGTGTAGTATCGAGTATGAACCAATCTTCTGTCGGAACCAAATCCAGTTATCTCACTACTTCCTAATGGCTAGGATGATTCAATTAAAGGTTCTAAAGGTCAGTTAACGCATAGTGACACTATGAGGAAGCCTAATGTTATCCTTAAATTACTCAAGGAACATTAGTACAATCCAAAGTATCGCGCTAACGTAGCCACCACTTTGTTTGTATTGGTCTACACCGTACAACCTCCATGATTTATTGCTACTTACCAAATACGGTGCCCCAGATCCGGGTGTAGGATCTTTACAAGAATACCCCAACAAGCTCTCAAAGATAAAGCAGTCAAAGCAAACAAAGAAATCAAATTTAAAATGATCTAGACCCTAAGATAAACCCCACTTTATATGTTATTCCCCAGCAGAGTCGCCAGTTCTGTGATATGGTGGCAGAACCGACTGTTTAATATTGGTTTACATTTTTTGTTTGCAAATGTCGCGGTAAGCAAGAGTCACCACCGACATTTATTTTATACAAATTAAGGAAAGGGTGAAAATAACATAAAAAGACATTTTTTTTGAGATTCCTGAGTATGAGGGGTAGATTATGGAAAGGAAAGGTGTTAGCACCCTTTCCATCCATGGTTTTCAATGGGCTCTTAGGTACTTGCTCATTTTTTAAATTGCTTGTGTTTGTGTGTTTTGAAAAGCTTTGAAAAATGCCTTAGTGCGACGATTCACTTTATGGTAACTCTTATATCAGTCCTCAAGAGTGTGATAAAGTGTTTTGAAAACTTTTGTTGGAAAAGTATTTTAAAGTGTAGTGTGCAAATGTATTTGAGCAAGTACCTAACAGTTATCTACCTACTCGAAAAAAAGATTGTTTTTTTCCTCCTACCCTTTAGACCGTGTTATCCTACTATTAGTGAGTAGGTAAACCTAGTCGTTGGATGTTGAGGGACTATCAAAAGGGACGTTTATGGTCATTGAAGGCAACATGTAAGGATACCTTAGCATTTCGAAGGGACTATCATCATAAGATCATTTCTCGCAGGCAACTCGAGGGACATTTTAGGGACTATGATCTTTATGATGATTATAAAGTGAGGTTCTTTGCTAAGAGTATCCCTATGCTCGAGGGACATGACCATTGTTTCCGAAGGCAACCAAGTGAGGTAATACCCTAGGGGTGCAAGTGTGCAAAAGTGTGCTTTTTCAGATATATCTTATCTTGCGCAATTAGGGTTATCTAGGTTCAATTAATCATTATCTTTCAGGAAACCCTATTAAACATTCATCTAAACAGTTTATCGAGCGGGAAAATAAATGGAGGAAAGATAAAGTTCCTAACTACTACAAGGCTTTGGTGCAACTACATAATTAATGACTGAAAAGAAAAAATGCGGAATTGAAAAACCCTAATTAAGCTATTACAAACCGGACGCATTCACATCAATAGTAAAAATTAATCGTATGGAAAAAGTAATTACGCGCGAGAATTATCTGGATAAAAGTTCAAAAGCCCTAGAAATCTATTTTGATTGTTAAAAATATTTTTTTGGGATTTTATGAAAAAAGATTTGAAGTTTAAACCTAATTTTTCTAATTAATTTTAACTAATGAAACACAAATTAAAGTTAATTAAAATAATTAATTTGCAAAGAATTTATTTATTAAAAATAAAGACTAAATCCTATTTTTTGTGATTTTTTATTTTTGTGATTTTAATAAAAAAAACATTTATTTGTTTTGAAATAATTAGAACAAAAAAAGAAATTAAATAAAAAATAATAGAAGAGGTGAAAAGAAATGAGCCTGAGGGGGTATGAACCCAAATGGAGGGTGGCATGTGCCGGGAGTGTCTATCATGGGGAGATTCATTAGAAGTGTTAGATCTGACCACTGATTGATCCAAGTGTGATGATCAGGAGGTATACAGTGAGCACGCTTGTGATGATAGCATAGAATCTGCAATGAAATATTGAGAAAATAGAAAATGTTGGAGGCAGGGGTCGAACCCCTGACTTCCCACACACAACGCTTTAACACCCTTCCTGCTTGCCACTGGGCCACTTGGTCTTTTGTTAATATAAGTAAAAAATATATAATATATTTAATAATGGTTAGTGGCTGTAACAAAATGCGCTCCAAGTTCAAACTACCCAACTAGGCTTTGACACGCAGTCATCTTCCCACAGGGGTTGTCATTTTAGGTTCAAGACTTTTACCCACGGGAATATATTGTAGCTATAAACCTGCATATCTCAAAAATTATAATCACACAATAAAAATGAATCATGATCAAACCTTGATCAAATTATGGATACTACTTCAAAATGTTGATGTTGACCAAAATTTTTGAAGTTTGACTGTATTTGGGCCACAATTGACTTTTGACCTAGTATAGTTGATTTTCAGGCATTTGAGCAGTTAACTGTGAAAAATTGTTGTACAAGGCATGAAACTTGGCATGGATGATCTTTAGAATATATTAGGACAATGGAGACCATTTGGGACCCTTGGGACTCTACCATCTTGCTTGAAATTGAAACCCTAGTTTGAGGCTTATTGTCTTAAGAGGAGGATTTGTCTGGTCAATCCTTAGTCAACCTTGAGCACTTGAAGATCTTTGGAGGCATGTCTTGAATGAAATGAGAGGGCAAATTTTAGGGTACAACACTGTCTACTGGAAAAAGTATCAGAAATAAATATTTGGATGATTTAAACTGATCCAACAGATGTCTTATGTCGTCTTTAACTGGAAAAGAATCAGAATAAATCTTTAGTCGATTTAAGTTGAATCAGAAAAAGTGTCTACTGGAAAAGTATTAGAAATAAATATTTGCTTGATTTAACCTGAACCAGCAGATGTCTTGTGTTGTCTTTAACTGGGAAAGAATGAGAATAAATCTTTAGTCGATTTGAACTGAACCAGAAAAAAAGTGTCTACTGGAAAATTTATCAGAAATAAATCTTTGGTTGATTTAAACTGAACCAGTGAATGTCTGAAGGGAGTGTTCATCATGTAGATATTTTCCCTTTTTTGTTTAGGGAATGACCTACAATCTGTTTTGAGGATTTATTGATTATATTAGTTTGTCGATTGATCTTTCTTGAAAAGGTAAAGAGTTATTTGTATCCAAGGTCATATTGTATGAAATGCATTGCGTAATGATGTTATCAAAATAAATGAGATTGTGCCACATGCATTTCGTATGCATATGCTATAAATGTAAAATGTTGTTGAAATGTATTTGTAAGCCCGTGCAGTATTTTTTTGGGAAAATAAATCCTTGACTATTGTTGGGGATGAAGAGCATTTGTATCTTCACTCTTGTCTAGAATGCTTCCGTTGGGGATTCCTGCTCACTTGTTTGAGGAAACTCTACAGGGGATGTTGATTTATGTTTTGGGAGTAAATTTTAGGAACCTTGGTCGTCTGTTGCTTTACTGGGGAATTTATTTCTTATATACCCTAATTGGGGATAAAAGAGATGGTTAAACTTCCGACTCGTTTGAGGAAGATAATTCTTATATACCCTGACTGGGGATAAAAGAGATGGACAATCTCCTAACTTGTCTAGGGAGGATAAAGTTAACTGGTATCTAGTCGGATTCCAAACTTTGCAGCAACTTTCTGGGGATAGTGGCAATTTTACTAGGGAGAAGAATTTTCTCAGTGATTTTGTAGTGATCTAAGGAATAGACTTGAGTTGGGGAATTTGTAGTCTGTTGGGGAAATAAACCCTGTTGGGGAAATAAACCCTTGTTGATAGAGAAGTGCTCTGCTGAGGAAACTAACCCTCTTGGGGAAATTGAATTTGCTAAAGAGAAAAAAAACTCTGCATGGTCTCTTTCTTCAGTTTTGGTGGAACAAACTCAGCTGGGGAAGAGAATTTCCATGAATTGTACTGATTGGGACTCTGTGGGGAGATTTAATGGGGAGGAGATTATACTACTTTATTTGTTGGAGTGATCTTCCGGGGAGATTGTTGGGAATGTACCCTTATTTGTGAAGACTATTTTGTGGGGATAATCTTATAGAGGTGGCTCTGGCAACTTCACGAGGATAACCTTATGAAAGGGATTTTGTGGGGATTTATGGACAACTTGAGTGTCATCCTAACTCCTAGAGTTTTAAATAAATGTTTATTCTTGTTCTTATTTATTTGTTAACAGTTAATCATGGTCATATGCATATGCTCATTCAATTTTAGTCATTGGACGTTTTTGCAAGCAAAACAAAAAAAAAACAAAAAGTTTGGACTTTAAAGTATATTTGTATTGATAATTTGCTTATAAACAGGCGAGTTTGTACAAAGAGACGGAAATCCTTGTAAGAGGAAGTCATCGTGAAATGAAAGAGTACAAAGTGAAAACAAAATGTATAGCCACGTGGAAGTGATTTCATTGGGTTCCAACTCTGTCATTGCCCATATGTCTTCGAACATCTCGTCCTTTTCCATCAGAAGAAGTTGGTTGAAACATTTGAAATTTTAACCTTGGTAATAAATCTGGTTGTAGTGATCCAACGGGACATAGTCATACGCTTTTAATCTCTAACTTTTGCCTGGACTTCCCTTTCGGGTTATCAGTCCACCAGGATACCCTTTTTTGCCAAAGTCGCCTTTTCAGTTTTTCGACTTGCCGGTGTACATTCTTTTGTATATATCCCTTACCTTTTCCCGCAACCTTTTAGTTTGACGGGATTCCCTTATTTTTTCCTAGGTATGTCAACCTAGCAGGTCATTCTTATGCGTAGTATTTTATGACTATTTCTGTGTTCACAGGGTGCGGGAAATCTTTGTCATCTATAGTGGTTAGCATCATAGCGCTGCCCGAGAATACTTTCTTGACTACAAATGGCCCTTCATAGGTGGGAGTCTATTTTCCCCTGCGACCGCCTTGTGGTAAAATGATGCGCTTTATTACCAAGTCGCCAGTCTAGTATACCCGATGTTTGATCTTTTTTTCGAAAGCTTTGATCATACGATTCTGGTACATCTGACCATGACAAACAGCCGCCAGCCTCTTTTTGTCAATCAAATACAACTGATCCAACCTTGTTTGTATCCATTCGTCTACGTCTAAATCTTCTTCTTTTATAATCCTTAGAGAATGGATTTGAACTTCGACGGGAAAAATAACTTCCATTCCATAGACCAAAGAGAAAGGGGTTACCCCAGTTGATGTTTGTGCTGAAGTACGATAGCCATGAAGAGAAAATGGTAGCATCTCATGCCAGTCTTTGTAGGTCACCACCATATTTTGCATAATCTTTATATTCTTGTTAGCAGCTTCCACTTTGCCATTCATCTTAGGTCTGTATGGAGAAGAGTTGTGATGCTTGATCTTGAACTGCATGCAGAGTTCAGTGATCATGGCATTGTTGAGATTGGTACCATTGTCAGTGATGATCCTCTCAGGAATTCCATACCAACAGATGAGGTTATTCTTGATGAACCGGGATACGACGTTCTTGGTAACTGAGGCAAATGAAGATGCTTCAACCCACTTGGTAAAGTAATCAATGGCGACAAGAATGAAACGATGTCCATTAGATGCAATAGGCTTGGTTTCCCCGATCATATCAATGCCCCACATTGTAAAAGGACAAGGAGCAGTCATGACATTCAAGGGAATTGGAGGCAGGTGAACCTTATCAGCATAAATTTGGCACTTATGGCAAGTCCCCGAGTGGTGGTGACAATCAGTTTCCATAGTCGACCAAAAGTAGCTAGCTCTCAAAATCTTCTTGGCCATAGTGTGTCTGCTAGAATGAGTACCAAATATACCTTCATACATATCCTCCATGATCTTCTCTGCTTCCTTCTTGTCCATACAACAGAGCAGAATTGAATCATGGTTGCGCTTGTATAACATCCCATTGCTCAGGAAGAAATTAGTTGAGAACCTTCGCAAGAATTTATTTTCGTTGACTGACTCCCCTTCAGGATACTCATGAGCTTCGAGATATCTTTTCACCTCATGAAGCCAAGGCTTATCCTCTACAACATCAGTGTCAATCTCATAGCAGTGTGCTGGTTTATCAAATCTTTTGACAGTAATTCGGGGATCTTTGTTGTCCAATTTGACCTTGAACATGGATGACATGGTAGCTAGGGCATCAACCAACTTATTTTCTTCCCTTGGAATGTATTCAAAGGTAACCTCTTCAAAGTACGGAATCAAGGTTAGCACAAGCTCTTTGTAAGGGATAAGATTTGGATGTTTTATATCCCACTCTCCTTTAACATGACTGATGACCAAAGTTGAGTCTCCATATACACTTAAGAATTTAATTCTTAAGTCAATAGTAGCTTTAAGACCCAGGATGCACGCTTCATACTCGGCCATATTGTTGGTACAGTCGAAGCAAAGTCTGGCAGTAAAAGGCGTATATCAACCTTCGAGGGAAATGATCACAACACCAATTCTGTTACGAAGTGCGTTGGAAGCTCCATCAAAAACCATAGTCCATCGGGATCCTTGCTCAGGTCCTTCATACAGTCTGGGCTTTTCACAATCCGTAATCAGCATGATATTCTCGTCCGAGAATTCAAAGTTCATAAATTGGTAGTCATCTATAGCTAGATGTGACAAATGATCTACCAACATACTTCCTTTGATTGCTTTTTGTATAGTATACTGGATATCGTATTCAGTTAAGATCTTTGCCATCGAGATTTCCTTCTGGAGAGAGCTGGTTTCTTAAAGATATACTTGATGGGATCTATCGTAGAGGTCAATAGAGTGGTATCAGTCAACATATACTGTTTTAGTCAGAGAGAAGCCCATGCCAAAGCACAACAAGTTTCCTCGAGCAGTGAATATCTTATTTCACAGTCGGTAAACTTTTTGCTAAGGTAGTATATTGCATGCTCTTTTCGACCAGACTCGTCATGCTGCTCCAACATACACCCCATTAATTATCTAACATGGTTAAGTACATGATCAGAGGTCTTTCTTCAACTGGTCGCATCAGAATTGGAGGTCCTTTCAAATACTCTTTGATCTTGTCAAAATAAATTTTCCAGTCGTCATTCCATCTTACCACTTGATCTTTCTTCAGCAGCTTGAAGAGTGGCTCACAAGTAGCAGTCATGTGAGAATTGAATCTGGAAATGTAGTTAAGTCGTCCTAAAAAACTTCTAACCTCCTTCTCGGTACAAGGAGATGGAATTTCTTGGATAGCTTTGACTTTCGAAGGATCGACCTCAATTCCTTTGCCGCCGACGGCGAAGCCTAGGAGCTTTTCAGACCTTACCCCAAAGGTGCATTTGTTGGGATTCAACCTCAGCTTGTACTTCTTCAGCCTTTAAAACAACTTGTGCAGATGATCAATGTGTTCCTCCTCAGTTTGGGACCTTGCTATCATGTCATCAACATAGACTTCTATCTCATGATGAATCATGTCATGAAATAAAGCCACCATAGCTCGTTGATAATTTGCGCTTGCATTATTCAACCCAAAAGGCATGACCTTATAACAGAAGATGCCCCATTGTGTGACAAAGGTAGTTTTCTCCATGTCTTCAAGCGCTATTTTGATTTGGTTGTACCCGGAGAAACCATCCATGAAAGAAAATACCGTATGCTGAGCACTGTTGTCAACTAAGACATCAATATGCGGTAGTGGGAAGTCGTCTTTGGGGCTTTCCCTATTTAAATCCTTGTAGTCTATACACATACGGACCTTACCGTCTTTCTTTGACACTGGAACAACATTTGTAACCCATTCGGGATACGACGTCACTGCCAAGAAACCTGTATTGAACTGTTTCATTACCTCAGCCTTGATTTTCTCTTACATATCTGGGCGCATACGACGAACCTTTTGTTTGATCGGAGAACAACCTTCTTTCATTGGTAGTTGATGAACCACGATATCAATATCAAGCCCTGAAATTTCTTTATATGACCAAGTGAATACCTCAACATAGTCATGCAACATTTGAACCAATCTGCTCTTAACATTTTCTCCCAAGTTGGCGTCGACGTTGACTTCTTTCTTATCTGCCACAGTACCCAAGTTTATCACTTCGACTGGTTCTTCGTACGGTTGGATATCCTTTTCCTCTTGTATTAGGAGTCTGTCGAGTTCTCCAGGTATCTCATAATCTTCTTCACCTTCGTCTTCGGCTTGATAGATTTGATTTTTGAAATCATAAACGACAATAGCAGGATTATTGTCAATGAGATCCAGAGTGGATGTAGATCTGCAAATGTGTGTGTGTGTGTGTGTGTGCATGTAAGGTCATGTGGCTATTTGAAAATGCAGTAAAGTAAAAGAAAGACAAGGAGCACAAAATTTGAATGCAAAATCGTCCAATATTTTCATTAAATGAGCATATGATATATGAAATGACAATCCTTGACAAATGGACCATGGTGCCCTGGGAAAGGCACATGGTTCAAAGTCATTATTTTAAACATAAATTATACAGAAAAACTTCTTAAAGCAATAAAAATAGGAAATAGCAATTACTCCTGACTGAAGGAGATTGAGATGAAGTCTTTGGTCTTCCAGTTGTTGAGTATGCCATCAACAGCTGAGAATATCCAATCGTCCAAGTCACCATTAATATCAGTGTCCTCCAGAGCATTGACTTCATTGTTGCTAATATGGAGAGGTGTCCACCTGCACGAGCACGTCGAACCTCTTTTTGGGATTTTGAAGTAAAACCCAACCAAAATTTGTCGGATTTGTAGGGAATATCAAGAATTTTTCCCCAGATAGTGCAACCTCCATCTTCTACAACAGCTCGAGGTGATCCTAATAGGAGTATTGAAAATTATAATTATGGAAACATCTTGAGGTATACTTTCAGGTAAACTCTTCATGGACGGAGTTTTCTCGAACATAATTTCATGGCTGTCAATCAGGCATTGGATACCTTTCTTCAGCCACATACAACCATTAGTTTTGGAAGCACAATGGTAACAATTTTTAAGGCAGCCAGGAAATAAACTGTCTCTCAGCAAATTCTTCTTAACGGTCAATAATGGAGTAGTCAAATCATCAACGATGGAGTCAAAGGAGGCGTTATCAATAGCATTGACACCTTTACCATGACTGGGCATTGGAGCAGTAATGACATTAGGGGTTTATGGAGGGTCAAACTCGATCACCTTGTTATCAATCAAATCTTATTCTTCAACACCCAATAGTTGTTGGTGTCATGGACGAGACTATTTGAATGATAGGCGCATTTCACATTCAGGTTATATTCGGGAGAGGCGTATTGGGATTTGGAGGAGGGTCTCGCAGCATTACCAAATATGCCTTCAACAGATGTTGTAAAGCTTGAGACAGTGGCATATTGATTCTAGTGAATTGCCTCCTTGGGACACCAGGCCTTTGTTGATTGTTTTATTGTTGTGGTTGTTGAAGTGGGGTTGGATTTTAAATCAATACAGCTCCTACCGACTGATGACGATTGTTCTTGACACGACTCCTTTGTCTATAAATAACATTAGTCTATTTCTTTCCAATGAATGGTTTCTTCACAGTACTAGAGGATGCATACATCTGAATGTTCTCGCTTTTAATTCCAATTTCAACTTATGCACTAGTCATAAATAACTCAGTAAACCCTGACGAAGAACTCCCAATCAACATATTAAAGAATGGACCAGTCAAGGTGCCCATGAACATATCCACTAATTCCATGTCAGTCAAAGGGGGTTGCACCCTTACAGCCAGGTCCCTCCACTTTTGAGCATACTCATTAGAGCCTTCATTTGAACCCATAGTCATATTTTGTAATTGCACACGAATTGGCGCAAGGTCAGCATTGTATTGGTATTGTTTGTAGAAGGCATAAGCTAGATCTTCCCATGTGTGGATATTAGTCCCCTCGAGTTGATAGAACCAATCATACTTGGACAAGAGACCCTATCATACTTGGTGAAGACATGGACCTTGAACTTGTGGAGAATGACCACCCCAGGGACTAGACCTATGTCTCCAAAGTACAAACCAGACATTGTTTGGATCTCTACAGCCTTAAGTCGGTCTTCCAGCTGTTTGTATTTCTCATCTGCCGGTGGATACTGCTCTTCGGAATAGTCTTTGTCCTCAGTAATCTGGTTATTTCCACCCCTAGCTCTGGTGCTTCTAACTTCCTCTTCTTGATTGTCTTCGGCCTTAGAAGAAGCCTCTTCTATTTAAGCCAGTCGGGAGGGCCCCTTGAACCTTCTTCCCATGTTGAGAATAACAGCCTGTTTCTTGGTCTTCTTTTTGGTGGCAAGAAGTGCCATCATTTCTTGTTGACCTTTGGCTAGGTTGAAGAGAGTCTCTTGGAACTATGTGTGTTGAGTTTTGCAGATATTTGACGGTTTACTCTAGAGCCATCTTATACTGAAATAAACAGTAGAAAGATGAGGAGACATGTATCAAAAAACCTGCTTATGATATGATGCATGCTATGTGGATGCAATGTTTTCAAGAACCTCAAGAGATTTAAATTTTCTAGCCAAAGAGGAAACAAACACAACAATTGCATTAATAAATTCAAGAGTTACAATTTCCCCTTAGGCTTAAAATGAGTAAAGCAAAAAGGTCTCAAAGAGACAACAAAATGAACTCCTAAAACAAAAAGCTTAAGTCTCCCACGGGCGCTTCCTCTTTGGTGCAATGTACGCATTCAGGCTTTGCTCCTCGTGAAGTTTCCTTGTGAACTCCAACACTTTCTTCTCTCTTGCGTAGAATCGAGCTTCAAAGGTGTCTTGTTCCCCCTTGAGTTGAATCCACGATCTCTGTAATTCCTTAAATTCGGTAGGCATGTTAGGATGGAGAATGGTATAAGGAATATCTCCCTCGGTAACAGGCTCCACAACTATTGGTAGGGTGGCGGGATATGGCATCATGAGATTTTAAGCGTGAGCCCGCACCCATTTGAGATAAGGCTCCAAATTGATGGAGTTCTTATGCCCTAAAGTCTTTCTATCAACCTTGTTTATCATGCCCCAAGCTCGAACAAACCTTTGACGGTAACTTTGGATATCATTCTCATAATCGAATATAATACCATGGATAAGTGCATCATGAGGACCATCTCTTCGAGCATAACCAAATTGTCGTAGATCTAGAGAAGGGTTATAAGTAATACCTCCCCTAATTCCCAAGAGTTGAACATTAGGGAACTCCCCACAACGGTCAATGATAGTAATGTCCTCTTGAGATCGAGAGCACCAATGGATATCTTCATGAGAAAGTAACATTATTCTTTGCGACCAATTCAGACCTTGTTCATTCTTCAAAATTGATCGGGGAAGATGTGAAATAAACCACATAGATAGAAACGATATGCAACACATAAGAGCTCCTCTCTTCCTCATGGTGCAAGCATGAAGAGTATGCAAAATGTCTCAGAGTAAAGTAGGCACAGAGTTATGAGAAAGGAAAATTTTGACAGCATTCACATCTATGAGTTGGTCATGGTTAGGGAATAGTACTAACCCATAGTTTATAAGAGCCAAGACTTCTTCAAAAGCTTGCAAATCCATATCCTCCCAAAACAGTCGAGCCTTCTCTAACAGAAACTTAGCTAGAAATCCCTTGACTTCACTCCTTGTTTCCCAATTATCTACAATGTCAGACCTCTTCAAATGTAAAGCCTTGGCAATAACTTCAAGTGTTGGAGCTTCCTCTAAACTAATGAAGGGCACTTGATCAAGAATAGGTAATCCTAATAGTTGAGAGAACTCTTCCATTATGGGCACCAATTGATAATCGAGAAAGGTGAAACACTGATGTTTAGGATCAAAGAATTGAAAGAGCACACACATCATTTCTTCTTTAAAGCTAGAGGTAACCAGATTGAGAAGTTAACCATGTCTTTTGGTGAACTTAGAATTCTCAGGAACCCTTGATGCTAACTCTTGGAGTTGAGGAGGCACTTTTACAAAGCTGATTCAAATGGTATTTCTGCGAGTGGAATCCATATCCTACAAAACAGAGCAAAGATAAATCCCTAGGTCCTTGAAATGATCAATGAAAATGCTATGGCATGATGTCATGATGTTTATGAACAAATAATCACACAAAAACAAAGAACACAAGGCCTTAGGTTTAGGCTTCCATGGGGTTTATAGGTAAGTACCCTCTAGAAGTTTAGTTGGTTCAACCTATCCTAACAAAAGTAACTGGGTTCTAAAGAATCTCAATATCACTGATCTTTCTTCATCAAGCATTGTTTCAGCACAAGTAATATTTTTCCGCAACCGAAATATCCCAAAAGTCCGATCTCAATGAGTGTAGTATCGAGTATAAACCAACTTCAGTCTTGTACCAAATCCAGTTATCTCACTACTTTCTAATGGATAAGTTGTTCAACTAAGGTTCTATGGTTAGTTAGTGCTTCATTGCACCATACAGCGGCCTCGTATTCTCCTCGATTTAACTCATGGGACACCGATACCCATAAATGTGTTGCACTAATGTAGCTATCGCTTCAACCTTATCGGTCTACGCCATACAGTTTCCACGATCTATTGCTACTTACCTAATATGCCCCTATATCCGAGTATAGGATCTATACAAGAAATAAACCCAAGCATAACCCACAAATGAAAAGAAAACAAGGCAAACAAATAAAGCTAATAAAGGTGATATAGCTCTTAAAGTAACCCCACTTTTATTTTTTGTCCCCAGCAGAGTCGCCAATTCTGTAATACTGTGGGAGAACTGACTTGGGTGTTTTGTGTTTTATCGCAAGTGTTGTGGATAGCAAGAGTTGCCACCGAATTTTCTTTTATCCAATAAAGGAAAGGGTGAAAAGAACAGGAAATACCTTTTGAGATATTTTCTTGAGTTCGGGGGTAGGTTATGAAAAGGGAAGGTGTTAGCACCCTTTTCATACGTAGTTATCTACGGGCTCTTAATTTCTTGATCACTTTGAAATGCTTTGTGTTTGTGTAAGTTTGAAAAATGTTTTGGAGATGTTGTGAAAATGGTAATTTTGTAATGATTCTCACATCGTTGAGAATTTATACAAAATGTTTTGTTTAGAAATATTTTGAAAACGCCTTAGTACGACAAACTTTGTAATGATTCTCGTATCATTGAGAATGTATACAAAGTATTGGTTTTGAAAATATTTGTTTGAAAAGATGTTTGTTTTTGAAAGTGTGAGGTGTGGAAATGATTTTGTTCATGAGCAAGCAATTACGAGTAATCTACCTACTCAAAAAGTCTTTGTTCTTTTCCTCCTCCTTTAGATAGTGCTATTTTACCATTGATTGGTAGGGAGCCTTATCATTGGATGTGAGGGACAGGCGTGGGTCATCGTATAGTCATAGAAGGCAACTTGTATGATATTTTAAAAATTGTCGTAAGGGACTAAGATCATTTACCGAAGGCAACATTGAAGGGTCATCAAGGGACTATGATCTTTTAATCGAGGGTCTTTGCTAAAACATCCCACGTTCGAGGGACATGACTGTTTATATCCAAGGCAACAAGTGTGGGTTACCCTAGAGGTGCAAGTGTGTAAGGTGTTTGATTTCAAATATTATATCTTTGAATTAGGGTTTTACTAATTTTGATTTTAAGTCTTGTCATGGAAACCTTAATTACTAGCAATAATAAGGAAAGCGATAAATTGTGGAATTTGAATGTCCTACGCTATTAATGGTGGTACAAGTTTATGAATAGGGGGAAGAAAGCAATAAAATCCCTAATTATCTATTACAAACCTTATACATGAATAATGATAGAATGTACAAAATGTAAAGATGAAGAAGAAATTGTCTTTGTAGGGCTTTTGATAGAAAAAGGTTTAATAATTTGATCTAATTAAACTAATTAATTTTAATTACAAAAGAAGTTAATTAATTTTTAAAAAAACCTAAAATCTAGGTCAATTGAATTTAAGAAGAAAACAAAATCTAAGTCTAAGTAATTTGTTTAGAAAATAATTTGAATGTTAGTATTAATTTGGAAAATATTTTATAAAAGAAAATAATAGAATTTTATTTAATAAAAATTAAATAAAATACTTAAGTGTAATTATTTAAGAAGAATATATGTTTTTTGTGTTTTTTTAGTTTTAATAAAATAAATAGGTAAATAAAAAAATGAAAATATATAATAAATAGGCTGGGTGTTTACAAGTAAAAAGGGTGGTAAACAGGGTTAGGCCCAAAAATGAATTTGTTTGGAATCAGAAAATAAATAAATAAAAGTTATATGGGCCTGCGTGTGTGTGATCAAAAAGGGGGCGAGAGTTCAAAAAAACAATTTAGGCCCAGAGTAGAGTCCAACGCCTGTTTTGGATCATGTGGGGATGACTTTCTGAGGTACACTATGCGCTTGTTTTGTGGTGTGTTGGATGAGATGCTTGATTGATCTGATGGTGAAGGAATGAGGGTGTATGAAGCGCGTGTTGAGCTTGTATACACTGAATCTGTAAGGAAAATATGAAAAAAACATAAAAGGGTACCACTGGGGCTCGAACCCAGGTCCCTGTGGGTCAATGTCTTACGCGCGCGTTTCTTCTGCCACTAGGGTGGCTGTTTCATCCGTGTATAAAACAACTTGCACTAAATATAAAATAAAATTGTTCCTAATATTTTGAACTTCATCTTCAACCTTGCGCGCGTATCAGAAGCAACAACACCATTATTCAAATTTTTGCCAAATCCTCATTTTTCAACCAAATTAAAAAATGTAAACATGAAACTTGCTTGAAATTTCACCACGAATCCAACCATATAAATTTCATAATCTATAAATCAAAAATGAATTAGAATTTTTCTGGTACCAAATAAAAACCTAAATTTTTCAGAAAGTTCAAACTCAAAATTCGCATCACTCAGGCAACATAAATGAAAACTAAAGGCATGGTTAGCTTCAGGGCTATGATGTCTACATTTTTCATTCACAAAGTAACCATTAGTGATGCTTGTAGAGAGAGTTCAAAGTTGAGAAAACTTACCTCAAAACTGGAAATCGTGTATGGAGTTTGAGCACCCCCTGGAAGTGTGGTGATGATCTGGATAGCTTCACTGGACTCCTAGGAAACTAGTGCAACTCTTACATTATGCTGAAAGTGGCTGAATCTTCCTATAGAAGTAAATGTGCAAAGTTGAGGAGGAGGTGTTACAGAAGTGGTTCAGGCATTTGTATTACTTCTATATGGTGTATTGATGATGTTTGAATGATTGAAATGGAAAACACATGATTGGTTTGTGTATTTGGAATTCAAAGTCAGAAATGGCAATTATGGAGTGTTTGGTGCAATTTCTGATTTCAGGGAGTTTGGGGGAGTTTCAAGGCTTGTGAATTCGTGTGTTAGGTTGCAAATTACCTTTCTATTTATAGAGGAAAGGTTTGGAAGCTTGAAACAATCAGAATCAAAAGTTCACATGTTATGGTTATGTGACTTGATTTTGAAGCAAGCTTGACAAACTTTGTTCCAATGCATAGTACAAGGGCTTGTAGGGTTGCTAGAGTCTTTAAACAAGTTAATTTTGAGCATACATGTTGAGTGTGATAAAAAAAACAAGTTAGAGGCTCAAGACAAGTTGACTTTGTGATTAAAGTCACTTTTCCAAAATGGAAGTGTGAAGTTTGTTTCATTAATGGAATGATCACTTAGACAATGGCTCAAGCTCTTGGATCATAGCTAAATTAGTTGTGTAAACATATGATTATGGATAGATTTGAAAGTAAAGAGTCCAGCAAAGCAAGATTATGTAGCATAGTTATGAGATTTGGTCAAGTGTTCTTCATGAAAATGCCCTAAATTTCAAGAATGGATGCCCAACTTCTTCTCTTCGATTCTATTAGCTAAATAATGATCTCTTTAGGTTCTTTGACATTTTGGAATGCTTGGAATATTGTATAAAACCTTCATGTTGACAACTTTGGCTAAATCAAACTGGAACTTGGTGAAAATTAGCCAAGAAGTTAGTACAAAAATCTACCTAAACTTGCTAAAATTTTCACTAAGTGTTTTATGGAAAATGTCATAACTTTATGAGCTTATATCTTCAAATATAAGATTTTTTTGGACATCAACCCTAAGGGACAAAGTTGTAGAATTGATCAAGATCTAAAAATTTCATGTTGAAAGTTTTCCTTGAATTATCTTGCATCTTGGTGAAAAATTGTCATGAAGTAGTGAAATTATCAAGGTTAAAAACACTTAGAATTTTTCCAAGTATTGAAAACTTTGACTTTTTGTGGACTTTCTTGAATTTATTGATTCATGTTGATCAATTTTGACATTTTTGAATGTATTGATGAATTTTGATCTTTGGAATTCAAAGTTGACCAAAAAGTCAAAGTTCGACTTTTTGTGTATCAGTTGACTTTTCATCAATTGATCCAAATTTCAACTATCAATCAATTGATCTTGAGAAATGATTTGAGACATGAAACTAGGTCAAGGTATTGTGTTTTAATCCTTAATTTCATGCTTCAAGCCATTAGATCATGTACTAGGTCAAAAGTCAATGTGAGTCATTCTCAGTCAAAACCCTAATTTTGACAATTTTGCCCCTTTGATGATTTGAGTGCTTTTCTTGAGGCATTATGATCAACCCTTGATTAATTTATGAATATAACCTCAAAATGTTTATGTTGGCCAAAAACCATGAAGTTTGACTGTATTTTGACCACAGTTGACTTTTTATCCAATACAGTTGATTTTCAGTCATCTGAGCAATTGATTGAGCTAATTTATGATGCAAGACTTGAAACTTGGTATGATAAATCTTGGATACCTATAATGAATAATGAAAGTCATTTGAGGCATCAAAAGTCCAATTTTTCTTGAGAAAACCAAAACCCTAGTTTAGAGGCTCAATGCTTAGGAGGTGAGCTTGTCTGATCAACTCTTGAAACTTCTTGAGCATTTGAGATCTTTGGTGAGAAATGTCTTGAGAAAAGAGAGAGAAAATTTTGGGGTACAACACACGTGTGAGGGAAAAATAGTCCAACAAAGTATAAAACAACATCTTGACAACACGAGCCCACCCGGAGAAATCCTAGTAATATTGCATACGGTTTATCACTAGAGGGGTGTTTACCGATGTGATGTAGCCTACATGACATCACACCCTCGCCATACCAAGAACACATATGCTTTAGATACCATGCCTGAATGGAAACGCCTTTTCAGACCCATTCAGGAATGCAACATAATTGTAGCTCAGGTGTGCAGAACAATACCGATACAACATATGAGATCACACAATACATCGTAATGGTATGGACTAGAGATCATACAACACTAGTCATACATGAACTAGAGATCACACGATACTAGTCGTGTTCATACGTGATTCACTATCTAGTAGCCAGGGCTACTCTGATTCAAGCATATATAATCATATCAAAACAAGCCTCACATGCAAATACCTCTGAGCGTTAAACCAGAATGACGGGAACAAAATAATGATCACATAATTGCATTTTGACATAATGTCATTTCCAACACTTATATATAACCATCATACACATACATGATTTAGCATACAAGTGCTCATAGTATAATATCATAACATTATTTATATAATGTGATGTAAACATAATCATACATATTCATGTCACAATCGAATAAATGATCATACAAAACTGATCCACATTTCATAATACGTTTCCCGACAACCACTAAGATCAAGGAGGAATCCAATAGCACTACAGTATGGGACTGCACTCAAGGGGTTAATTTAAAACAATTATGTCCAGGAGGGCGCGCTAAGTGGAGCCTCTCGCGCTAAGCGCTTTCTACAAAATTCTCAATTTCCAATTCCAGGAGAGCGTGTTACGCGCAAACCCCACGCGCTAACCACAGTCTGTGATTTACAGAAAAACCAAAACGACTCCAGTTCTATTTTTGGGTCCTAAACCCCAATTTTCACCCTCCAACATCAGTACCCATCACATGGAATCATGAAATTGAAGTAGTATACAACTCATACATCATTATTATAAACATGCAACAAAGATTTATTCATCTAAACCCTTAATCCTTATTTTCATATCATTCCCACAAGACCTCATTTTCTATCTAATGAGACTCACCTTGCATCAAAGGAGGTTAGAGTGATGTTTATACTGCCATTGGACTCCCATCTTTGCCAAAACTTAACATCTAACATTATCAAATACGTAGCCCTCTTATACCCATTTCCAGCAAGAACCATCAAAGTTCAAACTCGTTTATCTCCTTTAATACCGACCTTATTGAGACAAAATCATATATCAAATTGAAGGGAATTTCGTAAGCTTTCCAAAAAGTTCAGAATCGGCTCAAACAAATCTACGAGTTAAAAGATATTACCTGATTAGTGAGAGTTATCTTCAAGGTACGAGAAATGGATTTAGAAGATGGGTTCTTCATATTTTATCTCCACTCTTTCATCCCTTTACTCTCACAATTTTGATTTGAAATGGAATAAGAATGCTATCTCTACCAAACAAGCCCTTAAGGACACATGCAACATGTTTAATGACTAAACCGCCTTTCAACCATGCCAATATTACTAGTTTGTCATCTTGTCCAATTCTAACTAATCCTTATGATTCCACTAACTTCTCATACTTAAGAATATATAGCGATGTTACATTCAACCTATCCACTATCACCCAAATCGAATCATTGTCCTTAGTAGTCTTCGGCAAACCTGACACAAAATCCATGGAAATGCTATCCCATTTCCATTCTAGAATATTCAACGGCTACATTAGACTCAAATACTTATGATACTTAATCTTTGACTTCTGACAAGTCAAACAAGCGTAAATAAATTCAACAACTTTCTTTTTCATACTAGGCCACCTAAACAATGTCTTCAAGTCTTGATACATCTTTGTAGCACTGGGCTGAATACTTAGACCACTTCGATGTCCTTCCTCAAGAATACTCTTCTTAAGTCCCGTCACATCTGGTACACACACTCTATTCCCGAACCTCATCAGACCATTTTCATGAACTCAAAATTTACCTCCATTACCTTGTTTAATCACTAATAACCGGTCAACCAAACTAGGATCATGTTTTGGAATTTCTCTAATCTCTTAAATAATTCCACTAGTTAGCTTCAACACCCCAACTTCACACTATTAAGAGTCTCTTCACACACCAAAAGCTCATATCTCTAAATGTTCGATCAATTCTAACTCGCGCACCATCAATATTGACATATGCAAGGACTTCCTACTCAAAGCATCAACCACGACATTTGGTTTACCAGGATGGTAACTCAAATCAAAATCATAATCTATCAACAACTTAAGCCACCTTCTTTGTCTCATATTCAATTCCTTCTGATCAAACAAGTACTTCAGACTCTTATGATCACTAAACAACTTGAATTTGGATCATAACAGATAATATCTCAATATCTTCAACACATATACCACAGCTGCCAACTCCAAATCATGTGTAGGATAATTCCTTCATGAACTTTCAGTATTCTAAATGCATCAGCACACCATGAAGGTCTGCCTTTGACGCATCACAATATATTACAAAATACTCATTCAAATTTGGCAAAACCAATACTGGAGAAGTTGTCAACTTCTTCTTTAGTTCCACAAAACTTTATTCACATGCAACATCCCACACGTAAGCTTGACCCTTTCGAGTCAATTGAGTCAAAGGTAATGCCAACTTAGAAAAGCCTTCAATAAACCTGAGATAATAACCAGCTAACCCAAGAAAATTTTGAATCTTTCGAGTGGACTTCGGAGTCTCCCATTGAAACATAACATCAACTTTAGAAGGATCCACCGACATTCCATCACTTGAAATCACGTGGCCAAGGAAACTCACTTCCTTCAACCATATTTCACATTTTGACAGCTTCACATACAACTTCTTTTCTTTCAACACTTGCAACACAATTCACAAATGTTCAACATGCTCTTCTTCTGATTTAGAATAAATCAAAATATCATCAATGAAGACCACCAAAAACTTATCCAAACATGAATGGAAAGTCTAATTCATATACTCCATGAAAACACCTGGCGCATTAGATACACAAAATGACATTATAGTGTACTTATAATGACTATACCTCGTTTTGAAAGTCGTCTTAAGAATATCATCTGGTTTAACACAAATTTGATGATAACCCGACCTCAAGTCAATCTTGCTAAAAACACTTGCACCTACCAATTGACCCATCAAACTGTATATCCTTGGAAGTGGATACTTATTATTGATAGTCACCTTATTCAATTGCATGTAGTCTATACATAACCTCATACTACTATCGTTCTTCTTAACTAGCAACATAAGAGCACCCCGGGGAGAAACACTTGGTCGAACAAACTTCTTCTCAAGTAATTCTTCCAATTGTTTCTTCAACTCACCCAAATCTGAAGTTTACATCCTATAAGGAGCAATCGACATCGGACCTGTACCTGGTACCAACTCTATCAAAAACTCTACCTCACATTCTGGAGGCATATCACTGATGTCATCTGGAAACACCTCTAGAAATTCATAGATGACAAGTAATTCAACACTTACAACTTCACGATCAACTTGTAATGACGAAAACATTGTAAACATCAAGGATTCATCTTATAAAAGTTCTTCTACTTGCTTAGCAGACAGAAACATCACCTCTGCACTATCACCAAACTTTGAGAACCTCATAGTCTTATTATAACAGTTGATATGAATATAGTTGAACTCCAACCAGTTCATTCCAAGGATAATGTCAATTTTGTGCATGGGTAGACACACCAAATCCATCATAATTTTTTTTATCAAAGATAGTTAAAGGAAAACTCAAACAAACAAATGTAGTAGTAACAGAACCCTTAGCATGAGTATCTATCACCATACTACCATTCATAGAAGACAATTTCAATCCCAACATCGTAGCACATTCAAGCTAAATAAATGAATGAGTGGCACCAGTATCAATAATAGCAATCAACACAACATTGTTAATAAGACAAGTACCTCGAATCAAGTTATCCTTCTTGGGAACCTCTGAACCACTCAAACCAAACACTCTACCATTAGTTTGAGCAGTAGTAGTAGTCGTCTTTGGCTTCTGACACTGGGTGATGATGTGACCTTGTTCACCATAATTGAAACAATTAGTTGAAACAAGTCGGACCATCATTCTTGCACTCAGAAGCACGATGACCTATCTTACCACATTTGTAATATCTCAACACCTTATTTTCGCAACTATCAGAACAATGGCCTTACTTGCCACACTTGACTGAAGTGGGAGCTCCTCCCTCACTTGGTTTCTTCTAATCATAAACTTTCTACTTCTCTTTGTCAGCAAGAGCACTATACAGCTTACCACGATGTTGGTTCTTCCCTTTCTTCTCATTATAGCTCTTATAAAAAGAAGACTTGGTTATGGTATCCTGATCATAGATCATTCACTTATTCACTAGCATTTGAAATTGGCAGATCTCCTGATAACCAATTCCTTGCTTAATCTCAGGATGCAATCCACTCTCAAATTTGATGCACTTAGACTCCTCAGCTGCTGAGTTATTATAAAATGAACAAAACTTCACCAACTCTTCAAACTTGGTAACATACTCACCAATAATCAAATTCCCTTGCTTCAACTCAAGGAATTCAATCTCCTTCTTGTTACGCACATCTCCAGGGAAGTACTTTTCCAAGAAAGCAACTCTGAAAATAGCCCAAGTGATCTATGTACCCAAAATCACCATTCTCTGACATGTGCTATCCCACCAGTCTTTAGCTTATGCTTCCAAAAAGTAGGTACTAAACTGCACTGTCTGCTCCTCCGAGAAAGCCATCACTCTGAAGATCTTCTCGATCTTTCTGAGCCACACATGCATATCATGAGGATCATGTATGCCCTTAAAGATTTGAGGTTGTGTCGCTGAAACCTCACCAAACACATAACTCATCATTCCCTCCAGCATTCGGGGGATTCTCCATATTCTGGGCCATTGCTTGAGCCAATGACTCCAAAGCCTCAGCAATTACATTATCATTTATTCCTCCAACTATTTCTGTCTGCATACAGGAAAACATCATTAGAAGAATGAAACAATGATTGTGTTTACACATAAATCAATCACGAGGATATAAACATCATATAAAAACCTGGCTGAACAGACCAGCTTGCTTTGATACCACTAATGCAACACCCTTCTAACCCCACATGTATTTCTCATATAATTTATGAATTTAATCAAATAAAAATCACCAATCAAGGGTGCCATACTTCATAGAAAACATCATAACAACAACCCTACTCTGTAACACGAGTTACATCAATGTCAAACACGCTTCGAATTATAATTTATAATGTTAACTAAATTCATCGCAACGGAAATCATCGTCATAATGAACTTCTTTATAAAAATTCCATAATATTTATAGTCTCGTTAAAAGTCATAATTAAAACTGATCCCATATCTTTAAAATACTCATAAAATGCATTAACCGTAGAAAACACAAAATTCACATAACAAGCATTCCCAATTCGATGTTACATATCATAGAAAGACACCACTAATGTATAAATTTAAATAAAACAGTATAAAGCTATCTTCAAAGCTTCTACGAACTACTTCTGGTCACCTGCGTGTTACCCACGTCGAGGCAACGTTCAAATAGAAAGGTTGAGTAATCACAATCCATTATAAAACATATAAGGAAAGGACGAGTAGTTATAACAACATCATCACATGAAAACTCATACTATTCATCAATACATCATACTGACAGATACATCATAATATGACTTATACTTCCTTAATCATCAAAACATCATATAATCACATAATTCACAATTATCATCATATCACAACTCATTGACAAAATTTACGCAATGTCACATAAGATGTTACTATAACACAACTGACTAAATGCATGTTTGTTGTACCCCAAAATTGACCTCTCAATTTCTCAAGAATTCTCTCACAAGATCTCCATTGATTCAAGACTGCACAAGGTTTGATCAGCTCAAGATACCTCCTCAAGCACTAATGACTCAAAATTAGGGTTTGAGTTTGTATAAGGGAAATTGGACTTTTAATGCTTCATATGACTTTCATGGATCATTTTGGACTCCCAAGATTTCTCATGTCAAGTTTCAAGCTTTGGATCACATTTTTGCTCAGTCAATTGATCAGTTGACCTAAAATCAACTACATTTGGGGAAAAAGTCAATTATGGTCAATTTACAACCAAACTTCATAATTTTTTATCCATATCAACGTTTTGAACTCATATACGGCAATTTATCAAGTTTGGATCAGAATTCCTCAAGAAATTTGATCAGATCATCAAAAGGGCAAAATGGTCAAAATTAGGGTTTTGATTGAGAAGGTTCAATTTTTGACTTTTGACCTAACATATGAATTGTTGGTTTGAGACATGATATCAAGGATTCAAATGCATTATTTTTACCTAATGGCATGGATTAAAACATTCCCCAAAGATCAATTGATTGATAGTTGAAATTCAATCAACTGATGAAAAATCAACCGATACACTAAAAAGTCAAACTTTGACTTTTTGATCAAAATCAAGTTTCAAAAATCATATTTCATCAAGACATGTCAAAATATTAAGATTTTTCAACAAGAAATCAAAAATTCAAAATTTTCTTTGAAAAGTCAAAATTCTAAGACAAAATTTTTTCTAAGTGTTGGAAAGTTAACCTTTTTTCATGACTTTGTGCCAAATTTTCACCATGATGCAAGATGATTCAAGGAAAACTTCCAACATGAAAGTTGTAGATATTAATTAGATCTAAAACATTGTAGGACAAAACATTTTCTAAAAATTCTTGGATTTTAAGTTTAAATTCATAAAGACATGTCCATGAAACAAAAACACTTGGTGAAATTTTGCCCTAGTTAGGCAGATTTTTGACCTAACTTCTTGACCAACTTTCACATAGTTCCAAATTTAATTTTCAAAAATGTCCAACATGAAAGTTTTAGAGCATGTTACAAGCTTTCTAAAAAGTCCAAGAACTCATTGAGATCATGTTTGAGCTAAGAGAATTGAAGCCATGAAGTTAGGGTTTCATTCTTGTTTTGCAAGGAAAATTTGTGAAGAACACTTGACCCAATCTTCAAGCATGTTGTACAAATCCCACTTTGCAGGATTCTAACTTACATTTCACTCCATAATTAAATTTTTACAAACCCTTAGAGATTTGATCCAAGAATTTGAGGTATTCTCCAAATGTTTATTCCATTAATGGCACAAAGGTAACACTTCCATTTTGGAAAAGCAAGCTTTATTGCAAAAGTCAATACATAGAGCTCCTAACTTGTTTCATCTGAACACAAGCAAAGTAAAAAACCAAAATCAACATGGCTAGAACCTCCTACCAACTTAGACCATGCTTGTACAACACATTGAAACTTGTTTTCCATTTTTCTTCAAAATCAATTAACAGAGCCATAACTCTATATATCATAGATTTGTCAACTTCAAACCCTAAGAACTTTTGCTTATAACTATACAAGTTATTTACAAGCAAAGACACGAAGGCTCAAGCCCTGAAACACCCAAAAACAGAGAATCACTAAGAACACCTCAAAACTTATCATTTCTGAGTTTTAAACCCAATGTTTAAATCTACTCATGTGCTTCTTGGCCTTTTGGTTCATAAAGCTTCTAAACATCATACATAGATAATCCCAACACCTGTTATCCAACTGTAACTCCATCTTCACCAACCTCTACTTTCAAAAATAGGGCATTGCATCTTGACTTCTCCAGACCATTCCAGCCATCCTCAGTACAAACTACTCATTGCATTAGCTTCATGGAGGTTCAGTGAAGCTAACTTAATCATTACAACACCTTGAAAGGTCCTCTAACTCATTTCACGGATCTAGTTTTGAAGGTAATTTTATGAACTTTCAACTCTTCATATATGCATTGTTAGGCTTCCATTTTCAAAGACAAAATGTAGACATCACTGCCCTGAAGCTAACAATGTCCATAGTTTTCACTTATATTGCATGAGCTTAGAGAATTTTGAGATTGAAATTTCTGGAAAAATTAGGGTTCAGATTAGGTCCAACAAAATTCTCATTCATCTTTGATTTATAGTTTTAGTGATTTATATTTCTGGAGTCGTGATAGAATTTGCTACAACTTTCACGTTTGCATTTTCCATTTTTGTTGAGAAATGAGCAAGATATAGGTTGCCTGGCTGGGCATGAGGTTGAAGATGAAGTTCAAGCCATAGTTTTGATTTGTAATATATATTATGCTTTTTTTATACACCGGCTGTATAGCCACCCCAGTGGTAAGGCAGCGCACGTTTATTGTTATGGGCTTGGGTTCGAGCCCCAGCGCTGCCATTTTGCTAATTTTTCTAACATGTTCTCTCTTTTTGTCTCACACACGCGCGTCGGGACTCCCTGAATGGGCTTATCTCATTTTATTCAGTCCCACCCCCCTTTTTCACTACAACACACAACCCATTGGCATGTTTCTGATTTTCGAACAAAAATCTTTAATGGGCCAGAACAAAAACTGTTTTCTACAAAACACCTCAAATCTATTTCACACCCCTGACTTATTTTATTTTATTTTTCTTTATTTTATTTTATTTTTTTATATTATTATTAATATTATTATTATTTCCTTTTATTAATAAAAAAGACAAAAAAAACATTTCATGTATTATTTATACTATATATATTTATACTCTCCTTTCAAGACAAAAGACAGAAATATTTTCTCATTATGAACTTAATTTATTTTCTTAAATAAAATTAATTCGACTTAAAATTTATTTAGAATTTAGGATTTTCAATTAATTAATTTTTTATGTTAGTTTGATCATTACTAACTCTTATTCAGAAGAAGAACCTAAAAATAATTTTTTTGGTTAAATGGAATTTCTTTTCTTAATTTTTTTAATTTAATTAATTATTTCTTTTAATTATTTAGGTCAAACAAAACTTTTCCTTAACAAAAACCAAACAAAACCCATTCTTCATCCATTTATACTTGTACATTATATTCATTTCATTTTTTGTATATTTATTCAAATTCAATATGGTTGTAATAGATAACTAGGGTTTATTTTCTTACAATCCCCATTTATAAATATGTATACCCCATTCCAAAATTATGTAATAGTGTAGGAAATTTACTTTCCGCAATTTATCGCTTTCATATAAATGCTAGTTAATTAGGGTTTGTATGAAAAGATAAAACCAATACTTAAAAAACCCTAATCCAAGATAAACTCAAGCATGAAACACAATACACTTGCACACTTTGCACCTTCAGGGCTTACTCCACTTTGTTGCCTTAAAATGGTCATGTTACGCATGTGAGACATCTTAGCCAAAACAAATCAAAAATACAAGATCAAAGTCTCTCGATGACGCTACAAATATTTCCTTACAAATGATCTTAGTCCCTTAAGAAAAAATGCTAAGATATCTCACAACATTGCTATTTATGACTATACGATGACCCACGCCCTTCCCTTCACATCCAAAGATAAGGCTTCTTACCAATCAATGATAAGATAGAAATATCAAAGTAAGGAAGAAATGAACAAAAGACTTTTGAGTAGGTAGAACGTTCTTAGTTGCTTGCTCACAATCCATCTTCAAAAACAAACATCTTTTCAAACACATTAAACACTTTTAAAAACATGAAATATTTTCAAAAGTACCAACACTTTGTATGCATTCTTATAGAGACGAGAATCAATACAAAGTTTTCCTAAACGAAGGCGCTTTTCAAAAATACTTTCAAAATCCACCACAAACACATTTCAAACAAAGCAATTTCAAAAGTGATCTAGCAAGCAACTAATAGCCCATAGATAACTACGGATGAAAAGGGTGTTAATACCTTCCTTTTTCATAACCTACCCCCCGAACTCAAGAAAACATCTCAAAGGTATTTCATGTTCTTTTCACCCTTTTCTTATTGGATGAAAGAAAAGCTGGTGGTGACTCTTGCTATCTGCAAAAATTGCGATCAAACGCAAAACATCCAAGTCAGTTCTCCCACCGTATTACAATGTGGTACCAATATTTTATGAACACCTGGTTCATTACCCTCCAGAGATCCCTACCATATGATTGATTCAATCTTGGAACATGAGCACATCATAAACACACTCAATCCACACAACGGGATTGAGACTCATCACAAGCAGACCACCGTCCAAAATAGAGGACCACCGTCCAAAATAATGCTATGAATGCATGATGCAGAAAGCATCACATAAAGTTCGACCACGACTATTCAATTGCATCGTCATTCATATAAACATCACATAACATGTATTACATATTTAAAACATGCACATCATCATAATATCATTACAACACCATCGTCAACATCACAACAACATCATAGTAACATCATACTCATCATAAAAAAAATAGAACCTCATAGCATATCAACATGTAATAAATCAAAATAATAAACACATATGCACTAGAATCATGTATCAAATAACTCATATAACCATGTCATAATATAGTTATGTGCATCAGCTTTCCAATGCTTTGAACGTCACGTGAAACGAAATCCTGAAATTCAAGTTACAGCCTTTGAAAATTACTGTCAAGTCTGCTCGCTGGGAGCTCACCCGACGATGCTAGAGGCGCTCTGCTCGCCTAATGCTCTCCCAGTAATACTGGGGTGACGAGCCCCTCCCCATACATTTTCCAGGAGCTCTCTTTTTCTATCAATCCCCTCGCTGCTTGTCTCGTCCGGCGATGTTGAGAGTGCTTTACTCGCCACCTCCTCGTCTGGTAACGTCTTGGCGATGCGTCCCACCCTATACATTCTCCAAGAGCTCACCTTTTCACCATCAATCTCTCTAGCTAGATCACCCAGTGAAGTTCAGGAACTCTACTCACTACCACACTCGTCGTTGGCTCGCCCGACGATGCTTGCGAAACAGCAACTTCTCAGTTGCAATTTCTACACTGTTAAGCCCCATTCCAAATTCGATTACAATACCAAACTCAGTTCGAAATGCATCAGCAATCCCACATATCACATAGCAACATCAAAATACATCACCTACACATTATAGGTCTAATCATGGCATTTCTATTTCATCACAATACCAATTTCATCATGCAATTCATCATGTTTTTCACCAAATCGATATACAAGTAAAACCATACATTTATCCTAACCCTCTATCAATAATAATAGATCAGATTAAACCCCTTACCTCGAATTTCCTAGCAATCAATCTCTTCCTTCGCATACTACAGGGTTTCCCTCTGAGCCATAACCTCTTCTTTGTGTTCTCTTAATTCCACGATCGTACAAAATGAACTTTCTCTTCCTTATTTTCTCTTTTTACTTATATAACCCTTGGACCCTTTATACGGTATTCCCCTTATACCCTCACTTATTTTCACATATCGCCACCATGCCCTTAATACCTCTACACACCAATTATTCTATTTTATTCAATGATTAATAAATCTAAATAATATAACAAAATTATTTAAATCTAAATAATTCTAACTAACACCTTAATGCACACTACCCCACAACATACCACACACATCACACAAATAATTACCAATAATTCATAAATAATCAATTAAATAATTGATTCTAAATTTTGAGATGTTACAATTTGCAATTACGGGTTTTTATTGATTAGCATATTGTGATGACATAATGCACTTTAAGACTTGAGCACTCATGTTCCCCTTGCATCAAACACTTATTTCGCGTGAATATCGATAATAGCTCTCGACAAATTCTCCCCGTTTTAAAAAGTATCAAAATAGAAGGAAAAAAAAAAAGAAAATACCATGATATATGTAAAGACTAGAAAATTAAGCACCAAAAAATTGCAAACAAGTATAACGGTAATTAATGAAAATGTAGAAAATAATAAGAGATAAGATATAAATGATAGATCAAGAATGGTATCATATCAATATATCACAAACATGGCTCAAACATGCCACAAAGTACATAAGCCATCATCAATATCCAGAATAATATCCCAAACTAGTAGAAAGTACCAAAATAATTCTAAAACCATATAACTAAATACGATGAAAACAAAATGCATATGATGATATGATGTGATATGAAGCATGAAACAACTAAGTTACATCAATGGGATAAGGATCATTAGCTAGGTCGAAATCATTAAGGTTGAACATTATAATGGAGTCCTTAAGATATCTAGGACACCTTTCAAGATAACCAAATTATCTTGGATCTTCTTGTCTCCCTCTTTAGTTTCTCTAGCAACTAGGTCAATATGCACATGAGAACAAGTGTCTCTCGTATGAGAATCATCTAGAATCTTGCTCACTGAGCCATCCAAATATGCCTTGGAATCACCATATAACAACCCTTTAGAGGAATTATGAGGAGCAGATGAGGATGAACCAATATTCTCAGACACTGCTGCAAATGACTTCTTCTTCTGCTTGATTTTCAAACCCTATGGAATCTCAATCTTGTCTTCATAAACCCATATACCAACATTGTCCAAATAGTAGTACAATTTGTTTTCATCCTTTAATTAATGCATTAAATTGATTGCAATTGAAACAACAAGCTTTGGTTCTTTAATCAAATCTTCATTAGCGGGTGAGATACCACTCAAGTCAAAAATGAACTGAATAAAGGAATAAAAGAACAATGATCTCTTTGATGAAGTTCTATAATACTTAATTTTTTTAAGAATAAACTTGGCCCAATTATACTAAATATTACTCAGAAGAACCCACATGAGGTACAAATCATGATTACTAGCTCTTGCCCAATTGCAGGACTTCCTGTACAAAACTTTCACAACAATTCAGTGCAAAATTCTCATCTAAAATTGTACCCGACTAATACGAAATTAGATAAATTCATAAAAATATTCAAAAATAGACTTGTAGATACTCTAAAAAAACTCAGTTCTATTAAAATCAGGTGCATTAAAAATAAATACTTAATCTCCTTTTGAAATTAGGCCAAAATGATTCTTAAAGTCATGTAACTTAAACTTATCACTGGATTATGAAAGATACATTCAAGACCATTACTGGACACCTTAAGATTTAAATAAAATGTCTTGAAATGATCTAGGTTGAATTTCCTATTCAATCCAATAAATTTCAACAACTTTTGTTGTTCTAATGGTTTCAAAAACTTAACCCTTACCTTAGATTCAACAGACTTATTCAAAAAGTACTCAGATCCGACAGGCTTGTTAAGAAACTCTTTTACTTACCTATGAATCTTGTCATCTGGGACCAAATGAGAGACCTTCTGATAGATGAACGATACGTCCTAATTGGATGCTTGAGAGTTATTGCTTACATTCGAATTTTTGGTCATCCTTGCATCAAATATTTCCTTCCTCGCATGAACCTTTGATTTTGCCTTTTTGAAATTATAGGAAGAGGACTTGCAAATTCTTTTCTCTTCCCTTTTTGTTTTTCAGAGAGATTAACTTGAGGTTGGATTGTACTCATGTTGATGAAATACGAGATAATGGGTAGATGAATGATAGTGATGATGAGTGATGTTATGAGAATGAATGTTTTGTATCCCAAAATTTGCCTTCTCATTTCATTCAAAAAGATCCCCTTATGCTCCTAGGGTTTTCAATCGCTTTAGGCTACCCAGGATTTCTAGGCCTCTGGATATCACACTGATTCTTTGTTTCATCAAAGAACTAGAACTGCAGGTATTTTGATCTTGAATTATGTCTCTCCCATCCATTGGCTCTTGTGCTAGGGTTGTTGATTATTGAATCTATGATGTCTTTCTTGACAAAATCTCGAAAACATTATCATCCTGAATTTTATCTCAGTACACCTTCGATCAACAACTGAGGTTCACTAGAGATGTTCTTCTATGATCCAAATATTATTTCCACCTTCAAAGTCAAGGAATTATTGTTGTGGTGATTGGATGCAAAGCATGATGCAAGACATGGAACAAGGTATTCTTTATGATCAAAGCTTGCTTGTTATCAATTATTTGTTTCTTGAAATACAAGGTTCTTGAAATTTAAGACGCCATTATTCTTTCAAATACTTGTAAGGCGAGTTCTTGTGTTGGGAACATTTGAAGTTAGGTGTTTCATTGAGTCAAAGACGATATGAAGGTGCATCCAAAGAATATAATTAAAGTTCAAATTGACACTCAAGTTACGAGGATATATCATTCGAAGACAGGTCATTCTTCTTCATATAAAGTCCATCTTGATTCAAGTTTTCTTGTCAAAAGTGGTTTATGTCAAATAGAATTTGTCATTTAAAAGACATTAATCATTCATCCAAATCTCATCCAAAGATCTTAAAATTGCAAGGCATATTCATTCAAAAGTTCAAGTTCATTCGAGTGTCAAGCAAGGTTCATCACATTTATTTAACATCACTCATAATTCATCCATCCAAAATTTAAGTGCTTTAAGATTATCATTAATGTTTCTATTCATGCAAATTTCATTCAAGGTTCATGGCTTATTCTATATATAGAAAAGTCAAGGAAAAGACTTGGAATGTCAAAATTACAATTGGAAAGAAAAAAAGTGCTTTGAAGTTATGTTTATCATTGGAATTAAAAAAAAAATACAAAGTCATTCAATTTAAAATTTGAATCCATACAAACACACAAGAGATTGAAAAGAAAGCTATAAATGTTTGTACATGACAACTAAAATTACAAAAGCCTAGTTTTCATGTCTATTTCTATTCTTCAAGCTTTTCATGCCATTCTCTTCTTTGTATCTTGAGAAAAGCTATGCTCACAAATAGAGTATCCTTGCACCAATTCATCAATCTACTGAATTAACAACTTGCTTCCCAAATGTAAGCCAATCCGTGCCATTCAAGCCTGCTAAACAAATCCAAACAAGTTAGAAAAACAGCGACAAATGCAAAGATTACTCCACGCTTTACTTGGATTCACCTTCAATCATCATTCCAACCCCATGCCATGGTTTTGATTCGCCCATCTCTTCAAGGCTCCACCCTTGTCAACTCTCCATCATCACCATCATTTGCTCACATGAAACAAGAAAACAAGAGAATGTTCAGAATAATCTACAAATTTGAACAAGAAAAAAGAAATTTACAAGATTTTCATAAGTTCATCACTAGGGTTTGCGTGGGAATAATAATTAGGGGGTAGTTTTAGAATCATGTTCAAGCAACCAAAGCCTCATATTGCATTTGTCTCACAACAAAAAAATCAGAAGTACAATGTTAATCACAGGCCCAATTATCCTACTATAAATCTCAAACAAACACACAAAAAGAGGCTTTTGTTTGGTTCACAGTAAAAGACAAAAAGAGAAGCAAATGGTCACTAACTCAGGACTGCATCACAGTACAGTAAAAATAGGCCAGTACAAAATCACAACTTCAGCCCAAAACAATCCAGTTACTCAAAATTTCATCACAGTAACTCAGTAAAATCACAGTTCCATAAAAGAGTCAACAAAAATCAAAATCTCAAGTTTCAGTCATTGGCCCACAATTCCAATTGCAAATCACAAAATCACAAAAAAAAGGCTATTATTTTTTTGTTCACAAAAGGGTGTTCAAAGCAGCAAGTACAGAATGACAGTCAAGCCCAAATGCAGGCCTCATAAACATTATGTTTCAAAAAAAATCAAAAGTACATCTCATAATGGGCCAAAATTTCCATTTTACTACAAACCACAAAAGTATAATTTGGTTCACAATACGAAATATAAGTAGTAAAATATCACATCTAAGAAAATTCAAGGCCAATATCAGATAACAGAATTAGTGTAGTGGAAGTTTTGTACATGTAGAAAATAGCAAAGTCAGAAACAAGGCTCAACCCAACAAAATGCACATATCAGAAAAGGAACAAAAATAGAAAGTCATAAGCCCAATACGGAAACAAATTCCTCACAAGCCTGTTATGAATCATTGAACCAACAGAGCCAAAAACCCTAAATCCATCTCACTATAAAGGCAATTAATGCATAATTTCCAGAGGAGGGGAATACTGTTCATATCAGAGAAATTAAGAAGCTGCGCAAGAAACCCTAATTGTTCATCCTTTTTCCAGATTCACAAACCCTTCAAAAAAATCACACAGAAAACATTTCACAAACCAAAATCGTTCACGATTCAATACCTCAGCAAGCTATCAAACATAGAAACCCTAACATTCATCATTTTCCAAGATTCACAAAACCCTTCAGAAAGTGATTTACAGAGAGAAAGAGAAGAAGATTCAAGAATAGTCAGAAAGACATTACCAGGAGAACCATCAAAAGGTTGAAAGCTTGTGAATCCAAATCTCACGACCTCCGTCTCTCTCCTTTCTTTTTATTTTCGATTCTATTTACGCATCCAACATCATAATCATTGAATCTTGTTGCATCTGAGAACTAGGATTTCGAAAATCCCCTTTTAGATCTAGGGTTCATCATTTAATTTCTGCAAAATAAAGCCATAACTTAGAGATGAGTAGACAAAGATGATTCATAATATGTAAGAAAATATGAGATAGGAGCTACGCCTCCACCGTCACCGCCGTGAGGCAATTTCCGGCGCGGCATGTTCTTCATCTTCGGCGGATGTCGTACCCTAAATTTTCCCTATCTCTTTTATTCTTGTCTGGCTTCAAACTTTGCATTCCATTTGCATCATTTTATCATTCAGTCATTTGCATATCCTGCATCTCAGGGAATCAGGCGCTTTGGTTTGAAGTATTAGGGCTACGCCCTCTTTTTGTTTAATCTTATTTTGAGGTTTTCTTATCAGGTAAAAATTAAGCACATCTGGTTCTCGATTAGTGGATCGTGGATCGAATTTTTTCATCACGTTACAAGGTTGGTTCTCGCTCAATTTTATCAGAGCCTGGATTAGGGTTTATTTCCCTATGTGTGCTGGTCAAGATGCTAAGATTTCGAGTTTTTGTTTTCTGTGAAGATGTTTCTGTCGCCTGCCTCGAGGATGTCTCAAAGCTCAGTGTATTAGGTCAAAAATCTCACCTCCTCGCATTTCAAGTTTCTTCTTAAAGTCTCTGTTGTACCCCAAAATTTGCCCTCACTTTCTTCAAGGCCTTTCTCACAAGGATTCTCAGGGTTTAAGTTTGCACAAGTGCATTGGGATCTTCCAGTACCAAAATTAAAAGGAAACTGTCAAAAAGAGAGAAAACAGATAAAAATATTATTTTGACAAATTTGGAGGAAAACAGGTCTCCTTCGATTCAGTACCCTTCGATTGACTCTTAGCCTCCTTCGAATGCAACTTGGGCATGTCCTTCATTTTGAACTTAGAGCCTCCTTCAAATGCAAGTTTAGGTACATCCTTCGTTTGGATTTGAAACCTCCTTCGATTCAGCCTTTCGATTGGACAAGTGTGCTGTCTACATGCTTGCAATCACAGGCTATGACATGTTGGCCACACATGCCCCCTGAAAGGAAACCTTTTCGATTCACCAAGTTTACTGCCTACAAACCTGCTTCGACTGGACAAGTTTGCTGCCTACATGCTTGCTTTGTTTGGACAAGTTTCGATGGGACAAAGTAACCATCTCTATGCATCCTTCGAATCCACTTGCACCAAGGGCCTCTTGCATACTTTGCTTCATACAAGCTTCATTTGAGACAAGAGGTATCTTCATACAAGATTTGACGAAGTTCTTGCTTCCCTTGAAAAAGCGCCCTTCAATTCAGAAGCCAGGAACTTTCCTCATGCTAAAAAGACACAAGGCAATGACTCCCTTTATGTTTGTTTCGATCCACATGCTTCGATTGGGCAATATGCTTCCTTCGAGCATGAGCTTTCGATTTGGCAGTATGTTTTCTTCGATACAAGCTTCGACTGGGCATTAGCTTGTTTCGACCACAAGCTTCGACTGAGGGAAAGGCTTCCTTCGAACAAGTGTGTTTCGATCTCATTCTTGCATTCGACTCAAGACCAAATCTCATTTTCAATGTTATGCTGCTTCCAAATCTTTACATAATCAGAGGCTTACACATGTTTGTGATACATTTCCTAAGGGTTCGAAGGTTTATTCATTGGATAATACCATTCTTGGATAAATTGGCAAAACAACTATGTACCCTTTTTTTAAAAGGTACTTTAGTCACAAAATCAGCTTTCAACCTGATTTTGGTCTGAGCACAAGCAAGCAACAAGTCAAACATAAGACTAGAAGCCAAAGCACCCTTATGTCATCATTTCCCAAGTACACAAACCCTTCATAACTTTAATCAAAACAAGCATTAAGCTCTGCATCACGGAAAGACGAAAGAGGAAAGAAAAAACCTGCTACAAAACTGTCCAAAACCAGTCCAAAAACCTGCTATGCAAAACCAGGCCTGATGTCTATAACTTGTATAAAAATGGAAAAAACACAAAAACAACATTAGAAAGGATCAAAATAGCATTCCAACATTGTTCAAATCTCACCAATTTTCCCCCCCACATTTCCACCCCTGCACTATAAAGAAACACACCATTGTTTCATTAAGGATCGGAACACATAGCTTAAAAAACCAAAAAACCAACCACAAACTGTGAACAAAAAGCCTAAAAAACCCACACACTGTCCACCCAAAAGAACCAGTAAAAAACCAAAATTGCAAAAAAAAACTGCATCAGCCAAAGAACCAAGACAACGGACCAAACACAAAGCCAACCAAAACCAACGAAACCAGAATCAAGAGGAGAAGGAAAGGATCTAGGAAGGAGTCTACCGGGAAGAACTTCGTCCAGGTTGGTAACCTCATATCACCATTGCTTCATTTGTCTACTGCTTGATACAATCATGTTTCTGTAATGCTAATAATTATTTCCCATGAATGTTTGATCTTGCCGTTTGTTCGAATCTTCGTCACCATCCTGAAATTGTATGGAAATGGTATGTAAATTATTGTTTGTGTAAGCATTAAAACTGAAATGATAAAAAACAAAACAACAAACCTTCTCTTCAATAACTTTCCACTTAACACTCGGTCCCTTTTCTCTTTCAAACTTCATACTTAACTCATTCACTACAATAGAGCTTCAACATACAAAAAGAACTTCCGATTTCTGTTCAACTTAACAAAATCACACAAAACTCCATAGAAACATACAAGAAATCCACTTAAAAAACCCTCATCAAATCCACATCTTCTCGAACCTAACTGACTGTCGAAACCCCTTAGAACCTGCAAACTTGAAACCTGTCGAAACCCCTTAACCTGTACAAAACTTGAAACCTGTCGAAACCCCTTAACCTGTACAAAACTTGAAACCTGTCGAAACCCCTTAGAACCTGCAAACTTGAAACTTGTCGAAACCCCTTAGAACCTGCAAACTTGAAACCTGTCGAAACCCCTTAACCTTTACAAAACTTGAAACCTGTCGAAACCCCTTAACCTGTACAGAACTTGAAACCTGTCGAAATCCCTTTTTTTTTTTGAATTGTTAGAATTTTAATATTATAGTTTCCCTACTCGGTAGCCATAGATAGTTTTAGAATTCAGGTTTTAACTTCCTTTGATCTTATTATTTCTTTAACTTGTAAAACCCCAAAAATATTATAATTGTATTTTCCTTTATCTTAGGTTGATTGATTCTTGATAACACGTCTCTTAAGAATTCTATTATACGATTAAACTTTGTTTAGATCATTTTAATGTTGAATTAGATATTAGGTTTTAAACCTTGGCATGATAATTTTAGGATAGAACTCCTCTTTCAAACTCGACTTTTAATTCAGCACTTGTACATAACAAACAACTAGGTTTCTAGTCTCCCTCTTAACCCTTTCCTTTTGTAATTGAAACTTAACATTCACAAATCGAAAATCCAAAAACACTCTTTTAATCATTACTTGAATTTATTCTAAAACTCGCAAAACACTCAACCAATCAAAACTCCCCCAAAAGGGCATGTTATCTCTATTCTACCGCGATACCGGCTGTGCCTATTGCTAGAATGCGTGCGTTAATGTCGCCCATTAAAAAACACAAACAAATCAACTTTTTTCTAGAGGAACTACGGTGTTCTGATTCCTTCATTGGATACGTAGGCAAAGGGTCGTGAAACCCTCACGAACGCAATAATCAAAAACCATTCATTTCCCTTTTAGCAAGCATAGTTGTAGATAAACACACCCTTTAAGACAAACAAATAAAACGGATCCTGTTGAGTACAACGGGTGTGAGGGGTGCTGATACCTTCCCCTCACATAACCGACTCCCTTACCCTTTCTCTTGGTTGCAAGACCATATTATCCATTCCCTTGTGGTTTTATCAATATTTCCCCTTCCTTCGGGATAAATAAAGTTCGGTGGTGGCTCTGTGTTTTCTGCCGGTGGCTTCAGCTGGCGACTCTGCTGGGGATCTTTTGCGAGTCTCTCCTAGTTTTGTTTATTTGTCTTTTTGGGTGTTTATTTATTTGCTTTATCTTGCTTTACTGTTTTATTTCTTTATTTATTCTTTTGTATATATTGCATATATTGTTGCTACTCACATATTCTGGATACATTGTGATATTGGGTTTGGTGACTACTTTTGATAAGTCCTCTACCCGGACTTGGGTTACACATAGGATTAGGACGAGCGGTATAGTCATGTTAACTTTGAGGGAGTAATCCCGAAGAAGGAGACATGAGAATCCCCCACTCAGTGGAGGTCCCCTTTAAAGTAATGATGTTTACCGAGTAATCGGGAAGACGTCGTTGCTTTCTACCTGGGAGCTCGAGAAGCTGAGGGCCGTAGAACCATTAACCCATCTTGGCCTTTTAGGTGCAATGCGGAGACTGTAACGGAGTAATCCGGAAGTAGTCGTCACGCGATATTACGCTCGGACGAGTTTTTCCTGCGAATATTACTGATTACCAAGTAATTAGGACGTCGGTAATATCCAAAGGAAGAGCGTAGACTTCGAGAACTCTTTAGAACCTTGTTCGGCATGTGATAAACCCCTAGTACATACCTCGTGGATGGTTACTCTGACTCCATGCCTGTGACGTCGAACTTTTGATCCTGTTACTTTCAGCCTATGCAACAGACTACGCAATGGTTATCCAGAATATGTGGAGCTGAGACTTCATGCCATAGCATACCATAACATCACATCATCATGTATATATATCTCATATCTAGAGAAATCCAAAGACAAGTCTTGTTGGTATAACTTTTCAAAAGGGAAATTTTAAAAAGATAGACGAGTCTTTGGGTCTCATTAGAAATAAAGATAAAGCATTCATCCATGTTACCATGCATTCATTTTTTCACAACAAAAACTCATTGGGGTCCCTTTTCTCAGAATCCAGTAAATAGCAAAGACGACTCATCCACATCCTTACCGCACCAGAGGCAACCAACAAAGGCTAATGGATCTTTTCGAAGAAAATCAGAATGCACTCCGTCGGGATATGGACACTATGGGTACCCGCATGGATCAACTCATGGAAACTCTGCATGCCATGATTAAGGGTCAAGAAGAACTACACCAGAGTGTTGCCAAGCTTACTACTGCCGCTCCTTCCACTTCTGCTAATGGGAGAAATGACAATGCTAATGTTAAGACTCCTACCGGTGCTCCTAGGAATGATGTCGACGGTCATCATGATGTTATTGATCTCGATGAACCCCAAGTGAATCTTGCTTCTGGGGTTGCCGAAACTGCGAAAATGTATCATGCCCTTGAAGAGCGACTTAGAGCCATGGAAGGAATCAAGGCTTCCGGATTCAACACTGCTGCAATGTGCCTCGTGCCTGGGGTAGTCATTCCTCCCAAGTTCAAAGTCCCAGAGTTCGACAAGTACAAAGGCACTTCTTGCCCAGAGACACATCTCCGTTCCTATTGTCGCAAAATGGCGGCCTATGCTGGAAATGAACCTTTGCTCATGCATTTCTTTCAGGACAGTTTGACCGGGGCATCCTTGGATTGGTATATGCAATTGGAGAGATCCCATGTCGGTACTTGGGGAGAGCTCGCTGATGCTTTTCTGAAACATTACCATTACAATATTGCTATGGCTCCGAGCCGTACTCAGCTCCAGGGGATGGTACAAAAGTCTGAAGAATCTTTCAAAGAATACGCTCAGAGGTGGCGTGAACTAGCTGCAAGGGTCCAACCTCCTCTTTTGGACCGTGAGTTGATTGATCTGTCTATGGGTACTCTACGAGGCCCTTATCTCCAGCATATGCTCAGTAGCACTTCTACTTCATTTTCTGATATGGTCATCATTGGTGAACGTTTTGAGACATGTATTAAGGCCGGAACGATTCAAGGTGTTCCTAATAATGCTAACAACAATGCAGGCATTAATAGGAAACCATTTTCCGGTTTTGTCAAGAAGAAAGAGGGCAAGACCAGTGCCATCACCGTCAACCAAGGAAGAGCTCCCACATTTCCTCAAGTCTGATTCTCTTATTTTCCTACACCCGCTTCTGTTCCCAACCAGTTTGTTCCGCAAGTATACGCTGCTACAACTCCAACACCTTGGATGGCCCAACAACGACCTTTCTCTCCGCAACCGCATTATGTTCCGCAACAACAGTTTGCACCTCTTACAACTTATCAACAACCGAATCAACATCTCCAAGGCCCAAGAGATCCTCCAAGACAGAGAGTCCCTGAAAGAAGGTTTGATCTCATTCCCATGTCCTACGCTCAGCTTCTCCCACAGTTACTTGCTAGCCAAATGGTTCAATTGCGCGAACTCGGTCCACCGCCAAATCCTCTCCCTAGGGGATATGATACTAATGCTCATTGCGAATTCCATTCTGGTGCCCCGGGCCATACCATTGAAAATTTCAGGGCTTTCAAGTGCAAAGTTCAAGATCTCATCGATGCGAAAGCCATCAACTTCAACCCTGTTGGTCCGAATATCCAAAATAATCCTATGCCTCCTCATCAAGGGGGAACCGTCCATGCTATTGAAGAAGTCAATGAACGGGTTTTGGTATCGAAGGTTGATGAAATTAAGATATCTTTGGAAACTGTCAAAGAACATTTGTTAAAGCATGGGGTGGTACAAGAACTCCATGACTTCTGCTTAACCTGTTCTTCTAAACCAGAAGAGTGTGCTGAGTTGAAGACGGCCATCCAACAGTTGATCGATGAAGATGTCTTACAGATAGAGAAAGTGTTCCCAGAAGAAGAAATTGATGTTCTGGAGATCCCCTACTATCCGAGATGTTTTTCAGCCACCCCCAGTATTCCTTTAACAATTCAGGTTCCTATTACCCCCACAATGATTCAAGCTCTTATTCCTCCTACAAGCAGCGACTCGAAGGCAGTTCCATGGGAGTACAATATAGTCTACATTCATGGAAAGAGGTATGAGTGCCCTCCGGTAGGTGACAAGAATGTTACCAACATTGCGGGAACAAGTAACATGACTCACAGTGGTCTGATCTTTTCTCCTCCATACCCACCTCCTAAGGAAACTAACAGTGAAGCTCTAGCTAAGGCTAAGGGAAAGCAAGCAATGGATAATCAACCCAGACTTTCTGAGGGACAAGAAGCGGAGCAACTTTTGAGAATTCTCAAGCGGAGTGATTACAAAGTAGTGGACCAGCTCAATCAGACACCATCCAAGATTTCCATCTTGTCTCTCCTTTTGTGTTCAGAGGCCCACCGCAACGCCTTATTGAAGACCTTATGTTCTGCTCATGTTACCCAAGACATCTCTGTGGCCCAGTTTGAAGGAATAGTCACCAATATTGCTGTGGGAAATTGTTTGGGTTTCTGCGATGATGAACTCCCAATTGAAGGCAGAGCCCATAATAAAGCGCTACATATTTCTATGAAGTGTTTGGACACTGTTTTATCTCGAGTTTCGGTGGATACAGGTTCTTCACTCAATGTGATGCCTAAGGTTACCTTGTTTAAGCTGAATATGGACGGAGTAATGATGAGGCCCTCCACTCTAAATGTTCGGGCGTTTGATGGTTCGAGAAGATCGGTGGATGGAGAAGTTGATTTTCCTGTCAAGATTGGTCCCCACACTTTCTATTTGTCATTCTATGTTATGGACATTCGTCCATCTTATACTTCCCTTTTGGGTCGTCCATGGATTCATGTAGCAGGAGCTGTGACATCTACCCTTCATCAACGGCTGAAGTTTGTTGCGAATGACCAAATTGTCATCGTTTGCAGGGAAGAAGACATAATGATTAATAATCTGACTACCTACCGTTACGTAGAAGTGGAAGGCGAGGTACAAGAGTTGCCCTTTCAAGCTCTGGAGATTGTTACTGTTGACAAAATCCCCGTCATGGAATGTAAAAATTCTGAGATAACCCTGGCCTCTTTGAAGGATGCCAAAGCCCTCATAGAAGCTAGACCTCCCCATGACAGTTGGGGAAAATTGATTGAAGTTCCAGAGAAGAAAGATCATTTTGGTCTTGGGTATCAGCCATCATCCTTCGTGCAAGCTGGTTGGGTTCCTCTCAAAGGGAAGCAGGTTCCCCCAATTTCTGAAGTGTTCGTCAGTGCTGGTGTGAGCAAAGAAGGACAGGTACTCTCCACAGATGCTGAAGGTGACGATGAAGATATTTCAAGATTTATCTATGAAGTTGCGCCAGACCAGGAGCTCAGCAATTGGACTGCCATAGACATCCCTGAAGTTGTTTTCCTTGATGTGTAATTTTCTTTTTCCATTTTAAGTCGTATGTCCTACCCAAGGCATACTGACAGCTTGTAGAAGGGGCCCCTTATGTTTCAATCTTCGTTTAACATTGAATGAAAAATCGCACTTTCGCATACAATTTTGTTCTCTGTTTTTTCTTTTACTTTTACTTTTTCAAAATAAAAATGGCAATACTTTTCTTTTCATATTCTAAATGTTCTTTTGCGCTTTCTAAAAATAAAACATAAAATAATCGATCATGCAGATCCGTCTCGGACTCCGTTGGAAATGATAATGCTATGGCTCCTTATATCGTTGAGAATTCAGTTGATCATGATAACGAAGATAATGAGGAAGATTGTGAAGTCCCTAAAGAACTAGCCAGGCTCTTCAGACAGGAAGAGAAGGTCATCCAGCCGTATCAAGAGGAAACAGAAGTCGTCAATCTCGGTACTGAAGAGGTAAAGAGGGAAGTCAAGATAGGGGCCGCCTTGCAAAGTGAAGAAAAGAAGGGGTTGATTGAATTGCTTCAAGATTATGCTGACATCTTCGCCTGGTCGTATAAAGACATTCCCGGCTTAGACACTAATATAGTAATGCACAGATTGCGACTCAAGCCAGAATGTCCTCCTGTAAAGCAAAAACCAAGAAGGACCAGACCCGACATGGCCTTGAAGATCAAATAAGAGGTTCATAAATAGATCGAAGCAGGTTTCCTATCTGTGATAAATTACCCGCCTTGGATTGCTAACATTGTGCCCATACCTAAGAAGGATGGCAAGGTACGTATGTGTGTTGACTACCGAGACTTGAATAGAGCAAGCCCGAAGGATGATTTCCCGCTGTCTCATATTGATGTATTGGTTGATAATACTGCTCAGTCTTCGGTGTTTTCCTTTATGGATGGTTTCTCTGGATACAATCAGATAAAGATGGCTCCAGAAGACATGGATAAAACAACTTTCACAACTCCTTGGGGTACCTTTTGCTACAGAGTCATGCCTTTTGATCTTAAAAACGCTGGTGCGACATATCAGCGCGCTATGGTGACTCTCTTTCACGACATGATTCATAAAGAAGTCGAGGTGTATGTGGACGACATGATTGCGAAGTCACAGACTGAGGAAGAACATTTGTTTCATTTAAAGAAGTTGTTTGATCGGTTGCGAAAGTTCAGGTTAAGGCTTAATCCCAACAAATGCACCTTTGGGGTTCGTTCGGGCAAGTTACTTGGTTTTATCGTGAGTCAACGAGGAATTGAAGTAGATCCAGACAAAGTAAAAGTAATACAAGATATGCTGGCGCCAAAGAATGAGAAGGAAGTACGAGGTTTCCTTGGAAGGTTGAATTACATAGCCAGGTTCATTTCCCATCTTACTGCTACTTGTGAACCCATCTTTAAACTGTTACGCAAGAATTAGGATGTCCACTGGGATGAGAGTTGTCAAGAAGCTTTCGAGAAGATTAAGCAGTATCTTTAAGAACCACCAATACTCATACCACCAGTTCCTGGGAGACCTCTCATTATGTATTTGACTATGCTTGAAGGATCTATGGGTTGTGTGCTTGGACAACATGATGATACTGGACGAAAAGAACACGCAATTTACTATTTGAGCAAGAAGTTTACTGATTGTGAATCGAGGTATTCCTTACTTGAGAAGACTTGTTGTGCTCTTACGTGGGCAGACCGGCGTTTGAGGCAGTATATGTTGACACATTCTACACTTCTGATATCTAAGATGGACCCGATAAAGTACATCTTTGAGAAACCAACACTTACAGGCAAATTGGCTCGGTGGCAAATGCTTTTGTCCGAGTATGACATCCAGTACGTCACACAAAAGGCCATCAAAGGTAGCATTCTTTTTTATCATCTCGCTCACCAACCTTTGGAAGAATATCAGCCCATGAAGTTTGACTTTCCAGATGAGGATATTATGAAACTTGATGACAATGAAGGACCTGAACCAGGGGAGCGATGGACTCTCACGTTCGATGGCGCGTCAAATGCTATGGGTCACGGTATTGGGGCAGTTTTGACCTCTCCACGCAAAACTCACATACCCTTCACTGCCAAATTATATTTTGATTGCACGAATAATGTCGTTGAGTACGAAGCTTGTGTGATGGGCCTTGAAGCCGCCATTGATTTGAAGATCAAGATTCTTGAAGTTTATGGGGACTCTGCCTTAGTGATACATCAAGTACGAGGTGATTAGGATACACGACACCCTAATTTAGTTCCATACAGGGATTACATCATTGAGTTGTTGCCCGCTTTCGATGAAGTCACTTTTGAGCACATTCCTAGAGAAGCGAATCAACTGGAAGACGCTCTGGCCACTTTAGCAGCAATGTTCAAAGTCAATTACCCGAATCATGCACCCAGTATAAGGATCTGTCATTACAAGGAGCCATCACATATTTTCCATGCTCATTGTCTTACAACTGAAGATGTATCAGACGAAAGGCCGTGGTATTTCGACATCAAAAGATATCTTGAGAAGCAAGAGTACCCCGAAGGTGCTACGATTTGTGATAAGCGGACTCTTAGAAGGTTGGCATCTAAGTTTTTATTGTCAGGAGACGTTCTGTACAAGAGGAACTATTATTCGATTATGCTCAGATGCGTGGATAGACACGAAGCAGAATCCATTATACGAGAAATACACGAGGGATCTTTTAGGACTCATGCCAGTGGGCATTCCATGGCCAAGAAAATCCTACGAGAAGGTTATTTTTGGATGACAATGGAAAGTGACTGTTGTGTATATGCCCAAATGTGCCATAAATGTCAGGTTTACGCAGACAGGATACATGTTCCTCCCACTCCTTTGAATGTGATGACTTCGCCATGGCCCTTTGCAATGTGGGGCATCGATATGATTGGACGCATCGAGCCAAGTGCTTCAAATGGACACCGGTTTATCCTCTTTGCTATTGACTACTTCACCAAGTGGGTGGAAGCGGCTTCATAAAAAATGTGACCAAGCAAGTTGTCACTCGTTTCATCAAAAGAGAGATCATATGCCGGTATGGAACTCCTAACAAGATCATCACTGATAACGGGTCAAATCTCAACAACAAGATGATGAAGGAAATGTGTGAAGAATTCAAGATCGAGCACCATGATTCATCACCCTATCGGCCAAAGATGAATGGGGCAGTTGAAGCCGCTAACAAGAACATAAAGAAAATCGTCCAGAAAATGGTGAGAACATACAAAGATTGGCATGAGATGTTGCCCTTTTCCCTGCATGGCTATCGAACTTCGGTGCGTACTTCCACTGGGGCAACTCCGTTTTCACTAGTCTATGGTATGGATGCGGTACTCCAAGTTGAAGTGGAGATTCCTTCCTTAAGGGTCCTGATGGATACTAAACTTGATGAAGCAGAATGGATTCAAACGAGACTCGACCAACTCAATCTCATCGAAGAAAAGCGCCTGGCATCCATTTGTCACGGTCAGTTATACCAACAGCGCCTCAAGAGGGCATTTGACAAGAAGATTCGGCCTCAAGAGTTCCACTCAGGAGACTTGGTCTTAAGAAAGATTCTCCCAATACACACTGATCCAAGAGGCAAGTGGACTCCGAACTATGAGGGACCGTACATCGTGAAGAAAGCTTTCTCAGGAGGTGCTCTAATCCTGAAAAACATGGATGGGGAAGAAGTTCCGCTTCCAGTCAATTCAGACTCAGTCAAAAAATACTACGCATGAAAGGACCCGCTAAGTCGAAAGCCCCAAAGGGAGGCTTAGGAAAAAGTTAGGGCTAAAAAAGAAAGAAAAAAAAAAGAGAATAACCCGCTAAGTCGAAAACCCGAAAGGGAGGCTTAGGCAAAAATGGGTGTCCCGGTGGATTGAAAACCCGAAAGGGCGATCCAGGCAAAAATTAGGGACAGAAAGTGAGAGACTGCAGTCTGAAGATTCTTCACGTACACCCTCTTAGTGCGGGATGGCTCGATCTAACTATTATCCTTTGGAAGCACGGCACTAGGACGACCTGGGATATGAGAACTATAGCAACATCAGTTTTAACAGAAATTTGAGATTTTCTTATTGCCATTTTACTCGTTGTATTTCTTTTCTTTTCCGCGACTTCCTCATTTAGGAGTTGTTTCTATGTAAGGATGCCCATTCACGGGCCAAACTCATTAATAAAAATTTACCCTTCCATTAAAAATCTTTGTTATGTTCTTTTACTTTATTTTTCGTATGCGAATTGTGATTTAAATTCTTTGTTAAGCATTGCATTGAAAATGATAAGTCAATAATAATCACGAGCTAAGATGTGAAACACTACATTACATGGATGTGAAGGCATCCCAAGGGAATCTTGTGGCGTTCAAGTGTTCGCTCTTCTGGGCAGGTAGCAAGTCATAACGGTCACCTTGACCAAGATTTCAACCTCGTCGCCACCTTACAAATTGACCGAGCGCCCGATCCTCCAACACTGAGAAACTTGGGGCATTGGTTGAGGTCCGTGTCTCTTTTCAGTTATTCACAAAAGTCCAACACATGAAGGAAGTCAGATCAAGTCTTTTCTCCTCAGCAAGATTTATTCCCCAGTGAACTCGGCGGGGCTAACTCTTTCCTCTCAAATTTTAAGCACCAGTCCATGTTGGTAACTCAAGATGACGGACAACAGATCCCAATGAGTTTTTTTAACATTTTATACACAATAATCATCACGACATACTACATTGCATCCTCAAACGCATAGCATATCCATGGATCATCATGTCACACTTCAAATGCATATGAAGCATGAGCCAGATTAATCCCCAATCAACAAAACATCCTCATTAAAATTTCATCTTCATAATTCCCAGTTAACATATGTTACTACACTACCAACTAAAATAAACCAGGGTTTTAGTACGTTATGCTCCCCAACTCTCAATACTCACTTTATCTCTCTTAGGGTCGTAGATCGTCCATAGATCTTACCTTCGCTTTATCTTCCTAGGGTCGTAGGTCGTCCGTAGACTTTATCCACTCATCATCTTTCTAGGGTCGTAGATCGTCGGTAGATCTTACCGTCGCTATATCTTTTTAGGGTCGTAGATCGTCTGTAGATCTTACCTTCGCATTTTAGGGTCGTAGATCGTCCGTAGATCTTACCTTCGCATTTTAAGGTCGTAGATCATCCGTAGATCTTACCGTCGCTTTATCTTTTAGGGTCGTAGATCGTCCGTAGATCTTACCTTCGCATCTTTTAGGGTCGTAGATCGTCCGTAGATCTTACCTTCGCATTTTAAGGTCGTAGATCGTCCGTAGATCTTACCGTCGCTTTATCTTTCTAGAGTCGTAGATCATCCGTAGATCTTACCTTTGTTTTATCTACCTAGGGTCGTAGGTCGTCCGTAGACTTTACCCTCTTATCATCTCATTTTAAGGTCGCAGATCATCCGTAGATCTTACCGTCCAGTTATCTTTTAAGGTCGTAGATCGCCCGTAGATCCTACCTTCGCGTTTTAGGGTCGTAGATCTTACCTTCACATTTTAGGGTCGTAGGTCGCCCACAGATCTTACCGTCACTTCATTTCCTAAGGTCGTAGATCGTCAGTAGACTTTACCTTCTCCTCTTTACCTCTTTTAGGGTCGCAGGTCGCCCAGAGATCTTACCATCACTTCATTTCCTAACGTCGTATGTCGTTTGTAGACTTTACCTTCTCCTCTTTACCTCTTTTAGGGTCACAGGTCGCCCATAGATATTACCGTCGCTTCATTTCCTAAGGTCGTAGGTCGCCCATAGACTTTACCTTCTCCTCTTTACCTCTCTTAAGGTCGTATATCTTCCGTAGATCTTACCATCGCGTTATGTTTTTTTAAGGTCGTAGATCGTCCGTAGATCTTGTCGTTGCGCCATATTCTTAGGGTCTTAAGTCTTCCGCAGACTTTACCTTCGTGTTATCCTTAAGTTTATTACCTCCAGTCACCGCGATATTGTCAACCATATCCTTTCAGTCACTATACTACTCACTCCCTCGAGAACCTTGTATTGGTACCGTTACCCCAGTACAAGCTACCCTTTTTCAACCATGTTTTATCCATCATGACCAGTCCTCTAGATGACCAGTTTGTCTTTCCCCATCAGACATTCACACCAATGAATAACACTCACACCATCTCTCCAGGGCAAATTTCGGTTCCTGGTATTTAATCATCTTCCACCTTGAACTTATGAAAGGCTGACGCCGATCTCGCCTTCAGGTTTAAGACGATTAAATAGGGGAAGCTGTCGTACCCTAAATTTGCCCTATCTCTTTTATTCTTGTCTGGCTTCAAACTTTGCATTCCATTTGCATCATTTTATCATTCAGTCATTTGCATATCCTGCATCTCAGGGAATCAGGCGCTTTGGTTAGAAGTATTAGGGCTACGCCCTCTTTTTGTTTAATCTATTTTTGAGGTTTTCTTATCAGGTAAAAAGGAAGCGCATCTGGTTCTCGATTAGTGGATCATGGATCGAATTTTTTCATCACGTTACAAGGTTGGTTCTCGCTCAATTTTATCAGAGTCTGGATTAGGGTTTATTTCCCTATGTGTGCTGGTCAAGATGCTAGGGTTTCGAGTTTTTGGTTTCTGTGAAGATGTTTTTGTCGCCTTCCTCGAGGATAGCTCAAAGCTCAGTGTATTAGGTCAAAAATCTCACCTCCTCGCATTTCAAGTTTCTTCTTAAAGTCTCTGTTGTACCCCAAAATTTGCCCTCACTTTCTTCAAGGCCTTTCTCACAAGGATTCTCAGGGTTTAAGTTTGCACAAGTGCATTGGGATCTTCCAGTACCAAAATTAAAAGGAAACTGTCAAAAAGAGAGAAAACAGATAAAAATATTATTTTGACAAATTTTGAGGAAAACAGGTCTCCTTCGATTCACCACCCTTCGATTGACTCTTAGCCTCCTTCGAATGCAACTTGGGCATGTCCTTCATTTTGAACTTAGAGCCTCCTTTAAATGCAATTTTAGGTACATCCTTCGTTTCGATTTGAAACCTCCTTCGATTCAGCCTTTCGATTGGACAAGTGTGTTGTCTACATGCTTGCAATCACAGGCCATGACATGTTGGCCACACATGCCCTCTGCAAGGAAACCTTTTCGATTCACCAAGTTTACTGCATACAAACCTGCTTCGACTGGACAAGTTTGCTGCCTGCATGCTTGCTTCGTTTGGACAAGTTTCGATGGGACAAAGTAACCATCTATATGCATCCTTCGAATCCACTTGCACCAAGGGCCTCTTGCATACTTTGCTTCATACAAGCTTCGTTTGAGACAAGAGGTATCTTCATACAATATTTGACTAAGTTCTTGCTTCCCTTGAAAAAGCGCCCTTCAATTCAGAAGCCAGGAACTTCCCTCATGCTAAAAATACACAAGGCAATGACTCCCTTTATGTTTGTTTCGATACACATGCTTCGATTGGGAAATATGCTTCCTTCGAGCATGAGCTTTCGATTTGGCAGTATGTTTTCTTCGATACAAGCTTCGACTGGGCATTAGCTTATTTTGACCACAAGCTTCGACTGAGGGAAAGGCTTCCTTCGAACAAGTGTGTTTCGATCTCATTCTTGCATTCGACTCAAGACCAAATCTCATTTTCAATGCTATGCTGCTTCCAAATCTTTACATAATCAAAGGCTTACACATGTTTGTGATACATTTCCTAAGGGTTCGAAGGTTTATTCATTGGATAATACCATTCTTGGATAAATTAGCAAAACAACTATGTACCCTTTTTTTTTAAAAGGTACTTTAGTCACAAAATCAACTTTCAACATGATTTTGGTCTGAGCACAAGCAAGCAACAAGTCAAACATAAGCCTAGAAGCCAAATCACCCTTATGTCATCATTTCCCAAGTACACAAACCCTTCAGAACTTTAATCAAAACAAGCATTAAGCTCTGCATCACGGAAAGACGAAAGAGGAAAGAAAAAACCTGCTACAAAACTGTCAAAAACCAGTCCAAAAACCTGCTATGCAAAACGAGGCCTGATGTCTATAACTTGTATAAAAATGGAAAAAACACAAAAACAACATTAGAAAGGATCAAAATAGCATTCCAACATTGTTCAAATCTCACCAATTTTCCCCCCCACATTTCCACCCCTGCACTATAAAGAAACACACCACTGTTTCATTAAGGATCGGAACACATAGCTTAAAAAACCAAAAAATCAACCACAAACTATGAACAAAAAGCCTAAAAAACCCACACAATGTCCACCCAAAAGAACCAGTAAAAAACCAAAATTGCAAAAAAAACTGCATCAGCCAAAGAACCAAGACAACGGACCAAACACAAAGCCAACCAAAACCAACGAAACCAGAATCAAGAGGAGAAGGAAAGGATCGAGGAAGGAGTCTACCGGGAAGAACTTCGTCCAGGTTGGTAACCTCATATCACCATTGCTTCATTTGTCTACTGCTTGATACAATCATGTTTCTATAATGCTAATAATTATTTCCCATGAATGTTTGATCTTGCCGTTTGTTCGAATCTTCGTCACCATCCTGAAATCGTATGGAAATGGTATGTAAATTATTGTTTGTGTAAGCATTAAAACTGAAATGATAAAAAACAAAACAACAAACCTTCTCTTCAATAACTTTCCACTTAACACTCGGTCCCTTTTCTCTTTCAAACTTCATACTTAACTCATTCACTACAATAGAGCTTCAACATACAAAAAGAACTTCCGATTTCTGTTCAACTTAACAAAATCACACAAAACTCCATAGAAACATACAAGAAATCCACTTAAAAAACCCTCATCAAATCCACATCTTCTCGAACCTAACTGACTGTCGAAACCCCTTAGAACCTGCAAACTTGAAACCTGTCGAAACCCCTTAACCTGTACAAAACTTGAAACATGTCGAAACCCCTTAACCTGTACAAAACATGAAACCTGTCGAAACCCCTTAGAACCTGCAAACTTGAAACCTGTCGAAACCCTTTAACATGTACAAAACTTGAAACCTGTCGAAACCCCTTAACCTGTACAGAACTTGAAACCTGTCGAAATCCCTTTTTTTTTTTGAATTGTTATAATATTAATATTACAGTTTCCCTACTCGGTAGCCATAGATAGTTTTAGAATTCGGGTTTTAACTTCCTTTGATCTTATTATTTCTTTAACTTGTAAAACCCCAAAAATATTATAATTGTACTTTCCTTTATCTTAGGTTGATTGATTCTTGATAACATGTCTCTTAAGAATTCTATTATACGATTAAACTTTGTTTAGATCCTTTTAATGTTGAATTAGATATTAGGTTTTAAACCTTGGCATGATAATTTTAGGATAGAACTACTCTTTCAAACTCGACTTTTAATTCAGCACTTGTACATAACAAACAATTAGGTTTCTTGTCTCCCTCTTAACCCTTTACTTTTGTAATTGAAACTTAACATTCACAAATCGAAAATCCAAAAACACTTTTTTAATCATTACTGGAAATTATTCTAAAACTCGCAAAACACTCAACCAATCAAAACTCCCCCAAAAGGGCATGTTATCTCCATTCTACCGCGATACCGGCTGTGCCTATTGCTAGAATGCGTGCGTTAATGTCGCCCACTAAAAAAAACAAACAAATCAACTTTTTTCTAGAGGAACTACAGTGTTCTGATTCCTTCATTGGATACGTAGGCAAAGGGTCGCGAAACCCTCACGAACGCAATAATCAAAAACCATTAATTTCCCTTTTAGCAAGCATAGTTGTAGATAAACACACCCTTTAAGACAAACAAATAAAACAGATCCCGTTGAGTACAACGGATGTGAGGGGTGCTAATACCTTCCCCTTGCATAACCGACTCCCTTACCCTTTCTCTTGGTTGCAAGACCATATTATCCATTCCCTTGTGGTTTTATCGATATTTCCCCTTCCTTCGGGATAAATAAAGTTCGGTGACGGCTTTGTGTTTTCTGCCGGTGGCTTCAGCGGAGACCCTTCAGGGAGAGAGAGAGCGTGAAAGACTGAAAGAGAGAGGATCAGAAAAAGAAGAGAGATTGTATAAGAGAAGAGATATTCATGAGCGGCGGCGAAGAAGAGAGGAAATGTTAAGAGGAAGAGGGAAAACTTAATTCGATGAATACTAATTAGGGTTAATGTGATTAAGTAATATTGATTTGATTAGATTTATGTGATTAATCTTTGATCTCTTGTTTAATATGATTAATGTTCATGATAATGGTATGATTAAGAAAAATACAGCTTAAGATAATCCTATGTGTATCCCTCATATTGGCTTATGGTGCACCTTCAAATCATTACCGTTTGATTATCCTCAACAAGCGTCCAACGCTCCAGATCTGCCTCCCCACGCTGCACTCTCCTACAAATTACCATACAAGATCATTCAGACCCTCGTCCAGCGGTTGGGCCTTTGTCTTTGGGTCTGGACGAATTTCATTTCCAGCACCCCCCAGATTGTTGTTTTCAGGCCCATTTCTAAACTTTCTCTATTTCATTTTATTTCTTTTACATATTATTTATTTTTGTTTTGCTTATTAATTTATTTTGGTATTATATTTAAATTTTTAAATATATTAATATTGTTTTAAATAATTATTAGTTTTAAAATAATTTTTGTTTGACATTATTAATTAAATTAATAATTAATTTTATCAAATGAAACGAGTTTTAATTCAAATAATTATTTAATAGCTTGGACTTGTATTGTGTGATTTGATTATATATTGGGTATTGTTGTACCCCAAAATTTTTCCTTTTATTTCTCAAGAATTTCCTCCTAAATTTTCCCATGACATCAAGTTTGCAGCACTGATACATCAATTTAGGTTTGGAATTGGCACAAGGGCAAAATGGTCAATTGCACACTGAAAAGTCAAACTTTGACTTTTGGAATAAAATCAAATTTCAAGAATCATATTTCATCACTACATGTTGGAATGTGAAGTTTGTTTCATCAAGAAAATCAAAAGTCAAAATTCCAAATACTTAGAAATTTTTCTAAGTGTTTAGGAAATACGATAAGATCAGAACTTCTGGCCAGATTTTCACTATGATGCAAGTTGATTCTGGAAGAACTTCTAACACAAGAATTGTAGATCTCAACGAGATCTAAAACATTGCAGAATAGAACTTCTCCTAGAAATGCTTGGATTTCAAGTTATAAAACTTCAAAGGCACGTCCATGAAACTGAAACACTTAGTAGATTCTGAGCATTTTCAAATCAGAATTTGGTTACAACTTCTGGGTCAATTTTCATGTAAGGTCAAGAAAAGTTTGCAAGAGGTCCAAACAAGGTCTACAGAGAGTGTTACAAGCTTTCTGAAAAGTCTGAGAATTCTTTCAGAACATGCTGGAGCTAGGAGATTCAAAGATCAGAAGTTGGATATTTGTTCTAAGTTACACTGATGTTGAACTTATGATCCAGACTTAAGCTATGATGCATAATCTCATATTGCATATTTTCTGTTTTGATAAATCTCATCATTATTTAATGCTTGCACCCTCTTTTGGGTCTTTATCCAAAGTATTTCCCCACGTGTGGCATAGAAGTACCATTGTTGTCCTTGAAAAGCAAACTTTTGTACAAGTTTATGCCGGGCCCATGTTTTGCTTTTGCTTATGAGGGTACTTTTCCATAATTCATACTTACAAATACAATTTAGGCGTGGCTAAAGCTGCTAACCACTTTACTTTGTGCCTTAAACCATACTTTCTTGAACTTGGTTCAAGAACAAGTCAGCGCCTAGCATATGATAGTTGTACTCTTGACTTCTCCAAGCTACTAAATCCTTGGCTATAAATTAAACTTCATTTGCAACTGAAAAGGGGTCGAGAATTTGGAAATTAGCCTTGGAACCTTGCTGATATTTAAAAGAATTAGAAACTAAAAGCATAAACACAAAAACCTGCTAAGCTTCTGTTTCTTTTCACGCCCAAACTCTAATTTTCTTGCACATCTCTTGGCCAAATCACCCACTCAGTTTCTAACATACATTTAGAAACAAATCCCAACTTCTGTTTACAGACTGCAGTTCCATCTCCACCAACTTCCATTTCAAAAATCAAAACTTTGCTTCTTGGCGGTTCCAGAATTTTCCATCCATTCATAGCTCAAGCTAAAGGTTGTTCCAGCTTTCTAAGCACGTGAGAAAGCTTACTAGAACTTCCCAGCAATCAGAACTAGGCTCTAGCATACAGAATATTTTCCAGCTGCAAGGTAAGCTTCTACTGACTTTTATTATATTACTTAGGCATTGTTAGACTTGCATATCCAAAAATACAATGTAGACATCCTGACTCTGATTCTGTATATATTCATAGATTTCATGTATTTTTTGCCTAAGTGGAGAGAATTTCAGCTCAGGAACTTCTTGAGGAAATTAGGATTTAGAATTAGGATTAGCAAAATACATGCTTGCTTCTGATTTACAGTTCTGATATTTTACGTTTCTGAAACCATGATGAAACCTGCCTTAACTGTTATGTTTGCATTTTCTATTTTGTTGAGAAATGACTAAGCTGCAGATGTTCTGATTAGCATGGAGAAAGAGATTAAGTTCATCATCAAAACTTACTTTGTGATATATATTTATGTTCTTTCTTCTAATACCGAATGTGTTGACACCCCAGTGGCAAAGAGCGTGTGCATAAGACATTAGTGTTAAAGGTCCTGAGTTCTATCCCCAGAAACACCTTTTTTATGTTTATCTCCTGACATTTTTACCCCATTAGTTGGACCAGAACTTCTATACATTCCCGTCCAACAACATTGACACCTCACATATCCATTATCAGAACTTCTAGCTTTCCAGTGACACTATAACTTCTAGGTTTCCAGCTACATCAGAACTTCCAAACTCTCTCAACATATAGAATTTCCAAACTCCTTCAGCAACCAGAACCTCCAACCTTCTAGTGATATTAGAACTTCTTGGTTTCCAGTTGAATCAGAACTTATAGAATTTCCTTTGTTCCCAGCGGACCCATAACTTCCGACCTTCCCCTTTTCTACTAACATTTTCATTCTTGCAGCGTATCTGAGTCAGAGTTTCTGCCCCTTACTTCTACTCTCTCTAATGTCAACAATGCGCTGATTCTGACCCCTTTTTTCTCTTATTATTTTTTATCATCATTTTTATTTTCATTAACCAAAAACACCAAAAACATTTCTATATCCACATACTTTATTTTATTTCTTTTAAAATCAAAAGACTAAAAATATTTTCTTAAGTAAAATTATTTTCTTCTCTTAACAAAAACGAAACAAGTCCTTCACATTTCTTGTACATTATTTCAATATGGTTGTAATAGATAATTAGGACTTTAATTTCTTGTAATCCCCATTTTAAAATTTGTATACCCCATCCCCCTAATGATTGTAATAGCGTAGAATATTTACTATTCCGCAGTGTATCGCTTTCATTTAAATGCTAGTAAAGTAGGATTTGTATGGGAAGATAAAAACAACAAATAGATAACCCATAACCAAAGACTAAATGCATGCAAATCAAACACACTATTCACACATGCACCCCTAGGGTTAAATCCACTTGTTTCCTAAAAAAATTTTATGTAATGCATGTGAGACGTCTTAGCAAAACAATCAAAATACAAGATCATAGTCCCTTGATGACGCTTCGAATGTTGCCTTACAAATGATCTTAGTACCTCAAGAGAAATGCTAAGATATATCACAACATTTATATCATAACTATACAATGACTCACGCCCGTCCCTTTACATCCAAAGATAAGGCTTCTTACAAATCAATGGTAAAATAGCAATATCAAAGGAAGAGAGAAATGAACAAAAAGACTTTTGAGTAGGTAGAAACTCTCCTAGTTGCTTGCTCATTTTCAAAACCAACATCCTTGAAAACACACACCAAACACTTTCAAATCATGAAATATTTTCAAAAGTCTAACACTTTGCATACGTTCTTACAAGACGAGAACTATTACTAAGTTTGCCTAAACAAATGCGCCTTTCAAAAATACTTTAAAAAACCACCACAAAGAACATTTTCAAACAAAGCAAGTGATCTAGAAAGCAACTAAGAGCCCATAAATAATTTGGATGTAAAGGGTGCTAATACCTTCCCTTTTCATAATCTACCCCACGAACTCAAGAAAATAATCTCATAGGTCTTTCTTGTTCTTTTCAGCCTTTCCTTATTGGATAAAAGAAAAGTCGGTGACGACTCTTGCTAACCGTAACATTTGCGATAAAATGAAAAACACCCAAGTTAATTATCCCACCGTGTTACAGAACTTGCGACTCTGCTGGGGAAGACTAAAAAAAGTGGGGTTACCTTAGGGCTAGATCACCTTTACTTGCTTTTCCTTGTTTGATTTGTTTGCTTTACCTTTTGGTTCCTTGTTTAGGCTTGTTTTGATCCTCTACCCAGATCTGGGACACCTTTTAGGTAAGTAGAAATAGATTGTGGAAATTGTACGACGTAGACCGATATGGTTGAAACAATGGCTACGTTAGTGTGACACATTTGTTGGTATCAGTATCCCTTGTGGTGAATCGAGGAGAATACGGGGCCGTTGAGCGGTGTCATGAAGCACTAACTTACCTTAGAACCTTAATTGAACAACTTGGCCATTAGGACGTAGTGAGAGAACCGGTTTTGGTGGAAAGATGAAAATTGGTTGATACTCGATACTACACTCATTGAGATTGGACTTTTGGGATATCTCGGCCGCAAGAAAAGATTGATTACGCAGAGACAATGGCTAAAAGAAAGGTCAGTGATATTGAGATCCTTTAGAACCTGGTTACTATTACTAGGACAGGTTGAGCCAACTAAAACTTCAAGAGGGCACTTACCTACAAATTCCATGCAAGCCTAAACCTAAGGACTTGTTTGCTTTGCATGTATATAAAAACTTGCTTACTTGTACATAACATCATAAACATCATAACATCATACACATTCTCACTAACCATTTTAAGGATTTAGGAATTTATCTTTGTTTTTGTTTTGTAGGCCATGAACTTAGTCCGAAGAAATACCATTATAATCAACTTTGTGAAAGCACACCCTCAACTCCAAGAGTTAGCGTCAAGGGTACCTGAAGACTCTCCTTTCACTAAGAAATATGGTCGACTCCTCAGCTTGACTACCTCCAATTTCCAAAAAGAGATGATGTGCGTGCTCTTCCAATTCTTTGATCCCATGCATCATTGCTTCACTTTCCCTGACTATCAGTTAGTGCCAACACTAGAAGAATTCTCTCTACTATTAGGAGTGCCCATGCTTGATCAAGCACCCTGCATCTGAAGAGAGCCGACATTGTAGAAAATTAGGAGACAAGAAGCGGAGTTCAAGGGTTCCTAGCAAAGTTCTTATTGGAGAGGGCTCGTTCATTTTAGGAAGATTTGGATTTTCAAGCCTTTTAGGATGTCCTGGACCTTCTCATCTATGGTTTGGTTCTATTTCCAAACTCGGACCAATTCATAGATGTGAATGCCATCACAGTCTTTCTCTCTCGTAATCCTATACCTACCTTGTTGGGAGACATTTTACATTGTTTCCATACCCGTACCATGAAGAAAAGAGGTACTCTCTTGTGTTGTATTCCCCTACTTGCCAAGTGGTTCACTTTGCATTTACCTCGATCAACATTGAAGAACGAGCAAAGATTGACATGGTCTTAAAGGATGATGTCCCTCACCCACTCTGATATCCATTGGTGTTCGAGATCCTTGGTGGATACTTCTATCATTAATCGTTGCGGGGAATTCCCTAATGTCCCTCTGCTTGGCATTAGGGGAGGTATCACTTACAACCCTTGCTTAGCCTTGCGACAGTTTGGTTATGCCTTAAGAGATGGTCCTCATGACATGCTCATCCAAGGAGTGGTATTTGACTACGAGAGCAACGATCAAGGCTACCATCTGAGGTTTGCGAGAGCTTGGATAATGGTAAATAAAGAGGATAGTGGGACACTGGCATGCAATAATTCTATTCCATTTGAACCTTATCTTAGGTGGGTACGAGCTCGTGCTCAGAAGCTCATGATGCCTTACCCCTCCATCCTACTAGTTATCATGGAGCTTGTTGCTGTAAAAGAAGTCCCATATATTGTCCTCCATCCCAACATGCCTACTTCTCTTGAAGACTTGCAAAAAGGTTGGATTCAGCTAAAGGAAGAACGAGACAGTTTCGAAGCTAAGTGTTATGCGAGTGAGAAAAGGGTTTTGGAGCTTACAAAGTAACTACATGAAGAACAAAGCCTGAACGACTACCTTACACCGAAAAGGATGTGTTCGACCTTTTTATCTTAGAGATTTATTTTGTAAGCCCAAGAGGCACGATGTAATCATTTTGAACTAATTAATGGAAATTGAAATTTGTTCATTCTTTGTCTAGACAAATTTAAATTTCATAAATCCTTAAAATCATTTACATACACATCTTCCATGCATCATAACACAACAGGTTTTCCACGACATATTTCCTTATATTTCTGCTATTTTTTCAGCAAGATGGATATCGAGAAAACAGTGAAAGATCTACAAGCACAAAACTCCAAGTTTCAAGAGACTCTGTTGACCCTGGCCAAGGGGAAACAAGAGTTGATGGTTTTGCTAGCAGCCAAAAAGAAACCGAAGAGGAAATCCCTAGTCAATATGGGTAAGAGATTCAGAGAGTCGATCCGTCAGATACCGGTAGTGGAAGACTCGTCTGAGGAAGACAAAAATCAAATTGGAGAATTAAGGAGTACCCAGGCTGGGTGTATCAATGATCAAGCGTCTGATGATGAGGATTATTTTGACGAGCAGTATCCTTCTGCCGATGTTAAGTACAAGCAACTAGAGGACAGACTGAAGGCTGTTGAGATTCAAGCTGCCCCTGGATTGGATTTTGATGATTTAGGTTTAATATCTGGGGTTGTCATTCCCCACAAATTCAAGATACTAGTCTTTGTTAAATACGATGGGGTTTCCTGCCCAAAACTTCACCTGAAGTCTTATGTGCGCAAAATTCAACCGCACACCACCGACAAGAAACTCTGGGTTAACTTCTTTCAAGAAAGCTTGGTCGGGACGCAACTAGAGTGGTTTTACCAATTGGAGGGTTCCCGTATCCATACATGGGAATACTTAGCCACCGCTTTCTACCACCAATACTAGTACAATGCCGACCTGGTGCTGACAAGTGTTCAACTGCAAGACATGACAATGGGTAAGAGTGACGGGTTCAAAGAGTACGCCCAAAAGTGGAGGGATCTTTCCAGTAGGGTCCAACCGCCGTTAACCGACAGGGAGCACATTGATATGTTTTTTGGGCACTTTATCTGGTCCATTTTTCAACTTATTAGTTGGTTGTTCTTCTTCCATTTTCACCGAGCTGGTCTTAACCGGTGAAATAGTTGAAAGCAGTATCAAAAGCGGGAAGATTCCCATAGCATCTGCTTCCACCTCCAATCCCGTAAAGAAACCTTTTATCGGGAAGAAAGAAACGAATATTGCGTATAGGGAAAGGGCCCATACCAAGAAGGATGATCGTCCGTCCATTAATGTTGTTCGGATTTCCATCCCACCACTTGTTCAAAGACAATCTTCCAATCATCAACGGTTTGAGGCTCCACGAAGACAATACACAAGGATAGGCATGTCGCTATCCCAAGCGTTACAACACCTATTAAAGGCTAATTTGGTGACACTGCGTGATCCTCCAACCAATCCAGATACCTCTTCACCTAAATACAATCTGAATACCAAGTGTGCATATCACTCGAATAGTCCCGGGCATGAGAGTGACCAATGATGGGCACTGAAGAATAAAATTCAAGACTTAATAGACAACAAAACCATCAAATTTGATCTGCCTCCAATTCCTAATGTGATAACGGCACCAATGCCATACAATGGAAAGGGTGTCAATGCTGTTGAAGACACCATTTTTGTTTCCTCCATCAAAGACTTGACTACCCCGTTAAACATTATCAAAACGAATCTGCTGAAAGCCGGGATTTTCCATGGCTGTTTGAAGGATTGCGATTGCTTCGCCACAACTCAATGGATTCAAAGGGCTGAAGGAAGGCATTCAACGCCTGATGAATAGCCATGAGATCCTATTTGAGAAGACTCCGTCCGCCAAAAGTTTGACCAATAAGATTGAAGGCCTCTCCATCATGACGATTTCAAACAAGCCTCTTAGGATCTCCTCCAAGGGTCCTATGAGGATTTAAAATGAACCAATTGTTGCTCCTCTGATAATTACCACCCCTGGGCCAATTCCGTACTCTTCTAACAAAGTCGTGCCATGGAACTATGGTGCTGAGGTGTTTTACCATGGAATAAAGCAAGATGCTTGGATCGAAGAAAGAAAATCTGATGACTATGGTAACATTACTGGCTCTAGTAAGGTGACCAGAATGGGGAGAATCTTTTCACCCAACATATCACCACCAGTTGCTACAAAGGCACCTATCCGCGTCACCACTGCTAAGCCTAGCGCTGATACAAGTGGAAAAGAGAAGATAGTTGAGCCTGTTGAGACAGAAATACCCGCAAAAGACATTGCTGCTGAGGAACCTTCGGCTCGAGAAATGGATGAGATCTTGAAAATTATAAAAAAGAGTGATTTCAAGATAGTGGAGCAGTTGAGGCAAACCCCTTCCAAGATCTCCATGTTATCTCTGCTGCTTTGTTCTGATGCTCATGCTCGGGCATTAATTAAGTTCTTGAAGAAGGATCATGTCCCTCATGAGACCACAACTTTCCAGTTTGAAAATTGTGTGGCAAGCTTGACAGTCGACAATAGTTTGGGGTTCTCAGATGCTGATCTAACACCACTGGGAAAGAACCATAACAAAGCTCTGCATGTTTCTGCTGATTGCAAGGGGACTACCCTAGCACATCTTTTGGTTGACACTTGCTCTTCCTTAAATGTAGTACCCATGGGGGCCTTAGACCGTCTAGACTGTGAAGGACTGGTGCTGAAACCAAGTGATATTATTATGAGGGCTTCTAATGGGTCCAAAATGACAGTTTATGGAGAGGTGGATCTCCCGATCAAGGTGGGATCACAGATTTTCAACTCTACTTGCTACATCATGGATATCGTTCCTGCTTACTCCTGTTTGTTGGGTCGCCCTTGGATCCAGGGAGCAGGGGAAGTAACGTCAACCCTTCAATAAAAGCTCAAGTAACCGGTCAAAGGAAGGATTGTCACTGTCTGTGGTGAGGAGGGCTTCATGGTAAGCCCCCTCAACTCTTCCAAATATGTGGAGATGGATGGAGAATTTATAGAAACCCCGTGTCAGGATTTTGAAGATGTGCCACCAATGGTTGCTACTGCCAAATTTTCCTCTGATGTGTCCAAAGCTGATAAGGTCGTGCCAAAGATGGTTTCGTTTAGAGATGCTCATGCCGCAGTCGAATAAGGATGTTGTGATACTTGGGAAAAACTCCCCGAGATCCCATTCAAAGCAGACAAATGTGGTTTGGGTTTCACTATCAAGGCTCAGAAAGAAGTGAGGCGCACTCGTGCAAGGAAGCCCCATCTCCGTATTGGAAGTCATGAAGCTAATGTTGTGGTTGATTCTGATGATGAGTATGCATTTGAAGAGTAGGTATACCCTACTACAATAGAGCTTAACAATTGGCACGCAAAGGACTTCGTTCTCATCTCCTTCATTGAGGAGTAATTACTTGTTTATTGCTTTCTATTAATTCAAGAACATTTTGCCTGTAATATTAAACAATGACTTTTAAGCCATGTGTCTGGCCCGGGGCAAAATGGTCCATTTGTCAAGGGTTTTATTTATGTTCATTTTATCATATGATCATTCAATACAAACCATTGGACTTTTTTGCATTCGAACTTTTTTGCTCATTGTCTTTCTTTTTCTTCAATGCATTTTTCAAAATAGCCATGTATCTTACATGCACACACACACTCTTGCAGGTTCTCGTCCACTCCGGATCTCATTGCCAATGACTCTACTATTGCCGACTATGATTTCGAACATCCAATTAACCAAGACGAAGACGAAGGCGAGGAAGATTGTGAAATACAGAGAGAACTAGCCAAACTTCTATTACAAGAAGAAAAAGCCATTCAACCGCATGAATAGTCAGTTGAAGTCATCAATCAAGGTACCGAGACAGACAAGAAAGAAGTTAAGATCGACGCTAACTTAGAAAGCAGTGTCAAGAGCAGGTTGGTTCAGATGTTGCATCACTATGTGGAAGTGTTTGCTTGGTCGTATGAAGATATGCCAGGGTCGGATACCGACATTGTAGTTCATCATCTGACGATAAAGGAAGATTGTCCTCCTATCAAACAAAAAGTTTGTCGCATGAGGCCTGACATGTCTGAAAAGATAAAAGCTGAGGTGATGAAAAAATTTGATGCAGGATTCCTAACTGTGACATCTTATCCCCAATGGGTTGCAAATGTGGTGCCAGTATCGAAGAAAGACGGAAACGTTTGCATGTGAGTAGATTATAGGGATCTGAATAGGGAAAGTCCCAAGGATGATTTCCCTCGACCTCATATTGATATCTTGGTCGATAACACTGCTCAACATAAAGTATTCTCTTTCACGGACGGTTTGTCCGTCTATAATCAAATTAGGATGGCTCCCGAAGACATGGACAAGACCACTTTCGTTACACAATGGGGCACCTTTTGCTACAAGGTCATGCCGTTCGGGTTAAAGAATGCAGGGGTAACATATCAAATGGCTATGGTAGCTTTGTTTCATGACATGATCCATCATGAGATAGAGGTATATGTGGATGATATGATTGCAAGATCACAAACCAAAGAGGAACATCTTGATCACCTATACAATCTATTCGAGAGGCTGAAAAAGTACAAGTTGAGGTTGAACCCTAATAAATGCACATTCGGAGTACGATCTGGAAAGCTTCTAGGTTTTGTTGTCAGTGGTAAAGGCATCAAAGTTGATCCTGCCAAGGTAAAGGCCATCCAAGAAATTCCAGTCCCCCACTCTGAAAAGGAGGTTAGGGAATTCTTGGGTCATCTTAACTACATCGCCCGCTTCATATCTCACTTAACTGCTACTTGTGAGCCAATTTTCAAACTCTTGAAGAAAGACCAAGTAGTCAGATGGAATGATGAATACCAAGATGCCTTCAAAAAAATCAAAGAATATTTGAAAGAACCTCCTACTCTCATGCCTCCAGTTGAAGGAAGTCCATTAATCATGTACTTGATGGTGCTAGAGAATTCTATGGGGTGTGTTTTGGGCCAACATGACGAGTCTGGCCGAAAAGAGCATGCTATTTACTACCTGAGCAAAAGGTTTACCGACTGTGAAACCAGATATTCGCTGCTTGAGAAAACTTGTTGCGCTCAGGCATGGGCTGCTCGCCAACTAAGATAGTATATGTTGACTCATACCACTCTATTGATTTCTAAGATGGAACCTATCAAGTATATCTTCGAGAAACCCGCTCTTTCCGGATGGATAGCTAGATGGAAAATGATCTTGACTGGGTACGATATTCAATACACAATGCAAAAGGCCATCAAAGGAAGTGTATTAGCAGTTCATTTGGCCCATCAAGATGTTGATGATTATCAATCTATGAACTTCGACTTCCCAAATGAGAATATCATGCTAGTGACCGACTGCGCGAAACCTGGACCGTATGACAGACCTGAACAAGGATCCCGATGGACTATGGTCTTCGATAGGGCTTCAAAGAATTGGAAACTAAAGGCATAAACACAAAAACCTGCTAAGCTTCTATTTCTTTTCACGCCCAAACTCTAATTTTCTTGCACATCTCTTGGCCAAATCACCCACTCAGTTTCTAACATACATTTAGAAACAAATCCCAACTTCTGTTTACAGACTGCAATTCCATCTCCACCAACTTCCATTTCAAAAATCATAACTTTGCTTCTTGGCTGTTCCAGAATTTTCCAGCCTTTCATAGCTCAAGTTAAAGGTTGTTCCAGCTTTCGGAGCACGTGAGAAAGCTGACCAAAACTTCCCAGTAATCAAAACCAGGCTCTAGCATACAAAACATTTTCCAGCTATAAGTTAAGCTTCTACTGACTTTTATCATATTAGTTAGACATTGTTAGACTTGCATATCCAAAAATACAATGTAGACATCCTGACTCTGATTCTGTACACATTCATAGATTTCATGTATTGTTTGCCTAAGTAGAGAGAATATCATCTCAGAACTTCTTGAGGAAATTAGGATTTAGAATTAGGATTACCAAAATACATGCTTGCTTCTGATTTATAGTTCTGATATTTTATGTTTCTGAAACCATGATGAAACCTTCCTTAACTTTTATGTTTGCATTTTCTGTTTTGTTGAGAAATGACTAAGCTGCAGATGTTCTGATTAGCATGGAGAAAGATGAAGTTCATCATCAGAACTTACTTTGTGATATATGTTTCTGTTCTTGCTTCTAATACCGGATGTATAGCCACCCCAGTGGTAGAGAGCGTGCTCATAAGACATTAGTGTTAAGGGTCTTGAGTTCTAGCCCCAGAAACACCTTTTTTATGTTTATATCCTGACATTTTTACCCCATTAGTTGGACCAGAACTTCTAGACATTCCCGTCCAACAGCATTGACACCTCACATATCCATTATCAGAACTTTTAGCTTGCTAATGACACTAGAACTTCTAGGTTTCCAGCTACATCAGAACATCCAAACTCCTTCAGCAACCAAAAAGTTTACCGACTGTGAAACCAGATATTTACTGCTTGAGAAAACTTGTTGCGCTCTGGCATGGGCTGCTCGCCGGCTAAGACAGTATATGTTGACTCATACCACTCTACTGATTTCTACGATGGAACCTATCAAGTACATCTTCGAGAAACCCGCCCTTTCCAGACGGATAGCTAGATGGAAAATGATCTTGACTGAGTACGATATTCAATACACAATGCAAAAGGCAATCAAAGGAAGTGTATTAGCATGTCATTTGGCCCATCAAGATGTTGATGATTATCAGTCTATGAACTTCGACTTCCTGGATGAGAATATCATGCTAGTGACCGACTGCGCGAAACCTGGACCGTATGACGGACCTGAACAAGGATCCCGATGGACTATGGTCTTCGATGGGGCTTCCAACGCTTTGGGTAACGAAATTGGTGCTGTAATAATCTCCCCTGAAGGTTTCCACACTCTATTCACTGCCAGATTTTGCTTCGATTGTACGAACAATATGGCTGAGTACGAAGCATGCATTTTGGGTCTGAAGGCTGCCATTGATTTGAGGATCAAGCATTTGAGTGTGTTCGGGGATTCCTCTCTAGTGATTAGCCAAGTAAAATGAGATTGGGACACTAAGCACCCTAATCTCATCCCTTGCAAGGAGCTTGTGCTATCTTTGATTCCTTACTTCGAAGAGATCACCTTTGAGCACTTCCCTAGAGAGGAATATCAATTAACCGATTATTTAGCCATAATGTCTTCTATGTTCAAGGTCAAATGGGACAACGAAGCTCCTTTGATTACAATTCAAAGATTCGATGAACCTGCACACTGCTATGAGCTTGACACTGACACCGAGAAGCCATGGTACCATGAGGTGAAGAGATACCTTAAAGCACAAGAGTATCCCGAAGGAGCTTCCATCAATGATAGAAAATTCTTACCAAGATTCTCAGCCAAATTCTTCCTAAGTAATGGAATCATGTACAAACGCAACCATGATTCTACTCTACTCCGATGTGTGGACAAGAAGGAGGCAGAGGAAATTATGGAAGACATGCATGATAGTCTCTTTGGGACTCACTCTAGCAGGCATACTATGGCCAAGTCTATGCTGACAAGGTCCATGTTCCTCTTGTTCCTATGAACGTCATGACCGCTCCATGGCCATTTGCAATGTGGGGAATTGACATGATTGGAGAGATTAAACCTACTGCTTCTAATGGACATCGCTTCATTCTGGTCGCTATCGATTATTTCACCAAATGGGTCGAAGCCGCCTCATTTGCCTCAGTCAAAAAGAATGTGGTAGCTAGATTCATCAAACATAACCTCATCTGTCGCTATGGTATCCTCGAAAGGATCATCACTGACAATGGGATTAACCTCAACAATGCTATGATTACTGAACTTTACACTCAATTCAAAATCAAGCATCACAATTCTTCTCCTTATAGACCTAAGATGAATGGCGTAGTGGAAGCATCCAACAAAAACATTAAGAAGATTATGCAGAAGATGGTAGTGACCTACAAATATTGGCATGAGATGTTATCATTTGCTCTTCATGGCTACCGTAATTCAACTCGGGCATCAACTGGGGCTACTCCTTTTTCTTTGGTCTATGGCATGGAAGTTGTTCTTCCATTGGAAGTTCAGATTCCCTCATTAAGGATTATGAATGAGGCAGGCCTAGGCTAAGACGAATGGATTCAGATAAGATTGGATCAGTTGAACTTGATCGATGAAAAACGACTGGCTGTTGTTTGTCATGGACAGATATACTAAAAACGTATGATCAAGGCTTTCAACAAAAAGATCAAGCCTCGAGTATATCAAGCTGGTGACTTGGTAATAAAGCGCATCATTTTTCCACAAGGTGACCCTAGGGGCAATTGGACTCTCACCTACGAAGGATCATTTGTTGTCAAGAGAGTGTTCTCTGGTGGTGCCATGATGCTGACTACCATGGACGGTGAAGACTTCCCACATCTTGTGAACTTAGACATAATTAAAATATACTACACATAAGAGACCCGCTAGGTTGACACACCTAGACAAGATAAAGGCATCCCGGTAAACCAAAAGGTTTAGGCAAAAATTAGGGATATATGCAAAAGATTGTACACCCGACAAGTTGAAAACCCGAAAGGGTGACTTAGGCAAAAATGGGTATCCTGGTGGGTTGAAAACCCGAAAGGGCGGTCTAGGAAAAAGTTAAGGATTAAAAGTTTATGACGATGTCCCGTGGCAACACAATGCGATCACTTCCAGTTGCATCGGAACTTCTAGAATTTACTTTATTCCCAGCGGACCCAGAACTTCTGACCTTCCCCTTTTCTACTAACATTTTCGTTCTTGCAGTGTATCAGAGTCAGAGTTTTTGCCCCTTACTTCTGCTCTCTCTTATGTCAGCAATGCGCTGAATTTGACCCATTTTTCTCTTATTACTTTTTTCATCATTTTTATTTTCATTAACCAAAAACACCAAAAAAAATTTTATATTCACATACTTTATTTTATTTCTTTTAAAATAAAAAGACTAAAAATATTTTCTTAAGTAAAATTATTTTCTTCTCTTAATAAAAACGAAACAAGTCCCTTACATTTCTCGTACATTATTTCAATATGGTTGTAATAGATACTTAGGACTTTAATTTCTTGCAATCCCCATTTGTAAATCCGTATACCCCATCCCCCCTAATGATTGTAATAGCGTAGAATATTTACTTTTCCGCAGTTTATCGCTTTCATATAAATGCTAATAAAGTAGGATTTGTATGGGAAGATAAAAATAACAAATAGATAACCCATAACCAAAGACTAAATGCATGAAAATTAAACACACTATTCACACATGCACCCCTAGGGTTAACTCCACTTGTTGCCTAAAAAATGGTCATGATATGCATGTGAGACGTCTTAGCAAAACAATCAAAATACAAGATCATAGTCCCTCGATGATGCTTTGAATGTTGCCTTACAAATGATCTTAGTACCTCGAGAGAAATGCTAAGATATCTCACAACATTGCTATCATAACTATACGATGACCCACACCCGTCCCTTTACATCCAAAGCTAAGGCTTCTTACCAATCAATTGTAAGATAGTAATATCAAAGGAAGGGAGAAATGAACAAAAAGACTTTTGAGTAGGTAGAAACGCTCCTAGTTGCTTGCTCGTTTTCAAAACAAACATCCTTGCAAACATACACCAAACACTTTCAAAAGATGAAATATTTTCAAAAGTCCAACATTTTGTATACGTTCTTACAAAACGAGAACCATTACAAAGTTTTCCTAAACGAAGGTTCCTTTCAAAAATACTTTCAAAAACTACCATAAAGCATATTTTCAAACAAAGCAAGTGATCTAGAAAGCAACTAAAAGCCCATAGATAACTATAGATGAAAAGGGTGCTAACACCTTCCCTATTCATAATCTACCCCCCGAACTCAAGAAAATAATCTCAAAGGTCTTTCCTATTCTTTTCAACTTTTCCTTATTGGATAAAAGAAAAGTCTTTGGCAACTCTTGCTAACCGCAACATTTGCAATCAAACGCAAAACACCCAAATCAGTTCTCCCACCATATTGCAGGTATTTATTTCTTATGTCATCCCCATTCATAAATTTGGAACCCCCATTCCCGAAGCGTTGTAATACCATAGGACATTTAATTTACGTAATTTACTGCTTCCCTTATTATTGTATAGTAAGGCATGTATGGAAAGATTTAAAATCAACCTCTAGATAACCCTAATCAAGACAAATTAACTAAAATCAAAACATAAATAACACACGCACCTCTAGAGTGACCTCACTTGTTGCCTTCGGATAAAACAGTCAAGTCCCTCGAACGTGGGACGCTTTAGCAAAGACCCTCGATTAAAAAAGATCGTAGTCTCTCGATGATCCTTCGATGTTGCCTTCAGTAAACGATCTTAGTCCCTTATGAAAATTGCTAAAGTGCTCTATAAGTTGTCTTCTATAACTGTATGATGACTCGCGCATGTCCCTCACATCCAACAATAGGGCTTCCTACTAAATAATAGTAGGGTAGCACTATCTAAAGGAAGAGAAAAAGAACAAAGACTTTTTGAGTAGGTAGATCGCTCGTAATCGCATGCTCACAAACTAAAACAATTTCCACACCTCTCACTTTCAAAAACAACATTTTCTTTCAATAAATATTTTCAAAACAAACATTTTGTATACATTCTCAGCGATACGAGACTCATTACAAAATTGTCCTACTTAGGCATTTTAAAAATATTTTCAAACATATACAAACACAAAGCATTTCAAAAAGTGAGCCAGCGATTAAGAGACCGTAGATAACTACGGATGAAAAGGGTGCTAACACCTTCCCTTTTCATAACCTACCCCCCTTACTCAGAAAAATTCTCAAAATGTCTTTCCTGTTCTTTTCACCCTTTCCTTTATTGGATAAAAGAAAAGTAGGTGGAGACTCTTGCTATCCGCAATATTTACGATAAAACGCAAAACCTAAAAGTTATTTCTCCAACCGTATTACAGAATGAAATGGGTTTGATTTGTGAAATTTTCAAAAATGAGTTATAATGAAATGGTGGAGTGTTTTGAAAGTAGAAGAGGTTTAATGAAATGAATTGAGTGGAAGAGGAAATTTAAAGTCACGCGTAAAAGGGACGGGTTTGCCACATTATGATTTGAATCATAGGTGCCTCATGAGTCTAATCATGCTCAAAAAGTTTGAAAAGATTTGGCTTTGATTTGAATCAAGTGAAAGGTGTGATTTGAATCAAATTTATCAGATGCGTTTTCTCTTGAAAATTTTCTCTTCTGATTTGAATCAAGGGATTTGCTTGAGTCGAATCATACCACTTTTTTTTTTAAATTGAAAAACATGAAGAAAAAAAAGGAGTGAATGCTTATTAAAAGACTTTAATGAAATGGAATTTTAATGTGATGAAAATAATGGAATATAATTTTAATGATATGAAAATTTTAGTTTTAATGAAATGCATAATAATTATATGCAATTTTAATGAAAAGCATGAAATTCAAACAATGATGAATGATGCATGAATGTATGATGAATGTTCAAATGAAAGAGCAACCATGTAAAAATGTTCAGATGAATGAGTTATATTTTGAAAAAACAAAATGTACAAATACATTTCACACAAATATTGCATTTAACATACGAGGACGATAGTAAATATGCATACTGTGATACGGTGGGAGAACTGACTGTTTTGGAATGCTGGTTCGCGTTTTGCGTTTGTTTTAGCAAAATGTCGCGGTAAGCAAGAGTTGCCACCGTGTTTTATTTTATCCAACAAGGAAAGGAAAAAAGCATAGAAAAATTCCTTTTTCGAGATGTTTCTCGGGTCCAGGGGGTAGATTATAGAAAGGGAAGGTGTTAACACCCTTTCTATCTGTGGTTATCAACGGGCTCTTAGGTACTTGCTCAAAGTGTTTTCAAAAATTGCTTTTCTTTGTGTTTGTGGGTTTGAAAGAGTTTTTATTTTGAAAGGTGTAAGTGCGAAAAGTTTTATTTTGTTTTGAAAGGAGCAAGTACTTAAGAACAATCTACCTACTCGAAAAAGGAATCAATTTGTGCTAATGTCCTTTAGACAATGCTATCCCACTATGAATGAGTAGGTAGCACCGTCATTGGAGTTTAAGGGTCAATTCGATTAAGGGATGTGTGGTCACTAAAGCAATATTAGGACGCCATAGTGGTAACCCTAATGTCTTAGATCATTTTTTTGAGGCAACCGTTTCGAAGCAACTATGATCTTTGGACAAGAGGGAGACTTCTAAGACTTCCTATACTCAATGACCACGTTCGAAGGCAACCAAGTGAGGTGTACCCTAAGAGTGCGCATGTGCGAGTGTGTTATTTCGGTTAATTTTATCTTTGTACATGTCAATAGTTATCTATGTTGATTTTAGGTTTAAAGATTTGATCTTGTCATGCATTCCCTATTATCAAACATCTAACAATTTATAAGTTGCGGAAATTAAATTATGGAAATAAAAACTAACTATTACAAGGCGTCGAGTATTTACATCGCCAAAAACAACCCTTGAAATTAAAATGCGGAAAGTAAATAAATCGATAAAATAATTAAAGTCCTAATTAAACTATTACATTCCGGGAAACAGATACAATATTGAAATCAAATGGATCGCGTACGAGAAATTAAATCGAGCGAGTTCTTAGGGTTTTGACCCTTTAATTATTAAAGAAAAAGATTTTTTGGTTTATTTTTTGATTAAAAGAAATTAAATTAAGTTAACAATTAAATTAATAAACTAATTAATTAATTAAGATATTTTTGGATTTTTGATATTTAAAGAAATAAAATAAATTAATGTTAATAAAACCTAATTGTCTAAATTAATTTTAATTATTGCAAAAAAGAAATTAAAGTCATTCCTAATTAAAACTAAATTAATTCAATTAATATTTATTAACAAAAAATAAAATGCTGAATTTTGATTTTAATAAATAAAATATTTTTTTGTGGTTTTAATTTTATTAAGAAAAGTTTTAATTGGTTAATGATTAAATAATAAACAAAAACAATTAAATAAAAATAAGAAAAAGAATGAAATAGAAAACAAAACTCAGGGGGTTTGGGCCCAAATTAGAGGTGAGATTAGCAGTTGGATGGCCCAAACGAATTGGCCCTTTGTTGACCTTTCTTGATTCTCTATGGCACGTTGACTAGGGACCATGATGCACGTCCCATTTGGACCATCAGATCTGGCCTGGAGCCATCTGAGAAGCATTGGAATGAGGGAGTATCATGCACTGTGCACTTGGAAAGGCATTGGATAACCTGTAGAAAACACATAGCAAATACATGGGGGACCTGGGATTCGAACCCAGGTCCTGTGAGTCATTGGATGCGTGCGTTGCCACTCAACCAGCGCATTTTATTTGTTATAGTATTCAATAATAATAATAATAATATGGGAAACAAAACTAATATGCCTGAAATAAAAAGAAAAAGCGTTAATTATTTGAATCATCCAACCAGAGAGGGCCACGTCTTCATCTTCCTCGCTCAGCCCTGGTTATTTACCTGCGGATTTATATCCGCAGCTAAATGCGCATGGTCATCCTAAAATCTATCCTAGGCCATGAAAATCAATTCCAAGACCATAGTCATGATTGTCTAGGCCTCCTGAGCACGTCTATGTCCATTAGTGGCCCCAATTTTACCTGCAAACGAAACGCCCAAAAATACAAAACAAGAACCCTAGATTTGGCTAGGGGGTTATAGGCCATATAAATACAATTGGCTAATGCAGAAAGCTTGCAAATTGAACAAGGATCATGAATATGCAAAGATTTTTGTCAAAAATATACAAGAACATGGAGTTTCGATTTCAAATGCAAGGCGGTATTTTCAGAGACTTACAACGCTTTAGAACGTGTATGGGGATTGGTTTTGAGTTGGCTTCGCTTCAGTGGATGTCCAACAATGGATTGGTGATGAAATTTTCCCTTGAAAACACCTCTATGCACGATTTCAGTTTCAAGCTTTTCCACCTTTTTTCAAGTTTTGATTTTTGAGATTCTGCAGCCTCTAACCTCTAAAACTCGTGCCTTTGCATTGTATATGTAATATGGAGTGCATTAGGTCAACAATTTTGGACTCAATCCTTGTGCATTATGGCTTGGAGATTTGATTTGATTCACCATTGAAAACATTCCAAATTTGTCCAAAATCCATATTTTTGTCCATGATATGGTGAGATACAAATTTGATTCAATTGATGATAATGATTAGGTCCGGAAATAGCCAAAAAGAGATCAAATAATCAATGTTTGGATTTTATTTGATTTAAATTGATTTAAAATGAATTAATTCAACAAAAAATCAAATAAAAATAGAAAAATTAATAAATGGACACAAGGCTGAAGCTAGGACACGTGTGTAGTGTGACAAGATCAAATCAAGTGAAAAAGAATGGGCCCATTTGACAAAATTTGAAGTTTTGGGGATAGTTGACTTTTGGCAATTTTGTAAAAATGCCCAATTTCAACAATGCATAACTTCTTCAATTTTGAACTTTTGGAAGTGTTCTTGGACTTTTTAGAAAGCTTGAGATGTCCTATAACAAAACCTTTTGGTCTCATCTCATTTTGATATTCCATGCTCAAGTTATAAGCTTTGGTAAAAAAGGTGTTCTTGTTGACTTTCAAAAATGACCTATAATGTCCAAATTTGTAACTTTTTGTGAGTGCATTTTCTGAACTTGGGGTATGAAGATGGATTGTAGGAAATTGCATCCTCTTCAAAATGAGGTTTGTATGGGTAATTTCTCATAAAGTATGATATAGTTATGCTTGGTCAAATTTGAGTTGATTTTTCCTACAAAACCCTAATTTAGCAACTTTTGAGTCTTGATGAATTTTGAGCAATCCTTGATGAATCCTGATCAACCCTTGATCAAATGATGAAATATCCTTCAAAATGAGAATGTTGACAAAAAATCTTGAAGTTTGACTGTATTTGGGTCACAGTTGACTTTTGCCCTAACATAGTCGATTTTTGGACCTCTTGAGCAATTGACTGACCAAACTTCCTCTGCAAGGCTTGAAATTTGACATGCATGAACTTGAGAACATATTATGACATTGGGGAGCACTTGAGGTAATTTGGATGCAAGGATCTTGATGCAAAACAAAACCCGAATTTGAGGTTGACTGTCTTAGGAGATAGCTTGATTGTCCAACTCTTGATCAATCTTGAGCAACTTGGAGATTTTTCTTGAAATATTCTGGGAAATATGAGAGGGAAAATTTTGGGGTACAACAGCTGCCCCTGTTCAATTTTCTTATACTTGAGGATATAGATTGGCTTTCGGGCCTTTCGTGATCCGAAAGTGGAAGATGATTGAACACTAGAGTGCCCAGAAATTTGCACTCGCATGAAGTGGTATCAGCCTGGTGATGTCGAGAATGGGCTTACAGATGCCATTTGGAGACTGCTGATAGGTGGTCTTAACTTCGACTGGAATAGGAATCAGGGAGATCTTAGCGTTGATCTAACTGGACCAGAGAAGGTCTTGGATTAACTTTGGCTGGATAAGAATCAGAAAAATATTTAGGAATCGATTTAACTGGACCAGACAAAAAGTCTTGGAATATCTTCAACTGGAATACGAATCAGGGAGATCTTATCAGCGATATGGATGAACCAGATAAGGTCTTGGATTAACTTTGACTGGATCGGCATCAGAAAAATCTTTAGGAATCGATTTAACTGGACCAGACAAGAGTCTTGGAATATCTTCAACTGGAATACGAATCAGGGGGATCTTATCGGCGATCTGGCTGAACCAGAGAAGGTCTTGGATTAACTTTGACTGGATCGGCATCAGAAAAATATTTAGGAATCGATTTAACTGCACTAGACAAGGTCTTGGAATAACTTTGACTAGATCGGCATCAGAAAAATCTTTAGGAATCTATTTAACTGGACCAGACAAGGTCTTGGAATAACTTTGACTGGACCCGCTGGGGATAAACTTCCAGAGTCTACTGGGGATGATGCCTCAACTCCGTTGGGGAAGCTTCTTCAGACTGTGCTGGGAAAATTTTAACTCCACTAGGGGTATTTTGTATTCTGCCGGGGAACATTCTTATACTTTGCTGGGGAATATTAAGACTGTCAGGGATATCAGGCCTTTCTAGTACTGATGGTAGATAAACTCTGCTTGGGGAAAGCATTGCTGATTCATTCACAGTTGCAAGTCTCAGCTGGGAGGAGCTACCATTACTGTCTTATTCTGCGGGGAGTGAAGGTATCTTAGCCATATTCTTCAGCTGAATATACCTTTGTACCTGGTGGACAGAGCAATTGTACAGTTCCGACAATTCTTATTGCCCTTGTTTCTGATATTACCTGTAATTTTACTTCGTATGTAAATATTCATGAGCAGCAATTAATGTCAAATGCATATATCAAAACAGTTTGAAGGAATAACAGTTTGAAATTTCTTTGAAAATGAATTGTATTGATTTTGAAGTTTGGCCTGTAAATAGGCGTTTTTGTACAAGAGGCTTACGTCCTAGTAAGAGAACACCACCGAACAAATAGAATTTATACAATGTGTGAAAAGAAAACAAAACAGCTATGTGAATAATCCCACTGGGTTCTAATTCTGCTATTGCCTTTATATCCTCGAGCATCTCATCACTTTGCTATTGGTTGAAGGTAGGTTAGATTGATTATTGTCGTCCGAGCTTAAAAGTCGATACTGAAGTCTGGATACAAGGTGATCCAATGAGACATAGTGTTACGCTTATCCCTAATTTTTTCCTGGACCGCTCTTTTGGGTTTTCAGTCCACCGGGATACCCTTTTTTGCCCAAGCGGCTTTTTCAGGTTTTCGACTTGCCGGTTGTACAGATTTTTTCATTTTCATCCCTTATTTTTGCCCGAACCCTTTTGGTTCGCCGGGAAGCCCTTATTTTTGCCTAGGCCAGTCAACCTAGCGAGTCTTTGTTTATGTGTAGTATCTTTTTACTATGTCTGCATTGACAGGGTGAGGAAGGTCGTCACCATCCATGGTGGTTAGAATCATAGCTCCTCCTGAGAAAATGTTCTTAACCATAAATGGCCCTTCGTAAGTAGGGGTCCATTTGCCCCTGGGATCATCTTGAGGTAGAATAATGTGCTTGATGACCAGATCTCCAACTTGATACTCTTGTCGTCTGACTTTCTTATTAAATGCCTTGATCATTTGCTTTTGATACGTTTGACCATGACAAATAGCAGTAAGTCTCTTTTTGTCGATTAGGTTCAGCTGATCAAGCCGGGTCTGAATCCAGTCATCTTCACTCAAACCTGCATCCTTCATGATTCTAAGAGAGGGTATCTGAACTTCAATGGGAAAGACTGCCTCCATGCCATATACCAAGGAATAGGGTGTTACCCCGGTTGACGTCCGTGCTGAGGTACGGTACCCATGAAGAGCAAATGGTAACATCTCGTGCCAGTCTTTGTATGTCACCGTCATCTTCTGCACAATCTTCTTAATGTTCTTATTAGCCGCTTCGACAACCCATTCATATTCGGCCGGTAGGGAGAAGAGTTATGATGTTGTATCTTGAATTGCTCGCAGAGCTCAGTGATCATCTTGTTGTTGAGATTGGTACCATTATCCGTAATGATCCTCTCTGGTACCCCGTATCGACAGATCAGATTATGCCGATTAAACCGTGCCACGACGTTCTTGGTTACAGTAGCAAAGGAAGCTGCTTCAACCCACTTCGTAAAATAATCAATTGTTACCGGGATGAAACGATGCACATTGGATGCCGTAGGTCTGATCTCGCCAATCATATCAATGCCCCACATTCCAAAAGGCCAAGGTGTCGTCAAGATGTTCAGAGGTACTGGAGGTATATGCACCTTATCAGCATAGACTTGGCACTTGTGACATGTCCGAGAATGCTGATAACAGTTAGCTTCCATTGTAGACCAATAATATCCTGCCCAAAGGATTTTCTTTGCCATGGTATGTCCACTGGAATGAGTTCCGAAAGTCCCTTCATGTAACTCCGCCATAATCCTTTCTGCTTCATTCTTATCCACACAACGCAGTAAGGTCGAATCATGGTTACGCTTGTAAAGGATGCCATTGCTGATGAAGAACTTCGCCGCAAACCTTCTCAGAAATTTCTTGTCATTAACAGATTCACCCTCGGGGTATTCCTGAGCCTCAAGGTATCTCTTCACCTCATGAAACCAAGGTTTATCTGCTACCTCTTCAGTCTCAATATCACAGTAATGTGCATGTTCGTCCAATCTTTCGATGATGATCCGGGGAGCCTCGTTGTCCCAATTGACTTTGAACATAGAAGACATCGTAGCCAGCGCGTCCACCAACTGATTCTCCTCTCTAGGGAAGTGTTCAAAGGTTATCTCCTCAAAATGTGGAAGCAACATCAATACATACTCCTTGTAAGGAATAAGATTTGGGTGTTTCGTATCCCACTTGCCTTTGATCTGACTGATCACGAGAGCGGAATCTCCGAAGACACTTAGAAACTTAATCCTTAGGTCAATTGCTGCTCGAAGACCCATGATGCATGCTTCATACTCCGCCATATTGTTGGTGCAGTTGAAGCATAGTCGGGCGGTGAATGGAGTATGAGATCCTTTAGGAGATATGATCACGGCGCCAATGCCATTACCCAAAGCGTTTGAAGCTCCATCAAAGTACATAGACCATCGGGATCCCTCCTCAGGTCCTTCATCCGGTCCAGGTGTCTCACAATCAGTTACTAGCATGATATTCTCGTCCAGAAATTCGAAGTTCATAGACTGGTAATCATCCACTGCCTGATGCGCCAAATGGTATGCCAACACACTTCCCTTAATTTCCTTTTGAGTCGTGTATTGGATGTCATACTCAGTCAAGATCATCTGCCATCTAGCTATTCTTCCGGACAAGGCGGGCTTTTCGAAGATATACTTGATTGGATCCATCTTTGATATCCATAGAGTAGTGTGAGTCAACATATATTGTCTCAGCTGGCGAGCAGCCCCTGCCAAAGCGCAGTAAGTTTTCTCGAGCAGTGAGTATCGGGTCTCACAGTCGGTAAACTTTTTGCTAAGGTAATAAATAGCATGCTCTTTTCAGCCAGACTCGTCATGTTGACCTAGCACGAACCCCATTGAGTTGTCGAGCACTGTCAAGTATAAGATCAAAGGTCTCCCTTCAACTGGTGGCATCAGAATAGGTGGCTCCTGGAGATACTCTTTGATTCTTTTGAAAGCGGCTTGGCATTCATCGTTCCAACATACCACTTGATCTTTCTTCAGTAGCTTGAAGATTGGATCACAAGTAGCAGTCAGGTGCGAGATGAATTAGGCAATGTAGTTCAGACATCCCAGAAAGCCTCTGATTTCTTTCTCTGTTCTGGGAGCTGGCATTTCCTGTATAGCCTTCACTTTTGCCGGATCCACTTGAATACCCTTGTCGCTTACAACGAAACCCATTAGCTTACCAGACCTCACCCTGAAGGTGCACTTGTTCGGGTTTAACCTCAGCTTGTACAACTTCAGCCTGTCAAACAGCTTCTGCAGATGGTCAAGGTGTTCCTCCTCAGTTTGGGACCTTGCAATCATATCCTCGACGTATACCTCAATCTCATGATGGATCATATCATGGAATAAAGCAACCATGGCACGCTGGTACGTTGCCCCAGCATTCTTCAATCCAAATGGCATGACCTTGTAGCAAAAGGTACCCCACTGAGTTACAAAGGTTGTCTTCTCCATGTCTTTGGGAGCCATTTTAATCTGATTATAACCGGAGAAGCCATCCATAAAGGAGAATACCTTGTGCTGAGCGGTGTTGTCAACTAGAACGTCAATATGAGGCAGAGGGAAATCATCCTTGGGGTTTGCCCTGTTAAAATCCTTATAGTCAACACACATTCGAACCTTACCATCCTTCTTCGGCACAGGAACCACGTTAGCCACCCACTGAGGGTAAGAAGTAACTGCTAGAAAACCGGTGTTGAACTGTTTCATAACTTCAGCCTTGATTTTCTCAGACATCTCTGGGAGCATTCGGCGGACCTTCTGTTTCACTGGAGGACAATCTTCCTTGGTAGGCAGGCGATGAACCACAATATCAGTATCCAAACCAGGCATATCTTCATAAGACCAGGCGAAGATTTCAACATAGTCATGCAACATCTGAATCAACAGTTGCTTCACACTAAGTTCCAGATTTGCACCGATCTTGACTTCCTTCTTGTCTATCTCAGTACCCAGATTCATTGATTCCACCGGCTCTTCGTGTGGCTGAATAGCCCTCTCTTCTTGGAGTAGCAGTATTGCAAGTTCACCCGGCACTTCGCAATCATCTTCACCTTCGTCTTCGACTAAGTTGATCGGATTTTCGAAGTCATAACTGGCAGTAGCAGAGTCGTTACCAGTGAGATCCAGAGTGGATGTAGACCTGTGTATGTGAGTGTGTGTAAAATAGCTGTTTTGTAATTTATATAATAAAAGAAAAATAAGGAGCGCAAGATTTGAAATGCAAGAAACGTCTAATGCTTTTATTAATGATATATAAAAATGACACACATAAAGCTCTCACAAATGAAGCCACAGTTCCCCGGGTAAGACACCGGGCCATAAAGTTTCAAACATTGTTTGTTACAGATTCAAAACAAAAAAGTTTCATTACTGGGTGATAACAGAAACGGGCATGGAACCCTTCGCTATCCAGTTGCTTAATCCACTATTTGCAGTTGGGTATATCCAGCTGTCAATATCAAACTCTTCATCATTGTCATCCCCGATAGCATTCACCCCTGCATCTTGTTTAGGCTTTTCTGGTGCCCCGAACTCGATCTCCTTCGCATCGATCAAGTCTTGTATCTTATTCTTCAAAGACCAACAATCATTTGTATTATGCCCCGAGCTATCAGAATGATAAGCACAACGGGCATTAGGGTTATACTTCGGTGATGTTGTATTAGGATTCTTCGGGGCTTCCCTTGGAATCACTATATTAGTCTTTAACAACTGCGGCAGAATCTGAGATAAAGTCATGCGGAGATGGGTGAATTGCCTTCGAGGTCTCTCGTCCTTTTGTTGATTGTTGTGCTGAGGAGCACCAGCAGGTTTTGAAATAACAACTGCATTAACATCTTGGCGGCGTTCAGGTCTATTTTGGCTTCTCGAACTGTAGACAGCACTAGACTCCTTCTTAAATGGCTTCTTCTCGGTGCTTGATGAGGCACCCTTCTGTATCTTACCAACCTTAATACCAGCCGCAATCTTCTCACTGGTCATAATTAGCTCTCTAAACCCAGACGAAGAGCTTCCAATCAGATGGTTGAAGAATGGACCAGACAGGGTCTCTAGAAACATATCCACAAGCTCCCGATCAGCCAAGGGTGGTTGCACTCTTCCGGCGAGGTCCCTCCACTTCTGAGCATAATATTTGAAACCTTCACCCATTCCTATTGACATACCCTGGAGTTGGGTACGCGTGAGAGCAAGGTCGGAGTTATATTGGTACTGCTTGTAGAATGCAGTAGCTAAATCTTCCCAACTGCGAATACTGGCTCCGTCCAACTGGTAGAAGCACTCAAGCTGAGTCCCTGAGAGACTGTCTTGAAAGAAATGGATCCATAGGTTCTTATCAGCGGTGTACAGCTGAATCTTCCTCACATATGACCGGAGGTGCAGCTTCGAACAAGAAACTTTGTCATACTTAGCAAAGGCTGGTGCCTTGAATTTGTGGGGAATCACCACCCCGGATGATAGACCTAGATCACCATAGTCCAGACCAGGCATTTTCTGAGCTTCCATCGCACTCAACCGGTCTTCCAGTTGCTTGTATCTATCCTCGGTAGGAGGATATTGGTCTTCATCAAAGTCTGTCTCGTTGTCAGAAACCACAGGGCTAGGAGCCATCCTTTCTTCCTGACTATATTTCCCTCCATATGAGGTGGTCAAATCAACTTCATCTCATAGCCTGTTTCTAAACCTGTGACCCGTGTTAAACAGGATTGTCCTCTTCTTCTTCTTTTTCTTCTCTTTCAGAATCAGGGTCTTCAGATCTTGCTGACCCTTAGTTAGATTCATGAATAGCTCTTGGAATTGGGCATTCTGGGCCTGTAGGGCCTTGATGGCTTGCTCGGTCGATGGTTCAGCAGACATGATGAGTGCTGAAACAAACAGCGAAGAAGATAAAGGACCTGTAATGGTACCTGTTATGAAGTGCATGGGATAAAATGCGTATGACATGATTTCAAAGACAATCGGGAGATTCAAATTTGTAAACAAGAAATGAAACACACTTTATTAGATAAACTTTGAAATTCAAATTGTTCAACAAATTGCCCTTAAGGCGTTACAAGAATGAAAATACTGAAAAGTAAATGAAAGCTGAAAAGGAAATAAACAAAGTACAATCAGTGCTCCCATGGTCTCTTCTTATCGGTGCGGACATAGTCATTGAGAATCCGCTCGTTCTCCAACTTCCTAGTCAACCTCTGGATCTTCTGTTCTTGCTCGTTAAACTTTTCTCGGTAACCATCCCGTTCTTCCCTCAGCTGTATCCAAGACCTTTTCAGTGCCCCAATGTTAGTGGGCATATGAGGGTGGAGGATGGTAGGAAGAACCCCCTCTTTATTAGCAACTTCAACAATGATAGGCCGGACGGCTTCATACGGCATACCCAGCTTTTGGGCACGGATACGAACCCATCTGAGATATGGCTCCATTAGAAGAGAAGTCTTAGGGCCCAACTCATGTGGATCAGATCTATGAACTCTATCCCAAGCCCTTATGAATCTGCGGCGTTGCTCGTCGCTTTCCCCTTGAAAATCAAAGATGATACTAGGCATTAACAGCTCATGAGGTCCTTCTCTTCTGGCTCTCCCAAACTGACATAGAGCTAAGCATAGATTGTAATAAATTCCTCCATTGGTTCCTATCAGTGGAACATTGGGATACTCCCCTCATCAATCAATGATAGCCACCTCGTCCATACTCTTGAGAGTCCAGATGATGTCATCATGAGAGAGAGACATAACTCTATAGGCCCAGCCCATGCCTTCTTTATTCTTCAGCACTGACTTGGGGAGGTGCAAAAAAAACCACCTAGCCAATAATGGAGCACATCACATCAAGGTTCCCCACTTTCGGGCTGTACGGGCATAAAGCTGATGAAGAATGTCACCCAAGAGAGTGAGTACAGGATTACGAGTGATGAAGGTTTTCACCGCATTCACATCAACAAAGGAGTCAGAGTTCGGAAACAATACCAAGCCATATATCAGAAGAGCCAGAATATCTTCGAATGCCTTGAAGTTTAGACTATCCCAGAAATAATTAGCCTTACCAACCAAGAACTTAGTCAGAAAGCTCTTTGCTCCACTTCTAGTCTCCCAATTAGCCATTACCTCATCCTTGGTCATATGAAGGGCTGCAGCAATCTCTTCGGGCCTAAGGATCTTCTCTCAACCAGTAAACAGGGTCTGTTCCCGGATAGGGATACCAAGCAGCTCAGAGAACTCTTCTAAGGTGGGGACCAACTGATAGTCTTGAAAAGTAAAGCAATGGTACAATGGATCATAGAATTGGCCCAGGACACTCATCATCTGCTCGTCCAATTTGGAAGTGACCAAACCCAAAAGGTAACCATGTCTCCTGATGAAGGAGGTAGTATCAGGCATCTTTGCAACCAACTCTTTAAGCATAACGGGAACCTGGACAAAGTTGATCCGGATGGTATTCCTACGCATGGGCATCATGGCCTACAAAACAGAACAAAGATGAATCCCTCCTGTCTTTGAAATAGGTTAGTCAAATGCAAGATGTATGCAATGTTATGATGTCATGATGTCATGATAGAAAGCACACCACAAGTATCCACAAATAGCAAACATGGTAAAGGCACACAAGTCACACAAAGAGCCCTTAGATTTTAGGCTGGCAAGGAGCTTAAGTACTACCCTCTTTCAGTTCAGTTGGTTAAAACTGTCCTAAAAATAGTAACCGGGTTCTAGAGGATCTCAATATCATTGACTACCCTCGATCGGTCATAATTCCAGTTTAGCAACCTTTTCTTGCAGCGGAATCATCGCGAGAGTTTAGTCTCAATGAGTGTAGCATACTGCTACTGTTCTATGGCCAAGTTGGTCAATTTAAAGGTTCTAAGGTCAGTTGGTGCTTAATGACCCCTTAGATGACCCATATTCTCCTCGTTCCAACACAAGGGATATCTGTACAATCTAAAGTGTCACACCAACGTAGCTATTGCTTCAACCGTATCGGTCTATGCCGTACAGTTCCCTCACAGTTTATTGCTACTTACCTAAAGGGTATCCCCAGATCCGGGTTAGGATCTATTGTAACTCCGATACAAGCCCATAAATATAAAGCATACAAAGCAAACAATTGAAAACACAATGATCTAATCATAAGGTACACCCCACTTTAAAAACTCCCCAGCAGAGTCGCTAGTTCTGTGATATGGTGGGAGAGAACTGACTGTTTTGGAATGCTGGTTCGCGTTTTGCGTTTGTTTTCGCAAAATATCGCGGTAAGCAAGAGTCGCCACCGTCTTTTATTTTATCCAACAAGGAAAGGAAAAAAGCACAGAAAAATTCCTTTTTCGAGATGTTTCTAGGGTCCGGGGGGTAGAGTATAGAAAGGGAAGGTGTTAACACCCTTTCTATCCGTGGTTATCCACGGGCTCTTAGGTACTTGCTCAAAGTGTTTTCAAAAATTGCTTTTCTTTGTGTTTGTGGGTTTGAAAGAGTTTTTGTTTTGAAAGGTGTAAGTGCGAAAAGTTTTATTTTGTTTTGAAAGGAGCAAGTACTTAAGAACCATCTACCTACTCGAAAAAGGAATCAATTTGTGCTAATGTCCTTTAGACAATGCTATCCCACTATGAATGAGTAGGTAGCACCGTCGTTGGAGTTTAAGGGTCAATTCGATTAAGGGACGTGTGGTCATTAAAGCAATGTTAGGACGCCTTAGTGGTAACCCTAATGTCTTAGATCATTTTTCCGAGGCAACCGTTTCGAGGCAACTATGATCTTTGGACAAGAGGGCGACCTCTAAGACTTCATATACTCAATGACCATGTTAGAAGGCAACCAAGTGAGGTGTACCCTAAGAGTGCGCATGTGCGAGTGTGTTATTTCGGTTAATTTTATCTTTGTACATGTCAATGGTTATCTATGTTGATTTTAGGTTTAAACATTTGATCTTGTCATGCATTCCCTATTATCAAACATCTAACAGTTTATAAGTTACAAAAATTAAATTGCGGAAATTAAAATTAACTATTACAAGGCGTCAGGTATTTACATCGCCAAAAACAACCCTTGAAATTAAAATGCGGAAAGTAAATAAAACGATAAAATAATTAAAGTCCTAATTAAACTATTACATTCCGGGAAACAAATACAATATTGAAATCAAATGGATCGCGTGCGAGAAATTAAATCGAGCGAGTTCTTAGGGTTTTGACCCTTTAATTATTAAAGAAAAAGATTTTTTTGTTTATTTTTTTATTAAAAGAAATTAAATTAAGTTAACAATTAAATTAATAAACTAATTAGTTAATTAAGATATTTTTGGATTTTTGATATTTAAAGAAATAAAATAAATTGATTAATGTTAATAAAACCTAATTGTCTAAATTAATTTTAATTATTGCAAAAAAGAAATTAAAGTCATTCCTAATTAAAACTAAATTAATTCAATTAATATTTATTAACAAAAAATAAAATGCTGAATTTTGATTTTAATAAATAAAATATTTTTTTGTGGTTTTAATTTTATTAAGAAAAGTTTTAATTGGTTAATGATTAAATAATAAACAAAAACAATTAAATAAAAATAAGAAAAAGAATGAAATAGAAAACAAAACTCAGGGGGGTTTGGGCCCAAATTGGAGGTGAGATTAGCCGTTGAATGGCCCAAACGAATTGGCCCTTTGTTGACCTTTCCTGATTCTCTATGGCACGTTGACTAGGGACCATGATGCACGTCCCATTTGGACCACCAGATCTGGTCTGGGGCCATCTGGCAAGAATTGGAATGAGGGAGTATCATGCACTGCGCACTTGGAAAGGCATTGGATAACCTGTAGAAAAAACATAGCAAATACATGGGGGACCTGGGATTCGAACCCAGGTCCTGTGAGTCATTGGATGCGTGCGTTGCCACTCAACCAGCACGTTTTATTTGTTATAGTATTCAATAATAATATTAATATGGGAAACAAAACTAATATGCTTGAAATAAAAAGAAAAAGCGCGAATTATTTGAATCATCCAACCAGGGAGGGCCACGTCTTCATCTTCCTCGCTCAGCCCTGGTTATTTACCTGTGGATTTATATCCGCAGCTAAATGCGCATGGTCATCCTAAAATCTATCCTAGGCCATCAAAATCAATTCCAAGACCATAGTCATGATCGTCTAGGCCTCCTGAGCACGTCTATGTCCATTAATGGCCCCAATTTTACCTGCAAACGAAACGCCCAAAAATACAAACCAAGAACCCTAGATTTGGATAGGGGGTTATAGGCCTTATAAATACAATTGGCTAATGCAGAAAGCTTACAAATTGAACAAGGATCATGAATATGCAAATATTTTTGTCAAAAATATGCAAGAACATGGAGTTTCGATTTCAAATGCAAGGCGGTATTTTCAAAGACTTGCACCGCTTTAGAACGTGTATGGGGATTGGTTTTGAGTTGGCTTCGCTTTAGTGGATGTCCAGCAATGGATTGGTGATGAAATTTTACCTTGAAAACACCTCTATGCACGATTTCAGTTTCAAGCTTTTCCACCTTTTTTCAAGTTTTGATTTTTGTGATTTTGCAGCCTCTAACCTCTAAAACTCATGCCTTTGCATTATATATGTAATACGGAGTGCATTAGGTCAACAATTTTGGACTCAATCCTTGTGCATTATGGCTTGGAGATTTGATTTGATTCACCATTGAAAACCTTCCAAATTTGTCCAAAATCCATGTTTTTGTTCATGATATGGTGAGATACGAATTTGATTCAATTGATGATAATGATTAGGTTCGGAAATAGCCAAAAAGAGATGAAATAATCAATGTTTGGATTTTATTTGATTTAAATTGATTTAAAATGAATTAATTCAATAAAAAATCAAATAAAAATAGAAAAATTAATAAATGGACACAAGGCTGAAGCTAGGACACGTGTGTAGTGTGACAAGATCAAATCAAGTGAAAAAGAATGGACCCATTTGACAAAATTTGAAGTTTTTGGGATATTTGACTTTTGGCAATTTTGCAAAAATGCCCAATTTCAACAATGCATAACTTCTTCAATTTTGAACTTTTGGAAGTGTTCTTTGACTTTTTAGAAATCTTGATATGTCCTCTAACAAAAAATTTTGGTCTCATCTCATTTTGATATTCCATGCTCAAGTTAAAAGCTTTGGCAAAAAAGGTGTTTTTGTAGACTTTCAAAAATGACCTATAATGTCCAAATTTGTAACTTTTTGTGAGTGCATTTTATGATCTTGGGGTATGAAGATGGATTGTAGGAAATTGCATCCTCTTAAAAATGATATTTGGATGGGTCATTTATCATAAAGTATGAGATAGTTATGCTTGGTCAAAGTTGAGTTGACTTTTCCTACAAAATCCTAATTTAGCAACTTTTGAGTCTTGATGAATTTTGAGCAATCCTTGATGAATCATGATCAAACCTTGATCAAATGATGAAATATCCTTCAAAATGAGAATGTTGACAAAAAATCTTGAAGTTTGACTGTATTTGGGTCACAGTTGACTTTTGCCCTAGCACTGTCGATATTTGGACCTCTTGAGCAATTGACTGACCAAACTTCCTCTGCAAGGCTTGAAATTTGACATGCATGAACTTGAGAACATATTATGACATTGGGGAGCACTTGAGGTCATTTGGATGCAAGGATCTTGATGCAACACAAAACCCTAATTTGAGGTTGACTGTCTTAGGAGATAGCTTGACTGTCCAACTTTTGATCAATCTTGAGCAACTTGGAGATTTTTCTTGAAATGTTTTGGGAAATATGAGAGGGAAAATTTTGGGGTACAACAACTGCCCCTGTTCAATTTTCTTAAACCTGAGGATATAGATTGGCTTTCGGGCCTTTCGTGATCCGGAGGTGGAAGATGATTGAACACTAGAGTGCCCAGAAATTTGCACTCGCATGAAGTGGTATCAGCCTGATGATGTCGGGAATGGGCTTACAGATGCCATTTGGAAACTACTGATAGGTGGTCTGAACTTCGACTGGAATAGGAATCAGGGAGATCTTAGCGTCGATCTAACTGGACTAGAGAAGGTCTTGGATTAACTTTGGCTGGATAAGAATCAGAAAAATCTTTAGGAATTGATTTAACTGGATCAGACAAAAAGTCTTGGAATATCTTCAACTCGAATATGAATCAGGGAGATCTTATCGGCGATCTGGCTGAACCAGAGAAGGTCTTGGATTAACTTTGACTGGATCGGCATCAGAAAAGTCTTTAGGAATCGATTTAACGGGACCAGACAAGAGTCTTGGAATATCTTCAACTAGAATACGAATCAGGGGGATCTTATCGGCGATTTGGCTGAACCAGAGAAGGTCTTGGATTAACTTTGACTGGATCAGCATCAGAAAAATCTTTAGGAATCGATTTAACTGGACCAGACAAGGTCTTGGAGTAACTTTGACCTGATCGGCATCACAAAAATCTTTAGGAATCGATTTTACTGGACCAGACAAGGTCTTGGAATAACTTTGACTGGATAGGCATCAGAAAAATCTTTAGGAATCCATTTAACTGGACTAGACAAGAGTCTTGGAATAACTTCAACTGGAATACGAATCAGGGAGATCTTATCGGCGATCTGACTGAACCATAGGAGGTCTTGGATTCACTTTGACTGGATCGGCATCAGAAAAATCTTTAGGAATCCATTTAACTGGACCAGACAAGGTCTTGGAATAACTTCAACTGGAATACGAATCAGGGAGATCTTATTGGTGATCTGACTGAACCAGTGGAGGTCTTGGATTAACTTTGACTGGATCGGCATTAGAAAAATCTTTAGGAATCGATTTAACTGGACCAGACAAGGTCTTGGAATAACTTCAACTGGAATACGAATCAGGGAGATCTTATCGGTGATCTGACTGAACCAGAGGAGGTCTTGGACATAGTTGAGAATTTAACTGGATCTTTCCTGAAAGGTAAAGGTCAGTCATATGCAATGCATGACATGGATCAAGCAATGATGTTCTCAACATAAATGAGATTGTATGGTATGATGCGTATATACATGTATCATGATGTATGGAAATGTAATGTTTTAGCTGGGGAAAATAAATCCCGGATAGCTGCTGGAGACAAGAGTTAAATTCTTCGCTTCCGCTTGGGATGGTGAACGAAGGTGATTGCGAGAATAAACCTGCAGGAGAAGATAAATCTGTTGGGGGAATAAACTGATGAGGAGATTACTCTGTGGGGAAGAGATACTCTGCTGAGGATTCCACTGATAAACTCCACTGGGGATGGATTACCGTTGCTGGTGATATTGAATCTGTTGAGGATTGAATTCCTGTTCGTGAAAGGAAAGAACTTCACTGGGGATGATCTTTCAGTTGCGGCTTGCTGGGGATAACCCGTTAGACTCTTATGGGGATAATCCTTTGAACTCTGCTAGGAATGACCTTTTGAACTTGGCTGGAGAGATTTATCTTGTACTCCGCTGGGGATAAACTTCCAGAGTCTACTGGGGATGATGCCTCAACTCCGTTGGGGAAGCTTCTTCAGACTGTGCTGGGAAAATTTTAACTCCACTGGGGGTGTTTTGTATTCTGCCTGGGAACATTCTTATACTTTGCTGGGGAATATTAAGACTACTGGAGATATCAGGCCTTTCTAGTACTGATGGTAGATAAACTCTGCTTGGGGAAAGCATTGCTGATTCGTTCACAGTTGCAAGTCTCAGCTGGGGGGAGCTACCATTACTGTCTTATTCTGCGGGGAGTGAAGGTATCTTAGCCATATTCTTCAGCTGAATATACCTTTGTACCTGGTGGACATAGCAACTGTACAGTTCTGACAATTCTTATTGCCCCTGTTTATGATATTACCTGTAATTTTACTTCGTATGTAAATATTCATGAGCAGCAATTAATGTCAAATGCATATATCAAAAATGAACATTGGACGTTCCTTGCAAAACAAAACAGATAAAGGAAAAACAGTTTGAAATTTCTTTGAAAATGAATTGTATTGATTTTGAAGTTTGGCATATAAATAGGCGTTTTTGTACAAGAGGCTGACGTCCTAGTAAGAGAACGTCGTCGAACAAATAAAATATATACAATGTGTGAAAAGAAAACAAAACAGCTATGTGAATAATCCCACTGGGTTCCAATTCTGCTATTGCCTTTATATCCTCGAGCATCTCATCGCTTTGTTGTTGGTTGAAGGTAGGTCAGATTGATTAGTGTCGTCCGAGCTTAAAAGTCGATACTGAAGTCTGGATGCAAGGTGATCCAATGAGACATAGTGTTACGCTTATCCCTAATTTTTTCCTGGACCGCCCTTTCGGGTTTTCAGTCCACCAGGATACCCTTTTTTGCCCAAGCCGCCTTTTCAGGTTTTCGACTTGCCGGTTGTACAGATTTTTTCATTTTTATCCCTTATTTTTGCCCGAAACCTTTTGGTTCGCCGGGAAGCCCTTATTTTTTCATAGGTCAGTCAACCTAGCGGGTCTTTGTTTATGTGTAGTATCTTTTTACTATGTCTGCATTGACGGGGTGAGGAAGGTCGTCACCATCAATGGTGGTTAGAATCATAGCTCCTCCTGAGAAAATGTTCTTAACCACAAATGGCCCTTCGTAAGTAGGGGTCCATTTTCCCCTAGGATCATCTTGAGGTAGAATAATGCGCTTGATGACCAGATCTCCAACTTGATACTCTTATCGTCTGACTTTCTTGTTAAATGCCTTGATCATTCGCTTTTGATATGTTTGACCATGACAAATAGCAGTAAGTCTCTTTTCGTCGATTAGGTCGATTAGGTTCCCCTTAAAAACATTTGACAATTGTCAATACAAAAATCATAGTTTTGTGAGCAAAAGCTAAAACAACATAAGATGAAAGCATATAATCTCATCATAATGGATTCTAACCAATTTATTTCAATGGTATCATCAAGAGATTAATCAAACAATGACTTAAGTCAATTTGGACAATTCAAGTTTCTTAATCTAAGCAATTTAATATCTCAACTTATACATGTTGTTTAACGTAATTAACTTACGCATGATTTAATAGGTTCGATGCAAGAAACACTTATGCTTATGAAATAAATAACTAAGAGCATGATCTACCCTAATTACATACAAATTATGCTATGATTTAACTTTTAAATGCTAAATAACAAAAATTAAAGAGAGATAGGGAAGGAAGAGAGTACAAAGAGATATATAGTGGTTTGACAATCGGACTCACTATGCTTACTAAACTCTTCAATGGTTTAAAACCATTGATAAAAACAATCAAGTCTTCCACTATTTTTAAGAGTTAATATACAAGTATTTTAATACAACAAACTATCATCAACCCGGATGCTAATAACCATACTGCATTAGCCTACATATGAAATCAATAACAATTCCTTTTGTTGATACATATACCAAACTACTACACACAAGATCCTCAATGATCTTGATTCAATAATCTTGCTATCCATACTAAATTGCTCTAAGCTTCCTCTCTGCATCATTTTTTCCTAGAATCTGATGAAGACTTGTCCAAGTGATTGCCTCTAAACTCAATTAATTGGATAACTCCCAACTTTGTTTTGCGACAACTTTCACCTGGTTTCACCAAAGTCTTTTAACTGAGTATAGAGACACTCTTCTTTGTTTGTGAATAACACATAACAAAAATTAATGTCCAAGAAAGGATTCTTCCACCTGATACACATAATATAACTTCAAAGAAAAATATTAGATTCCCTAATTTATCATTTATCTACCTCTCATACTCCATCTTTAGAGTTGAAGGTCCATAATAATGGTTCTTGATAAAAGTTTGAAGATGATGTATAGTATCTGAAGAATCTCACACACGCAATTAAAATTCACAAGATCCATATTCTAGGAGGTTAATCATAAGGTATCAATATAAAATTATGTACCGGTTAATGAATAACACTTTCTTATTTCTCTCACGGTTCTTGGAAAAAATGGGTTTCAAGTTTCTACTGTGGTTGTTCTAATATTTATCAATCATATGAATTGATTGATTAAATCCACTTTCTTTCTCTGGGTTTCTTGGTCTTCAACAAGAACAACAATGAATCTACAGATGTGTTTCCTCACACTTTTCTGAGATTTTCTCTCTAGGGTGACGTACTCACATTCATTGACAAGAAGGAGAATGATAAAAATTGGTGCAATAAAACTTATACAATCTCTTGTAAAAGATATGTTCCATTAACTAGAGCAAAAGGTTTTTTTATCAAATCATGAAGTTATGATTTGAATCAAAGAGATACTCAACAATCTAAGGTTGCAAAGATGAGAAATAGATCATGATTTGAATCATGTATACCTCATGGTTGGACTCTTAGAGGTTGTGATTTGAATCACACCTTGTTATAATTTGACTCAAATAAGGCAGAATCAAATCCCACCTTTCATGATGCTCTATGATTCAATTCACACATGTATGATTCAAATCATACAACCTTACAGTCTTCATTCAAATGTTATAACTTGTAAGTAACATTTCTGATTTTGACATAAAACCAGTTACTAGACTTAAAATAAGACAAAAAAATTTGCATACAACAACTAAGATAATGATTCAAGAGTTTTCTCAAAGGTACAAGGACTTAAATATTCTAAGTGAATGAATACGAATACAACATATTATTCCAATTGAATTACAATTGCAATGCTACAACAACAATATAGATAAATTCACATGATGAATATGATACAAACAAATGATAAATCGAATAGTATATTGTACGCACAAAATTGGCAAACAAACAAAACTAAAACAATATCGACGATGACTGTAATTTCAGTTCCACCTTCTGATCATTTAGAAAAGAAAATGGCAGCAAGTTTCAACTCAAGCATGCGTTCAAATGGAAGAATCACTCCCAAATGTTGACACAATCTTTTTAAAAAAAATTGTCTCAAAGTCTAGTGCAAGTCCAGGAAGAAAATACTGGAAGAACAAGTATTGGAGGGTCATTCTCTAATTTTTTCCATTTTGTCTCTGATTCCCACCATAGTTTTCTCTCCAGTCTATTTTTTTATGCAGAAAAAAATGATTGTGAATTATTTCACTAGGATGATGAAGTGTTTTGTATAAATGAAAGAAAAACAATTAATCCAAAAGATGATTATGGATGTAATAGGTGTGACATGGTGATATATTACTTGAGGAAATTAGGTAAGGACCCCGGGAAAGAATTTTGAAAAGAATTTAGAACTTAATTGTATTCCAAAGAGATGGGGCAGATGAAGAATAAGGTTGAGAGTTTAAAAAGAATATGATGTTTCTACAATAGTAGTTATTTTTTCTTGGGTTTATTTTGTTCTATTTTTGGGGGGATGTAACAATAGAACTTGATGTTCAATTTGTAGTAACAATGTAATTTTATGTGTAATGTAATTTGATTTTAATTTAATGAAATTTTTATATTTGATTTTAAACGAAGGAAATTTATATATGTAAGTGTTTGGTTGTTGGCATTTTTTTTGGTAAAACCAGTTTTGTGAATGTCATGACTGATGTCATAACATTCTGGGATACAAGGTACATTCTGCAGAAAAAGAATGTCATACGGGAGCTACTTAATATGAGTGTTTAGTTGATCATTAAGCAATGATCATATTTATTGCATTCTACCAAAATCAGTGAACAGGATTCTTGTTGTCATAACCAATGTTAAGACATCCTGTACTGATCTAACATTTGTGCAGATTTGTTATTCTTGAGAATTTTCAGGAATCTGGTTTATACAGTCCAGATCAGATACTCACGTGGACATTAGGTTAACTCTGCTTAACCCTAATCTGGTTGTTAAAGATCTATGACCAAGTCTTGAGGTTAACTCTAATTAACCCTAGCTATTTTCGTGGAAGCCCTAACTGAAGAATAGCTGCCTATATATTCCTCATGAAGACTGTTGGTGAAGGACACTTTTTGACAGAAGATCAATAAGGGATTGTATAGTTGTAACTACTGTGAGCCAAGCAATTATCATATTGATAATTGACTTGGAGTAGGATTTGATTGTAAGGGTTGTGTATCACTCAAAGCTTTGAAGCACGAGTGTTTGTGTCACTTGATTAAAGTTTTGAAGCGAAGTCAAGTTAGGGTTGTGTATCACTCAAAGCTTTGAAGCACGAGTGTTTGTCACTTGATTAAAGCTGTGAAGCAAAATCAAGTGTGTGTACTGAAGAGTATCTTCATAATTTCATTAATCAATAGTTTAGTATCACTGCTGTGATTGAGGGGGAGTGAGTAGGAACTCAGGTTTAAGTTGAACTTAGATTGAAGTTGCATTGGGTAGGTCTTAAGTGAAGGAGATAAACTGGTTGGTTTATTCCTAAATTAATATCTCTTATAGTGCATTTCCTCCCTGGCTTGGTAGCCCCCAGAGTAGGTATTCTTACACACTGAACTGGGTAAACAATTGATTATGTTCTTTACTGCTTTTAAAATTACTGTCTTGAAGTGTGTTAGATACGGTGTCATAACATTCACTGTGACATTGAGTATCTGTTGCCAGAATTTCAATATATTTAATTTGAGATAGGAAATGTGATACTTAACTACACATTTGGTATGTTGCCCAAGTTTGACATAATCTACATAGAAAATGTGTATCTTTGAACTTGACGTTGTTACTTATATGTTTGTTAGTTTTATTAAAATGTAGCAGGTTATTTAAATGTTTAAATACACTTGCAAACAAACTATAAACTTTCCAAACATACCATAAATTTTCAAATAAGTCATAAACTCCTCAATGGATCAGATAAATCTCTCAACGGTTTATTCTGATTCTTTCTGGCAGACGCTTTCTCTGGTTCAAATAAATCGCTCAAAAATTTACTCTAATTCTTTCTAGTTAAAGAATATTCAAGACCTCTTTTGGTTCAGTTTAAACCCCTCAACGGTTTATCCTGATACATTCCAAAGGAACCTTTCGGGTTCAGATAAGTCTCTCAATGATTTATTCTGATTCTTTCCCGCTTGCACTTTCTCTGGTTCAGATGAATCACTCAAAGATTTACTCTGATTGTTTCCAGTTAAAGAATGTTCAATTTTTTCTTTTGGTTCAGTTTAAACCCCTCAATGGTTTATCCTGATACTTTCCAAAAAGAACACTTCTGGTTTAGTTAAATTGCTCCAAGATTTATTCTAATTATTTCCAATCAACCAACATACAAGACTTCTCCTGGTTCAGATAAATCGCTCCAAAGATTTATTCTGATTCTTTTCTAGTTGAAATCAAGTTCGTACTTAGTACAGACTCTGTCAAAACTCACCTTTGGATGGCATCTACAAGCCCATCTCCGGCAAATCTCCATCATTCCTCTAAATGGAATTTATAAGCCCATTCACAATCCATCTTCGAGTGCAAACTTCTGGGCACTCTAGTGTCCAATCATTTTCCACCTTCAAGTCACGAATGGCAGACTCGCCAATCTAACTCTTCAGGTTTAAAAAGATTGAACAGGGGCAGCTATTGTACCCCAAAATTTTCCCTCTCATTTATCAAATATTTTCTCACAAGATCTCTTTGGGTTCAAGACTGCACAAGGATTGATCAGCTCAAGACACCTCCTTAAGCACAAGGATATTTGAACTTTCAATCCATCATATGACTTTCATGGATCATTATGGACCCCCAAGATTACTCATGTCAAATTTCAAGCCTTGGATCACGTTTTTGCTCAGTCAATTGAGCAGTTGACCTAAAAATCAGTTGTATTGGGGAGAAAGTTAATTATGGCCAATTTACAGTCAAACTTTATAATTTTTTATCCACATCAACATTATAAAGTCATATGTATCATTTGATCAAGTTTGGACCACAATTCCTCAAGAAATTTGATCAAATCATCAAAAGGACAAATGGTCAAAATTAGAATTTTGACTTAGAAAGGGCAATTTCAGATTTTTTTGGCCTAGCAAATGGTTAATTGGTTTGAGGCGTGATCTCAAGAGTTCAATTGCATCATTTTGACCTAATGGAATGACTCAAAACATTGCTCAAGGTCATTTGATTGATAGTTGATTTTCAGTCAATTGATCAAAAGTCAATTGTACACTGAAAAGTCAAACTTTGACTTTTTGGACAAAATAAATTGTCAAAAATCACAATTCATCAAAACATGTCAAAATATGAAAAAAATTCATCAAGAAATCAAAAAGTCAAGATTTCATTTTGAAAACTTCATGTTTTTTCACAACTTTGAGCCAATTTTTCACCATGATGCAAGATGATTGATCCGCTGTCGCGCGCGGATCAAAAACGAGTGTTTTTACGCAACGGTTTCAAAACTGTAGTATTTTGTAAAACGGTAATATAGCGAAAAATGGCTCGAATATCATTCTCAAGGATTCTTGAAATATTATTAACTAACTGAAATCGAGTTAAAGGGGGGGGGGGGGGGGTGGTTCGATTTTAGGCAAATAAGCTGATTGTGAAAAGTGATTATAAAATAAGTTGTGTTTGATATGAGTGATTATAACAAACGCATTCACTGCCTCGGTTTGTACCTATCATCGACTGCTAACATTACAATCTCCTAAGCGAAGTTTCTATCCTATTTGATTACAATATCAATTAACAAGCGCGATTGACACTATGAGATACATGTTCCTATGGCCGGATTAAGCATACGGTTAAAAGTGACGCAAATTAACAATTAAGCAAAGTCAATCGCGATTAAAATTTGGGAACATTTATCAATCAAATTAAATCAACAATGTTATATGAAAATCGAATTAAGCAAACAACAATCTCATAACATAGTTGAAAGGAATCGAAATTAAATTGCAATTGCTATAACAATCTCAAAGTTGGAACCTGAGTACAGTAAATCCATCAGAAAGGTTTTAGTTCTCCATTGATTCGTACAAAGCTTTCTCTTTTTCGTCAACAGTGAATGGCTACCGAAAATTCTGTAGCATCTAGGTAAAAACTAAAAAGAAATAACCCAACTCGGTCGGATACAAAACTCAGGCCCAAAACAAATGACCCAAACTTAAATATAAAATGCTGCAACTTCAACGACTTTTTCAACCTTGCTACATCCTGAATCAGCATCTAGCCACAACTAGAAAGTTGTAGGTCTTTTTCTTACCTTTCCAACCAATATTAGAACGCCTTAATCCGACTCCAGTAGCTCCAGTTATGAATTTTTCTGCGAAAGCTGCAGTTGCTGAAAATAAAATACAAAAATTAATTAAATGCAAAAATAAAATAAATTAGCAAAACATATTAAAACATAAAAATAAACACAATAAACTAAAGAAATGCATTATTACAATCGTGGAAGGATGTGCATCAAGATGCACTGATCAAATTCCCCCACACTTGAACTTTTGCACTCCGAGCAAAATGCAATCAAAAGAAACGCAAAAGCATCATCAATTACTCATCCTAGGCTACAAATTCATCTTCGGTCAAGATTGCATCAACATGTACTAGTCTCGTATACTAAGGATATCATAGGAACACTAGTCTTTCCTCCTGAATATACAAACCAATATGAATCATATTATTATGCAAAAACCTAACTTACTCATCCTCCTTTTTGCTCTTTTTCATTCAGGTGCAATCACATTAAGCCCGTTATCTCCACACACTCATAGCAAAGCGACCAGTTAGTGACTCTGATCCTTTTTTGCACGGGGTTCTGGTACTTACATGGCATAACCCTTTGCTTACTCAGTTGCAGTTGTGGGGGATCGGACCGTAATCCGCCCTATCAAGTTCAGCACCAGAAACCACTGAACCAACTAACAACGAGTCTTATTCTCGAGAAAAAAATTTGTAGGCACTACGGCTGTTGGGTTAAGTGACCGGGTGAGGGTCACCAAACTTAGAAGGTGCATTCCTTTTTTTCTTTTTCTTTTTAAAACACTTTTTTTCCAGAACACTCACTTATATTCATCGGCTTCCTTGCGTAGAGTGTGTGAGATGGTGCTGACTGCTGAAATAAACTACTCAAGAGCTATTAGAGAGTGAGAATTCAAGGCTAATACATAATAAGAATTCAAATAAATTTCCATATGCAGGAGACAGTGTTAAGACGATACCGATCTTGTGAGCTTTTCCCAAGTCTCCACAAACATAACCTCAAATTAGTCTGCAACCCAAAACTTTCAAATAGATGCATTTTATTTAATTTTTTAACAAAAACAACTGAAATTAAAATAAAAGCAAAGAAACAAAATGATTCTCTCCCCCACATTTAAAACAAGCATTGTCCTCAATGAAAGGACGCAGTTATTAAAGTTGAGAGAAAGGAATAAGAACTCCCTGATCAAGTTGCGGTGCAGTTAGGCGCTTCCAAAGAAAGCTCCTATATGCTCACATCTTCAGGTACTGCGCTTTAATGAAAAAGCTTTAGGCGCTGCCCATTGACCTTGAAAACTTTGTCAGTACCTGTACTTTTAATTTCTACTGCACCATGAGGAAAAACATTAGTGACAACAAAAGGACCAATCCATTTGGATCGAAGTTTCCCAGCCATAAGCTTAAGGCGAGAATTATACAATAAAACTTGTTGCCCTACAGAGAATTCCTTTCTAGAAATCATATTATCATGGAAGTGCTTAGTTTTTTCTTTATAAATCCTAGAGCTCTCATAAGCCTCTAGTCTAAGCTCTTCAATCTGTTGTAATTGGAGTTTTCTTTCAATACCCGCTTGTTGCATCTCCAAATTACAACTTTTCACCGCCCAGTAAGCACGGTGTTCTATCTCTACAGGAAGATGACATGCCTTACCAAAAACAAGTCGATAAGGAAAAATCCCAATGGGTGTCTTGAAAGCTGTTCTTTGAGCCCAAAGTGCGTCTTCTAGACGGCGGCTCCAGTCCTTCCTGTTTGGTTGCACCATTTTCTCTAAAACCTGTTTGATCTCTCTATTTGAGATTTCAGCTTGCCCATTTGTTTGTGGGTGATATGCAGTAGAGACCCTGTGCACAACTCCATACTTTTGGAGCAAAGCTTCCATGGTGCGGTTACAGAAATGAGTGCCTTGGTCACTTATGATAGCTCGCGGGATTCCAAACCTGCAAAAGATATTAGACCTGACAAAGTCTGCAACAACTCTAGAATCATTAGTCCTAGTGGGAATAGCTTCCACCCACTTTGAAACATAATCAACAGCAAGTAAAATATATAGAAAACCAAATGATACAGGGAAGGGACCCATGAAGTCGATTCCCCATACATCAAATACTTCACAGAAAAGCATTGGTTGCTGAGGCATTTCAATCTTTCGAGTAATGTTTGTACCTGCTATCTGGCACTCTTTACAAGTGCGGAAAGTCTCGAAAGCATCCTTAAAAATAGTGGGCCAAAAGAAACCTGAGTCTAGGACCTTCCTTGTAGTCCTTTGAGGGCCAACGTGCCCCCCGACTTGAGATGAATGAGCAAAATTCAAAATAGATTCAATCTCATAGTCAGGGACACGTCTCCTAATTACCTGATCACTACCAAACTTCCAAAGATATGGATCATCCCAAACATAATATTTGGCATCACTCTTGAGTTTGTGAATTTGTGACATGGATGCACCTGTAGGAAAAACACCAACAACAAGATAATTAACAATATCAGCAAACCAAGGAGTGATACCATGCACAAGTAAAAGTTGCTCATCAGGAAAGTCATCTTGGATGGGAAAAGGATCTTCATCTCTCTCTATTCTACTCAAGTGATCAGCTACTAAGTTCTCAGCTCCACTTTTGTCTTTAATCTCTACATTAAACTCTTGGAGCAACAACATCCACCGAATCAATCTCGATTTTTCATTCGGCTTCTTCAACAAGTACTTCAAAACTGCATGGTCAGTAAAAACAACAACCTTGAAACCTAGAAAATATGATCTGAATTTATCAAGAGCAAAAACAATAGCTAGAAGTTCTTTTTCAGTGGTAGTGTAATTTGACTGTGCAGAATCTAAAGTCCTAGAAGCATAGTAAATAACATGGGCAGCCTTCCCAACTCTTTGTGCAAGGACAGCCCCAACAGCATAATTAGAGGCATCACACATGATCTCAAAAGGGAGGGTCCAGTCAGGAGGCTGGATGATGGGAGCGGAGGTCAATGCTTTCTTCAAGAAGTCAAACCCTTGTTTGCATTTGTCATCAAAGCTGAAAGTGACGTCATTCTTCAACAAGTTTGAGAGCAGAAGAGCTATCTTGCTGAAATCCTTGATGAAACCCCTGTAAAAACCTGCATGACCAAGAAAAGAATGAATCTCGCGAATGCAAGAAGGGTAAGAAAGTGTGGAAATAACATCAATCTTAGCAGGGTCAACACAAATTCCTTTTTCAGAAATTATGTGACCAAGAACAATTCCCTGCTCAACCATAAAATGGCATTTTTCATAATTTAAAACAAGGTCAGTCTCGATGCATCTCTGTAAAACTAAGTTCAAACTATTCAAACATGCATCAAAAGAAGAACCATAAATAATGAAATCATCCATAAACACTTCCATGCAATTTTCGATAAATTCAGAGAAAATACTAATCATGCATCGCTGGAAAGTGCCAGGAGCGTTGCAAAGACCAAAGGGCATCCTCCTGTAAGCAAAAGTACCAAAGGGACAAGTGAAAGTGGTCTTCTCTTGATCTTCCGGTGCAATATGGATCTGAAAGTAACCTGAAAAACCATCAAGAAAACAGTAATGTGATTTACCAGCTAGCCGTTCAAGCATTTAGTCAATGAACGACAAAGGAAAGTGATCCTTTCTAGTCGCTTGGTTCAATCTCCTGTAATCAATACAAACTCTCCAACTATTCTGAACTCTAGTGGGAACAAGTTCATTCTTCTCATTTTTCACCACTGTGAGTCCAGACTTCTTAGGCACAACCTGAACTGGACTTACCCATTTACTGTCAAAGATAGGATAAATGATACCTGCTTGCAAGAGTTTGGTTACCTCTTTCTTCACAACATTAAGAAGCATCAGGATTAAGCCTCCTTTGGGGCTTCCTTACTGTTTTTGCTCCATCCTCAAGTAAAATCCAGTGCATGCACATCGATGGACTAATACCAGGGAGGTCGATTAATGTCCATCCGATTGCCTTCTTGTGTTTCTTCAGAACCTGCAAAAGCTTATTTTCCTGTTCGAAATCAAGGTTAGAAGAAATAATGACAGGTAATTTTTCATCACTCTCCAAATAAGCGTATTTCAGATTATCCGGGAGTTGTTTCAGCTCTAAGGATGGGGGCTGCTCAATGGATGGAGTGATTGGGGCAGTCGGGATGTCAAGAGCTTCCGCTGCATAATTAACTTCATTGACAGCAACATCACCTGTAGAAAACACATCAACCTGCAAGGCAGCATCAATCTCAGCACATACAACACATATGTTAGTGTCAGTACAATCAGAACACGAATAAACATCATCAAATATAGATAAAGATGGAAAATCTAATGAAAACAATTCAGAACAAGTTTCATCCACCAAATCAGAGATTAATTCAATATGAAAAACGGAATGCTCCTCCAATGGATGTTTCATGGCATCAAAAATGTTAAATTTTACGATAATGTCACCAAATTCCATGGACATGGTTCCATCGTCAACATCAATCTTTGTTTTTGCCGTTTTCATGAATGGTCTGCCTAAAATGATGGGAGCTTTGCTGGACTTTGTTTCTCCTTCCATGTCCAGAATGTAAAAATCTGCAGGAAAAATCAAATCATTAACTTGAACAAGGACATCTTCGACTACACCGGCGGGGCCGGCGTTACTCCTATTCGCCAACTGAATGATTATACCTGTATGCTGAAAAGGACCAAGACAAAGGTTATTATAATAGAAGTGGGCATCACATTAATGCCCGCTCCTAAATCAAGCATACAATTATCAAATTTCTTATCCCCAATGGTACAAGGGATAGCAAATGTTCCTGGATCCTTCTGCTTTTGTGGCAACAGCTGAGTAGTGAGGGCTAAAACATTTTCGAATGAAGGCTTGGGCTGAATAAATGCAGAAATATTATGTCCCAAGTTTACTCCCTCACTTCCTTTCATCCGCCTCTTGTTTGTACACAAGTCTTTCAGAAACTTCGCATACTTTGGTACCTGCTTAATCACATCAAGAAGAGGAATATTCACAGCAACCTTTCTAAATACATCTAAAATCTCGTTGTCCCCCTCATCAACTTTTTTATTTTTCAAAACTCTATGTGGGAAGGGGACTGGTGGAACATACTCTCTTTCTTTATTTTTTTCATTTTCATTCATAACAACAGAAGAAGGGACAGAAGATGGAGAAGGAGGAAAAGAAAGAGAAGGTTCAGATGTTACCTCAGGGGCTGATCCTGTAACCTTACTAGATCACAAAGAAATTGCACTTACATTGGCATTTGGACCGTTCGGATTGACAACCGTTTGGGCTGGAAGTTGGTTCGAACCTTGGGCTTGCATGTTATTTATTTGAGTAGCAAGTTGTCCCATTTGCGTGTTCAAGATCTGAATGCTAGAATCGGTCCTTTGTTGGAACTGAAGGTTGTTGACAGCCATTTGTTTAACAAGATCATCTAGGGATGGTCTGGAAGGTGCAGGGGCAGCCGGTTGAGGTAGGTTCTGTTGTTGGCTGGTTTGTGGATTTCCATATCGAAGGTTGGGATGATTCCTCCAATTCGGATGATATTTGTTGGTGGACAGATCAGGGATGTTATTGTACCTGTTTTGGTTGTAAAGGTTGGCTGCATAAGCTTGGGGCATCTCAGTGATAGATTCATCTCTCAGAATGGGACATGTATCAGTCGGGTGCTCAGGGGAAGTACAAATACCACACAGAGTTGATGTTTGAGTTTTTGCTACTGCTAGTTGTTTGACTAATGTTATGAGCTCATCAATTCTGGTCTCTAAAGCTTTGTTGGAAGAAGAAGCTTGAATTTGATTCACTCCTTTGCTTTGTGCAGAATTGTCTCTAGTGGTAAATTGCTGAGAATTAAGAGACATATTCTCTATTAGAGCTTTGGCAGCAGCTGGAGTCTTATCAACAAGTGCTCCACCACTAGCGGAATCAAGAATGTTTTGGTCCATCGGTATCAACCCCTCATAAAAGTACTGGATGAGTAATTGCTCGGTGATCTGATGTTGAGGACAACTGGATACCAAGTGCTTGAACCTCTCCCAATACTCAGTGAGTGACTCATTACCTTGTCTGATACCGCAAATTTCATTTCTTATTGAGGCAGCTCTAGAGGCAGGAAAATATCGCTCCAAAAACACCTTTTTCAGCGCATTCCATCTTGCAATTGAATTAGGCTCGAGGTAGTACAACCAATCCTTTGTTGCACCCTACAATGAAAAAGGAAAAGCTCGAAGTTTGATGTGATCTTCAGTGATACCTTCAGGTTTCGATGGTGTAGAGCATACAACCTGAAACTCTTTCAAATGTTTGTGCGGATCCTCACCTGCAAGACCACTAAACTTGGGCAACAAGTTTATTAAACCCGATTTTAATTCAAAAGGAGCAGCAACATCATCATAATCAATACACATGCCATTATAATTTACATCAGGGGAAGCCAATTTCCTTAAGGTTCTTTGGTCAGCCATATCAATAACAACTTCAGAATCAGAATCAAACAGATAGTGCAAGTAATCAGAATCAGACTCAGACTCAAACTCAATTGTGGGTGGTGGACTAGTGTTAACTTGGACTCTCCTACGTTGTGTGTGCAATGTTCTTTATACCTCAGGATCAAAAGCAACAAGCTCAGGAAAGCAGGACCTAGTAGCCAGGACTAATACGCAGCAATGGTAACAAAGTCCAAAATACCAACAATGTCCCTAAAAGCAAAAACAAACACAAAGAAGGAAAACGATTAAATTTTTTTCAAAAAAATAAACTGAACACGAAATTCTTCTAATGGACGAAAAATAGAATTTTGATGATTTTTTTTTACTCTATGAAAACAGTAAATAAATCATAAATAATAGGAAAATGATGAATTTTGGAAATTGATCATAAACTGGTCGGAGCAGATTTCAAATCGGACTCAATTTTCAAAAAACCCGATTTTTTTACTATTTCGACTCTACAACGCGAATTGGACGAAATCGCGAAGAAACTAACGCCTAGACTCAAAGAAACTGGCCCTATGACTCTAAAAACAACTAATAATACCAAGAATCCCCGGCAGTGGCAACAATTTGATCCGCTGTCGCGCGCGGATCAAAAACGAGTGTTTTTACGCAACGATTTCAAAACTGTAGTATTTTGTAAAATGGTAATATAGCGAGAAATGGCTCGAATATCGTTCTCAAGGATTCTTGAAATATTATTAACTAACTGAAATCGAGTTAAAGGGGGGGGGGGGGTTGGTTCGATTTTAGGCAAATAAGCTGATTATGAAAAGTGATTATAAAATAAGCTATTTTTTATATGAGTGATTATAACAAACAGATTCACTGCCTCGGTTCGTACCTATCATCGACTGCTAACATTACAATCTCCTAAGCGAAGTTTCTATCCTATTTGATTACAATATCAATTAACAAGCGCGATTGACACTATGAGATACATGTTCCTATGGCCGGATTAAGCATACGGTTAAAAGTGACGCAAATTAACAATTAAGCAAAGTCAATCGCGATTAAAATTTGGGAACATTTATCAATCAAATTAAATCAACAATGTTATATGAAAATCGAATTAAGCAAACAACAATCTCATAACATAGTTGAAAGGAATCGAAATTAAATTGCAATTGCAATAACAATCTCAAAGTTGGAACCTGAGTACAGTAAATCCGTTAGAAAGGTTTTAGTTCTCCATTGATTCGTACAAAGCTTTCTCTTTTTCGTCAACAGTGAATGGCTGCCGAAAATTCTGTAGCATCTAGGTAAAAACTAAAAAGAAATAACCCAACTCGGTCGGATACAAAACTCAGGCCCAAAACAAATGACCCAAACTTAAATATAAAATGCTGCAACTTCAACAACTTTTTCAACCATTCTATAGCCCGAATCAGAATCTTGCCACAACTATAAAGTTGTAGGTCTTTTTCTTACCTTTCCAACCAATATTAGAACGCCTCAATCCGACTCCCGTAGCTTCAGTTATGAATTTTTCCGTGAAAGTTGCAGTTGCTGAAAATAAAATACGAAAATTAATTAAATGCAAAAATAAAATAAATTAGTAAAACATATTAAAACATAAAAATAAACACAATAAACTAAAGAAATGCATTAGTACAATCGTGTAAGGATGTGCATCAAAATGTACTAATTAATGATTCAAAAGAAACTTTCAACATGAATGTTGTAGATCTCCATGAGATTTACAACATTTGTTTACACAACTTCTCCTAGAAATGCATGGATTTCAAGTTATAATTTTGTGAATACATGTTCATGAAACTAAACACTTAGTGAAAATTTTGCCCTAGTTTAGGCAGGATTTTGACCTAACTTCATGGCAATTTTTCACATAGTTCCAAGGGGAATTTTCAAAAGTGATTCAAAAAGGGGTTGTAGAGCACATTACAAGCTTTCCAAAATGTCCAAGAACTCCTTGAGATAATTCTTAAGCAAGGAGAATCAAAGAGAGGAAGTTAGGGTTTCAAATTGGAATTATAGGTCATTTTGTGATGAACAAGAATTCAAATCTCAAACCTATGTTGCATAATATTTGCTTTGCAGACCTCAAACTTGTTTGGCACTCTATAATTAAATGCTTGCACAACTGTTAGAGGCTTCAACTCAAGCATTCAATGCATTGCCCTTGCTTTATGTCCATTTTAGGAAGAAAGTGCATAATATCATTTTGAAAAAGTAGCTTTATGCACAAAACTTGTTCTTGAGCTTTGCAATTGTTTTCTTCTGATCATACATGACCTATAACTCAAAATAAGTTTGTCTCAATCCTCACAATCACTCAGCCCATGCTTGTACTTCATCTTGGAACCTTACTTTCACTTTTCTTCAAAATCAAGTAACATAGCAATCAGTCTATATCTTATACTTCTGACCCTCTCAAGCACTCAAGCCTTATCCTTACTTATGCACAAGTTATTTGCATCAAAACACACACATACACATGCCCAAAAACTCTCAAGAACTCAGAGCTGTAACACAAACTTCCATTCTTGCATAACCTGACCAAAAGTTTGAAACGCAAACCTCCCTCGTGCGTTTTCAAGCCTTTTGGTTCCTAAAGCTTCTAAACATCATTTAGAACTCATCCCACACCCTGTTACAAGACTGTAACACCATTAACACCATCTTCCATTTTCAAAAACAGAGCTTTGCACTTGGACTTCTCCAGTACGATTCAGCCATCTCTAGTACAAACTAAACATTGCATTATCATCCTGGAGGGTCACTGAAGCTATTCTGATCATCACAACACCTTGAGGAGTGCTCAAAGTCAGAATATAATTTCTTGTTTTTAGGTAAGTTTCCTTAACTTTGAACTCTCTCTACAAGCATCATCATTGATTCATTTGTAAAGATAAAATGTAGATATCATTATCCTGAAACTAACCATGTCTTTAGATTTAATTTATATTGCTTGAGTAGTTAGAATTTTGAATCTGAACATCCTGGAAAAGTTAAGTCAGAATTTGGTACCATTCAAAATTCATGCTCATCTTTGATTTATAGTTATAGTAATTTATATTCTAGAATCGTTGTGAAATTTGGAACAAGTTTGATGTTTACATTTTTGCAAATGGATGAGAAATAAGGAAGTTGCAGATATTCAGGCTGGAGGTTGAAGATGAAGTTATAACATGGACTTGTTTTGTTTTAAGTTTATTTATTGTTGTATAATGAATGGATGAAACAAGCCACCCCAGTGGTACAACAAGCGCGCGCGTATTAGGAAGGTCTTGGGTTCGAGCCCCAGCGTGACATTTTGTTTTTTTTCACATTTTTATTCATTTTTTTTGGCTGAATCAGGCGCTTGGGCCTCAACCCCCTAGGCCTAACTTTTTTTGCTTATTTCATACTCCCTGTTTTACTTTCTAACCCCTGACTTTAATATTTTTTATTTTTCTTTATTATTATTGTTGTTATTATTATTATTATTATTATTATTATTATTATTATTATTATTATTATTACTATTAATGTTATTTTTTTATTGTTACTAATAAAAATCCAAAAAATATTTATATTTTATTATTTATATTTATTTAGTTCATTTTTCTTCATAAAACAAAAGAATAAAAAACATTTTTCTTTAATAAATTAATTTCCTTTTTTAAAAATATTTATATGATTAGTTTTAATTATTATTATATTACTTTCTTGTAAATTAAAATCAATTTAGAACTTAGGACTTTTATTTAATTAATTTTATTTACTAGTTTAATTAAATTCACAAAAACCCTAAAAAAACTTGTTTTCTTTAATAAATTGATTTATTTTATTAACTTGATCTTAATCTTCTTTTTAGTTAATTATTTTATTTTATTTTTTAGTTAACTAAGTCAAAAAAACCTTTTCATTGAAAACCAAACAAAAATCACATTTCTTTTTACATTTACATTCTTGCATTTTTACTTATTCAATTTTGTGCATATATTCAAGTTCAATATGGTTGTAATAATTATTTAGAATTAATTTTTTGCAATTCCATATTTGTAATTTGTACACCCCCTCCCCTAAATCATGTAATAGCGTAGTAATTTTAATTTCCACAATTTAATGCTTTATATACAAATGCTAGTAATTAGGGTTTTATATGGAAAGATTAAAATCAATGCTTAGCAAACCCTAATCAAAGTCAAATCAAGCATGTAAATCAATACATTTGCACACAAACACCCCTAGGGTAAATCTACTTGGTTGCCTTACGAAAATGGCCATATTATGCATTTGAGGTATCTTAGCAAAAACAAGCAAAAAATACAAGATCATAGTCCCTCGATGATGCTATCCATGTTGCCTTTCAAAAATGATTTTAGTCTCTAAAGAAAATGTTAAGATACCTTACAACATTTCTAATCATGGTTATACGATGACCCACATTCGTCCATTTTACATTCAAAGATAGGGTTACTTACCAAATCAATGGTAAGATAACAATGTCAAAAGAAAGAGGAAATAAACATGAAAGACTTTTGAGTAGGTAGAATATTCCTAGTTACTTGCTCAATTTCAAAACAAAAAAACATCCTTGCTATTTTCAAAACAAACACCAATACTTTCAAAACATCTTTCAAAACTTGAAAACATTTTCAAAAGATCAACACTTTGTATACATTCTTACGAACGAGAATCATTACAAAGTTTGCCTAAACGATGACATCTTTGAAAATACTTTAAAAAACCACACAAAGCACATTTTCAAACAAAAGCAAGTGATCTAGCAAGTAACTAAGAGCCCATGGAAAACCATGGATGGAAAGGGTTCTAATACCTTCCCTTTTCATAATCTACCCCCTGAACTCAAGAAAACATCTCAAAGGTCTTTCCTGTTCTTTTCAGCCTTTCCTTTTGGATAAAAGAAAAGTCGATGGCGACTCTTGCTAACCGCAACATTTGCGATCAAACGCAAAACAACCAAGTCAGTTATCCCACCGTATCACAATATCAACAACAAACTACCAATTGGAATATTTAGTAATTTATCAATCTTTTGTATGATTCATTCCAAATCTTAAAGGCTCAAAATTGGTTAGCAAATGCTCACAGTTCTTACAAGGTAAAATAAAGCCTTTTAGATTGGTGGTTTTTCTCATCAACAAAAAATGCCTTAATCATTTCAATGTTCCCAAAATTACAAGTGAATAAAATATTAAACCTGAATCGCACGAGCTAAACACAAATTACTATAAATCAACTATATTTGGTGAAAAATTGAAGCTACTCACATATGTGGTTTTTGTTCTAATGATTCACACATGAACACATATTTACAAAATAATGCATAGCACGATTTTTGCATAAAGAACTAATTTCATTATTGTGTTATCATTCTACAAAGTGATTAAAACAATACATTCCTTGTGCAACATTGAGACTTTTATCATCACCATCCAAATCAAGAGTTGATGAAGCCTCTTGAAAATCTCAATCTTGCTCCTTTAGCACTTAAGTCCAAACTATTTACAAGGATAACACAACAAAACATCTTTGTACAAATAACAATTAAATATTATACTACTACTTTTAAAATAATAATAAAACTTAATTAAAACTTAATCAATTAAACACATAACCATCATAAGTTCTATGGTGTAAAGCACCAACAAAAAGTACCAATAAAGGGCATAACCCGAACTAAAATCTTATACCACATCCCAAATCAAATTGTTCCAAAATAAACTTAAATAAATAAATAAAAACTCAAATAACAAGCTAAAGAGAAATAAATGAACAAAGAAAATAAAATTTCTTCACTTTGTAGAGTATGCATTCTTTTGGTTATCCCGCCCACTAGTGCTTCATATGCTCACTTACATCACCAACACCATCATAACCGTTATCACCATCGCCACCATCAAAACCCTCATCATCAACATCACCAGGTGTTGCCCCCTTCGGAAAAAAATGGCGTCTGCCCACGGGTCAATTACAAAAAGTATCATATTCCTCTTGAGAAGGAAAAGAAATCACCTTCTGAGGAGTAAACTGGTGAATGTACAATTTTGTCATTGATTCATGAAAAAAAAATCCTGGACATTTGATGAGCCTATAACATATCCCAAGTGTAGTTGCATATCTCTTTCATCCTAGGATCTCAATTAGCATAATCGTGATCCTCAGACACCTCAATTGCCTCTTGAGCACTTGACGACTCACCACGACTACCCTTTTTCTTCTTTAATGCCAACTTGCCCAAACAATACTGACCAAGATAGTCATCATTGATCGCCCCCTCACTTTCTCAATATTCATATTCGGCATCACAACATGCTTCTCTTGGCACAATGCAGTAATAAGACAAGGAAAATGAGAGGATTATGTGTGTTTACATCAACTCTTTGGTGTTTTCAACAAATTTATTTATCTCATTAGCAATTATCTGGGAAACGTCCACCTCTTTTTTTTCAAGGATGAATTTCACAAGCAAAGCAACATCAAACAAAATAGTTGATCTATGTAACTTTGGCTTGATGTTGTTTAGAACCAATAAGAGAATAACTTGTGCTTCCGTTGTCATGTCTTCCCTCCTATATATCAATGAAAGCCATGTGTTATTCAACTCCACACTTTTCCTTCCAAGAGAATTGCTTTCTCAATTGATTCATGGTCTTTATTATTCCCCAGCTCGAAATTATATGCACTTGTCTCACTAATACTTACAAAAAGTGGATTACCCAAATTCATATTTATGGCATCTCGATCAAAATGCACAGCTTTTCCTCAAACCGTTGTCCTATAAAGAAATTGTTCCCCCTCGACCGGAAGAGAATTGGCGTAGAATTCCCTCACCAAGTTAAAACTTATTCTATCCACCAGATCAATCAAAACGTCCCACTTTTTTTCCAAGAAAATTCTCATCACCTTCCCATAAGAGCCATTTGTTTTAATTGCAAACTTTTTCTCTGGTACAAATTACCTTCCCTTAAGCATGGTGCACCTTGCTTCTGCCTCCGCACTAACGAACCGACATTGATCACACTCTCTTGGTTGGCTCGAACTACTACCAATGATAGTTTTTTGCTTCTTTAAACCAGTGACACGCTTAGGACGCAACTGTAAAAATAAACAATAAAACAACACACCAACACAACCCTAACCTTGTTAGAATTAAGAACAACAACTGCAGAATAATTAAAAAAAATTACAATCTGCGTTGCATCGTCGAGCGATGCATTCAGGGTCGCCAGGCGACTCACAAGAAATGGTGAAAACACAGAAATTTCAGAAGCAGCTCAAAATCACCATTATTATCATCACTTTTATTCATAATCAACAGATTTACACAAGCTATAACTCAGTTTAATCAAATGGGTTTTCTTCACTACCCTAACCACATGTAATATATGAAAACTACTCTACAACACAACTTTAAAATGCTTGCAATGTCAAAGAGAATTAAAGAGCAACATAATTTACCTTGAAATATGAAAATGAGCAATGAGAAATGCAAGGAATTTGAATTTGAGAGAGAAAAATGTGCAAGAGAGTCTAAGGTTTTCTTGTGTGATGAAAGAGTGGTGAAAGTGAAAACAAAATGGGTCACAAGAAAATATATAATCTTGTCCAGATAATGAGGACCCAACTTAAAAATGGGTCAAATAACTATAACCCACATAGTAAAAACACGCACCAGATATGAGCAGAAAAATAATCATTGCCCGACGATGCTTCACGATCACCCAACGATTTATACCAGTTCCAGAAGAAGAAAAATTTTGCTGCACAATCTGCACTGCGAAAAATTTCACAAGACTTTTCTACATGATTATAGTGCAAAATAACACTAAAAAAGAAATACTTACAATAAAAAAACTTCTATTTCCAACATGTTATTTGTTCTACCCCAAAATTTTCCCTCTCATTTCTTAAGAATTTTCTCACAAGATTTCTATTGGGCCAAAACTGCACAAGGCTTGATCAGCTCAAGTTGCCATGGGTCATTTTGGATTTACAAGCATCAAGTCAAGGAGAAAACTGTTGAAAGAACAAAGAAGATAAATTTGATTTTTGGAAGAAAAGAAAGTTCCTTCGATTCAAAAGACAAGGGCCTCCTGTTGGTTTCCTTCGATTCAAAAGTCAGTGGCTTCCTATTGGCTTCTTTCGATTAAGAAGGCAATGACCTTCTGAAAGCTTCCTTCAATTCAGAAGACAAGGGCCTCCTGTTGGTGTCCTTTGATTCAAAAGTCAGTGGCTTCCTACTAGCTTCTTTTTATTAAGAAGGAAATGACCTTCTGAAAGCTTCCTTCAATTCAGAAGACAAGGGCCTCTTGTTGGTGTCCTTCGATTCAAAAGTCAGTGGCTTCCTACTGGATTCTTTCTATTAAGAAGGAAATGACCTTATGAAAGCTTCCTTCAATTCAGAAGGCATTGGCCTTCTGAAGGCTTCCTTTGATTCAAAGTAGTGACCTCCTGCATGCAGCTTTCGATTGGACATTTGCTCTTCATGCAAACCTTTGTTTGAGCAATGGCCTCTTGTGTGCTTGCTTGGTGTCACAAAGCAGTGACCTCCTGCATGCAGCTTTAGATTGGACATTGGCTCCTCATACAAACCTTCATTTGAGCAATAGCCTCTTCTATGCTTACTTGGAGTCAGAAAACAGTGACCTCCTACAGGAAGCTTCGATTGGACAAGGATTACCTTATCACAAAGCTTCGATTGGAGTTTGGGTTTCCTTCGAAGCAACATACTTCAAATCCAACTCTGAATCCTTCGAGCAAGCTTAGCTGAAGAACATTGATCAAATAATATAGCCTTATCCTCCAAATCTCACTTGTCAGGCTATGTTACTTCCAAATCTCTACATGATCAAAGGCTTACACAAGTTTGTGATACATTACACAAAGGTTCGAAGCTTTATCCATTGAATTATACCATTTGTGGATGAAATGGCAAAAAGCTATGTATCCTTTTTTTCATAAAGATCACTTTAATCACAAAGTTAGTTTTTTTAAAGCTCCCAACCTGATTTTATCTGAACACAAGCAATGCCAAAAACATAAGTCCAATCTCCTGCCCCCAACAGACATCAGGCCTCCACTTGTACTTGAAACTTGGGAACAATGAAAAGGATCAAACTTGTTTTCATTTTCAACCAAACCATGGTTTGTTATCCTACAAACCTGGTTACTCCAACATCTCTAACCTTTCTCTATAAATAGAGAAACCATTTGCAAGCTGAAATAGATTTTGGGTTGTGTGGGAAAAATCATCAAACTCTCAAATTATCAAACACTCTCAAACATTCTCAAACATTATCAAATATTCAAACTCTAAAACTCTCACAAAAAAACTCAAATCCCTTCATGCATTAGTGAACCCTTCAATTCACTCCCCAACTGCCAGATAATCAACCTTCGATTCATTCCCTAACAGCAACATAATAGTCTTTCGATTCACTCCCTAGACTATTATATAAAAACCTTCGATTCACTCACCATTATCACACACCCACCTTCGATTCAGTGACTGCCTAAACAAAGCAGCAACTGAACCAGTTCAACGAAGGTCCTTGCAGGCTTGGTCCATCTTCGAATCCTTCCTGGAAGTCACATACAGCTCCTTCGATTGGAACTTCAAGAGGTAAGTTTCTTAAAACTTGAAACTTTCATTTCAAATATCATTTGTATATATAAATAAAATAAAAATGTGGATATCATATCTAGGAAGTTGACCACGCCATAACTTTCGATTCTCACTTCCTGTATGTTGAGAATCTCAACTCTGACTAGTTAGCCTTTTGATTTTGGTGCCAAACAAACTTGTGCTAACCCCTGGCCTGAGCTTTCGAAAGTTACATATTTTAGGTTCATTTTCAAATTTTATATAGGTTTTATGTATCCTTCGATTGGCTAAAGATTGAAGCCTTTCGAATCTCAACATAGGAGTCTTACATTCCTACAATCGAAGGAAGAAACTGGGCATGTCAAACATTCAGAAACAAGTTCATCTTGTACCCAATTGAAGTTGCCTTATGAACGGATGAAACAGACCATCCAAGTGGCACAAACAACGCGCGCGAAAGACATTTCTGTGTAGGGTCCTGAGTTCAAACCTTGGCAGGACCAAAATAGTTTTTACCCTTTGTTTGTTTCCTTTCTATTTTTTTTAACAAACTTCAAACATTTTTCCAACTAATTAAAATAACTCATTTTGAGTTGATTTTTTATACAATATTTATTTATAAGTTTATTTTATGAATATATAAAAATATCACAAAAAAATATTTTATTTTCATAATTATTTCAATTAACTAAAATATTTCCTTAACAAAAATGAAAACAAAGTTCATTTTCTTTTCATTCCAATTCTTGTACATTTATTCACATTCAATATGGTTGTAATAGATAATTAGAATTTTATTTCTTGCAATCCCCATTTGTACATTTTTATCCCCATCCCCAAGTGATGTAATAGCGTAATAAATTTACTTTCCGCAATTTACCGCTTTCATATAAAGGTTAGTAATTAGGTTGTGTATGACAAGATAAAATCAACAAGTAGACAACCCTAAATTCAAGACAAAAATGCATGCAATCAAACACACTATTCACACATGCACCTCTAGGATAATCTCACTTTTTGCCTCGGAAAATAGTCATGTCCCTCGAATATGGGCGTTTTAGCAAATACCCTCGATAAAAGATCATAGTCCATCAATGTTGCCTTCAGTAAACGATCTAGTCCCTTACGAGAATTGATAAAACGTCTCATAAGTTGCCTTCTATGACTATACCAACAACCCACCTCCGTCCTTTCATATCCAATGATGGGGCTTCTTATCAATCAATGGTAAAGTAGCAACATCTAAAGGAGGAGGAAAAGAATAAAGACCTTTTGAGTAGGTAGGACGCTCATAGTTGCTCGCTTGCTCACAACTAAAAAACCATTTTCACACCAAGACTTTCAATTGAAACATTTTCAAAAGTCAAAACACTTTGTACGCATTCTTATAGAGACGAGAATCATTACAAAGGTGCTTTTCAAAATCACTTTCAAAAACATCTTCCACAACAAACACCTCTTTGAACTATTTTCAAAACCAACACTTTATACACATTCTTATAGAAACGAAAATCATTACAAAGACGTTTTCAAAATATTTTCAAACCTACACCACAAGCACATTTTCAAACAAAAAACAAGTGATCTAGCAAGCAACTAAGAGCCCGTAGATAACTACGGATGAAAAGGATGCTAATACCTTCCTTTTTCATAACCTACCCCCCGAACTCAAGAAAACATCTATAAAGGTCTTTCCTGTTCTTTTCAATCTTTCCTTTGTTGGATAAAAGAAAAGTCGATGGCGACTTTGGCTATCCGCAATAATTGCAATCAAATGCAAAACACCAAGTCATTTCTCCCACCGTATTACAGAACTGGCGACTCTGCTGGGTTTTTTTTTTAAAGTGGGGTTACCTTAGGGATAGATCACCTTTATTTTCTTTCCTAGTTTGACTTGCTTGATTTACATTTTTTGGGTCCTTGTTTGGGTTATTGTTAAAAATACTACACCCGGATCTGGGGCACCTTTATAGGTAAGTAGCAATAAATCATAGAGGTTATAAGGCGTAGACTGATATGGACAAAGTGATAGCTATGTTAGTGTGATACTCTGGCTTGTACTAATGTTCCTTGAGTCAGTCAAGGATAACATTAGGATTCCTCATAGTGTCATTAAGCGCTAACTAACCTTTAGAACCTTTAATTGACTCATCCTAAGCCACTAGAAAGTAGTGAGATGGTCAGCTTTGGTTCCAACCGAAGATTGGTTGATACTCGATGCTACACTCATTGAGATTGGACTTTTGGGATATTATGGCCACAATACTTTGGTGCTTGAGTTAGAACAATGCCTAAAAGAAAGGTCAGTGATATGAGACTCCCTAGAACCCATTTACTATTACTAGGACTGGTTGAGCCAACTAAACTTCAAGAGGGTACTTACCTATAAAACTCCATGCAAGCCTAAACCTAAGGACTTGTCTTCTTCTTTGTGTGTATATGATTATTTGTACGTAAAGACTTGCTTGATTTGTATACTTGTACATAACATTATGACATCATACCATAGAATTTTCAATAACCTTTTCAAGGGTCTCAAGGGCCTATGATGCAGGGTCATGTTGAACCAGACGTCTATCAAGGGGCAAGAGGATTTATTCTCCTCTAATCAAACACCGTCAAAAACCAAAGCATGATAACTTGAGTCAAGGGCTATGACCCACTTGACATGGTGAGCTTGATTCTCGTGGAAGGACATCTACCGATACCAAGTTCTCTAATCAAGACGGTGATCAAAATTCAACTGCTAACATCTTCTTGTGTGTACCCCGTGAAACCCTTGAAAACATTGCATCCATATACCATGCATCATATCATGACAGGTTTTTCTCCACACGGGTTTCTCATCTGTTTACTGTTTAGTTCAATAGACATGGCTCTAGAACAGACTATCAAGGACATTCAGACTCAAAATGCTCAACTTCAAGAAATGTTCTTGAACCTATCCAAGTGGAAAGAAGAAGTGAAAGCACTCCTCACTAGGGGCGTAACCATGAAGAATTTTGAGGACAACAAGGATGACCAGTTGGAACGGCTACAAACTGAGATAGCCACAATGAAGATCTAGATGATGGGACAGATGGTGGGCCAAATGGCTCTTATCCAAAACTTAGCTTGGGGACAAGAAGATCTGAGAGCCCTCGTCAACAAGCTTCATCAAGACGGATGCAACCATATGGGCCAAACGGCTAGAATTGGTGATGGGGTCATTAATCAGCCTCCGATGAGACAAGAAGTTGGCTTGTTGGAGAATAGACCTTTCAAAATTACTGCTACATCATGTGTTTGTCTTGAATTTATTCATTTGTTTTCATCATACTTAAAACTATGCCTTTACTCCCTTTATGATATTCAACTCTTGTTAAAAGTTGCAAGCCTTTAGAGGGAGGATGACGAAAACAATACCATAATCTCATACAATGTGTGTTGTACCCTAAAATTTTCCCTCTCATGTTTCCCAAGGTTTTTTCTCTTATATGGATGGTTACAAACACTTGCCTAAAGAAAATGAATTTTTTGAATGTTAGCAAAGTGTCTTTCGATTGGCAGTTAAATAATGCCCTTCGATTGGCATAACAACAAGCTTCGACTGGGCTCCAAAAACCCTTTGACCAAGCATTGGCCATTCAACTTCTATTGTGTGTTGGTTCCCCTTGGAACAAGCCCTGGTCCAAATAATCCCATACAAGTTTGCTTCAATTCACCAGCAGTGAACTCTTGCATATAAGCTTCGATTGGGCGCTGAATCTCCTTCGATCAAGCTTAATTCACAAAGCTTCCTCATGCTTGCATTGGTTTAACAAGGAAAAGACCCATCAGCTTTCCATCGATCTACAAGGAAAAATGCCCCTTTCACTAGTATTTGATTCACAAGACAAAGGGATGCTTCAGACATGCCTTTGATTCACCAGGCAAAGGCCCCTTCAGCTTGCCTTCAGCATACAAGGTCATGACTTCTTCAGATTTGCCTTCAATACACTAGGCAAAAAGCTTCCTTCGATCCACAAGGCAGATACCTCCTTCATTCCTGATTCGATTTGCTAGGTGATGGCCTCTTTGACACTTGTTTTGACCTACCTCATGCTAGCGCCCACAAGGCATTGGCTGCCTTTGTTCCAGCTTCGACTGGGAGATGGTCCTCTTTGAAACAGTTTTTCATACTTTGACATGCATGTTAGTCCCTTCGAAGGCGCATTCATGAGGTCCCTTCAAAGAAGCATTCATTGGTCCATTAGAAGGACACATGGTTGCTTAATACAAGCTTGTCTTATGATGGGTCTTGTTACTACATGTGGCCAGGCCCATGCCTCTTGTGCATTAGCATTCGAAGGTGGTGACAAAGGAGGTTTTCGATTGGCCATATTGAAGTTTTCGTTTGAGTTGTTTGAATCAAGCAGCTAGGGAAAGTATATAGACTTAATCTAAGAATCTATAATAAGGAGGTTTCTGAACATTTCGAATCAAGACTCTAGACCATTCGAATGAGGCAATCAGAGTCATTCGAAGGAGGGCATTCGAAAGTCAAATGTGTTCAAGTTCATAGCAAATTCAAAAAGGGACAAGAAGCCGTGTCTTTGGCAAAGTTTCAAAGTGATATTTATGGCCTTAAAACACCAACTTAATGGTTGTATATTCCTTTGTCCTCTTGTCCCCTTCATCCCCTTTATATAAGAAGCACACTAGCAAGCTCCAAAGGGAGGACGAAAAAGGTAGGACAGAACCACAAGAAAGAAAGACACGTACACACTGCCTCATAATCCATACAAAAACTATCAAAATCCTCATAAGTAGTCCTAATCGAAGGAGTCTCCAACAACACTTTATTCACTCCCTAAAGTCTGGAGGAAGTGTTACCAATCACCATCCCCTAAGCAAGCATCTCCAAGTCCAAAAGTTCCAAATCGAAGCTTCCAACTGTTGGTAAGAATGGGCAAGAGATCATACTTTACATTTGCATGATATATTAACATTTGTAATGCATTCGATTTGTGTTCGAGATTAAGGATCTGGGTTTGACACGCAGTTCTGCATTTTGCTTTGTTTCTAATACTTGCTGTAGACCTAGCCTGAATAGACTAAACACACACAAGATCAAAGGACCTGGGTTCGATACCCAGGTCCTGCATCTTTATTTTGCTAACGTATCTTTGCAAATTCAGTTCCCTCACAGGTGATCCATCAGGCTCTTTCAACAGTACCCTCTAGATCGAAATCCACATCCCTTCATTGGATCAAAGGGTAATATCCGTTCATTGGATCAAAGGATAGCTATTTTCCCCTGGATCGAAAGGCACCTTCCTCTGAATCGAAATCCCATCATTCTTCCCTGAATCGAAAGGCCACGTTTTCCCTTTGAATCGAAGGAGAGTTCTTCTATCTCTAATTTTGCTTTATTCATTTCTCTATTGATTTGAAATTAACTTTAAATCAAAAAAATCACAAAAAAAAACATTAGATTACTTTTTATTAATCAAATTAATTTGTAAACAAATTAATTAATCATTTTAACCTTTTCTTGAAATTAAAATTAAATAGACTTATGTTGTATTTTCTTAAAATAAAACAAAACAAACAAAAATATTTCTTTTCCTTAGGATTTAGGCATCCCTTTTAATTCGTTTGTTCATTGATTTACTTTCGCTTTTTTTTTCATCTTATTGTAATGCTTCCCAGTTTGTAATAGTAACTAGGACTTTACTTTTCGCATTTCTATAATGTATCTCTCACAAAGCCATGTAATAGTGTAGGATTTACATTCCCGCACTTTACATTTCTGCACTTTAAACTACTGTATGTACTACTGCTAGTAATTAGGATTGTATGGTAAAGACTAAAATCAAACTCTAGCAAACCTAAATGTGCAAGATAAATAATTGAACCAAACATAATTGCACATGCGCACCTCTAGGGTATCCCACTTCGGTTGCCTTCGGAAAACGGTCACAATTCTCGAAATGTGAGAAGTTTTAGTGATTTCCTCTAGTTTGAAAGATCATAAGTCCCTCGACGATCCTTTCGATGTTGCCTCGGTAAAAAAAGTGATCTTAGAACTTTAGTACAGTTACTAAAATTCCTTGCCAAGTTGCCTTCATGACCGTAACATCCCTTGGATTGTCCCTCAAATATCCAACAATAGGGCTACCTACTCACTAATAGTAGGATAGTACTATCTAAAGGATAGGAGGAAAAGAACGAAATTTTTCAAGAATAAGTAGATAGTTCTTATATGTTTGCTCAAATAAAACAAACTTTTCAGACTTACACATTTCAAAAACAACTTTCAAAAAACATTTACTTTGTCAACACTCTTGAGGACTGATACAAGAGTTAATGCAAAGTGAATCGCCGCACTAAGGCATTTCAAAACATTTTTCCAAACATACAAAGCACAAGATACTTTCAAAATGCGCTAAGCATCTAAGAGCCCATAGATAACTACAGATTGAAAGGGTGCTAACACCTTCCCTTTCCATAATCTACCCCACTTACTCAGAAAATTATTGAAAAGGTCTTTTTATGCTCTTTTCACCCTTTCCTTAATTTGGATAAAAGAAAAGTCGGTGGCGACTCTTTCTTACCGCAACATTTGCAAACACAAACGCAAAACTAGTATATAATAGTCGGTTCTACCACTGTATCACAGAACTGGCAACTCTACTGGGGATAATAAATAAAAGTGGGGTTACCTTAAGAGTTAGTTCATTTTTAAACTGTTTTAATTGCTTGCTTTGTATGCTTTATCCTTGGAGGGTTGTTTGGGTTGTTACTATAGATCCTACACTCGGATCTGGGGGCATCCTTTTAGGTAAACAACAATAGATCATGGAGACTGTATGGTGTAGACCGATATGGTTGAAGAGATACATGTGTTGGTGTGACACTTTGGTTGGTACCGGTATCCCTTATGTTGAATCGAGGAGAATACGGATCCACTGTGTGGTGTCGTGAAGCACTAACAGACCTTAGAACCTTATTTCAAAAAACTTGGCCATTAGAAAGTAGTGAGATAGTCGGCCTCGGTGTAAAGATGGGGATTGGTTGATAATCAATTCTACACTCATTGAGATCGGACTTTCAAGATGTTTCGGCCGCAAGAAAAGATTGCTAAGCTGAAACAATGCTCGATAAAGAAAGATCAATGATATTGAGACTCCTTAGAACCCGGTTACTTTTATAAGACAGGTTGAACCAACTAAACTTAAAAGGGGTACTTACCTATGGAACTCATGCAAGCCTGAACCTAAGGCTATTTGTGTGACTTGCTTGCTTTCACTATCTAACAAATTAAACTCATTGTAGGGTTTTGTTTGTACTCCGTGCAGGACTTTGTTTGTATACATTATCCAATAAACTCGTTTTCTTGTAAGACATTCTTATCTTCATCGCCCTGCATTTTTGCTTGATGCATATCATACACATCATAACATCATGCCATAGCATTTCCTTAACCATTTCAAGGATCTCAAGGGCCTGTGATGCAGGTTATAATGAACCAGACGTCTAGCAAGGGGCAAGGGGATTTATTTTCCTCTAGTCAATGTCGTCAAAAGATCAAAACACGATAACTTGAGTCAGGGGCGATGACCCACTCGACATGGTGAGCTTGACTCTCATAGAAGGACCTTCGACGATATGAAGTTCTTCAATCAAAGCTGCAAAATTCAACTTCTGACATTTTCTTGTTTAACTCGCGAGATCCTTGAAAACATTTACATATCATACATGTCATTGCATAATAGGTATTCTCCGGATAGGCTTCTTATCCCTTCGCTGTTTATTTCAGCAAAAGAAATGGCTCTCGAACAAACAGTGAAGGATCTCCAAGCTCAAAACGCTCAGTTTCAGCAAATGTTCCTGGCTCTGGCTAAGGGGAAGGAGGATATGAAAACCCTGATCATCAAAGAGAAGACCAATAAGCCAAAGAAACAGGTTGGCATCTTGAATATGGGAAGAAGACTTAGAGGACCAGTCAAGCAAGCTCTAGATCTCACAACTCCATCAAATGAGGGGGATAATCATGAAGATGATAACAACCCAGGGACTGATGAAGATGAAGTTGATTAGTCTGAGGAGAAATATCCTCCTACTAATGATAAATACAAACAGCTGGAGGATCGTCTCAATGATATGGAGATTCAGCAGATACATGGCTTAGACTTTGAAGAATTAGGGTTGGTTTATGGGGTGGTCATCCCACTAAAATTCAAGTTTCCAACCTTTTCTAAATAAGACGGAGTCTCTTGTCCTAAACTTCACTTAAGATCATACATCAGAAAGATCCAGCCTCACACTACTGACCAGAAGCTATGGGTCTATTTCTTCCAAGAAAGTTTGGCCGGCACTCAACTGGAGTGGTTCTATCAGCTAGAAGGAACTGACATCCATACATGGGAAGACTTGGATGCTGCTTTCTACAAGCAGTACCAATACAATGTTGACCTGACACCATCTCGAGTGCAATTGCAGAATATGTCCATGGGCCCAAGAGAAGGGTTCAAGGAATATGTGCAAAAATGGAGGGATTTGGCTGGTAGGGTGCAACCTCCTCTGACTAATCGGGAAATGGTAGACATGTTCATGGGCACTCTGACAGACCCGTTCTTTAATTTACTGATTAGGAGTTCTTCATCCAGTTTTATGGAGATGGTTCTGACTGGGGAAAGGATTGAAAGTCGTATCAAGAGTGGTAAGATCTTGATGGTTGCATCTTCTATAGTTGAGAAGAAGCCATTTGGTGGCAAAAAATAAATTAATGTTGTCTATGGCCAAAAGAGCCATAGTAAAAATAACCACCACCAGTCCGTGGGAGCGGTATTAATGTCTAATCCTACACCTGTTCAACATCAATGGGACAATAGGCGTAGGATAAAGTATCAAGAGAGGCAGTACACTAATATTAATATTCCTTTATCTCAAGCGTTACAACAATTTCTAAAAGCGGAGCTGATTACACTAAAGGATCCTCCTCAAAAACCTGATACCTCTTCTTCTAAGTACAATCCTAATGTAAAATGTGCTTACCATTCTGATAGTCCTGGGCACGACACTGACAGCTGTTGGACTTTGAAGAATAAGATTCAGTATTTGATCGACAGCAAGGAGATCAAATTTGACTCTCCTAAGACCCCAGTGTGATCACTGCTCCCATGCCAAATCATGGTCAAAATTGAGAGCATTTATTTCATTTGAATTATCAAGTGTAATTTCGTTGTTTCTTAAAACATTTATCTTTATGTCAAACTTTGGTTATTCATATTAATACATTGCATATGTTTGTCTTGAATTATTTCATTCGTATTCATTATATTTAAACTGTGTTTTTACTTCCTTTTTTGTAATATTCAACTCATGATTAAAAAGCTCTAAGCCTTTATAGGGAGGATGACGAAAAAGATACCACAACTCTACAGTATGCTTTTGAACAGACTTGGCTCATGATGTACAAGTGTTGTTTCAAATCCTAAATAGTGGAGTTATAAGGAAGATAATCCATAGTCAACCCCTTTGAGCCTAAGAAGTAGGAGTTTTCTTTTTCACACAAATTGAAACCCTTAATCATAACACGGGGCAGGGTAGTTTTCTGAGTTAATTCATATGTGCATTCAGTTGCAAGCTCATCCTTCATACAAGACAAATAGTGTAGAAGATGCCTTCTAAAAGATGGTGATGGTTATGCATAATCGTTAAAGCAGGCAGTGATTATTTTTCAAAAGAAAAGCCCATTAAAGTCAAAAACCTATAAAGGAGACATAAGAAAAGTTGGGGCATCCCGCTGACTGTAAACACAAAAGAAACAGTTAAGGCAAAAGTAGGGATAACAAAATCATAAAAAGAGGTGCTACAAATCCTCAACAACAAAAAAAGAAAAGGTTGCCAAAATGACTGCCTTCTTAAACGAACGTTCAATTCTTGAACCATCACCAAGTATCAGAGCAAAGATCCCAGACTCAATTGGGATCTAAACGCACAATTAGCTGAACATAGGACTGAAGAACATCATGAAGAGCGGGTTGGGTACAAATAAAATTTGAGCATTTATCCTTTGTTTCTTGAACCGTGAAACATGCCACATTATAACCCTTAAAAGTCCTAGCTAAAGCATGGGTTAGTTCGAAAGCATATTGTTAAAAAAGGTATCCTGACTCCTGTAAGGTTCACTATAAATCCTGAGCTGATATCACACTCTTACGAAATTTGTTTGTTTTACTAAAAAATGAATTTTCAAACTTCAAGACAGACATAAGCTTTGCATTCTTAAAATGCCATTGTTTGCGTATGACTATTTGTTCAACAGCAGAGAAATTCGCACGATGAATATTCAATGAACGAAAATCCTCTCAATGAACAAAATCACCTCAGATGGAAGGAAATTCCTAGTGACAGGCCTTTCATAATCAAGGGGCATAACATGGTGTCCAGCTAATCTGGGGCAGTCCAGTCAAGGTTCGGGGAACCTCTCAAAAATGCACATAGCGAGGGGAAGATCTCCATCTGAATCACTTGGGGCATTGGACATGAATTCCAGCAATGAATCATGTACGATCAAACAAACATCTTACAACAGTGTGGAAACACTTACTACTATGGATAGTGATAATTTTCCATACTCAGTGAACATGGACATATTCAAAAAATAATACGCATGAACAAATACCCGCTAGGTTTACTAGCCTAGGAAAAAATAAGGGCATCCCGGTGAAACAAAAGGAGTCCGGGCAAAAATTAGGGATATACGTGTGAAAAACATCTGTACACCCGACAAGTCAAAAATCTGAAAAGGCGGCTTGGGCAAAAAGGGGTATCCCGATGGACTAAAAATTTGAAAGGACAGTCCAAGCAAAAGTTAGGGATTAAAGCATACGACTATGTCCCGTTATCTCGTCACTTGTCTATCAGTAGAAGGTTTATTACCCTGATCAGCATTCACCAAGGACTCCAAGAGTTGGGATAACAGTCAGACCATCTACAAAATCCCAGCAGATACCTTCTCCAGCAGGTACATAGTCAAGGGCATTCTACTACAAGGTCACTGCCATATTCTCAGCATGCAGCCTATTGATGTCAGGTGTTCTCATACCCTCGGCAGAGCAAGAATCTCCAATTACTACTCCGACATCTAGAAGACCCCCCAGTGAAGTCGCCAAGCTTCTCAGGATTCCCCAATAGGATCTCACAAAATCCCCAAGCATATTACGAAGTTTCCCTTCCCCAACGGATTTCTTCTCAAAATAATAAAACAAGAATTCCCGACGGAAACATTCTAAATAAGGCAGACTCTCTTCTAGAAACGGTTCAGTTATGATCCAGAGACGGATGTCATCCTGACACTTATTCCGGATTTTCATCTAGAGACGGTGCAGATACGATCCAGAGACGAATTTCGTTCTGACATTTATTTCAGACTATAATCTAGAAACGATTCAGGTACGATCCAGAGACGGATGTCATCCTGACACTTATTCCAGATTCTCATCTAGAAATGGTGCAGATATGATCCAGAGACGGATGTCATTCTGACACTTATTCCAGATTCTCATCTAGAAACGGTTCAGGTACGATCCAAAGACGAATGTCATCCTGACACTTATTCAGATCATCATCTAGAAATGGTTCAGTTACGATCCAGAGATGGATGTCATCCTGATACTTATTCTAGACTATCTTTTAGAAACGGTTCAGGTACGATCTAGAGACGGATGTCATCCTGATACTTATTCCAGACTATCTTCTAGCAATAGTTCAGGTACGATCCAGGGAAGAATGTCATCCTGATACTTATTTAGATCATCTTCTAGAAACGGTTTAGGTATGATCCAGATATGGATGTCATCCTGATGCTTATTCCAGACTATCTTCTAGCAACAGTTCAGTTCACGGAGTTTACCGTCCCCAAGAGATTTTATTTCTCTAACAATGAAAGTTCATCTCCCAGTGTTTTAACTTCCACATATTTGAAGACCTACTGTTGTACCCCAAAATTTTCCCTCTCACTTATCAAGATTTTCCTCACAATATCTCTTTGACTCAAAACTGGATTAGGGTTTGACCAGCTCAAGACCCTCCTCATGCACTGATGACCAAAATTAGGGTTTGAGTTTGCACAAGGATTCTTGGATTATCAATGCTTCATATGAATTTCAAACATCATTATGAACCCCTAATATTACTCATGACAAGTTTCAAGCCTTGAACCACATTTTTGATTAGTCAATTGGACAGTTGACCTAAAAATCAATTGTATTGGGGAAAAAGTCAACCATGGCCAATTTACAGTCAAACTTCATATTTTTTTTATCAACATCAACATTTTAGGCTCATATGTATCATTTGATCAAATTTGGATTACAATTCCTAAAGAAATTTGATCAAATCATCAAAAGGGCAAAATGGTCAAAATTAGGGTTTTGATTGAGGAAAGGCAATTTCTAATTTTTTACCTAGAAAATGACCAATTCATTTGAAGCATGATTTCAAGGGTTCATTTGTATCATCTTTACCTAATTACATAGTTCAAAACATTGCAAATCCATTGGATAGACAGATGAAATTTGCAGTCAACTGATCAAAAGTCAATTGTATACTGAAAAGTCAAACTTTGACTTTTTGGTCAAAATCAAGTGCCAAGGGTCATAATTCATCAAAACATGTCAACATGTGAAACTTGTTCATCAAGAAATCAAGGATTGAATATTAGGTTTTAAAATTGGAAATTTTCTTAACTTAGAAATTTTTCTAAGTATATAAAATTTCTTATTTTTTCTCAACTTTAAGCCATTTTTTCACCATGATACAAGATGATTCAAAGGAAATTCCCAACATGAAAGTTGTATATCTCCAAGAGATCTGCAACTTTTCTTCACATATTTTTCCCTAAAGATACTTGGATCTCAAGATATAATTTTATGAATACATGCTCATGAACTAAATAACTTAGTGAAATTTTGCCTTAATTTAGGCAGGTTTTTGACCTACCTTCATTGCAATTTTTCACCTAGTTCCAAGAGGTATCTTGAAATGTATTTCAAATATGAGTTATAGAGCACATTGCAAGCTTTCCAAAATGTCCAAGAAATCCTCAAGATCATTTTTGAGTAGGGAGAATCGAAGAGATGAAGTTGGCAATTTCCCACTTTGAATTCAAGTCATTTCATGAAGAACAAAATTCAAATTTGAACCTATGTTGCCTAATTCATGCTTTACAGGTCCCTAACTTGTTTATAACTTCATAATTTAATTCTTACTCAGTTGACAAATCTTTAATTCAAGCTCAAGAGCCTTTGTCCAAGTTGTAATTCCATAAATGGCATAAAGTGGCCATTGCCTTTTTGAAAAAGCTTCACTTTTACAACTTTCCAATTCTTGAGCATTGGACCTTTCTTCTCTGCACACACAAGTCCTACAGGCCTAAAGCAAATTGTACAAAGCTTATACCAACCCCAAGCAGGCCAGTACAAGCATGTGAATACTTATCTCTTCACTTTGATTCAAAAGCAAGAAAGTTTGTCAAAAGGCTAGAACTGAAAGATCTGTTAAAGAGATGACTTGAAACCCTTTCCATACTAATATATAAACACATTACAACAAGAAAGACGGTTGCAAAAGGCCTGAAACATTTAAACACTCCATATCACCAAAAACTGTCAAAACTTGCAGTTTTTGCATAAGCATAGCAATCCATCATTTGGCTCGTGCGTTTCAAGTTTTAATCATCAAAACATTTTACCTACTTGACATGTAAGAGATCCAGACCATCATTCCTATGCTGTAACTCCTCCTTCTTCATCTGCCATTTTTGTTTTCAAAGCTTGCAGGTTGACTTGGATAGAGAGTTATAGGAACTTCCAAAGCAAGGCAAGGATTGGAACATACTCAGGGAGGTTCAAGCAAGCTCAAGCAATCATCAGGCCTTCATAAAACTCACTCAAACTCCATTCACGATTTCAACTGAAAGAGGTAAGAATCTCAACTTCTATCTCTTCATACAAGCATCCATTGGCCACAATTTGTGAATAAACAATGTAGACCTCATTGCTACAAAGTTGTACATATCTATAACTTGCATTTATTTGGCCTGAGTTGAGAGAATTTTGAACTTGAAGTTCCTGGAAAAATTAGGTTTAAATTTAGGGCTTTTAAAATTTTTTTTGATCTTTGATTGTTAGCTTACATGATTTACATGATTAGAATCGTGAGACAAAATGCTACAACATTCATGTTATCAGTTTCCATTTTTATTGAGAGATGAGAAAGTTACAGAGCTTCTGGCTGGATAGAGGAAGAAGACGAAGTACAGGGCCATGGAAGCGTTTCATTTTATGTTTTTCTTGTTTTACATAAATCAACGGATGTATAGCCACCCCAGTGGCAAGGTAGCGCGCTGGTAAGGCCCAGGTCATGGGTTCGAACCTTGGCGCTACCTTTTGTTTTTTCATATTTTTTCCATTTTCATTTTTTGGCTGTTTTGCAGAATGGGCTTGCTTTCTTGGGCCTTAGTGTTTTTGCTAACATATTACTCCCTGTCTCTTTACAGCACCCTTGGCCCATACTTTTATTTATTTGTTTTATTTTATTTTATTTTGTTTGTTTTATTAAATATTTTCTTAAATACATACAATCATGAAAAATATAAAATATGACCATTTTGTTTATTTTATTTTTATTTTCACATGAAAAAATATTTTATTAAACTATATATTAATTATTTCTTTCTTAAGTAAATTTGTAAATATAATAGATTTAGTTTAACTTTTTTATATTTATATATATATACTTGTAAATATTTATTTTAACATATAAAAACTAAATATTTTTTATAAAATATTATTTCTTATTTTTAATACAAAAAATACATAAAAAAATAGTACATAAGAACTTTATTTTCTTTTAAACTAGAAATTAGGGTTAACTTCTTTTTTTAAGAAATAATTTCTTTAATATTTTTTTTAGGATTAGTTAAAAAAAATTTCACATAAAAAACCAAACAAAATATTCTTTGCATATATATATATATATATATATATATATATATATATATATATATATATATATATATATATATATATATATATATATATATATATATATATATATATATATATATATATATATATATATATCATTGCATATTTTATTTAAATATTGTATATTGCTTATTCCAATATTCATACAAATTCGATTTGGTTGTAATAGCTTATTTAGATTTACACTCTTGCAAATCCTCATTCAAATTTGTATTCCCCCTCCCATAAATTGTTGTAATAGCGTAGTAATCTTCACATTACACAATTTACCGCTTTTACATACCATGCTAGTAATTAGAGTTTGTATGGCAAGATAAAAACAATTCAAATAGAAAGCCCTAAATCCAAGACAAAATCAAAGCATGAAAATGACACACTTGCACACAAGCACCCTTAGGGTTTCTCCACTTGGTTGCCTTATACAAAAATGGCCATATTACGCATGCAAAGTATCTTGGCAAAGCAAACAAATATAAGATCATAGTTCCTCGATGACGCTATTCAAAGTTTCCTTACAAAATGATCTTGGTCCCTCAAAAATGCTAAGATACTTTACAATATTGCTAATCATGGTTATGCAATGACCCACACCCGTCCCGCTTACATCCAAAGATAGGGTTGCTTACCAAATCAATGGTAAGACAACAATGTCAAAGGAATAGAAAATGCACAAGAAATACATTTGAGTAGGTAGATTACTTCTAGTTACTTGCTCTATTTCCAAAAAATTATCCTTGCTATTTTCAAAAACAAACACACACATTTCCAAACATTGAAAACATTTTCAAAAAGACAAACATCTTTGTATACATTCTTACGAACGAGAATAATTACAAAGATTGCCAAAACGAATGGCCTCTTTTACAAAATACTTTCAAAACCACACAAAGCACAATTTTTAAACAAAAGCAAGTGATCTAGCAAGTAACTAAGAGCTCATGGAAAACCATGGATGAAAAGGGTGCTAATACCTTCCCTTTTCATAATCTACCCCCTGAACTCAAGAAAACATCTCAAAGGTCTTTCCTGTGCTTTTTCACCTTTCCTTTTGGATAAAATAAAAGTCGGTAGCGACTCTTGCTAACCGCAACATTTGCGATCAAACGCAAAACAACCAAGTCAGTTATCCCACCGTATCACAATATCAACAACAAACTACCAATTGGAATATTTAGTAATTTATCAATCTTTTGTATGATTCATTCCAAATCTTAAAGGCTCAAAATTGGTTAGCAAATGCTCACAGTTCTTACAAGGTAAAATGAAGCCTTTTAGATTGTCCAAAGCCAGACTTGCAAAAATAATAAAATAATAGGTAACGCGAAAGTACATGTGGGGGGCCTCTTGGCAGTTGGGGTGCAGAAGATGTGACTTATGCTTCTGGCCTTGCTTGTGCTCAGACCAAAATCAGGTTGAAAGCTGATTTTGCGACTAAAGTACCTTTTATTAAAAAAAAGGGTACATAGTCTTTTTCCAATTTATCCAAGAAAGGTATTATCCAATGAATAAACCTTCGAACCATTAGGAAATGTATCCCAAACTTGTGTAAGCCTCTGATTATGTAAAGATTTGGAAGCAGCATAACATTGAAAATGAGATTTGGTCTTGAGTCGAATGCAAGAATGAGATCGAAACACACTTGTTCGACGAAATCCTTTGCCTCAGTCGAAGCTTGTGGTCGAAACAAACTTACTCGAAGGAAGCTAATGGCCAGTCGAATCTTGGATCGAAACAAATATATTGCCCCATCGAAAGCCCGTGTTCGAAGGAAGCAATGTTGCCCAATCGAAGCATGTGGATCGAAACAAACATAAAGGGAGTCATTGCCTTTTAGCGTGAGGGAAGTTCCTGGCTTCTGAATCGAATGGTGTTCCTTCAAGGGAAGCAAGAACTTAGTCGAATCTTGTATGAAGATATCTCTTGGCTCAAATGAAACTTGTGAGAGGCAAAGTCTGCAAGAGGCCCTTGGTGCAAGTGGATTCGAAGGAGGTTTCAAATCCAAACGAAGGATGTACCCAAGTTTCATTCGAAGGAGGTTTCAAATCCAAACGAAGGATGTTCCTAAACTTGCATTCGAAGGAGGCTTGGAGTCAGTCGAAGGGTGCTGAATCGAAGGAGACCTGTTTTCCTCCAAATTTGTCAAAATGTTATTTTTATCTATTTTCTCCATTTTTGACAGTTTCCTTTTAAATTTGGTATTGGAAAATCCCAATGCACTTGTTCAAGATTGAACCTTGAAATCCTTGTAAGAAAAGCCTTGAGAATTGAGAGGGAAAATTTTGGGGTACAATAGTTGTCCCTGTTCAATCTTCTTGAACCTGAAGAGTTAGATTGGCAGTTTTGTCGTTCGCGACTCGAAGGTAAAAGATAATTGGACACTAGAGTGACCAAAAAAAATTTGCACTCCTCAATGCGTAGTTGAGGGAATGGGATTAAATATGCCATTTAGAGATGTGACAGAATCTTGTCGGAGATGGGCTTAAAAGATGCCATCCAAGAATGTTTGTTGATCTGTATGTCGTTGGTGAGTGAGTGAGTATCATAAAGGTGTCCATGTTTTGGAACATCTCTGAGCTAGGGGTCTGAATAAGCAATGGATTGACATCCATGATTGGAGAGTCCGTAAACTGTTTTCAGAAGTTGAAGTTGAATAAGCAATAGGTTAGCATTCATGTTGGGAAGCGTCCGTAAACTGTTTTCAAAAGTCTTGAAGTTTGAATAGTAATCAGTCCGTGTAGAACTTCATTCAAAATTTCCTGAAAAGGAACCTGTGTAAAGTTGCTTTATGATGAGTTCGTGTAAAACTGCATCTGAATTTTAGAAGGAACCGGTGTAGGGTTGCTTCATGATGAGTCCGTGTAAAACTGCATCTGAATCTGAGAAGGAACTGGTGTAGGGTTGCTTCATGATGAGTCCGTGTAAAACTGCATCTGAATTTGAGAAGGAACTGGTGTAGGGTTTCCTGATGATGAGTCCGTGTAAAACTGCATCTGGAATTGAGAAGGAACCGGTGTAGGGTTGCCTGATGATTAGTCCATGTAAAACTGCATTTGGATTTGTGAAGGAACCGGTGTAGGGTTGCTTCATGATGAGTCCGTGTAAAACTGCATTTGGATTTGTGAAGGAACCGGTGTAGGGTTGCTTCATTATGAGTCCGTGTAAAACTGCATCTGAAATTGAGAAGGAATCGGTGTAGGGTTGCTTCATGATGAGTCCGTGTAAAACTGCATCTGAATTTGAGAAGGAACCGGTATAGGGTTGCCTCATGATGAGTCCGTGTAAAACTGCATCTGAAATTGAGAAGGAACCGGTGTAGGGTTGCTTCATGATGAGTTCGTGTAAAACTGCATCTGAATCTGAGAAGGAACCGGTGTAGGGTAGCCTGATGATGAGTCCGTGTAAAATTACATCTGAATTTGAGAAGGAACCGGTGTAGGGTTGCTTCATGATGAGTCCGTGTAAAACTGCATCTGGAATTGAGAAGGAACCGGTGTAGGGTTGCCTGATGATGAGTCCGTGTAAAACTGCATTTGGATTTGTGAAGGAACCGGTGTAGGGTTGCTTCATGATGAGTCCGTGTAAAACTGCATTTGGATTTGTGAAGGAACCGGTGTAGGGTTGCTTCATGATGAGTCAGTGTAAAACTGCATCTGAAATTGAGAAGGAACCGGTGTAGGGTTGCTTCATGATGAGTCCGTGTAAAACTGCATCTGAATTTGAGAAGGAACCGGTGTAGGGTTGCCTCATGATGAGTCCGTGTAAAACTGCATTTGAAATTGAGATGGAACCGGTGTAGGGTTGCTTCATGATGAGTCCGTGTAAAACTGCATCTGAATCTAAGAAGGAACCGGTGTAGGGTTGCCTGATGATGAGTCCGTGTAAAACTGCATCTAAATCTGAGAAGGAACCGGTGTAGGGTTGCCTGATGATGAGTCCGTGTAAAACTGCATCTGAATTTGAGAAGGAACCGGTGTAGTGTTGCTTCATGATGAGTCCGTGTAAAACTGCATCTGGAATTGAGAAGGAACCTGTGTAGGGTTACTTCATGATGATCAAGTAGATAGTTGTCATGTCTGGTTTCAGGTGTTAATCTACAATCACTCGTCCACATATAGTTTTCCTGGTTTGTTATAGGTATTAATCTGGAACTTTGAAAAGGTTGACGGTAGCCATCTGTTGATTGACCTTTTCCTGAAAAGGTAAAACGTTAGCTGTATGCAATGCCATGATGTATGAAATGCATGGTGTCATGATGTTCTCAAAATAAATGAGATTGTGTCGTTTGCACTTATCATGTATGTAAATATGAAATGTGAAATGTTTATGAATGTATTTTTGTCTGGGAAAATAAATCTGTGACAGATGCCGGGGAACCGTTAAATCCTGGACTGCTATTGAAGAGTATGTTTGTCTCCAAACTTTGCTTAGAATGCTTCCACCGGGGATTCCTGTTTTGTTATTTGAGGAGAAATCCACTGGGGGATATTGAAAACTCTATGGGGAGCATGTTTATCCCTTATTGGGAAAAGAGTTTAGGAGTCTTAGTCATCTGTTACTCTACTAGGGAGTCGAAGTTGAACTGATATTTGGTCGGGTCCAGGTTTCGCAGTAACTTGTTGGGGATTGTAGAGTAGTCTACTGGGGAAGAGGAGTTGTGGTCCTTTGTTTTGTAGTAGTCGGAGAGGCAAACCCAAGCTGGGGAATCTATAGTTTGTTGGGGAAATAAACCTTGTTGGGGATTGTAGAGAGGTGGTGACTTTACTGGAGAAAAATCCTCGAGGATTCTTGAGGTCGACTTAGTTGGGAAGAGGTTATCAGAGATTGAAACTATGGCTGGGAGTTATCCTATGAGAAGGATTTTGGGGAGATTTGTCACTGCCCCTAGTAGCGAGTGTTTGTGGTATTTCCAAAAATGTTTGATTGTACGTAACTCTTTGCTGAGATTGACGTTCAATGCCCCAAGTGATGGAAATGGAGACTTGCCCCTGGTTGCTCTGCAATTCTTGGGAGATTTCTTGGAATCTTGACTGGACTGCCCCAGGTGTGCTGGATAGTGATACGTCATGTCCCCCTGTTGATTGGAGTTTTGTCAATGGAAGTGTCGTCCTTCTTTGAAGTGATTTTGTTCACTGAGAGAGATTTCGTTCATCGGATGTTCGTTGTGTGAATTTCTCCGCTGTCAAACAAATAGCCACATGCAAACAGTGATATTCAAGTAATGTAGAGTTTATGTCTGTCTTGAAGTTTTGAAGAATGCGTTTTAGTGAGTAAAGAAATTTTGTAAGAAAAATTCAAACTCAAGATTTAGAGTAAAGCCTTACAGGAGTCAGGATACCTTTTGTAACAGTATGCTTTCGAACTAACCCATGCTTCAATTAGGACTTTTGAAGGGTTGTAATGTGGCTTGGTTCACGGTTTAAGAAACAAAGGATAAAGGCTCAAAGTATATTTGTACCCACCCGCTCTTCGTGATGTCCTTCAGTCCTAAACTCAGTTAATTGTGTGTCGAACTCTATTCGAGTTTGGAACGAATTTTTGGTGATGGTTCGCACCAGTTGAATTTGTTGGAAGGCAGCCATTTTTTTGCAACATTTTTCATGTTGTTGAGGATTGGTGATGACCTCTTTCTTTTGATTCGTTATCCATAATTTTTTCCTGACTGTTCTTGTTTTCGAGATTACAGTTAGCGGGATGCCCCAGCTTTCTTAAGCCTCCTTTGTAGGTTTTGGCTCAGTGGGCTTTTCTTTTTTGAGAGATAATGACTGCCTATGAGATAAAGAACCATCACTGTCTTTTGGTTCCAAATGAATGTTTTTGATGTTATTCGTTGTATTATGAACTGAGAGTTTGCGACTTCAATGCGCATATTTTTTGAATTAACTGAGAGACTACCCTGCCCCAGGTTTAAATCAAAGGTTTCAATTTGTGTTTAAAACAAAAAAAATCCTACTTCTTTTGCTCGAAGGGGTTGACTAGGGATTATCTTCCTTATAACTTCAGTGTTTAGGATTTGAAAGAAACGCCTGTACATCGTCAGCAAGGTCTGTTCAAAAGCATATTGTATGAGATTATGGTATTGTTTCGTCATCCTCCCTCTAAAGGCTTGTAGCTTTTTATCAAGAGTTAAATATCATAAAGAAATTAGGAAGCATAGTTTAAAATTAGTGAAAATGAATGGATGAATTCAAGACAAACATATGCAATGCATTAATAAAACAGAGTTTGACATCAACAGCTAATTGTTTGAATAACAAAAGAAAATTACAACTTGAAAATTCAAAGAAACAAAGACTCTCTCAATGATTCGTCAAAGGAGCAGTGATTATGCTAGAGTCTCTGGAGGACCAAACCCAATCTCCTTGGCATCAATCAAATTCTGAATCTTGTACTTCAATGCCCAACAATCGTTAGTATCATGCTCGGGACTGTCAGAATGATAAGCGCATGTCGCATTAGGATTGTAGTTAGGAGAAGAAGTCTTGGGGTTTGGATGAGGTCCTATCAATGCAATTAGATTCATCCTCAACAAGTGTTGCAGCGCTTGAGACTGCGGCATGTTGATGTTGGTGAACTGTCTTTTAGGCTCGTCTGGCCTTTGTTGATTTCCCTTTTTCCATTGTCGGTGTGACGTAGAACCAGAGACCAGGACTACCCCTACGTGTCGATGACGGTGACTTTTTTGACTGTTCACAGCATTGGACTCTTTCCTCCCATTGTAGGGAATTTTCTGTGCATCAGAGGGTGTAGCTCCTTGGATCTTTCCACTTTTGATGCCAGCTTCGACCCTTTCGCCCGTTAGTATTATCTCGGTGAACCTGGCTGAGGAGCTTCCAATTAAGTGATTGAAGAAAGGCCCTGTCAAAGTTCCCATGAAGATGTCAATCAGCTCCCTGTCAGTTAAAGGAGGTTATACCCTACCAGCCAGATCTCTCCACTTTTGAGCGTATCCTTTGAAGTTTTCGTTGGAACTCATGGTGATCTTCTGCAATTGCACACGAGTTGGTGCAAGATCAGCGTTGTACTGATACTGTTTGTAAAAAGCAGCAGCTAAATCCTCCCAGGTGTGGATGCGGGAACTCTCCAATTGATAAAACCACTCGAGTTGAGTCCCTACCAGGCTTTCTTGGAAGAAATGGATCTAAAGCTTTGGATCAGTTGTGTACGTTTGAATCTTGCGGACATAAGACTTTAAGTGCATCTTAGGGCAAGAGACTCCATCGTACAGGGCAAAGATAGGGACTTTGAACTTTGGCGGGATGACTAACCCAGAAACTAAACCCATGTCTCCTAAATCCAAGCCAGGTATTTGTTGAATCTCCATAGCACTGAGGCGATCCTCCAACTGTTTGTACTTGTCATCAGCGGGAGGGTATTGTTCTTCGGAGTAGTCAGCTTCAACATCATCGATCTCTAAATTGTGGTCTTCTTCAAGACTATCCCCTATGTTGGATGGAGTTGAAAGATCTAGGGTTTTAGGTCTTCTTTTCAAGTTCAGGATGTCTGCTGCCTTCTTGGACTTCTTCTTCTTGTCTTTGAGAAGGAGAGCTTTCAAATCCTCTTGCCCTTTACCCATAGCCAGAAGCATTTGTTGGAATTGAGCGTTTTAAGCTTGGAGATCTTTCACTATTTGTTCCATATCCAGCTTACTGAAATAAACAGTAGGAAGATAAAGAGACCTGTATGGGAGAAACCTGTCATGATGCGATGCATGATATGTGGATGCATGTTTTCAAGGATCTCGCGGGATAAACACAAGAAAATGTTAGAGGTTTAACCTCAATCAACATCTTTGATTGGAGAACTTTGTATTGGTGGATGTCTTTCCACGAGAATCAAGCTCACCATGTCAAGTGGGTCATAGCCCCCGATTCAAGTTGTTGCACTTGATCTTTGACGACTTTTGTTTAGAGAGGACCCCTCCTGCCCTTTGGTAGATGTCTGGTTCAACGTGACCCTGCATCAAAAGACCCTCGAGATCCTTGAAACGGTTATTGAAAATGCTATGGTATGATGTTATGATGTTATGTACATGTATGCAAAAGTAAGCAAGTGTATATACAGGTAATCATATTCACATAAAGCAGACAAGTCCTTAGTTTTAGGCTTGCATGGGGTTTATAGGTAAGCACCCTCTTGAAGTTAGTTGGCTCAAACCTGTCCTAAAATAGAAACCGGGTTCTAAGGAGCTCAATATCACTGGATTATTTTCTGTGTTCATTATTTTGGTTAGCCACTTAACTGGCGACCAAAATATTCCAAGAAAACAATCCTCAATGAGTGTAGTATCGAGTATCTACCAACTTCGGACTGCACCAAAGTCGGTCACCTCACTACCCCTAAAAAGGCCAAGATGGTCAAGTAAGGTTCTAAGAGTTCGTTAGTGCTCCATGACATCACTCAGCAGCCCCGTATTCTCTTTGATTAACTCAAAGGCTACTGGTACCCACAAATATGTCACACTAACGTAGCTACTGCTTCAACCATGTCGGTATACCCCGCACAGTTGCCTCACAGTTTATTGCTACTTACCTAAAAAGGTGCCCCCAAATCCGGGTGTAGGATTTACAACTAACCCAAACAAGGAACCCAAAAAGTAAAGCAATCAAAGCAATCAAAGTAAGCATGTATAGGTGATCTAAAACCCTAAGGTAACCCCACTTTTAGAAATATTCCACGGCAGAGTCTCCAGTTCTATGATACGGTGGGAGAACTGACTTGGGATTTGCGTTTGTTTTCGCACTTGTTCGGTTTAGCAAGAGTTGCCACCGACTTTTTATTTATCCTAAGGAAAGGTCAAAAAGCACAGGAAAGACCTTTGAGATGTTTTCGTGGGTTCGGGGGGTAGATTATGAAAAGGGAAGGTGCTAGCACCCTTTTCATCCATGGTTATCCATGGGCTCTTAGTTACTTGTTTTAGATCACTTGCCTTTGCTTTTCAATTGTTTGATATGGTGCTTTGTGTGTGTGGTTTTGAAAATATTTTGAAAAAGATGCCTTGTCTAGGCAACTTTTGTAATGATTCTTTTTTGAATATATACAAAGGTGTGTGTCTTTTTGAAAAGATAATTCAATGTTTTAAAAGTTGTTTGGAAATTGTTTTGAAGTTGTGTTGTGAAGTGTGCTTGAAAAATGGCAAGGATGTTTTGCAAGATTTTTGATCAAGTAACTAAGAGTTGTCTACCCTATTTTACTCAAAGATTTTTCTTATGTTTTTGACCCTTTTAACAGTGTTGTTTCACCATTGTGTTTGATGAACAACCTTGTGTTAGGATGTTTAAACAGGACAGGCGCGGGTCATTGTGTACAATCATTGAAGGCAACTTGTGAGACGCTCTAGCAATTTTGTAAGGGACGAGATCGTTTTATCGAAGGCAACATCGAGGGTCATCAAGGGACTACGATCTTTGTTTATCGAAGGGACATTTGCTAGAGTGTCACATACTTAAGGGACATGATTACATTTTCCGAGGCAACAAGTGAGGTTACCCTAGAGGTGCAAGTGTGAATTGTGTATTGACTTTCATGCATTTTGTCTTGATTAGGGGTTGTCTACTTGTTGGTTTTATCTTTCCATACACGCCTAATTACTAGCATTTGTACAAAAGTAATAAAAAGTGCAAAAAAAATAAATCCTACACTATTACAACCATATTGAAGTGCATAAAAATGTAAAGGAAAAACAAGATAAAAAGAAGTAAAAAAAATCCTTCGACTCAAGCAGGAGCACCCTTCGACTCAAATCTTCATGGCTCCTTTTGAATCTTCCCTTTTTTGTTTCCTTCGACTGTAGGAGTGTTAGCCGGTAACCTTCGAATCACTCTTCTTGCTATTTCTTTTGACAGGCTTTAGGAGTCAGCATGTTGTGCCTTTCGATTGGGCCTGGAACTAATGCAAGGTGCAATCTTCCTTTCTGCCTCCTTCGATTGGAGACTGAAAGCAGTGAGGAAGTGCCTTTTGACTGAGCCTGGAATCAGTGAAGGCATGCTTTTCGTTTGGGCCTAGAAGTCAACATGGTTTTCCTCCTGGTTGTCTCTTTCGTTTGACCTGGAGAAAAAGGGTAGAAGCCAGAAGCTTCGTTTCCTATTTCCTGCTTCTTGTTTCTTTCATTTAAAGCATTAAATGGCAACATGGCCTGAGGCCATGCTAGTATTTGTCTTTCAAACAGTTTAATAGTTAAAGCTAGTTCAGGTAAACAGAAAGCAAAACGAAAGGGTTAACTTTAAAAACATGTTAAAAGGGTGGAAACGAAAGGAACAATGGTATATACATGCTTGAAACGAACGAAAAGATTATTTACATGTTATGCCATGAAATGAAAGGTTCAAGGGTAAGAGTGACTTACCTTGATGGAGGCTTTGAATGGGTGTGGGACCTTGAGTGGAGGCCCAGGGTTCTGGATTTGAAAGAGGAGGCCAACAGTTATGCTTGGAATGATGGATTCGAAGGAAGGAAAGAAACAAGTCTTGTGTTTCTTTCCAAACTGGATTCGAAGGATACTGAAGAGTATTTGTTCTTCAGAATCGAAGGAAGTAAGTATGTGATTCTGGGTTTTTTCTCACAAGTGTTGAAGGGACTTGAGAGATTTGTTGTGTTTGAGAAAATTTAGGAGATTTGTTCCTCTGGTCCAAAGATCCTCTCCCTAGCTTTGTAAAAAAATTCCTCTATTTATAGAGAAAGAATGGACATGTTGTCCAAAGCCAGCCTTGCAAAAATAATAAAATAATAGGTAACGTGAAAGTACATGTGGGGGGCCTCTTGGCAGTTGGGGTGCATAAGATGTGACTTATGCTTCTGGCCTTGCTTGTGCTCAGACCAAAATCAGGTTGAAAGCTGATTTTGTGACTAAAGTACCTTTTATTAAAAAAAAGGGTACATAGTCTTTTTCCAATTTATCCAAGAATGGTATTATCCAATGAATAAACCTTCGAACCATTAGGAAATGTATCACAAACTTGTGTAAGCCTCTGATTATGTAAAGATTTTGAAGCAGCATAGCATTGAAAATGAGATTTGGTCTTGAGTCGAATGCAAGAATGAGATCGAAACACACTTGTTCGAAGGAAGCCTTTGCCTCAGTCGAAGCTTGTGGTCGAAACAAACTTACTCGAAGGAGCTAATGCCCAGTCAAATCTTGGATCGAAACAAATATATTGCCCCATCGAAAGCCGGTGTTCGAAGGAAGCAATGTTGCCCAATCGAAGCATGTGGATCGAAACAAACATAAAGGGAGTCATTGCCTTTTTGCGTGGGGGAAGTTCCTGGCTTCTGAATCGAATGGTGTTCCTTCAAGGGAAGTAAGAACTTAGTCGAATCTTGTATGAAGATATCTCTTGGCTCAAACAAAACTTGTGAGAGGCAAAGTCTGCAAGAGGCCCTTGGTGCAAGTGGATTCGAAGGAGGTTTCAAATCCAAACGAAGGATGTACCCAAGTTGCATTCGAAGGAGGTTTCAAATCCAAACGAAGGATGTTCCTAAACTTGCATTCGAAGTAGGCTTAGAGTCAGTCGAAGGGTGCTGAATCGAAGGAGACCTGTTTTCCTCCAAATTTGTCAAAATGTTATTTTTATCTATTTTCTCCATTTTTGACAGTTTCCTTTTAATTTTGGTATTGGAAAATCCCAATGCACTTGTTCAAGCTTGAACCTTGAAATCCTTGTAAGAAAAGCCATGAGAATTTAGAGGGCAAATTTTGGGGTACAACACGTTCATACATTGCATTCATACATCATTCTACAAACATCATAGCATATGCAACACAAATACATATATCACAATCTCATTTATTTTGAGAGCATCATGCAATTCATACATCATGTCATCGCATGAAACTGACTTTCCCTTTTCAGGTGGAATTCGCCGACACACGAATACTATCAACTTATACAGTAGGTCAAAGATTAATGCCCGAAAACAGACGGGGAAACCATCTACACGACCAAGTTGTATGAACTCCTGAAGCAAGACGGGTTTACCAACAAATACAGCAGGCCACTGATTAATACCTGAAACTAGCCAGGAGAACTATTTGTGGATGAGAAACTGTGGATTAACACCTGAAACCAGCCAGGAGAACTATCTACATAAGGATATTGAAGATTAATAACTGTAACAAGCCAGGAAATCTATCTTTCTTTCTCAGGTCAGAGATTAATACCTGTAACAATCCAGGACACTTATCTCAGCGACCGACAATTTTCAAGTTCCAGATTAATACCTAAAACCAGACAGGACAACTATCTGCGAACAGCTGATTTGTAGATTAACACCTGAAACCAGTCAGGAAAACTATCTACATGACCAGACAAAGCAATCTTACATGGGTTTCTTCTCATGATCCCTAGATGCAGTCTAGCACAGACTCATCCTGAAGCAACCCCACATAGGCTCCTTCTAATATATCTCTGGATGCAGACTAACACGAACTCATCCTGGAACAGCCTTACATGGGCTCTTTCTAATATATTTTCAGGTAACGGATAATTCCATTATCCCCAGCAACTTACTGTGAAGCCTGGATTTCAACTAGAAAATAGCAAACTTTCATCTCTCCAGTACAGAGGTAACTCTTCAGCAGAGCCTTGGACAAGTGAAATTCCTAGACTCTATTCCCCACAAAGTTTCCTCAAGCAGGAGAATAATAGAAACCCACATTCCCCAGCAGAGTCCTCCTTAGACAGCAGGAATAGGAACCCCCAAAGATACCATAAGAATCTTCTTTGGAAGGTATCTTTAAGCCCATCTCTAACGACTCTCTGTCATCTTCTCTAAAAGGCATATGTAAGCCCATTCCCGTCATTATCAACCAACAGGATTACTTCATGTGAGTGCAAATTTCTGGGCACTCTAGTGTTCAATCATCTTCCACCTTCATATCACGAAAGGCAGACAAGCCAAACTAAATCCTTGGGTTTAAGAAGATTGAACAGGGGAAGCTGTTGTACCCCAAAATTTTCCCTCTCATGTTTCCCAAGGTTTTTTCTCTTATATGGGTGGTTACAAACACTTGCCTAAAGAAAATGAAATTTTTGAATATTAACAAAGTGTCTTTCGATTGGCAGTTAAACAGTACCCTTCGATTGGCATAACTGCAAGCTTTGACTGGGCTCCTAAAACCCTTCGACCAAGCATTGGCCCATCAGCTTCGATTGTGCGTTGGTTCCCCCTTCGAACAAGCCTTGGTCCAAATAATCCCCTACAAGTTTGCTTCGATTCAACAGTAATGAACTCCTGCATACAAGCTTCGATTGAACGCTGAATTTCCTTCGATCAAGCTTAATTCACAAAGCTTCCTCATGCTTGCCTTGGTTTCACAAGGCAAAGACCCATCAGTTTGCCTTTGATCTATAAAGCAAAAGGCCCCTTTCACTGTTCTTCTATTCACAAGACAAAGGGCTGCTTCATACATGCCTTCAATTCATAAGGAAAAGGCCCATTCAGCTTTCCTTCAGCAGACAAGGCCATGACTTCTTCAAATTTGCCTTTAATACACTAGGAAATTCCTTCAATCCACAAGGTATATACCTCCTTCATGCTTGATTTGATTCACTAGGTGATGGCCTCATTGACGCTTGCTTTGACCTGCCTCATGCTAGCGCCCACAAGGCATTGGTTGCCTTTGTGCCAACTTCGACTGGGCGATGGTCCTCTTTGAAACAGTTTTTCATACATCGACACGCATGTTAGTCCCTTCAAAGGCGCATTCATGAGGTCCCTTCGAAGAAGGATTAATTGGTCTATTCAAAAGACACATGGTTGCTGAATATAAGCTTGTTTTATGATGGGTCTTGGTCCTACATGTGGCTAGGCCCAGGCCTCTTGTGCATTAGCATTCGAAGGTGGTGACAAAGGAGGTTTTTGATTGGACATATTGAAGTTTTCGTTTGAGTTGTTTGAATCAAGCAGTTAGGGCAAGCATATAGACTCAATCAAAGAAGCTCTAATAAGGAGGTTTCTGAACACTTTGAATCAAGGTTGTAGGCCATTCGAAGGAGGCAATCAGAGTCATTTGAAGGGAGGGCATTCGAAATTCAAATATGTCCAGGTTCATTGAAAATTCAAAAAGGGACAAGAAACCGTGTCTTTGGTAAAGTTTCAAAGTGATATTTATGGCCTTAAAACACAAACTTAATGATTGTTTATTCCCTTTCCCTCTTGTCCCCTCCATCCCCTCTATATAAGAAGCACACTAGCAAGCTCCAAAGGGAGGACGAAAAAGGGAGGACAAAACCACAAGAAAGAAAGACAAGCACACAGTGCCACATAAGCCAAACTAAAACTATCAAAATCCTCATAAGTAGTCCCAATCGAAGGAGTCTCCAACAACACTCTATTCACTCTCTAAAGTATGCAGGAAGTGTTCACAATCACCAGCCCCTAAGCAAGCATATCCACATCCAGAAGTTCCAAATCGAAGCTTCCAGCTGTTGGTAAGAATGGGCAAGAGATCATACTTTACATTTGCATGATATATTAACATTTATAATGCATTCGATTTGTATTCAAGATTAAGGGTCTGGGTTTGATACCCAGGTCTGCATTTTGCTTTGTTTCTAACACTTGCTACAGATCTAGCCTGAATAGACCAAACGCACACAAGATCGAAGGAACTGAGTTCGATACCCAGGTCCTGCATCTTTATTTTGCTAACGTATCTTTGCAGATTCAGTGCCCTCACAGGTGATCCATCAAGCTCTTTCAACAGTACCCTCTGGATCGAAAGCCACATCTTTTCACTGGATCAAAGGGTAATATCCTTTCATTAGATTGAAGGATAGATATTTTCCCCTGGATCGAAAGGCACCTTCCTCTGAATCGAAAGCCCATCATTATTCCCTGAATCGAAAGGCCATGTTTTCCCTTTGAATCGAAGGAGGGTTCTTCTATCTTTAATTTTTTCTTTATTCATTTCTCTATTGATTTTAAATTAACTTTAAATAAAAAAATCACAAAAAAAACATTAGAGTAGTTTTTATTAATCAAATTAATTTGTAAACAAATTAATTAATCATTTTAACCTTTTCTTGAAATTAAAATTAAATAGACTTAGGTTGTATTTTCTTAAAATAAAATAAAAACAAACAAAAATATTTCTTTTCCTTAGGATTTAGGCGTCCCTTTTAATTCGTTTGCGCATTTATTTACTTTCGCATTTTTTCATCTTATTGTAACTGCTTACCAGTTTGTAATAGTAACTAGGACTTTACGTTTCACATTTCTATAATGTACCTCTCACAAAGCCATGTAATAGCGTAGGATTTCCGTTCACTCACTTTATATTTCTGCACTTTAAATTACTATGTATACTATTTCTAGTAATTATGATTGTATGGCAAAGACTAAAATCAAATGCTAGTAAACCTAAATGTGCAAGATAAATAATTGAACCAAATTGCACATGCGCACCTCTAGGGTATCCCACTTCGATTTCCTTCAGAAAACGGTCACAATTCTCGAAACGTGAGAAGTTTTAGTGATTTTTTTCTAGTTTGAAAGATCACAAGTCCCTCGATGACCCTCTCGATGTTGCCTCGGTAAAAAAGTGATTTTAGAACTTTAGGACAGTTACTAAAATTCATTGCCAAGTTTCCTTCGTGACTGTAACACCCCTTCGATTGTCCCTCAAACATCCAACGATAGGGCTACCTACTCACTAATAGTAGGATAGTACTGTCTAAAGCATAGGAGGAAAAGAATGAACCTTTTCGAGTATAAGTAGATAGTTCTTAGATGCTTGCTCAAATAAAACAAACTTTTCACACTTACACATTTCAAAAACAACTTTCAAAAAACATTTGCTTTATCAACACTCTTGAGGACTGATACAAGAGTTAACACAAAGAGAATCACCGCACTAAGGCATTTCAAAACATTTTGCAAACACACAAAGCATAAGATACTTTCAAAATGAGCTAAGCATCTAAGAGCCCGTAGATAACTACAGAAGGAAAGGGTGTTAACACCTTCCCTTTCCATAATCTACCCCCTTACTCCGAAAATTCTCGAAAAGGTCTTTTTCTGTTATTTTCAAACTTTCCTTAATTTGGATAAAAGAAAAGTCAGTGGCGACTCTTGCTTACCGCAAAATTTGAAAACACAAATGCAAAACCAATATAAACAGTCGGTTCTGCCACCGTATCACAGTATGCTTTTGGATAGACCTAGATGACGATGTACAGGCGTTTCTTTCAAACCCTAAACACTAGAGTTATAAAGAAGACAATCCCTAGTTAACCCCTTTGAGCTAATGAAGTAGGAGTTTTCTTTTTCACATAAATTGAAACCTTTAATCAAAACCTGGGGCAGGGTAGTCTGTCGGTTAATTCAAATGTGTGTTACGTTGCAAGCTTTCATTTCATACACAACGAATGACATCAAAAACAACCTTATAAATCCAAAGACGGTGATGGTTCCTTATCAAATAGGCAGTCGTTATCTCTCAAAAGAAAAGCCCGTTAAGTCAAAACCTAGGAAGGAGACTTAAGAAAAAATTTGGGGCATCCCGTTGACTGTGATCTCAAGACAAGAACAGTCATGCAAAAAATCAGGGATAATAAATGAAAAAGAGGTCACTACAAATCCTCGACAACATGAAAAATGTTGGAAAAATGACTGCCTCCCAACAAACTTAACTTGTCCGAACCATAACCAAAACTTAATTCCAAACTCAATTGGAGTTCAAACATACAATTAACTGAGTTTAGGACTGGAGAACATCATTAAGAACGGGCGGGTACAAATACACTTTGAGCCTTATCCTTTGTTTCTTAAAACAGTGAGCCAGACCATGCTACAACCCTTCAAAAGTCCTAATTGAAGCATGGGTTAGTTCGAAAGCATATTGCTACCAAACGTATCCTGACTCTTATAAGGCTTACTGCAAATCTTGAGTTGAATTCACATTATTACAAAACTCCTTATTTGTTAAAACTGCATTTTCAAAACTTCAAGACAAGCCTAAAATTTGCATTATTTTGAATACTGCAGTTTGCATATAGCTTTTTGTTTGACAACAGAGAAATTTTCAAGACAAACATCCAATGAACAGAAATTCTCTCAAGAAACAAAATTATTTCAAATAGGAAGACACTTCCAATGAAAAATCTCCTATAAGCAAGAGGGCATGGCATGTCATTTTCCAAACTCATCTGGGGAAGTCAAGTCGACATTCCAAGAAATCTCTCAAGAAATGTTGAATAGCCAGGGGAAGGTCTGTATCTGAATCACTTGGAGCATTGAACATGAATTCCAACAAAGGGTTACGTACGGACAAGCAAACATTTCCTGTAAGTACTATAACACTTACTACTAGGGGTAATGACAAAATCCCACAAAGTCCTCTTCATAGGGTGATCCTCAGTCAAGTCCCTACAAAGTCATCTCTATAAGGTTATCCCCACAAAATAATCTTCAAGGATAAGGGTACAACCCCCTCCGGGACAAATTCATGGGTATCCCCAAATAGTTGGATCCAGGCAATCCCCAGCCAGAGTTTCAATCTCTGAAAAACCTTCTTCCCAACTGAGTTGGTCTCAAGAAGAATCCTCGAGGAGTTATGCTAAAAGAAAATACCCCTCCAGCAGATTGGCAATAGGGTTTGTTTCCCCAACAAAATACAGATTCCCCGGCTTGAGTTTTCCTCTCTGACTACTATAAATCAAGGGACCACAACCCCTCTTACCCAGTAGACTTTTCTATAATCCCCAGTGAGTTGTTGCAAAGCCTGGGAGACAACCAGATAACAGTTAACTGTTTTATCCCCAACAAGTTGTTAACTTCCTTTCTCTTCCATCAAGAGTATAACTCCCCATTAGAGCAACGGACAACTAAGACTCCTGAACTCTTTTCCCCAAGCAGGAATCAACACTCTCCATGGAGTTTCCCTCAAGCAAAATCAACGTCCCCTCATCAGAGTTCTCCAAGACAAAGATACTTTCCAACAACATTTAAAATTTTATGCACCATATTACATACATGATAAATGCATACAGCATAATCTCATTTATTTTGAGAACATCATCAAGCCATGCATACATCTGCATGCAACTAACCCTCTTCCTTGCAGGGAAAAGTCAATCAACAAAAGTCCTCTTTGGCAAATACCACAACCATTTCTCAATAGGTCAGAGATTAATACCTGAAACTAGCCAGGACAACTATCTCAACGACCGACAAAAAACAAGTTCTAGATTAATACCTGAAAAAAGACAAGACAACTATATGTGAGCGACTGATTGTAGATTAATACCTGAAACCAGACAGGACAACTATCTGCATAAGCAGAATGAAGATTAATACCTATAACAAGCCAGGAAAACTATCTTTATTTCTAAGGTCAGATATTAATACCTGAAACCAGATAGGACAACTATCTCAATGATTAACAAAAGCAAGTTCTAGATTAATACATGAAACAAGATAGGAAAACTATTTGTGAATGACTGACTGTAGATTAATACCTGAAACCAGACAGGAAAACTATCTACATGAGCAGATTGAAGATAAATACCCGAAATCAGACGGGAAAACTATCTTTCTTTCACATAGGTCAGAGATTAATACCTGAAACCAGACAGGACAACTATCTCAACAACCAACAAAAGTAAGTTCTAGATTAATACTTGAAACAAGACAGGAAAACTATTTGTGAACGACTGACTGTAGATTAATACCTGAAACCAGACAGGATAATTATCTACATGAGAAGGTTGAAGATTAATACCCTAAACCAGACGATAAAACTATCTTTCTTTCACATAGTTCAGAGATTAATACCTGAAACCAGACATGACAACTATCTCAACGACAAACAAAAGCAAGTTTCAGATTAATACATGAAACAAGACAGGACAACTATCTGTGAACAAATTGATTGTAGATTAATTCTCAAAACAGGACAGGGTGTCTATCTACATGACAAACACTTCCTTCAAACATCTATTAGTTCAGTTTAAATCACTCCAAAGATTTATTCTGATACTTTTCCAGTAGACGCTTTTTCTGATTCAGTTTAAATTGACCAAAGATTTATTTTGATTCTTTTCCAGTTAAAGATTATCCAAGACCTCTACTGGTTTAGTTTAAATCAATCAAAGGTTTATCCTGATTCCGTTCTGGTAGATACTTTCTCTGGTTCAATTAAATTGCTCCAAAGATTTATTCTGATTCTTTTCCAGTTATAGATTATTTAAGACCTCTGCTAGTTCAGTTTAAATCGATCAATGGTTTATCCTGATTTGGTTCCGGTAGACACTTCTTCTGGTTCAGTTTAAATCGACCAAAGATTTATTTTGATTCTTTTCCAGTTGAAGTCAAACTTAGACTTAGTCTAATTTTTGTCAACAATCACTTTTGGGTGGCATCTATAAGCCCATCTCCCACAACTCTTCATCATCTCTTTAAATGGCATCTTTAAGCCATTTCCCTATATAATCAACCACCACATCATCGAGTGCAAATTTATGGGCACTCTAGTGTTCAATCATCTTCCACCTTCAAGTCACGAATGGCGGGCTCGCCAATCTAACTCTTCAGGTTTAAGAAGATTGAACAGGGGTAGTTGTTGTACCCCAAAGTTTTCCCACTCATTTCTCAAGAATTTTCTCACAAGATTTATATTGGGCCAAAACTGCACAAGGCTTGATCAAATCAAGTTGCCATGGGTCATATTGGATTTACAAGCATCAAGTCGAGGAGAAAACTATTGAAAGAACAAAGCAGATAAATTTGATTTTTGGAAGAAAAGTAAGCTTCCTTCGATTCAGAAGACAAGGGCCTCTTGTTGGAGTCCTTCGATTCAAAAGTCAGTGGCTTCCTACTGGATTCTTTCGATTAAGAAGGCAGTGACCTTATGAAAGCTTCCTTCGATTCAGAAGACAAGGGCCTCCTATTGGTGTCCTTCGATTCAAAAGTCAGTGGCTTCCTACTGGATTCTTTCGATTAAGAAGGCAATGACCTTCTGAAAGCTTCCTTCGATTCAGAAGGCATTGCCCTCCTGTTGGTGTCCTTCGATTCAAAAGTCAGTAGCTTCCTACTGGCTTCTTTCAATTGAGAAGGCAATGACCTTATGAAACCTTCCTTCAATTCAGAAGACAAGGGCCTCCTGTTGGTGTCCTTCGATTCAAAAGTCAGTGGCTTCCTACTGGCCTCTTGTGTGCTTGCTTGGAGTCACAAAGCAGTGACCTCCTGCATGCAACTTTCGATTAGACATATGCTCCTCATGCTAACCTTTGTTTGAGCAATGGCCTCTTGTATGATTGCTTGGAGTCACAAAACAGTGACCTTCTGCAGGCAAGCTTCGATTGGACAAGGATTACCTTCTCACAAAGCTTCAATTGGAGTTTGGGTTTCCTTCGAAGCAACATACTTCGAATCCAACTCTAAATCCTTCAAGCAAGCTTAGTTGAAGAACATTGATCAAATATTATATCCTTATTGTGATACAGTGGCAGAACTGACTGTTAATACTGGTTTGCATTTTTTGTTCGCAAATTTCGCGGTAAGCAAGAGTCGCCATCGACTTTTCTTTTATCCAATAAGGAAATGGTGAAAAGAACAGAAAAAGACCTTTTTTCGAGATTTCTGAGTAAGGGGTTGGATTATGGAAAGCGAAGGTGTTAGCACCCTAGTCGTTGAATGTTGAGGGACCATCGAAAGGGACGTTTATGGTCATTGAAGGAAACATGTAAGGATACCTTAGCATTTCGAAGGGACTATCATCATAAGATCATTTCTCGTAGGCAACTCGAGGGACATTTAGGGACTATGATCTTTATGATGACTTTAAACTGAGGGTCTTTGCTAAGAGTATCCCTACGTTCGAGGGACATGACCATTGTTTCCGAGGCAACCAAAGTGGGAAATACCCTAGGGGTGCACGTGTGCAAAATTGTGCTTTTTCAGATATATTCATCTTGAATTTTAATGATCTAAGATTGATTAATTAAGCCTACACGCCTAGGTTGCTAACAATTATATACAAGCATATAACATAAAAGCAAGAAATAGAGGCCCTAAGCTATTATAAGGCTTTGGTGTAGATACATAAGGAATTGACTGAAAATAAAATGCGGAAACAAAATCCTAATTAAGCTATTACAAACCGGGTGCAGTTACATCAATAGTAAAAATTAATCGTACGGAAAAAATAAATACGCGTGAGAATAAAAAATTGAAATAAGTTTGAAACCCTAAAAAAACCCTAACTTGATCATGGAAAATATTTTTTAGATTTTTTGTGAAAGAAAGATTTGAAGTTTGACCTAGTTTTTTCTGATTAATTTTAATTAATAAAACAAATTAAAGTTGATGAAATTAATTAATTTACAAAAATTAATTTATTGAAAAAAGATAAATCCTATTTTTTGTGACGTTGATTTTATGATTTTATGAAATAAATTGATTTAAGAAAAATAAATAAACTAATTTAAATAAAACAAAATTAGAAGGGAAAATAGAGTAAGCCTGAGGGGTGTAAACCCATGTTGGAGGGTGCATGCTGAATTTCGGTTCAAAGCCCAATCCAGTTGGCCCATAGCTGTGTGTGATTCAGTGTGGTTGTCCCAGAAGTGACCACCATGGGGAGCTTCATTGGGAGAATTGGATCCAGGCGTTAATTGATCCAAGTATGAGGATTTGGGGGCCTATGGTGTGCGAGCTTGGAAGGAGAATGTGGGATCTGCAAAGAATTGTTAAGAAAAATAACATGTAAGAGGTAGGGATCGAACCCCTGACCTCCTACATACACGCGCTGAAAAGCCTTTCCCTTTGCCACTGAGCCAGTCGTTCAATCATTAATATAAACAAACAAAATATAATATATGTGATGAAAATTTAGTCTAAACAATGGAACACGCAAAATTCAAATGGGCCACTCAGGTTTGGACACGCAATCGTCTTCCTCGTTGAGACTGTCGTTTTAGCCTAAAGGTTTTACCTATAGACAGCGTTGTAGCTACAAACTTGTAATTCTCAAAAATCAACACCAGACAATATAAATTCAAACCAAATATACAGATCAATTGGGTTTAGTCTCGTGAGTACAATGCTACTCATCGTTTGTTCTAATTTTTCCTGAAATAAAAAAACCTAAAACGAAGCTTCAAACCCTAGCAATGGCATCCAATCAAATATGCATCAAAACACCTAATTAATTATGCAGACATGTTCTAAACAATTATACAAACATGAATATGTATTTAGAATTCATTTATCATGTGTATATAGTCTAAACCGATTTTAAGAAAAAGAGAAAAATGTGATACATGTGTCGACTATTTCTGGATGTCTTGATGTGTGAGATTGGTCCAGATAGCTTCCAAATACGCCCAGGAACGGATTGCAGTCTTTGAAATTACTTGAATCTCCCTCTAGAGCAAAACTCGATCACCATTTTTTTTTGTCAAAATTCTGAGCAGTCTTGTGTGTTCTACACGGCCAAAATTCCTCCTCCTTTGATCATGGTTTGTTATGTATATATAGTAGAATGAATTAGGTTAACAAAACTGAATTGAATCTTGAATATTGAGTGAAAAAATATTTGATTTGTCTTGTATCTTTTGTTTCTAAAATGGCCAAATCTTTGTGTTTTATTCCACTGTTTTTTCTTTGATTTGACATCCTGTTTTACTCTTCCTTTGATTGAGAAAATCTTCTTTCGATTATGGGCTTTCTGGCTTGTTTAAGAACAAATCTCTTCTTCATTCCTTCGAATGCCTTCCTTGCCAGCCTTAAACTCCAATTTGAACTAATCAGGGTTTTCCTCATTAGAACCTTGCTCTCCTTGATGGTTCTGAGTAGAACTGTGCCAGCTTCAATAGTAAGACTCCTTAGATTGGACCATCCTTTGCTTTAATTCCATGTCCTTTTGAAGAGAAGTCCCTGGTCGAATCAGCTCTTATGGACTTGTGAACAAACAAGGCAAGAATCTGGCCTGGACATATTTTCCGATTGCCCTCTTGATGGCCTCTTTCGAATATCCTGGAGGGAGTTCTTCGAAGGGCCCCGTCCAAATACCAATCGAAGGGTATTTATTGGAATTTGAAACAAAGAGTCCTTTGCTACGCCAATAGATAGGCTTTGACACAATGCCCATCGAAAGGCTTTTCATGAGGCCAATCTAAAGGCCTTTTGCAGCTGTCAATTGAAGGACGCTATGTATATGGCAATCGAAGGACGCTATGTACATGGCAATGAAAGAGCATTTTGGAGATGCCAATCAAAAGGCACTTAGTATGTGCCAATCAAAGAGCCTCGTTAACAGGCCAATTGAAGGAAACTTATAAACAGGCCAATCGAAGGAAACTTAGAAACATCATTTGAAAAATTTCCTTGTCTTTAGGCAAAGGTCTGTAACCACCTATGGAAGAGAAAAATCTTGGAAAATATGAGAGGGCAAATTTTAGGGTACAACAGTTGCCCCTGTTCAATCTTCTTAAACCTGAGGATGTAGATTGGTTGGTCTGTCTTTCGTGATCGAAAGGTGGAAGATGATTGAACACTAAAGTGCCCAGAAATTTGCACTCGTCTGAGATGATACTTGACTATATAGATAATATTGGGAATGGGCTTATAGATGCCATTTAGAAAGGATGACGGAAGATTATCGGAGACGGGCTTAAAGATGCCATCAGAATGTGATGGAGAGTCGTTAGAGATGGGCTTAAAGATGCCATCAGAATGTGACGGAGAGTCATCGGAGATGGGCTTGAAGATTCCATCCAGAACAATGATGATTTCATGAGATATCCCTTTGTGGGAATTCCTTCTCTTGCTATTAGAGAGAACTCCGCTGAGGAATGTTGGTCTCTATTTTGAAACATAGGGTTTTAGGAGCTTCAGTTGTCCGTTAGTCTACTGAGGAGTCGTCACTTGATTGAAGATATGGAAGTGAACTGCTATCTGGTCGGGATACAGGCTCTACAATGACTTGTTGGGGATAATAAGGCTAATTGTTATCTGGTTGTGCTCCAGGCTTCACAGCGACTTACTAGGGGAGATGAGATTAAACGGTTACCTGGTCAGGATCCAGGCTTCACAGTGTCTTGAATTGTTGATTGACTATTATCCGGATAATTTCCGTGCTTCATAGCTTCTTTAACTGGAATAGAAATCTTAGTATCGATTTTATTGGACCAGAGAAAGGTCTTAGATTCTTTTTAACTGGGATAGAAATCTTAGTATCGATTTGACTAAACCAGAGAAAGGTCTCTGATTAACTTTGATTGGCATAATAATCAGGAGAATCTTAGTGTCGATTCAATTGATCCAAATGAAAGTCTTGGAATATCTTCCACTGGTATAGTAATCAGAGAGATCTTAGTGTCGACCTATTTGACCCAGGGAAAATCTTGGGTTAACTTTGACTGGCATAGTAATCAGGAGAATCTTAGTGTCGATTCAACTGACCCAGACGAAAGTCTTGGAGTATCTTCAACTGGAATAGTAATCAGAGAGATCTTAGTGTCGACCTACCTGACCCAGGGAAAATATTGGGTTAACTTTGACTGACATAGTAATCCAGAGAATCTTCGTAGCGATTCAACTGACCCAAACGAAAGTCTTGGAGTATCTTCAACTGGAATAGTAATCAAAGAGATCTTAGTGTCAACCTGTCTGACCCATGGAAAATCTTGGGTTAATTTTGACTAGCATAGTAATCAGGAGAATATTTAGTCGCGGTTCAACTGACCCAGACGAAAGTCATGGAGTATCTTCAACTGGAATAGTAATTAGGGAGATCTTAGTGTCAATATGGTTGATCCAGAGAAAATATTAGGTTAACTTTGATCGGCATAGTAATCAAGAGAGTCTTAGTAGCGAATCAACTGACCCAGACGAAAGTCTTGGAGCTTCTTCCACTGGAATGGTAATCAAAGAGATCTTAGCGTCGATCTATCTGACCCAGGGAAAATCTTGTGAGGACATCCTTCTGAGGAAAATCTTGGAGTAGTCCTTGGTTAGACGTAGCTTGTTGATTTAATCTTTTCCCTGAAAGGTAAAGAGTTAGTCGTATGCAATGTCATGATGTATGAAATTAATTGTGATGATGTTCTTAAAATAAATGAGATTGTGTTGTATGCAATATGTATGTGCATGCCATAATGTATGCATATGGGATGCTATTGTTGTACTTCTTAATCGGGGAAAATAAATCCTGGACCGCTGCTGAAAAGTATTAGGAAGCTAAATCCTTCATTTCCGCTGGGGAAGGTGAATGGAGATGACTATGCTGGGGATTTACTCCTTTCTGTTTGCGAATATTCTGTCGGGAGAGACTCTGCCTGAGAATAACTCTGTGGTGGAATAACTCTTTTTGGGAGAGGAGATGCCTTGCTGGAAGATTTTGCCGATTCAGAGAAATAAACTCCACCAGGGGATGAACTTCCGTAGCTGGAGAAATAAACTCTATTGGGGGATTGAGCTTCCGCATTCAGAGAAATAAACCCTGCTCGGGAGAAAGCTTTATAAACCGTTTGCGATTATAAAACTCGGCTGGGGAATATAGATATCAGCTTTCTGAAGGAACATGGCTGGGGAAAGTAACTCCTGTTTGGGGAAGCAGAGATCAAAAATTTTGGTTTCCTCTAATCTTAGGGTAACATAGACGTCATGGGGGCGCATGTAATGGTGACTTCGTCTCAAAATTGTCTCTTCCCCTATACCTACTGGAAGAAGTAACTGTCGGAATTACAAAAATTTTTTTAGACTTTTCCCCGTTCCTTAAGTCATGAGTACCTTTCCTTTTGTTTCTTATGCAAATGTTTGTGAATAGCAATCATATTCAAATGCACATGTCAAGATGAAGTCATTGGACGTTTTTTTCAAAACAAAACAGAAAAAGAAAAACAAATGGTTTTGTAAAAATGACTTGTATTAATTTCTGAAGTCTGCCTATAACAGGCGTTGTGTACAAAGAAGCTGACGTTCTAGTAGGAGAACGCCGCCGTGAGAGTGAAGATTATACAAAATAGTGCACAAAGAGAATAAAACATCCATGTGTAATAATCCTATTGAGTTTCAATTCTTCTATTTCCGCTATGTATTCGAGAATCTCATCACTTTGCTACTTGTCCAAAGATGACTGGATTAATTGGTGTCGTTTGAGCTTGATAGTTAATTCTGAAGTCTGGTCGCAAGGAGATCCAATGGGACATAGTGATACACTTCATATCCCTAACTTTTTCCTGGACCGCCCTTTCGGGTTTTCAGTCCACCAGGATACCTTTTTTTCCTAAGCCGCCTTTTCAGGTTTTCGACTTACCGGGTGTACAGATATTTTTTATTTTCATCCCTAATTTTTCCCGAACTCTTTTGGTTCGCCGGGAAGCCCTTATTTTTTCCTAGTCCAGTCAACCTAGCGGGTCTTATTCATGCGTAGTATCTTTTCACTATGTCCGTATTAAGAGGGTGAGGAAGGTCGTCACCATCCATGGTGGTCAGAATCATGGCTCCACCAGAGAATATGCTTTTGATCACAAATGGCCCTTCGTATGTGGGAGTCCATTTTCCCCTGGGATCACCTTGTGGAAGTATGATGTGCTTGATCACTAGATCCCTGACTTGATATACTTGACGTCCGACCTTTTTGTTGAAATCCGTGATCATCCGTTTTTGATACATTTGACCATGACAGACAGCAGTAAGCCTTTTCTCATTGATCAAATTCAGTTGATCAAGTCGAGTCTGTATCCAATCATCTTCGTTCAAACTCGCATCCTTCATGATTCTCAGGGAAGGGATCTGGACCTCAATAGGCAGGACAACCTCCATGCCATATACCAGAGAGTAGGGTGTTGCCCATGTCGATGTTCGTGCGGAGGTGCGGTACTCATGAAGAGCAAATGGTAACATCTCATGCTAGTCTTTGTATGTCACTGTCATCTTCTGTATGATTTTCTTAATATTTTTTTTAGCGGCCTCCACAGCGCCATTCATCTTCGGCCGGTAAGGGGAAGAATTATGATGCTAGATCTTGAACTGTTTACAGAGTTCAGTGATCATTGTATTATTGAGATTCGTGCCATTGTCAGTGATGATTCTCTTTGACACACTGCAGCGACAAATCAGGTTATGCTTGATAAACCGCGCCACAACATTCTTGGTAACAGTAGCAAAAGAGACAGCTTCAACCCACTTCATGAAGTAATCAATGACCACTAGGATGAAGCGATGCCCATTGTAAGCGGTAGGTCTAATCTCTCTGATCATGTCAATGCCTCACATTGCAAAGGGCCAAGGAGCCATCAAGACGTTCAAAGGAACCGGAGGTACATGCACCTTATCAGCATAGATCTGGCATTTGTGACAAGTTCGGGAATGCTGATAGCAGTCTTCTTCCATAGTGGACCAATAATATCCTGCCCGTAGGATATTTTTAGCCATGGTATGTCCACTAGAATGGGTTCCAAAGGCACCTTCGTGTAGATCTGTCATAATCCTCTCTGCTTCGCTCTTGTCTACGCACCAAAGTAAAGTAGAGTTGTGGTTACGCTTGTAGAGGATTCCATTACTGAGGAAGAAATTTACGGCGAACCTTCTTAGAAACTTCTTATCATTAATAGATGCCCCCTCGGGATACTCTTGAGCTTCGAGATACCTTTTCACTTCATGAAACCAGGGTTTGTCTGCTACTCCTTCAGTGTCAATCTCATAGCAGTGTGCTGGTTCATCCAACCTCTCGATGGTAATTCAGAGAGCCTCATTGTCCCACCTGACCTTGGACATAGATGACATGGTAGCTAGCGTGTCCGCTAACTGATTCTCTTCTCGTGGAAAATGTTTAAAGGTGACTTCTTCAAAGTGTGGAAGCAATGGCATCACATGTTCTTTGTACGAGATGAGATTCGGGTGCTTCGTATCCCACTCTCCTTTGATCTGACTTATTACCAGAGATGAATCCCCGAAAACGCTCAAGAACTTGATCCTCAGGTCAATAGCAGCTTTGAGACCCATGATGCACGCTTCATACTCCGCCATGTTGTTGGTACAGTTGAAATATAATCTGGAGGTAAAAGGAGTATGATAGCCTTTAGGAGATATAAGTACATCACCAATGCCATTGCCGAGTGCGTTCGAGGCTCCGTCAAAAACCATAATCCATTAGGATCCTTCTTCAGTTCCTTCATCCAGTCCAGGTTCTTCATAGTCAGTCACTAGAATAATATACTCGTCCAGAAACTCAAAATTCATGGACTGGTAGTCATCCACGGTCTGATGAGCCAAATGATCAGCTAGTACACTACCCTTGATTGCTTTCTGGGTTATGTATTGGATATCATTTCGGTCAAGATCATTTTCCATCTTGCTATTCTTCCGGAGAGGGCGGGCTTCTCGAAGATGTACTTGATCGGATCCATCTTAGATATCAGCAAAGTAGTGTGGGTCAACATATATTGTCTCAGTCGGTGAGCAGCCCATGCCAAAGCGCAGCAAGTTTTATCAAGCAGTTAGTATCTTGTTTCACAGTCGGTAAACTTTTTGCTAAGGTAGTATATTGCGTACTCTTTTTGACCAGACTCGTCATGCTGCCCCAGCACACACCCCATTGAATTATCTAACACTGTTAAGTACATTATCAAAGGTCTTCCTTCAATTGGAGGCATCGAAATTGGTGGTTCTTGAAGGTATTCCTTGATTCTTTCAAAGGCATTCTGGCATCCGTCATTCCATTTTACCACTTGATCTTTCTTCAGGAGCTTGAAGATTGGCTCACAAGTAGTAGTTAAATGGGAAATGAACATGGCTATGTAATTTAGTCGTCCCAAAAAGCCTTTGACCTCCTTCTCAGTGTGAGGAGCCGGCATCTCTTGTATAGCCTTTACTTTTGCAGGGTCTACCTGAATGCCCTTGTCACAGACAATGAAACCTAGCAGTTTACCAGACCTTACCCCGAAAGTACACTTGTTTGGATTCAACCTCAGCTTGTATGTCTTCAACCTATCAAACAAATTTTGTAAATGATCAAGGTGCTCTTCCTCAGTTTGAGACCTGGCTACCATGTCATACACATATACCTCTATCTCCTGGTGAATCATGTCATGAAATAAGGCGACCATGGCTCGCTGATAGGTTGCCCAGGAATTCTTTAATTCAAACGACATCACTTTGTAGCAGAAAGTTCCCCGTTGTGTGACGAAGGTTGTCTTCTCCATATCTTCGGGTGCCATCTTGATCTGATTGTAACTAGAGAAACCATCCATGAAGGAAAAGATCTTGTGCTACGCGGTGTTGTCAACCAGAATGTCGATATGGGGGAGCGGAAAGTCATCCTTGGGGCTCGCCCTGTTCAAATCTCTGTAGTCCACACACATTTGTACCTTACAGTCTTTTTTAGGTACTAGAACTACGTTGGCCAACCATTGGGGATAAGAGGTGACGGCTAAGAAACCAGCGTTGAACTGCTTCATAACCTCTGCTTTGATCTTCTCTGACATTTCTGGGCGCATGCCTCAAACCTTTTGCTTTACCGGAGGGCAATCTTATTTAGTTGGCAGACGGTGAACCACAATATCCGTATCCAGTCCCGACATGTCTTCATATGACCAGGCGAAGATCTCGACATAATCATGCAACATTTGTATCAACCGTTGTTTGACATTAAGCCCCTGATTTGCATTGATCTTGACTTCTTTTCTATCTACCTTTGTGCCCAAGTTTATTGTCTCAACTGGCTCTTCATGAAGTTCTATAGCCCTTTCTTCCTACTGTAACAGTCTAGCAAGTTCTCCAGATACCTCACAATCTTCCTCACCTTCGTCCCCGGCTTGGTTGATCAGATTTTCGAAGTTATAACTGGCAATAGCAGAACTGTTATCAATGGGATCCAGAGTGGACATGGATCTACAGTTTGATACATGAGTGTGTGTAAGAGCATAGTTGTATAGACAAAGTAAAAGTAGAAAAGAAAAACAGAGAGCACAAAATTTGTATGCCCAATGCTTTATTGATGCCATATGAAAGTGAAACATGATAACCCTCACAAATAAACCGATGTGCCCTGGGTAAGACACATGTCCATAAAGTTATATTGTTTATTACATATCCAAAAAACAAGAAACACAATTACTTTTGAACTAAAGTAATCGATACAAAATCTTTTTCCTTCCAGTTACTGGGCCCACCGTTGGTAGTAGGGAAGATCCAGCTATCCATGTCATTGTCACCGTCTCTGTCTTCTACAGCGTTGACCCCATGATTGTTGATGTGTAAGGGAGGTCTTCCAGCACGAACACGTCGAACAGCCTTTTGAGCCCCTGAAGAGAAACCCAAACCAAATTTATCAGACTTGTATGGAATATCAGGGAGCTGACCCTAGATGGTAGACCCACCTTCTTCGACAACCGCTTTTTCATCCTTGGGAGAAGCCATCTTCAAGGGAGGTCTGGTGATCTTCGGCATATTGGTAAGAGTTTCAGTTGCAGCCATAGTCTGTGGTACCTCTTCAAAATTATAGCATGGAGTCTCGATGAACTCACCATCTATTTCCACATATCTGAAGGAATTCAGGTGACTGACCATGTATTCTTATTCGCCGTGTACAGTGATAATTTTCCCTTTAACCGGGTATTTCATCATCTGATGTAGAGTGGATGTAACAGCTTCATCCCCATGTATCCAAGGGCGGCCCAACAAATAAGAATAAGATGGCCTGATATCCATAACATAGAAGGTAGAGCTGAAAGTCTGAGAACCAACCTTGATGGGGACGTCCACCTCCCCGTGCACCATTCTCTTTGAACCGTCGAAAGCCCTCACTACAATATTGTTGGGCTTCAAGGTCAAACTTTCATAGTCTAGTAGTCTATCCAGAGCATTTTTAGGCATCACATTTAGTGATGAACCAGTATCTACAAGGACATGGGCCAAAGTGGTGCCCTTTCATTCGACAGAGAAATGTAACGCATCATTGTGCTTCCTCCCTCTAGGAGTCAAATCAGCATCCGAAAACCCCACATGTTATCAGCCGTCAAACTAGCCACACAATCTTCAAATTGGTCAGCAGAGGTTTCCCGGGGCACATGGGCAGTTTTCAGGAACTTCACCAGACCCTTCGCATGAGCTTCAGAACACAACAGTAAGGCTAGCATAAAAATCTTTAAAGGGGTCTGCCACAGCTGTTCGACCACGTTGTAGTCGCTTTTCTTGATAATTTTCAAAATTTCTTCCATTTCTTTCTTGGAAGCCTCTAGGATAGTTACCGAATGCGCCTTCGTCTGGACGGGCTCAACAAATATGTCTTTGCCCCGAGTCTCGGTCGACTCAGTGATAGGGGTGTCAGTAGGGGTAATCACAGGGATTGTAGTAGTAGTATCAGCAGGAATGAAAGTAGGAATGATCACAGGACCAGTAACAGCTTTCGAAGGAGAAATCTCAGGGGAGAATACTCTTCCACTTCTGGTTATTTTGCTGGTTCCCACAATGTTGACAATGTCGGGATCAACATTCTTAGAAACCTGGTCTTCAGCAGCCATCCAATCTTGCTTAACGCTGTGGTAGTATACGTCACCCTCATAGTTCCAAGGAACAGTTTTATCTGAGGAGTATGGGATTGGCCCTGGCACAATAATTATCAGCGGAGTAACCTTCAGAGCAGGTGTAATCCTAACGGGTCTTTTGGTGGAGACCTGGGAGGATTGGCGGAAATGGTTATTATTGAAACATCTCTGCAAGCAATAGTCAGGACGGGATTCTTCTCAATCAAAATCTCTCTATCATCCATCAGGCGTTGAACACCTACCTTCAACAAATGACAACCAGCCAGTAGAGATAAATAGAAGTGGCAACCTTCGCCACAGCCCAGAAATAAACCGACCTTCAATAAGTTCAACATAAATGTCAAGAGAGGAGTAACAAGCTCTTCAACAGTAGTAACAAACATATCATCTTCAATAGCGTTAACACCACAGTCGTGCAAGGGCATAGGAGCGGTGATAACATTTGGAATTTCAGGGGCGTCAAACTCAATTTCCTTCGCCTCGATAAGGTCTGGTACCCTGTTTTTCAAAGCCCAGCAATCGTTTGTATCATGACCTGGACTTTCCGAATGATAAGCACAGCAGGCATTTGGATTATAGCGGGGGGAGGTAGTGTTGGGATTCTTTAGTGCTTCCCGCAAGGTTACCAGATTAGATTTCAACAGATGAGGCAAAACTTGGGATAAAGTCATATTTATCCGGGTGAACTGTCTTACCGACCTTTCTATTCTCTGTTGATTATTCCTCTATTGAGTGGGTGCAGGCTTAGGGATCATGACAGCCCCTATCGTTGGACGGTGTTCGGTTTTGTCCTGTTTTTTTTATTGTACACAACACTAACCTTTTTCTTCCCAGTAAATGGATTTCTTACGGAACTAGAGGACGCTTCCTTTTGGATCTTACCACTTTTAATTCCAACTTCCACTCTTTCCCCTATCAAGATTAATTCAGTGAAGCCGGATGAAGAGCTTCCAATCATGTGATTAAAGAATGGACCAGACAGGGTACCAAGAAACATATCCACCAGCTCCCTATCAAACAGGGGAGACATGACTCTTCCTTCTAAGTCCCTCCACTTCTGAGCGTAGTCTTTGAAGCCCTCGCTCAAACCCACAGCCATACTTTGGAGTTGATTACGAGTGGGAGCAAGGTCTGTATTATAGTGATACTGCTTATAGAAAGCAGCAGCCAGGTCTTCCCAATTATGAATGTTGGCCCTTTCCAGCTGAGAGAACCAATCTAGCTGCATTCCGGATAGACTATCCTGAAAGAAGTGGGCCCATAAGTCTCTGTCAATAGTGTGAGGTTGTATCTTCCTCACATAAGATCGGAGGTGCATTTTGGGACATGAAACCCCATCGTACTTAGCATACACTGGCACCTTGAACTTTGGTGGAATAACAATCCCAGACACCAAACCCATCTCTTCAGAGTCTAGCTCAGGCACTTTCTGAATCTCCATTGCACTCAGACGCTCTTCCAGCTGTTTGTACTTTTCGTCAGTCGGAGGATACTACTCTTCATTGTAATCAGTCTCATTGTCAGATTCCCCGGGACTAGGGTCTTCCTCTCTTGTCTCACCCTCTTGTTTATCTCCTTCCTTGGACGAAGACGTCAGATTGACCATTTCTTTCAATGGTCCTTTGAATCTTCTTCCTAGATTTACCCCACCAGTTGTCCTCCTTGGCTTCTTAGTCCTATCTTTGACAATCAAGGCTTTCAGTTCCTCTTGCCCTTTGGCTAGAGCCATGGTCATCTGTTGGAATTGTTCGTTCTGAGTCTGTAAGTCCTTCACAGTTTGTTCTAGAGCCATGGCTGAAATAAACAGCGAAGAGGATGAGAAACCTGCTTTGACACTTGTTTATGCAATGATATGTATGATATGTGTATGCAATGATTTCAAGGATTTCGGGAAATTTAAATTTGCTAACCAAAATGAAATAAAGACTTTATTAGTAGATTTCAAAATACAATTTCCTTTTAGGCGTTTCAATTGAAAGTTCACAAAACTAAAAAAAAAATCAGTTTTCCCATGGGCGCTTCCTTTTCGCGCCGAGGTAGACATTAAGGCTTCTTTCCTCATGAAGTTGCTTTGTGAGCTCTAAAACTTTCTTTTCATGGGCATAGAAATGGTCTCTAAAGGTATCTCGCTCTTTCTTCATCTGAATCCAGGATCTTTGTAATTCCTCAAGATCAGTGGGCATGTCAGGATGAAGAACCGTATAGGGGATATCCCCTTCAGTAATGGGCTCCACAATCACTGGTAAGATGGCTACATATGGCATCACAAGATTCTGAGCACGAGCTCGTAACCCTTGGAGATAAGGTTCCATAGGAACGGAATTCTTCGGCCCCAAAGTCTTGACGTCAAATTTGTTTACCATGCCCCGAGCTCGTACGAACCTCTGGCGATACCCTTGAACATAATTCTTATAGTTAAAAATAATGCCCTGGATAAGCATCTTGTGAGGACCATCCCTTCGAGCGTAACCAAATTGTCGCAGAGCAAGAGAAGGATTATAGGTTATGTCTCCCCTAATGCCAAGTAGTGGGACATTAGGGAATTCCCTGCAGCGGTCAATAATAGAAATATCTCCCATAGATCGGGAATACCGGAGAATATCCGTGTGAGAAAGTGACATTATCCTTTGCGACCAACCCAAGTCCTCTTCATTCTTCAGTACTGTTTTAGGGAGGTGAGAAATAAACCACCTCGAAAGCAATGGCACGCAGCACATAAGGATCCCTCTTTTCTTGGTGCTACGAGGATGGAAGGTATGCAAGATATCTCCGAGTAAAATGGGCACAAGGTTGTGAGAAAGGAAGACCTTGATAGCATTCACATCTATGAGTAAGTCCGAATTAGGGAATAGTACTAAACCATAGATGAGAAGGGCCAAGACCTCCTCGAAAGCCTGGAAGTCCAAATCATCCCAAAACAGCTTAGCCTTCTCTATTAGGAACTTGGATAGAAAACCCTTAACTTCGCTTCTTATTTCCCAGTTGGATACAACATCGGACCGTTTCAGGTGTAAAGCTACTGCAATGACCTCTGGCTTCAGAGCTTCTTCCAAGCCGGTGAAAGGCAACTGATCTAAAATAGGTATACCCAATATCTGAGAGAACTCTTCCATGGTGGGTACCAACTGATAGTCCGGAAAGGTGAAGCAATGATGCTTAGGGGAAAAGAACTGAAAGAGCACACTAATCATCTTCTCATCAAAACCCGAGGTAACCATATTGAGGAGCTGACCATGGTTCTTGGTGAATGAAGAAATCTCAGAAACCCTGAATACTAGCTCCTTGAGTTGAAGAGGTATTCTCACAAAGCTGATTCGGATGGTATTTTTATGAGTGGAAGCCATGATCTGCAAAACGGAACAAAGATAAATTCCCCTAATCTTTGAAATGGTTAGTGTATGAAGAATGAATGTTTATGATGCATGGTGTCATGTTTAAGAAAATTAATCACACACAAGCAAAGCACACAAGACCTTAGGTTTAGGCTTGCATATGGTTTATAGGTAAATACCCTATTGAAGTTTAGTTGGTTTCACACTTGTCCTAGAGATAGTAACCAGGTTCTAAGGAGTCTCAATATCATTGATCTTTCTTTATCGGTATTATTTCAGCTTAGCAATCTTTTCTTGCGACCGAAACATCCTGAAAGTCCAATCTCAATGAGTGTAGTAACGGGTATCAACCAATTCCCAGCTTTACACCGAGACCGGATATCTCACTAATTTATAATGGCCAAGTTTGTTCAACTAAGGTTCTAAGGTTCGTTAGTGCTTCAAGACACCACGCGGAGGCTCCGTATTCTCCTCGATTCAACACAAGGGATACTAGTACCAACTAAAGTGTCACACCAACACATCCATCGCCTCAACCATATCGGTCTATGTCGTACAGTCTCCACGATCTATTGATATTTATCTAAAAAGTGTCCCCAGATCCGGGTATAGGATCTATACAAGAATACCCCAACAAACCCTCAAAGATAAAGCAGTCAAAGCAAACAAAGAAAGCAATTTCAAAATAATCTAGACCCTAAGGTAAACCCCACTTTATAAGAGTCCATCCCCAGCAGAGTCGTCAGTTCTGTGATACGGTGGCATAACCGACTGTTAATACTGGTTTGCGTTTTTTGTTTGCAAATGTCACGGTAAGCAAGAGTCGTCACCGACTTTTATTTTATCCAATAAGGAAAGGGTGAAAAGAATAGAAAAATACCTTTTTTCGAGATTTCTGAGTAAGGGGGTAGATTATGGAAAGGGAAGGTGTTAGCACCCTTTCCATCCATGGTTTTCCATGGGCTCTTAGGTACTTGCTCATTTTTGAATTACTTTCGTGTTTGTGTCAAAAAGTTTTGAAAATGCCTTAGTGCGGTGATTCACTTTATGGTAACTCTTGTATCAGTCTTCAAGAGTGTGATAAAGTGTTTTAAAAACTTTTGTTTGAAAAGTATTTGAAAGTGTGGTGTGAAAATTTGTTTAAGCAAGTACCTAACAGTTATCTACCTACTCAAAAAAAGACTGTTCTTTTCCTCCTATCCTTTAGATCGTGTTATCCTACTATTAGTGAATAGGTAAACCTAGTCGTTGGATGTTGAGGGACTATCGAAAGGGACGTTTATGGTCATTGAAGGCAACATGTAAGGATACCTTAGCATTTCAAAGGGACTATCATCATAAGATCATTTCTCGTAGGAAACTCGAGGGACATTTAGGGACTATGATCTTTATGATGACTTTAAATTGAGGTTATTTGCTAATAGTATCCCTATGTTCAAGGGGCATGACCATTGTTTCTAAGGCAACCAAAGTGGGAAATACCCTAGGGATGCACGTGTGCAAAAGTGTGCTTTTTTAGATATATTCATCTTGAATTTTAATGATCTAAGATTGATTGATTAAGCATGCACACCTAGGTTGCTAACAATTATATACAAGCATATAACATAAAAGCAAGAAATAGAGGCCCTAAGCTATTACAAGGCTTTGGTGTAGATACATAAGGAATTGACTGAAAATAAAATGCAGAAACAAAACCCTAATTAAGCTATTACAAATCGGGCGCAGTTACATCAATAGTAAAAATTAATCATACAGCAAAAATAAATACGCGTGAGAATAAAAAATTGAAATAAATATAAAACCCTAAAAAAACCCTAACTTGATCATTGAAAATATTTTTGGGATTTTTTGTGAAAGAAAGATTTGAAGTTTGACCTAGTTTTTTCTGATTAATTTTAATTAATAAAACAAATTAAAGTTGATGAAATTAATTAATTTACAAAAATTAATTTATTGAAAAAAGTTAAATCCTATTTTTTGTGATGTTGATTTTATGGTTTTATGAAATAAATTGATTTAAGCAAAATAAATAAACTAATTTAAATAAAACAAAATTAGAAGGGAAAATAGAGTAAACCTGAGGGGTGTAAACCCGAGTTGGAGGGTGCATGCTGAATTTCTGTTCAAAGCCCAATCCAGTTGGCTCATAGCTGCGTGTGATTCAGTGTGGTTGTCCCAGGAGTGACCACCATGGGGAGCTTCGTTGGGAGCATTGGATCCAGGCGTTGATTGATCCAAGGATGAGGATCTGGGGGCCTATGGTGTGCGCGCTTGGAAGGATAGCGTGGGATCTGCAAAGAATTGTTAATAAAAATAACATGTAGGAGGCAGGGATCAAACCCCTGACCTCCTACACACGCACGCTGAAAAGCCTTTCCCTTTGCCACTGAGCTAGTCGTTCAATCATTAATATAAACAAACAAAATATATTATATGTGTTAAAAAGTCAGTGTAAACAATGGAACACATAAAATTCAAATGGGCCACTCAGGTTTGAACACGCCATTGTCTTCCTCGTTGAGACTGTCGTTTTAGCCTAAAGGTTTTACCTACAGACAACGTTGTAGCTACAAACCTTCAATTCTCAAAAATCAACACCAGACAATATAAATTCAAACCAAATATACAGATCAATTGGGTTTAGTCTCGTGAGTACAATGGTACTCATCGTTTGTCCTAATTTTGCCTGAAATACAAAAAACCTAAAACGAAGCTTCAAACCCTAGAAATGGCATCCAATCAAATATGCATCAAAACACCTAATTAATTATGTAGACATGTTCTAAACTATTATACAAACATGAATATGTATTTAGAATTCATTTATCATGCGTATATAGTCTAAACCGATTTCAAGAAAAAGAGCAAACCGCGATACCTATGTAGACTGTTTCTGGATGTGTTGATGCGTGAGAGTGGTCCATATAGCTTCCAAATATGCCCAGAAATGGATTGCAGTCTTTGAAACGCCTTGAATCTCCCTCTAGAGCAAAACTCGATCACCACTTTTTTTGTCAAAATTCTGAGCAGTCTTATGTGTTCTACACGGCCAAAATTCCTCCTCCTTTGATCAAGGTTTGTTATGTATATATAGTAGAATGAATTAGGTTAACAAAACTAAACTGAATCTTGAAGATTGAGTGAAAAAAGATTTAATTTGTCTTGTATCTTTTATTTCTAAAATGGCCAAATCTTTGTGTTTTATTCCACTGTGTTTTTTCTTCGATTTTCGAGCCTGTTTTACTCTTCCTTTGATTGAGAAAACCTTCTTTCGATTATGGGCTTTCTGGCTTGGTTTGGAACAAATCCCATCTTCATTCCTTCGAATTCCTTCCTTTCTAGCCTTAAACTTCAATTCAAACTAATCAGGACTTTCCTCATTAGAACCTTGCTCTCCTTGATGGTGCTGAGTAGAACTGTGCCAGCTTCAATACTAAGACTCCTTCGATTGGACCATCCTTTGCTTCGATTTCCTGTCCTTTTGAAGATAAGTCCCTGGTCGAATCATCTCTTATGTACTTGTGAATAAACAAGGCAAGAATCTGGCCTGGACTTATTTTCTGATTGCCCTCTTGATGGCCTCTTTCGAATGGCCCAGAGGGAGTTCTTCTAAGGGCCCCTATCCAAATACCAATCGAAGGGTATTTATTGGAATGTGAGACAAAGAGTCATTTGCTATGCCAACCAAAAGGCTTTGACACAATGCCTATCGAAAGGCCTTTTGCAACTGTCAATCGAAGGACGCTATGTATATGGCAATCAAAGGACGCTATGTACATGGCAGTCAAAGAGCATTTTGGAGATGCCAATCAAAAGGCACTTAGTAGGTGCAAATCGAAGATCCTAGTTAACAGGCCAATCGAAGGAAATTTAGAAACAGGCCAATCGAAGGAAACTTAGAAACAGGCCAATCGAAGGAAACTTAGAAACATCATTTGAAAAATTTCCTTGTCTTTAGGCAAAGGACTGTAACCACCTATGCAAGAGAAAAATCTTGGAAAAACATGAGAGGGAAAATTTTGGGGTACAACACTTATCCTCCAAATCTCACTTGTCAGGCTATGTTACTTCCAAATTTTTACATAATCAGAGGCTTACATAAGTTTCTGATACATTACATAAAGGTTCGAAGCTTTATCCATTGAATTATACCATTTGTGGATGAAATAGCAAAAAGCTATGTATACTTTTTTCATAAAGATTACTTTAATCACAAAGTTAGTTTTTTTAAAAGCTCCCAACCTGATTTTATCTAAACACAAGCAGTGCCAAAAGCATAAGTCCAATCTCCTGCCCCCAACAGACATCAGGGCCCCACTTGTACTTGAAACTTGGGAACAATGAAAGGGATCAAGCTTGTTTTTGTTTTCAACCAAACCATGGTTTGTTATCCTATAAACCTAGTTACTCCAACATCTCTAACCTTTTCTCTATAAATAGAGAAACCATTTGCAAGCTGAAACAGATTTTGGGCTATGTGGGTAAAATCATCAAACTCTCAAACTAGAAAACTAGAAAATTAGAAAACTAGAAAACACTCTCAAACACTATCAAACACTCTCAAACATTCTCAAACATTCAAACTCTAAAACTCTCACAAAAAATCTCAGATCCCTTCATGCATTAGTGAACCCTTCAATTGACTCCCCAACTTCCAGATAATCAACCTTTGATTCATTCCCTAACAGCAACATAATAGTCTTTCGATTCACTCCCTAGATTGTTATATAACTACCTTTGATGCACTCACCACTATCACACACCCACCTTCGATTAACTGACTTCCCAAACAAAGTAGCAACTGAACCAGTTCAAGGAAGGTCCTTGCAGGCTTGGTCCATCTTCGAATCCTTCATGTAAGTTACATACAGCTCTTCGATTGGCACTTCAAGAGGTAAGTTTCTTAAAACTTGAAACTTTCATTTCAAACATCATCTATATATATAAATAAAATAAAAATGTAGATATCATATTTATGAAGTGAACCATACCTTAACTTTCGATTCTCACTGCCTGTATGTTGAGAATCTCAACTCTGACGAGTTAGCCTTTCGATTTTGGTGCCAAACAAACTTGTGCTAACCCCTAGCCTGTAGGTTTCAAAAGTTACACTTGTTAGGTTCATTTTCAAATTTTAGACAGGTTTTCTGTATCCTTTGATTGGCTGAAGATTGAATCCTTTCGAATCTCAACATAGGAGTCTTACACTCCTGCAATCGAAGGAATAAATTGGGCATGTCAAACATTCAGAAATAAGTTCATCTTGTACCCAATCGAAGCTGCCTTATGAATGGATGAAACAGACCACCCTAGTGGTACAAACAGTGCACGCGAAATACATTTCTATGTAGGGTCCTAAGTTCAAACCTTGGCAGGACCAAAACAATTTTTATCCTTTGTTTGTTTCCTTTCTCCTTTTTTAACAAACTTCAAACATTTTTCCAACTAATCAAAGCAACTCCTTTTGAGTTGATTTTTCACACACTATTTATTTACAAGTTTTATTTTATGAATATATAAAAATATCACAAAAATATTTTATTTTCATAATTATTTCAATTAACTAAAATCTTTCCTTAACAAAAATCAAAACAAAGTTCATTTTCTTTTCATTCCAACTCTTGTACATTTATTCACATTCAATATGGTTGTAATAGATAATTAGAATTTCATTTCTTGCAATCCCCATTTGTACATTTTTATCCCCATCCCCAAGTGATATAATAGTGTAGTAAATTTACTTTCCGCAATTCACCGCTTTCATATAAATGTTAGTAATTAGGTTGTGTATGGCAAGATAAAATCAACAAGTAGACAACCCTAAATTCAAGACAAAAATGCATGCAATTAAACACACTATTCACACATGCGCCTCTAGGGTAATCTCACTTGTTGCCTCGGAAGATAGTCATGTCCCTCGAATATGGACATTTTAGCAAAGACCCTCGATAAAAGATCGTAGTCCCTTGATGTCCCTTGATGTTGCCTTCGGTAAACGATCTAGTCCCTTACGAAAATTGCTAAAACATCTCATAAGTTGCTTTCTATATCTATACAAACAACCCACGCCCGTCCCTTCACATCCAACGATGGGGCTTATTATCAATCAATGGTAAGATAGCAACATCTAAAGGAGGAGGAAAAGAACAAAGACCTTTTGAGTAGGTAGGAAGCTCATAGTTGCTCGTTTTCTCACAACTAAAAACCATTTTCACACCAACACTTTCAATTGAAACAATTTCAAAAGTCAAAACACTTTGTACGTATTCTTATAGAGACGAGAATCATTACAAAGGCACTTTCCAAAATCACTTTCAAAAACATCTTCCACAACAAACACCTCTTTGAACTATTTTCAAAACCAACACTTTGTACGCATTCTTATAGAAACGAGAATCATTACAAAAATGTTTTCAAAATATTTTTGAACCCACACCACAAGCATATTTTCAAACAAAAATCAAGTGATCTAGCAAGCAACTAAGAGCCCGTAGATAACTATGGACGAAAAGGGTGATAATACCTTCCCTTTTCATAAACTACCCCTCGAACTCAAGAAAACATATCTAAAGGTCTTTCCTGTTCTTTTCAACCTTTCCTTTGTTGGATAAAAGAAAAGTCGGTGGCGACTCTTGCTATCTGCAATAATTGCAATCAAACGCAAAACAACCAAGTTAGTTCTCCCAGTGTATTACACTATTAGAGGGAATTTCATCTCTTTTTCCAATTCCTCCACTCCTTTGACATTTATCATAATTCTTAGCATGCAAGTATTCATCTTTGAACAAAGACGACCCATAAAAGCCTGATTGAAGGACTTTCATTGTCGTATGCAAACCATTAAAATGACCTTCATACGGAGAATTATGACAATGCCAAAGTATACTCTTAGACTCCTCCAATGAGACACATCTCCTCAACAAATTATCACTTACAAGACTAAAAAGATAAGGCTCATCCCAAACATAAAATTTCGCATCCGCCAAGAATTTCTGTTTTTGGTCCCAAGTTAGATCCTCTGGTATCAATCCGGATGCCTTGTGATTCGCAAAATCGGCAAACCATGATCTAACTTGTACCATAAAAAGTTTTTCATCAGGAAATTCTTCTCTAACCTTAATTTCTTGGTTAGTAACATCTACATTGACCAAGCAGGATAGGAGATCCGCTACCAAATTCTCAGAATCTTTCTTGTCACAAGTTTCTAGATCAAATTCATGCAACAAAAGTATCCAACGAATAAGTCTTTGCTTAGAATCCAATTTGGTAAGAAAATACCTTATCGTAACATGGTCAGTGTAGACTACAACCTTTGACCCAATGAGGTACGACCGAAATTTTTCTAATGCGTACACTATAGCTAACAATCCTTTTTCATTTGTTGCATAGTTAATTTGTGCCTCATTAAGAACTTTGCTAGCATAATGTATAGCATGGAATTTGTTTCCTTTTCTTTTACCAAGAACCACACCAACGGCATAATCTCTAGCATCACACATTAGTTCAAAATCCATTTTCCAATTTGGTGCTATAATTATGGGTGCGGTTGTCAAATTTTGTTTCAAATTATTAAAAGCTATCGAACAAGCATCATCGAAAATAAAATACTTATCTTTGTTGAGCAAGTTGCTCAAAGGCCTTGCAATTTTGAAAAAGTCTTTGACAAATCTTTGGTAGAAGCCCGCATGATCTAGAAAACATCGGATCCCCTTCACGTTCAATGGTGGTGGAAATTTCTCAATAACCTCTACTTTGGCTTTGTCAACTTCAAGCCCCTTGGATGAAACTTTGTGACCAAGAGCAGTTCCTTTGGTAACCATGAAGTTACATTTCTCCTAATTAAGCACTAAGTTGGTGTCCACACACCTCTTCAAAACAGTATCCAATTTTTTTTAAAACAAATATCAAAAGATGCCCCGAAAATGGAGAAGTCGTCCATGAAAACCTCCATAGTCTTCTCAATAAGATCAGAAAGTTTGGCTTGCATACACCTTTGAAAAGTGGTCGATGCATTGTGCAAACCAAAGGGCATCCTCCTATAAGCAAAAACTCCAAACGGACAAGTGAAAGCCGTTTCCTCATGGTCTTCCAGATTAACCATAATTTGGTTATACCCGGAATACCCATCCAAAAAACAATAGAACTCTTGACCCGATAACCTTTCTAGAATTTGATCCATAAAAGGAAGAGAAAAGTGATCTTTCCTAGTTGCTTGATTAAGCCTCTGGTAATCAATACACATCCTCCAACCAGTTACGGTCCTTGTCGGAATCAATTCATTCTTATGATTTCTTATCATGATCATTCCACCTTTCTTTGGCACCACATGTACCGGACTCACCCAAGTACTATCGAAAATAAGATAAATCATCCTGGCATCCAATAGTTTCATTACTTCCTTTCTCACAACCTCTTTCATTGTAGGATTCAAGTGACATTGAGGTTGAGCTACGGGCTTAAAATCCTTTTCCATAAAAATCCTGTGCATACAATAAGTCGTACTTATTCCTTTTAAATCCTCTAAAACCCAAATTATTTTCTTTCAAAACTTGACCTAAACAATGTTCCTCCTTTTCCGACAAAGCATTACTAATGATTACCGGTTTGTTACCATCATCATAAAGAAACACATACTTTAAATGAGACGGAAACATCTACAATTCAAGTTTGGATTCTTCTTCTTTAGCTTCCTTCTTCAAGATTTCAACTTCTTCCTCCCAAGGTTGAAATTCTTCTAAAGTATCAAGTTCCTTCACACATTCTTCCTTTTCCTTTTCTTCATGGGCATCAAGAACTTGAATCACATTAGTAAATATTTTCTTAAGGGGTGTTGAAAGATGAACTTCACTAGAAACATCCCAAATAGTTCTTCAATAGCATCAACTCTAAAGCAAGCTCCTTTATCATTTGAGTGTTTCATAGCTTCAAAGAGATTAAAGCTCACTTCTTCATCTTGAACACGAACCTTCATCAAACCATCGTCGATGTCAATCATCATTCTTGCGATCTTCATGAATGATCGGCCAAGAATCAAAGGTGTATCATGGTCTTCCTCCATGTCAATCACAACAAAATCCATTGGGAATAAAAATTTATCCACTTTCACTATTACATCTTGAGCTACACCGTAAGGACGGGTAATGGATTTATCGCCTAGTTAAAGTGTCATCTTTGTTAACTTCATCTCGATGCTCCCCAATCTTTTAAAAATAGACAAGGAAATAAAATTTATGATAGAACCCAAATCAATCAAACCCTTACCGAAATAAACATCACCAATAGTAACCCGCAAAGTAACCCTTTCCGGATCACTTTCCTTCTTCGGTAAAGTTCGTTGAGTTATAGCATTACAACTTGAATAAACCATGATAAATGCTTGATCCGTCGATCTTATTTTTTTTGTAAGGATATCCTTTATGAACTTTGCATACATAGGCATTTTCTCTGTAGCTTCGGAAAATGGAATATTCATTTGCAATTGCTTAAATATATCCATAAACCAAGCATAGTGCCTAGTGTTATCCTTCTTGGAAGGAGCATGAGGATACAACAAATTTTGAACCGGAATAGTATTCACTTTTCCCTTCCCCTTCTTCTTTCTCATTTTTTATTCTATATCTTTCTTTTCTACTTCTTCCTTCTCCAATTTCTCCTTTTCAACTAAGACTTCTCAACATTCTTTTCTACTACTATCTCATCTTCTACTTCCTCTTCTACTATAATCTCCTCCTCAACAACCTTATCATCCTTCTTTGAATTTTCTTCTCCACCAACTTCTCTTCCACTCCTAGTTACAATTGCTTTGAAATGCTCCTTCGAATTTGTTTGAGTATTTACGAAAAAGGATGGCCATGTTTGTTGTTCGGTTAGTTGCTTAGCAAGTTGCCCAACTTGGTTCTCAAAAATTTTGATAGCCGTTTCATTTGACTTTTTATTAGCCATAGAAAGTTGCATAAATTTAGTGAGAGTTTCTTCCATCTTAGAACTCCTACTTTGAGGTTGTGAAGGTTGATTGTTGCTTTGGTAAGGATTTTGTCGGTTTGAATTTCTAGAATCTTGCCTCCAACCTTGTTGATAACCTTGATTACCCATTTGTTGGTAACCTTGGTTATTTTGATAATTTTGTTGTCTTTGTTGATAAGCTTGATTATGGTTTTGATTTCCCATGTAATTCGCTTCTTCTCCAACCAGAGGATAAAATCCAGTTTGATGATCTCCTTGGCATAATTCACAAGAATCTACTTGTTGTATTTTCTTACTTAGAATTTCTTGCATCTCCTTGATTTGTTGAGGTAATTTGGCCATTTGCTTTGTAAGTTCCTCCACTTGCTGAGAAAGTAACTTGTTCTGAGATAAGATAACATCATTGGTACCTAATTCAAGAACTCCCAGTTTCCTTTGTGTTGTACCCCAAAATTTGCCCTCCCATATTCTTCAAGATTTGCCAAGATCAATCTTCAGATGATTAAAAATCTCCCAAGGGTTGCACAGTCCAATTGCCTCCTAACACGGTCAAAATTAGGGTTTTGGTTCTTGCAAAGAAATTGAAGTTTTCAAGGGTCCAATCAAGTCCCACATGCCCATATACATTGTCAAGCATTCATATGCCAAGTTTCAAGACTCACAGCCTCAAATTGCACAGTCAAAAACCCTAATTGCTCCACAGTCAACTGCAGGGGCAAAATGGTCATTTGACAGTCAAAAGTCAAAAATTTTGGTCAACATCTTATTTTGAAGCCACAAACATCATTTGATCAATGCTTGATCATGATTCTCAAAGCATGGCTCAAAAAGTCTCAAGATGCAAAAGTTTCTATTTTTGGACAGTTGAAAAGTCAACTGCAAATTGACCAGGGCATAACTTCCTCATGGTTTATCAGAAAAATCCCATCCAAAGCTCATTTTGAAGAGGATGACATTTCCTACAACTCACCTTCACACTTCAAGTCCAAGAAATGCTCTCACAAAAAGTTATCAATTTTAACATTATAGGTCATTTTCAAAAGTCAACAAAAAGGCACTTTAAGTTAAAGACCATAACTTGAGATTGGTAAATCAAAATGACATGGGACCAAAGACATTGGTTATAGGACTTCAAGACCTTTCCAAAATGTCCAAGAACATGATCATAGCTTTAAAATTGAGCAAGATATGCCTTGGAGAAATTGGGAAAATTTTGGGAATTTTGAAAAGTCAACTTTGCTTCAAAAGCTTCAAAAATGCTAATGGGCCTCAATTTCTTTCATGAATCATTACCCAAAAGGCTATGCACGACCCATTGACCTCAAAGGGATTTATTTTCTTATTTTTTATTAATTATTTGAATTTTTATTATTATTAATTCACTTAATTAAATTTAAATATGAGAAAAATATCAAATGATGGTTTTAAATCTTTTTTGTGCAGCAAATATATTCATGATATGCAAAAGATCTCGTGCACCATCTCAAGGGGACAAAATCATCCATATTTGGCATGATTGGCATGGAAAAAGATTGAAAAAAGATAGGGAAAAATCAAATATTCAAAACATGAATGCATGAATCCATGGGCTTGGTTTTAACCTAATTTCATTCATGTACTTATGCACAACAAAAACCTAATGCATTGGACACGAAAAGCTGCTTAGAAAACCTAGAACAAAGTTGCATTTTTCATCAAAAATTTTGAACACTGAAATCATAGTTACAAGGCGATTCAAGGTCTAAAAGCTTGTCCATTACGTTCCTGACATTGCTAGGAACGTGTTGCAATCAAGAACCAGTCTCCAGACTCCAAGAATTGGTAGAACTGGATCACGCTTTTCATGAATATGTCCATAATCGTTTTTCAATTTCCATGCATTATTCATGTGTTTTGTTAGTTGATTTACACTAATATTGATGTTCTGAAGCTATTGGTAGCATTTAATTGAACCAACGACGCTTGTATCCAAATATGACATTAAAGGATATTAGGTATTCAGAGCTCCAAATTTAGGGGTTTTCACATATGGCAAAATTAGACCTTCAAACCGGTGCAGACCAAATCGTGACATGAAGACGAATCCATTGATGATCTCGCGCTCAATTTATGTTAGAGCATGTGCTAATCGCTATTTTTTCATGGCTGTGTTTAGTGGGGGTTTAAAACCCCCGCTATCTGTTTTCTATTTGCAGGCAAACGAAGAAGAAAGCTAGCGTGGCTTGATGTTACTGGACAATTTAAATCTGGCGCGCCTTTTTTTATTTACACCACTAACTAACATTTTTTTTATATTATATTTTTCATGCATTATGTTAACAAAGAAACTCAACAGCGCAGTTGGCTGGCAACGTATCCTTCAAGCCTTGGGACCTGGGTTCGATTCCCAGGTCCCCCCACATATTTCATATTTTTCCTCTTAACGTGCTCACATGCAGCGCCTCCCCCAGGGTTCATCATACAACTCCACATCCAAGCCTGCCACGCGCCCATGAACTTCAATCCGAAGGCTACAAAAGGAGTCCTACCATGTACCCCAGTCAATCACACGCACCCAAGCTGGAAAAGTCAAACAGGCTTCTTGTTCAGTGGGCCAAATTGCTTCCAAAAAACCTCCTAAATGGGCCTGATACCCCCCATGGTTTGCATTATTTTTATTTTTATTTGATTTTATTTTAATTCTTTTTAGTGTTTTAATTATTTCTTTTAATTCCATAAAATAATTTTCATAATATAAAATACAGAAAAAATCAAAAAATGTCTATTTTTATTAATATTAATTTCACCATTATTATTTTTTGTAAATAAATGTCAAATAATTAATTTAGTAAATTAGGTTTTTAAACTTTAATCTTTTTCTTAATAAATTAAAATATGTAGAAATTAGGGTTTTTTAACTTTTTCATCCTTTTTTTAATAAATAATTTTCTCATCATTATTATTATTAATTACTAAATATTTTGTAAATAAACATGTACATTAATTATTTAGTAAATTAGGTTAAACTTTAACATTTTCTCAAATAATTAAAAATAACTTAGAATTAGGGTTTCTCTTGATTTTCAATTTTCTTTATTTTCATTAAATACCAAAAACATAAAAAACATGTATTTCCTTTTATTAAATGATTAATTAACTTTTAATTCAATTTAATTTCAAAAGGGTCCAACGCCCTCGAACGTTCTATTTTTATTCTCTTCGCACGTTATTTTATTTTCTTTTCAAATATTATGTAACTGCTCAAGCCATGTAATAGTAACTAGGTTTTACTTTCCGCATTTTTATTAAAACGGGTCTTTGTATTTTGGCGATGTATAGACCCGCGCCTTGTAATAGCGTAGGATTTATCTTTCTGCATTTAAATTTCCGCATCTTAATTGCTAAACTTTGCATGAAAGAATGTATGGCCAAATTAAAAACAAGCGTAGCTCACCATAATGCCTGATCAAAGATAATTGATAAACTGAAAACAACGCACAAATTCACACACCACTCTTAGGGTACGCTTCACCTGTTGCCTTCGAAACGTGGTCGTCGAGTATAGGACGTTTTAGTAAGTCCTTATGTACATTGATCCAGTTGCCTCGAAACGGTTGCCTCGGAATTAAAAAGGATCAATGGCATAAGGGTAGCTTCTAAGGTGTCCTAATGTTGCTCTGGTGACCACACTGTCCCTAAAAACGAATTGACCCGAACACCTCCAACGGTGGTGCTACCTACCTCTCAATGGTGGGATGGCACTACCTTAAGGACATTTACACAGCCTAATTCCTTAGGGTAGGTTGATGACTCATAGATACTTGCTCTATTCAAAACAAACAAAACTCTTTTCACATCGACACTTTCAAAAAGCTTTCAAAACAATTTTTCAAACACTCTTGAGGCCAGATACAAGAGTCATTCAGAAATCTTTCAATGAAACTTTTTTCAAACCCACTCACAATTGAAAAGCAAACATTTTGAAAACACAATGAGCAAGTATCTAAGAGCCCATGGATAACCATGGATAGAAAGGGTGCTAACACCTTCCCTTTCTATAAATCTACCTCCCGAACCGAGAGATAATCTCATAAGGAATTTTGTTGTGCTTTTGTCCTGTCCATGTTGGAGTAAATAAAAGACGGTGGCGACTCTTGCTTACCGCGACATTTCGCGAACCAGCTTTAAACAGTCAGTTCTATTTCCACCGATTACAGAACTGGCGACTCTGCTGGGGATAACTTTTAAAGTGAGGTGTACCTTAGGACTAAGATCACCTGTGTTTTCAATTGTCTGAATTGTTTGCTTTAAATTGTGGGTACTGTCTTGGGAGTTCTATAGATCCTAACCCGGATCTGGGGATACCTTCTTAGAAAGTAGCAACAAGGCTGTGAGGGAACTGTGCGGGGTATACCGACATGGTTGAAGTAGTCTGCTACGTTGATGTGGCACTTTGGTGAGTACCGGTAACCCTTGAGTTCAGTCAAGGAGAGTACGGGGCCGCCGCGTGGTGTCGTGAAGCATCAACTGACCTTAGGAACCTTAATTGAACCATCTTGGCCTCTTTAGGGTAGTGAGATAACTGACTTTGGTGCAGTCCGAGGTTGGTTGATACTCGATACTACACTCAATTGAGGGTTGTTTTCTTGGAATATTTCGGTCGCCAGTTCAGTGGCTAAATCGAAACGATGAACAATGAAAGCAATCCAGTGATATTGGGACCCTTAGAACCCGGTTACTTCTGATAGGACAGGTTGAGCCCACCAACTTCAAGAGGGTAATACCCAGACCCCATGCTGGCCTAAACTCTAAGGGTTGTGGTGTGACTTGTATGCTTTACCATGTTTGCTTTCTGTGAATACTTGTGGTGTGTTTAATCATAGCATCATAACATCATACAGCATCATATGCATTGACTAACTATTTCAGGGGTTCGAATCTTCATCTTTGTTCTTGTTTTGTAGGACATGGAAACTATCCGCAGAAAGACAATTCAGATCAGCCTTGTAAGGATCCCTCCTCAGCTTAAGGAACTTATATCCAGGATTCCTGAGAGCTCTTCTTTCAGTGAGAGGCATGGAAGACTCATCAGTTTGGTCAACACCAACATTGAGGAAGATATGATAAAGGTCCTCTTCCAGTTCTTTGACCCTCTGCATCACTGTTTTACTTTCCTGGATTATCAACTGGTGCCTACATTGGAAGAGTTCTCCCGGCTTCTAAAGATCCATATCCTTAGTCAACTACCCTACAACGGTACGGAAAAGGAACCCAAACTTGAAGAGATTGCTAAGGCACTACGCCTACAACCATCTGACATCAAGGGACATTGGGAAGTTAGAAGTGGTATCAAAGGGTTCTTGGCCAGGTTTCTGTTTGAGAAGGCCCAAGAATGTTGGAACTCCCTTGACCTACAAGCCTTTGAAGAAGTCGTGGCCCTCCTTGTCTATGGATTGGTTTTGTTCCCGAATCTAAACCAGCTTATAGATATCAGTGCCGTCCAGATCTTCATGTCCAGGAATCCTATACCTACGTTGCTTGGAGACATCCTTCACTCATGTTACACTCGAACCATGAGAAAAAGAGGTGTTCTTATGTGTTGTACTCCTCTCCTGGGAAGGTGGTTTATTTTGCACCTTCCACAATCAGTTTTGAAGAACGAGCGGGGTTTGAGATGGTCACAACGATCGATGACTCTTACACATACTGATATACATTGGTGTTCTCGGTCCAGATAGGATGTCACTATCATTGATCGTTGCGGGGAGTTTCCTAATGTTCCTTTACTTGGAATCAGAGGAGGTATTACTTACAACCCGTGTCTGGCTTGGAGACAGTTTGGTTATGCTCGGAGGGACGGCCCTCATGACATGTTAATTCCTGACATAGTTTTTGACTTCGACAATGATGCACAAGGACTTCGCCAGAGATTTATCAGAGCTTGGAGGATGCCCAACAAGATAGACAGCAAGACACTGGGGCACAGGAACTCCATCCCGTTGGAACCTTATCTCAAGTGGGTACGAGCCCGCTCCCAGAAGTTAGTGATGCCATATCCTCATGTTCTCCCTGTGATCAAAGAGCCAGTTCTGGAAGGAGAGGTTTCCTATACCATTCAGCATCCTGACATGCCTACATCCTGGGAAGAAATGCAGAAGAGCTGGATCCAGCTTAAGGAAGAACGAAATTCTCTTGAGTCCAGTCTGCATGCTAGTGAGAAGAATGTCTTGGAGCTCACCCGCCTACTGCACGAGGAAAAGACTCTCAACACCTACATTGCTCCAAAGAGGATGCGTAGTGTCTTTTGGGATTGATTCACTTTTGTAATGTTTTGCCCATGAGGCTTTGATGTACTGAACAATTATTTCCTAATAATAACGTGTGTTCCTTTTTGTCTACAACAAATTTGAACTTTCGAACCCTTGAATGCATTGCATAAACACATATCATGCATCATGTGCATAACAGGTACTCTTCTTTTCAGGTTGCTTAATGTTCTTCGCTGTTTATTTCAGCATCATGAACCCTGAATCATCTACTGAGCAGTCCATCAAGGCCCTTCAGGCTCAGAACGCCCAGTTCCATGAGCTGATTATGAGTTTGGCTCAAGGTCAAGAAGAGCTGAAGACTCTGCTGGTCAAGAAGAAGAAGAAGAAGAAGAAGAGAACTGTATTATTCAACACTGGCCGGAGATTTGGTAACACACTGCAGAATGAGGTTGATCAAGCTGGTTCTTCTGTAGGAAAAGTCAGTCCCCAGGGGGGAAGGGTTCCTAGTCCGGTGGTCTCTGACAATGAGACTGATTTTAATGAGGAGCAGTATCCTCCAGCTGAAGACAGGTACAAGCAGTTGGAAGATCGTCTGAATGCCATGGAAATTCAACAAGTGCCTGGGTTGGATTTCGGAGACTTGGGTTTATCTTCTGGTGTGGTCATCTCGCACAAGTTCAAAGCACCATCTTTCGTAAAGTATGACGGGGCGTCCTGCCCTAAGCTACATCTCAGATCTTATGTGCGGAAGATTCAACCGTATACTGTGGACAAGAACTTGTGGATCCACTTCTTCCAGGAGAGTCTTTCAGGGACTCATCTCGAATGGTTCTATCAGCTGGATGGAACCAAGGTTCGTAACTGGGAGGAGTTGGCTACTGCTTTTTACAAGCAGTATCAGTATAATGCCGACCTCGCTCCTACACGTACCCAACTCCAGGGTATGTCGCTAGGATCGGGAGAAGGTTTTAAAGAGTATGCACAGAAGTGGAGGGATCTGGCTGGCAGGGTGCAGCCACCATTAACCGACCGTGAACTAGTGGACATGTTCTTGGGGACCCTATCTGGGCCGTTCTTTAATCATCTCATTGGCAATTCATCTGCAGGGTTTACAGATCTCATTCTGACTGGGGAAAGGATAGAGGCTGGCATGAAATCAGGGAAAATTCAGAAAGGTGCGTCCTCAAGTTCTGAGAAGAAACCTTTTAAAAAGGAGGCCAGTGTTGTGTATGGGCCTAGAAGGCAGAATAAACTGGAGCGCCGCCAAGCTGTCAACGCGGTGGTGATTGCAAAGCCTGCTGCCGCTCCTCGGTAACCCAACCAACCAAGGGGTGAGAGACCCAGAAGAGAATACACTCGGCTTAGTATGACCTTGTCACAAATCTTGCCGCAACTGCTATCGACCAACTTGGTAACCGTCAGAGAGGCTCCAAAGGTGGTGAACACAACCTCCCCCAAATATAATCCAAATGCCCGTTGTGCTTATCACTCTAATAGCCCGGGGCATTCTACTGATGATTGTTGGGCCCTGAGAAATAAGGTTCAAGACCTTATTGATGCGAAGGAAATACAATTTGAGGCACCTGAAAGGCCAAACGTTGTGACTGCTCCTATGCCCCAGCATGGAGTAAATGCCATTGAGGAAGACTTGTATGCAGTTTCTGTGGATGATGTTGCTACCCCTCTATTTACTGTTAAGAGGAACCTGTTGCTGGCTGGTTTATTTCTGGGTTGTAGCAAGGGTTGCCTTCTGTGTGCCGTTTCCCCGCTGGTTGTCTGTTGCTGAAGTTAGGCATCCAAAGCCTGATGGATAGCAGAGAAATTTTGTTCAAGAAGACCGTTGTTCCTTTTGTTCCCACTGAAGAAGTATCTGTCGTCACAATTTTCAACAATCCAACCAAGGCTCCCCCGAAGAAGCCAGTCAAGATCATGTCTGTTGCACCCATTATCATTACTGTTCCGGGGCCTTTCCCCTATGAATCTGACAAGGCTGTCCCATGGCACTATGGGGCAGATGTGTATGTGCTTGGAGTGAAGCAGGAATTCAACACCAGTACCGATATCAGTAACATCACTGGTCCCGCCAAAGTTACTCGCAGTGGCAGGCTCTTCTCGCCTGACATTGCGCCACCAGTTATCCGAAGACCTCTTATAATAACGCCTGCAAGTGCGCCTGTTTCCACTTCTAATCCAGTTTCTACCCCTGCTGCCGAGTCATCTGGCACTCGGGGTAAAGGGATTGATGATGAGCCTGCCCAGATGGAGGCACCAAAGACTGTCAATGTTGAAGCCTCCCAGCAAAAGATGGAGGAAATTATTAAGATAATCAAGAAGAGTGACTTCAACATCGTCGAACAGTTGGGGCATACCCCCTCCAAGATCTCTATGCTATCATTGCTGCTATGCTCAGAGGCCCATGCCAAGGCCTTGATTTCATTTCTAAAGACGGCCCATGTGCCACAAGAGACATCTGCAGATCAATTCACTGACTGTGTGGCCAATTTGACAGTTGACAATGGTTTGGGTTTCTCGGATGCTGATCTTACCGCTAAGGGAAAGAACCACAATGATGCCCTGCATGTCTCCATAGAATGCAGGGGCACTACTCTCGCACACGTGTTGGTGGACATCGATTCTTCCCTGAATGTATTGCCCAAGAAGGCCTTAGACCGGTTGGATTGTGAGGGCCTGGAGTTGAAGCCTAGTAACATCATTGTCCGAGCCTTTGACGGGTTGAAGAGGATGGTTCATGGAGAGGTAGATATTCCGATTCGTGTTGGTTATCAAGTCTTCGATTCAACGTTCTATGTGATGGATATTCGTCCGTCTTATTCTTGTTTGCTGGGTCGCCCTTGGATTCACAAAGCTGGGGCAGTGACCTCCACTCTACACCAGAAGCTCAAATACCCTGTCAGAGGGAAGATTGTTACTGTGCAGGGGGAGGAAGAATACATGGTTAGTCATCTGAACTCGTTCCGGTATATCGAGATGGACGGGGAGTTTATTGAAACCCCCTTTCAACATTTTGAAGAGGTACCTCCAACATTGGCGTCAGCTGAGACGGTAATTGAAGAAGACTTTCCTTTGAAGATGGCCTCCTTAAAGGACGCCCGGGCTGTAATTAAGAAAGGTGAATGTGCTAACTGGGGCAGGCTCCCTGATTTTACTCCTAAAACTGACAAGTTTGGGCTGGGTTTTACTGCAGAGGCTCAGAGGGTTGTACGCAAAGCTAGGATTGGAAGACCTCCCGTGTTCATCACCAACCCGGGAGTGAATGCTATTGAAGGCGATGTGGAGGAATCTGAGTTTGATAGTTTGATCTACCCGACGACTGACGGTGGACTGAACAATTGGACCGCAAAAGACCACATACCTGTTACTTTTGTTACACAGTAATGAATTCCTTTGTTTTTTTATTTGTAATGAACAATAAATTGAAACTCTATGGCCCGGTGTCTTACCCGGGGCACCGTGGCTTCATTTGTGAGGGCTTATTACTTGTCATTTCCATATATCATGAATAAAGACATTGGACGTTTTTCGCATTTCAAATCTTGTGCTCCCTTTCTTTCTTTCTTTCTTTATATATTGCAAAACAGCTATATTTACACACACTCACTCATACAGGTTTCAATCCACTCTGGATCTCACTGGTAACGACTCTGCTACTGCCAGTTATGACTTAGAAAATCCGATCAACTTAGCCGAAGATGAAGGTGAAGATGATTGCGAAGTTCCTGGTGAACTTGCAAGACTGCTACTCCAGGAAGAGAGGGCCATTCAGCCACATGAAGAGCCAGTGGAAACGGTAAATCTGGGTACTGAGACAGATAGAAAGGAGGTTAAGATTGGTGCCAATCTGGAGCTCAGCGTGAAACAACAGTTGGTTCAGATGTTACATGATTATGTGGAGATCTTTGCCTGGTCTTACGAAGACATGCCTGGATTGGATACCGAAATTGTGGTCCATCACTTTCCCACCAAGGAAGAATGCCCTCCGGTAAAGCAAAAGGTCCGCCGTATGCGTCCAGAGATGTCCGAGAAGATCAAAGCTGAGGTTATGAAGCAATTCGATGCCGGGTTTCTAGCAGTGACTTCTTACCCTCAGTGGGTTGCCAATGTGGTGCCGGTACCAAAGAAGGATGGTAAGGTCAGAATGTGTGTTGATTACAGGGATCTGAACAGGGCAAGCCCCAAGGATGACTTCCCTATGCCTCACATTGACGTTCTGGTTGACAATACTGCTCAGCACAAAGTGTTCTCTTTCATGGATGGTTTTTCAGGTTATAATCAGATCAAGATGGCTCCTGAAGATATGGAAAAGACTACCTTTGTTACTCAGTGGGGCACCTTTTGCTACAAGGTCATGCCTTTTGGGCTGAAAAATGTTGGGGCAACCTACCAACGTGCCATGGTTGCTTTATTTCATGACATGATCCATCATGAGATTGAAGTGTATGTCGATGATATGATTGCAAGGTCCCAAACTGAGGAGGAACACCTTGACCATCTGCAAAAGCTGTTTGACCGTCTAAAATTATACAAGCTGAGGTTGAATCCGAACAAGTGCACGTTTGGGGTAAGATATGGAAAGTTGCTAGGCTTCGTCGTAAGTGACAAAGGTATTCAAGTGGACCCTGCCAAGGTTAAGGCCATACAAGAGATGCCAGTTCCTAAGACAGAGAAAGAGGTCAGAGGCTTTCTAGGACGTCTGAATTACATTGCCCGATTCATCTCGCATCTAACTGCTACCTGTGAACCAATCTTCAAGCTGCTGAAGAAAGATCGGGTAGTACGTTGGAACGATGAATGTCAGGCCGCTTTTGACAGAATCAAAGAGTATCTCCAAGAACCACCCATTCTTATGCCACCGGTTGAAGGGAGACCTCTGATACTATACCTGACAGTACTTGACAGCTCAATAGGGTGTGTGTTGGGGCAGCATGACGAGTCTGGCCGAAAAGAGCACGCCATTTATTACCTTAGCAAAAAGTTTACCGACTGTGAGACCCGATACTCACTGCTCGAGAAAACTTGTTGCGCTTTGGTATGGGCTGCTCGCCGGCTGAGACAGTATATGCTGACTCACACTACTTTGTTGATTTAAAAGATGGATCCAATAAAGTACATATTTGAAAAGCCTGCTCTGTCTGGGAGAATAGCAAGATGGCAGATGATCTTGACGGAATACGACATCCAGTATACGACTCAGAAAGCTATCAAAGGAAGTGTATTGGCAGACCACTTGGCACACCAGGCAGTGGACGACTACCAGTCAATGAACTTTGAGTTTCCTGACGAGAGCATCATGATAGTAACTGATTGTGAAGTACCTGGACCGGATGAAGAACCTGAGGAAGGATCCCGATGGTCTATGCACTTTGACGGAGCCTCAAACGCTTTGGGTAACGGTATCGGTGCTGTGATCATATCCTATCAAGGCACTCATACTCCACTCACTGTCCGGCTATGTTTCAACTGCACCAACAACATGGCGGAGTATGAGGCATGCATCATGGGTCTTCAAGCTGCGATTGACTTAAGGATCAAGTTTCTGAGTGTCTTCGGAGATTCCGCTCTCGTGATCAATCAGATCAAAGGCGAGTGGGATACGAAACATCCGAATCTTATTCCTTACAAAGAATGTGTGTTGACATTGATCCCCCATTTCACAGAGATAACTTTTGAACACTTCCCGAGAGAGGAGAGTCAGTTGGCGGACGCGTTAGCTACGATGTCTTCCATGTTCAAAGTCAAATGGGATAATGAGGCTCCCCGGATCATTATCTGGAAATTGGATGAACCTGCATATTGTTGTGACCTTGAGGCTGAAGAGGTAACTGAAAAACCCTGGTATCATGAGGTGAAGAGGTATCTGGAAGCTCAAGAATACCCCGAGGGTGCATCCGTCAATGACAAAAAGTTTATGAGAAGGTTCGCTGCAAAATTCTTCCTCAGCAACGGCATTCTCTACAAGAGAAACCATGATTCAACCTTACTGCATTGTGTGGATAAGACTGAAGCAGAAAGAATCATGGCAGAGCTGTATGAAGGTACCTTCGGAACACATTCCAGTGGACACACTATGGCAAAGAAAATCCTTCGGGCAGGATATTACTGGTCCACAATGGAAGCTGATTGTTACCAACATTCTCGGACATGTCATAAGTGCCAGATTTATGCAAATAAGGTGTATGTTCCTCCAGTTCCTCTGAATGTCCTGACTGCACCTTGGCCTTTTGCAATGTGGGGTATTGATATGATCGGCGAGATTAAACCTACGGCATCCAACGGGCATCGCTTCATCCTGGTAGCGATTGATTACTTTACAAAGTGGGTTGAAGCAGCTTCCTACGCCACGGTAACCAAGAATGTTGTGGCACGGTTCATTCGACACAACCTGATCTGTCGATACGGAGTCCCAGAAAGGATCATTACGGACAATGGTACCAATCTTAATAACAAGATGATCACTGAGCTCTGCGAGCAATTCAAGATACAGCACCACAACTCTTCTCCATATCGGCCAAAGATGAATGGGGCTGTAGAAGCAGCGAATAAGAATATCAAGAAGATTGTGCAGAAGATGAAAGTGACCTACAAATATTGGCACGAGATGTTACCGTTTGCTCTTCACGGGTACCGCACCTCAGCAAGAACGTCAACCGGGGAAACTCCCTTTTCCTTGGTCTACGGCATGGAGGCAATCTTACCGATTGAAGTCCAGATACCCTCTCTCCGAATAATGAAGGATGCAGGCTTGAGCGAAGATGACTGGATCCAGACTCGACTTGATCAGTTAAACCTAATTGACGAAAAGAGACTCACTGCTATTTGTCATGGTCAAACGTACCAAAAACGGATGATCAAGGCATTTAATAAGAAAGTCATACCACAAGAGTATCAAGTTGGGGACCTGGTAATCAAGCGCATCATTCTTCCTCAAAGTGATCCCAGGGGCAAATGGACCCCTACGTATGAAGGGCCATTTGTGGTTAAACATGTGTTCTCAGGAGGAGCCATGATTCTAACTACCATGGATGGTGACGACCTTCCTCACCCCGCCAATGCAGACATAGTAAAAAGATACTACGCATGATAAAAGACCCGCTAGGTTGACATACCTAGGCAAACATTAGGGCTTCCCGGTGAACCAAAAGGGTTCGGGCAAAATGAGGGATGAAATGAAAAAAAATCTGTACACCCGGCAAGTCGAAAACCTGAAAAGGCGGCTTGGGCAAAAATGGGTATCCCGATGGACTGAAAACCCGAAAGGGCGGTCCAGGCAAAAGTTAGGGATTAACGCGTAATACTATGTCTCATTGGATCACTTTGCATCTAGAATCCGGTATCAGACATCAAGTTCAGACGGCATCGATCAATCAGCTTCATCGTCAACTGAGCAGCAAAGTGATGAGACACTCGAAGATATAAAGGCGATAGCAGAGTTGGAACCCAGTGGGATTATTCTTTTCACATAGCTGTTTTGTTTTCCTTTTTCACAAAATTATATAAACTCTGTTGTTCGGCGGCGTTCTCTTACTAGGACGTCAGCCTCTTGTACATAAACGCCTATTTACAGGCAAATTCAAAAATCAATACAAATTCACTCTTTTCAGACAAATTGCCAATTGTTTTTCCTTTTTCTGTTTTGTTTTGCGAAGAACTTCCAATATTCAATTGTGATATATGCATTTGACACTAATTTCTACCTCATAAATATTTGCATACGAAACAAAGGATTAATTACGGGTAACATCAGAAACAGGGGCAATAATGAGTTATCTAAGCGATCTGATTGCTCTGTCCATCAAGGTACCAAGGTAAGTTCGACTGAAGAATGTAACCAAGATATCTTAATTCCCCAGAGAGTGAGCCAATATTCAACAATTCTCTCCCAAGCCGTTGGTCTCCAATCAGCCCTAGAAGGCACGATATCTCCAGCAAGTCAGCAATACTCTCCCCGAGCAGAGTTATCCTGTCAGCCTTACGGAAGTTGGGTATCCCCAGCAGATCTCAACATTCCTCAGCAGAGTATACAAACATTTTTAACAAGTATCCCCGGCAGTCTTGATCTAAGATTGTTCCCTGGCGGAATACCAGACGTTCAAGTGGAGTCATTTCCCCAGTCCAATCTCAAAAGTTTCCCCAGGAAAGTGGAATTCATCTCCCCAACAGGTCTTGAAGCTTATCCCCAGTAGATTCTGGAAGCTTACCCCTGCAAAGCACAAACGCTCCCCCGGCTTTATTCAGAAGGTTATTTCCCCACCAGGATATAACTGGGTTATCCTCAGCTAATAATCACGGAAAGACCGTCCTCGACGAAGTCTTCCTATCCCCAGTGAAGTTCATCAATTCCTTCAACATAACACATCAATGGTATCCCCAGCGGAGTTATCATCAACATCTCAGCAAAGTACCTCTCTCTCCCCACAGAGCTCACTCCCCGCAGAGTAATCTATTCGCCAAGTTTATTCCTCAACGGAGTCATCTTCTCCTACCGGTATTCTTGCAACCATCATCCCCAGCGGAAACGAAGCTTCACTCTTCAACATCAGCCCAGGATTTAACTTCCCGGCACTCGTCAAGGATTTATTTTCCTAGACGAAAATACAATTCATAAACATCATGTCTTCATACATTATAGCATGCACATACGCATCATGAACATACAGTTTCATTCATTAAAACATCACGCATGTCATACATCATGACATCGCATACAACTAACATCTTGTCTTTTCAGGGCAAAAGTCAATACAAAGATAATTGCTATCAACTGTCGCAACTAAAGATCCGATTCCTGTATCTTGCCAGGGTGTATCTGTTGACGACTGATTCCAAACTCGATTCCTGTATCCGTCCAGGGCACGTCTGAAGAGTTCGAAGATCCGATTCCTGTATCTTGCCAGGGTGTATCTGTTGACGACTAACTATACCAGACTCGATTCCTGTATCCGGCCAGGGCACGTCTGAAGAGTTTGAGGATCCGATTCCTGTATCTTACCAGGGTGTATCTGTTGACGACTAACATTACCAGACTCGATTCCTGTATCTTGCCAGGGCACGTCTGAAGAGTTTGAAGATCTGATTCCTGTATCTCTCCAGGGTGTATCTGTTGACGACTAACATTACCAGACTCGATTCCTGTATCCTGCCAGGGCACGTCTGAAGAGTTTGAAGATCCGATTCCTGTATCTTGCCAGGGTGTATCTGTTGACGACTATATTCTCCGGACTCGATTCCTATATCTTGCCAGGGCACGTCTGAAGAGTTTAAAGATTCGATACCTGTATCCAGCCAGGGCACATCTACATAAAGAGTTTGAAGATCAACTCCTGTAACAGGCCAGGTAATTATTTTTCTTTCTCAGGTACGCAAGTTCTCGCTAAGGAATCTCTTACGCGATCGACAACCTCCCGATGGCATCTATAAGCCCATCTCTCCACTTACCAACAGTCTCTAGATGGCATCTATAAGCCCATCCTCCTATCCATCGTCTCCAAATGGCATCTATAAGCCCATTCTCGCTATCACACTGCTGACATTCTACTATGTGAGTGCAAATTTCTGGGCACTCTAGTGTTCAATCATCTTCCACCTTCGGATTACGAAAGGCACGCCAGCCAATCTACATCCTCAGGTCTAAGAAGATTGAACAGGGGCAACTGTTGTACCCCAAAATTTGCCCTCCCATATTCTTCAAGATTTGCCAAGATCAATCTTCAGATGATTCAAAATCTCCCAAGGGTTGCACAGTCCAATTGCCTCCTAACACGGTCAAAATTAGGGTTTTGGTTCTTGCAAAGAAATTGAAGTTTTCAAGGGTCCAATCAAGTCCCACATGCCCATATACATTGTCAAGCATTCATATGCCAAGTTTCAAGACTCACAGCCTCAAATTGCACAGTCAAAAACCCTAATTGCTCCACAATCAACTGCAGGGGCAAAATGGTCATTTGACAGTCAAAAGTCAAAAATTTTGGTCGACATCTTATTTTGAAGCCACAAACATCATTTGATCAATGCTTGATCATGATTCTCAAAGCATGGCTCAAAAAGTCTCAAGATGCAAAAGTTTATATTTTTGGACAGTTGAAAAGTCAACTGCAAATTGACCAGGGCATAACTTCCTCATGGTTTATCAGAAAAATCCAATTCAAAGCTCATTTTGAAGAGGATGACATTTCCTACAACTCACCTTCACACTTCAAGTCCAAGAAATGCTCTCACAAAAAGTTATCAATTTCAACATTATAGGTCATTTTCAAAAGTCAACAAAAAGGCACTTTAAGTCAAAGACCATAACTTGAGATTGGTAAGTCAAAATGACATGGTACCAAAGACATTGGTTAGAGGACTTCAAGACCTTTCCAAAATGTCCAAGAACATGATCATAGCTTTAAAATTGAGCAAGATATGCCTTGGAGAAGTTGGGAAAAGTTTGGGAATTTTGAAAAGTCAACTTTGCTTCAAAAGCTTCAAAAATGCTAATGGGCCTCAATTTCTTTCATGAATCATTACCCAAAAGGCTATGCACGACCCATTGACCTCAAAGGGATTTGTTTTCTTATTTTTGATTAATTATTTGAATTTTTATTATTATTAATTCACTTAATTAAATTTAAATATGAGAAAAATATCAAATCATGGTTTTAAATCTTTTTTGCGCAGCAAATATATTCATGATATGCAAAAGATCTCGTGCACCATCTCAAGGGGACAAAATCATCCATATTTGGCATGATTGGCATGGAAAAAGATTGAAAAAAGATAGGGAAAAATCAAATATTCAAAACATGAATGCATGAATCCATGGGCTTGGTTTTAACCTAATTTCATTCATGTACTTATGCACAACAAAAACCTAATGCATTGGACACGAAAAGCTGCTCAGAAAACCTAGAACAAAGTTGCATTTTTCATCAAAAATTTTGAACACTGAAATCATAGTTACAAGGCGATTCAAGGTCTAAAAGCTTGTCCATTACGTTCCTGACATTGCTAGGAACGTGTTGCAATCAAGAACCAGTCTCCAGACTCCAAGAATTGGTAGAACTGAATCACACTTTTCATGAATATGTCCATAATCGTTTTTCAATTTCCATGCATTATTCATGTGTTTTGTTAGTTGATTTACACTAATATTGATGTTCTGAAGCTATTGGTAGCATTTAATTGAACCAACGACGCTTGTATCCAAATATGCCATTAAAGGATATTAGGTTTTCAAAGCTCCAAATTTAGGAGTTTTCACATATGGCAAAATTAGACCTTCAAACCGGTGCAGACCAAATCGTGACATGAAGACGAATCCATTGATAACCTCGCGCTCAATTTATGTTAGAGCATGTGCTAATCGCTATTTTTTCATGGTTGTGTTTAGTGGGGGTTTAAAACCCCCGCTATCTGTTTTCTATTTGCAGGCAAACGAAGAAGAAAGCTAGCGTGGCTTGATGTTACTGGACAATTTAAATCTGGCGCGCCTTTTTTTATTTACACCACTAACTAACATTTTTTTTATATTATATTTTTCATACATTATGTTAACAAAGAAACTCAACAGCGCAGTTGGCTGGCAACGTATCCTTCAAGCCTTGGGACCTGGGTTTGATTCCCAAGTCCCCCCACATATTTCATATTTTTCCTCTTAACGTGTTCACATGCAGCGCCTCCCCCAGGGTTCATCATACAACTCCACATCCAAGCCTGCCACGCGCCCATGAGCTTCAATCTGAAGGCTACAAAAGGAGTCCTACCATGTACCCCAGTCAATCACACGCACCCAAGCTGGAAAAGTCAAACAGGCTTCTTGTTCAGTGGGCCAAATTGCTTCCAAAAAACCTCCTAAATGGGCCTGATACCCCCCATGGTTTGCATTATTTTTATTTTTATTTGATTTTCTTTTAATTCTTTTTAGTGTTTTAATTATTTCTTTTAATTCCATAAAATAATTTTCATAATATAAAATACAGAAAAAATCAAAAAATGTCTATTTTTATTAATATTAATTTCACCATTATTATTTTTTGTAAATAAATGTCAAATAATTAATTTAGTAAATTAGGTTTTTAAACTTTAATCTTTTTCTTAATAAATTAAAATATGTAGAAATTAGGGTTTTTTTAACTTTTTCATCCTTTTTTTAATAAATAATTTTCTCATCATTATTATTATTAATTACTAAATATTTTGTAAATAAACATGTACATTAATTATTTAGTAAATTAGGTTAAACTTTAACATTTTCTCAAATAATTAAAAATAACTTAGAATTAGGGTTTCTCTTGATTTTCAATTTTCTTTATTTTCATTAAATACCAAAAACATAAAAAACATTTCTTTCCTTTTATTAAATAATTAATTAACTTTTAATTCAATTTAATTTCAAAAGGGTCCAACGCCCTCGAACGTTCTATTTTTATTCTCTTCGCACGTTATTTTATTTTCTTTTCAAATATTATGTAACTGCTCAAGCCATGTAATAGTAACTAGGTTTTACTTTCCGCATTTTTATTAAAACGGGACTTTGTATTTTGGCGATGTATAGACCCGCGCCTTGTAATAGCGTAGGATTTATCTTTCCGCATTTAAATTTCCGCACTCTTAATTGCTAAACTTTGCATGAAAGAATGTATGGCCAAATTAAAAACAAGCGTAGCTCACCATAATGCCTGATCAAAGATAATTGATAAACTGAAAACAACGCACAAATTCACACACCACTCTTAGGGTACGCCTCACCTGTTACCTTCGAAACGTGGTCGTCGAGTATAGGACGTTTTAGTAAGTCCTTATGTCCATTGATCCAGTTGCCTCGAAACGGTTGCCTCGGAATTAAAAAGGATCAATGGCATAAGGGTAGCTTCTAAGGTGTCCTAATGTTGCTCTGGTGACCACACTGTCCCTAAAAACGAATTGACCCGAACACCTCCAACGGTGGTGCTACCTACCTCTCAATGGTGGGATGGCACTACCTTAAGGACATTTACACAGCCTAATTTCTTAGGGTAGGTAGATGACTCATAGATACTTGCTCTATTCAAAACAAACAAAACTCTTTTCACATCGACACTTTCAAAAAGCTTTCAAAACAATTTTTCAAACACTCTTGAGGCCAGATACAAGAGTCATTCAGAAATCTTTCAATGAAACTTTTTTCAAACCCACTCACAATTGAAAAGCAAACATTTTGAAAACACAATGAGCAAGTATCTAAGAGCCCATGGATAACCATGGATAGAAAGGGTGATAACACCTTCCCTTTCTATAAATCTACCTCCCGAACCGAGAGATAATCTCATAAGGAATTTTGCTGTGCTTTTGTCCTGTCCATGTTGGAGAAAATAAAAGACGGTGGCGACTCTTGCTTACCGTGACATTTCGCGAACCAGCTTTAAACAGTCAGTTCTATTTCCACCGATCACACTTTGTGAGGAACTTTGGTCATGCTGGACTTGATGATCATTTCTCGCCATCTTCCTAATGATTTCAATTGCTTCCTATAGAGTCTCTGACATTAATGAATCACCTGTTGTAGCATCCAACAATAGTTTCAGTTGAGGTTGAAGACCATTGTGGAAAATGTGTAATTGCGTAGTCTCATCAAAACCATGGCTAGGACACTTTCTCAATATTGACTTGTACCTCTCCCAAGCTTCATTGAGGGACTCATTCCCACCTTGAGAAAACATAGATATTGCGGTTTTCGCCTCCATAAACCTAGATTGAGGAAAGAATATTTCTAGAAATTTCTCTTCTAAAATATTCCACTCTGTCATAATTTGAGTGGGTTGGTCAAGATATCTATCTTTGGCCTTCCCAACCAAATAATGATGGAATAGTCTTTTGAAGACTTGCTCTTCTTCAGCTTTTGGAGCTCCCACGGAACCAGAAATCTTATAGAATTTTGTGAGATGGTAGTACGGGTCTTCATAATCAAGATCAGTGAAAGGATTCGCATACAAAAGTTGTAGTATTCCATTTTTCATCTCAGAATTCCTCGCATTGGCTTGGAGAGCAAACTGAGCATTCTGCCTAGGACTATTTGTGCATGGACCTCCAGGTGGAGGAGGTGGATTTGCCATAACTTCTTCTAGATTTTGGATTATTGAAGAAGTATATGCTTCCTCTCTTTATTTCCTTTCCTTATCTAGCTTTCTCTTACTTCGTGTCTTTCTATTAAGTCTTCTGCAAGTCCTTTCCATTTCAGGGTCAAAAAGGAGTTGATCTTCAGAAACACTTCATCGCATAAACAAAAGTCTAAAAACACTAGCCAAACAAGTGAAAAACAAGAGATATTATAATATTACAATTTAACTTAAAATAATAGAACTATTGCAATGCTTGCAATATCAAACGTCAATCCCCGGCAATGACGCCATTTTGTTCAAAACACTTTACAGGGAAAGTATTTAAATTATCGTTTTCCACAGAGATTGGTGTGATATCACTGTTGTTATACAGTTAGAATTGTTTTAAGCTTAAGTTTCATAAAAGGGTTTGGTTCTGGTTTTAGTAACGGAAAGTTTCAATTTCATGCAAAGTATCAAGTATCTGTAAAAGAGGGTTTTAGTTTTAAATGATTGGTAAAAATGTGTCAAGATTAAGGTTCGATAATCTATTTCATATGTATTTTCTTAATAGAGCATGTGAACTCATTAACAATAAATATAATCACATATCCTCTCAATATGTTTCATCTCTAAAACAAATTGTGAGTTTTATCAAATTGATCCTTAAATGATCTCTCTACCTAACTATCAATTTGATAACTTTAAAAACTCAATATTAGTTAATATCAATTCACAAAACTATGTCTAGAATTTTTTTGTTGATAAGTGAAAACCTAGGTCAAGGGATGAACATACTTCTCAATATTGATCAACTTAAATATAAACCATAAAACAAGTGTATTTCACCATATATTTATCATCAAGTTGTTCACATACAAAATATCAAGATAAATACATACAAAGATGAGATTATCTACCACTAACCTTGACATAAAAGAGGGGTTTAACTACCCATTATCATGGTAGCTTGATGAACAAGTAAACAACAAAGCTTTGTGAACATCAAACTTGAAGTCTCAAAGATTGATGTTGGAAAGCTTTGATTTTGAGTAAAAATGGAGAAAACTGGCTTTTTTCTCTCACACACCAAGTTTCTAGGTTACAAGAATGAGTGTTATGGAAGATGATGTCCCAAAATATCTAAAAAGTAGCATGTAATCATGGCATGTCCGTACACCTTCGTCAGGCGCTCAACATGCGTCGTCGGGCGACACAACTTAAAAGGCACACATGACCACAAACAGTGCACACATCCAATAGAAAATATCCAACATCGCCTGGCGACAAGGATGCTTCGCCGAGTGACACTTCAACCGTCAGGCGATCCAAGCAGCAATGCACTTCATACCCTCATCCAAAAATTAACCTTTCTCGCAAAGCCATCGCTCCTGTGTCGCCGGGCGACGCATATCTTCTTCGCCATCCCATCCTCGGGCGACACTTCCCAAAACTCTAACGCTGAGCTTCTTTGATTCTTCATCTCCGAGCCCGCTTCAAGCTACAACATCTGAACATAAAGTGTTGAAAAACTAACAAACATATTAAATCTACCAAGATTATTTACATTGATGCAATAAGCACTTAAAATAAGTCATTTTCATAATCAAAAGCACACAAAAGAGCTTAAAAGTGTCAATAAATGATATGGTAATTAACCAAAATTTGACACTTAACAACTATGGAGATTTTATTTGTTAGAATACCAAAAAGAATATGCATCTTGTTGGTATAGGTAGTACCAATAAATCCTTATAAGTCTTTCTTCAATCATGCAGTCTCATACCTACACAACCTCAAGACCCCCCATCAGTTCGATATGAATTCGGTTTTTGCCTAGAAGCTGCCAAGAGCCTCTCATTGTCATGCCTTGTGCACCGATGACCACTCGACGCACTCGTTGGCCTTGAGTGTTACACATACAATGTGCATAACTCACTACAATTACTTTTCAAAACTTATTACAAAAATTTGTCATAATTCATTATAAAAGTTGTAGACAATATGTATAATTCATTGCAATAAGTTCCAAACATTGTCATACTTCACTATAAAAGATGCAGACATATTGATTTATATTGGGTTCCAAAACATGCGGACTTATTGCATTACAAAAGTGCTTAACAAAATATTAAACTACAAAATAAACTAATGTATCATTTTGATATTTGCCTATAAATCTCATCACATGACTTCATCTTGAAAACACATGTCCCTAACTTGGGTACTACTTGAGTATGACCATGTGAATCATTTATTTACAATGGTGTATATGAACTTGATCCTGGGCCAACATTATTCTTCAACCTATCACCAGTCCCCTTAGGTGCTTAAGGTTTCTTCTTTGCAAGAGAATTATTTTTCATTCTTGGAGATTTTTTCTAGACATCTGATGGATTAAAGACATCATATTGTTGTTCCTGAGAAGATTGATCCTAAAAGATGCAATCATATCTTCAACTAGAACATCAATCTTAGGGTCATTCCAAGCATCAATACCTGCACCATTAGTACTGGCATGTATTTCCGCACCATCAGTACAAGCATGTACTTCTACACCATCAATACATGTACCATCAGTACTAGCTTGTACTTTTGCATCATCAGTACCAACATGTACTTCTGCACCATCAGTACTTACAGGTTCTTCTACACGTGTAGTAGCTCCTGGATAATCATATTTACCCTTACTTCTTGGGGGTTTTCTTTACAATAATACAATCCTAGTCAATTTACAATACAATGATACAATATTAGGCTATTTACAATACAATGATAAGTTACTTTTCTTTTCAAAGCCTTAGGGTCATGTTCCTTGCTTTGATATCTCCTTGAGTTATGACCAAAGTCATCACATTTGATACATCTATAACATACCCCTGGTTTCCTCATCCTTGACTTTTTTTAATCATGCTCCCTAAACCTTAACTTCCTAGGACAACTTATACCTTTCTTATACTATGGTGGTAGCATGTATTCACCATCAACATTAGGCCACATATCCATCCCATTGATGGGACTAACATTATTTCCAATACATTTTTGATATGCCTCTCTCATATAACAAGAATCAACATATAATTAAGGATTCAGGTTTTGATAATGTATACAAGGTATTACCACTAAGTCCCAAAAATAATATGAACAAGTTTTTTTTCTCAAGATTCACTGCAAATTGAAGCATATTATAAGGACGGTGAACTTTCCAAATCTCACCCATACTCCAAGTTGGAAGCCACTTACCAATAAACAAGACCTCTTTATTAAGTCTTTTTCTAAAAAAAGGGCATGAAATTATGCTTCCATTTATCAAGATTAACTAATTTCTAACAACCATATTCATTAAGTAGTTATTAATCCATTTACACATGGTAAGAATTGGATTGTACCTAACTTGTAAAATTATACTACTAAAAGACTCACTTAGGTTGTTCATTAAGACATCACACTTGGGGAAAAAATTAAAAGAATGTGTTGTGAATCTTGTTGACAACGTTCAATATAAATTTGAGAAGCAAAGAACAATAGCAACCAAAATAAATAGTCTATAATAATAATAATTTGTACATAGATAATATAACAGAATAAGGTGAGATAAATACGACGGTTTGTTTACTCAGTTCAATCAAACAATTTGTTCTAGGGGAGAGAGAAACTCTCCAATTCACTATACTCAGAGAGTTGTTACAAGAGATTACAGGTGGGTTACAAAAAAATAGCCTTCACCTTGGGTTTTCAAGCATAACTCTGAATGCGCCTAAGAATAACCATATTTTCTATCCAAGTGTCTCCCAACATCTTCAACCTTCAATATATGAATAACCCAAACCCAAGGTTAAACAAGTGTTTCTCAATTTCCTTAGATACGTCCAAAGGTTTCCCAAAACCATTGTCTTTCTAAGGTTTTCCTTGAGAATAGCCAAAACCTTATGATATACCTTTAAACCCTTGCTCTCCCTTGTTGCTGTAAAATTTAAGATTGTCATGCCTACAAGCATATGAGAGATACATAGTTATAATTTTAAATACCCAACAACTAGACCATAAAATTGCAATCCAATCACACATGGATTCATGGACCGAACCGAAAGAGCCTGAATCACGCAAAACAGAAAACTGCCAAAAAACTTGACATCATTATTCACCGTACTAACATCACTATTCACCCGTACGAACATCACTATTCACCCGTACGGACATCACTATTCACCCGTGTGAACATAACTATTCATTCATACAGACAACACTATTCACCCAATCAATTTTTCTCGATTTCTGTTTTTTGACTTTTTGTCTGACTTTCTGAAGCTTCTGATTTTCGAAATATATGCAATCTCCAAAATATGTTTTATTTATCTTCATCAACAAAGTTTATAAGGAACATTACAACAGTCTCCACCTTGACTTTAAATCGTGTTGATACCAATTTAACCATCAACAACATTGCTGCTCTCTACCATGTTGAAACTCTAATCAATAACCTTGATCAAGTTTAAACAACCCTTGAATCTTGATCTTGTCACTTACATCCACTTGTTTCCAATTACCCTTTTCTACCTAGGTAATTTAACAAGTCCACAAGTATGATTTTTCAACAACCATTGACTCCACCTGTTTTCAAATGCCTCTCTGAAGGTTCTTCTTTTTGCATTTTACAGTCCTTCAGCCACATTCAAAACATAATATCCAAGGCTAGCATAATTGTCTCTTTCAGATGCTACAATAACCCTCCTTACCTTATCATGAGTCAAATGATAATCAGAGATCTCTGTAACCATTCCCTCACTACTGCTAGCATCCATTGTAGGAAACTCCACCTCAAACTGAGTTTTCTCTGTTATAGTTTCTCCTTGGTTTTCACTATCTCCCCTGAAGAAATTCTCTACCAACCAAGTAAGTTATTTTAACCTCATCTCTTCCCAAAAAACTCAATAACTGTTGTACCCTAAATTTTGCCCCTAACTTTTTCAGTCGCACTTTCATACGATATTTTATCATTCAGTCACAATCGTTAATAAATAGCTTCATTCATCACATTTGCATCCTATCTTTAGGTTTTCTCTTGTGTTGTTGACTAACTTCTACTCAAAATACAAAAATATTTGTCTTTGTCTTTGCATATTTGTTTTTTGTAGGTACCGAGTCGAAGCATATGGAAAATAAGGTTTTCCGGTATTATTTCCCTAAAATCTCTATTTGCGAAGAAAAAAATCAGCATTTTAAAATTGTCAAATTTTGGCTCCAATTTTCCTTCATTTTTGAAAGGTGTATAATTAATTCAAATTTTAGTGCCAATTTTTCATTTTTAAGAAGAATTATCATTAATTCAAATTTTGGCTCTAATATTTGAAAAAATTATCATTAATTCAAATTTTGGCTCCAAGAATCAATTACCAAATTACCCCTAATCCCAATTCAAAACTCTATAAATAGAGCCCTCATCTCATTCAAATTTCAAGCTTTTGATAGCCAAATCCACCTTGCTAAAAAATCTCTCAATTCTCTCCATCTACCAAATTCACTCAAAGCTCCATTTTCAAAAAGTTAGTGAGCTTTGCATTGAAGTTTACTAATCTTTGAGCTAAACCTTCATCCAAACACTTTTTCTCCATCAATTCTCTATATCCAAGCTTGGTCAATTGATTCTTGTGGTTGAATTGAAGCAAATTCTTGAAATTGTTTTGATAATTCTCTAGATCTACCTTTGGTAAGTTTGGATAATTCATCTTTCACAATGTGATCTCTTGGTGATCTTTGGGATTGATTCATTGAGCATTCTTTTGTGATTCCAATGGTGTTATTTTCTCATAATTTGATGGAATTTTCGTGCTCAATTGGATCCATGATCATAAGGTGTTTGATGGAAAGTTTGAACAAGAAATTGGCCTTTTAAAATGCTGTTTTTGGCTGCTGTTCTGTGTGCAATCGATTTGCACTATGTGTAAATCGATTTACACAGCACGATTTTGCACAAATTTTTGAAAATTATACTGTGTAAATCGATTTACATAGTAGTGTAAATCGATTTACACCAGAACAGAATGTATTTTTTTCCTTGTTTTGGGGCAGCTTTGATCCAAAATGCTTTTTCTACTCACTCCTTTTGATTGTTGGTTTGGATTGCAATTTTAAATGTCCAATTTGTCTTTAAAATCAATGGACTTTGTGATGTAGATGAAGTTGGATAAATGTTCATCAATTCAAATCTACCTAAGAGTGAATTATTTAATTCATTTTTGGTGCTTTGGATTAATGATATGTTTAGTGCTTTAATCCATCTAGAGGAGTGGTTGAATTTAAAGATGAAAGAATTTTGAAATGGTGATCCAAATTAGCTTATCATTTCCCTCCCTCTTCATCTTATCCCTTTCTTTTTTTAATTGTGCTACATGTTAAGGGATGGTGATCTCTATATCATTTATCCAAACATGAAGTACATAGATTGCTATTGACCGGCCTCAAAATAGGTGTGACTTCTATATAAGTCCACTTACGATTGCTTAACATAGCGCTAAATTTTGTCCCGATTCGAATAAATGATCATTCGTGGCCCAAACTTATGATTGTAAGCCCAAGTATGTTAATTTGATCTCTTTGATCCAATAACCTTGAGATTCATTGTGTAGAGGCTTTGGTTCTACCAATCCTCTGATGGATCTACAACACCTTTGGTCAACGCGGATCACTTAAACATCGTTGATCATTACATGTTTCCTTATGAGAATTCCAAAATGGATGATATACTTGACAAAAAGCAAATGCAACTTGTTGTGTAGAGGCTTTGGTTCTACCAATCCCCTAATGAGTTCCAAATGCAAGTTTCAAGATGGTCATCCAACTAACCACTAATTACTAAAAATTAACTTTACTTTATGCTTTTATTTTTATGCTTTATGTACCATTTACTTTTAGCATTTTTACATTTCAGGTTATTTTCGTCTTTGCTCACTTGAGCATTTACTTTTATGTCATTTTTATTTTGCTCACTTGAGCTTTTATTTCTTTTTAAAGACACCTAATAATCAACATGAACCATAAAAATCATTAATGATACTTGGACTACATGGTTACTATCCTTTGCATTATGGAGTGATGGACTTCTTGGACTTAGGATTAGAGACCTTGGCCTATCTTGGAGACTTTGTGACTTTATTTGATATTTTGTCTGGAGTTCTTGAGGTTTACCTCAAGACATTGGGTTGTTTGTTTGTTTTGTGTGCAGGTTATTGTGATTACATACTTTGTTTGTAATCTGGAATTCACCCGTATACAGCCGTTACTCTGCCCAATTTTTGTGAAGACTTAAAACACTTGAAGTTTGGTTCTCTCAAGAGGTCTAGTATCTTTGCTTGCTTGGTTTCAATCCAAATAATGGGAATTCTACATTGGCTTATAATGTCAAGTATCGGCTTCATGTTGGTTAGATGGTTCTCTTCCTTAGCTTTTACCTTATGCTTTAGGATAGTCCCTTCATCTCCTCCCATCTTCTTTAATTTTAAAAACCTTCTCATCTTCTTTCAAAATCTTCTTTGTTTTTAAACTCGAACCGCTTTCATAATAAACCTCGACCTTGTCGAGCGCCTTTTCTTTTAAAAACTTCTTTTCTTTAAACAAACTTCAATACATTTAATCATACTTCGACATCTTTTCAAAATTAAAAAAAACACTTCAACTCATTTAAACTCTTTTGTGCGCCCGAGCACCTTTACCCTTCAAAACTTTTTTCAAGGTGAGACATGATTCATTGATAGTCGAGCAACATTCTCCTATCCCTATGGTTATAAAAGTGTCGACTTTTCCTCTTGAGTACTAGAGGTGTTCTCAAACCCTCACTCTTGTTGACGCAGGGTCCATCTTTTCTTAAACCTTGTGGGCGTTAGTCGAGATTTCTCTCCTAATAATGATGACTTGTCTCCTTGTTTAAAAACAATCAACAAACAAGTCTTTTCTAGATGAACTACGTGTACCCTGATCCCCTATTGCACGAAAGGTGGTACGTAGGCACTAAAGGTTCGCAACTGCGGCGGGTGAAAAAATCATAAAAATATTTCTTTTCTCACCTCCACCATCCCTTTTATATACAACACATTTTTATAGCCAAAATATACAGATTTTTCAAAGAGGTTCTTGCGGAGTACCGTAGATGTTTAGGGTGCTAATACCTTCTCTTTGCATAACCAACCCCCTTACCTTGAATCTTTCCCCCTCTTTTTGGGTTATTCGCTCTTTTCCCATTCCTTTGAAAACAATAAAGCGCGGTAGCGATTTTATTTTAATTTGTATAAAGTCTAGTCAATCCAATGGCTTAGTCTTGCACATTTCTACCGCTACAGAAAAAATGGCGACTTCACTGGGGACAGATTGACCTCTTGTTGGTCAATTCTTAAGTGGGTTAAGCCTATCTTTGTTTATATCTGTATATGTGCTATTTTTGTTTATGTGTTATATTTTGTATATATGTTTGTCTGGATTTTTCTGGTTTATAGGGTTCTTGGTGATTACTCATAAGTCCTATACCCGGACTTGGGCAAACTTTAAGATAGGACGGGAGGTATAGTCATGTTAACTTTGAGGGAGTAATCCCAAAAAAGGAGGCATGAGATCCCCCACTCAGTGGAGGCCCCTTTGACTGTAGTGTTGTTTACCGAGTAATCGGGAAGACGTACTGCTTTCGACCTGGGAGCCTGCAAAGCTGAGGACCGTAGATTACCTAACCCCTCTTGGCCTTTTAGGTGTAGTGCGGAAGCTATGACGGAGTAATCCGGAAGTATTTGTCACGCGATACTACACTCGGACGAGTCTTTCCTGAGAATATTGCTAATTACCGAGTTAATTGGGACGTTGGTAATATCCAAAGGAAGGATGTAGACTCTGGGAACCTCTTAGAACCTTGTTCGGCAGGTGATAACTGTTAGTCCATACCTTATGGGTTGTACCTTTGACTCCAGGCTCGTGACTCTGAACCATGTGATCTTGTTACTGTACAGTGCATTGCATAACATTGCATATCATTTTCATCCTCTGCATCATTCTACATACATCCAGGTTGTTCGGGATCTTATTCCCGGTTGCTTCTTTGTTCCAGTTATTCGTCTACCGTCAAGTCGATTCCTCAACACAACTACGGGACTAGAGCTGTTGTCAGATTGAGAATGGAAAACCAAGAACACAACATGGAAGTCAGAATGGAAATCGACGAGTTAAAGTCAGGCATGGACAAACTTACTGAGATGATGCAAGTCCTGATTTCCAGAGGAGAGCCACCTCTAAGGACTGTGATATCTGAAATCCCAACTGCTGCTGTTGACACTCAACCTATCCAGCATACATCTACTGCATGGCTAGAGTTTGGGTTACCTCAGAATTACTCTCCGCCTGTTGTAATTACTTCAATGGTTGGTCAGTCTTCCCGACCAGTCTTTCAAGCTCCAATTTTCACTGAACCTCAGCCAATCGTTCATATTGCTTCTCGTCAACCTACTGCACAAGCTTCTTTTGGGAATCCTCTCTTTGAGCACGATGCTACCAGTCCTCGAAGTGTGAGTCAAGGAGACTTAGGTGAGTTTGAAGATTTCAAATAACAGTATCAAACTTTGGAGAAGAGACTCAGAGTTATGGAAGGAAATAAGTTCTTCAGTGTTGATGCTAACAATATGTGCTTGGTTTCTGATCTGGTTATGCCTGCAAAGTTCAAGACTCCCGAGTTTGAGAAATATAAGGGGCACACTTGTCCAAGAAGTCATTTGGTGATGTACTTTCGAAAGATGTCTGCTTACACCAAGAATGACAAGCTGCTTATCCATTGTTTCCAAGATAGTCTGAGTGGAGCTTCATTAAAATGGTATATGGGACTTGAAAAAGGTCGTATCCAATGCTTCCAAGATCTTGTTGATGATTTCATAAAGTAATACAAATACAACCTTGACATGGCACCTGATCATGGTCAACTACAAAATATGTCTCAGAATGAGAAAGAATCTTTCAAGGAATATGCTCAACGATGGAGAGAACTGGCATCTCAAGTTGAACCACCTCTGGCAGAGAAAGAGTTAACTGGTTTGTTCATGGATACTTTATCCCCTTTCTTTTGGGAGAAGATGATTGGTAGTGTGTCGTCCAGCTTCACAGACCTGGTGACTATTGGACAGAGATTAGAAGAAGGAATCAAGAATGGTAAAGTGTCTAAAGCTACTGAATCTTCTAATGGTGCAAAGAAATACCTTGGGAACTTTCAGAAGAAGAAAGAGGTAGAAGCCAATGTTGTCTCGACTGAGAGAAAAGGACCTCGCCGTAGGCCTCAATACACTGATCAACCACAAGTAGTGGTTGTTACTCCTGCGGTCAATGCTCAACCAGTTCATGTCCCTCAACAACAGAATATTGCGCAAAATTAGAATCGGAATATGGCTCAGTTTGATCCCATCCCTATGACGTACACTGAATTGTATCCTGCATTGGTGCAGAAGGGCTTGATTACAACTAGGCCTCTGATTCCTCGAAATCCTCCTCCAGCCGGGTTCAGATCTGACCTTCACTGTGAATTTCATCAGGGAGCTGTCGGTCATGATTTAGAGAGCTGCTATGCTTTGAAAAACAAAGTGCAAGAATTGGTGAAAAACAATTTTCTCACTTTCAAAGAGGCAGGTCCTAATGTCATCAACAATCCTTTGCCAAAACAAAGTGGCTGAAGAATGAGTCGGGCTACCCTCAAGTCACTTCCTAAAGCTAGTGTTTCAGACAGGACAGCTCATCCTTGTTACTGATTAGTCACTAGGCCATGTTTCTTTCTGTTTGCATTTTTCCCTTGTTTATGTTAAAATTGTTGCTTTCAAATTATGTTTATACTTTCATGTTAAGTTTAATGAGATGAGCATTGCAATGTTTTGATTCATATCATTTTCATTTACTGCTTTCAAATATATTTCTCTTGTTTACTCCTTTTATCAAGCTTTTGTTTATGCAAAGATCTGAGGGAGGATGATGAAAACGAAATACCCATAATTGTTGCTGGTATGCTTTCGAATAAAACGTTGCTGAGGATATACAGGCATTGTTTCAACTCCCAAACACTGGATTAATAAGGAAGTTAATCCCTCATTCACCCCTTTGAGCCTAGAAGTTGGAGTTTCTTTCTATACAGAAAAACCCGCAATCTTAACCCGGGGATGGGTAGTTCTCAGTTAATTTGGTTGTGCATTCAATTACAAGAGAAATCATGCAAGACATCTTTCAACAAAGGCCGCGATCAAGCTTTCCTTTGCACACAACAAGAAGTGTCAAAGATGCTCCCAAACAAAAAAATGACGAAGATGGTTCCCCGCAATCATTGAGCAAGGCAGTCATTATCTTTCCAAAAAAAGGAAAAATGAAATGAAAATAAAAAATAAAAATCCCGCTAAGTCAAAACCTCTGAAGGAGACTTAGGCAAAAAACTGGGGCATCCCGCTGACTGTAATCTCAAATGAAACAGTTCAGGCAAAAGTTGGGAATAATAAATTCAATCAGAAGAGGTCTTCAAATCCTCAAAATTCTCCACTAGAGTTGATAAAAGTCCTCAAAACAGCAAAAAGATGTAAGAAGAAATGACTATCATTCTCAATAATTCCTTTAGCTTCTGAGCCATCGTCATTGCTATCATCAGTGCAACTCCAAAACCTCTTGGAACCTGAATGCATATTCTGAATTAACTGAACGTAGGACTGGAGAACATCACGAAGATTGGGTTGGGTACAAATAAACTTTGAGCCTTTATCCTTTATTTCTTAAACCATGAACCAGACCACGTTACAACCCTCAAAAGACCTAATTGAAGCCAGGTTTCTTTTGAAAGCATACTACAGCAAGGTTGCGTAAACTCACTCCTATGATCTTTTGCAAATCATTTGTTTTGGTATCTTACCTTTGCTTTCTCTTTCACTTTAAAAGTATAAACCACTGTGTTTTAACCAGTGATGCACTTTCTATACACCAATAACATCATTTCAAAAATGATTTTGGATTCAAAACTTTTGCATGAACTTTGCATTAAAATTACCATGTTTGGGTAAACAATTTTGCTTGCAAACAAGCTTTCCTCATCAAGGAATTTCAAACAGCTGAGAAACTTGGTCAGTGACCCTATCAGGGGCAAGTATCTTCCAGATCCTGTTGTGAATCAGTTCAAGATTTACTGCTCAATGCAAGTTTTCTCAGAATTGGCCAGCCAGAAGATCATTTTCAAGACTCATACAGGGGCATTTATTTACAACAAACATTTCAGGAACTGAAGCCATGATCAGTTTATTTCCAACAATCATTTCAAAACTGAAGCCATGATCAGTTTATTCCCAACAAACATTTCAGAACTGAAGACATGATCAATTTATCTCCAATAGTCATTTCGGAGCTGAAGCCGTGATCAGCTTATTTCCAGCAACTTTCAACTGAAGCCATGATCAGTTTATCTTCAACAGTCAGCTAATCTGGGACAAATCCTCAAGCATCTTTCCATGTCCTTCCTTAGAGGATCATCAGTTCAATACAGTTTACAAGTGTGACAAATTTGGGTTCAAGACATTTTCTTTCCAATCAAATTTGGCAGAGTTCTCTGTGTTGAGGAATCAAGCTTCTAATCTTACCTTCACAAAAGAGTCAAACTCCGTTGTCGTAAACGTTGGCATTACCTGCATCGATCATTCACATATCATGCATAACAAAATTCATACATAATGCATAACAAGAGTGTTTCATCCTCATTTTCATTTTCCAAGGTCTTATTGCAGTTGACGTGTCACCTTGAGATCAAAGTCCAACTTACTTGGCACCTACCAAAGCAAACATCAGTTTGAGTTGTTTCTCTTTTTTCATCTAAAGCCAGTATTGGATGTTGTTACCTTTTTCTTCATTCAAAGCCAGTATTGAATGTCAAGATCTCTTCTTCCACCCAAAGCCAGTATTGGATGTTGTTACCTTTTTCTTTATTCAAAGCCAGTATTGAATGTCAAGAACCCTTTCACTCATTCAAAGCCAGTATTGGATGTTGTGATCTTTTCTCTCGTCTAAAGCCAGTATTAGACGTTGAGCTTTTCTTTCATTCAAAGCCAATATTGAATGTCAAGAACCCTTTCACTCATTCAAAGCCAGTATTGGATGTTGTGATCTTTTCTCTCGTCTAAAGCCAGTATTAGACGTTGAGTTTTCCCTTCATTCAAAGCCAGTATTGAATGTCAAGATCTCTTTTTCCATCCAAAGCCAGTATTGGATGTTGTTATCTTTTTCTTCATTCAAAGCCAGTATTGAATGTCAAGATCTCTTTCACTCATTCAAAGCCAGTATTGGATGTTGTGATCTTTTCTCTCGTCTAAAGCTAGTATTAGACGTTGAGTTTTCCCTTCATTCAAAGCCAGTATTAGATGTCGTGTTTCTTTTCCGTCCAGCGTCTTTCTTGGACGACTCTGATGTAGCTTCAGATTTGGTCTCATCCTACATCTAATGTTCTTCTAGATGTTTCTGATTGCCTTTTCAAGAGATTTGCTCGCCTCATTCAATGCCATTCTTGGATGTTGCTGCTTGCCTTCTCGAGTTTTATCTCTTTTTTCCAAGTATTGATGGTTACTCTTTGTCTCCCTGACAGATATCCAGAAGTATCTTGTTGTTCCTCGGCGTGTCTTTCCACGTCATTTCATCTTAACTACCATAAGTTTCCAGTTTCGAGTCTTTCCACATTCCCACAGAGTCTGTTTCATCTCATACATCATTCAAAAAATATATGTCAAAAAAAAGTCCATGCATTCATTCATAACATACGCTATCATCTCATTGCATCAGGGACAAAATTCAGGTTTGTTTGTATTTAATTACTTTCCGCCTATCTGGCTAAAAGATAATTAAATAGGGGCAGCTGTTGTATCCTAAATTTTGCCCCTAACTTTTTCAGTCGCACTTTCATACGATATTTTATCATTCAGTCACAATCGTTAATAAATAGCTTCATTCATCACATTTGCATCCTATCTTTAGGTTTTCTCTTGTGTTGTTGACTAACTTCTACTCAAAATACAAAAATATTTGTCTTTGTCTTTGCATATTTGTTTTTTGTAGGTACCGAGTCGAAGCATATGGAAAATAAGGTTTTCCGGTATTATTTCCCTAAAATCTCTATTTGCGAAGAAAAAAATCAGCATTTTAAAATTGTCAAATTTTGGCTCCAATTTTCCTTCATTTTTGAAAGGTGTATAATTAATTCAAATTTTAGTGCCAATTTTTCATTTTTAAGAAGAATTATCATTAATTCAAATTTTGGCTCTAATATTTGAAAAAATTATCATTAATTCAAATTTTGGCTCCAAGAATCAATTACCAAATTACCCCTAATCCCAATTCAAAACTCTATAAATAGAGCCCTCATCTCATTCAAATTTCAAGCTTTTGATAGCCAAATCCACCTTGCTAAAAAATCTCTCAATTCTCTCCATCTACCAAATTCACTCAAAGCTCCATTTTCAAAAAGTTAGTGAGCTTTGCATTGAAGTTTACTAATCTTTGAGCTAAACCTTCATCCAAACACTTTTTCTCCATCAATTCTCTATATCCAAGCTTGGTCAATTGATTCTTGTGGTTGAATTGAAGCAAATTCTTGAAATTGTTTTGATAATTCTCTAGATCTACCTTTGGTAAGTTTGGATAATTCATCTTTCACAATGTGATCTCTTGGTGATCTTTGGGATTGATTCATTGAGCATTCTTTTGTGATTCCAATGGTGTTATTTTCTCATAATTTGATGGAATTTTCGTGCTCAATTGGATCCATGATCATAAGGTGTTTGATGGAAAGTTTGAACAAGAAATTGGCCTTTTAAAATGCTGTTTTTGGCTGCTGTTCTGTGTGCAATCGATTTGCACTATGTGTAAATCGATTTACACAGCACGATTTTGCACAAATTTTTGAAAATTATACTGTGTAAATCGATTTACATAGTAGTGTAAATCGATTTACACCAGAACAGAATGTATTTTTTTCCTTGTTTTGGGGCAGCTTTGATCCAAAATGCTTTTTCTACTCACTCCTTTTGATTGTTGGTTTGGATTGCAATTTTAAATGTCCAATTTGTCTTTAAAATCAATGGACTTTGTGATGTAGATGAAGTTGGATAAATGTTCATCAATTCAAATCTACCTAAGAGTGAATTATTTAATTCATTTTTGGTGCTTTGGATTAATGATATGTTTAGTGCTTTAATCCATCTAGAGGAGTGGTTGAATTTAAAGATGAAAGAATTTTGAAATGGTGATCCAAATTAGCTTATCATTTCCCTCCCTCTTCATCTTATCCCTTTCTTTTTTTAATTGTGCTACATGTTAATGGATGGTGATCTCTATATCATTTATCCAAACATGAAGTACATAGATTGCTATTGACCGGCCTCAAAATAGGTGTGACTTCTACATAAGTCCACTTACGATTGCTTAACATAACGCTAAATTTTGTCCCGATTCGAATAAATGATCATTCGTGTCCCAAACTTATTATTGCAAGCCCAAGTATGTTAATTTGATCTCTTTGATCCAATAACCTTGAGATTCATTGTGTAGAGGCTTTGGTTCTACCAATACTCTGATGGATCTACAACACCTTTGGTCAACGCGGATCACTTAAACATCGTTGATCATTACATGTTGCCTTGTGAGAATTCCAAAATGGATGATATACTTGACAAAAAGCAAATGCAACTTGTTGCGTAGAGGCTTTGGTTCTACCAATCCCCTAATGAGTTCCAAATGCAAGTTTCAAGATGGTCATCCAACTAACCACTAATTACTAACAATTAACTTTACTTTATGCTTTTATTTTTATGCTTTATGTACCATTTACTTTTAGCATTTTTACATTTCATGTTATTTTCATCTTTGCTCACTTGAGCATTTACTTTTATGTCATTTTTATTTTGCTCACTTGATCTTTTCTTTCTTTTTAAAGACACCTAATAATCAACATGAACCATAAAAATCATTAATGATACTTGGACTACATGGTTACTATCCTTTGCATTATGGAGTGATGGACTTCTTGGACTTAGGATTAGAGACCTTGGCCTATCTTGGAGACTTTGTGACTTTATTTGATATTTTGTCTGGAGTTCTTGAGGTTTACCTCAAGACATTGGGTTGTTTGTTTGTTTTGTGTGCAGGTTATTGTGATTACATACTTTGTTTGTAATATGGCATTCACTCGTATACAACCGTTACTCTGCCCAATTTTTGTGAAGACTTAAAACACTTGAAGTTTGGTTATCTCAAGAGATCTAGTATCTTTGCTTGCTTGGTTTCAATCCAAAGAATGGGAATTCTACATTGGCTTATAATGTCAAGTATCGGCTTCATGTTGGTTAGATGGTTCTCTTCCTTAGCTTTTACCTTATGCTTTAGGATAGTCCCTTCATCTCCTCCCATCTTCTTTAATTTTAAAAACCTTCTCATCTTCTTTCAAAATCTTCTTTGTTTTTAAACTCGAATCGCTTTCATAATAAACCTCGACCTTGTCGAGCGCCTTTTCTTTTAAAAACTTCTTTTCTTTAAACAAACTTCAATACATTTAATCATACTTTGACATCTTTTCAAAATTAACAAAAACACTTCAACTCATTTAAACTCTTTTGTGCGCCCGAGCACCTTTACATTTCAAAACTTTTTTCAAGGTGAGACATGATTCATTGATAGTCGAGCAACATTCTCCTATCCCTATGGTTATAAAAGTGTCGACTTTTCCTCTTGAGTACTAGAGGTGTTCTCAAACCCTCACTCTTGTTGATGCAGGGTCCATCTTTTCTTACACCTTGTGGGCGTTAGTCGAGATTTCTCTCCTAACAATGACGACTTGTCTCCTTGTTTAAAAACAATCAACAAACAAGTCTTTTCTTGATGAACTACGTGTACCCTGATCCCCTATTGCACGAAAGGTGGTACGTAGGCACTAAAGGTTCGCAACCACGGCGGGTGCAAAAATCATAAAAATATTTCTTTTCTCACCTCCACCACCCCTTTTATATACAACACATTTTTATAGCCAAAATATACAGATTTTTCAAAGAGGTTCCTGCGGAGTACCGTAGATGTTTAGGGTGCTAATACCTTCCCTTTGCATAACCAACCCCCTTACCTTGAATCTTTCCCCCTCTTTTTGGGTTATTCGCTCTTTTCCCATTCCTTTGGAAACAATAAAGCGCGGTAGCGATTTTATTTTGATTTGTATAAAGTCTAGTCAATCCAATGGCTTAGTCTTGCACATTTCTACCGCTACAATAACAACTTAGCGGTAACATGCATTTTTATCCCTTGATTTCTGCAAAATTCATTATACTTCTCTGAAACTTTATCAAAGCATTCATAACACCTTAAACCCAAATCTCATAGTTCTTCCTTGTCATGAAAGCCTCCACTAGTTAACAATGAATGAATAACAACAATTGAACCTTCTAAAAATATATACTACATGTTTTAGACCCTTTAGAAATAATCAATTCATCACGCGGAATCTTCAACACTTCATGTTCAACTCGAGTACAATAGCCTAGATCATCAAACATACTTAATAATAACAAATTTCGCTTGAGTTCTGGAACATACCTCACATTATAAATAAGAAGTTCACGATCATCAAACATTTTAAGTCTAACTGTACCAATACCATGAACCTTGCAAGTCTTATTATCACCAAGGAGAACTACTCCACCTTGCACTATCTACAAAGTTTCAAAGTATTCTATTTTTGGACACATGTGATAAGAGCAACCTGAGTCAATGACCCAACTATCTTCATTTTCAAACTCGATACTACTAGTGCATCGACATCCTCATAACTTTCCTCACCCAAGGCAACTGCAGCTTGAATATAATCTTCATTTACCTTTTTGTCAGGACAATCCCTTTTAAAGTGACCAACTTTTTGACAATTAAAACATTTTACCTTTGACTTATCAAACCTCTTTGATTTGGACATCCCTTTACGCTTACCTCTTCCTCTTGATACATTTAAGCCTTCACCACTATCTTCAATCTTCAAATATTTCAACTTTGAAAATTCTTTGGATTTCACCGTCGTATGGACTTCATCCAAAGTAATAATATCTTCCTTACCATAAAGAAGGGCATCCTTAAAGTGTTCAAAGTATCTGGGTAATGAACTCAACAAGATCAAATCATTATCCTCGTCTTAAATCTTCACTTTAATATTCTCAAGATCATCAATAATCTTGTGAAATTGTATAAGCTGCTCAACTATGGATTTGTTCTCCATTATTCAAAATGAATAGAGTTATTGTTTCAGATACAACCTGTGAGCCAAATACTTTATCATATACAATGATTCAAGTTTTTCCCACATGGCAACCGTAGTTTGTTCCCTGGCGACTTCTCTTAGAGCTTTATCCCTGGGGCACAAAATAACGACACTTCTGGCCTTATCCAACATCTCGATCTTCTATACATGTGTAAGCCCTACAGGAATCAATGCTTCAATCTTCAAAGCACCGATACACTTCTCTTGAATTAAAATTATTTGCATCTTAATTTTCCACAACCTAAAGTCGTTGTTACCAGAAAATTTCTCGATCCCCCATCTAACCATGGTGTTCACTTGTAAACAATACCCCTTTGCTTCACGCTCCCCGCACCACTTGTTGTGAATCTTGTTGACAATGTTCAATATAAATTTGTGAGGCAAATAATAGTAGCAACAAAAATAAATGATTTACATTATTAATAATTCGTACATAAATAATATAACAAAATAAGGTGAGAAAAAGACAATGATTTATTTACCCAGTTCGATCAAACGATCTACTATGGGGGAGAGAGAAACTCTCTAATTCAATATATACAGAAAGTTGTTACAAGAGATTACATATTAGTTACAAGAAAATAGACTTCGTCTTCAGGTTCCCAAGAACACCCCTGAATGCGTCCAAGAATAACCTTATTTTTTACCCAAATGTTTCCCAACCTCTTCAACCTTAAAGATATAAATAACCCAAATCCAAAGTTTAAACAAGTTTTTCTCAATTCCCTTATATACCTCCACAGCTTTCCCAAAACCCTTGTCTTTCTAAGGTTTTCCTTGAGAATAGTCAAAACTCTATGATATACCTTTAAACCCTTGCTCTCCCTTGTTGTTGTAAGCTTTAAGATTGTCACACCTACAAGCATATTAGAGATACATAATAATAATAATAATAATAATAATAATAATAATAATAATAATAATAATAATAATAATAATAATAATAATAATAATAATAATAATAAATACCCAACAACTAGAGCCCAAAATAACAATTCAATCACACATGGATCCATGGACCAGACCGAAAGAGCCCAAATCACGTAAAACGGCAAACTGCCAAAAAACTTGAAATCACTATTCACCGTATGTACATCACTATTCACCCCTATGGACATCACTATTCACCCGTACGAACATCATTATTCACCCATACGAACATCACTATTCACCCGACTGATTTTTCTCGATTTCTGTTTTTCGACTTTTCGTCTGACTTTCTGAAGCTTATGATTTTTGTGGTATATGCAATGTCCAAAATATATTTTCTTTCTCTTCATCAACAAAGGCTTCAAGGCACATTACAACAAAATGCTTATACCATAACTTGGTAGGTACTCTCATTAACCAATCTCATGCTTTCTTATCTAATTCCTTCTGTTCATTCATCATTTTCTCCCAAACTTAAAAATAAGATGTTTCTGAGAACTTCCACCAAAAGGTAAAAAAATGAGGTAAAATATTACTTGTTTTTAAATACAATACAAGTTTGAAGCCATTCAAAATAATACACAAGTATTTAATATTTATTCGATTATACTAATGTATAATATTTAGTATAGGAATATTAAATATAATATAAGAGGTCAAATTTATGAAGTGGCACAACATACTATGTTGCTTTTGAGTGAAATAACAAAAATGTTAGCATAATTTTTAGAGTTTTTAGTTATGCGGGTCAAGCAGGTTACCCGTAGCCCATACGAGTTAACGTTAATGGTAGCGGGAATTATAAGGTCAGGTTAAAATAACTCTTACAAAATTCAGACTCTAATTTAAATGTTTAAGCTCTATATTTATCGGATTTGACGGTCTGACCCATACGAATTAGTCTTTTTTTTGTCAAATAACCTAATGATTGAAATTTACATTTTAAAGGTGAACAAAATGGGATGTCTAGGTTCGAACTCGCACCTAAAAAAGTTAGATGTAAAATTTTTACAAAATAAACTTTTAAACACGCTAATAGGTCAAGTAAATTTTTAAAATGATATTTCAGACTCAAAATAAAACCTTTGTCAAGTAATATAACCATGATCAACCGAGAGACCCTTTGCAAATTTTAACTCAATAAGTCAGCGTATACGATGATTTAAACATATAAATTAACATATATATCTAATTAACTTAAGTATAAAAAAAAATAAAAAAAACCATTTGAAACTTTAAAATGAAATTTTGAAAGAAAAAAAAAATAGTTGTAATTAAAGACTTTCTAAAAAAGGAAGTTCCCAGTTTTCCCACCGTAGTATAACAAACAAAAAACTTTATTTTTATAACTTTTTAAACTACTTTACCTACTTTTCTTCTAGTTTCATGTTGGAGGGATATCTTGATTGTTGAGATTGTTGTTGTTGAGTCAGCATAATTTAATTGGAAAGTTTTATTTTGCAGGCAATGAGTATGTGTAAAGACAATACTACTATGTTGTCCTTTCATTAATTGACCCTAACGATCCTTAAAGATGGCCCCCCTTGCGTGTAGCCGCCTTTTGAAGTGACACGCACCATCATGTCCCTGCCTCTGCCTGCTCACACTTCGCTGTATCCACGTATATAAACATATGAGAGATCATTTTTATTAGGTTTGGTAATTCATCGGTTTAGGTCGAAATTAAATTTAAATTTTATATTTGATATAAATTGCAATTTTATTTTAAAGATAAATTTTAATCAATAAAATTTTGGTTTTAAAAGAATTCAATTAAATTGGTTTATTGAATAAATCGGATGAATTTAATTTATTTAATATTTATTAAACTAAATTTAAAAAAATTATTTTTTATAAAATTCACAAATGCTTATTTTTAATTTAAAAAAAAAACTATTAAAATTTTAGAAAAGTAATAGGTATAATTATATTTTTATTATTGAAAAAAAATTATTACGTGATAATATTTTCAATATCATTTGATATTAATTTTATTATTATTATATTTTAAATCTCAAATTAAATAACACTCAAAAATTTGTATTGTATGTTCTTGTATTTTGTGCATAAATAATATTACTACTAAATTATAAAAATGATAATAACATAACAACATTATGAACCTCATTTTTATAATGAATCAATCTATATTAGTAAAAATAAAAAATAAATATTAATTGAGTTTGGTCGAGTTCGGTTTTCGACGGATTCAAATTAATCATTTGAGTTCGATCGAATCAACCTATACTATCCAAATTAAACAACAGAATCAATCCGATATCCGACCCGATTCGAACCGTTCACATAAAAAGTATAATAAATCAGTCAATTTCAGTCGGACACTTTTGAAATTTGTCCTCCCCTAATTTCTGCACATTTGATCTATATTTTTCTTTTTAGTTTAAGAGAAATACTACTTATTGGCACAATTAACAATTTCATAGTATCAATTTAGCAATTTACACATAGTAATAGAATAATTAAAATTAAAAAAGTGACTAAATTAATTTTTCTATATTCTCTTTAATTTGTGTGTCCATGAATTTTTAAATAGACTATGTAGTCATATGTGTTTATGTAAAATTTATTCAACTTGAAAATAAGAAATGATCGAAAAGGCGGTGAGACGAGATCTTATATCAGTTGAGTAAGTTTTTGGTGTGATAGAGAGGGAGTTGATCGGTAAAATTATCACTCTGATATCCAAATTAGTGAGAGAATAAGGAGTAATTGTGTGAGAGAGATTGAGAGAGAATGAATCTGAATATCTAAAATGGAGAGTTTTTTTCTTATATAATGTGAGCGATTAAAACCATCAACATGAGAGGAAACGGGTTGTACGAGTGGTCATCAGATCTAATCAAATGGTGATTGGCGTGTTTGGAGGGCGGAATCATCAGCCCTTGGTGGAAGGAGAGACCACGTACTCCATGTACTATCTGTTTGATCTCGCTCTTGGGCCTTTCGTTATTGGCCTGAAAACGATCCATAACAGTTGCTCCTCAATTCATAGTTTTTGCTTTGTTCGTCGAGAGTTTGTCGCATAAGCCTCTAGGGCGAGTGTTGATAAGATCAAGTGAAGAGTATTGATGGCACGTCACTTTTTATTGAGAACAGACACATTAAATACATTACAATAGGTAGCATTTTGATGGGAGCTTCTAGCGTGTATCCTACACTAGTCAATAACGATGTCTCTTCTATCTTAGGATATTCAAATATCTCGAACAACTCGCGAGGAGATCCTTACTATTAATGGTGTGGTTTGAACTTCCTAATATAGTTGATCGTACAATCCTATTTGTTTGGGGCACATATAAAAATTGCATGAAGTATTATTTTTCTCCTTTTCGTTATTTGCAAATTGTAGAAACTTTTCCACTTATGTGTCATTAACTTGTTTCCCTAATTTTATGATTAAATCATCTGCGATATTTTATTTAGTAGTACCTACGTCACATAGACGATTTACTCTATTTATTTAAGGTAAGGTTTGGGTTTTCCTTTCTTTCCATCTCTTCTTTCTTTATTAGGTTTACTAGAAAGTAGGTTTTTAGGGTCTCTAATATTCCTACTCCTTTTCTGACAAACTTATATTATAAGCATGTTTTAATATAACATTGAAATTTATCCTTGAATGTGTATTGTAAGGTTTCTTCTTACTTTCCTTTTCTATATTGACAATATTTCTCATAATAGGGACTCTCCCTACCATAATTCCTAAGGAAAAAGGATACAACTTGTCAATGTGGGTGGATCAGGAGGTGTTAGATGTTGTTTGCACTTTAGTTTGTGAGGGTAGTTTGGATCATACTTTTATCGTGGTGGGACCTTCATCCAACCTGGGAGTGCTTGTTCTTGACGAAGATAATAGGGTGTGTAGAAAGTATGATATGTGTGTCATTCCTCTTCACGAGTGTTTGTTTTCTTTGATAATCCTTTGTCTCTCTTTCAATTATTTCGATATTGATGTTATTAACTACTTGTTAATCTCCCCTTTGCAATTACATCTTATGAGTTTGGCTTACTTCAAATTCTTCCAATGTTGGTGCAAATATAAGAGGAATATGTCAACTTTAATGTCTTCTTCCTTTTCTTCAAATCACAACGTAGGTCGGTTGCTTCAACATGGGCCATAGCATTTTATATTTACAATATTATGCTAGGATGTTTGGTGTTTACTCGGATAACATGAAGAGTTTCAAAACTCTATTCTTCCTGGTCACTCCACCCAATGAAGAGGCTCGCACTAAGACATGTCCCATAGATCATGGACCTCCTTATCAATGCTCAAACATATTCTCCAAGTTATTATGTCAAATCCACTTCTTGTCAGATTATGGGTCTTATGTTTACAAGATGGACGATTTGTATCAAGAAGACATTTTTCTAAATAAGTAGTTGGTATCCTTATTCGAGGATCTAAGTTATGTAAAGGGCATTGTCCCTCTTAATGTAACATCAAAGAAGTAACAAAAGTGGTTCATAGAGACGTGTCTATTAGTGGATGTCGGGTCGAAACAGACTTTGAAGGTTATCTTTGATGAGTGGTATAAGAAATGCTCTCCTTCTTGAATATTATTTTAGTGATTCTTTTTGTAATATGTCTATTCTTTTCCTAAAGATAAGATGAAATGTAAGAAAACAATGCAACAAATAAGGAGGACTCCCTGGGTTATCCCTCTCTTGGCAGGTGCTACAAATAACCCTTCCTTTAAAAGGGTTTTGACAATGAGGGTTGCTACATTTGGGTTACTCATATCATGCCTACTCTAACGCGAGTGGAAGTCCAATATTTATCCAATCGGGTTACAATAGAGAAGGTTTTTGTTCGTCACAACCCGATGGTGGTGAAAGTTAGACATTATTCCGAGCTTAAAGTGTCTCAATAGTTAAGGAGATCATTAACTTTTGGTCGAGTTTCCACATACGATTTTAGCTTGCTCGGGTCTGTGAAAACTAGCAAGTTTTCATACTTCTATCTCTGAAGAATATTATTCATAATTCTTAAACATAGTCGAGGATTCTCATCAAGAGGAATTATCAAATTTGTCTTATCATACGCTCTGGAGGGGGAGAAGTCTTCTTGCCTGGTCGTCTTTGGAGGGAAAAGAGGTACTCCAAGTGCCTGTTAATGTTGTTATCATCGAGCAAGATCGGTATTTAGAAGAGCTTCAAGGGGTGTCTACCTATTTTTTTGAGATAGAAGGTGTCATAGAATCCTTTGGATACCATGACTCGCTGGACGAGAAGGGGGAAGTTACTTATGCAGAAAGTGACAAAGAATAATGAAGCTTTAGCTTTTTCCTAGACATCACTATCTACGATGGAGGATGCTCTTGCTAAAGCAAATCAGGCACTGGATCCTTTTTGCAAAAAGTTAGAAGAGCTTAAATAATCTTTAAAGGAGTATAAGGAAGCTCGAAAGAAGGTTGAAGACGGCCTTCGGAAGATGCGTTTTGGAAATCTCGCCTAAGGAGTATGCGAAGGTGGAATATTTTTATCCTACAATTCATATTTAAGGAGAACAAGTATGTCTTGATTAGATAATGGAGAAAGGAAAGCGTGTTTCCTTAGGGGTTTAGCCAGATGTGTGGTCCTCCTTTTTTTTGATGTTCTGGTTCGGCGTACCTTTATTTTCATAATTTAGTATTTTTTACCTGTTGTGGTGTTGTGTTAAATTATGAGTTCGTTATTCTTAGAGATAGATTGTTTTTTGAGGTCGTGCTTAAATTTTTATTGGACATCTCGAGGATCGGGCCTGACTAAGGGTCGATACCCCTTCTATTCCCCCTAGTGAAAATGTGATTCGAGGTTGATGTGGTAGGGACTCTCATCAACCTCTAGAGTGTTTAGCTAGCAAAATAGGTGAGCCTATTATTGTCACTATGTCATCTTTCTCTTTAAGCATGCAGCGAAGTTGTGGGGTTTTGATTAATTTTGTCGTATGCTTGGAGTGTTTATGGTAACGTCCCAACATTGTTTTCTGTGGGGTTTTGACACCATTGGTCATTTACCTTGGAAATTTTACTATACTTTATGATCAAAAGGAAAGAAAATTTTTTAGTGAACATGTTTTTATTCTTGCTGAAATAAATTTCTTTACATTATTGCGGTAGTTTTCATTTTACACATGAAATAAGGGATAGTTTAATGGGTTGACCATAACTTATTTTCCCCTGGTTCATTGATGCGTATTAGTATGTGTGGATTCAATATTTATTTGGGTATCACTTATTGCAACTTCAAGTTAGAGTTATTTATAATGTACCTTCCCAGAACCCTTGTCCCTTTTATATAAGGTCTAATTGTTATTTCCCTCATTTTTTTATAAGGGAGGCTATGTTAATCTCCATAGTTTTTTCCTTTTCCTTTATGCTTTGATCATATTGTAAGGCCTTATGTATCCTTTGGACTCCAAATAGGTTTCCACACATTGTTTCTGGTTCCTCATTCACGTTGTGGTACTTCAGCTTAAGGTGTACTAGAGAGGTTATCGCATCTGGTGTTGTTATAAAAGTCCTACCAAAGATGTAGTTGTAGACACTTATGTAGGAAACCTCAAGAATTTTAGATTAATAATTCGGATGTCCAACTTTCATAAGGTGAGCATCCGTTTAATGTACCCATAATGACGGGTCATCTTTCCATTGAAAGCCTCAAAATCATACCCTTCGTAAAGTCTCAACTTCTCTTTTCTTAGCCAAATTTTTTCAAAAAGATTTGTGTACATGATGTCGCAAGATATTTCAACGTCGGTGAGGATTCTAGACACATGCGAGTTGGCCATGAAGGATGTTATCACTGGAGGAAATATATCGCTTCGGGTCCTGCTCACTTTCTCACTGTCTAGGAATTCAAGGATGGTTCTTTCCAGTTTCGCGGTCGAAGTTGAAGGTGTGAAAAACACAAGAAAGGGGGGGGGGGGCTTGAATTGGGTTTTTAAAACAAAAAATTTTCTTTAAAAATATTCCCCTTTAAGTTAAAATGCTTTTTTCTTCACTCATGATAATAACGATAAGTAAGAACAGGAAGTAAAGAACAATTTATGTTTATACTAGTTCACTTGAAAATTATCAAGCTAGTCTAGTCCACCCGCCAAGGTGATTTCGCCTCAATCAATCAAGGACTTAACTCACTATAACCAAACTTATTACAATTTGCACAAGCTACCTGTAAGTGACTAACAACCTCTAAGACTCGCAAGTCCTAGACTTCTTAAGGATACAAAGCTCCCTGGTCCCAATATCAAACAATAATCAACCTGATTATTACAATGCACAAGCTACCCACAAATGACTAACAACCTATAAAACTTGAAAGTCCTAAACTTCTTAAGGATACAGACCTACCCAGTCCCTTAAGCAAAATCAAACAACTGTTTGAATACAAGTTTTGTTTACAAGAGTATTGCTTCTACACAAGCTGAATATGTAAACTATTTTAAGAATAATGACTAAAAATATGAAAGCTGTGAAAAGCGCTTCGTGCATGGATATTTTGTTGATTGGCTGATTTCTCTCTTAGTTTTCAAGCCTTTATATATACAATAAAATAATATATCCATTTAGGGGTACTCTTGGGATTTCCAGAAACATTGGCAGCTTGAACATTAACGTGGGCGACAAGATCGTGCGACGCGTCTGTTCTTTCATGGTAGTGGAATGAAACGTTGATTGTACCATGTACTATTTATACCATATTAATGTTATCTTCTTTCCTTCTACACTTCAGAGGCTTCAGCGAGTATGAGTTTAGAAGTGAGAACATAACAGAAATTCATCAAAACTTCAAGTCTTCAGAGTCTTCAGAACTGCGTCTTCAAAGTCTCCAACACTTGGTTGTGAGAATATTTTCTTGGAACCTTGGGTCTTTAGAAATTCAAGTCTTTAGAATCTTTAGAACTTATGTCTTTAGAGTCTTCATCACTTGGTCTTTAGAATCCTTATCTTTAGAACCTTGGGTCTTTAGAAACTTGAGCCTTTAGCATCTGGACTTGAGTAGAAACTTTTGTCTTCAGATCTTCTGACTGTTTCTTTAGAACCCCTTGTCGTTAGAAACATGAGTCTTCAGCATCTGGACTTAAGTAGCAACTTTTTCCTTCAGATCTTCTGACTGGTTTCTTTAGACAAACATCAGAGCCTACACTTCAGAACCTTATAGAGTGTCTTACTACTGTTCAATAGAACTTGTGTAGCACGGAAGCAGGACTAATTATCTTCTAATGTCTTGGCCACACCATCCATCAGAAGCAGAACCTGTTTGTTAAGTACTCAACAATAACAAATATTAGAGTATCAAAATTGTTCATACAAACATACTCATTTGTTATCATTAAAACTCAGATAATATTGCAGAACCAAATGTTGTTCTTACAATCTCCCCCATTTTGATGAGGACAAAACTATGTATTTTGATGACACAATTTTATTCTTATAATCAGAAAAAGTGAAAATAGAAAGGTAAGGAATACTTATCATTTTTATGAAACTACCTCTGAGTCAATGACTTGATGAAGATCTAATATCCATACTCTGAACCATTTGAGTAAAACTCCCCTGGTTCCAATAGATCAGATATCGAGATCTTGAGAGTCTTGACTTTGGATGCCAATGGAAAAGTTGAGATCTTGATTTCTTAGAACTTATTCTTATTTAATATTTACTTTTAGATGCCAATGAGAATGAAATCAAATTGAAATCTTTGAAAATTTAATGTCACTAAGACAACTTCCAAATTCTTAATTCTTGGAGTTTGATTCCATATTTCACTTCTTGGAGTCTGATTATGAATTGAAAAACATCTTCAGAGTCTTAAGCCAATAGATCATATATAGATATTTGAGAGTCTTGAGGTTAGATGCCAATGGAAAAATTGAGATCTTGATGCCAATGGAAAATTTGAGATCTTGATTTCTTAGAACTTCTTCTTATTGAATCTTGACTTTTAGATGCCAATAATAATGAAATCAAATTGAAATCTTTGAAACTTTAATGTTACTAAGACAACTTCCAGATTCTCAATTCTTGGAGTCTGGTTCCAGATTTCACTTCTTAGAGTCTGATTATGAATTTAAAAACATCTTCAGAGTCTGCAGCTAATAGGTTAGACATAAGCCTTGCATAATGCTTTTAGATATTTGTTTTTAATCAGAGTTCTCATTTCCTGAAAAAGAAAAAAAACAATTCTAACAAAAGCAGAAGTTTAACTGGTTTAGAATATAAGCAGCTCTTTTCAGAGAACATTTTCCATAACTTGATTATTGAAATCAAAATTACGTTCATTTAATTACTCCCCCTTTTTGTCATAATCAAAAAGGTAATTATGTGTGAAAAACATAAAAACCATAAGAAACAACAAGAAAAGATAAGGAATTAGAATAAACTTCATTTAGAATTAGAAGATCATAATTCGAAGAAGAAAACATAAGAAGGAAAACATAATCCTATGGTTCAGAAGCAAAAGGAAAAAGAAAGTCCTAGAGCCTAGGGTTAAGGAGCAAGAGCAGAAATCTTTTGCAAAATCAGCTGTAGCATGTTCTGAACCTTCTCATTGACAGTCTTTTTCTCAATGATGCTTTCTCTGAACACTTGTTATTCTCCTCTAATATCACCAATTGCATTTTCCAGTCGCAGAATGGCAGGATCAGAGGATGAAGCAACCAAAGCATCTTCTTTAACCTTAGCAACTTCTTCTACCAATCTGGATTCTTAAGCTTTTTTGGCTTCTTCTACCTCTTGGGCCTTAAGTATGGCTTCCTCTGCTTCTCTTTGTTTTGCAGCAAGTAGTTCAACAAATCTGACTTTTTATCTTGTTTCTTTTCTTTCAGTTACCATCTGAACATCCCCAATTATGGATGCTTCAGAAAAAGAATTCATTCGTTCAACCTCAGAAGACACCCACTTCTGAAACTTCTTCCAATAATCATTCATGTCCTGAGGCTCAGTACTTGTACTTGCCTCTGCCTTTAACTTAGCAACTTTTTTTCTCAGTCTTGATTCTGAAAATGTTAATGCATTCATCCAAGTTTTTTGGAACAGATTTTTCATAGATAATCATGGCTAGGTCCTTTTTCGAAGGAATGACTTCAGAAGTTATAGGTTCAGTTTGATTGATTTGTTCAGTTATATCAAAAAGATTAGACCTAGAACAAGATTCAGTTGTTGTGTTTGCAAGGGCTTCAAGATCATCAGATATTGTTCTCACATATATTTCAGGAACAAAAGATTTTTGGAGGTCATGATTTTGAGAGTTTTGGAGTGATTGATGGTGATGGAAGGAAACGTGGAGATTTTGATAAGGATCAACAACAATAGGAATTTCTAATGAAAGTTGAGATGTGATGATTTGTGATAATGATGAGACAAGTGGGGAATAGAAGGTAGAGATGGGTTGAGATAGTATGGTAGTAGAGATGAATGAAAGTAAGTCGGAAACGTGTGTGGTTGATGAATTCGCAAGGTCGTAAGTGGTTATGGTGTGTGGGGTAGAGGCAGTTGTTGTTGCCAGTAACATTGTAAAGACAGTTTCAGAATCAAGGTTTTCTGTAGTTAAGGGAGCATGATTAGAAACGGGAATAAATGTGGTGGATGGTGTAATAGAAAAAGAATTGAAATTATTAGACGAAGGAATGGTGATTGTTGGTTGATATACAAGAATTGTTAAAAAGGACGGTGTAAAGGAAATAGATGAAAACAGAATAGAAGTAGTAACAAAGTCAAAAACAGTTGTAGTTCGGGTTAATGGTGAAAAAGGATTAATTTGTGCAGTGGAGATTGTGGATGAACATACATTAATAGTATTAGAAGCAGACAATGAAATGATTACAGAAGTATCAGCAGCAGACTTACTAGTTGTTACTGAAGTTTCATTTCCCAAAATGACATCTTCCAGAAAGCCAAACTTCTTTTTCTTTTTCTTCTCTGGTTCAGAAGCATCCGAGCTTCTCTTGCTTTTACCAACAGAACAATCAACATCCTCAGCAGGAAAATATGAGTAATTAAAGTTTGAAATATCATGTCCTTCTTGTTGTATCATTAGAATGTATGCAACCACGTTGGATACGGGATCTTGCTTGGAGCACAGAGGATAATCATTCACATGAATTCTTTTGTGATGATAACTCTCAAATGGTTCAATTAGAGGCTTTACCTTGAGTTCTTTAATAAACCTCATGTTTCTCAAGGTTTACCCATTAAAGGAATTTCCAATACTTGGAGTTAGATCCTCTTTATAGTTGGCTTCTTCAATCAAAACCTTACCAAGCCACTTTCAACAAAAATATCAGTAGAAGACGTCCACAAGGAATAATGGGAGATACTTTTTTGTTGGGGAGTACGGTGGTTATGGACTTTCTAATAGAATCCCTCAGATAAACAGAATGAAGAGAAGATTAATCCTCTGTTTGGACAACATAAAGTACATAATGAACTTCTGAGTAATGTTGAAATAATCAGAGAAACTTGAAGGAGGTCTAGGGTTTATGCAGCCCATAGTAATCTTATGCCACACTCTGAGATTATCATGAAGATCCTTGATTTTGTACTTGGATTTTTCAGCAGAGAAATTCGTAAACAGCAGTTGATCTAGAGATTTATTTGCAGCCTTTGATTTATTTTCCAATCTATACACACACTTTCCTTTCAAAAACGTCAATCCCAACAGTTTCGCAATGGACTCTTCAGTGGTAACCTCCGAAACAATATGAAGGTTGTCACAATCAACATTTTTCCAGAAATCTATCACTAGCGCCTCATAGACAGGACCATGAAGCCTTTGAAAATAGTTTTCTCATCCTTGAGCCTTTAATTATTCTTTTAAGTCACATCCATTTGCAACAAGTTTGTCAAAACCAACCATTAATTCTTTAAGAACAATCAACTCTCCTGGTTTTAGGTTTCAATGAACTTGAGAGTTTTCCTGCGTAATATGATTGACATCAATAGGATTTGCAGAAGATAAAGGAACCATAGTTGATGAAGATGGAGCATGTTTGATGAAGATGGAGCTGTTAAACTCATACTTTGTTCCACTCCTTTTGCAAACTCAACGGAAGCTTGTTGATTAGGAGTCATCATTGTTGGAGAGAGATGAAAAATGATAGATGTTTGTTGAAGAATGCAGAAAGCTTGTTGAACGTTTGAGAGAGAAAAATAGGGTTTAGGGTTTCTAAAGTGTGGAAGTTAAGTGAACGTGTGTGATTTATAGTGTTTTAGAAATGAGAGAAAATAAAATAAAAATGAATCCAATGAAACATAATAATTAGGAGCATCAAATGAAAGTAATAATTATGATATCAATCAAATTCCAAGAAATATGCACACTGCCCATTGCATAGTTTAGATAGCGTATGATGATTAAGAATAACCAAGAGTTACACATGTTAATCAATACATCTAACTAAGTGACATGTTTGATATCCTCAGAGTATCGAGAACCAAAAGGTTTCCATCTAATCAAAGACATTTCTGACCAAAACATCTTCTGATTACTGGGGTTCTGAAAGAAATAGCAGTAATAAGGTTTAAAGAGAATATAAATATTAATCATAGAAGTCTAATAGTCTATCAGTTGACTCTTCAAACAATTTTCAGAATCCAAACTTTATTTAGAAGATGAGCTGACACAAGCGAGATCATTAAGGCTCAGAAGCATTTCTCCATAAGATTTAAAGTTTTGTCTTGTTCTGACAATAGCATCTTGGATTACAAGAATTTCAGAGCTAATAATCTTTCTTTTCTGGTTGCTTCTGACACTATCCGTGCTTCCAGACTTAAGTTCCAAATATTGGAACATATGCCTTTCACCCATCATGTGTTGCGAGCATCCATTGTCCAGGTGCCATAACTGGTGTCTCTGTTGCGCCATCAAGAACATCTGCAACATAGATTATCTGATATTTGGGTACCCATTTTCTGGGTCCTCTCTTGTTAGAAGTTCCATAGGTTCTAACACCTTTGGACTTTTGTGTAACAAAATAATCATGTGAAATTTGTGCATGATAATTTGGTTTAGAAGTTCCCTTCCGTGTTTGTGTTTGTGCAACAGTAGTATCAGAACCTTCTTGTTCTGGAAATTTCAAATATGTTCCAGCAAGCACGAAATATTCAGAAATAGGTTTTCGTTTGACATTCAGAGTCTCATCAATTTTCTTTGATGGTCCTAAATATCCCAAGCCTCTGCTTCCATTTCTACTAACACCGTAGATCATTGAAGTCATTTTGCTTCTATCTATAGTTTTAGCAAGGAAGTGTTAAAAATCTCTATCACATCTGATGGCTTCGTCAGTAATAAATGTGTTAGAGAAAATCTCTTCTTCTAATCTAGACATTTTACTTTTCAGAGCGATGTTTGATTTTTCTAAAACAAATAGTTTTTCATTTAAATCAGAAATATTTTTCTCATCTATAGTAGTGCTCTCAGAAGTAGCTACAAAACTCTATTTCAATATTTTGTGTTTACTTATAAGAGATTGATATCTTTTCATTAATTTAGATAAACCAATTTCAAGTTCAGGAGGAGATAAGGAAGAAAGTACCTTTTTTTCGTCATCAGAGTCTGACTCATAGTTAAGTGTCAATTTGTCTTCTGATGCTGCTTCTCCCTTGTTGGTCTTGGCTATGAATTCCATGTTTGAATGCTCTTCATCAGAATCTTCATCTTCTGATTCTGAATCATCCCATGTTGCCATGATACCCTTCTTAGCTTTTTAAGCCTTATTAGGCTTCTTGTCTTTCTTAAGCTTTATACAATCATTTTTTTAATGTTCAAGATCGTTGCATTCAAAGCAAGTAACTTCTTTTCCAGAAGCATTCCTCTGAAGTGGATTCACCTCTTCCATATGTCCTTCGCTGACCTCTTAACTTACTTTGTTTGTGCTTCCAGATTTGACTTATTCTTCTGGATATCACAGAGAGTTCATCATCATCTGAATCTTCTTCTGATTCTTCCTTAGCTTGATAGGCATTGGTGTTCCCAGAAGTAGACTTTAGAGAAACTAATTTTACTCTCTTCTGAGGTTCGTCTTATTTCAGCTCTATTTTATGACTTCTTAAAGAGCTAATCAGCTCCTCAAGAGAGGTGTTATTCAGATACTTTGCCAATTTTAAAGCAGTTACCATTGTCTCCATTTTATAGGCAGACTTCTGATAATCTTTTTAACATCTGCGGTGGAGTAACCTTTATTTGGAACCTTAAGTCTTGCCACAAGAGTTTGAAATATTGAAAACATCATTTCCACAGATTCACCGTCTTTCATCTTGAATTACGTCTACACAAGCTAGAATATTGCTCCTACACAAGCTGAATATGTAAACTATTTAAGAACAATGACTAAAAATATGAAAGCTATGAATAGCGCTTCGTGCGTGGATATTTCATTGATTGACTGCTTTCTCTCTTAGTCTTCAAGCCTTTATTTAGCCAATAAAATAATATATCTGTTGAGGGGTATTCTTGGGATTTCGAGAAACATTGGCAGCTTGAACAGTAACGTGGGGGACAATATCCTGCGACGCGTTTGTCCTTTCATGGCAGTGGAATGAAATGTTGATTGTACCATGTACTATTTATACCATGTTAACGTTATCTTCTTTCCTTCTGCACTTCAGAGGCTTCTGCGAGCATGAGTTTAGAAGCGATAACATAACACAAAGTCATCAGATCTTCAAGTCTTCAAAGTCTTCAGAATTGCGTCTTCAGAGTCTTTAGCACTTGGTTGTGAGAACCTTTTCTTGGAACCTTGGGTCTTTAGAATTTCAAGTCTTTAGAATATTTAGAACTTGTGTCTTTAGAGTCTTCAGCACTTGGTCTTTATAACCTTGAGTCTTTAGGAACATGAGTCTTTAGCATCTGGACTTGAGTAGAAACTTCTGTCTTCAGATCTTCTGATTGTTTCTTTAGAATCCGTTGTCTTTAGAAACACGAGTCTTCATTATCTGGACTTAAGTAGCAACTTTTGTCTTCAGATCTTCTGACTCATTTCTTTAGATAAACATCAGAGTCTACACTTGAGAGCCTTCTGGAGTGTCTTGCTACTGTTCAATAGAACTTGTGTAGCACAAAAACGAAACTAATTCTCTTCTAATGTCTTGGCCACCCCATCCATTAGAAGCAGAACATGTTTGTTAAGTACTCAAAAATAACAAACATTAGAGTATCAAATTTTTCATACAAACATAGTCATTTGTTATCATCAAAACTCATAGATAATATTGCAGAACCAAATCTTGTTCTTACTGAAGTAGCGCCTTCTTTCTTGCCAATAATTATTAACTCAACAATTCTTCTTTTGATGGTTTCTTTGGAATAGTTACTCAGCCTAGGAAGGCCGAATGTGATAAAATCAATGTAGTGACGTTTTCCCTTTCGAACTTTCGCTTCATCTTTGTTTATATCCCTTTTTCTCTTGGCTCTAACTACCACTTCAACAACCTTCTTGAAGAAAGACTTTTCTCTACGAGGAGACTGTTTCTTTCTCAGTGACTCTTCCTGGAATTTGGTATCATGTTGTTTGGAAAGAAATCAATATTCATTAGAAAAGAACCAAATATATGGGTATGCGACAAAGAAACTTCTTTGTGAAATTTGTAAGTATTATGAGTCGATTCCTGGAGATTGCTTTTTGTTCCTCTTGGGAACCTGAAGTGACCGGTGAGAGGTGCGATGAGATCTTGGATTAGTGGAGCAAGTTTCCGATGTGACGGAGATGGATCTGAAATGCGAGGTTATCACTCTAACACCCAAGGCAATGAGATAATAAGGAATAATATAAGAGTTGAGAATGAATTTTAATGCCTGAAATGACACGTTTTCTTCTTTATATGGTGTGAACGGTTAAAACTGTCGGTGTAAGAGGAGACGCGTTGTGAGAGTATCCGTTGAATTTAATCAAACGGTGATTGATATGTGTGGAGGTTGAAATCATTTGTCCTTGGTGGAAGAAGAAACCACCTATTCCATGTTCTCTCAGCTTGATGTAGCTATTGAACATTTCATCATAGATCTTGCGAATAGTCTAAAATAATTGAGTGAAGAAAATAAGAGATTGAATAAATGATATGATTAGTCTCATTATAATAATATACATTTATAATTATTAAAATTATTATTAGTCTCATTATTCAATAATAATGAAAATAATATACATTTATAATTATTAAAATTATTATTAATAAATATGATTGAAATAATTAATCAAAATTTTAATTTGTAAAGTAATATACTTCGCATTTGGTTTTAGTTAATTTTTTCACTTAAAAATAATAACTTTTATCGCTTCTGCACCATTTTAGATACCAACCAAGCTCAATGAACCTCGATGAATTAAAACATGGACCCTCCATATTTAACTGCAACTAGGAAAATTACCTGTGCGTTGCACGGGTTTTATTAGAATATACATTTTAGATTTTTAATAATTCAAAAAATTATGATTTTAATAAAGTAAGGTAATTAATAAATAAAATATATATATATTTTATAAAATAAATAAAAACTTTGTTTAAAACGCGAGAGAGCGTATAAAACATTTAAACTGTAAATATTCATAAATATTTTAAAGATAATTTATATAATTTTTATCAATTATAAAATGTTCAATAATTATAAATGATATAATATTTGACTATAATATTTCTCACATAAGAACTTTAAATATAGTTACTTCTTAGTGTACTTTTTATATTTTATCTATTTATTATTTGTTAAACTTTTAATAAGAACTCGTTTGTGCTATATTTTTTTTTAATTTATAATACTTATAACAGTAGATTAATCAATGATTTGTAAAAGTTAAAAAAAAAACAATTTATAATGTATATCGATGAAATTTACAGTGTCAATTCAATTTTTTCTGTTGCAATAACATATTATCTATTTATTAATTTAATTTGAAAGTTAAAAACAATTATGTTGAGACATTTGAAATTTAAGTTTATTTATTTATTATTTATTCAAACTAGTTATTTTTCAGGGTTAATTAATTTTTTGGTCCCTATAAATTGTTGGAAATTTCGTTTTTAATTCTTCCAAAATTTTCCTTTAAGAATGAGTGTCTTCAAAATTTTCCGTCTAAACTATTGGTCCCTAATGTCAAATACAACTAACGGTTTCTTACATGGCGAGACAACTGGATTAAATAATAAATTCTTTTTATTTTAATGAAATACAAAAAGATAAATGTGTTATCATTTGACCTAAATTACTTCCTCTTTGTTCATTTTCTTCCTCCATCGTGAAATTCATCCTCATGCGTTCATCTTCTTCCTCTTGGTTACTTTGTTCACCTTCTTCCTTAGTTCATCTTCGTAGTTCATCTTCGTCCTCCTCCTTCTTCATAACCTAATGTCTTATGCTTCAGTAAAATTGAGAGTTGAGAAGTTTTATGAGTGTCAGATTCGTATGGTCTCGTATCAATGCAGGAATGGACCAAATAAAGGAAGGTTGTTTTGGAGATGTTCTTATTGGAGAAATACTGATACATGTAATTTGTTCATATGGAATGAAGATCTCGCAGAAAAATCTGGAAATAAAGATGGAGCCATTACGAACTCAGAGTTGGAAGTCATGGCATCTATGGAATATATGAAGTCCTTGTATGAAGAATCAAGGAAGAAGAACAAGAACTTGAAGACCAAGTTGAAAACAGAGAAATTTCATGGAAGATTAAAGATGTTATGTCTTGTTGTGTCCTTTATGATCAATGTGTATTTTGTTATGAAATATAGTTGCTGAACTTGGTATACTGATTTTGCAATGTAGTTGTTGAACTTGATTAATGTTGTAATGTAGTTGTTGAACTTGATTAATGTACTGAATTTTCAATTTATTTGTTGAAATTGATTAATGTTGCAAAGTGATGTGTTTTAGACAGAATTGTTGTACTTAATGTTTCAATGTAGTTGTTGCAATGTAATTGTTGCAATGTAGTTGTTGCAATATAGTTTGTTATGATTAAGTTGACATATTTTGCAAAACTTGGCATAAAAAGGTTGTAACCTGACTGTATTGGCAAAATGATTTTAGACAAAATACAAAATACATAAGATTGATGACATAAGAGTACTTCAGACAGAGCTCTATTACATAAGTTTGAAAATACGACATACATAAGGTTCAAAACACTATACAAAATAAAAAATACATCAAAAGACATATGATTCATAGTGCATAAGTTTCAAATAAAACACATAAGGTTCATAGTCCATAAGTTTCAATCCTAAGTCTTCACTGAGTCATGCTTTTTTGGATGTCATCCCAATTCTTCTTCCCCCTAGCACTGCTAACACTTGTGTCTTCTTCAGGAATGACAAATGGATCCTTTGGATCCCTCCCAGGCCCCACAATATCACGTGTCTTCAGAGTCCTAAGTCTGTCACTCTTTTTTTTAGAGATGCAACATTCTTGGCTTTTTCCTTGGTGATATCATTATTTTCACCTGTTATGACATCACAAAGTTATCAAGGTAATAAACATAAAATACCAAACAAGTTTAATGGAACAAGTTACACACTTGCATGATTACTCATACTTGGCTTGTTGGTTTCAGTGGGCATTGGTTTGACAGTAGGCTTAGGCACTTTTGGTCTTGGACCAAAGAAGGTTCTGACATTAGGTTTTGGGACCTTGGGATCATGTCTATTTGGGTTAACATTTACAGACTGTTTAACATTGTCAACTGGTTTTATAGGACCAGTATCAACACTAAGTGGTTCAATGTCTAGTATGTCATCATCATTCAACAATGCTTCCAATTCATCAGGATCTATACCACATTACATTTTCATTTCCTCAGCAGAGCTTACAGAATACTGTGAAGGGGTTACCTCATATTGAGTAGGGGTCACTTTAGGTTGTGCAGAGGTTTCTTCAGGTTGTTCAGTAGCGTGAGCTTTAGATTGTTCAGTAACTGAAGCTTCAGATTGTGCAGTAGCTGGGGCTTCAGGTTGTGCAACAATCTTTGTTTTTTTAGTTGTGCCTCTTTTTTTTGTAGTCCATTTTGGTCTACCCTACAACCAAGATATTTGAAACAAGTAGTTGAAAATATTAAATGAAAGTATAAATTAAAGTTTGTTTCCAAACAATTGTTACTAATATTTTTTTTGTCTTATCTCTACAGCTCGAGTTTGGCTTCCTTGGGTGGGTGTTTCAACATCTCTTGGCAATTCACCTTCAACGACTGTAAGTTGTTTGTTTTTATTACATGTTCTTGTATTGTGCCAATATTCTAATCATGTCTTGCCCCTATGGCTTGTGTTTATCCTTTGCCATCTTGTTTGGGATGTCTCATCCGGCTCTCTTCTTCGGAGTTTCTTTGGTCTACCCGAACCTCTCTTGAAACTTGGTGGTAATATTTTAGAATCAGTAGTCCTTGGCCATTTATGAGAGTGATAACTTCATTGTAACAAGATACATAAGTAGTCCTATTATAACACTTGTATACATACTTAATGGGATCATCAACCTTCCTATGTATGGCTGCAAGATCATGTCTACATGGGATCCTAATCAATTCCCAAAAGTTACATGAACCAGTATGTTTTTCCTATATACAACAAAACTATTTGTGAGCATGAAATGAGTTACTTGAAGTGTTAATCTACCTGCATATGTTGGCAACCAATTTACATTTTTTTCTATCTCCCTATCTAACCTCCTAAGTGGTTTAGACATGATCTCTCCTTTGTAATTTTCTACCTTCTCCCTAAGATTGACTAACCTACCCATAAGATAGTTCTTAATCCACTCAAACATGGTAATAATAGGTTTATCCCTTTGCATCAAAATAGTTGTGTTGAATGATTCACTAAGATTGTTTATCAGAACATCACACTCAGAGTAAAAGGAAAATGTATGCTTACACCACTTATGTTTGGGTATAACATTTATCCATTCAAAAGCATCTAAACTCACCTCCTTAATTTGATTCATCTTATCCTCATGTGCTTCCAAAAAGTTTGTCTTTGTTGTATCCATAATGATATATTTATACAGTGTACCACCTCCAAACTTCTTCTTGAAGTTAGCATATAAATGCCTTAGGCAAAACCTGTTTTCAAACTCACGATATTCTTCCTCAAATACATGCACCCGTCCTTGTACACATAATAGCACAAATGTCACAACATTGTCATTAAGAAGTAACATTACACATACTTGAAATTCAACATTTAATCATACCTTTTTCTAATCATACATGAAGCACCACCTACTATCACAACCAATGTCAACAAGAAGTAACCTAACAAACCAACTCCAAGAGTCCCTAGTTTCATTCTCTACAACCTCAAAGGTAAGTGGAAGATACTGATAATTGGCATCCTTACTAATAGTAATCAACAAGATTCCACCATATTTATTTTTTAGGTGATGTCCATATAATCCTATGAATGGTCTACATCCAACCTTTAATGTTTTATTTGTTCTATCAAAACACATGTAGCACCTTTCAAACCTTGGTGGAAAGCTATAGATGTTTAACTTAAATGTGTTTCCCTTTGATGTCTTCCTCAATTCAGCTCCATATGACTATAACATACTATATTGCATGGCTGAGTCCTATTCAACAACCTTTCTAACTAGATTCCTTGCTTTGAAAGCCCTGCATCTAGTGATTTTTGTAGCAAACCTCAGTCTTACATCAGCTACAACTTCATTCAATTTCATACCTAAATTGTTCTTCAACTTGTCAACAATCACTCTAGATACCCAATCAGCATTAAAATTCTTGTTAAATAACTTTCTTCCACATTTGTGCTTATGAAATAGAGTTTTTATCTTAAATGATGTTATTCTCAAAACTCTGTTGCATAGCACCGTGTAGTCATATTATTGTTTGTCCTTAAAAATAACCCTCACTACAACAAATAACGCTTTTCATGACGAAACTTTCACGTCATCCATAAAAACCGAGTTTATATACCAAGGTGCGCCATATATTTATTTTAAAAAAAGTAACTTGATCCATCGTTTATTTAGAAAGCCGAGGTGACATATCATTTCGGACATGCTTCGAATCCCAGCTACTGCACTTTATATTTCTACTTGTGAAAAAGTGTAAAATAAATTATCTAACCCTTCGGTTTCTTTAATAAACCAAGGGATAAATAATCATATTTTTACTATAAAACAGTCGTTGAACAAATTTAACCTTAATTCTATCTTATTTGTAGCCGCCCCACCATTTTTTTTGGGATGGACTACAAAACTGGAAAAAAAAGTTCTTCTACCTGAGCAAAACACTTTTTCAGCTTTTGCAATCCATTTCAAACAATGGTGTTGATGTTGTTGTTGTTGTTGTTGTTGAAGGTTTTGAACAACTATGATATATTCATTGTTACTGATGGATTGCAAGTGCAGAAAAATAGTTTCCAATTTTTGCAACATACACCTTATTAGAAGTTGGATGCATTCAAACACATTGTCTACGCTAGTGAAGGCCGTGATAATGATAGCGTAACAATCAATCTTGGATGCAATGATAATGATAGCACAACAACCAATCTTAGATCTCTAGCATCTTATATGGGACCTAGACATGCTGTATTTTTAATATTCTGGATAAACAATGTAACCATTTAAAAATAAATAATCTAACCCCTCAATTTTTTTGAAAAACCGAGGGGTTAGTTAATCTAACCCCTCTGTTTTATTCCAAAACTGAGAGGATATTTAATTCCAAAATCAACATTTCATTAACAAACAAGGTCAATACATAGATTTCATTGCATCTACAATTTCCACATAACATTAACAATACAATTCAAACGCTACTTCATCAAATACATTTCACAACAAAGTAAATATTAAATATAAAGGAGATAAAAAGACATAACATCTTCAAATTTTCATAAAATTTCTCTAATTTTAATTTGTTCTTTAGATTCTTATTATTCTTCCTTGAATCTTCATACATAACCTTCAAATAGGCCATATCTTCCAACTCTGACTTCATAATGCTCCCATTTTCATTTCCACCTTTTGCCACCGTGTCTTCATCCCTTATGCACAAATTACATGTCTCTTCACTCCTCCAAAATGGACATCTCCAAAAAAGTCTTCCTTTATTTTGTCTCTTCTTGCATTGGTATGAAACCATACGACCATCACACTCACAGAATGGTCTAGATCGTGGTTTTACAGAAGAAGAATACATAGCAACACCTTTGAATGAGTTTGTCTTTAAAGACGACATTGTTTTAGTTTAGCTAGCCAATACATTATTCCTAAATCGAGATGATGGTTAAGTGTTATTTTCCACTCTTTTCAACGGCCTTAAACAAATCTATGTCGTCCATTTAAATGTTATCAATGCTCAAGAATATACCTTTAGTGATCCGCGTGAAACTTAAGGGACATCCACTATATAATTTCTCTTACGATATTGGAAATCTAACCTAAATGAAACATATGAAGCGCTTGAAACCTTAGGATGCTTGGAAAAGTTTTCTATGATGGATTGCAAGAGCAGAAAATTATTTGGGTTCAAGGTTTCTTTTCTTAAATACTTTTTCATTATTTAATTTTTTGATTTTTTTTTCTTAAATATTAATTACTTTACATGTTTTTCATCATAAACAATTTCATGTAAGATCTAACAGAAGATCTTTCCCAAGATTCAATAATACGAAGATCTAAATCTACATCTTGAGGGAATTTTTATTTATCTTGTCTATCCTAGGAAATTTGATTTTTATCTTGAACCACCCTATGGAGTTTGACTTTTATCTTTATTTTCTGGGTAAACAAGGTAATATTCTGGGTAAACAATGTTCTTTGTAAACAATGTAATATTCTGGATAAACAATGTAACAACTTAAAAAAAATTATTAACCCCTCGTTTTTTTGGAGAAACTGAGATAAAAGATATGATAGTTTTGAATATAATAACAGTGTGGCTTCTGGGGTTCAAACTCATGTGCATATAACTATACACCTCAGATTTTGAAAAATCGAGGTTTTAAGTGGATACTTTTCATGATGACTTTATTTACCTCGCTTCTGTTGCCGAGGTACAACGCTTTTAACGTCCGACGTTAGAAGCGTTATTTGCAGTAGTGCCTACTCCTATTCCCATCATTTTTGGTAAACCTCACCTCCCTACAATTTAACATATTTGTTCAAGTACAACCTTCTTAAATTGCTTCAAAGATGAAGATTGCATTCCCACCTTGAATAAGAATTATTTTCTAAGTTTTTCATCTTCATTAAACCTTATCACTGAAGGCCTATCATCATCCACTACTACAAATAACGCTTCTAACGTCGGACACGAAACGCGTATTACCTCGGCGGTAAATGCAACATAAGTAAGGTCGTCATAAAAAGTAAAAACTTATCATCTCGGTCTTTAAAACAACGAGGTACAAGTTTATTAGCGCATGGGTTCGAACGTCAGCAACAATAAATTTTATTATTTTCAAAACTAACATTTCTTTTATATCGTTTTATTAAATAACCGAGGGTGTGATTATATTTTTTTTTTTTGAATTGTTACATTATGTATCCAGAATATTATATTGTTTACCCATAATATTACATTGTTTACCAATAATATTACATTGTTTACCTAGAATATTTAAATTAAAATAAAAAATCAAACTCTCTAGGGATCTAGATGAAAATCAAATTCCCTCAAGATGTAGATCTACATCTTCGAATTATAAAATATTATCGAAGGATCTTGCATGCATTTGTTTCTGGTGAAAAAAGAGAGTAAGATAACTAATATCAATAACCAAAAATATTTTTGATACAAATAAAAATTTAATAAAATAAATCTTGAACCCAAATGATTTTTTGCTCTTGCAATCCATCGTAGAGAAAAATTTTCAAGCTTCCTTAGGTTTCAAGCGCTTCATATGTTTCATTTAGGTTAGATTTCCAATACCGTAAGAGCATTTATATAATGGATATCTCTTAGGTTTCACGCGGATCACTAATGATAGATTCATGACCGTTGATAACCTTTAAATGAACAATAAAGATTTGTTTAAGGCCGATGAAAAAAGTGAAAAATAACACTTAACTGTCCTCTTGGTTTTGGAAAAACTGAGGGGTTAGATTATTTTATTTTTTTACAAACATGGTACATTTTTTACCCAGAATATTAAAAATCCATTGAATGCAACAAATCTTCACAGAATATTAAAAATACAACATGTATAGGTCCCACACAAGATGCTAGAGATCTGTTTCGTTGAGTTAAGCTCCCTTCTTTGTTTAAACTTTTAAAGTTTGAGCTCACTTCTTTGTGTAAGTTGAAGAAAGAATGATTTTATGCACTTGTAATTTATCAAATGAGCAAAAATACAACAACAACATTTCTCAAAAAAAATACAATACTATTTTGTGAGTATAGGGCAAAAAAATATTTTGTTCTAGATAGAAGAACATTGAAGATTTTTTTGTCTTGCAATCTATCCTGAATAATGAAGTGAGTTGGGGCGGCTTCATATGAACACAAATTAAGGTAAAATCTAACGATTACTTTTATAGTAAAATCTGACTATTATACCCCTTAATTTAAAGTTTAAAACCGACGTGGTAGTTATTATTATTTATTATTTTTGAACTATCACCTCAGTTATTTTTAAAAACTGAGGTGGTAGTTTTTTTAAATATTATATTACACATAATATTAAAATAAATTGCTTACAAAAAATATCTTCAATGGTTTTTCTGCACTTGCAATCCATCATATAAGTGTTGATGCTTGAATTTCAAAACTTTGCATTCAAGATTGATTGTTGATGATATCATTATCACTGCATTTACTAGCGTATATAATGTGCATGCGTTGAATGCATCCAACTTCTAATAAGTTGTTTCTCCCAAAAATTAGAAAATGTTTTTTCTGCACTTGCAATCCATCAGTAAAGCTTTTAGGAATAACAACAACTTTTAGAAATAACAACAACAACAATAACTTTTAGGAATAACAACAACAACAACATCAACACCATTGTTTGAGATGGATTGCAAAAGCTGAAAAAATATTTTGTTCAAGGTAGAAGAATATTTTTTTTCAGATTTACAATCCATCCTAAAAAAATGATGCATTCAACAGTGGGGCGGCTACAAATAAGATAGCATTAGGGTAAAATCTGTTCAACGAATGTTTTTATAGTAAAATCTGATTAATTTATCCATTGGATTATCAAAAAAACCAAAGGATTTGATCATTTATTTTTACACTTGTAAACAAATAAAAACATAAAGTGTAGTAGCTGGGATTTGAAGCATGTCCGGAATGGTATTACACCATGATTTTTAAAATAATCGAGGGAACAAATTGTTTTTTTTAACCACAAAAAAATAAAATATGGGGCGCCTTGGAATAAAACCTCAATTTTTTCTGGATGACGTGAAAGCCTTGTCATGAAAATCGTTATTTGTTATAGTGATCACTATCATCATCTACCCCCACTATCAAGCTCATCAGTCATGTAATTATCTTCAATGACATGTTCCCTATCCATCTCAGCTGTAGTCAAATCTTTATGGATCCCTTGGCCTGTACTAGCACCAACAACAGGCTCTGAAGAAGCACCATTATCCACTCCATTGTGTAACCCTTCACCTATGTCTTCATCAAAATCGTACATTCTCTCTTCTTCACTACCTTCAAAGTATATACCATCTAAAGAGTCTTCAAATGATTCACTATCCTCAGCATCTTCATTTTCCTTAACATATTCATGGCCTTTTTGTTTCTCTATTAACCTCTCCATATAAGTCTTCTCACTACTTGATAATTTTGGCTCTGTATATATCTCAACATCACACATACTCTTCTCAGCCTACAGAGCTAACATTGTTGCATCCTCATCATTAACAAAGCATTTTAGATCCTTTTCAAGACAACCATCACTACTAGAAAGTTCGTGTTTAGAGACTGAAAAAACACTTTTCGGTTAGAAAAATGCTTGTCGCTAACCTTTAGCGACATATTCAGTGACTGAAAATTAGTGACCGATTTTGTGACTATAGTAGCCACCGCTTTTAGCAACCGAATTTGAAAAAAATAAAATTAAAATTCCAACCATTTAACCACCGATTTTAGTGACCGAATTTGAAAAAATAAAATTAAAATTCCATCAAATTATTAAGATCAAACTCTAGACCTTGGATTGCTTGGGCAAGGCTGGATTACCGCTTGGACAAATAACTTTGTAATAAATCATCCAGACTTGTATTACTCGCTGGAACGAATCATTTTACTTTATAACAATTTATTGCTTGGCACGTGGAGAATAGGGATAGTCACTAGGACACATGAATTTAATTGTTATTGAAATGACGGAACGTATATATATTAGAATTTAAAATTCAAATACTATTTGAAAATAAATTATTTTAGTTGTTTTTTTTTGTTGTAGAATTGTAGTTGTTAATAACATATTGACATTTATATTAATTGTTGTAATTAAAAGATAAATTTATATTAATTAAAACTTGTGAATTTATTTTAAATATATTATTAATTGTCATTAACAACTTAATAAAGAGAAGTAGAAAATGCAGAAATAAAAAATTATTAATGATCGAATTTGAGATTGCTTACGCAGTCATAAAATTTCAGTCGCTAAATTGGTGGTTATTTAAATTTTGTGATCGATTTAGAGACATCTAAAATTTTATTAAAATTCGGTCGCTAATTCAGTGACTATAGTGACCGAAATATTTCAGTCGCTAATTTGATCACTAAAAACAAATTTTTTAGTAGTGCATGTTCATCCTCCCACCACATGTTCACATCTTCAATTTGAAACGAAGAATTCATTCCCTTAATTAAGTCACATATTTCAAAATATGATCAAAAATCAGAGTTTTATCCACTTATAACATAAACATCCCCCTTTCATATATTAATCTTACACCCTTTACAAATGACCCTTTAGTATATACTACAACCTTAAATAACTTCATATAATACACATTACAAGAATAAAAAAAGGATAAATCATACATTATCATTAGAGTCAAAGCAAAAACCTAGATGTTTTTAGTCAACACAACAAAACTAACATGTATGGTTTTCAAAACAATCTGGGGCACAGAACATAGAAGCAATACTCGAAAACAATAAACAAATATAAATGGGACATAGCTTAACGTTGTTGGGACCATAACAAGCTTGCAAACCTTCATCAATATTGAGACCACAAACTTAAGGTTTTCGAATGGGGTTTTGGAGAGAGGGACCACAAGCTTCTTCAATACAAATGGTTGCTTAGGGATTTCATTCAAATTAAGGCTTTTTATTGAGATGAGTAATGCCAACTAAGTAAATGAAATCCATCATCTCAGTAAAAAAAATTATTATTCAATCTACCTGTCTTGCTACATAAGCAACCGTTAGTTTTTTTGACGTTAGAAATCAATTATTCAGACGAAATTTTTTAAAGAGATGTATTATTGAAGAAAAATTTTAAAGAGACTAAAAATAAAATTTGTAATATTAAACATCTCAAAAAACTTCACTATTATAAATATCAACTACTAAGAAATTCACAATTAAATACTGTAAAATCTTAAACATTGTAGCAACATTCACTTTAATTTTATTAAAAAGTTAAAAATAAAATTCGATGATCAAATATTTAGTTATTATAAAAATATAATTATGTTTTATTTAATTTATTTAAAATAAGAGTATTATTTAGAAGTATGAGAAATTATGTTGGTGTAACTTGTATATTTAAAAAATATATATTTTGAAAATAGGAGTAAAGTTTTTGTTGTGTCCTATACAATTTAATAAATTTGAAGAGATATATCACATTTTATCCCATAAGAGAAATAATATAATATTTTAATATATTTTATGTGTTAGTATAAGTTATTATATTTTTAATATAATATTAGTTAATAAATTGATTTAATTAAACTTTTATTAATTATTATTTGTACTATTATTTTTTCAAGAGAGAGAATTCATACACCAACATTATAAGTTTTTTTTATTAGTTGTTATTGTATTATTAAGGAGGATTGTTTTTGTCATTTTTATCCAATTTTGTTTTTAATTATAAAGGTCTATCACTCCCACTCTTGCTTGTCTTGATGTAAAATGATAAATTAAAAAAAATATTATTTTAATTTAATTTTGATGGTGTATATGAATAGTTAAAACTCACAAACGATTAAACTATTTTTTACAATATAATATTTTATTGGAGATCTTTAATGTCAGATATTGAAAATAGAATTAGAATTTAAGAAATATTTACTTGATACTGTAATATTGAAATAAGAAAATTATTATTAAATTTTGATTGTGTAATTACATGGAGTTACTTTTATAGTTGAGTTTTGATTTAGATATTTTTTTTCCAAATTAAATAATGTATAGTTCAATTAAAAAAATGATTATTTAATTTTGATAACATAATCACATTGTTATAATTTTGAAAGATGAGTTCTGATTTAGAGATAAAAATGCACAAACGACTATGTACCTTTTTGAATAAAAGAATAATTTTATTGGTATTCAGAAAAACAATTACACACAGTAGTCAAATAATCCAATTACAAAATAATAAAGCAATTAGGCCATATCACTAAGACATCAGTAAACTATTAATATGCTTTCTAAGTTTGGGCTTAGCCCAATATTTATACACACCGATATCTATGATTTTCTGGACAACAATTTTAACATTAATGTTATTACCAAAGCAAATATGTGAAAGTACGAAGAAAACATAAAAAATGGAGAATTTGAATTGAGTTTTTCTTTTTTGAATAACTTTCGCTTCTAAGCGTTATTCATTGAACAATACTTCTGAGTGTTACTTCTAAGTAATACTTCTAATTAAGTTAAGAAAACATAAACTCTAAAGTATAAGCAAAAGTAAAGAACACGTGATATATCCTGGTTCACTTGAGAAACTCCTAAGCTAGTCCAGTCCATCCTACCAAGGTGATTTCTCCTTGAACTCAAGGACTTAATCCACTATAACCAATCTGATTACAATCGCACGGGCAATCGCCGGTGACTAACATCTAATGACACGTTCAATGATCCAGACTGGATATAACGTTCATTGACCCAATAGAATCCTATCCCTCATAATCTTCTACCAGGATTTCCTTCCAATGATATCCATAAGTGACCTCACAAGACTGACTTTCACTTAGTCCCCTTTGAGATATGACTATCATTGACTCAATAGAATCCACTACCAGGATTTCATCTACAATGACCGCAACCAAAGTCTTCTCAAGTCTTCTAATCTTCACTCGATCACTTGAGGAACCAACCAATTCTAAACATAATTGTTTTTCTGGAGATTACATGAATGCTTCTTATCAAGCAGATTACTCCTAATTTAAGTACATATTATTTGACACAATTCTGAGCAACAATTCTTGTGTACAAACAATTTACATGAAGATTTTAAGCAATAAAACAATCTGAGCAACAACTCTTGTGTTTTTACATATTTCTACAAAGATGTTTATAATTTAAGTTAAGTGCATCATCTTGTTGTCTTCTTGTCTTCATCTTCATCGTTGAACAAGCTATGAGCAATAACTCATTACTTCTTTATAATTCTATCAAGATGTATATGATTGATGGTTTGAATGACATCTTGTAGAATTGTTCATCTTCATCTTCCTTCTTCATTAAGAAAGATATGAGCAACAACTCCTTGCTTTTTCATAATTCTGCCAAGATGTATATGATTGGTAGTTTGAATAGCATCTTGTAGAATTCTTCATCTTCATCTTATTTGGATAGCTTCAACATGTTCAACATAACTGTTGTTCTTTTTGTTGTTATAGTGGTTGATAGTTTTTTGGTTGTGTTCCAATAATGACATCTTTCATTTTAACATTGAACACCAACCTTTTTTTTAAACATACGATTCTTTTCTTATATAGCCAAGCAAAATAGAGTCATTGGCTATTTGAAAAAGAGTCATTATAAATAGTATTGCTACATCCTTTTCTCTTCCATAATTCAAGTTAGTGGAGAGGTAGTGGAATAAGGCTTTTTCGTACTGTGTATTGTTGTACTATTGTAATATGGTGGGAGAACTGACTTGGGTGTTTTGTGTTTTATTGCAATTGTTGCGGATAGTAAGAGTCGCCACCAGCTTTTCTTTTATCCAATAAAGGAAAGGGTGAAAAGATCAGGAAAGACCTTTTAAAATTTTTCTTGAGTTCAGGGGGTAGGTTATGAAAAGGGAAGGTGTTAACACCCTTTTCATCCATAGTTATCTACGGGCTCTTAGTTACTAGCTCACTTTGAAATGCTTTGTTTGAAATGTGTTTGTAATTTTTTTTAAAGTATTTTTGAAAAGTGCCTTCGTTTAGGCGAACATTGTAATGATTTCCATCTCTATAAAAATGTATTCAAAGTGTTGACTTTTGAAAATATTTCATTTGAAAGTGTTGGTGTGTTTGAAAGATGTTTTGAAGATGGTTGTGAGCAAGCAACTATGAACGTTCTACCTACTCAAAAAGTCTTAGTTATTTTCCTCCTCCTTTAGATATTGCTATCTTACCATTGATTGGTAGGAAGCCTTATCATTGGATGTGAAGGGACGGGTGTGAGTCGTCGTATAGTCATAGAAGGCAACATTATAGGATACCTTAGAAATTTTTGTAAGGGTCTAAGATCGTTTACCGAAGGCAACATTGAAAGGTCATCGAGGGACTATGATATTGTATTCGAGGATCATTGCTAATGTATCCCACGTTCGAGGGACATAACTATTTTTATCCGAGGCAACAAGTGTGGGTTACCCTAGAGGTGCAAGTGTGAAAAATGTTTGTTTTCATGCATTTGTTCTTGAATTAGGGTTTGCTACTTGTTGATTTTATGTCTTGCCATACAAACCCTAGTTACGAGCATTTATATTGAAAGCGGTAAATTACGGAAATTTAAAGTCCTACGCTATTATATCGTTTAGGGGATGAGGATACAAATTTACAAATGGAGGGATAGAAGCAAATAAATTCTAACATACTATTACAACCATATTGAATTGAACGATAATGTACAAGAAATGTAAATATAATGTACAAAGAATAAAATGATATGAAAAGAAACGAAAATGTTTTTGTTATGAAGAAAAGATTTTGACCTAATTAACTAAAAGAAAATAAATAAATTAAACTAAGAAAATTAAACTTAATTTAATTAAGAAAATTAATTTGATTGAAGAAACAAGTTTAAGATTTTTGTGAAAAGGTTTTAATTAAATTAAATTAGTATATATAAAAAAAATTAATTAATTAAAAGTCCTAAGTTCTAAATTAACTTTAACTAAAAGAAAAGATAAACCCAAGTCTAAATATTGAATTAATTTTAAGTAAATAAATTGATTTTAATAAGAAAATATTTTTGTCTCTTTTTTTTAGTCTAGAAAAAGAAATAAAACAAAAGTGTATACATATACATATAAATATTAAATAAAATATTTTTTGGGATGTTTTTTATGAAAATAATAATAATAAAAATATAAAGAAATATAAAGATTGTGAAATCAAGCTTCTCAAATAAGCTTTTATTTTGATGAAGACAAACCATGGCTAACAAAAAAGGCAAAGACTTTGGTCAAGCATCTAAGCATCTAAGGATAATATCTTCACTCAAAGATCTCAATAATTTTAAAGGTATAATAATATTATCTACTTTGATCTTAAGATATAGATGCTCAAAAATGAAAAAGAAATGTTTAAGAATCATTACTCAAGCTTTTCAAAGATAAAATTTCACTTTTCTTATGCATGCAATCAATTTACATCTTAGTGCAATCGATTGCACTCTTCAAAAAATTCCAAATCTTTTGCTTCTGTTTCTTTATGCAATCGATTACGTAGTTAGTGCAATCGATTGCACACTTAAAATTCTCAAAACGTTTTCTACTGACTTTGCATGCAATCGATTACATTGTTAGTGCAATCGATTGCACTCAGTTAATTTTTGCTACTGACTTAGCATGCAATTGATTACATTGTTAATGCAATCGATTGCACTCTTAAAATTTTGAAAAAAATAGCTGTTGAAAACCTTGTGCAATCGATTACACCAAAGGTGCAATCGATTACACACTGCACGAATTTGAAAAATAACAGCTTTGTTCATGCCTTTTGATCATGCCTTTTCATTACATCTTTTCACTCAAACTTGGCATTTGTTCATGATACTTTTCCAGATTTTCATGATGTTTCAAAAGGGTGTTATGAACATATAAATATTCAATTTCAAATCCATATCTAACACCTTCTTTCATAATATTTTTCTGAACTTTAAAAATACAAACTCAAGCATTCTTCATTTTCATGCATAAGTTTTCTGCATATTTTCATACTTCAAACAGAAAACTTTGAGCAAATATATCTTGAGTCTTTGTACAATATTATTATTGAAAGAAGAAGATTATACATTGTCAAATCACTCTTAGTGATCAATATTACTCTACTCACTCAAACTCACAAATTGATATTTACTTACTTATTTTCCAGGATTGTTGGAATTAAGTTTAAGTGTTTTTGTTGAAATCTTGTCTTTCCAAGTTGCTGGATACAAGTGTAGTTACATTGAGAGGATTTTTCTCATAGGTAACTTAGTGAAAATCCAAGAGGATTGTTCTTGGTCCAAGAGGATTGTTCTTGGTTTGGTTGGTAGTTCTTATGTAAGTTTGCCACAATAAGGAAATCTCTTTCATGTTGAAAGGGGACTGGAGTACTCTCGGACTGTGAGGGGAACCAGGATATATCGCCCGTGTCTCTTTATTTTTCTGCATTTTTAAGCTTTCCTAAACTCACTTATAACCAGAAAAATAAGAACCATCATCACTAAAACCAAAATTTTTAAAAGTACCTAATTCACCCCCCTCTTAGGCGCACTTCGTACTTACAATTGGTATCAGAGCAGGTTATAGGTAACCTGCTCCTAAAAGATCCAGAATGGCTTCCGCAAATCATAATCTCTTTTTCAGAGATGGTGGTAGTAACAACAAGCCTCCTCTATTCTGTGGTGAATATTTTGACTTCTGGAAAATTCGCATGAAGGCGCATCTAGAAGCACAAGGAGAAGAAATATGGGATGCCGTCGAAAATGGTCCATTTATCCCGATAACGGTAATCAATGGTGTTGGCTCATCAAAGCCTAAAACTGCATGGGACGATGATGATAAGAAGAAAGTTCTCTATGACAAAAAGGCAATAAACCTTCTTCAAGGTGCACTTAGCATGGACGAATTCTTCTGTGTCTCGACATGCAAAACAACAAAGGAAATATGGGATACCTTGGTACAAACTCATGAAGGAACGGTTGAAGTAAAAAGATCAAGACTAAATACCCTAAGTCAAGAATACGAACTATTTCGAATGCATCCCGGAGAAACCATTCTTGACTTATAAAAGAGATTTGTGTACTTGACAAATCATCTAAGTGCTCTTGGTAAAACTTTGACAAATGATGAATTGAATCTGAAAGTACTTAGGTCCTTAACTAGGGAATGGCAACCAAAGGTAACGACAATTTCAGAAAAGAAAAGTCTCTCCAACATGACATCCGCAACATTATTTTAAAAACTTCAAGAATACGAAACGAAACTCGGAATACTCGAAAAGCATGAAAATCAAGAGAAGAAATCCAAGAATATTGATTTGAAGATAAACTCCAAGGAAGTTGAAAAGGAAAACAATCCAGAAGAAGATGAAAACTTCATGCTTCTTGTTAAAAGGCTTGGTAAGTTCTTCGGTAGAAATGACAAACCTTTTTCTCATTCAAAAGGAAAGAAACATTTTCAGAAAAAGGAAGCCTCCACATCAACACAAGAAATCACATGTTATGAATGTGGTAAGCAAGGTCATATTAAGCCGGATTGTCCAAAACTCTCCAAGAAAAGTGGCTTCAAAAGCAAGAAGGGATTCAAGAACAAAAAGGCTTATGTCGCATGGGAGGACAATGAAATAAGTTCCTCATCCGATTCCGATAGTAATGAAAGTGAAAATCTAGCATTGATGGCCTCACACCATTCCGATGATAAACACAATGAGGTTAGTAATGAATTTTTTCTTTTTGATAGTGATGCACAAGGTGCTATAGATGAACTATTGAATGAATGCAAAATTCTGTATAAAACCATTTCATCACAAAAGAAACAAATTTCATCCTTAGAAGAAAAATATGTTTCAATGGAAAAAGATTTCAAAGAAGAAAAACAAAAATCAAGTGATGAACGAAAACAGAATTTTGTATGCAAAAATTGTGATTCACTCTCTTTCTAAATTGTCCAATTAAAAAGAGTCATTGAAAGATATGAAAAAGGGGAAATTGGATTGGAAGGTGTTCTTAGCCAACAAAGACACTCCAATGATAAAAGTGGACTTGGATATTCAAAGTTCTCAAAACCAAGTTCTAACAAAATTATCTTTGTTAAGGCAAGGGATCAATCTTCCAAAGAGAAAATGAACAAACCTAAAATAGTTCGTCACTATCCGAAAAAGAAAACATTTCCTAAGAAGAAATCTTATCCTTCTAGATATAGAAGTAAATTTGAACCTACTTGTTTTTATTGTGGTATTAAAGGCCATACACCTAATGCTTGCTATGTTAGAAACTTCAGTGTGGCAAGTGGGCATTATGTATGGGTAAAGAAAGGCACTAATTATGAAGGACCAAAATCAACTTGGGTACCTAACAAAACCTAATTTATTTTACAGGTATGCTTGAAGACCACATGCAATCTTTGGTATCTTGATAGTGGTTGTTCAAAGCATATGACATGAGACATAAACCAATTTTCACATCTAGCGCTAAAGGCCAAGGGTTTTGTCACTTATGGAGACAATAATAAGGGAAGAATCCTAGGCAAAGGCAAAGTTGGTGCTCCACCTTTCACATCCATTGAAGATGTTCTTTATGTTGAAGGAGTAAAGCACAATCTTCTAAGTATTAGCCAACTTTGTGATAAAGGCTTCAAAATCAAGTTCACCAAGGATGAATATTTGATAGAAGACGAAGTCACTCATGAGGTTATACTTAAAGGTAAAAGAATCAATAATATGTTTATGATTCCCTTGATGATCCATCTTTGAAGGTTAAATGTCTCCTGGCAAACAACGATGATTCATGGCTTTGGCACAAAAGAATTGATCATATTCATATGGAACACTTGAATAAATTAATCAAGCATGATCTTGTCATTGGCTTGCCTAAGAGAAATTTCATCAAAGATAGACTATGCGATGCTTGTCAAAAAGGGAAACAAACTAGATCAACTGTCAAATATAAGAATGTGGTGTCCACTACAAGGCCACTACAATTGTTACATATGGATCTATTTGGTCCATCGAGAACAAGGAGTTTCAGAGGTAATGTATATGCTTTGGTTATTGTTGACGATTTCTCTAGATATACTTGGACATTCTTTTTAGTGCAGAAAAGTGATGCATTCATGGCGTTCAAGAAGTATGCTAAACAAATTCAGAATGAGAAGTCTCTAACAATTGCCTCAATAAGAAGTGACCATGGCGGAGAATTCCAAAATGTTCTATTTGAAGAATTCTGTGGAGAACATGGAATATCTCACAACTTCTCGGCACCAAGGACTCCACAACAAAATGGAGTGGTTGAAAGAAAGAATAGGTCTCTTGTGGAACTTTCTAGAACAATGCTTAGCGACTCAAACCTTCCAAAATACTTTTGGGAGGATGCGGTGAGCATGGCATGTTTTGTTATTAATAGAGTTAACATTAGACCAATCTTAAACAAATCTCCATATGAACTTTTCAAAGGGAGAAAACCTAACATTGCTTTCTTTCATATCTTTGGGTGCAAATGCTTTGTCCTAAACAATGACAAAGATAATTTGGCTAAGTTTGATGAGAAATCCGATGAAGGTATATTTCTTGGTTACTCACTCTCTATTAAAGCATATAGGATATACAACAAAAGAACTTTGAGTATTGAAGAATCTATGCATGTTTCTTTTGATGAATCTAACCCCTCCAAGGAGGATAATATTGTTTGTGATAATGATGATGAAATTTTAGAAGATCCTCAAGAAAATTCTTCCAAGGATCAACCCATTCAACTAGAAGAATCACCTCAACAAGAATCGAATCTCAATGATCTACCAAAAGAATGGAGAAATCATAGAGATCATCCTATTTATAAAGTAATTGGTGATATAAGTCAAGGCGTGTCTACAAGATTAAATCTCAAGGATGCTTGCCTAAACATGGCGTTTGTCTCTCAAATTGAACCTTCCAAAGTTGATGAAGCTTTAGGCGATGACCAATGGATCATAGCTATGCAAGAAGAATTGAATCAATTTGAAAGGAATCAAGTTTGGGAACTTGTTCCTAGGCCAAGCAACAAACACATTATTGGAACAAGATGGGTGTTCAAAAACAAACTTGATGAGAATGGAATAATTGTTCGCAACAAAGCAAGATTGGTAGCACAAGGCTATAATCAAGAAGAAGGAATAGACTTTGAAGAAACTTTTGCTCCAGTTGCAAGGTTAGAAGCTATTCGTCTCTTACTTGCCTATGCTTGTTCATTAAATTTTCAGCTTTTCCAAATGGACGTCAAAAGCGCATTCTTGAATGGATATATCACTGAAGGAGTTTACATTAAGCAACCCCCAGGTTTCGAAGACTTCAAGAATCCATCTCATGTATATAAATTAAGAAAAGATCTCTATGGACTGAAACAAGCACCAAGGGCATGGTATGATCGTTTAAGCAACTTCTTATGCGAAAAAGGTTTCGAAAAAGGCAAAGTTGACAAGATTCTATTTATCAAGAAAATCAAAGACGACACTTTGCTAGCACAAGTCTATGTTGATGACATCATCTTCGGTTCTTCAAATCAAGAAATGTGTGAAGAATTCTCATCAATGATGCAAGGAGAATTTGAAATGTCCATGATGGGTAAAATGAACTATTTTCTTGGACTTCAAATCAAACAACTTAAAGATGGCATCTTCATCAACCAATCCAAATATTGCAAGGAACTCTTGAAAAGGATTGACATGGATAGCTGCAAGGAAATGTCTACACCTATGGGTTCTGGTTCTTATGTTGATCAAGATAAATCAGGTGTTTCCATCGACATCACTAAATATCGAGGTATGATTGGCTCTTTATTATATTTGATGGCAATCCGTCCTGACATAATGTTTAGTGTTTGTCTCTGTGCCTGCTTTCAAGTTAACCCAAAGGAATCTCATCTCACGGCGGTAAAGAGGATCATGAAGTATCTCAAAGGGACAACAAATGTCGGATTGTGGTATCCTAAAGGATATGTCGAGGTAACCTTTGTAGATACTCATAATCAGCTTGCCGATATCTTCACCAAACCTTTGGCGAAAGAACCTTTCTACAAAATTCGTCGAGAGCTCGGCATACTTGACGAACGCGACTTATAAGGTGCATTCTACCCTTGATATATCTTTTGTATATGTTTTATACATGCCATATATGAAATTATGTTATGTGATACTTAATTTTTCAAGAAAAATTTGGTTTTGGACAATTTTTTGTTGGTGCGAATCGATTGCACAAAGAGTGTAATCGATTGCACAAAGAAATTTTTCAGTTCTGTCCATTATGTTTCATGTGCAAAACGATTGCACCTTTAATGCAATCGATTGCACTATGTGCGTTTTGCTCTATTTTTGATTCTGTTTGTGTGCAAATCGATTACACATGGTATGTCAATCGATTGCACGCACTGAAAGTAGCTTTTATGATAGAAAATTAATGTTGGTCAGAATTCCTCTCTCATATTCCCAAGCCAAATACTCTTAAATACTAATAACTCATTCCATACCTACCAAAATCACTTCCAATTCTCTCTCACAAAAACCTTTCTCTCTCACAAAACCCAAAACCCTAAAACCACAAAACCTAAAACACCATATCCATGGCTTCAAGAACAAATAGAAAGGATTCATTTTCAGATAAAGGGAAAAAGAAGATTGATTCAACATCCAAACCACTGCTCTCAACTCTCACCGAAGCACAAGAAGTCAGATTTGTCAAAGACTTTCAAAGGAAATTATATCCAACCCCAAGTATGGTATTCTCTCCTCCTTCCCTCAAGAATGTTTTTCATTTCAGAATGATCTAGCTGCTTATGGTCTGGAACCCTTGATTTCTTCGTACGGCCCATACTACCCGGATTTGGTAAGAATGTTTTTCAGTAACCTAACTCCCTACAAAGAAAAGATAGTCACATATGTGCTAGGCACTCGTATCTCTCTGACTCCTTAGGTTGTTGGTGAGATCTTGCATATTCCTTTCACTAAAAGCTCCCTATATGATCCTGAAAACGAAATATGGGATGGCTATACGAAAAAGGGATTCTTTTACAGCATTGGGCGGTTAAGTGAAGCTGAATTTCGCGCCAAACGGATATGTGGTCTTGGCAGAGTAATTCCTTCCAGAGATTCTTGGAGTGCAGGTAACCTCCATATAGACGATCGCTTATTTCATTATTTCTTGGTCTATATACTTTTTCCAAGGGCTGGAAACCATTGCACGGTTACCGACTTCGATATGCAGCTTATTTATGCAAGGAAGAATGAGTTAATGTAAACTGGGCAAGAATGATGATGATGCATATGCTGAGAGTGGATGAAAAATCTAAATTCCTTCCATATGCTTATTTTGTCACTTTGATTATGGAGGATTTTGGTGTGGATTTTGGTGGTTTTGAAAAGGTGGATATGGATCCTATTTTAAACAGAATTTAAATTAAGAATGTTGATTCAAGGATGAGCGTACATTTTAATCCGGAGACAAAGACCATCACCTATATTGGTGAAGATGTTGTTGGAAATGAAGATAATGACCAAGAAGTTGAAGGCGATGAAGCTGTGCCTCCTCCTCCTACTGCCTCCTCTGGTCCAAGCAATCAAGAACTCATGGACTACATGGCTCAACAATTTGCTTCTATGAACACCAACATCAACAATCAATGGAGTGCAATCAATTACTCCACTACAAACAGGATAAATGATTTTCGCTCAGATGTGAACCAACAATTCTTATACCTTTATTATCACCTTCATATCCCACCATACGACCCAAACAACCCAGCTGCACCTCCTCCTCATTACACAGAACCTCCAGTTCAACAACAATTCCCTAACCAAGGCTCATGGTCTTACAATCATCCAGACATTCATCACCCTTAATGTTCTGGCTGACTATTTTTTCTGTTATGTTATTGTCTTGATATTTCATTGTTTCGTTTGTTCAATTTTCTGTGTAACTCTTAAACAATGTGTGTTAATGTTTTAATTTTATAATTTTTGGTCAATATTTTGCTCTATTATTATTTGCTTGAGGCATCTTTCCCTTATTTTTAATAATTTCAAAGGGGGAGAAAGATGTATGGTACTTTATGCTTGTATTTCCCTTGTCTTATTTTTTTCAAGGTACTCTCCAATCAAGATAAAGAATTGCAAGGATTCCAACCCTCTCCTACATAGGGGGAGTTTTGCATCTTAGGGGGAGAAGCTCCTCTGGAAAGTACATCGCATAAAGAAAGATTGTTTGTCATCATCAAAAAAGGGGAGAATGTGAAATCAAGCTTCTCAAATAAGCTTTTATTTTGATGAAGACAAACCATGGCTAACAAAAAAGGCAAAGACTTTGGTCAAGCATCTAAGCATCTAAGGATAATATCTTCACTCAAAGCTCTCAACAACTTTAAAGGTATAATAATATTATCTACTTTGATCTTAAGATATAAATGCTCAAAAATGAAAAAGAAATGTTTAAGAATCATTACTCAAGCTTTTCAAAGATAAAATTTCACTTTTCTTATGCATGCAATCGATTTACATCTTAGTGTAATCGATTGCACTCTTCAAAAAATTCCAAATCTTTTGCTTCTATTTCTTTATGCAATCGATTACATAGTTAGTGCAATCGATTGCACACTTAAAATTCTCAAAACGTTTGCTATTGACTTTGCATGCAATCGATTATATTGTTAGTGCAATCGATTGCACTCAGTTAATTTTTGCTACTGACTTAGCATGCAATCGATTACATTGTTAATGCAATCGATTGCACTCTTAAAATTTTGAAAAAAATAGCTGTTGAAAACCTTGTGCAATCGATTACACCAAAGGTGCAATCAATTACACACTGCACGAATTTGAAAAATAACAGCTTTGTTCATGCCTTTTGATCATGCCTCTTCATTACATCTTTTCACTCAAACTTGGCATTTGTTCATGATACTTTTCCAGATCTTCATGATGTTTCAAAAGGGTGTTATGAACATATAAATATTCAATTTCAAATCTAGATCTAACACCTTCTTTCATAATATTTTTCTGAACTTCAAAAATACAAACTCAAGCATTCTTTATTTTCATGCATAAGTTTTCTGCACATTTTCATACTTCAAACAGAAAACTCTGAGCAAATATATCTTGAATCTTTGTACAATATTATTATTGAAAGAAGAAGATTATACATTGTCAAATCACTCTTAGTGATCAATATTACTCTACTCACTCAAACTCACAAATTTATATTTACTTACTTATTTTCCAGGATTGTTGGAATTAAGTTTAAGTGTTTTTGTTGAAATCTTATCTTTCTAAGTTGCTGGATACAAGTGTAGTTACATTGAGAGGATTGTTCTCATAGGTAACTTAGTGAAAATCCAAGAGGATTGTTCTTGGTCCAAGAGGATTGTTCTTGGTTTGGTTGGTAGTTCTTATGTAAGTTTGCCACAATAAGGAAATCTCTTTCATGTTGAAAGGGGACTGGAGTACTCTCGGACTGTGAGGGGAACCATGATATATCGCTCGTGTCTCTTTATTTTTATGCATTTTTAAGCTTTCCTAAACTCACTTATAACCAGAAAAATAAGAACCATCATCACTAAAAACCAGAATTTTTAAAAGTACTTAATTCACCCCCCCCTCTTGGGCGCACTTCGTACTGACAAAGATAAGGTAAAAAAAAGAAAATTTTTTTTATTTAAAAAAAAACAAAACTTTTATGTATTGACACATGAGCTTATGCATTAATACAAAACATTCATGTATTGATGCATGCACTTATGCATTGATACAAAACGTTTCCTGTCCCTAGAAATCAAAATCAAATCAGTATGTATTGATACATAATGGTTTGTATCGGCTCATATCCATTTTGCATCGATACATACACTTATGCATCGACACATATCATTTCTTTCTCTTGGAAAGTGAAAATTAACTCAGTATGAGTCGACGCATTCGCATTTCGTATCGACTCATACAATAGTTCGTATCGATGCATAATGATTCGCATCGATTGATAACTTGTTTTGTACATAATATGTGTTGACTCATAGTGTTTCGTATCGACTCATACTGCTGTTTTTTACTTCTAACATTGTTTTGCTGCATATATGGGTCAATTCTCAACACAGGGTTAGTGAAAATGAAAAGTAAGCATATGGTTAGCTTCAAGGCAATAATATCTATATTTTATCTTCACAAATTAACCACAAATGATGCTTGTATGAAGAGTTCAAAGTCAAGAAAAACTTACCTTGAAACTGAAATTTGTGTTTTGATTCAGAGTTGGAGAAAACAAGTTGCAGGTGGGTGTTTTTTTTTGTTGGAAAATGGTGATTATGTAACATAAGTTGTTATTGTGTTTGAACAACTCCTATATGATGTATGTGGAGTGTTTGGATGGTTTGTTTGGACAGAACTTGCAAGGTGTAAGAGGTTTAAAGTTTTGGACTTCAAAGCTCAAGAATGGAGATTTTGTGGACAATTATGGTTTTTTGAGAGTATGAGGGGTTTTGAGAAAACTTGTCTACACTACCAAAACTTCTGCCCTTAGCTTACAAATGGCCTCTCTATTTATAGAGAAGGTTTGAGAGGATGAGAGAGTTTGTTTCATAAGCTATGGAATTCTGGTTTGGTTGAGATGAAACAACCAAGTTATGTGAAATTTGATGTCCCAATGCATGGTATAAAAGGGATCTGAAGTGGCTAGACGTTTTTAGGCATGTTACTTCTTTCTTTGACATTGTGTGTGCAGAAAAATTAGTTGAGAGGCTCAAGGAGAGCTGACTTTGTATAAAGCATGCTTTATGTTAATGACAATGGTGCCTTTGTGCCATAAATAGAATGATGCAATGGATAATACTTGATTCACTTGGATAATGGTTTAATAAATTGTGTAAACATCTGATTATGGGTATATTTGCAAGTCAAAAGGCATGCAAAGTAAGATTATTCAGCACGGCATAAGGATTTTGTTATATGTTCTTCAATAAAATGACTTGCAATTCAAGAATAGATGCCTAACTTCAGGCCCTTGAATCTCCTAGCTCAAGTATGATAAATTCATGCTCTTTGATGTTTTGGAAATCTTGAAACATGCTCTATAACTTTCATGTCGGCCATTTTTAAAAAATCATCTTGGAACTATGTGAAAAAAATTCCAAGAAGTTAGGATAAAATCCTGACCAAAATCTGTTGGAAATTTCTCTAAATGCTAGATGAAAATGTTATGACTTCATGTGCTTATATCTTCAAATCTAAGCATTTTTTGGACATCAACCCTGCAATACAAAGTTGTAGAATTCATAAAGATCTACAACTTTCATGTTGAAAGTTTCCTTTGAATCATCATGCATCTTGGTGAAAAATTGGCATGAAGTAGTGAAATTATCATGTATAAAACACTTAGAAAAATTTCTAAGTCTTGAAAAGTTTGAATTTTCAAATTGACTTTTGAATTTCTCGACTTCTTTATGATCAAGCTTGATATTATTGAATTTATTGATGAATTTTTATCTTTGAAACTTAATGTTTACCAAAAAGTAAAAGTTTGACTTTTGGTGTATCAGTTGACTTTTCATCAATTGAATGAATTTCAGCTATCAATCAATTGATCTTGAGAAATGAATTGATATATGAAATTAGCTCAAAATGATGCATTTGAATCCTTGAGACCATGTTTCAAACCAATAGGTTGTGTATTAGGTTAAAAGGCAATGATCAGTCGTTCTCAATCAAAACCCTAATTTGTGGTCTCAGTGTTTCGAAGGTGATTTTGTTTGATTATTTCCCTGAGAATCCTTGAGCATTGGAGATCCTTTATGAAATTCCTTGAGAAAATAGAGGGAAAATTTAGGGGTACAACAACTGCCCCTGTTCAATCTTCTTAAACCTGAAGAGGTAGATTGGCGAGTCCGCCATTTGTGACTTAAAGGTGGAAGATGATTGAACACTTAAGTGCCCAGAAATTTGCACTCGCTTGTGTATGAGGTGAACTGTTTGTTGATTATTGGGAATGGGCTTAGAGATGCCATTTGGAGAGATGATGGAGAGTTGTCAGAAATGGGCTTATAGATGTCATCTAAAGGTGATTGTTGATAGAAATTAGACTAATTCTAAGCTTGACTGTAAATGGGAGAAGTATCAGAATAAATCTGGCCGATTTAATATGAGTTGGGAGATGTAGTGGAATGAGTATCAGAATAACATCCATAGATGGATCGTATCTGAAAGATGTACTGAATGAGTGTCAAAATGACATCCATATCTGGATCGTATCTGAACCGTATTTGAGAAATGTACTGAATGAGTGTCAGAATGACATATGCATCTGGATCGTATCTTGTTGTAACCCAAAATTTGCCCTCTTATTTTACTCAACACATGCCCATTGAGGTCCTCAACTTGCTCAAGGATGCCCAAGAGTTGACCAGACAATCTCTCTCTCTTAAGGCAATGTACCTCAAACTAGGGTTTCCATTTTCATCAGGGTGTGGGAACTCCAAAGGTCCCAAATTCCTTCCATGGTCATAATATGTTCCCAAGATCATCCATGTCAAGTTTCACGCCTTGCACAAGAAGTTTGCTCAGTCAATTGCCCAAATGCCTGGAAATCAACCATACTAGGTCAAAAGTCAACGGTGGCCCACATACAGTCAAACTTCAAGATTTTTGGTCAACATTAAAATTTTGAAGAGATATACATCATTTGATCAAGGGTTGATCATGATTCCTCAAGGAATGCCCCCAAATTCATCAAAACCTAAAAGTTGCTAAATTAGGGTTTCATAGGAAAAGTCAACCAAACTTTGACCAGGCATAACTTCTTCATACTTTATCAGAAATTTTCCATCCAAGGCTCATTTTGAAGAGGATGCAATTCCCTACAACTCATCTTCATCCCACAAGTTCAAAATATGAACTCATCAAAAGATAAGAATTTATCATTATAGGTCCTTTTGAAAAGTCAACAAAAACACCTTTTTGGGTCAGAGCTTCTTACATGAACATGGAAGACCCAATTGAGATGAAAATAAAAGGATTATTTAGGGGACATACTAAGATTTCTAAAAAGTCCAATAACACCTCTCTAAGGTTAAAAATGGAGGAGATATGCCTTGTCAAAGTTGACCATTTTTGTAAAATTGCCAAAAGTCAAATGTGCTCAAAAATGCATTTTTTTGTCAAATGGGCCTAGCTTTTCATGATTGTATCTTGTTTGTGACATGGTCCACGACCTAAATCAGCCTCCATATATTATTTTCTTATTTATTTATTTTATTTTGATTTTTATTTATTAAAAGTTAGATTAAAACAAATAAATTGGAAAAAATATAAAAGATTGATTTTTGATCTGATTTTTTGTAGGAATCAAATCCAATTAGGCTGGCATATCATATCAAATCGTGCAAGGGATGATTGAAGAAAAATTGGCATGGTTATGTTTGTTTTGGAAAGATATAATACAAGAGAAAAATCAAATCCAATTTCCATGATTCACAAAGAGTTAATTTGTTTTTGTTAACCTAATCAGTTCTACTACATATATAGAACATACCCAAGCCAAAAGGAGGAGGATGGCAAGTCGTGAAAGCTGAGAACAAAACTCAAATTTTGGCAAAAAAGTAGTGGATCATTCTCAAACCTAGAGGGTAATTCAAAGCATTTCAAAGCTACCAATCGATTCCCGGACATCTCTAAAACGTTCTCCAATCATTTGCCAGTTCTCCCAAGCCCAGAAACAGGACATACGATCATCACAGTTTGCTTCTTTTACAAACTCCTATTACTATGATTCTTTCATCATGAACATGTTTTAATGGTATGCCTGTGTTGGTTGTCATGTTTGCAATGTGTTGGATTGGTTTAATTGATGTTTTGATGCATATACTGATGAATGCCATGGCTAGGGTTTGAAGTCACGTTTTAGGGATTCTTGATACAGGTGAAATTGGCCCAAGAAAAGGGTACCATGATGCTCGTGGCATCAAGACAAGTTGAACCATGGTCTTTAATTTCATTTTTCATGCGTTTTTCTTGATTTTTGAAGTGTACAGGTTATGCCTACAGACGCTTGTCTGTAGGTAAAAGTGTTTAGCCTAAGGCGACGGATCTGCGAAGAAGACAACAACGTGTCTAACCACTATTGGCTTATTTGAATTTCGCGCGCTTATTGGAGTCATTCACATTTTTTTATATATTACTTATTGTTGTTATTATATTGATAACTAAACATGATAGCCCAGATGGCAAGGCGTGCATTGTGTAAGTAGGAGGACATGGGTTCGATCCCAGGTCCCAGCATTTTTTATTTTATTTTCCTAACATTTAAATGCAGGTTCTATACATTACCTTGCAAAGCGTCCCCCAGGCGCTGTCACAATCTTGCCATTGGATTCATTGCTAGCCAGATCCAACGCCTCAACCAAGGAAGGACTATGGTGCACTCCCAGGCTGGCACAACAGGGAATCACACGCATGGAATGGGCTCAGCTTCACGGGCCTAAGCAATTAAGCATTATACCCCCTCATTCAGCTTCTTACAGGCCCATTCTATCTTTTTTATTTTAATTATTTTAATTATTTTAATTATTTTCTAATTATTTTCTTTTTAAAAATAACACAAAAATCACTACTTTTTTCATTTAATCAAAATCATAAAAAACATCCAAAATCATTTTTCTTAAAAAAATATTTTGTTTCTTTAATTAATTAATTAATTAAATTAAATTAAGGCAATTTAATTCTTTCTTTTTTCATAATTTAAAATAATTAGACTTAGGGTTTAATTTTGTATATAATCTGATTTTTTCTCAAAAACTAACCTAAACATTTTTTTAATTATATCTTTTAGGTTTTGCTAATCATTCTCGCATTTAATTCGCCGCGCGCATTTTTTAATTTCCTTTTTATTATTATTGTAACTGCTCCGAGTTTGTAATAATAATTAGGATTTCAATTCCGCATCTTTATTTTCGGTCAAAATAATTATGTATATGCAAAAGCCCTGTAATAGCTAGGACTTTAACTTTCTCGCTTTAATTTCCGCAAACTATAAACTGCTTAGATGTATGTTAATAGGATTGTATGGAAAGACAAACTAAAAATTAATATGGTAGAATACCCTAAATATGCAAAGATGAATTAACTGAAAACATACACTCGCACATGCTCACTCCTAGGGTTTACTCCACTCGGGTTGCCTTCGGTAAACTGTCATGAAGTATAGGGTTTGTTAGTGGTTCTCCTCTAGCCCAAAAAGATATAAAATGACCCATTCGGATGTTGTCTCGGAAAAAGATCTTTAAGGCTTTAGGATGATTACTAAAATTTCCTAACATTGCTTTTGTGATCGTATTTGTCCCTTCGAATGTCCCTAAAAAACTCCAACGACGATGCTACCTATTTCTCATAAATGGGATAACATTGTCTAAAAGGAAAACGAACAGACTTTTTTTCGAGTAGGTAGATTAGTTCCTTGGTACTTGCTCAAACAAACAAATTTTTTTCACAAAAACACTTTTCAAAAACAACTTCGTAACACTCTTGAGGAAAGAAACAAGGGTTAACATGAAGTAAAACAAAAAATTTCAAAACAAGCACACACAAGCAGTTTTCAAAATGAGCAAGTACCTAAGAGCCCATGGAAAACCATGGATAGAAAGGGTGCTAACACCTTCCCTTTCTATAATCTACCCCCCGTACTCAGAAACATCTCAGAAAATTTTTTTTCTGTTCTTTTTCCTTTTCCTGATTGGATAAAATAAAAGTCGGTGGCGAGTCTTGCTTACTGTGATACGGTGGGAGAACTGACTTGGGATTTTGTGTTTGTGTTCGCAAATGTTTCAGTTTAGCAAGAGTCTCCACCGACTTTTTATTTTATCCTAAGGAAAGGTCAAAAAGCACAGGAAAGACCTTTGAGATGTTTTCTTGGGTTCGGGAAGGAGATTATAGAAAGGGAAGGTATTAACACCCTTTCTATCCATGGTTATCCATGGGCTCTTAGTTACTTGCTTAGATCACTTGTTTTGCTTTTCAATTGTTTGAAATAGTGCTCTTCAATTGTTCGAAATGGTGCTTTGTGTGTGATTTTGAAAGATGTTTTGAAAAGAGGCCATCATTGTGGCAACCTTTGTAATAATTCTTGTTTGAATGTATACAAAGGTGTTTTTTTCTTTTGAAAAGTTTTCAATGTTTGAAAGTAGGGTTTTGAAATTGTATTGTGAATTGTGTTTTGAAAGTAGCAAGGATGTTTTTGTAAGTTTTTGATCAAGTAACTAGGAGCTATCTACCCTATTTTACTCAAAGATCTTTCTTATGTTTTTAACCCTTTTAACAGTGTTATTTCACCATTGTATTTGGTGGACAACCTTGTGTTAGGATGTTAACGGGACAGGCGCGGGTCATCGTATAGACCATGATAGCAATAGTGTCAAGTATCTTTGGCAATTTTCTTGAGGGACTTGATCATTTTGTTTAGGCAACTCAGATAGCGTCATCGAGGGACTATGATCTTTTTGATTGTTTTTATTTTGCCAAAGTACTCAACATGCAACCATGGCCCATTTTTGAAGGCAACAAGTGGATGATATCCTAGGGGTGCAAGTGTGCATTGTGTTGTTTTTTTTTCATGCATATTTATCTTGGATTAGGTCAAACTAATTGTTGATTTTATTTGCATACAAACCCTAGGTCTAAACATGGCATAACTGAAAGCTTTTAAATGTGCGAGAATTTAAATGCTACACTATTACAACATGATATAGGGAGGGGGATACAAATTTGAATTGGGGATATTTGACAAGAAATTAAACCCTAGATTACTATTACAACCAAATCGAATGTATAAGATACAATATTTAAATGTACAATAATTGAAATAAATACTATAAATAAATGTAAATAAAATGTATTATGCCAAAATGTTTTTAGTATGTAAAAAGTATTTTTTCAATGTGAAATGTAAAATAAAAAAAGATCAATTTTAATTATTTTCCTATTTAGGGCAAGAAACCCTAATTCTTAATAAATAATATTATTTATTAATTATGTGCAATAATATACTAATTTATACAAAAGAATAAAAGTATATTATAAAAATGATATTTTTGGTCCAAAATAATAATAAAAATGAAAATGTAATATTTTTTTGTATTTTTTGACCTAATTATTTAACAAGATAAATGTATTTTTTGTATTTTTTTATATTATATATTAAATGTGCAAAAAATTAAAATAAATTATTTACAAAAATGTATATATTTCAAGAAAATATTTTCAAATGTGTATATAAAAAAAAATTAAAAAAATGAAAATAAACATATTTTTTACATTATTTTTAGGTTTAAACAAAATAACATAAAGTATTTAAACATTTTTTATGGTGGGAATAAATAAAATAAATACCAAATAAATGCAATATATATATATATATATATATATATATATATATATATATATATATATATATATATATATATATATATATATATATATATATATATATATATATATATATATATATATATATATATATATATATATATATATATATATATATATATATATATATATATATATATATATATATATATATATATATATATATATAAATATTTTTGGATCATTTTTTATGTTTGAAAATAAAATATCAAAATTCATAAAAGAAAATAAAAATGCAAAAATATCAAAATACAAGAAAATGGGCCAGGGGGTGTGAAACTGAAAGTGGGGGGGTGCCAAAAGTAGGAAGTAGCCAGGCCCAGCCCAGCTACTTCATCTTCTTCCTTTGTCCAACAGAACTTGAACAAAAAACGCGCGCTAGCTACCCCAACCTGTATCTCCTGATTCTTTGATCTTTTGACAAAACTCAAAACATGAAACTTGTAAAGCATCAAATAACGAATCTAACCATATAAAAAACTTGGATTAACTCTCAAAGACCAGAGAGAATTTCTCTGGCCCTAATTTCTAACCTAGTTTTTTCAGAAAGTTCATGAGTGAAATTCTCTCAGCACGATTAATGTAAATGAAAACTAAGCATATGTATGGCTTCAGGGCTATGAGTACAACATATTTAATTCACAAACCTAAGCCTAACCATTCCTAAATAGGGAGATAGAAGTCCATGAAATACCTGTTTCAGTTGACTTCGAGCTGGGCAATGCAACAACCTTCAATGGTGTTTGAGCTTCTCTTGAGCTTGCCTGAGGTCCAAGAAAGCTTCTCCAATGCTTGGCTTGCTTTGAAACAACTTGAATCGTGCTGTAGAACTCAACCTGCAGAGCTTTGAAATGAAAATGGAAAAGTGTGTTAGAGGTATTACAGCTTGCAATGGGGGCCTGGGATAGTTCAAGTGAGTTGATTGGAAGATGTTGGAACTATCTTGGGACAAAACGCACGATAGAATTTTGTTGTGGCTTGCAAAATGCAGAACCTGCCCTGTTTTGCAGAAAAAAAGTGGTTCTGAGTATGAGGAGGTTTGAGTGATGAAAGGGTCGTGTTTTAGGCTTGCTGGGAGGTATGGAACTTGTCTACAATGTTTGTCTAAGCTTGTGTTAACAGATATGAGAGGTTGCTTATGTTTTGCAAGTTTTCTCTACTTGAAGTTCCAATGTGGAAGTGAAGTTACAGGCTTGTATAGGATGTCAAACATGCTTGCATACATTGCTCTTGGCCCCTATGATTTGTGGATTTGTTTTTCTGTAAGAGATCTTGGACCAATGCTCAAGGGTTGTTGGTTTGACATAAAGCATACTTAAGCAAAAATGGAAATTTGCCTTTTTCTACTTAAGGCTTAATCTTGTGTATAATGTCCAAATGAACAAAACAAAGGCTTAGACTGATGGATTGGAATTAATTTATGGAGTGCAAGTTGGTTTTGAGGCCTGTAATGTCAAACAAAGCTAGATAGATCAGAATTGCAAGTTGTTATGAACATGTATTGGCCATGGACAAAAATGAGTTTTTGCCAACTTCAAGCATTCGATTCTCTCTAACCACAAGGGTGTTTGAGGAGTTCTTGGACAATTTGGAAAGCTTGGAACATGTACTATAATCCATCTTTGCAATTCAACTTGAAATTCCAAGTGGAACTATGTGAAAAGTGGCCAAGAAGATGGGTCCAAATCCTGCCTAGATTAGGGCAAATTTTCTCTAAGTTAAAAGTTTTAGGTACCCTTGTTCCAAAAATCATAACTTGAGATACAAGCTTCTTTTGAGAAAACTTTGTGAATCAAAGTTGTAGACTTTTTGATGGACTATAACTTTCATGTTTCAAGTTTTGTTTGAATCCATTTTCATCTTGGTGAAAAAGTGGGACAAAGTTAGGAAAAAATAAAAAAATTTCATAACTTAGAAAATTTCTAAGTTATGAAAATTTTCCATTTTAAACCCTAATTTGCATTTTTGGGTTTCTTGGTGAACAATTTTCATAATTTGGCATGTCTTGATGAAAAATGACCCTTGGCACTTGATTTTGACCAAAAAGTCAAAGTTTGACTTTTCAGTATACAGTTAAATTTTGATCAGTTGACTGAAAAATTCATCTGTCAATCCTATGCATTTGAGATCTTTTGAACTTGTTGAATGGGTCAAGATGATGTCATTGAGTCCTTGAGTCCATGGTTGAGCTTGATTTGCCATTGGTTAGGTCAAACAGTCAAAAATTGCCTTTGTACAGTCAAAACCCTAAAAATGATCATTTTGCCCTTTTGGTGATCTGATCAAGTTTCTTATGGAATTGTGATCCAAACTTGATCAAATGACATATGTGAGTTCATTATGTTGATGTGGGTCAAAAATCATGAAGTTTGACTGTCAATTGGCCACTGTTGACTTTTTCCCCAATACAGTTGATTTCTAGGTCAACTGTCCAATTGACTGGGCAAAAATTTGAATCAAGGCTTGAAACTTGGTATGGATAAACTTGTAAGTCCAAAATGAAGTATGAAAGTCACTTTGGGAATTGTGGGTCAAAATATCCCTGTGCAAACTCAAACCCTAATTTAGGTCAACAGTGCAAGGAGGTGTCTTGAGCTGAGCAAACCCTAGCTTGATCTTGAGTTCCAAGGGCTTTGTGATGAGAAATGTTGATAAAAGGAGAGGGCAAATTTTGGGGTACAACAGTTTCCCATGTTCAATCTTCTTGGACCTGAAGAGTTAGATTGGCAAGTTTTGCCTTTCGCGACTCGAAGGTAAAGGAAGATTGGACACTAGAGTGCCCGTAAATTTGCACTCGCCAAACTATTGTTGAGGGAATGGATTAAAGATGCCATTTGGAGATGGTAGAATCTTGCTGGAGATGGGCTTAAAGATGCCATCTAAGAGTATTTATTGAACTGTAATGTTGTAGGTTAGGAGAATGAGCATCAAAATGGTATCCGCGTGTGGAATGCATTTGAACTGTATCTGGAGACTGGGTCCGTATGAGCAAAGGAATGGCATCCGTGTCTGGAGCGTATCCGAGCTGTAACTATATTTGAACTTTGAATGAACATAAGAATGACTGCCGTGTCTGGAGTGTATCTGTATTGTATCTGGGTAACAGGAAAACATCTGTGTATGGAGCAATTGTGTGCTGGGTTTAAACTCTGAATGAGTGACAGAATGGCAACCGTGTCTGGAGCGTATCTGGACTGTATCTGAAGTTAAGACCTGTATGAGTAGTAGAATGACCGCCGTGTCTGGGGTGTATCCGTACTGTAACTGGGATCTGAATAAGTGACAGAATGATTTCCGTGGTGACTATATTGGGGAGAGTCAAACTGCTGATGTAAGAGCCAGAATGGCATTCGTGTCTGGAGCGTATCTGAACATGTAGTTGATAGTTGAATCTGAATGAGAGATAGAATGGCTGCCGTGTCTGGAGCGTATATAGTCTGTATCTGATTACTGAAGTCTAAATGAGTAGTAGAATGACCGCTGCGTCTAGGATGTATCCATACTATATTTTGACTTGAAGTTCTGAATGAGTAATAGAATGACCGCCGTGTCTGGGGTGTATCCATACTGTATCTGAATAATTGTTAACAATAACCTTTTAATCTTATCCTGAAAAGGGTAAAGTGTTAGCTAAAACACGAAGTTATATTGCATGATATGTATGATGCAATGAATTGTAATCCATGTTTATGATATATGGATGTAATGGTTATGCATGTAAGTTGAATAGCTGTCTTGCTGAGGAAGATAAATCCTGGATAGCTGGAGATAATGACATCTTTGACTGCTGCCGAGGAATATAAATCTTCGACCGAAGCTGGGGATTCCAAAACTTTGATTGTTGAAGATGAGAAATCCTTGTTGACTTTCCTGGGATATTGGGGAAACTCTGAAAATCTCTTCTGGGGAATTGAAGCCTTGGAGAAATGGTACCAAGAATCTTCGATCTTGCTGGGAGATAAATCTGTGGGGGAGGTACTCTGGCTACACTGGGGAATAAGGTTTAGATTAAACTGGCTTTATTGAGGATCTTGAAGTTTAACTTCGCTGGGGAAATACTCCAAGGTTTCAGCTTTGTTGAGGATCTGAATGATGTATCGTAGGGGATTCCTTCTGGAATGGCACAAAGATATCTTCCTACACCTTCAACCTATCAGTAATTACCCTTTTTCAATTTCGTTTTATTTGTAAGAAGTGATTATATTCGAATGCATATGCCTATTTTAACAAAACATTGGACGTTTTCAAATAAAACATGAGTGTAAAAAGAAAAGAAAGGCAAGCAAATTTTTGCACTTTGAAGTATCTTTGTATTTAACTTTCGTGAGTATCTTTGTACAAAGGATACAGACACCCTAGTAAGAGAATGTTGTCGTAAAAATTGAAATTTTTTTTATACAAAAGAAAGATGGCTATGTGTAACAATTCCATGGGATTCCCATTCTGCTATAGCCTTCACAACTCTGAATATCTTGTCCATTCACTGCTTCGTCCGTCGATGACTGGATTGATCAGAGGCTTGGAGCTTGTCTGGTGAAGAGACTGTCCTTAAAGTGATCCGACGAGACATAGTCATACGCTTTAATTCCCTAACTTTTGCCTGGACCGCCCTTTCGGGTTTTCGATCCACCGGGAAACCCTTTTTTACCCAAGTCGCCCTTTCGGGTTTTCAACTTGCCGGGTGTACAATTTTTTTTGTTTTATCCCTAATTTTTTCCTGAACCTCCCTTTCGGGTTTTCGGTTTACCGGGATGCCCATTTTTGCCCAAGTCGCCCTTTCGGGTTTTCAACTTGCCGGGTCGTTTTATGCGTAGTATCTTTTGACTATGTATGCGTTCGCAGGGTGTGGCAAGTCATCGCCATCCATGGTGGTCAGAATCATTGCCCCACCAGAAAAGATACTCTTGATTACAAATGGTCCTTCGTAAGTAGGAGTAAACTTGCCCCTGGGATCACTTTGCGATAATATGATCCGCTTGATTACCAGATCTCCGACTTGATATACTTGGCGCCTGACTTTCTTGTTGAAATCCTTGATCATGCGTTTTTGATATGCCTGACCATGACAAACAGTAGTAAGTCGTTTCTCGTCGATCAAATTGAGTTGATCAAGCCGATTCTGAGTCCAATCATCTTCACTCAAACCGGCATCCTTCATAATCCTTAAAGAAGGAATTTGAACTTCCAGAGGCAAAACAGCCTCCACGCCATATACTAAAGAAAATGGGGTTGCCCCTATTGAAGTACGTGCCGTGGTACAATATCCATGCAGAGCAAATGGTAACATCTCATGTCAGTATTTGTAGGTGACTGTCATCTTTTGAATGATCTTCTTGATATTTTTGTTCGCAGCTTCAACAACACTGTTCATCTTTGGCCGATAGGGAGATGAATTATGATGATAAATCTTGAACTGTTCGCATAGAGCGGTGATCATAGTATTGTTCAAATTTGTACCGTTGTCTGTGATGATCCTGTTGGGGATACCATACCGGCATATGAGATTCTTCTTGATGAAGCGGGCAACCACATTCTTTGTAACTGAGGCATAGGAAGCTGCTTCGACCCATTTGGTGAAGTAATCAATAGCCACCAGGATAAAGCGATGTCCATTGGATTCCGTGGGCTTGATCTCTCCAATCATGTCAATGCCCCACATTGCGAATGGCCAAGGAGCTGTCAGAACGTTGAGAGGAACAAGAGGAATATGTACCTTGTCGGTGTAGACTTGGCATTTGTGGCAGGTACGAGAATGTTGATGACAATTAGCTTCCATGGTAGACCAGTAGTAGCCTGCCCTTAGAATCTTCTTTGCCATTGTATGTCCGCTTAAGTGGGTGCCAAATGTGCCACTGTGTACCCCAGTCATGATCAACTATGCTTCGGCTTTGTCCATGCATCAGAGTAAAACACAATCATGGCTGCGCTTATAAAGGATGCCATTGCTTCAGGGTATTCTCTAGTCTGGAGATACCTTTTGATTTCATGAAACCAGGGTTGTTCCACTACTTCTTCGGTATTAATCTCATGACAGTGTGCAGGTTCGTCCATTCGCTCGATGGTAATTTGGGGAGCCTCGTTATCCCAGTTGAGTTTAAACATGGAAGACATTGTAGCCAGAGCATCTGCTAGCTGATTTTCTTCTCGCGGGAAGTGCTCGAAAGTAATCTGCTCGAAATGAGGCAACAATGTCAAGATATGTTCTTTGTATGGGATAAGATTAGGATGTTTGGTGTCCCACTCTCCTTTGACTTGACTGATAACCAAAGCTGAGTCCCCAAATACGACCAAAGATTTGATCCCCAGGTCTATAGCAGCCTTGAGACCGAAGATGCAAGCTTCATATTCAACCATGTTGTTGGTACAGCTGAAACAAAGTCGGGCAGTGAAGGGTGTATGGCAACCCTCTGGAGAAATGAGTACCGCACTGATACCGTTGCCAAGTGCATTTGAGGCACCATCAAAGTACATGGTCCATCGGGATCCTTGTTCAGGTCCTTCATACGGTCCGTTACCTTCGATGTTGTCCAAAGTCATGATGTCCTCGTCAGGGAAGTCGAATCTCATAGATTGATAATCTTCGACGGCTTGATGAGCTAGATGGTCAGCTAGTACACTCCCTTTTATAGCTTTTTGGGTAGTATACTGGATGTCATACTCAGTCAGGATCATCTGTCATCTAGCGATTCTTCCAGATAAAGCAGGCTTCTCAAAGATATACTTGATCGGATCCATCTTAGAAATCAGCAAAGTGGTATGAGTCAACATATACTGCCTTAGCCGGCGAGCAGCCCATACCAAAGCGCAACAAGTTTTCTCGAGCAATGAGTAGCGAGTCTCACAGTCGGTAAACTTTTTGCTAAGGTAATAAATGGCATTCTCTTTTCGACCAGACTCGTCATGTTGACCCAACACGCACCCCATTGAGTTATCCAAAACAGTCAGATACATGATCAACGGCCTTCCTTCGACGGGTGGCATTAGAATAGGAGGTTCCAGTAAGTACTCCTTGATCTTATCAAAGGCAACTTGACAATCATCGTTCCATTCAACGACCTGATCTTTCTTAAACAGTTTGAAAATTGGCTCGCAGGTAGATGTCAGGTGAGAGATGAACCTCGCAATATAGTTCAAGCGTCCCAAGAATCCTTTAACCTCCTTTTCAGTACGGGGGGCAGGCATTTCTTGTATAGCTTTTACTTTACCTGGATCAACCTCAATGCCCTTGTTTCTGACAATAAATCCCAGAAGTTTACAAGACCTAACTCCAAAAGTGCACTTGCTTGGATTCAGTCTGAGCTTATACTCCTTCAACCTGGCAAACAACTTTTGCAAATGTTCAAGGTTTTCTTCTTCTGTCTGTGATCGAGCTATCATGTCGTCCACGTAAACTTTGATCTCATGATGTATCATATCATGAAACAAGGCTACCATGGTGCGTTGGTAAGTTTCCCCTACGTTCTTCAGTCCAAACGGCATCACTTTGTAGCAGAAGGTACCCCATTGCGTGACAAAGGTAGTTTTCTCCATGTCTTCGGGGCCATTTTGATCTGGTTGTATCCCGAGAACCCATCCATAAAGGAAAACACCTTGTGCTGAGCTATGTTGTCAACCAAGATGTCGATATGTGGCAGAGGAAAATCATCTTTAGGGCTAGCCCTATTCAAATCCCGATAGTCCACACACATTCTGACCTTGCCGTCCTTTTTGGTACGGGCACAATATTAGCAACCCATTGTGGATAGGTTGTAACAGCCAGAAAGCCAGCGTTGAATTGCTTCATTACTTCAGCCTTAATCTTCTCAGACATGTCAGGCCTCATTCAGCGAACCTTTTGCTTGATCGGTGGACAATCTTCTATTGTAGGGAGACGGTGAACCACGATGTCGGTGTCTAGCCCTGGCATGTCTTCATAAGACCAAGCGAAGATTTCAACGTATTCATTCAACAACTGCACTAAGCGCTCCTTGACACTCGGTTCCAGGTTGGAACCCATTTTTACTTCCTTCCTGTCCTCCTCCATCCCTAAGTTGATGGTTTCTAGCAACTCTTCATGAGGCAGAATGGCCCTCTCTTCTTGTTGGAGAAGTTTGGCTAACTCTCCCGGCACCTCACAATCTTCGTCAACTTCGTATTCAGCATGATTAACCAAATCTTCAGAGTTATCGAAGGCTGAAACAAAATAATTGCCCATGGAATCCGGAATGGATGGGTACCTGCATTTGTGAGTGTGGGTGTGTGTAAGGGATAGCCATCCTTAAAAAAAAACAAAAATGCAAAAGGAAAGAAAAATGAACACAACAATTTATAGATGAAAAACGTCCAATGATTCACTAAAACATGGCATATGATTATGAAGAAAATCAAGCCCTTACAAATGGACCTACATGCCCCGGGCAAGGCATGAGGTGAAAATAGTGTGCAAATTGTTTTAGTTATTACAGACCATAAAAAATGGGAAATTGTTCAAAGATAAAATTACTGGTTGATAAAGGTGATAGGAACAAAATCCTTTGCTTCCCAATTGCTCAAACCCCCTTCGACAGTCGGAAAGATCCAATCTTCAAAGTGGCTTTCCTCATCTTCGTTTTCTACAGCATTGATTCCATGGTGTGAGATCCTTACGGGTGGCCCTCTAGTCTTGGAACGATGCATAGCCTTTTGTCCTGCAGCTGTAAACCCTAGTCCAAATTTGTCCACCTTATGGGGAAAATTAGGCAATTGCCCCCATGCTGTACTCTTCCCCTCTTTGATCACCGCCTCTGCGTCCTTGAGAGATGCCATCCTAGATACATGCTTGGGAATAATAGGCACCTCAACCATTGTCTTCGCAGCTGCTACCTCAGGAGAAACTTCCTCAAAATGTTGAAAAGGCGTTTCGATAAACTCGCCATCTAACTCCACATATCGAAAGGAATTGAGATGAATGATCATGTACTCTTCCTCGCCGTGCACAGTTATGATTTTACCCTTAACAGGATATTTCAGCATCTGGTGCAAAGAGGAGGCAACTGCCCCGACATAATGGATCCACGGTCTTCCTAGCAAACACGAGTATGACGGACGGATATCCATTACGTAGAAGGTGGAGTTGAACACTTCGGTGCCTACCTTGATAGAAATATCAACCTCTCCATGAACCATTCTTTTGGAACCAACGAAAGCCCTAACAACGATGTTACTAGGTTTGAGGGTCAAACCTTCGCAATCCAAACGGTCTAAGGCCTTCTTTGGCAGCACATTTAGGGAAGAACCAGTATCAACCAAGACATGGGCGATAGTGGTTCCTCGACATTCAACTGAAACATGTAACGCATCATTGTGCTTCCTTCCTTTAGGAGTTAAGTCAGTGTCGGAAAAGCCCAGGCCATTGTCAGCAGTAAGACTGGCCACACAATCCTGAAACTGGTCAGCCGAGGTCTCTTAGGGAACCTGTTCCGCCTTCAAGAATTTGATTAGGGCCTTGGCATGGGCCTCAGAACAAAGAAGAAGAGCCAACATTGAAATTTTAGAAGGGGTCTTCCCTAGTTGTTCTACAATGTCGTAGTCACTTTTTCTGATTATTTTTAGGATTTCATCCATTTCTTTCTGAGTGGTTTCAGGGATAACCACAACATGAGCCTTCGTCCTGACATGCATTTCCAGTATCCCCTTGCCCTTGTTGGTATTATCAGCAAATGGTCTTACCTCAGGAGTATCCACTTCTTCAATCACTGGGCCTTGCACAGAGGGACCAACAGGTGTAGAAGCTTTTAAGGGTCCAAAAACTGCTCGAGGGGGAGCAATCTCCGGAGAAAAGATTCGGCCACTGCGGGTTATCTTACTTGTACCCGCGATGTTCCCTATATCAGGGTCTTCTTCAGAAATCTCTTGGACTGTTTCGATTTGTTTGATGCCGTGGTAGAAGATTTCTCCCCCATAGTTCCACGGTATCATTTTGCTTGATTGGTACGGGAGAGGTCCCGACATGGTGATCTTTAAAGGTACACATTCAGAGTCGGGTGTAATCCTGACAGGCCTTTTGCAAGCCTTGGGAGGATTATTGGAAATGGTTATGATAGAAATATCGTTGGTTGAAGTATCACAAGTATCAGGAGTAATCGGATTGAAAGTGTTAACAGGGGTTTTCTGGAAAAGTATCTCTTGAGTATCCATCAGGCGTTGGACACCTGACTTCAACATTGGACAATCACCTTGAATGTTCAAACAGAAATAACAGTCTTTGCCACAACCAGGAAAGATCCCGGCTCTCAACAAATTTTCTTTAATCACACGTAACAGCGTCAACAAATCAACAACATCAGTAACATGAGTGTCCTCCATAACAGCATGAATATTGTGGCCGTGCTTGGGCATCAGAGCAGATATAACATTGGGCTTCTCAGGAGCATCAAACTCAACCTCTTTGGCGTCAATTAAGTCCTGAATTTTGTTCTTAAGTGCCCAATAATTATTGGTATCGTGTCCAGCACTGTCGGAATGGTAAGCACACTTAGCATTAGAGTGGTAGTACGGAGAGGAGGTGTTAGGGTTTTTTGGAGCCTCCTTCAAACTGGTCAGATTCAGCTTCAACAAATGGGGAAGGACCTGAGCGGGTGTCATGTTGATGCGGGTGAACTGCCGTTGTGGCCGTTCTACCCATTGCTGATTAGGTCTCGATTGATTGTTACGAGGTTGATCATTTGACGAATTTTGAATCATCACGGCCCCTACAGTCGGACGATGCTCAGTTCTTCCCAATCCCTTCTGAGAATACACAACAAATGCTTCTTTCTTGGATGGGAAAGGTTTTTTAACAGCTGTGGATGCGGAAGCATCCTTTTGAATCTTTCCACTTTTAATACCGGCCTCCACCCTTTCGCCGGTCAAAATCAGTTCAGTAAATCCCGAAGAATAGCTCCCGATTAGATGTTTGAAGAAAGGGCTAGATAGGGTCCCTGTGATCGGTGGATCTGGAACTGACTGTTTAACGCTGGTTCGCGAAATGTCGCGGAAGCAAGAGTCGCCACCGTCTTTTATTTTCTCCAAATGGAAAGGACAAAAGCACAGAAAAATTCCTTATAGAGATTGCTCTCGGTTCGGGAGGTAGATTATAGAAAGGGAAGGTGTTAGCACCCTTTCTATCCATGGTTATCCATGGGCTCTTAGATACTTGCTCATTGTGTTTTCAAAATGGTTTGTTTGCTTTTCAACTGTGGGTTTTTTAAAAAAGTTTCTTTGAAAATTTGAGTTCGACTCTTGTATCGGTCCTCAAGAGTGTTTGAAAAGTTGCTTTCGAAAGCTTTTTGAAAATGTGTTGGTGTGAAAAGTATTTTTGAATTTTGTTTTGAAATTAGAGCAAGTATCTAGAGTCGTCTACCTACCCTAAGGAATTCGTCTGTGTAAATGTCCTTTAAAGTAGTGCCATCCCACCATTGAGAGGTAGGTAGCACCACCGTTGGAGGTGTTCGGGTCAATTCGAGGATCGGGACATGGTGATCACCGGAGCAATAGGAAGACACCTTAGAAGCTACCCTCACGCCAGGTTCCAGGATCATGAGGACTTACTAAGACATCCTCTACTCGACGATCACCTTTCGAGGCAAGGCAACAGTGAGGCGTACCCTAGGGGTGGTGTGTGATTTGTGTGTCGTTTTCATTTGCATTTATCTTGTCATGGTATAGGTGATCTACGCTTTTGTTTTTATTTGTCATTCATTCTTGCATGCCTAGATTAACAGTTAAAAGTGCGAGAAAAGTAAAGTTCTAAGCTATTACAAAAGGCGCGGGTCCACATCGCCAAAATTTCCAGAACCCGATTTGACAGAAAGTAAATAGAGATAAAATGCGAGAAATTAAATTGTCCGAGTTTACAAGGCCTTGGGAGAGGTACATAAAAATTATACGAAAACGAAATAAATATGCGAATTGAATAAGAATTAAAACGAAGGCGTTGGACCCTTTTTTTGCAAAATTAAATTAAATGATTAAATTAATTAAAATTAAAAAGAAAAGGAATTGTTTTTGGTATTTTAAGATTTTAATGGAAAAAAGAATTAAATGAAATTGAGAAACTAACCCTAATTCTAAATTTTTTATTTGTAAGAAAATATTAAACTCTAACCTAAAATTAAACCTAATTATTTTACATGCAATTTAATTACAAAAATAAAAAATAGGAAGTATTTAATTATTATGAAAGAAAAGAAAAAGGGATAAAAATGATTATAAACCCTAATTCTACCAATTTTAGATTTTATTAAGGAAAATATTACAATTAAACCTAATTTAATAACTAAAATTAATTAATGCAATTTATTTACAAAAATACTAAAATAAGAATATTTATTATTTTTTATCTTTTCTGATTTTTTAGTGTTTTTTTTCTATATATTATGAAAGTATTAAATTAATTAAAAAAACAATAATTGAAAGAAAGTAAAAATAATGAAAACAAAGAAATAAAAAAATTTGCAAACCTAGGGGGTTCTGCCCCTAATTTGGAGGTGAGACTTAGCATTTTAGGCCCATCTATCCCTGGCCTGGTGGACTTTTCCAGCTAGCGTGTATACGCGTTGACCAACGATCATGGTATGCTTCAAACGACAGCCCTTGGATTGATCTCATCATGTGCGTGAAAGGCTGGATTTTGTGGGTGCATGGTGTTCCTCAAGAGAGACGCTGCATAGAATGACAATTAGGAAAATAATATTGCAAAGGGGTGGGGACCTGGGGCTCGAACCCAGGTCCTGAGGGTCACCAGCGCTTATGCCTGCCAGTGGAGCTATTCACGTTTTCTGTAGATTAAATAACAAACAAAATTTATAAAATAAAATAACGCGTTAGTGGAGAATTAGTGCGAAATTCAAATAGGCCAATCACTGATCGCCACAGGGGTCATCTTCTTCGTTGCTTTATTTTTTTTCTGAAACACAAAACATTGGCAACGGTTTTGTAAACGTTCCTATAGACACCCTATTGAAAAATAGCGATTAGCCCCTGGGACCTCATAAATTAGGCGCGAGGGTGCCATTGTTTTCGTCCAAACACCCTGAATCCATTCATGGCATTATGAGGTTCTAATTTTGTAGCTTTTAAAAACGCCCAATTTGGACCTCCAAGAACCCTAATATGTATCAATGGTAGAATCGTATATAATACACAAAAACACAATTAAAGTAGATGGTTAGCTTCAGAGCACATCAATTAGTATGAATCCATTAAAGAAATGCAATGAATGTGCTTGAAAATCAGAATACGATTATGCATATTATGTGAAAAAATTTGACTTCTGTATACCAATTCAAAGGGCTACGCGTATGGAAAGCTATCCAGTTAGATTCAGTGATGTCCTAGGAAGGTAATAGGATGCATTTCTTGGCTTGAATCGACCTGCAAGTGTATTTTCAGTTTTGAGTTTTCAAGCAAAAGTTAAAGTTTTTTTCTTCAGGTTCTTGCGCAGCTTTTTGGTAATGAGCATTAGGTCTTGATCCAGCTTATGTATGGAATGAATTAGGTCAAAGAAAACAACCAAAAAACCTTGGCATTCATGACTTGCAAGATTTGATTTTCAAAAATCTTTTCAAATATTTTTCATGCCTATTTGGTACAAATCATGGCCAATTATCTTCAATTCTTTCCAAATCTAGCTATGCACGAAATATTGAGTATATATTATGCATAAAAAGATTTAAAAACCTAGGTTTAGCATTTTTCATGTATTTATTTTAATTTAAATGAATTATTAATAATAAAAATCCAAATAAATAAATAAAAAATGAAGAAAAACTTCCCTTTGGGCCAAATGGTCGTGCACATGCCTTGGATAATGAATTGTGGAAGAAAAAGAGGCCCATTAGCAATTTTAAGTCATTTGAATCAATGTTGACTTTTCAAAATATCCAAAAATTTCCCAACTTCCACAAGGCATAACTTGCTCAATTTTTAAGCTTTGCTCATGTTCTTTGACATTTTGGAAAGGTCTTTGAGTCCTCTAACCAATGCCTTTGGTACCATGTAATTTTGATTTACCAATCTCAAGTTATGGCCTTTGACCTAAAGTCCCTTTTTGTTGACTTTTGAAAATGACCTATAATGTTGAAATTGATAACTTTTTGTGAGAGCATTTCTTGGACTTGAAGTGTGAAGAGGAGTTGTAGGAAATGTCTTTCTCTTCAAAATGAGATTTGGATGGAATTTTTCTGATATTCCATGTGAAAGTTATGCCCTGGTCAATTCACAGTTGACTTTTTCAACTGTCCAAATAAGGAAACTTTTGCATCTTGATGATTTTTGAGCCAAGCTTTGAGAATCATGATCAAGCATTGATGAAATGATGTTTGTGGCTTCAAAATGAGATGTTGACCAAAAATTTGAACTTTTGACTGTCAAATGACCATTTTGCCCCTGTAGTTGACTGTAGTGCAATTAGGATTTTGATTGTGCAATTTTGGACTGAAAGTCTTGAAACTTGGTATGAGGATGTTTGACCATGTTTATAAGCATATGGGACTTGATTGGACCCTTGGAAACTTCATTTTCTTTGTCATAACCAAAACCCTAATTTTGACTGTTAGGAGGCCCTTGGGCTGTGTAACCCTTGGGGAATTTTGAAGCTTGACTTGGCAATTTCTTGAAGAATATGGGAGGGCAAATTTTGGGGTACAACAGTTGCCCCTGTTCAATATTCTTAGACCTGAGGGTGCAGATTGGCTGACGTGCCTTTCGTAATCCGAGGGTGGAAGATGATTGAACACTAGAGTGCCCAAAAATTTGCGCTCACATAGTAGCAGTGTGATGGTGGAATGGGCTTATAGATGCCATTTGGAGATTGATGGATAGGGTGATGGGCTTATAGATGCCATCTGGATGTCAATCGCATAAGAGATTCCTTAGCGAGAACTTGCGTACCTGCATAAGAAAAATGAGTACCTGACATGTTGCAGGAGCTGGTCTTCAGATGCTTTGTGTAGATGTGTCCTGACTGGTTACAGGAGCTGGATCTGGATCTTCAAAAGGTGATGAATGAACCAGGGGTGGTTACTACCTCAACAGGAACGGTGAGAGAACCTTGGACGATTACTACCTCAACAGGAATCATTGAGAGAATCTTGGTGGGAATTACCATCTCCGCAGTATCGGGGAAAGAACCATAGGCGATTACAATCTCAATAGCAATTATTGAGAAAACCTGGGATGGAATTATCATCTCCGCAGCATTGGGGAGAGAACCATAGGCAATTACAATCTCAATAGCAATCATTGAGAAAACCTTGGTTGGAATTATCGTCTCCGCAGGATCGGGGAGAGAACCATAGGCGATTACAACTCAATAGCAATCATTGAGAAAACCTGGGATGGAATTATCGTCTCCGCAGTATTGGGGAGAGAACCATAGGCGATTACAATCTCAATAGCAATCATTGAGAAAAACCTGGAATGGAATTATCATCTCCGCAGCATTGGGGAGAGAACCATAGGCAATTACAATCTCAATAGCAATCATTGAGAAAAACCTGGAATGGAATTATCATCTCCGCAGTATCGGGGAGAGAACCATAGGCGATTACAACTCAATAGCAATCATTGAGAAAACCTGGGATGGAATTATCGTCTCCGCAGTATTGGGGAGAGAACCATAGGCGATTACAATCTCAATAGCAATCATTGAGAAAAACCTGGAATGGAATTATCATCTCCGCAGCATTGGGGAGATAACCATAGGCAATTACAATCTCAATAGCAATCATTGAGAAAAACCTGGAATGGAATTATCATCTCCGCAGTATCGGGGAGAGAACCATAGGCGATTACAGTCTCAATAACAATCATTGAGAAAACCTTGGATGGAATTATCGTCTCCGCAGCATTGGGGAGAGAACCATAGGCGATTACAGTCTCAATAGCAATCATTGAGAAAACCTTGGATGGAATTATCGTCTCCGCAGCATTGGGGAGAGAACCATATGCAATTACAACTCAATAGCAATTATTGAGAAAACCTTAGATAACTTCTACTGAGTCTTCATCAGAAAAATCTGTTTGGGGTCGATTTAACTGAACCGGTCTAGGTCTTGAAATGTCTTCAACTGGATAAGAAACAGGGAGATCTTTGGAGTCGATCTAACTGAACCAGAGAAGGCCTTTGACTGGATAATAACCAGAGAAATCTTTGGAGTCGATTTAACTGAACCAGATAAGGTCTTAGAGTCTTGAAATATGTTTGAGAATTTAACTGAATCTTTCCTGAAAGGTAAAGGTCAGTCATATGCAATGCATGATATGGACCAAGCAATGATGTTCTCAACATAAATGAGATTCGTATGATGCGTCTATGCATGCTATAATGATGTATGGAAGTGCGATGTTTATGAATGTATTTTTCGTCTAGGAAAGTAAATCCTTGACGGGTGCCGGGAAGTCACTCCTGGGCTGATGTTGGAGAATAGATTTTGCTTTCGCTGGGGATGATAGTTGCAAGAATACCGGTAGGAGAAGATAACTTCGTTGGGGATAGACTTGGCGAGTGGATTACTCTGCGGGGAGAAAAGTACTCTAACGACCTTGCTGGAGAGCAATACTCTGTGGGGAAAGAGATACTTTGTTGAGTTGTTGATGATAACTTGCTGGGGATACCATGTGTTGGAAGTGTTAATAGACTTCGCTGGGGATAAGAAGACTGCGTTGACGACGATCTTTCCGTGGCTTCGGCTGAGGATAATCCAGTTATATCCTGGTAAGGAAATAACTCTTTGAATAAAGCCGGGGGACGCGTTCGTGCTCTGCGAGGATAAGCTTCCCGAATCTACTGGGGATAAGCTTTCTGCTTGGGGAGATGAATTCCAACTTCCCTGGGGAACTGGATTGAACTTTCTTGGGGAAGTTTTGAACTGTGGGGGAAGTGATTCCTTTGAATGTTGGTATGCCGCCGGGGAACAATCTTTAGACCAAGACTGCCGGGGATGCTTGTTAAGAATATATGCTGCCGAGGAATGTTGGGATCTGCTGGAGGATACCCAACTTCTTTAAGGTTTGATAATATAGCTTGGAGAGAGTGTACTAACTGCTTACTCTCTGGGGAATTAGGATATCTGGTTATGTTCTTCGGCTGCACCTACCTTGGTACTTTGGAGGATAGAACAATTAGATTGCTTAGACAACTCTTTTATTGCCCCTATTTCTAATGTTACCTATAATTAATCCTTTGTTTCGTATGCAAATATTCATGAGTTAGCAAATTATTATCAATGCATATATCACAAATTGAACCTTGGACGTTCTTCGCAAGACAAAACAGAAAAAGAAAAACAATTGGCACTTTTAACTGAAAAATATATTTGTATTGATTTTTGAATGGCCTGAAAATAGGCGTTTTGTGTACAAGAGGCTGACGTCCTAGTAAGAGAATGCCGCCGAACAAAAGAGTTTATACAAATTTTGTACAAAAGAAAATAAAACAGCTGTGTGAAATGAATGATCCCACTGGGTTTCAACTCTGCTATTGCCTTTATAACTCCGAGCGTCTCATCACTTGATGACCTTGGTTGAAGGTGAAGCTGACTGATTGATGCCGTCTGAACTTGGTGTAGATACCGGATTCTGGATGCAAAGTGATCCAATGAGACATAATATTACGCTTTATCCCTAATTTTTGCTTGGACCGCCCTTTCGGGTTTTCAGTCCACCGGGATACCCATTTTTGCCCAAGCCGCCTTTTCAGGTTTTCGACTTGCCGGGTGTACAGATTTTTTCATTTCATCCCTTCATTTTGCCCGAACCCTTTTGGTTCGCCGGGAAGCCCTAATTTTTGCCTAGGCATGTCAGCCTAGCGGGTCTTTTTTTTTCATGCGTAGTATCTTTTTACTATGTCTGCATTGGCGGGGTGAGGAAGGTCGTCACCATCCATATTGGTTAGAATCATGGCTCCTCCTGAGAACACATGTTTAACCACAAATGGCCCTTCGTACGTAGGGGTCCATTTGCCCCTTGGATCACTCTGAGGAAGGATGATTCGCTTGATTACCAGATCCCCAACTTGATATTCCTGTGGTTTGACCTTTTTGTTAAATTCCCTGATCATCCGTTTCTGATACGTCTGACCATGACAGATAGCAGCAGGTCTCTTTTCATCAATTAAGTTTAGCTGATCAAGTCGTGTCTGGATCCAATCATCTTCGTTCAGATTTGCATCCTTCATTATCCGGAGAGAGGGTATTTACACTTCGATCGGTAAGACTGCCTCCATACCATAAACCAAGGAGAAAGGAGTTGCCCCGGTTGACGTCCTGGCTGAGGTACGGTACCCATGTAGAGCGAACGGTAACATCTCGTGCCAATCCTTATAAGTCACTGTCATCTTCTGCACGATTTTCTTGATATTTTTATTTGCTGCTTCTACAGCCTCATTCATCTTCGGTCTGTAAGGAGAAGAATTGTGGTGCTGTATTTTGAACTGCTCGCAGAGTTCAGTGATCATCTTGTTATTCAGATTGGTACCGTTATCTGTAATAATTCTTTCTGGGACGCCGTACCGACAGATCAGATTATGCCGAATGAACCGTGCCACAACAGTCTTGGTTACCGTAGCGTAGGATGCTGCTTCGACCCACTTCGTGAAGTAATCAATTGCCACTAGGATGAAGCGATGTCCATTAGATGCCGTAGGTTTAATTTCACCGATCATGTCTATGCCCCACATCGTAAACGGCCAAGGCGCCGTCAGAACATTCAAAGGAACTGGAGGAACATGCACCTTGTCTGCATAAATCTGGCACTTATGGCATGTCCTGGAATGTTGGTAACAGTCGGCTTCCATTGTGGACCAGTAATACCCTGCCCGAAGGATCTTCTTTGCCATTGTATATCCACTGGAATGTGTACCAAAGGTCCCTTCATGTAGCTCTTCCATGATCCTTTCTGCTTCAGTTTTATCCACACAACGCAGTAGGGTTGAATCATGGTTTCGCTTGTACAGGATGCCGTTGCTAAGGAAGAACTTTGCCGCGAATCTTCTCAGGAACTTCTTATCATTGACAGAGGCACCCTCAGGGTATTCCTGAGCTTCCAGATATCTCTTCACCTCATGGTACCAAGGCTTCTCAGTCACCAATTCAGTCTCGAGATCACAACAGTATGCCGGTTCGTCCAGTTTCCAGATGATGATCCGGGGAGCCTCATTATCCCATTTGACCTTAAACATAGAAGACATTGTAGCTAACGCGTCCGCTAACTGATTCTCTTCTCTCGGAAAGTGTTCAAAGGTTATCTTCGTGAAGTGGGGGATCAAGGTCAACACACATTCTCTGTAAGGAATCAGGTTTGGATGTTTCGTATCCCACTCTCCTTTGATCTGATTGATCACAAGAGCGGAATCTCCGAAGACACTCAGAAACTTGATCCTTAAGTCGATCGCAGCTTGAAGACCCATGATGCACGCCTCATACTCTGCCATGTTGTTGGTACAGTTGAAACATAGCCGGGCAGTGAGTGGAGTATGAGTGCCTTGAGGAGATATGATTACAGCGCCGATACCGTTACCCAAAGCATTGGAGGCTCCGTCAAAGTGCATAGACCATCAGGATCCTTCCTCAGGTCCTTCATCCGGTCCAGGCACTTCACAATCAGTCACTATCATGATGCTCTCGTCTGGAAACTCGAAGTTCATTGACTGATAATCATCTACGGCCTGATGTGCCAAGTGGTCTGCCAATACACTTCCCTTGATGGCTTTCTGGGTTGTGTACTGAATGTCGTATTCTGTCAAGATCATTTTCCATCTTGCTATTCTCCCAGACAGAGCAGGCTTTTCGAATATGTACTTTATAGGATCCATCTTTGAGATCAACAAGGTAGTGTGAGTCAGCATATACTGTCTCAGCCGACGAGCAACCCATACAAAAGCGCAGCAAGTTTTCTCAAGAAGTGAGTATCGGGTCTCACAGTCGGTAAACTTTTTGCTAAGGTAATAAATGGCATGCTCTTTTCGGCCAGACTCGTCATGCTGCCCCAGCACACACCCCATTGAATTGTCAAGCACTGTCAGATATAGTATCAGAGGTCTCCCTTCAACCGGTGGCATAAGGATGGGTGGTTCTTGGAGATACTCCTTGATTCTGTCAAAAGCAGCCTGACATTTATCATTCCAACGTACTACCTGATCTTTCTTCAACAGCTTGAAGATTGGCTCACAGGTAGCAGTCAGGTGTGAGATGAAGCGAGCAATGTAATTCAGGCGTCCTAGAAAGCCTCTGACCTCTTTCTCTGTCCTAGGAATTGGCATCTCTTGAATAGCCTTAACTTTGGCAGGGTCCACTTGAATACCTTTATCACTTACAACGAAGCCTAACAACTTTCCAGATCTTACCCCGAAGGTGCACTTGTTCGGGTTCAACCTTAGCTTGTACAGTTTCAACCGGTCAAACAATTTCTGCAGATGATCTAGGTGCTCTTCCTCAGTCTGGGACCTTGCGATCATGTCGTCAACATACACTTCTATCTCATGATGGATCATGTCATGAAATAAGGCAACCATGGCACGTTGGTAAGTTGCCCCAGCGTTTTTCAATCCAAAAGGCGTGACCTTGTAGTAGAAGGTGCCCACTGAGTAACAAATGTAGTCTTTTCCATGTCTTCAGGAGCCATCTTGATCTGATTGTAGCCTGAAAAGCCATCCATGAAAGAGAACACCTTATGCTGAGCAGTGTTATCCACCAGGACGTCAATGTGAGGTAAAGGGAAGTCATCCTTGGGGCTGGCCCTGTTCAGATCCCTGTAGTCGACACACATTCTGACCTTACTGTCTTTCTTTGGTACCGGCACCACATTAGCAACCCCCTGAGGGTAAGAAGTCACTGCAAGGAACCCAGCATCAAACTGTTTCATAACCTCGGCTTTGATCTTCTCAGACATCGCTGGACGCATACGGCGGACCTTTTGCTTAACCGGAGGGCAATCTTCCTTAGTTGGCAAGTGATGGACCACAATATCGGTATCCAACCCGGGCATGTCTTCGTAGGACCAGGCAAAGATCTCCATATAATCATGTAGCATCTTAGTCAACCGTTGCTTCACGCTGAGCTCTAGGTTGGCACCGATCTTTACCTCTTTCCTGTCTTCTTCAGTACCCAAGTTTATTATTTCCACTGGCTCTTCATGTGGTTGAATTGCCCTCTCTTCCTGAAGTAACAGTCTTGCAAGCTCGCCAGGCACTTCGCAATCATCTTCACCTTCGTCTTCGGCTAAGTTGATCGGATTTTCGAAGTCATAATTGGCAGTAGCAGAGTCGTTATCAGTGAGATCCAGAGTGGATTGAAACCTGTATGAGTGAGTGTGTGTAAATACAGCTGTTTTGAAATATATGTAAAGGAAAGAAAGACAGAAAAGGAGCATAAGATTTGCAATGCGAGAAAACGTCCAAGATTTTCATTTATGATATATGAAATGACAATTTATATGCCCTCACAAATGAAACCACGGTGCCTCGGGTAAGACACCGGGTCATAGAGTTTATTTATTGTTTATTACAAATAATAAAACAAAGAAGTTTATTACTGCGTAACAAAAGTAACAGGAGTATGGTCTTTGGCAATCCAATTGGTCAATCCGCCTTCGGTCGTCGGGTAGATCCAGCTATTGAATTCTGCTTCATCCACTTCATTGTCTTCCCCAACAGCATTCACTCCTGGATTTGTAATGAACACAGGAGGTCTTCTAGTCTTCGCCTTCCGCATAGCTTTCTGACCCTCTGCAGTAAAACCCAGTCCAAATTTGTCAGTTTTCTGTGTAAAGTCGGGAAGCCTGCCCCAGTTAACACAGTCACCTTTTTGAACCACAGCCCGGGCATCCTTCAGGGAAGCCATCTTCAAGGGAACATCCTCTTCGACCGCTGTTTCTGCTGCTGCTGAAATTGGAAGCACCTCCTCGAAATGCTGAAAGGGGGTTTCAATAAACTCCCCGTCCATCTCGATGTATCTGAAGGAATTCAGATGGCTTACCATATACTCTTCCTCCCCCTGTACGGTGACAATCTTCCCTCTGACGGGGTACTTCAGCTTCTGGTGCAAGGTAGAGGTCACTGCCCCAGCTTTATGGATCCAAGGTCGACCCAGTAGACAAGAGTACGATGGACGGATATCCATCACATAAAATGTAGAGTCGAACACCTGAGAGCCCACCCGAATAGGAATGTCAACCTCTCCATGAACCATCCTTTTTGAACCGTCAAAGGCCCTGACGATGATATTGCTGGGTTTTAATTCCAGGCCTTCACAATCCAAACGGTCTAAAGCCTTCTTTGGTAGAACATTCAAGGAAGAACCAGTATCCACCAATACATGTGCCAAAGTAGTGCCCCTGCATTCGATAGAGACATGCAGAGCATCATTGTGGTCTCTTCCTTTTGCAGTCAGGTCAGCATCTGAGAAACCCAAGCCATTGTCCGCTGTCAGATTTGCTACGCAATCAGTGAACTGGACTGCAGATGTCTCCTGTGGCACATGGGCCGTCTTGAGGAATGAGATCAAGGCCTTAGCATGGGCCTCGGAGCACAGTAACAAGGAGAGCATGGAGATCTTGGAGGGCGTATGCCCCAGCTGTTCCACAACATTGAAGTCACTCTTCTTTATAATTTTCAAGATTTCCTCCATCTCTTGTTGGGAGGCCTCAGCATTTACAGGTATCGGTGCCTCCATCCGGGCAGGCTCATCTTCAACTCCCTTACCCCGAGCATTGGATGACTTGGCAGCAGGGGAAACAACTTGATCAGCAACAGGAACAGGTACTCTTGTAGGTGTTATAAGGAGGGGTCTTCGAGTAGCGGGCGGTGCAATGTCAGGCGAGAAGAGCCTGCCACTGCGGGTAACCTTGGCTGGACCAGTGATATCGCAGATACTGGCGCCAGTGTTGAATTCTTGTTTGATTCCGTTCACATATACGTCTGCCCCATAGTGCCAGGGGACAGCTTTATCAGATACGTAGGGAAGAGGCCCCGGAACAGTAATAACCACAGGTGCAACAGTCATGATTTGAACAGGCTTCTTCGGGAGAGCCTTGATTGGATTATTGAAGATGGTAACCACAGAAACTTCTTCTACCGGAACCAATTGAACATCAGACTTTTTAAACAGAATCTCCTTGCTATCCATTAGGCTTTGGATACCTAACTTCAGCAAGGGACAACCAGATAGGGAAACAACACAGAACAGGAAACCCTCACTGCAACCCGGAAATAAACCGGCCAGCAGTAGGTTCTCCTTGACAGTCTTCAGAGGAGTAGCTAGGTCATCCACAGAAACAGCGTAAACATCTTCATCAACGGCGTTTACCCCATGCTGAGGCATAGGAGCAGTCACCACATTCGGCCTCTCATGCGCTTCGAACTGTATCTCCTTCGCGTCGATAAGGTCTTGCACCTTATTCCTTAATGCCCAACAGTCATCAGTGGAATGCCCCGGGCTATCAGAATGGTACGCACAGCGGGCATTTGGGTTGTACTTCGGAGAGGCAGTGTTTACACCTTTGGGGGCCTCTCTGACAGTCACTAGGTTGGTGGATAGCAATTGCGGCAAGATTTGGGATAGAGTCATGCTCAAACGGGTAAACTCTCTCCGGGGTCTTTCAGCCCTTTGAGGATTGGTTGGCCGAGGAGCGGCAGCAGGCTTGGCAATCATTACCGCACTGACAGATTGGCGGCGCTCAAATTTCTCTGGTCTCCGGGAGCCATATACAGCACTAGCCTCCTTTTTGAAGGGTTTCTTCTCAGAACTAGACGATGCACCCTTCGGAATCTTTCCAGACTTCAACCCAGCCTCAATTCTCTCTCTAGTCAGAATCAGATCAGTGAACCCTGCAGACGAATTCCCGATAAGATGGTTGAAAAATGGCCCAGATAGGGTCCCCAAGAACATGTCTACCAACTCCCGATCAGTCAACGGAGGCTGCACCCTGCCAGCCAGGTCCCTCCATTTCTGAGCGTACTCTTTAAAACCTTCACTTGAACCTAACGACATACCCTGGAGTTGGGTACGTGTAGGGGCAAGGTCGGCATTATATTGATATTGCTTATAGAAAGCAGTAGCCAGCTCCTCCCAGTTACGAACCTTGGTCCCATCCAACTGATAGAACCATTCGAGATGAGTCCCTGAAAGACTCTCCTGGAAGAAGTGGATCCACAAATTCTTATCCGCTGAGTACGGTTGAATTTTCCGAACATAGGACCTGAGATGTAGCTTGGGACAAGACGCCCCGTCGTACTTAGTGAAAGATGGTGCTTTGAATTTACGAGGAATGATCACACCAGTTGACAAACCCAGATCTCCAAAATCCAGCCCAGGTACCTGTTGGATCTCCATAGCATTCAACCTGTCTTCCAACTGCTTGTAACGGTCTTCTGCAGGAGGATACTGCTCTTCATCAAAATCAGTCTTGTTGTCGGAGACTACCAGACTAGGACCTTTTTCTGCTTGAGGAGTACTCTTGCCAATGGAAGAACCAGCCTCTTCATTCTGTAGAGTATTGCCAAACCTTCGGCCCGAGTTGAACAGAACATTTCTTCTCTTCTTCTTCTTTTCCTTCTTCAGGAGCAGAGCCTTCAGCTCCTCTTGGCCCTGAGCCAAACCCATGATTAGTTCCTGAAATTGCGCATTCTGCGCCTGAAGAGCTTTGATGGACATCTCAGTTGAGGACGAGTCAGGATTCATGATGCTGAAATAAACAGCGAAGAACGGTAAGCAACCTGAAAAGAAGAAAACCTGCTATGCACATGATGAATGGAATGCGTATGATTTATGTTTTCAAAGACAGTCGGGAATCAACTTTGTAAACAAAAAGGAACACACTTCATTAGATTCAACTTTGAAACTGAAATTATTCAACAGGTTGCCCTTAGGCGTTACATGAAAGGAAATACTGAAAAGGGAAATAAAACTGTAAAAGAACATCCGGAGCTCCTTATTGATCCCATGGTCTCCTCTTCTCAGTACGGATGTAGGCATTCAGAGCTCTCTCATTCTCCAACTGCTTTGTCAGCTTCTGGATCTTTAATTCCTGCTCGTTGAACTTTTCCCGGTAAGAATCCCGCTCTTCTCGCAGTTGCGACCAAGATCTCTTCAATGTCTCATAATCAGTAGGTATCTGAGGAGGAAGGACAGTTGGAGGAACACCATCTTTGTCAGGACACTCAAGAATGACGGGTCTGACAGCTTCATACGACATACCTAACTTCTGAGCACGGATGCGAACCCATTTGTAGTAGGCTTCCATAGGTAAAGAAGTCTTTGGCCCTAACTCTTGTGGGTCAGCTTTATGAACTTTGTCCCAAGCCTTGATGAACCTACGACGCAACTCGTCACTATCCACTTGAAACTCAAAACTGATGTGAGGCACCAACATCTCATGGGGGCCTGCTCTTCTTGCTCTTCCAAACTGACGGAGCGCTAGACATGGATTGTAAGAGATCCCTCCTTGGGTACCAATCAGAGGAACATTAGGGTATTCCCCGCATCGATCAATGACAGCTATCTCATCCAAACCTCTGCAAGTCCAAATGATGTCTTTGTCGGTGAGAGACATTAACCTATGAGCCCAACCTCTTCCTTCTTGGTTCTTCAGTACGAACTTAGGGAGGTGCGAAATAAACCACCTCACCAACAAAGGGATACAACACCATAGGGTTCCTCGTCTTCGGGTAGTACGAGCATGGAGTTGTTGCAAGATGTCGCCCAAGAGAGTGGGCACGGGATTCTGAGACATAAAGATCCTTATGGCAGTGACATTAATGAAGTTATCAGGATTAGGAAACAAGACTAATCCATAGATTAAGAGAGCCAAGATGTCTTCATATGCCCTAAAGTCCAGGTCATTCCAGAAACTGTTAGCTTTACCGATCAGAAACTTGGCCAAGAAACCCTTAACTCCGCTTCTAGTCACCCAGTTGTCCATTACCTCTTGATGTGTCAAGGGAAGAGCTGCAGCAACATCCTCAAGCCTGAGGGTCTTTTCCCAACCAGTAAAGGGAGTCTGATCCAAGATAGGGATACCAAGCAAATCAGAGAACTCTTCCAGGGTAGGGACCAGCTGGAAGTCTTGAAAGGTGAAGCACTGGTACAGGGGGTCATAGAACTGGGTCAGAACACTCATCAACTGTTGATCCCGCTTTGCAGTGACTAAACTGAGAAGAGAACCATGTCTCTGAATGAAGGAAGTGGTATTTGGAATTCTGCTAACCAACTCCTCAAGCAACTCAGGTGAATGAACAAAGTTGAACCGGATAGTATTCCTTCGCACAGGCATCATGATGTCCTACAAAACAGAGCAAAGGTGAAACCCTCTTGTCTTTGAAATGGTCAGTTCTTATGCAGGATGCATGCAATGCTCATGATGTTATGATGTTATGATAAAGCACACTACAAATAGATACAAAGGCAAACATGGTAAGGCACACAAGTCACACAAGGCAAGCCCCTAAAGTTTAGGCCAGCATGAGGTCTAGGTACTACCCTCTTTCAGTTTGTTGGTTCATACCTGTCCTATCAAAGTAACCGGGTTCTTAGAGGATCCCAATATCATTGACTACCCTCAATCGGTCATAACTCCAGCATCGCAATCTTTTCTTGCAGCCAGAACCATCACGAGAGTTTAGCCTCAATGGGCGTAGCATACTGCTACTGTTCTAATGGCCAAGTTGTGTCATTTAAGGTTCTAAGGTTGTTGGTGCTTAATGACTCCTTAGAAGACCCATATTCTCCTCGTTGCGACACAAGGGATATCGGTACAGACCAAGGTGCCACACCAACGTAGCCACTGCTTCACCCGTGTCGGTCTACGCCGGACAGGTCCCTCACAGCTTATGCTACCTAAACAGGGTATCCCCAGATCCGGGTTAGGATCTATGTAACTCCCATGCAACCCACAAAGTTAAAGCAGACAAGTCAATACAATTGAAAACACAGTTATGAACTAACCCTAAGGTACACCTCACTTTATAAATATGTCCCCAGCAGAGTCGCCAGTTCTGTGATCGGTGGATCTGGAACTGACTGTTTAACGCTGGTTCGCGAAATGTCGCGGAAGCAAGAGTCGCCACCGTCTTTTATTTTCTCCAAATGGAAAGGACAAAAGCACAGAAAAATTCCTTATAGAGATTGCTCTCGGTTCGGGAGGTAGATTATAGAAAGGGAAGGTGTTAGCACCCTTTCTATCCATGGTTATCCATGGGCTCTTAGATACTTGCTCATTGTGTTTTCAAAATGGTTTGTTTGCTTTTCAACTGTGGGTTTTTAAAAAAAGTTTCTTTGAAAATTCCAGTTCGACTCTTGTATCGGTCCTCAAGAGTGTTTGAAAAGTTGCTTTCGAAAGCTTTTTGAAAATGTGTTGGTGTGAAAAGTATTTTTGAATTTTGTTTTGAAATTAGAGCAAGTATCTAGAGTCGTCTACCTACCCTAAGGAATTCGTCTGTGTAAATGTCCTTTAAAGTAGTGCCATCCCACCATTGAGAGGTAGGTAGCACCACCGTTGGAGGTGTTCGGGTCAATTCGAGGTTCGGGACATGGTGATCACCGGAGCAATAGGAAGACACCTTAGAAGCTACCCTCACGCCAGGTTCCCGGATCATGAGGACTTACTAAGACATCCTCTACTCGACGATCACCTTTCGAGGCAAGGCAACAGTGAGGCGTACCCTAGGGGTGGTGTGTGATTTGTGTGTCGTTTTCATTTGCATTTATCTTGTCATGGTATAGGTGATCTACGCTTTTGTTTTTATTTGTCATTCATTCTTGCATGCCTTGATTAACAGTTAAAAGTGCGAGAAAAGTAAAGTTCTAAGCTATTACAAAAGGCGCGGGTCCACATTGCCAAAATTTCCAGAACCCGATTTGACAGAAAGTAAATAGAGATAAAATGCGAGAAATTAAATTGTCCGAGTTTACAAGGCCTTGGGAGAGGTACATAAAAATTATACGAAAACGAAATAAATATGCGAATTGAATAAGAATTAAAACGAAGGCGTTGGACCCTTTTTTTGCAAAATTAAATTAAATGATTAAATTAATTAAAATTAAAAAGAAAAGGAATTGTTTTTGGTATTTTAAGATTTTAATGGAAAAAAGAATTAAATGAAATTGAGAAACTAACCCTAATTCTAAATTTTTTATTTGTAAGAAAATATTAAACTCTAACCTAAAATTAAACCTAATTATTTTACATGCAATTTAATTACAAAAATAAATAATAGGAAGTATTTAATTATTATGAAAGAAAAGAAAAAGGGATAAAAATGATTATAAACCCTAATTCTATCAATTTTAGATTTTATTAAGGAAAATATTACAATTAAACCTAATTTAATAACTAAAATTAATTAATGCAATTTATTTACAAAAATACTAAAATAAGAATATTTATTATTTTTTATCTTTTCTGATTTTTTAGTGTTTTTTTTCTATATATTATGAAAGTATTAAATTAATTAAAAAAACAATAATTGAAAGAAAGTAAAAATAATGAAAACAAAGAAATAAAAAAATTTGCAAACCTAGGGGGTTCTGCCGCTAATTTGGAGGTGAGACTTAGCATTTTAGGCCCATCTATCCCTGGCCTGGTGGACTTTTCCAGCTAGCGTGTATACGCATTGACCAACGATCATGGTATGCTTCAAACGACAGCCCTTGGATTGATCTCATCATGTGCGTGAAAGGCTGGATTTTGTGGGTGCATGGTGTTCCTCAAGAGAGACGCTGCATAGAATGACAATTAGGAAAATAATATTGCAAAGGGGTGGGGACCTGGGGCTCGAACCCAGGTCCTGAGGGTCACCAGCGCTTATGCCTGCCAGTGGAGCTATTCACGTTTTCTGTAGATTAAATAACAAACAAAATTTATAAAATAAAATAACGCGTTAGTGGAGAATTAGCTCGAAATTCAAATAGGCCAATCACTGATCGCCACAGGGGTCATCTTCTTCGTTGCTTTATTTTTTTCTGAAACACAAAACATTGGCAACGGTTTTGTAAACGTTCCTATAAACACCCTATTGAAAAATAGCGATTAGCCCCTGGGACCTCATAAATTAGGCGCGAGGGTGCCATTGTTTTCGTCCAAACACCCTGAATCCATTCATGGCATTATGAGGTTCTAATTTTGTAGCTTTTAAAAACGCCCAATTTGGACCTCCAAGAACCCTAATATGTATCAATGGTAGAATCGTATATAATACACAAAAACACAATTAAAGTAGATGGTTAGCTTCAGAGCACATCAATTAGTATGAATCTATTAAAGAAATGCAATGAATGTGCTTGAAAATCAGAATACGATTATGCATATTATGTGAAAAAATTTGACTTCTGTATACCAATTCAAAGGGCTACGCGTATGGAAAGCTATCCAGTTAGATTCAGTGATGTCCTAGGAAGGTAATAGGATGAATTTCTTGGCTTGAATCGACCTGCAAGTGTATTTTCAGTTTTGAGTTTTCAAGCAAAAGTCAAGTTTTTTTCTTCAGGTTCTTGCGCAGCTTTTTGGTAATGAGCATTAGGTCTTGATCCAACTTATGTATGGAATGAATTAGGTCAAAGAAAACAACCAAAAAACCTTGGCATTCATGACTTGCAAGATTTGATTTTCAAAAATCTTTTCAAATATTTTTCATGCCTATTTGGTACAAATCATGGCCAATTATCTTCAATTCTTTCCAAATCTAGCTATGCACGAAATATTGAGTATATATTTTCATGTATTTATTTTAATTTAAATGAATTATTAATAATAAAAATCCAAATAAATAAATAAAAAATGAAGAAAAACTTCCCTTTGGGCCAAATGGTCGTGCACATGCCTTGGATAATGAATTGTGGAAGAAAAAGAGGCCCATTAGCAATTTTAGGTCATTTGAATCAATGTTGACTTTTCAAAATATCCAAAAATTTCCCAACTTCCACAAGGCATAACTTGCTCAATTTTTAAGCTTTGCTCATGTTCTTGGACATTTTGGAAAGGTCTTTGAGTACTCTAACCAATGCCTTTGGTCCCATGTCATTTTGATTTACCAATATCAAGTTATGGCCTTTTACTTAAAGTCCCTTTTTGTTGACTTTTGAAAATGACCTATAATGTTGAAATTGATAACTTTTTGTGAGAGCATTTCTTGGACTTGAAGTGTGAAGAGGAGTTGTAGGAAATGTCTTTCGCTTCAAAATGAGCTTTGGATGGAATTTTTCTGATAATCCATGTGAAAGGTATGCCCTGGTCAATTCACAGTTGACTTTTTCAACTGTCCAAATAAGGAAACTTTTGCATCTTGATGATTTTTGAGCCAAGCTTTGAGAATCATGATCAAGCATTGATGAAATGATGTTTGTGGCTTCAAAATGAGATGTTGACCAAAAATTTGAACTTTTGACTGTCAAATGACCATTTTGCCCCTGCAGTTGACTGTAGTGCAATTAGGGTTTTGACTGTGCAATTTTGGACTGAAAGTCTTGAAACTTGGTATGAGGATGTTTGACCATGTTTATAAGCATATGGGGCTTGATTGGACCCTTGGAAACTTCATTTTCTTTGTCATAACCAAAACCCTAATTTTGACTATTAGGAGGCCCTTGGGCTGTGTAACCCTTGGGGAATTTTGAAGCTTGACTTGGCAATTTCTTGAAGAATATGGGAGGGCAAATTTTGGGGTACAACAGTCCCCAAAAACATGTCAACTAATTCCCTATCTGATAGCGGTGGCTGTACCCTTCCAGCCAGATCACGCCACTTCTGGGCGTACTCCTTAAACCCTTAATTTGAAGCCATCCCCATACTTTGTAACTGAGTACGAGTGGGCGCCAAATCATCATTGTACTGATACTGACGATAAAAAGCAGCTGCCAAGTCTTCCCAATTGTGAACCTATGATCTCTCGAGCTGATAAAACCAGTCTAACTGAGTGCCAGACAAGCTGTCTTGGAAAAAATGTACCCAGAGATCTTTATCAGATGAATGAGGTTGAATCTTTATAACATACGACCTCAGGTTCATCTTAGGGCAAGACAGACCGTCGTACTTGGCAAATGTTGGCACCTTGAACTTGGGAGGGATAACAATCCCAGCTACCAATCCCAGTTCCTCAAAATCCAATCCGGGAACCCTCTGCAACTCCATAGCTGCCAATCTGTCTTCAAGGTTCTTATATTTGTCATCCGCTGGTGGATACTTTTGTTCGGAATAGTCCTCGTCTTCTTCCTCTTCCTCCTCTTCTATCTCAGACTCAGAAGGTACAGTAACTCCTTTCCCCTTGCCAGCCCCTTCGTCAGAAGTCGAAGGGAACTCCAGAGTCCTCCTAGCATCTCTCTCAAACCTTCTTCCGAAAGTGGCTACCCCCGGTCTCTTTTTCTTTTTCTTCTCTTTATTCTTCTCTAGAAGAACTTTGAGATCCTCTTGACCCTTTGCCAAGGTCATGAGGAGTTGCTGAAATTGTGAATTTTGTGCCTGTGGGTCCTTTACTGTTTGCTCCAAATCCATCTTGTTGAAATAAACAGCAGAAAGATAAGGAAACCTGGCTTGAAGACCTGTTTATGCATATGATGAATGGTATGTTATTCATGTAATGCTTTCAAGGGTTCAAAAATTCAAATTTGTTGCAAACAAAAAGAACGCACGTCATATTAAGAAAAGATTTGTTAGTACATAAATTCCCCATGGGCGAAATATTACAAAATTCTTAATGTAAAAAGACATTGCGCATCCTCTTTGGTGCGATGTAGGTGTTGAGAGTTTCCTCCTCGTGAAGTCGGCAGGTCAGCTCTAAAACCTTCTTCTCACTGGCATAGAAGCTAGCTTCAAAAGTATCCCGTTCTTCTTTGAGTTGGATCCAACTCTTTTGCATTTCCTCCCATGATGTTGGCATGCCAGGATGTAGGATGGTGTATGGAACCTCTCCTTCCATAATAGGCTCTTTGATCAAGGGGAGAATGTGTGGATATGGCATCATAAGATTCTGGGAGCGGGTACGTACCCACTTGAGGTAAGGCTCAAGGGGGATGGAATTCTTGTGCCCCAGTGTATTACTATCCACTTTGTTAGGCATCCTCCAATCTCTGATGAACCTTTGTCGAAGTCCTTGCGCATCATTGTCGAATTCAAAAACTAGGTCAGGAGTCAGCATGTCATGAGAACCATCCCTCCGAGCATATCCAAATTGTCTCAAAGCTAGACAGGTGTTGTAGGTAATGCCTCCCCTAATACCAAGTAGTGGGACATTAGGGAATTCCCCACAACAATCAATGATGATGACATTTTCTCTGGACCGAGAACACCAATGTACATCATAATGTGTGAGGGTCATCAATCGTTGTGACCACCTTAAACCCTGCTCATTCTTCAGAACTGATTGTGGAAGGTGAGAAATAAACCACCTTGCTAGGAGAGGAGTACAGCACATGAGAACACCTCTTTTCCTCATTGTTCGTGTGTAAAATGAGTGTAGGATGTCCCCAAGCAATGTAGGTATAGGATTCCTGGATATGAAAATCTTGACAGCATTCACATCTATAAGCTGATCAGGGTTTGGGAACAAGACTAACCCATAGATGAGGAGAGCCACAATCTCTTCAAAGGCTTGTAGATCAAGAGAATTCCACCAGTCTTGTGCCTTCTCGAACAGAAACTTTGCCAAGAAGCCCTTGACACCACTTCTGGTTTCCCAATGCCCCTTGATGTCAGATGGTTGCAAGTGTAATGCTTGAGCAACATCTTCAGGCTTTGTTTCTTTTTCCGTACCGTTGTAGGGTAGTTGATGAAGAATAGGAATTCTCAGGAGTTGAGAAAATTCCTCCAAAGTTGGTACCAGTTGGGAATCAGGGAATGTAAAACAGTGGTGTAGGGGGTCAAAGAACTGGAAAAGTACTTTCACCATGTCTTCTTCAATACTGGTGTTGACTAAGTTGAGGAGTCTACCATGTCTTTCACTAAAGAGAGAATTCTCTGGATTCCTAGAAGTGAGCTCCTTGAGTTGAGGAGGGATTCTCACAAGGTTGACTTGAATTGTTTTCCTGCGAAGAGATTCCATGACCTACAAAACAAGAACAAAGATGAAGATCCAAACCCTTGAAATGGTTAGTGGATGCATATGATGCTTTATGATGTTCATGATGTATGCACAAGCACATGTACAGACAAGTCACACAAAACCCTAGTTTCAGGCTTGCATGAGGTTTCATAGGTAAGTACCCTCTTGAGTTTAGTTGGTTCAAAACCTGTCCTATAAATAGTAACCGGGTTCTAAAGAGCTCAATATCATTGGATTGTTTTCTATGTTCATTTTCTTGGTTTAGCCACTTAACTAGCGACCAAAATATTCCAAGAAAACAACCCTCAATGAGTGTAGTATCGAGTATCTACCAACTTAGGACTGCACCAAAGCCGGTCATCTCACTACCCCTAATGAAAAGGCCAAGATGGTCAAGTAAGGTTCTAGTTCATTAGTGCTTAATGACATCACTCAGCGGCCCCGTATTCTCTTTGATTGACTCAAAGGCTACCGGTACTCACAAATATGTCGCACTAATATAGCTATTGCTTCAACCGTGTCGGTATACCCCGCACAGTTTCCATAATGTATTGCTATCTATGAATGTTTCCCAAATTCGGGTGGAGGATTTCAAGCCCAAACAAGAGAACAAAGATGTAAAGCAATCAAAGCAAACAATAGTCATGCCAAGGGTGATCTAAGCCCTAAGGTTACTCCACTTTTAAAGATTTCCCTAGCAGAGTCGCCAGTTCTGTGATACGGTGGGAGAACTGACTTAGGATTTTGTGTTTGTGTTCGCAAATGTTTCGGTTTAGCAAGAGTCGCCATCGACTTTTTATTTTATCCTAAGGAAAGGTCAAAAAGCACAGGAAAGACCTTTGAGATGTTTTCTTGGGTTTGGGGAGTAGATTATAGAAAGGGAAGGTATTAGCACCCTTTCTATCCATGGTTATCCATGGGCTCTTAGTTACTTGCTTAGATCACTTGCTTTGCTTTTCAATTGTTTGAAATGGTGCTTTGTGTGTGATTTTGAAAGATGTTTTAAAAAGAGGCCATCGTTGTGGCAACCTTTGTAATAATTCTTGTTTAAATGTATACAAAGGTGTTTTTGTCTTTTGAAAAGTTTTCAATGTTTGAAAGTAGGGTTTTGAAATTGTGTTGTGAAGTGTGTGTTGAAAGTAGCAAGGATGTTTTTGCAAGTTTTTGATCAAGTAACTAGGAGCTATCTACCCTATTTTACTCAAAGATCTTTCTTATGTTTTTAACCCTTTTAACAGTGTTATTTCACCATTGTATTTGGTGGACAACCTTGTGTTAGGATGTTAACGGGACAGACGCGGGTCATCATATAGACCATGATAGGAATAGTGTTAAGTATCTTTGGCAATTTTCTTGAGGGACTTGATCATTTTGTTTAGGCAACTCAGATTGCGTCATCGAGGGACTATGATCTTTTTGATTGTTTTTATTTTGCCAAAGTACTCAACATGCAACCATGGCCCATTTTTGAAGGCAACAAGTGGATGATACCCTAGGGGTGCAAGTGTGTATTGTGTTGTTTTTTTCATGCATATTTATCTTAGATTAGGTCAAACTAATTGTTGATTTTATTTGCATACAAACCCTAGGTCTAAACATGGCATAATTGAAAGCTTTTAAATGTGCGAGAATTTAAATGCTACACTATTACAACATGATATAGGGAGGGGGATACAAATTTGAATTGGGGATATTTGACAAGAAATTAAACCCTATATTACTATTACAACCAAATCGAATGTATAAGATACAATATTTAAATGTACAATAATTGAAATAAATACAATAAATAAATGTAAATAAAATGTATTATGCCAAAATTCTTTTAGTATGTAAAAAGTATTTTTTCAATTTGAAATGTAAAATAAAAAAAAGATCAATTTTAATTATTTTCCTATTTAGGGCAAGAAACCCTAATTCTTAATAAATAATATTATTTATTAATTATATGCAATAATATACTAATTTATACAAAAAAAATAAAAGTATATTATAAAAATGATATTTTTGGTCCAAAATAATAATAAAAATGAAAATGTAATATTTTTTTGTATTTTTTGACCTAATTATATATATATATATATATATATATATATATATATATATATATATATATATATATATATATATATATATATATATATATATATATATATATATATATATATATATATATATATATATATATATATATATATATATATATATATATATATATATATATATATATATATATATATATATATATATATATATATAAATATATTAAGTGTGCAAAAAATTAAAATAAATTATTTACAAAAATGTATATATTTCAAGAAAATATTTTCAAATGTGTATATAAAAAAAAAATAAAAAAATGAAAAAAAACATATTTTTTACATTATTTTTAGGTTTAAACAAAATAACATAAGTATTTAGACATTTTTTATGGTGGGAATAAATAAAATAAATACCAAATAAATGCAAAAAAAAAATATTTTTGGATCATTTTTTATGTTTGAAAATAAAATATCAAAGTCATAAAAGAAAATAAAAATGCAAAAATATCAAAATACAAGAAAATGGGCCAAGGGGTGTGAAACTGAAAGTGGGGGGTGCCAAAAGTAGGAAGTAGCCAGGCCCAGCCCAACTACTTCATCTTCTTCCTCTGTCCAACAGAACTTGAACAAAAAACGCGCGCTAGCTACCCCAACCTGTATCTCCTGATTCTTTGATCTTTTGACAAAACTCAAAACATGAAACTTGTAGAGCATCAAATAACGAATCTAACCATATAAAAAACTTGGATTAACTCTCAAAGACCAGAGAGAATTTCTCTGGCCCTAATTTCTAACCTAGTTTTTTCAGAAAGTTCATGAGTGAAATTATCTCAGCACGATTAATGTAAATGAAAACTAAGCATATGTATGGCTTCAGGGCTATGAGTACAACATATTTAATTCACAAACCTAAGCCTAACCATACCTGTTTCAGTTGACTTCGAGCTGGGCAATGCAACAACCTTCAATGGTGTTTGAGCTTCTCTTGAGCTTGCCTGAGGTCCAAGGAAGCTTCTCCAATGCTTGGCTTGCTTTGAAACAACTTGAATCGTGCTGTAGAACTCAACCTGCAGAGCTTTGAAATGAAAATTGAAAAGTGTGTTAGAGGTATTACAGCTTGCAATGGGGGCCTGGAATAGTTCAAGTGAGTTGATTGGAAGATGTTGGAACTATCTTGGGACAAAACGCACGATAGAATTTTGTTGTGGCTTGCAAAATGCAGAACCTGCCCTGTTTTGCAGAAAAATAGTGGTTCTGAGTATGAGGAGGTTTGAGTGATGAAAGGGTCGTGTTTTAGGCTTGTTGGGAGGTATGGAACTTGTCTACAATGTTTGTCTAAGCTTGTGTTAACAAATATGAGAGGTTGCTTATGTTTTGCAAGTTTTCTCTACTTGAAGTTCCAATGTGGAAGTGAAGTTACAGGCTTGTATAGGCTGTCAAACATGCTTGCATACATTTCTCTTAGCCCCTCTGATTTGTGGATTTGTTTTGATGCAAGAGATCTTGGACCAATGCTCAAGGATTGTTGGTTTGACATAAAGAATACTTAAGCAAAAGTGAAAATTTACCTTTTTCTACTTAAGGCTTAATCTTGTGTATAATGTCCAAATGAATAAAACAAAGGCTTAGATTGATGGATTGGCATTAAATTATGGAGTGCAAGTTGGTTTTGAGGCCTGTAATGTCAAAGCAAGCTAGCTAGATCAGAATTGCAAGTTGTTATGAACATGTATTGGCCATGGACAAAAGTGAGTTTTTGCCAACTTCAAGCATTCGATTCTCTCTAACCACAAGGGTGTTTGAGGAGTTCTTGGACAATTTGGAAAGCTTGGAACATGTAATATAATCCATATTTGCAATTCAACTTGAAATTCCTAGTGGAACTATGTGAAAAGTGGCCAAGAAGATGGGTCCAAATCCTGCCTAGATTAGGGCAAATTTTCTCTAAGTTAAAAGTTTTAGGTACCCTTGTTCCAAAAATCATAACTTGAGATACATGCTTCTTTTAAGAAAACTTTGTGAATAAAAGTTGTAGACTTTGTGATGGACTATAACTTTCATGTTTCAAGTTTTGTTTGAATCCATTTTCATCTTGGTGAAAAAGTGAGACAAAGTTAGGAAAAAATAAGAAAATTTCATAACTTAGAAAATTTCTAAGTTATGAAAATTTTCCATTTTAAACCCTAATTTGCATTTTTGGGTTTCTTGGTGAACAAGTTTCATAATTTGGCATGTCTTGACGAAAAATGACCCTTGGCACTTGATTTTGACCAAAAAGTCAAAGTTTGACTTTTCAGTATACAATTAAATTTTGATCAGTTGACTGAAAAATTCATCTGTCAATCATATGCATTTGAGATCTTTTGAACTTGTTGAATGGGTAAATATGATATTATTGAGTCCTTGAGTCCATGGTTGAGCTTGATTTTCCATTGGTTAGGTCAAACAGTCAAAAATTGCCTTTGTACAGTCAAAACCCTAAAAATGACCATTTTGCCCTTTTGGTGATCTGATCAAGTTTCTTATGGAATTGTGATCCAAACTTGATCAAATGACATATGTGAGTTCATTATGTTGATGTGGGTCAAAAATCATGAAGTTTGACTGTCAATTGGCCATTGTTGACTTTTCCCCCAATACAGTTGATTTCTAGGTCAACTGTCCAATTGACTGGGCAAAAATTTGAATCAAGGCTTGAAACTTGGTATGGATAAACTTGTGAGTCCAACATGAAGTATGAAAGTCACTTTGGGCATTGTGGGTCAAAATATCCCTGTGCAAACTCAAACCCTAATTTAGGTCAACAATGCAAGGAGGTGTCTTGAGCTGAGCAAACCCTAGCTTGATCTTGAGTTCCAAGGGCTTTGTGATGAGAAATGTTGATAAAAGGAGAGGGAAAATTTTGGGGTACAACACTTACCCACATTTGCAAATACAAAATGCAAACCAGTATTAACAGTCGGTTCTGCCACCGTATCACAGAACTGGCGACTCTGCTGGGGATGAAATATAAAGTGGGGTAAACCTTAGGATCTAGGTCATATTTAATTGCTTTCTCTTGATTGTCTTGCTTGCTTTATATTTATGGGAACTGTTTGGGTTATTTGATCATACACTCGGATCGGGAAACACCTTTTAGGTAAGTAGCAATAAACTGTAAGGGAGTTATGCTGGGGTATACCGACACGGTTGAAGTAGTAGCTACATTGATGTGGCACTTTGGTTGGTACCCGTAACCCTTGAGTCAATCAGGGAGATGTATGGGGCCGCCGCGTGGTGTCATAAAGCATCAACTGAACTTAGAACCTTTAATTGCAGAACATGGCCAGTAGGACGTAGCGAGATGGCCGACTTTGGTGTACTCCCAAGGTCGACAGATACTCGATGCTACACTCATTGAGGTTTGACTTTTGAGTTTTGTTTGATTACGAGTCAATTGTCGATTGAACAAGGCTTGGGGGAAAGATCAGTGATATTGAGATCCCTTTAGAACCCGGTTACATATTTATAGGGTAAGTTGAACCAATCCAGCCTCAAGAGGGTATGACCTTAAAACTCAAGCAGGCCTTAAACCTAAGGACTTGGTGTGATTTGTCTGTGTTTGCTATACCTGTGATTTATCATGACATCATAAACATCATACCATAGCATATGATACTAACTGTTTCAAGGGTTTCTAGGGCTCATCTTTGCTATGTTTTGTAGGATATGGCATCCTCCCGTAGGAACACTATTCAGATTAACCTAGTGATAGTATCTCCCCAATTAAGGGACTTGTCAGTAAGGATTCCAGAAAGCTCTCCTTTCACTGAAAAGCATGGTCGGTTGCTCAACTTGGTCACTGCAAAACCTGACGAAGAAATGTTAAAAGTGCTATTTCAGTTCTTCGATCCTCTGCATCACTGTTTCACATTCCCAGATTACCAGTTAGTGCCTAATATGGAGGAATTTTCTCAGTTATTAGGGATACCCATTCTTGATCAGCTACCTTTCAGCGGTACGAAAAGACATCCCAAACCTGAAGAAATTTCTAAAGCTATATCCTTACAACGGTCCGACATAGTGACAAATTGGGAAACCAGAGGGAGTGTTCAAGGAATTCCGGTTAAATTTTTGAAGAGGTTTTGTCGCTCCTTGTCTACGGGATGGTACTGTTCCCTAATGTGGATCAACTTGTAGATGTGAGCACAATCCAGGTTTTTCTATTTCAGAATCCGGTACCTACATTACTCGGGGATATTCTACACTCTCTGCATGCTCGCACTCTAAAAAGAAGGGGGACCCTCCAGTGTTGCACTCCTCTATTGGCTAGGTGGTTTATTTCGCACCTACCCAGATCTATTTTGAAGAATGAACAGGGTAAAAGATGGCCTCATCGACTGATGTCCCTTACGCATTCAGACATTCATTGGTGTTCACGATTCTCGGAAGATGTTACTATCATCGATCACTATGGTGAATTACCTAATGTCCCTCTCTTAGGCATTAGGGGATGAATCACTTATAACCCTTGCTTAGCATTACGACAACTTGGTTATGCGATAAGGGGTGGTCCTCATGATACACTTATTCAAGGAATTGCCTTCAACTATGAGAATGATGTTCAGGGTTACCACAAAAGGTTCATACAAGCTTGGAGTATGGTACATAGGGTTGACAGCAAGACACTTGGGCATAAGAATTCCATACCTCTCGAGCCTTATCTCAGATGGGTACGAGCCCGCGCTCAAACTCTTATGATGCCTTATCTCGCTATCCGACCTATGATTATGGAACCAGTTGCTGAGGGAGACACTCCTCATCTTGTTCTTCATCCAGACATGCCAACTGATCACAAAGAGTTACAAAAGTCCCGGGTTCAACTTAAAGAGGAGCGGGATACGTTTGAAGCCCAATTCTACACCAGTGAGAAGAAGGTCTTGGAACTCACTAGGCTACTTCATGAAGAGAGGAATATCAATGCCTACATCGTGCCAAAGAGGATGCGCTCATGGGAAATCTAGTCTTCTTTTTGTTTTATTTTGCTTAATTGTACTCTCAAAATACATTCTTTGTAACAGTTCAAGATTACTAATACAATTCGCGTTTGTTCCCTTTTTAAAGGAAATTTGAGCCTTTAAGAACCCTTGAATACATTGCATACATATCATACGTATCCTTTCATAACAGGATTCATAACAGGTTTCTCATCTCCTCCGCTGTTTATTTAAGCAATGGCTCTTGAACAAACTGTGAAAGATCTTCAGACTCATAACACGCAGTTCCAGCAAATGGTTGTGGCTCTGGCCAAAGGACAGGAAGAGCTGAAGGCTCTGATTGTTAAGAAGAACACTAATAAGACCAAGAGGACAGCCGGTGTGGCACATATGAGTAGAAGGTTTAGAGGTCCGCCAAGACGGGTTGTTGATTTAGCTTCTTCATCTAAAGAGGGAGAGAATCAAGAGGGTGAAGCCAGAGAAGAGGACCCTAGTCCTAAAGAGTCTGACAATGAAACTGATTATAATGAGGAGTAGTACCCTCCGACTGATGAAAAGTATAAGCAGTTAGAAGAGCGTCTGAGTGCTATTGAAATCCAGAAGGTTCCTGGGCTGGATTTTGAAGAGTTCGGTCTGGTCTCTGGGATTGTCATCTCCCCAAAATTCAAGGCACCGTTATTTGCTAAGTATGATGGGGTATCTTGTCCTAAAATACATCTCCGTTCCTATGTGAGGAAGATACAACCTCATATTGCTGACAAAGACTTGTGGGTTCACTTCTTCTAAGACAGTCTGTCTAGAACACAACTGGATTGGTTCTATCAGCTGGAAAGAGCCAATGTTCGTAACTGGGAAGACCTTGCTGCTGCATTTTATAAGTAATATAAGTATAATGCAGACCTCGCTCCCACCCGTACACAACTCCAAAATATGTCTATGGGTTCGAACGAGGGTTTCAAGGATTATGCTCAAAAGTGGAGAGATTTGGCTGGAAGAGTTCAACCTCCCTTTGCGGATAGGGAGCTCGTGGATATGTTTCTAGGAACTTTGACTGGGCCATTCTTCAACCATATGATTGGAAGTTCATCGATGGGTTTTACTGAACTGATCTTAATAGGAGAAAGAGTGGAAGCTGGAATCTGAAGTGGAAAAATTCAAAAAGATGCCTCCTCTAGTGCTGCAAGGAAGCCGTTTACAGGTAAAAAGGAAGTCAGTACCGTCTATAACCAAAAGAATCAGAATCGAACCGAGCACCGTCTGGCGGTAGGGGCTGTTATGATTCCCAAACCTGCACCTACTCAGCAAAGAAACAATCAACCAAGAGCAGAAAGACCAACTAGACAGTTCACTCAGATCAACATGACGCTGTCTCAGGTTTTACCTCATTTGCTGAAGTCCAATCTGGTTACTCTGAGGGAAGCTCCCAAGAATCCGAGCACCACCTATCCCTACTATAAACTGAATGCTCGTTGTGCTTACCATTCAGAAAGTCCAGGCCATGATACCAATGACCGTTGGGCTTTGAAGAACAAAGTACAGGATCTGATTGATGCTCAGGAGATTGAATTTGATCCCCCGGAGACTCCTAGCATTATCACTGCTCCTATGCCGAAACATGGTCAGGGTGTTAATGTCGTTGAAGAAAGTGTGTTTGTGACCTCTGTGGAAGAATTGGTGACCCCACTCATGACTATCAAGGGGAATTTGTTGAAGGCCGGTTTATTTCCGGGTTGTGGTGAAGGTTGTCACTTTTGTTCATTTCTACCGACTGGTTTCCCTTTGTTGAAGGCAGGTGTTCAGCGCCTGATGGATGATAAAGAGATTCTGTTTGAGAAGACCCCTGTTCCGACTGTTTCTTGTAAAGAAATTGCTATCATAACCGTTTCCGACAATCCTCCCAGGGCCTCCGCTAAGAAACCCGTCAGAATTACATCAATTTCGAAGGTGACTCCGTTGATCATAACCATGCTTGGACCAATCCCATACTCCCTGGAAAAAGCTGTTCCTTGGAACTATGGGGCCGACGTCTATTAGCATGGTGTAAAGTAGGACATGCTAGCCATTGAAGACAAGATTGCTGAAAATGATGATTCCGACATCGTCAATATTGCCGGAACTAGCTAAATAACAAGAAGTGGAAGAGTGTTTTCCCCTGAAATTTCTCCCCCGAAGACTGTTACCGGACCTGTGATCATTCTTGCTGTGGTTCCACCCAAGACTACTACTGCAATTCCAGTAATCACTCCTGTTGACCCTCCCATCACTGGGTCGGTTGAGACTCGAGGCAAAGACATACTGATTGAGCCTGTCCTGACAAAGGCCAACTCAGTAACCATACCAGAATCTTCCAAAAAAGAAATGGAAGAAATTTTGAAGATAATAAAGAAGAGCGACTACAACGTGGTTGAGCAGGTGGGGCATACCCCATCCAAAATTTCTATATTGGATTTGTTGTTGTGTTCTGAGGCCCATGCGAAGGCTTTGGTTAAGCTTCTGAAGACGACTCACATGCCACAAGAGACATCTGCTGATCAGTTTAAAGATTGTGTGGCTAGTCTGACTGCCAATAATGGTTTGGGTTTTTCCAATACGGATCTAACACCAAAGGGGAGGAAGCATAATGATGCTCCTCATGTTTCAGTTGAATGCATGGGCACGACTCTGGCCCATGTTTTGGTAGATAATGGCTCCTCGTGAATGTGCTACCTAAAAAGCTCTGGACATATTGGACTGTGAAGGCTTGACGTTGAATCCTAGCAATATAGTAGTGAGAGCTTTCGATTGTTCGAAGAGGATGGTGCACGGGGAAATGGATGTCCCTATCAAAGTTAGTTCCCAGACCTTCGACTCCACTTTCTACGTGATGGATATCAAACCATCATATTCTTGCTTGTTGGGATGCCCTTGGATACATGGGGCTGGGGCTGTTACTTCTACCCTCCATCAAATGTTGAAGTACCCAATAAGAGGAAAGATTGTCACTGTGCATGGTGAAGAGGAGTACATGATCAGTCACTTTAACTCCTTCAGGTACGTAGAGATGGATGGCGAGTTCATCAAGACTACTTGCCAGAACTTTGAAGAAGTACCTCAGATCACGGATATAGTAGAAACTACCACCAACCCTCTGAAGGTCACCAAATCTCCCTTGAAGATGGCTTTTCTCAAGGATGCACGAGCAGTGGTTGAAGAAGGTGAGTATACCATTTGGGGTCAGCTCCCAGTTATTCATTACAAGTCTGACAAATCTGGTTTGGGCTTCACTACAGGTGCTCAAAGGGTTATTTGTCGCGCTCGGGCTGGAGGACCTCCCCTACGCATCAGCAATCCTGGGGTTAATGTGCTTGAAGACTGTGATGGTGATTCCGACATTGACAGCTGGATCTTCCCGACTACCAACGATGGACTCAGTAACTAGACTGCCAAGGACTTTGTACCGATTAATTTTGTTCAGGAGTAATTGTCTTTCTGATTTTTTAGATATGTAATTTAAAAACAATATAAACTCTATAGCCATGTGTCTTACCCGGGGAACAATGGTTCTATTTGTGAGGGTTATCATGTTTCATTTTCATATGACATCAATAAAGCATTGGACGTTTGCATAAAAATTTTGCGCTCTCTGTCTTTCTTTTCTTTTATTCTATCTATACAACTATGCTCTTACACACACTCATGTATCCAAATGCAGATCCATATCCACTCTGGATCCCATTGATAACAGTTCTTCTACTGCTCATTATGACTTTGAAAATCCGATCAACCAAGCCGAGGACGAAGGTGAGGAAGATTGTGAGGTACCCTGAGAACTTGCTATACTATTACAGTAGGAAGAAAGGGCCATACAGCCTCATGAAGAGCCGATTGAGACAGTGAACTTGGGTACAAAGGAAGATAGAAAAGAGGTTAAGATATGTGCAAATCTGGAGCTTAGTGTCAAACAACGGTTGGTACAAATGTTGCATGAGTATGTTGAAATCTTCGCCTGGTCATATGAAGACATGCCGGGACTAGACACAGATATAGTGGTTCATCTTCTGCCAACTAAAGAAGATTGACCTCCGGTAAAGCAAAAGGTCCTTCGTATGCGCCCTGAGATATCAGAGAATATTAAAGCAGAGGTTATGAAGCAATTCAACGCAGGGTTCTTAGCAGTCACCTCCTATCCGCAGTGGGTTGCTAATGTGGTTCCAGTACCTAAGAAATATGGTAAAGTACAAATGTGTGTGGATTACAGAGACCTGAATAGGGCAAGCCCCAAGGATGACTTCCCGCTTCCCCACATCGATGTTCTGGTTGACAACACCGCACAACACAAAGTCTTTTCCTTCATGGACGGTTTCTCTGGCTACAATCAGATCAAGATGGCACCTGAAGACATGGAGAAGACAACCTTTGTTACACAGTGGGGCACTTTCTGCTACAAGGTGATGCCGTTTGGGTTGAAGAATGTTGGGGCAACTTATCAGCGAGCTATGGTAGCTCTGTTCCATGACATGATTCACTATGAGATAGAGGTTTACGTTGATGACATGATAGCCAGGTCTCAAACTGAGGAAGAACATCTTGATCATCTACAAAAGCTGTTTGATAGGTTGAAGACGTACAAGCTGAGGTTAAATCCGAACAAGTGCACCTTCGGGGTGAGGTCCAGAAAGCTGCTGGGGTTCATCGTCAGTTACAAAGGTATTCAGGTAGACCCTGCAAAGGTGAAGGCCATACAAGAGATGCCGGCTCCCCGCACTGAGAAGGAAGTTAGAGGTTTCTTGGGAAGCCTGAATTACATTGCCAGGTTCATTTCACATCTGACTGCTACTTGTGAGCCGATCTTCAAGCTTCTGAAGAAAGATTAAGTGGTAAAGTGGAATGACGAATGCTAGGTAGCCTTTGACAGAATCAAACAATATCTCCAAGAGCCTCCTATTCTGATGCCTCCGATTGAAGGAAGACCTTTGATAATGTACTTAACAATGCTAGATAATTCAATGGGGTGTGTGCTGGGGTAGCATGACGAGTCTAGTCAAAAAGAGCATGCAATATACTACCTTAGAAAAAAGTTTACCGACTATGAAACACGATACTCACTGCTCGAGAAAACTTGTTGCGCTTTGGCACGGGCTTCTCGCCGACTGAGACAATATATGTTGACCCACACTACTTTGTTGATATCTAAGATGGATCCGATCAAGTACATTTTCGAGAAGCCCGCTCTCTCCGGAAGAATAACAAGATGGCAAATGATCTTGACCGAGTACGACATCCAATACAGAACCCAAAAGGCAATCAAGGGAAGTGTGTTACCTGATCATTTGGCGCATCAGGCCGTGAATGACTACCAGTCCATGAATTTTGAGTTCCCGGATGAGAATATCATGTTAGTAACCGACTATGAAAAACCTGGACCAGATGAAGGACCTGAGGAAGGATCCCGATGGTCTATGTTTTTTGATGGAGCCTCAAACGCACTGGGTAATGGAATTGGCGCCGTAATCATATCTCCTGAGGGCTGTCATACTCCATTCACTGCCCGATTATGTTTCAACTGTACCAACAACATGGCGGAGTATGAAGCATGTATTATGGGTCTTCGAGCTGCTATTCACCTGAGAATCAAGTTCTTGAGTATATTTGGGGATTCTGCTTTGGTGATAAGTCAGATCAAAGGCGAGTGGGATACGAATCACCCAAATCTTATCCCTTACAAAGAGTATGTACTGACACTGCTTCCGCATTTTGAACAGATCACCTTTGAACATTTCCCACGAGAAGAGAATCAGTTAGCGGGCGCGCTAGCTACTATATCGTCAATGTTCAAGGTCATGTGGGACAATGAAGCTCCCCAAATCACTATCGAGAGGTTGGATGAACCGGCATACTGCTGTGAGATTGTTACTAAGGAGGTAGCTGACAAACCTTGGTTTCATGAGGTGAAAGGTATCTCGAGGCTCAAGAATACCCCGAGGGGGCATCTGTCAATGACAAGAAATTTCTGAGATGGTTTGCTGCGAAGTTCTTCCTCAACAATGGAATCCTCTATAAGTGCAATCATGACTCTACCTTACTGCAGTGTGTAGACAAGAGATAAGTAGAGAGGATCATGGAAGACCTACACGAAGGTACCTTTGGCACTCATTCCAGTGGAAATACCATGGTAAAGAAGATCCTACGGGCAGGATACTACTGGTCCACTATAGAAGCCGACTATTATCAGCATTCTCGAACCTGTCACAAGTGCCAAATCTATGCTGATAAGGTGCGTGTTCCTCCAATTCCCTTGAACGTCTTGACAGCTCCTTGGCCCTTTGCAATGTGGGGCATTGACATAATCGGCGAGATCAGAACTATCGCGTCCAACGAGCACCGCTTCATCCTAGTTGCCATTGATTACTTCACGAAGTGGGTTGAGGCTGCCTCCTTTTCCACGGTAACCAAGAATGTGGTGGCACGGTTCATCAAGCATAACTTGGTTTATCGTTATGGTATCCCTGGGAGAATCATCACGGATAATGGTACTAATCTCAACAACTCGATGATCACTAAACTCTGTAAACAGTTCAAGATTCAGCATCACAACTCTTCTCTTTACTGGCCGAAAATGAATGGGGCTGTCGAAGGTGCTAATAAGAATATTAAAAAGATCATATAGAAGATGACGGTGACATACAAAGACTGGCACGAGATGTTACCGTTTTCTCTTCACGGGTACCGTACTTCAGCACATACATCGACAGGGGAAACACCCTATTCTCTAGTATATGGCATGGAGGTTGTCCTACCCATGGAGGTCCAGATCCCTTCTCTATGGATTATGAAGGATGCGGGTTTGAGCAAAGACGATTGGATCCAGACTCGAATTGATCAATTGAACTTAATCGACGAGAAAAGACTTATTGTTGTCTGTCATGGTCAAATGTATCAGAAACGGATGATCAAGACCTTCAACAAGAAAGTCAGACAACAAGTGTATCAAGTAGTGGATCTGGTAATCAAGCGCATCATACTGCCGCAAGGTGATACCAAGGGAAAATGGACTCCCACATATGAGGGACCATTTGTAGCCAAGAACATATTTTCTGGTGTAGCCATGATTCTGACCACCATGGATGGTGACGAACTTCCATACCCTGTCAATGCGGACATAGTAAAAAGATACTATGCATAATAAAGACCCGCTAGGTTGACATACCTAGGCAAAAATAAGGGCATCCCGGCGAACCAAAAGGGTTCGGGCAAAAATTAGGGATAAAAATGAAAAAAATCTATGCACCCGGCAAGTCGAAAACCTGAAAAGGTGGCTTGGGCAAAAAAGGGTATCCCGGTGGATTGAAAACCCGAAAGGAAGGTCTAGGAAAAAGTTAGGGATTAAAGCGTATCACTATGTCCCATTGGATCACCTTGCGATCAGACCTTCAGTAATCAACTATCAAGCTCAAACGGTACCGATCAATCCAGTCAGCTTCGGACAAGCAGCAAAGTGATGAGACGCTCGAAGACATAGGGGAAATAGAAAAATTGAAACTCAATGGGATCACTACACATAGCTATTTTCTTTTTGTAGACAAATTTATGTAATAATTTCCATTTTATGGCGGCGTTCCCTTACTAGAGCGTCAACCTCCTTGTAAAAAACGCCTGTTATAGGCAAATTTCAAATCAATACAAATCATCCTTTGAGTACAAAACTGTGTGTTTTTTTTCCTTTTTCTATTTTGTTTTGCAAAAAATGTCCAATGTTTTATTCTTGACATATGCATTTGAATATGATTACTGTTCACAAATATCTGCATAAAAAAAACAGAAAGACAGTTTCCAAGAACGTAAAGAAACTGGTACAAAACCTAAATGCTGACAGTTACTCTGGCCAGTGTGTTACAAGGGCAGGGACAGTTGGAAGCGGAATCACTATCATATACAAGCCTGTGATATCCATACTCCCCACAGAGCAGAGACAACCGAAGTCTGACCTCCGTATCCCCAAGCAGGAATTCCTTCCCCAACAGGTTCCTTCAGAAAGCTGATATCTGCATTCCCCAACCGAGTTTTATAACCATGAGCAGTTTATAAAGCCATCTCCCGAGCATAGTTTATTTCTCTGACAGTGGAAGCTCAATCTCCAATAAAGCTCTTCTCTCCAGCAATGGAAATTCATCCCCGACTGAGTTTATTTCTCTAAATCAACAGATCTTCCAACAGAGTATCTCTCTTCCCCATAGAGTTATTCCCCCGCAGGATTATTCTCAGACAGAGTCTCCTCCGGTAGAATTTTCTCAAGAAGAATGGATGTAAATCCCCATATAATCATCTTCGGTCACTATCCCCAGCGAAAACGAAGAACTTAACTCCTTATATTCTCCTGCAGTAGTCCGGGATTTATCTTCCCCAACTAGAGAGTATCACAATAGCAACGCATATCCATACATCATGGCATGTGCATACATATTATACAGCACAATCTCATTTATCTTGAGAACATCATTACTCAATGCATTTCATACATCATGACATTACATACGACTAACTCTTTACCTTTCAGGGAAAGATGCAATCAATTTCTTACAAGTTCTCTCTGGTTCAGTCAAACCGACACCAAGGTTTCTATTCCAGTTGAAGATATTCCAACACTTTTCAAGATTTTCTCTGGTTCAGTCAAACCGACACTAAGGTTTCTATTATAGTTGAAGATGTTCTAAGACTTTCGTCTGGGTCAGCCGAATTGCCGCTAAGATTCCCCTGATTTCTATGCTAGTCAAAGTTAATCCGAGACCTTTCCCGGGTTTAGTCAAATCGATAGTAAGATTTATTTCCCAGTTGAAGACAACTAGAGACCTTTCCCTGGTTCAGTCAAATCGATACTAAGATTTCTATTCCAGTTAAAAAAGCTATGAAGCCCGAAAAATGCCCGGATAACAGTTTAATTTCCCCAAATTACTGAAGCCTGGAGCACGACCAGATAACGGTATAAGACACTGTGAAGTCTGCAGCACGACCAGATAGCGGCAAGAGACACTGTGAAACCTGGAGCACGACCAAATAATAGTATGAGGTACTGCAAAGCTTGGAATTCGACCAAATAGTAGTTTACTCAGCCAATTACTATTGAAGCCTGGAAACGATCGGATGTTAGTATGCCTTAAATTCAAGTTGAAACCTGGATGCGACCGAATAACCACTTAATTCCTTCTGAAGCCTGGAGCACGACCAGATAACAATTTTTGAGATTGCAAAGCCTGAAGCACGACCAGATAGCAAGTTTAATCTCATCTCCCCAGTAAGCCACTGTAAAACCTAGAGCACGACCAGATAGCAGTCAGTCTTATTATCCTTAGTAAATCACTCTAAGGCCTGGAGCACGACCAGATAGCAGTTCATTTTCATCTCCTCGACTAAGAGATAAATCCCCAGTAGAGTAACGGACAACTGAAGTTCCTAAAATTCCATTTCTCCCAAGACAGATACCAACACTCCTCAGCAGATTCCTCCTCAATGACAGGAACAGGAATTCTCATCAAAGGAATATCTCGGGAAATCAACATCCTCTAGATGGCATCTTTAAGCCCATCTTCGACGATTCTCCATCATATCTTCCAGATGGAATCTTTAAGCCCATCTCCGGTGACCTTCCGTCATCTCCTAAAAATGGAATCTATAAGCCCATTCCCGATACTACCTACACAGTCCAGCACCATCTCAGACGAGTGCAAATTTCTGGGCAGTCTAGTGTTCAATCATCTTCCACCTTCAGATTACGAAAGGCAGACAGCCAATCTACATCCTCAGTTTTAAGAAGATTGAACAGGGGCAGCTGTTGTACCCAAAAATTTTCCCTCTAATTTTACTCAACACATGCCCATTGAGGTCCTCAACTTGCTCAAGGATGCCCAAGAGTTGACTAGACAAACTCTCTCCTAAGGCAATGTACCTCAAACTAGAGTTTCCATTTTCATCAGGGTATGGGAACTCCAAAGGTCCCAAATGCCTTACATGGTCCCAATATGTTATCAAGATCATCCATGTCAAGTTTCATGCCTTGCACAAGAAGTTTCCTCAATCAATTTCCCATATGCCTGAAAATCAACTGTACTAGGTCAAAAGTCAACTGTGGCCCACATACAGTCAAACTTCAAGATTTTTTGGTCAACATCAACATTTTGAAGATATACCCATCATTTAATCAAGGGTTGATCACGATTCCACAAGGAATGCCCCCAAATTCATTAAAACCCAAAAGTTGCTAAATTAGGGTTTCATAGGAAAAGTCAACCAAACTTTCACCAGGCATAACTTCTTCATACTTTACCAGAAATTTTCCATCCAAGGCTCATTTTGAAGAGGATGCAATTCCCTACAACTCATCTAGAGCCCACAAGTTAAAAATATGCACTCATCAGAAGATATGAATTTCTACATTATAGGTCCTTTTGAAAAGTCAACAAAAACACCTTTTGAGTCAGAGCTTCTTACATGAACATGGAAGACCCAATTGAGATGAAACCAAAAGGGTTGTTTAGGGGACATCCTAAGATTCCTAAAAAGTCCTAGAAAACCTCTCTTGGGTTAAAAATGGAGGAGATATGCCTTGTCAAACTTGACCATTTTTGCAAAATTGCCAAAAGTCAAATGTGCTCAAAAATACATTTTTTGTCAAATGGGCCTAGCTTTTCATGATTGTATCTTGTTTGTGACATGGTCCACGACCCAAATCAACCTCCATATATTATTTGCTTATTTATTTATTTTATTTTTATTTTTATTTATTAAAAGTTAGATTAAATCAAATAAATTGCAAAGAATATAAAAGATTGATTTTTTATCTGATTTTTTGTAGGAATCAAATCCAATTAGGCTGGCATATCATATCAAATCGTGCAAGGGATGATTGAAGCAAAATTGGCAAGATTATGCTTGTTTTGGAAAGATATAATACAAGAGCAAAATTAAATCCAATTTCCATGATTCACAAAGATTTAATTTGTTTTTGTTGATCTAATCAGTTCTACTACATATATAGAACATACCCAAGCCAAAAGGAGGAGGATGGCAGGTCGTGAAAGCTGAGAACAAAACTCAAATTTTGGCAAAAAAGTAGTGGATCGTTCTCCAACCTAGAGGGAAATTCAAAGAATTTCAAAGCTAGCAATCGATTCCTGGACATCTCCAGAACATTCTCCAATCATTTGCCAGTTCTCCCAAGCCCAGAAACAAGACATACGATCGTCACAGTTTGCTTCTTTTTCAAAATCCTATTACTATGATTCTTGCATCATGAACATGTTTTAATGGTATGTCTGTGTTGGTTGTCATGTTTGCAACATGTTGGATTGGTTTAATTGATGTTTTGATGCATATACCAATGAATGCCATGGCTAGGGTTTGAAGTCACGTTTTAGGGCTTCTTGATACAGGTGAAATTGTCCCAAGAAAGGGCACCATGATGCTCGTGGCATCAAGACAAGTTGAACCATGGTCTTTAATTTCATTTATCATGCGTTTTTCTTGATTTTTGAAGTGTACAGGTTATGCATACAGACACTTGTCTGTAGGTAAAAGTGTTTAGCCTAAGGCGATGGATCTGCGAAGAAGATAACAACATGTCTAACCACTATTGGCTTATTTGAATTTCGCGTGCTTATTCGAGTCACTCACATTTTTTTATATATTACTTATTGTTGTTATTATATTGATAACTAAACATGATAGCCCAGATGGCAAGGTGTGCATTGTGTAAGTAGGAAGACCTGGGTTCGATCCCAGTTTCCAGCATTTTCTTTATTTTCCTAACATTTAAACACAGGTTCTATACATTACCTTGTCAAGCGTCCCCCATACGCTGTCACCATCTTTCCATTGGATTCATTGCTAGCCAGATCCAACGCCTCAACCAAGGAAGGACTATGGTGCACTCCCAGGCTGGCACAACAGGGAATCACACGCACGGAATGGGCTCAACTTCATGGGCCTAAGCAATTCAGCATCATACCCCCTCATTTAGCTTCTAACAGGCCCATTCTATATTTTTTTATTTTAATTCTTTTAATTATTTTCTAATTATTTTCTTTTTAAAAATAACACAAAAATCATTACTTTTTTCATTTAATCAAAATCATAAAAAACATCCAAAATCATTTTTCATTAAAAAATATTTTGTTTCTTTAATTAATTAATTAGTTTAATTAAATTAAGGCAATTTAATTCTTTCTTTTTTCATAATTTAAAATAATTAGACTTAGGGTTTAATTTTGTATATAATCTGATTTTTTCTCAAAAACTAACCTAAACATATTTTTTAATTAGATCTTTTAGATTTTGCTAATTATTTTCGCATTTAATTCTCCGCGTGCATTTTTTATTTCCTTTTTATCATTATTGTAACTGCTCCGAGTTTGTAATAGTAATTAGGGTTTCAATTCCGCATCTTTATTTTCGGTCAAAATAATTATGTATCTGCAAAAGCCTTGTAATAGCTAGGACTTTAACTTTCTCGCTTTAATTTCCGCAAACTATAAACTGCTTAGATGTATGTTAATAGGATTATATGGAAAGACAAGCTGAAAATTAATACGGTAGAAAACCCTAAATGTGCAAAGATAAATTAACTGAAAACATACACTCGCACATGCTCACTCCTAGGGTTTACTCCACTCCGGTTGCCTTCGGTAAACGGTCATGAAGTATAGGGTTTGTTAATGGTTGTCCTCTAGCCCCGAAAGATCTAAAATGACTCATTCAGATGTTGCCTCAGAAAAAGATCTTTAAGGCTTTAGGATGATTACTGACATTTCCTAACATTGCTTTTGTGATCGTATTTGTCCCTTCAAATGTCCCTAAAAAACTCCAACGACGATGCTACCTATTTCTCATAAATGGGATAACATTGTCTAAAGGAAAACAAACAGACTTTTTCGAGTAGGTAGATTAGTTCCTAAGTACTTGCTCAAACAAAAAAAAATTTCACACAAAAGTTTTCAAACAAAGTTTTCAAAAACAACTTCGTAACACTCTTGAGGATAGAAACAAGGGTTAACACGAAGTAAAACAAAACTTTTCAAAACAAGCACACACAAGCAGTTTTCAAAATGAGCAAGTACCTAAGAGCCCATGGAAAACCATGGATAGAAATGGTGCTAACACCTTCCCTTTCTATAATCTACTCCGTACTCAGAAACATCTCGAAAAAGGTTTTTTCTGTTCTTTTTCCTTTTCCTGACTGGATAAAATAAAAGTCGATGGTGACTCTTGCTTACCGCACATTTGCGAATACAAAACACAAACCAGTATTAACAGTTGGTTCTGCCACCGTATCACATATCTGAATTATATTTGAAAGATGTATTGAATGAGTGTCAGAATGAGTGTCAGAATGACATCCACATCTGGATCATATCTGAATTGTATTTGAAAGATGTATTAAATGAGTGTCAGAATGAGATCCGCATCTAGATCGTATCTGAACTGTATTTGAAAGATGTATTGAATGAGTTTTAGAATGACATCCGCATCTGGATCGTATCTGAACTATATTTGAAAGATGTATTGAATGAGTGTCAGAATGACATCCGTATCTGGATCGTATCTAAACTGTATTTGAAAAATGTATTGAATGAGTGTCAGAATGACATCCGAATCTGGATCGTATCTGAACTGTATCTAGGAGAAAAACTAGAATAAGTGTCAGAATGAGATCCGTCTTTGGATCGTATCTGAACTATATCGAGGAGAAAATCTGGAATAAGTGTCATAATGACATCCGTATCTGGATCATACCTGGACCGTTTCTAGAGAGGATTTGGAATAAGTATCAGAATGTCATCTGTATCTGGATCGTATTTGAACTGTTTCTAGAGATAATCTAGAATAAGTGTCAGAATGTCATCCATATTGGGATCGTATATGAACCATTTCTAGAGTGAATATGGAATAAGTGTCAGAATGACAACCATCTCTGGATCGTATCTGAACTGTATCATGGAGAAAATCTGGAATAAGTATCATAATGACATACATATCTGGATCGTATCTGAACCATTTCTAGAGTGAATCTAGAATAAGTATCAGAATGTCATCCGTATCTGGGTCGTATCTGAACCATTTCTAGAGGAGAATCTGGAATAAGTGTCAAAATGTCATCCATCTCTGGATCGTATCTGGACTGTATCTAGAAGAGAATCTTTGGCTGATTATATTTGACAGATGATAGGATATTGACGAGATCTACCTGTTCGGGAACCAGCCTGAGAAGATAAAGTTAGTTTCATGCAAGGGCATGATGTATGTATTGCATAATGATGCTCTCAGAATGAATGAGAATGCTATATGCATTTCGTATGCATATGCTATGATGTATGAAATGTGAAATATTATTGAAGTGTATCTTTGTCTGGGAAAGTAAATTCTTGACTACTACTGGGGAGTTTTGGGAGACTAACTCCCGGACTACTGCTAGAGATGAAGAATTTGTGTATCTTCAACTTTGTCTAGAATGCTTCCGCTGGGGATTCTTGCTTATTGTTCTAGGAAATTCTGTGGGGAATTTTGATTTCTGCTTGGGGAATAGTGTAATTCCCGGATATTTAATTAATTATTTAATTAAATATTTTTTTGAATATTTTATTTTAAGTCGAATTTTAATCGTTGAAGTCGGGATTATTTTATTAAGTTGGAATAATAATTTAATTAGGTTTGTATGGGTATAAATAAGTTAATGTAGAATTTTACTAATAAGCTTAGAATTGATGTTGGGCTTAAGTATGGTGTCGCGAAGTAATAAGGAGGGTGTATTGGTTAGGCCCATTTAAGTTACAAAGAATTGAATAATAGTATTTTATTAGAAAATAGGAGAAAAGAGAGAAAGTGGTGTTATCAGGAAAAACAAAATAAGAAGAGAAAAGAGAATAGGGTTTTGTGAGAAGAGGAGAAGAACGAGGAAGCTGATGCTAGGGCTAGTTTCCAAAAATTCCATTGAAGCTTCCTTGATTGTTTCGAAATTAAACCAGGTAAGGATGGGTTTCTTATACTATAATGGGGTGTATGATATTTTGTATGTGGGAATTTGTATGTGAAATTGCTACTGTTTTATTGACTTGTGCTTGGCTTGTGTTGTTGTGATAATAATGATTAATATTGTTTTAGTTATAGAATTGTCGAGGAAAATATGTGGATTGTTGTGTTAAACACTTGTCTGGGTTGAGTTTGGATTAGGAGACAGAAGAATTACTGAAGCAGTATGAAAACTACCTTAGAAAATAAGTATAGAAACTACGCATAGAAATTAAGTATAGGAAATAAGAAGAAGAAAAGAAAACGAAAACAAAACTGGAAGTGGAAGTGCCGTCCGACACCTGTGTTATGGGGGTTGCTGTTCGGAAACCTTGGGAGGGGAGAGAAGTGCCGATAGGCACTAATGTAGTAGGTGGAGGAAAGTGCCACTTTGGCACTGTGAGACAGGGGCACTTGCTTCTGTCTGTTTTCTCTATTTTCTTTGTTTCTTTGTTTCTCCATTTTGTAAACTATGCTGCATAATTCTTAAATAATATCAGTAATTACTAGTTATAGTATATATGAATGTAGTAGATTAAATTTAGTTGCTAGAAGCTAATTTTATGTGGAAGAATGGCACATCCATAGGTTGTATAATAAATTAGTAATTTAGGGAGAACAATTAACAATGGACTATATATATATATATATATATATATATATATATATATATATATATATATATATATATATATATATATATATATATATATATATATATATATATATATATATATATATATATATATATATATATATATATATATATATATATATATATATATATATATATATATATATATATATATATATATATATATATATATATATATATATATATATATATATATATATATATATATATATATATATATAATGGTTGAATTAGTATTTTATTAGTAATAAAATTAATTAACAGTGGGATTAATTTAATTAAGTTGGAAAATAATTGGAAACGAGACGAATGGTCCGTTTTATTGATGTATTGATGTATTTTTCGAATTGACCGGAATTTCGTTTTATTTCGATATCTCTGTGGCAAGTAAATATTGTGATTTACCTTAATTCATTGGTAATGACTGTGATATAGGCCTTTGGCCAAAGTTGAAGGTGTTAATTGTTGTTATGTTGACCTTTTGTTGGCTGAAGATTTTGATAATATTATTAGAAGCCAAGCGAATTGAACATTTCGATCGAAATGAAACAAAGCGTCATGTTTCGAAGTAGCAGAAGCAGTGTTTCGAATAAGCATATCAAAGCTTGGAGCTTCGAGTGGCAATTATGGGAACATATCTAAAGAAGTCTCGAAATAACAACAAGGCTGTGTCTGGGAAGTGCGTTCGAAACGGAGAAGTACCAAAGCATTTGAAATTCAAATGGAAGCGGGACATTCGAAGTTTGAAATTTATGTGCTGGAGCATTTGGAGACACGTGGAAACAAGAGTGAGGCATTGTTCTGCATGTTCTGAACGTGGCATAATCCTATAGCAAGACCGTTATGGTCAAATTAGTATAAATAGAAGTCTTAGTATTAGGATTTCGGGTGTCATATCTATTGTACTAAATACTCAGTAACATTCAAACTACCACATGGCAAGGGAAACGAATGCAAGAGCAATGTACGTATGATAGCACCACATATTTATGATTTAACGAAAACCTTTTATCATTTCCAGCATTTTCCTTTATCTTTCTGCCAAATACCATTTACAAGTTTTCTCATTCAAAGTCTTTTTACTTCGAAATCTCTTCATTAAAGCCTTACATTTCAATGCTTTCTTTACATTTCAAGCACTTTACATTTCAGAAAACTGTCATACTTTCCATGCCTTTATCTTCAAGCTTTATCCTTCGAACGCCTATTTTTACTTAAAGTCATTTACAGATTTCTTGCATTAAACGCTTTCTTCATATTTCAAATCTTTTACGTTCCAGAACATCTTTTACATTAACTGTTTTTATAATTCGAAGCCATTTACTTCCCTTTTATACAATTTTACATGTCTTTACAATTAACATTTATTCATGCAAGTTAGTTTCGCGCACATACGTTTTGATTACATCTTTAGACCTTTAAGAGAGAAATCGAAATAAACCAAACACCTATACAACACTCAAATATCAACCATGAATATCTGTTCGATCATGAGAGTTACCCTAATGACCAAGGAATCCTAGGATCAATCTAGTCGATCCTGTGAGTTACCAGAGAAATTGAATAACAGTCAGTAAGTTTATTCGATAGTTTGGAAGACTAGCGGTTGTTTACCAGAAATCACTGGAAACAAATTGGCACACCCGGTGGAACCAATAATTGGACATTAGAAATAAAGATTGTTGAGACATAACCATTATAAAAACGTTGGAACCTAAGAAGTTTGCTGTTTTATGAACCTGAGAAGTGGTAAAATAACCAACAGCAACCAACCTTTATCCAGAAGAAAACGTTTGGCCAAAATGTCTAATTCTGACAATCAACAAGGGGAACAAAATGCCCCACATACAACAGGCACTAATGTGTCCACTTCGATGGGAACATCTAATGTGATCCCTTCGAATGCACAGTCTGTTGCATCTTCAACCAGTAATATAGCCACCAATGGAGTAAGTGGCATATCAACTAATAGTTCGATCTTAGGAAATACTGGAACCATTGGTTACCCTGAGGGATTTGTTCCACCATCAGGGACACAATCCCATTTCACCACTCCACTAACTATACCACCCGGTTTCGATGGTAATAGAACCAGAAATTCCTCTTATGGAATGCCAACATCTTTTATGGCAGGTTTACACAATTCCACATCGAATTCATCCCCACAATTAGGGTCTGGGTCTGGGGCGAATCAGTTTATGACAAATAACCAAGGGTCAGTGGGTTATAGCACAATGCCTATTTTAACCACAGAAAACCAGTTGGCTTTTAGGCAATTAATGGATGACAGTAACCATAATATGATAGGGGTGTTAGCACAAACTATGTAGGAAATATTTGCCCCAATAGTTCAAAATGTGACTGTGACAAACAGGGAAAACATTGACAACATGAGTCGAATAGCAGATTTCTTTGCTCCTCCAGAAAGGCGTAGGCAGAATCAGGCGGGATTTCGAGCAAACATGCCTGTTATATAACAAATTGCTAACGACCCAATTTATAGACCACCCAGAGAAGAAGTTAACTTAGGGGCCAGGGCACCAAGGTTAGAAGCCCCAATAATCCCAGGCCCACAAAGAGAAATTATGGAACCAGGGGCAAGGGTCGAAAGGCTAGAAGCCCCAGAGTTTCGAGAAGAACAACCTAGGGGGGTTGTCCTGGTTGGTCGAAATCACAATGCTGATGCTGTCGTTCATAGAGTTCGAAACGATAACATCTTGGCAGAAAACAATCTAACCACCATGATAGAGAGAGTCATGGCCCAGAATGGCCTCAACACAGGAATAAGAAGGCCAAATTATGATTCTCCTATATTAGATTGCATAATGCATACTGATTTACCAAGGGGATATAAAGTCCCTAAATTTACAAAGTTCGCTGGGGATACCAATGAGTCAACAGTCGAACACATAGCGAGATATCTAACCGAAGCGGGAGATATAGCCAATAATGAAGATCTCAGGATCAAATACTTCCCAAGTTCCTTGACTAAAAACGCCTTCATATGGTTTAACACTTTGCCTCCTGGGTCCATTGATACTTGGGCTCTCTTGGAGAGATTATTCCATGAACAATTTTACATGGGACAGTCGAAAATAAGCTTGAAGGAATTAGCCAGTGTCAAGAGAAAGTTCACCGAACCCATAGATGATTATCTGAACAGATTTAGGCTTTTGAAATCCAGATGTTACACAGTAGTGCCTGAACATGAGTTAGTCGAAATGGCCGCTGGTGGTTTGGATTACTCTATTCGAAAGAAACTAGACACTCAATATTTGAGGGATATGGCTCAGTTAGCCGATAGGGTCCGACAGGTCGAAAGGCTAAAGGCCGAAAAAGCCAGAGTCTTTAAGAATAGCAAGAAAGAAAGGATCTCCTATGTTGGAACTGAGGAAGCAGAAGAATATCCTGAATTCGAATTCGAAGAGGTCGAAATCGACCTCGCTGAATTAAAACAGGCTCCACCTTACTCCTGCAAATTATTGGTTCCCACGAAAGGGAAAGAGATTGTTGAAAATGAAAAAAGTGACAAATTCCCAAAGAAGGTTTATACCTTCGATGTCACCAAATGTGACGAGATTTTCGATTTACTTGTCAAAGATGGCCAACTGATTGTGCCATCAAATGGCAAAATACCTCCTTTAGATCAGAGGAAGAAGAGAGGGTTTTGCAAATATCATAGTTTCCTAGGCCACAAAACCTCACAATGTTTTCTTTTCAGGGACCTAATTCAAAATGCAATCAAAGATGGCAGACTAAAGTTTGCTGATAAGGTAAAGATGAAAGTGGACGAAGATCCCTTGGACATCGCAGACACCAACTACTCCGAGCTTGCATGCATTGGAGAGATTAACATGGTGGAAGCTGAACAAAGCGATGCCCTAACAGGGGAGAAAGGTACTGAAACTGAAAACTGGGTGATGGTCGAAGTCGATAAGGAGGTCACTGAAGACATCCAGAAGATGCCAAAGACTTCGATTGAAGCAGCACCTGTAGCTGTTGCAAAAGAAACCCAGGCTACTGAAGGCCATGGAAATCGAAACCAAGAACTAACACAGGTCACTGAAGGCTTGAGGATGGAATTGGAGAAAGTCTGAATCACGAAGCCAACTTCCCCTCAGAAGGAAATATGGGACACTCTAGGGGAACCCAGTGGAAAATTTGACTATTTGGTCAAATATTCTGCCCCAGAGAGTTCGAAGGTTCAGATTGAGGATATAAAGCCCACAGGATGGGGCGATGATGAAGCTAAGGGGGAAGATGTTGAGATAAATATGGTGGATATGGAGAGGCCTCGCTCTGAGATGGAGGAAGTAGAAAAATACTTAGAAAAAAAGAAGTATAGAATGGAGGATAATCACACTGGAGATGCTAGTCTCAAGGATTACCTCATGACATGCCACAAAGGAGATTCAGGCATGATATTGTGCCCTAGGTGCAGCATCCTCTGCAATCAGAGAATCGCTGCGAATTTCGAAAGGGTACAGAGGACTCGAACTGGCAACAATTGGCGCCAGGATAACCAGCTTTTCAGGTGTTATCCCAAGGCTGGAGAAAGCTTGCTGGAATTTGTGTTTCGTTGCTACAAAGGGGCAACCAAGTGCTTGATTTGCCCAAGGTGTTCTGTTGTGTATGACCAGAGCATGGCCAGAGCCTTCGAAACGATTCCCTTCGCCCCTTGCTGGAACCATCAAGAAACTGTCCAGATGGGCCCACGTTTCGACAGCAGACACAAACAACGAAGGCCTGATAGCCCTCACCCCAAGGCTGCTCGAAGAGTGACTTTCAAACTCCCTGCTGAAGTGCCAACCGACAGATGGTTACAAGTCAGAAATGACAAAGGCAAAGATAGATGGAGAAACACCGAACGAAATGCACGCCATGCTGTGACATACAGAAGGCAATTTAACACAGTAAAAAGGGAGGAGGTAAGATTAGAAAATTACAAAGGAAGGAACCCCATGTCAAGATCCCAGTGGCGCAGGCAACAAAGGATTCGAAAGGCTGAAAGGGAAGCTGTGGCAAACAAAGGGGTCACTTCAACAAAGAACCAAGGTGAATCTAGCACCAACAAACCAAAAAATCAAACTGAAGACAAACCTCCAGTTAATAGGAGGCTTTTCTCTGAAGTACAACGGGATGAGCCAAAGGAATACACTCCAGGCCCAGAAGAGGACGAAGACATGATAACAGATAACTTCGAATCAGAGGGGGAGTCTTCATTCAACCTGAACTGTAACGTGGTATCTGTGCTTCCCTGTGAATTTGGGCAGGAAACTGAAATTGATGAATGTGAGGAAGAAGATACCATAGATTTGATGAAACATAGGCCTGTGTGCTACTATGTGATGGACAATGGGGCTGTTGAGGAGCAAAATGCGTTCTTCGAACGTCCAGAACCTGCTATGAAGAACCATCTGAAGCCACTTTTTATTCGGGCAAAAGTTGGTGTCCATGGTGTGAACAAAGTTCTAGTGGATGGGGGTGCTGCAGTTAATTTGATACCCCATTTCATGCTGAAAAGATTAGAGATCCGCGAAGGAGACATCAAGCCCCATAATATGGTTCTGTCCAATTATGAGGGAAAAGTGGGCAAAACACTGGGAGTGGTCCAGTTGGAATTGACAATAGGCTCAAGCTGTAGGCCTACCATGTTTATGGTGATCGAAGCCAAGGCCAACTATAACTTATTGCTGGGAAGGGAATGGATCCATGGCGTGGGGGCAGTTCCTTCGTCAATGCATCAGCGACTAGTTCTGTGGAGAGATGATGGAATCGTGGAAAACATCGAAGCAGACCAGAGTTACTTTATGTCAACAGTCAATTTAGTTGACAAGAGGGATTATGATAAAAATCTGGCAAAGATTGCTCCGTGTGTTCCAAATGATGAGATTAACGAAACCAGAAACGCCCACTACTACATGACCCTTCACCATGATGGCCTTTACTGGGATAGAACAATAATCAGTGAAGAAGAGGGAGTCGAAAGCACTATACAAAAACGGCCAGCAGGCTGGGACTTCGACAACCTTATCCATGACTGAGTCCACCTTTTTCGAAAGGATTTCGGCCTATATGGTTGAGAATGAATCAAAAGCGACCTTAGAGGCTGAAATACATAAATCAACTGTAAAGATGAACAAATTAAGTGGGGATGGCTTGAAATGCTCACCCTTCGAAGAGTTTGAGATGGATCAAAGGTTGGATGCCATCTACGATAAGGAACCCTTAGGCTTCGAAAGGGACCCCATAAACTCAGGTGCCAAAATGTTGGCACAAGATCCACTCGAAGAAGTCAACTTAGGGGATGAAAAAACGAAAAGAATAACCTACATAAGTGCAAAACTTAGCCCAGGCCTCAAGAAAGAAGTAATCGAAGTCCTCAAGAAAAACAAAGATTGCTTCGCATGGGATTATGACGAAATGCTTGGTTTAAAGAGGGAGTTGGTCGAACACAGACTGCCAATCAAAGATGGCAAGAAGCCCATCAAACAAACTCCCAGAAGATTCGCACCAGCGGTTCTCATAAAAATTAAAGCTGAGATCGAAAGGTTGCTGCGTTGCAAATTCATCAGAACAACAAGGTACGTCGAATGGTTAGCAAACATAGTACCTGTTATTAAGAAAAATGGTTCTTTAAGAATTTGCATAGATTTTATGGATTTAAACACTGCAACCCCTAAGGATGAATATTCCATGCCTGTGGCAGAAATGCTAGTAGATTCTGCTGCAGGGTTCGAATACTTGAGTATGTTAGATGGATACTCTGGGTATAATCAGATTTTCATTGCGGAAGAAGATGTTGCAAAGACAGCATTCCGTTGCCCAGGATCCTTAGGCACCTACGAATGGGTGGTGATGCCTTTTGGTTTAAAGAACACTGGGGCAACTTATCAAAGGGTAATGAATTCAATTTTTCATGATTTCATTGAAACCTTCATGCAGGTGTATATTGATGATATAGTCATCAAATCTATATCTGCAGAAACACATTTGCATCATTTGAGCCAATCATTCGAGCGAATGAGAAAACATGGCTTAAAGATGAATCCCCTTAAATGTGCATTTTTTATGCAGGCTGGAGATTTTCTTGGTTTTGTGGTTCACAAGAAAGGGATTCAAATCAACCAGAACAAAACCAAAGCCATAATGGAGACGAAAGCACATACGTCAAAAAGGGAGTTGCAATCTCTGCTAGGGAAAATTAACTTCCTCAGAAGATTCATTTCGAACCTGAGTGGAAGAACCCAAGCTTTCTCTCCGTTACTTCGTCTAAAGCAAGGCCAAGCCTTCGAATGGAACGAAGCTCACCAGGAGGCATTTGACAGGATAAAAAGATACCTCTCTCAGCCTCCTATTTTGTCTCCACCTTCATGGGGGAAGCCCATGAGATTGTACATATCTGCCTCTGAAGTTAGTATAGGTAGTATGCTAGCACAAGAAGATAGCAATGGCATCGAAAGAGCCATATACTATTTAAGTAGAGTGCTAAATGATGCAGAGACCAGATATAGCAATTTAGAAAAGCTATGTCTCTGTTTGTATTTCTCTTGTATGAAACTCAAGTATTATATAAAACCTGTTGATGTTTATGTTTCATCTCATTTCGATGTCATTAAACATATGCTTTCAAAACCAATAATGCATAGCAGAGTTGGTAAATGGGCTTTAGCCTTAACAGAATATTCTTTGACTTTCATGCCTTTAAAAGCTATGAAAGGTCAAGTGATTTCTGACTTCATTGTGGACCATTCTTTGGTTGAGCAAACTGTCATGAGTTACGTCGAAATGCAACCACGGAAATTGTATTTTGATGGTTCAACCCACAGGAATGGAAGTGGCGTTGGAGTCCTTCTAATTTCTCCTGAAGGAATTCCAACAAAATTCAAGTATAAATTAGATGGTCCTTGTTGCTCGAACAACAAAGCTGAGTATGAAGCGCTCATTGTTGGACTTGAAGCTTTGTTGGAATTGGGGGCAACAAGAGTCGAAATTAAAGGAGACTCAGAATTAGTGGTCAAACAAATTACAAAGGAATATAAGTGTATAAAGGAAAACTTGATGATATACTTCGTCATAGTCAATAGGCTACTAAGGAAATTTGAATACATGGATAATCAACACATACCAAGAATAGAGAACCAAGAAGCAAATGACTTAGCGCAGTTGGCTTCGGGTTATAAAGTTTCTACCAGGAACTTTAAGGATTTAGTTGAATTAAGGGGTAGAGTTATGGCTACTAGATTCACACCTTCAGATCTGGAAAGTATGAAATTGGGATATGCTGAGAAACAGGGATTCGAAATATTAGCCATAAATACTTTGTCAGATGCAGATTGGCGAAGTCCACTGAAGAGTTATTTGGCAGACCCAACTCTGAACGTGGATAGAAAGACAAAATACAGAGCATTGTCATATCTCCTCATGTGGAACGAATTGTTTAAAAAGACCCAAGAGGGTGTATTATTGAAATGCCTAGGAGAAAGTGAGGCATATTTAGCATTGTCAAAAGTCCACAATGGGGCATGTGGGGCACATCAAGCAGGCCATAAAATGAAATGGCTGTTATTTCGATACGGCTTGTATTGGCCTAGCATGCTCAAAGATTGCATAGACTTTGCTAAAGGATGTGAGGAATGTCAGAAACATGCAGGGATTCAACATGCCCCTGCAAGTGAGTTGCATTCGATCATCAAACCATGGCCATTTAGAGGATGGGCATTGGATTTGATAGGAGAAATAAATCCTGCTTCGTCCAAAGGACAGAAATACATCTTGGTAGGAATAGATTATTTTACCAAGTGGATCGAAGCTATACCACTAATAGTTGCTGATCAAGAGGCTATTATTGAGTTTATACAAAAGCACATTATCTATAGGTTCGGATTGCCAGAGAGCATAACCACAGACCAAGGCTCTGTGTTTACTGGTAGAAAGATGCAAGAATTTGCCAAAGAAATGGGGTTTAGATTGCTAACGTCAACGCCATATTATGCTCAAGCAAACGGTCAAGTCGAAGCAGCCAATAAAGTGATAATAGGGTTAATCAAGAAGCATATTGGAAAAAAGCCAAGAAACTGGCACAAAACTTTGGACCAAATATTATGGGCTTGTAGAAGATCTCATAAGGAAGCTACTAACACTACGCCTTTCCAACTCACATTTGGTCATGATGCAGTGTTGCCAGTAGAAATTCATCTACAATCAGTTCGAATTCAGAGACAAAATGAAATCCCATCTGCATTATATTGGGAAATGATGATGAATGAATTAGTTGAGTTGGACGAAATTAGATTACATGCATTAGAAATTTTGATGAGACAAAAAGAAAGAGTGGCCAGAACATACAACAAAAGGGTGAAGAAAAAAGTATTCATTATTAATGACTTAGTTTGGAAAGTCATATCGCCCATGGACAAGAAAAATAAAGCATTAGGTAAATGGTCACCTCATTGGGAAGGACCTTTTCGAATATTAAAAGTATTCTCAAACAATGCATACGAAATCGAGGAATTGGTGGATGATAAACGTATCCTAAAGGTTAATGGGAAATATTTAAAGAAATATAAGCCACGCCTGCAGGAGATTTGAATAGTAACAACGTAACCAAGATATTATAAAAAGGCCAAAATGGCAAGATAAGATGCCAAAATGGCGTTGTTCGAATATTACATATGAGAAACCAAAATTGTAGTCAAATAAACACTGAAATTTAGAAATAAGAGTTATTTTTCAATCGGTTGAAAGTGCTTCGAAATGATTCAAGCTTCTGTTGAGCGAAACGCCTGGCTCCTTCCAAGGTTGCCACTTCTCCTTTAAGTTGTTATGTAGTTTCCATTTTTGCAAGCCCCTGGTTGAGAAGCTCTTCGAATTGGTTACCAGCAGTATTGGTTTCGAAGGCTATTTGTTGTTCTTTAGCCTCCTTAACCTTCTGTTGAAGTTCCAGAATCTGCCTTTCCCAAAGAAGTATGGACTCAGCTCGAGCCTCATAATCAGTTTTCGCCTGCTTTAGATGCATAGCTTGATCCTCAGCTTCTTGAGAGAGTTTCGAAGCTTGTTCATAAGCAGCATCCATTGCAATGCATTTTTCTTGAACCTTCTTGGCAGCAGATTCGTCTTGGAGAAGGTAACCAGTTACGTTGTCCAGCAAAGCCTGAAGATCGAACAAGAGAGTACTAACTGGCAAGGAGCAGGTAGAAAGATTGACCTTTGTAAGCAACTCCTTCATAGTATAGCAAGCAGTACTATCTTGCTTGAGCACTTCGAATATATCCACATTGAGAATTTTTTTCCTAATCTTATTAAGAAGTACAATTCTTTCATCTGTGGGAAGAGGATAGTTGGTCGAACTTGTGCCAGCCCTAGCAAGTGGGACGTCCCTTTGAGCCAACTTTTCCTTCATATACCCAATAGGGTCATTTCGTCTCAGGAGTGCAAGCTCCTCGTCAGTCATTCAAGACAAAGAGGATTGAGGGAGTTCCACACGTAGGGGAGGCACGTCCATTTCAACCTCCATGGGTTTGTTGGTTGCATCACCATCCCCTTCATTCGTTTCGTGCTCTTGATCTTCTTCATCATCATCCAATTCCACCACTTCGATGCCTTCTTTTTCACTGCTATTTGCGTTGGACTCCATCCCAGCAGTCGAACCACCATTAGCATCCTCCTCCTCAGACTCTTCGTCTGCAGATTCTTCGTCTCTTTGGCCAGAATCAGCTTTCTCTCCTTCAGTTTGAGTGTCCTTTGGATCCTCTTGAAGAGTTTCAAGAGGGGACTTTTGAAGAGAAGCTCTTTGCAAATCCTCTGCAGATGTTTGAAGTGGTGTTTCGTTTGTCTCTTTCAGAGGAATGGAGGTACCTTGATCATCCTGCTGCTCAGAAGTTCCAGCCAGAACTGCCATATTGGAGGAACCTTTATTCTGTACAAGGTTGCTGGAATCTCCTTGAGGGGAGGAATTGAGTGGAGCAACAGCTTTGGATGGTGAGTTCGAAGTAGTGGAAGCTGGATTCAAGATGTTCTGCAAGGAGCAACAGAATGTTAAAAACATGCACCAAGGTAATAAGAAGTTATTATTGTCAAAAAGATTTAAAAGTTCAATTTACCTGTGGACTCTCGGAGGAGAGGTTACTAGCTATGCGTTCCAACATTGTGTTGGAGGTCGAAGGTGGAATTTTGGATTTGGGTGAGGGAGCAGCATCCCTGGAATCTAGTCCAGAGACACTAGTTGGAACGGTACTTTTCGAAATATCTTTCTTTGGCTTCTTCTTCGAAGCAATTGTTAAGTTTCCTCCAGCCTTGGGGTCTTCCCCAATGGTGCTTGATTTCCGCTTCTTGGGAGTAGTAGGAGGAAGCTTGTTGGTCTGAAAAGATTTAAACAAAGAGTTAGATGCAAACCATAAAACATGAGTGAATTCGAAACATCAAGGCTAAGTGATTACCGTTGGAGTTGGAACACTGGTTGTTGTTGGTATTGTTGTTGTTGTTGTGGTTGCAGCAATAGTGGTTGTTTCGGGTGGAGTCACTTTGTCAGAAGTTTCGATGGAGGCTTGAGAAGCACTCCCTTCTTTCGACTTCGAGGCGGTTGTCTTTATCCTGATAGCTGAAAATCGAAACAATTAAAGCAAAGGTTAAAGATATAGAAATAAAAGACGTTGGGGATTTTCCCAAGCATTCGTACCTGTGCCTTGATCAGATTTAATTGACATGGCAGAAAGGTCGTATCGAAGGTGTCCTGGGAAATCGTGAAGCCAGTGTCGAGCCCATGTCACAGTCTCAGATGGCTTTGGTTTCCTTTGAAGATGTTTGAACATCTCTTTGCAAGTGAACCACCAAGGATATGGGGGAAACTAAGCCAGAGCCAGTTCTGAGGTAGGTAATCTAGGAAATTTAGGTGGATGCATTTCGAATGCCAACCTATACCTATCCTCAGGTGACAACCCTGAAGGAAGTTTTAACTTAGAAACTTTTTGTTTGAATTTTTCCTTCAAGGTCTCAGCCGCTTGATGCACAGTGGATTCCAAGCGCGTGGGGTCATAAGTAGTTTCAAAATAATTTTGGAAAGCTTTAATCTCTTTGGCATGAGTAAACATACCTTTCTTTGCTGGTACCTGCACATCGAAGGTATCAATTAGTTTCTGTTGAATTGTAAGTGTATCGAACATATAAGTTTGATAAAACTTGGTCCACCATTCCAGAAACCCTTTAGCTGTGAGATGGGTAGGTTCGAAGGTTATCAGCTCAAACTGGGCAAAGCCTTGATATTGTTCTTGCTGTATTTTAGCTTCCCGTGCCTTGAAAGTTCGCCCAGAAGTAATGGCACTCTCAGTTTGAAATAAAGGTTCAGGAATCAGTTGGCATAAGCCAAACTGTCTTGAAACAAAATTTGGCTGGTAAGCGAAAAGAAAAATATGGTTCTTGGCTGGAGTTATTCTTGAAGAAATGAGTCTAGGTAGCAGAAAAGCTCTCCATACATCCTGAATCTCCTTGCTCTTGATAGCTTCTGAGAGAGCCATGGTGAACCAGGAAGGTCCATGAGCCCTCGAAGCAAAAGGCGCCATGCTCTCTTCGAACTTGTGCCTTTTGGAGAATATCATGATGTACTTCGAGAATAGGACTTTGAAGTCATCTTTGTCGTCATTTGGAGTTAATCTTCGAAGCCTAGTGCCTTCGACTATCCTATCAGTTATCTCAGGGTCTTGTTCGTCAATGGTGTTGGCAGTTGACAAGGAGGGTTCGAACATAGCATTTATCCATAATTGAAGTAACCAAAAAGGGCCAGCCAACAGGATATTCTTGGAGGTATGGGATTTGAGGCTCGAAACAGCTGACCTCAGGCTTTCATAGAGGTCAACTAAGAGCAGTTCACTTAAGCACACTCTTCGATTTTCATGTAAATCCCTAGCTAGAGGAATAAACCTACTTGCTACCTGCAGGGATCTACTGCAGAAGACGTATCTTGACAGCCATAGGGTTAAGAAAGCAATGTGTTCTACGTCAGACACATTGTCTCCCTCAGCATGGTAGTGACTGATAAACTTGGAAAAACTTGCTAGCTTGACTTCGAAGTCAATTATGCTTGAATGTTCTTCGTTGTCGGGGATGTATGTTTCTCCTACTGGCGATAGCCCAGTAATGGCCGCTATGTCGAAGAAGGTAGGGGTGATCATTCCACCTGGGAGATGGAAAGTATTATAGGTACTGTCCCAGAAATAGAGGGACGCGAATAGCAGAGGGTGGCTGTAAGTGAAACCAGGCTTCAATAGCTTAATCAAATTGTAGATACCTAATTCTTCCCATTGCTGGGATTTCTTAGCTTCTACTTTCTTGAACCAGTTTTGATAAGCAGTATCGGAGGTGGGGCAAGATCGAAACGGCTTAAAATTACTTTTTACATAGTCCAATACAAAGGGGTCCTTAGGAGGAACAATTGGATTTTCTATGGTGTTTGAGCCAGAAGATTCTATTGCCTTAGGGGCGTCCATTTTGTTAAACAAGGGTTTGAAACTATAGCAAACTGGGAAAATTGTCCTGGTATCTTTTAAAATTTCAAAAACCGTAAGAGGGCCATTTAAAGCTAACCTCTTACCAGCAACGGTGGTAGGAATGAGTACTTGTGACGCATACAACATTTCTTTTTCCTTTGAGATCATCTGAGGAGCAAGAACGGATTGACCTTGGTGAGTGATAATCTTACTTTCCATTGTAGTTCCTGCAGTTTTTCCTTTCTTCTTGGAAACCTTTTTGAGTTGGGATGAAGTAGAAGAAGACATTTTTGAAGGATGTTGAAAGCTTAGGGTTTTTTTTTTGGCGAGAGAAGGAGGGTAAAAGATTCAGAATGTGAAAAGAAAAGAAAAAGACTAAGTTGATGATGTTTTATAATGTGGAAGTTTAAGCATCCACTGAATGAGGGTGTGATACGTGGAAATCATGGGTTGGTGTGATGAAGAGGTGGCGTAAAGTTAACATGGGTAATAGGCGTGATTTAAAGATAATCATTGTTTGTAACTGCACCATACTGTGAAGTGGCTCCAGGCGATTAAGGAATCCAAAAAGTGTTATGATTGACGTGACTGGAGTCAAATGCATTAAATGTTACGATGATTCGAAGGTCGCATCAAAATCTTGTGCAGATGTTTAACATAGATATTTCTCAGAGAGATCGAAATACATATTTTAAAGGGGCATTTTGTTGGCTGAAGATTTTGATAATATTATTAGAAGCCAAGTGAATTGAACATTTCGATCGAAATGAAACAAAGCGTCATGTTTCGAAGTAGCAGAAGCAGTGTTTCGAATAAGCATATCAAAGCTTGGAGCTTCGAGTGGCAATTATGGGAACATATCTAAAGAAGTATCGAAATAACAACAAGGCTGTGTCTGGGAAGTACGTTCGAAATGGAGAAGTACCAAAGCATTTGAAATTCAAATGGAAGCGGGACATTCGAAGTTTGAAATTTATATGCTGGAGCATTTGGAGACACGTGGAAACAAGAGAGAGGCATTGTTCTGCATGTTCTGAACGTGGCATAATCCTATAGCAAGACCGTTATGGTCGAATTAGTATAAATAGAAGTCTTAGTATTAGGATTTCGGGTGTCATATCTATTGTACTAAATACTCAGTAACATTCAAACTACCACATGGCAAGGGAAACGAATGCAAGAGCAATGTACGTATGATAGCACCACATATTTATGATTTAATGAAAACCTTTTATCATTTCCAGCATTTTCCTTTATCTTTCTGCCAAATACCATTTACAAGTTTTCTCATTCAAAGTCTTTTTACTTCGAAATCTCTTCATTAAAGCCTTACATTTCAATGCTTTCTTTACATTTCAAGCACTTTACATTTCAGAAAACTGTCATACTTTCCATGCCTTTATCTTCAAGCTTTATCCTTCGAACGCCTATTTTTACTTAAAGTCATTTACAGATTTCTTGCATTAAACGCTTTCTTCATATTTCAAATCTTTTACGTTCCAGAACATCTTTTACATTAACTGTTTTTATAATTCGAAGCCATTTACTTCCCTTTTATACAATTTTACATGTCTTTACAATTAACATTTATTCATGCAAGTTAGTTTCGCGCACATACGTTTTGATTACATCTTTAGACCTTTAAGAGAGAAATCGAAATAAACCAAACACCTATACAACATTCAAATATCAACCATGAATATCTGTTCGATCATGAGAGTTACCCTAATGACCAAGGAATCCTAGGATCAATCTAGTCGATCCTGTGAGTTACCAGAGAAATTGAATAACAGTCAGTAAGTTTATTCGATAGTTTGGAAGACTAGCGGTTGTTTACCAGAAATCACTGGAAACACCTTTATTATGTTGTTGTCGTTGTTTCGTTGCCAAGTTGTGGTTGTTTATATTATCGCATAGCATAGCATAACATTAAAGTTGGCCTGGATTGACATGTTCTAAGTTGGAGCGAATACTCACCATGTTAGCCTTTATTGGCAAGATTTTATGTTGAGGGCTTATGCCTTATGCCTCGGTAAACTGGAATTTTCTAAGTTGGGAGTTCTGCTCCAATGGTACCACATGCATTTGCATAATTGAGTCACATTTGGAGTCGCTAATTTGTTGCTTATTTGAAGTGTTGTTTATGCACGGTAATATTATAAGTTGAATTGAGGTGTTGGTGAATGGTATTGATTTATGTTGATTTGGTATGAAGTGGTGATTTTACATAAACTGATTTTGATATATTATTTATCATATATTCAATTATAGTAATCGATGTCTCACCCCTTCTGTTTGAATGTTACTCTTTGTTGTTAACGTGCAGGTAACCAAGAGGAGTAGCCGTTAGCGTTGTTTGTTCGAGTTTGGTGTCATTTTCTCTGATACGTAGCACTCGGGAGGGGGGGGGGGGATGAACACTTATCTTATTTTGTTGTTTATTTATCGAACCTTATGTTGTTATTTGAGGAGTTATCATATTGATGTTGTTTTATGATTCAAAAGATGTTATGTCTCATATGGAGAATTATTATGAATCGGCTGCGTGATTAATCAAAGTTTGTTTATGTTATGAAGACTTTATTCATGAGTTGTGTTCATTCCATTTTCTTTAAGTTTTATGTATCTATTCTAAAAGCATGACAGGTTTATGTGTCTTTGTTGAAATATGTGACATCCTTATTATATTGGAAATTTTTATACTCTGATTTTTCTGCAAATTGCTCTGGGTAGAATTGGGGTGTTAGATTAGTGGTATCAGAGCCGATCGGTCCGTCCGGTCAAGTTATCGAGTCGTTGTTGTTTAACAATCGAGTATTGCTAGTTTTTCTTAACTGTTGTTTGTGTTGCAGTGTTAAGATAAGATGGCTGGGAGGAACGATACTGCGATTGCTGCTGCTCTGCAAGCGATGGCTCAGGCTATGCAGAATCGGCCGATTGCGGAAGAGAATGCGGGATCTTGTAGTTTGGCGACCTTCCAAAGGGAGAATCTGCCGGTGTTCAAGGGTAGGCATGATCCTGATGGAGCACTAGATTGGTTGAAGGAAATCGATAGGATTTTCCGTGTGATGGATTGCACCCCGGCACAGAAGGTTTGGTATGGAACTCACATGCTAGCAGTTGAAGCTGATGACTGGTGGCTAGAAATGCGGGCAAGGTTGGAAGCTGCAGGTGAGGAAATCACTTGGATTGTGTTCCGTAGGAAGTTTCTGAGGAAGTATTATCCTGAAGATGTTCGGGGTAAGAAAGAGATTGAGTTCCTTGAGTTGAAGCAAGGGAACAAATATGTCACTGAGTATGCGGCTAAGTTCATTGAGCTAGCTAAGTTCTATCCACATTTTGATGTTGAAGGTGCTGAATTTTCTAAGTGCATCAAGTTTGAGAATGGGTTGCGCTCGGAAATCAAGAAGGCTGCTGGGTATCAGAAGATTCGTGTCTTTTCTGATTTGGTTGATAGTTGTAGGATCTTTGAAGAGGATAGCAATGCTCATCACAAGATTGGTAGTGATAAGAGAGGAAAGAATCAGCAGAACCGTGGCAAGCCTTATGATGATGGTAGGGGTAAACAAAGAGTTGCTCATGGTCAGAGGACTAGTGGGGGAGATGCTCCTGCTAGAGTTGTATGTTTCAAATATGGGAAACCTGGTCACAAGAGTAATGTGTGCACTACTGCTGATGGGAAGAGGTGTTTCTGTTGTGGTAAGATTGGGTCTTATGTTGTCTTCTATGGATGAAGAAATGTTCATCAAGACCCCTGATAAGGGATCCGTGACTATTTCTCGTGTGTGTTTGAGTTTTCCTTTGTCGATCTTCGGCAAAGACTTTGCTGTTGATTTGATTAGTTTGCCGTTAAGCGGGTTAGAGGTGATCTTGGGTATGAATTGGTTAGAGTATAACTATGTTCATATCAATTGCTATAACAAGTCTGTGAGGTTTTCTACTCCTGAAGAGGAAAGAGTTGGTTTGTTGACCGATAAACAGTTGAGGCAAATGATGCAAGATGAACCGCATACGTTCACGTTGATGGCGTCGCTATAAATGGAGAACCAAGTTAGCATTGATGAGTTGCAGGTGGTGCGAGAATTTCTGAAGTGTTTCCTAATGAAATTCCTGATGTGCCGCCAGAGAGAGAAGTTGAATTTGCGATTGATCTTGTACCTGGTACCAGACCTGTTTCTATGGCACCGTATAGGATATCTGCATTTGAATTATCTGAATTGAAGAAGCAGTTAGAAGAGTTGCTTGAGAAAAAGTTTGTAAGACCCAGCGTATCTCCGTGGGGAGCGCCTGTGTTTTTAGTAAATAAGAAAGATGGAAGTATGAGTCTTTGTGTTGATTACAGACAGCTGAATAAAGTGACGATTAAGAACAAGTATCTGCTTTCGAGGATTGATGAGTTGATGGATCAATTGGTGGCTGCAAGTGTGTTTTCTAAGATTGATTTGAGGTCAGGATATCACCAGATTAGAGTGAAAGAAGATGATGTTCAGAAGACCGTGTTCAGGACTCGGTATAGACACTACGAGTATTCGGTGATGCCTTTCGGTGTGACCAATGCGCCGGGAGTATTCATGGAGTACATGAATCATATCTTTCATACTTATTTAGATCGGTTTGTGGTGGTATTCATTGATGAAATTATGATTTACTCTAAATCAAAAGAGGAACATGAAGAGCATCTAATAGTTGTATTGCAAGCTTTGAAAGAGAAGAAGTTGTATGCGAAGTTGTCCAAGTGTGAATTTTGGTTTCATGAGGTTAGTTTCCTTGGTCATGCCATTTCTGGTAGTGGCATCACTGTGGATCCTTCTAAAGTTGATGCTGTGTTGCAATGAGAAGCTCCGAAGTCGGTTACTGAGATTATAAGTTTCTTGGGATTAGCCGGTTACTATAGACGGTTTATCGAAGGTTTTTCTAAGTTGGTACTTCCGTTGACCAAGTTGACTTGTAAGGGTAAAGCCTTTGTGTGGGAAGTCGATGTGAAGAAAGTTTTACCGAGTTGAAGAAGAGGTTGACGTCGGCTCCAGTTTTGACCTTACCTAATTCAGGGGAGCCTTTTGTTGTGTATTGTGATGCTTGTCTGATGGGGTTAGGTGGTGTACTCATGCAGAATAGTAAGGTGGTTGCTTATGCGTCGAGGCAATTGAGGACTCCTGAAAAAAATTATCCTACGCATGATTTAGAATTGGCTGCAGTTGTCTTTGTGTTGAAAATATGGAGGCATTATCTTTATGGTTCTAGATTCGAAGTGTTTAGTGACCATAAGAGTTTGAAGTATCTTTTTGATCAGAAAAAGTTGAATATGAGGCAACGAAGGTGGTTAGAATTGCTGAAGGATTATGATTTCGGTTTGAATTATCATCCAGGAAAAGCTAATGTTATGGCTGATGTTTTGAGCCGAAAGACTTTGCACATGTCGGTAATGATGGTTAAAGAGTTGGAGTTGATTGAGAAATTCCGAGATTTGAGTCAAGTTTGTGAAGTGACGCTGCAGAGTGTTATGTTGGGAATGTTAAAGATTAATAATGAATTTCTCAACAGTATCAGTAAGACTCAAAATCTGGATTTGAAGTTGGTGGATAAGATGATGAGAATTGATCGATCTGAGAATGATGATTTCAAGATAGATGCGCAAGGTGTGTTGAGATTCCGAAATCGTATTTGTATTCATGATGATGAAGAGATTAAGAAAGTGATTCTTGAGGAAAGTCACAAAATTAGTTTGAGTATTCATCCAGTAGCTACTAAAATGTATCAAGATTTGAAAGGTATGTTTTGTTGGCCTGGTATGAAGCGTGATGTGGCACAGTTTGTGTATGCTAGTTTGACTTGTCAAAAGTCGAAGGTTGAGCATCAGAAGCCTGCAGGGTTGATGCAACCGTTAGAGATTCCATAATGGAAATGGGATAGCATTTCAATGGACTTTGTAACGGGATTAACTAGTACCTTGAGGGGACATGATTCGATATGGGTGATTATTGATAGGCTTACAAAGTCGGCACACTTTATACCTATCAACATCACATATCCAGTTTCGAAGTTGGCAGAGATTTACACCAGAATCATTATGAAGTTGCATGGTGTTACTTTCTGTATTGTGTCAGATAGTGATCCGAGGTTTACTTCTGATTTCTGGAAAAGTTTGCAAGAGGCGTTGGGATCTAAGTTGAGGTTGAGTTTGGCGTATTATCCTCAGACGGGTGGTCAGACCGAGAGGACTATTCAGTCATTGAAGGATCTTTTGAGAGCATGTGTTCTTGAATAGGGAGGTTCGTGGGATACTTATCTTCCGTTGATTGAGTTCACTTATAATAATAGTTACCATTCTAGTATTGGGATGGCACCTTTTGAGGCATTATATGGTCGAAGGTGTAGGACTCCATTGTGTTGGCATGAATCTGGTGAAAGTGTGGTACTTGGATCTGAGAGAAGATGAAGGTTTCTCAAAGTAGACAGAAAAGTTACCATGACAAGAGAATGAAAGATTTAGAATTCCAAGCTGGTGATCATGTGTTTTTAAGAGTCACTCCTGTGAATGGTGTTGGGCGAGCTCTGAAGTCTAAGAAGCTCACTCCTTGTTTTATTGGTCCGTATCAGATATCGAATCAAGTTGCGAAGGTTGCTTACCGAGTGGTGTTAACGCCGAACCTTGATAATTTTCATGATGTGTTTCATGTATCGCAACTTCAGAAGTATATTCCCGATCCGTTGCAAGTGATTCAGATGGACGATGTGTAAGTATGGGATAATCTCACGGCGGAGATGATGCTTGTGCGAGTCGCGGATCGCGAGATGAAGATCCTAAGAGGGAAAGAGATTGCATTGGTGAAAGTTGTATGGTTAGGAGCTGCTGGAGAGAGTATGACATGGGAGTTGGAGAGCAATATGCGAGACTCCTATCCTGAGTTATTTGAGCCAGGTAAACTTTTATTTTCGAGGACGAAAATATTCTAAGTGGGGGAGAGTTGTAACGCCCCGATATTTAATTATTTATTTAATTAAATATTGTTTTGAATATTTTATTTTAAGTCGAATTTTTATCGTTGAAGTAGGGATTATTTTATTAAGTTGGAATAATAATTTAATCAGGTTTGTATTGGTATAAATAAGTTGACGTAGCATTTTACTAATAAGCTTAGAATTGATGTTGGGCTTAAGTATGATGTCGCAAAGTAATAAGGAGAGTGTATTGGTTAGGCCCATTTAAGTTACTAAAAATTGAATAATAGTATTTTATTAGAAAATAGAAGAAAAGAGAGAAATTGGTGTTATTAGGAAAAACAAAATAAGAAGAGAAAAGAGAATAGGGTTTCGTGAGAAGAGGAGAAGAACGAGGAAGCTGCTGCCAGGGATAGTTTCCTGAAATTCCATTGAAGCTTCCTTGATTGTTTCGAAATCAGACCAGGAAAGGGTGGGTTTCTTATACTATAATGGGGGTGTATGATATTTTGTATGTGGGAATTTGTATGTGAAATTGCTACCGTTTTACTGACTTGTGCTTGGCTTGTGTTGTTGTGATAATAATTATTAATATTGTTTTAGTTATAGAATTGTCAAGGAAAACATGTGGGTTGTTGTGTTAAACACTTGTCTGGGTTGAGTTTGGATTAGGAGACAGAAGAATGACTGAAGCAGTATGGAAACTACCATAGAAAACAAGTATATAAACTACGCATAGAAATTAAGTATAGGAAATAAGAAGAAGAAACAAAAACGAAACTGGAAGTGGAAGTGCCGTCCGGAACTTGTGTTATGGGGGTTGTCGTTTGGCAACCTTGGGAAGGGAGAGAAGTGTCGATTGGCACTAGTGTAGTAGGTGGAGGAAAGTGCCACTTTGGCACTGTGAGGCAAGGGCACTTGCTTCTGTCTGTTTTCTTTGTTTTCTCTGTTTCCATGTTTCTCCGTTTTGTAAACTATGCTACATAATTCTTAAATAATATCAGTAATTACTAGTTGCAGTATATGTGAATGTAGTAGATTAAATTTAGTTGCTAGAAGCTAACTTTATATGGAAGAATGACACATCCATAGGTTGTATAATAAATTAGTAATTTAGGGAGAACAATTAATAGTGGACTATATATATATATATATATATATATATATATATATATATATATATATATATATATATATATATATATATATATATATATATATATATATATATATATATATATATATATATATATATATATATATATATATATATATATATATATATATATATATATATATATATATATATATATATATATATATTAAATGGTTGAATTAGTATTTTATTAGTGATAAAAATAATTAATAGTGGGATTAATTTAATTAAGTTGGCAAATAATTAGAAACGAGACGAATAGTCCGGTATGTTGATGTATTGACGTATTTTGTTAATTGACCGAAATGTCATTTTGTTTCGATATCTTCATGGCAAGTAAATGTTGTGATTTACCTTGATTCATTGGTAATGACTGTGATATAGGCCTTTGGCCAAAGTTGAAGGTGTAAATTGTTGTTATGTTGACCTTTGTTATGTTGTTGTCGTTGTTTTGTTGCCAAGTTGTGGTTGTTTATATCATCGCATATTATATCATAGCATTAAAGTTGGCATGGATTGGCATGTTCTAAGTTGGAGCGAATACTCACCATGTTAGCCTTTATTGGCAAGATTTTATGTTGAGGGCTTATGCCTTATGCCTCAGTAAACTGGCATTTTCTAAGTTGGGAGTTCTTCTCCAATGGTACCACGTACATTTGCATAATTGAGTCACATTTGGAGTCGTTGATTTGTTGCTTATTTGAAGTGTTATTTACGCACGGTAATGTTATAAGTTGAATTGAGGTGTCGGTGAATGGTATTGCTTTATGTTTATTTGGTATGAAGTGGTGATTTTACATAAACTGATTTCAATATATTATTTATCATATGTTCTATTATAGTATTCGATATCTCACCACGTTGGCCTGGATTGACATGTTCTGAGTTGGAGCGAATGCTCACCATGTTGGCCTTTATTGGCAAGATTTTATGTTGAGGGCTTATGCCTTATGCCTCGGTAAACTGGCATTTTCTAATTTGGGAGTTCTGCTCCAATGGTACGACATGCATTTGCATAATTGAGTCACATTTGGAGTCGTTGATTTGTTGCTTATTCGAAGTGTTGTTTACACACGGTAATGTTATAAGTTGAATTGAGGTGTTGATGAATGGTATTGCTTTATGTTGATTTGGTATGAAGTGGTGATTTTACATAAACGGATTTCGATATATTAATTATCATATGTTCTATTATAGTATTCGATATCTCACCCCTTCTGTTTGAATGTTACCCTTCATTGGTAACGTGTAGGTAACCAAGAGGAGTAACCATTAGCGTTGTTAGTTCGAGTTTGGTGTCATTTGCTCTGATGCGTAGCACTCAGGGGGGAAATGAATGCTTTTCTTATTTTATTGTTTATTTATCGAACCTTATGTTGTTATTTAAGGAGTTATCATATTGATGTTGTTTTATTATTCAAAAGATGCAATGTCTCATATGGAGAATTATTATGAATCCGCTGCGTGATTAATCAAAGTTTGTTTATGTTATGAAGACTTTATTCATGAGTTGTGTTCATTCCGTTTTCTTTAAGTGTTATGTATCTATTCTAAAAGCATGACAGGTTTATATGTCTTTATTGAAATATGTGACATCCTGATTATATTGGAAATTTTTATACTCTGATTTTTCCGCAAATTGCTTTGGTTAGAATTGGGGTGTTACAAATAGAGTTCAGGAACCTTTGGTTGTCCATCGCTCTAATGGGGAATATAATTCTTGTTTACCTTGACTGGGGATAAAAGAGATGGTTAAACTTTTGTCTTGGAGAGGATAGTTGACTGGTATCTGGTCGAAATCCAGGCTTTGCAGCAACTTTCTGGGGAGGATGAAGTTAAACTGTTATGTGGTCGGATTCCAGGCTTCGCAACAACTTTCTGAGGTTAACTGTTATCTGGTCGGATTCATGGCTTCACAACAACTTACTGAAGTTAGCTGTTATCTGGTCAGATTCCAGGCTTCACAGCAACTTTCTGAGGTTAACTATTATCTGGTCGGATTCCAGGCTTCACAGCAACTTACTGAATTTAACTGTTATCTGGTCAGATTCCAGGCTTCACAAAAATTTCTGAGAGAATGAAGTTAATTGTTATCTGGTCGGATTCCAGGCTTCGCAACAACTTATTGAAGCTAACTGTTATCTGGTCGGATTCCAGGCTTCATAGAAATTTTTTGAGAGAATGAAGTTAATTGTTATCTGATCGGTTTCCAGGCTCACAACAACTTACTGAAGTTAACTGTTATCTGGTCGGTTTCCAGGCTTTGTAGCAACTTACTGAATTTAACTATTATCTGGTCGGATTCCAGGCTTCACAACAAATTCTTGAAGTGGATGAAGTTAATTGTTATCTGGTCGGATTCCAGGCTTCGCAACAACTTACTGAAGTTAACTGTTATCTGGTCGGATTCCAGTATTCACATCAACTTACTGAATTTAACTGTTATCTGGTCGGATTCCAGGCTTCATAGCAAATTTCTGATAGAATGACGTTAATTGTTATCTGGTCGGTTTCCAGGCTTCACAACAACTTACTGAAGTTAATTGTTATCTGGTCGGTTTCTAGGCTTCACAACAACTTACTGAATTTAACTGTTATTTGGTCGGATTCCAGGATTCACAACAAATTTTTGAAGTGGATGAAGTTAATTGTTATCTGGTAGGATTCCAGGCTTTGCAACAACTTACTGAAGTTAACTGTTATCTGGTCGGATTCCAGGTTTCACAGCAACTTACTGAATTTAACTGTTATCTGGCCAGATTCCATGCTTCACAACAAATTTCTGAGATAATGAAGTTAATTGTTATCTGGTCGGATTTCAGGCTTCACAAAAACTTATTAAAGTTAACTGTTATCTGGTCGGTTTCCAGGCTTCGCAACAACTTACTAAGGATAGTATCAACTCCGCTAGTGACAAGGGGTTTTGTCTGTTGATTTGTAATAGTCTGAGAAAAGACTTGTGTTGGGGAATCTGTAGTTTGTTGGGGAAATAAACCATGTTGAGGAGAATATTTTGAAGACCTTATTGGGGAGATAGATTCTTTTGGGGAGAACTCCGCAAGGTTTATTTTTTTCAGTTAAGACCAACTCAGTTGGGGAATGTTAGAATGAATATGAGCCTTGATTGTATCTGAGGAGATATTGAACGAGTATCAAAATGACATTCATATCTGGATCGTATCTGAACTGTATCTGTAGGAGAGTCTAGAATGAATGTCAGAATAACTTTGTATTTATACTACATCTGCATTGTATCTAGAAGATGATAAACTGCCGGCAATTTCCATCCGTTTGGGAACTGGCATGATGTGTGCGTTCGTTGGGAGAAGATCAAACTCCTTTATCCGCTGGTGAGTTTGACTATGTCATCGGCTGAAGGATGTCCCACTTTTGTTTGAATATGCTTCTATGCTTATCAGGGATAGCCTTGTAGAGGTGGCTCTGGCGAATTCACTGGGGATCACCTTATGAAAGGGACTTTTTGGGGGATAATCTTATTTAAGTGATTTTGTGGGGATATCCATGAATTTGGCCTTGTGCGGATTTGTGGATAGCTTGAACTCTGTCTTCTCCTAGAGTCCTTAGTAAACGTTGATCAGAGTGATAAATCTTTTACTAATAGACAAAATGATGAGATAACGGGACATAGTCATACGCTTTAATCCCTAAATTTTGCTTGGACCGCCCTTTTGGGTTTTCAGTTCAACGAGATACCCTTTTTTGCCAAAGCCACCTTTTTAGGTTTTCGACTTGCCGGGTGTATAATCTTTTGCATATATATCCCTAATTTTTACCCGAACCTTTTGGTTCACCGGGATGCCCTTATTTTTACCTAGGCGTGTCAAATTAACGGGTCTCTTTTATGCGTAGTATTTTCGGAATATGTCCGCGTGGAGAGTCGTCACTGTCTATGATAGCAAGTGTTGTAGAAATAACAGAAAATGTTTGCATGGTCGTACGTGACCCTTTACTGGAATTCATGTTCAATGCCACAAGTGATTCAGATGGAGACCTGCCCTGGCTATTATGGACTTTATGAGAGATTTCTTGGAAGCTTGACTTGACTGCCAATGATGAGTTGGACAATAACATGTCATGCCCCCTTGATTATGGGAGATTTGTCATTGGAAGCGTTTTTTCATTTGAAGTGATTTTGAGAAAATTTTCGTTCATTGGATATTCGTCGTGTGAGTTTCTCCGTTGTCAAACAAGTAGCCATATGCAAACAGCGGTATTCAAACAATGCAAATTTTATGTTTGTCTTGAGAATTTTTTTTGAAAAATTCATTTTTAATAAGCAACAAAATTTTGTAAGAATATGAATTCAACTCATGATTTACAGTAAGCCTTACAGAAGTCAGGATACCTTTTGTAATAGCATGCTTTCGGACTAACCTATGCTTCAATTAGGACTTTTAAAGGGTTATAATATGGCCTGGTTCACGACTTAAGAAACAAAAGAGAAGGCTCAAAGTTTAGTTGTACCCAACCCGTTCTTCGTGATTTTCTCCAGTCCCAAACTCAAACGATTGCATGCTTATCTAATACTAGAATCCGGAATGATATTTTGGTGATGGTTCGGATACTGGAAGTTTATTTGGGAAGGCAGTCATTTTTGTAACATTTTTCATGTTGTCGAGGATTTTTAGTGACCTCTTTTTTTATCTATTATCCCTAATTTTTGTCCGACTGTTCATATTTTGAGATTACAGCCAGCGGGATGCCCTACTTTTTCTTAAGTCTCCTTCATAGGTTTTGACCTAGTGGGCTTTTCTTTTTGAGAGGTAAATACTGCCTATTTTATGGGGAACCAACACCTCTTTTGATTCAGAAGGATATTTTCGCTGTGAAGTGACAACTTGTGACAAAATGCGCATTTGAATTAACTGAGAAACTACCCTGCCCCAGGTTATGATTAAAGGTTTCAAATTGTGCGAAAAAGAAAACTCCTACTTCTTAGGCTCAAAGGGGTTGACTAGGGATTATCTTCCTTATAACTCCACTGCTTAGGAATTGAAAGAACGCATGTACATCATCATCAAGGTCTGTCCAAAAGCATACTGTATGACATTATGGAATTGTTTTCATCATCCTCCCTCTAAAGGCTTACAACTTTTAACAAGAGTTAAATATCACAAAAAGGGAATAAAAGCATAGTTTAAATATAATGAAACAAATGGATTAATTCAAGACAAAAATATGTAATGCATTAATGAAACAAAGTTTAACATAATAGATAAGTGTTCGAAAAACAAAAGAAATTACAATTGAAAATTCAAAGTGAAGTGGACGCTCTCAATGATTTGGCATGGGAGAAGTGATCATGTTGGAAGTCTCAGAAGGGCGGAATTCAATCTCCTTGGAATCAATCATATCTTGAATTTTGTTCTTCAGAGCCCAGCATCCATTCGTATCATGTCCAGGACTATCGAAATGTTATGCTCACCTTTCATTGGGATGGTAACTAGGAGAAGAAGTATTGGGATTCTAAAGAGGAGCCTTTAACGTAATCAGATATGCCTTCAACATGTGTTGTAACGCTTGAGCCAGTGACATGTTGATTTTGGTGAATTGTCTTTTAGGTGCGACCTCCCTACGCTGATTCCCCTATTGATGTTGTTGCTCAGACGTAGGATTAGAGATTAGCACAACTACCACAAATTGGTTGTGGTTACCTATAGCATGTCCCTCTTGTCCATATACAGCGTTGGAATCTTTCTTTCCAATGTACGTCTTCTTTTCAGTACTTGAAGATTCAACCATATGGATTTTTCCGCTTCTAATTCCGCCTTTAACTCGTTCCCCAGTTAGAATCAGCTCGGTGAATCCAGCCAAAGAGCTTCCGATTAGGTGATTGAAGAAAGGTATTGTTAAAGTTCCCATAATGATATCAACCAGCTCCCTGTCAGTTAAGGGTGGATGCACCCTTCCATCCAGGTCTCTTAATTGGAACCCATGGTCATTCCTTGTAACCGCACTCTAGTTGGCTCCACATCGGAATTGTACTGATATTGATGATAGAAGGCGGTGGCCAAATCTTCCCAGGTATGCATGTTGGAACCCTCTAACTGGTAAAACCACTCCCATTGAGTCCCAAACAGACTCTCTTGAAAGAAGTGCACCCACAACTTCTTATCAGTGGTATGCGGTTGAGTTTTATGGATCTAAGATCTCAAGTGAAGCTTAGGGCACGAGACACTATCGTACTTAGCAAAGATTGGAATCTTGAATTTGTGGGGAATGATTAACTCAAGAACCAAACCTAAATCACCAAAATCCAAGCCAGGCGCAACTTGAATTTCCACAGCCTTCAATCTATCTTCTAGTTTCTTATACTTGTCTTCAGCCGATGGATATTATTCGTCAAAATAGTCCTCATCCTCAGAGTTTGGATTGTTGCCACCACCAACACGAGTACTCCTTGCATCTTCGTCTTGATTTTTATTCTCTTCGGAGGAATCTTCTTCAACTTGGGCTTGTTTGGAGGGCCCTTTAAACCTATTCCCCATGTTTAGGATGCCAGCTCGTTTCTTTTCCTTCTTCTTGCTCCCTTTAGTGAAGAGTGATTTTAGATTTTCCTGCCCCTTGGCTAAGTTTAGGAACATTTGTTGGAACTGGGTGTTCTGAGCTTGGAGATCTTTAACTGTTTTCTCTAGAGCCATTTTCTTATTGAAATAAATAGCGAGAAAATGAGAAACCTGTCTTGAGAATACCTGTTATGTAATGACATGCATGATATGTAAAATGAAATGTTTTCAAGGATCTCGCAGGGTAAACACAAGAAAATTTCAGAAGTTGAACTTTGATCAGAACTTTGATTGGAGAACTTCGTATGATTGAATGTCCTTCCACGAGAATCAAGCTCACTGTGTCAAGTGGGTCATAGCCATTGGTTCAAGTTATTATGCTTTGGTCTTTAACAGCATTTGGCTAGAGGAAAATAAATCCTCTTTCCCCTTGATAGATGTCTGGTTCAATATAACTCTGCATCACAAACCCTTGAGACCTTTAAAATGGTTATTGAAAATGCTATGTGTGATACGGTGGGAGAACTGACTTGAAGGCTTTGCGTTTTATTGCAAATGTTGCGGTTAGCAAGAGTCGCCACCGACTTTTCTTTTATCCAAAAGGAAAGGTGAAAAAGCACATGAAAGACCTTTGAGATTGTTTCTTCAGTTCGAGGGGTAGACTATGAAAAGGGAAGGTATTAGCACCCTTTTCATCCATGGTTTTCCATGGGCTCTTAGTTACTTGCTAAATGACTTGCTTTTGTTTGAAATAGTGCTTTGTGTGATTTTTGAAAGTATTTTGTAAAGAGGCCATTGTTTAGGCAAACTTTGTAATGATTCTCGTTTGTAAGAATGTATAACAGATGTTTGATCTTTTGAAAATGTTTTCAAATTTGTAACATGTTTTAAAAGTGTAGGTGTTTGTTTTGAAAATAGCAAGGATGTTTTGTTTGTAATTGAGCAAGTAATTCAGAGCATTCTACCTACTCAAAAGTCTTTCATGTTTATTTCCTCTTTCCTTTGACATTGTTATCTTACCATTGATTTGGTAAGTAACCCTATCTTTGGATGTAAACGGGACGGGCGTGGGTCATCGTATAACCATGATTAGCAATTTTGCAAGGTATCTTAGCATTCTTTTATAGGGACTAAGATCATTTGAAAGGCAACTTAGATAGCGTCATCGAGGGGTTATGATCTTATATTTTGCTTGTTTTTGCTAAGATACCTCACATGCGTAATATGGCCATTTTGTAAAGGCAACCAAGTAGATTTACCCTAGGGGGTGCTTGTGTGCAAGTGTATTATTTTCATGCTTGTTTTTTTTCTTGAATTTAGGATTTTCTAAGTATTGATTTTAGTCTTTCCATACAAAACCTAATTACTAGCATGTTATATATAAAGCGATAAATTGCGGAATTTAAAGTTACTACGTTATTACAATACTTGTGGGAGGGGGCATACAAATTGTAAATAGGGATTGCAAGAATTTAAACCTAATTAGTCTATTACAACCATATTGAATTGGTATAAATGTACAAGAATTTAAATGAATATAATGTACAAAATGAATAAATGTACAAAAATGTGAAATGTAAAGTAAATGGATATTTGTTTGGATTTTTAGGAAAAGAGAAATTGTTTTAACCTAATTAATTAAGGGGAAAATAATTAATTAACATAATAAAAAGTAAACCCTAAATTTACTAAGAAAAGATTTTTAAACAAAACCCTAAATCTATTAATTAAAAATAAAAGAAATTAAGTTTTATAAGAAACGTATTTTTGGTATTTTTGTCTTGAAAATAAATTATAGTATTATAAAATATTTTTGGCCTTTTTTATATTAAAATAAATATATTTTAATTGGTGTAAAAGAAAATAAATAATAACTTAGTTTTAAATTAAATTTACAAGACTAGTTAGTAAAAATAAATAAAGTATAGTTAAATAAAAATATTTTTTATGAGAAAAATAAAATAAACTAAGTCAAAATATAAATCTACTATTTTTGTATTTTTTAATATTAGGAAAAATATTTAATAAAATAAAAATGAAATAAAAAATAAAATAAAATAAAATTGGGCCATGGGCGCAAATAGTCCACAGGGGGGTTAGCTAGCAAAAACAAAAACAAACCAAGCCCAAAGAGGTCCAATGTCTGTCCAAAAAAATAAAGTCAGAATGCAAAAATATGAAAAAAATCAAAAAGGTACCACTGGGGCTCGAACCCATGTCCCAAAGGTTACAGACGCACGCTTCTACCACTGGGGTGGCTTTACATCCGTTAACATAAGCAAATCAATAAATATATGATACAAAACACGCCCTAATTACTTCATCTTCAACCTCTAGCCAGACCAATTGTAACTTGTCCATTTCTCATCAAAAATGAAAACTGTAAACATGAAACTTGTAGCAAATTTCCTCACGGTTTCAAAAATGTAAAGCATTAAAACTATAGATCAAAGATAAGCATGAATTTTATTGGCCCTAATCTGAACCCTAAAAATCTCAGAAACTTCAATCTTAAAATTCTCTAAGCTCAAGCAAAATTAATGGAAACTATGAACATGGTTAGCTTTAATGCAATGATATCTACATGTTTTGTTCATAAATAAATCATTGATGATGCCTGTATGAGAAGTTCCAAAGTTAGAAAACTTACCTTGCAAGAGGGTGTCGGGTTTGAAGTTTGAGCAGCTTTCAAGGAGTTCCAATGGTTGGGTTAGCTTCCTCAAGTTCCCAGGAAGCTAATGGAATGCTTAGCTTGAGCTGAAAGGGCCTTAGAAGTTCTGGAGAAGTCCAACCGCAAAGCTCTATTTTTGAAAATGGAGGATGGTGTTAATGGTGTTACAATTCTGTAACAAGGTGTGGGATCAGTTCTAAATGATGTTTAGAAGCTTTAGAAACCAAAAGGCTTGAAAACACACGAGGGAGTTATGAGTTTCAAGTTTTTGGTCAGTTTATGTGAAAAATGGAGGTATGGAATGTGATTTTAAGTTCTAGGTTGTTTCAGGGCTTGATCATTCGTGGGTTTAATTCAAATAGTTTTTGTATCTATAAGAAAATGATTGGAGTGTATTGACAAGTCAGAAGTACAAGTTACAAGTTTTTAGCTAGGTTACTTGATTTTGAAGAAAAGAGGGAAACCAAGTTTCAATGTGTAGTACAAGCATGGGATGGGTGATTATAAGTGTCTAAACTCTTTCTCATGTGTTATAAGACATATATGATCAGAAGAGAACAAGTGCAAGGCTCAAGAACAAGTTTTGTGCAAAAAGTAACTTTATCAAAATGGCAATATACACTTTCTTCCAAAAATGGATATATAGTATGACCATGCATTGAATGCTTGAAATGAGACCTCTAACAGTTGTGTAAACCATTAATTATGGAGTTCCTAACAAGTTTGAGGCCTGCAAAGTAGAGTTTATGCAGCATAGTTTGAGTTTTGAATTTGGTTCATCACAAAATTACTTGTAATTCAAGTGATAAAACCCTAACTTCATCTCTTCGATTCTCCCTACTCAAGAATGATCTCAAGGAGTTCTTGGACATTTTGGAAAGCTTGCAATGTGCTCTACCACCCATATTTGAAATGATTTTGAAGATTTCACTCGGAACTATATGAAAAAGTTCCATGAAGTTGGGTCAAAATCCTGACCAAATTAGGGCAAAAATTTCACTAAGTGTTTAGTTTCATGACCACATGTTCTTAAAATCATAACTTGAGATCAAAGCACTTTTGGAAGGAGTTGTGTAAAGAAAAGTTTTAGATTTCATGTAGATCTACAACTTTCATGTTGGAAGTTTCTCTTGAATCATCTTGCATCATGGTGAAAATTTTGCTCAAAGTTATAAAAAAACATTAAATTTCCAACACTTAGTGTGATCCAAGGCTTGAAACTTGACATGAGTGATCTTGGGGGTCCATAATGATCCATGAAAACCATATCGGGCATTAAAACTCCAAAAATCCTTGTGAAAACTCAAACCCTAATTTGGTCATCAATGCTTAAGGAGGTGTCTTGAGCTGATCAACCCTAGTGCAGTCTTGAGACAAAGGAGATCTTGTGAGCAAAATTATTGATAAGTGAGAGGGAAAATTTTGGGGTACAACAACTTCCTCTGTTCAATCTTCTTAAGCCTGAAGAGTTAGATTGGCGAGTTTTTCCATTCGTGACTCGAAGGTGGAAGATGATTGGACACTAGAGTGCCCAGAAATTTGCACTCGGTGATGTGATGGTAGAGGGAGTGGGCTTAAAGATGCCATTTAGAGGGATGATGGAAAGTTGTTGGAGATGGACCTGCAGATGCCATCCAGAAATGATTGATGAACCGTATCTGTAAGCTGGAACTGAATGAGTATCAAAACGACGTCCATGTTTGGATCGTATCTAAACTATATCTGGAGATTGAATTTGAATGAGTATCAGAATGGCATCCGTGTCTAGAGTGTATCTAAATTGTATTTGAAAATTGAATCTGAATGAGTATCAGAATGGCGTCCGTGTCTGGAGCATATCTGAACTGTATCTGAAAGTTGAATCTGAATGAGTATCAGAGTGGCATCCGTGTCTGGAGCGTATCTGAACTGTAGCTGGAGATTTGAATGAGTTCCCAGATGGCATCCGTGTCTGGAGCGTATCTGAACTGTATCTGAAAGTTGAATCTGAATGAGTATCAGAATGACATCCGTGTCTTAAGTGTATCTGAACTGTATCTGAAAACCTTGAACATTGTTAATGGTAGTTGTTTAACCTTATCCTGAAAAGGGTAAAATGTCCGCTAAAATGCAAAGTCATGTTGTATGAAATGCATGATATAATGAGATTGTGATACATGCATTCGCGTTATCAATGTTTATGATATATGGATGCAATGTATGTGTATGTGAGTGAATTTTCTGCACTTTTTGTTGGATTTGGGGGAAAATAAATCCCTGACTGTTGCTGAGGATTGGAGTGTAAGTCTTCATGTCGTGAAGTTGAAGTGTTGATGAATTTCCACCTAGAGAAGTAAACTCTGTTGTAAGGGAAATTCCGTGTACTGCTTGTAAAATCCTGTTGGGAAATCCTGAGAATTTGAATGACTTCTACTGGGAATTGATAATTGGAAGCTCTGTTTCGCTGGGGATTAAACTGCACACTGCAGGGGCTTTTACGGAGATAACTTAGAAAGATTTCCCTATCTCTTAAAGCCATCAGTGATTGTATTACTATTTTTTTTATTTGTAAACAGTAATTATGTTCAAATGCATATGTTCAAAAATAAATCATTGGACGTTTTTGTAAACAAAATACAAGAGTAATGAAAAAACAGGTAGTTTTGCACTTTCAAAGGGATATCTTTGTATTAAATTTGATTAAGTATTTTTGTACAATGAGACAAACATTCTAGTAAGAGAATGTTGTCGTAAAAAATGAAAATTTTGATACAAAGAAAATATAGCTATGTGCAATAGTCCCATGGGGTTCCCATTCTGCTATAGCCTTCGTGTCTCTGAGCATCTTGTCTGTTTGTTGTCTTGTCCAAAGCTGATTGGATTGATCAGAACCTCTGAGTTTTTCAGGTTGTTCGTAAGGTGATCCAACAAGACATAGTCATACGCTTTAATTCCCTAACTTTTGCCTGGACCGCCCTTTCGGGTTTTCAGTCCATCAGGATACCCTTTTTTTTGCCCAAGACGCCCTTTCGGGTTTTCACCTTGGCGACTGTACAGATTTTTTTGTTTTATCCCTAATTTTTACCCGAACCTTTTTGGTTCGTCGGGATGCCCTTGTTTTGCCTAGGTGTGTCAACCTAGCGGGTCTCTTATGCGTAGTATCTTTTGACTATGTCTGCGTTCGTAGGGTGTGGCAGGTCGTCGCCATCCATGGTGGTCAAGATCATTGCTCCACTAGAAAATATGCTTTTGATTACAAAAGGTCCTTCGTATGTAGGAGTCCATTTTCCCCTGGGATCACCTTGTGGCAGTATGATGCGCTTGATCACAAAATCCCCAACTTGATACACTTGTCGTCTGAACTTTTTGTTGAAAGCTCTGATCATCCATTTTTGATACATTTGACCATGACAGACAGCAGTAAGCCTTTTCTCATCAATCAAGTTTAGTTGATCAAGTCGAGTCTGGATCCAATCTTCTTCATTCAGCCCTGCATCCTTCATAATTCTTAGAGAGGGGATCTGGACCTCAATAGGCAAGACAACCTCCATGCCGTATACCAGAGAGTATGGTGTTTCCCCAGTTGATGTGCGCATTGTGGTATGATACCTATGAAGAGCGAATGGTAGCATCTCATGCCAGTCTTTGTAAGTGACTGTCATTTTTTGTATGATCTTTTTAATGTTCTTATTTGCGGCTTCAACAACACCATTCATCTTTGGCCGGTAAGGGGAAGAATTATGATGCCGGATCTTGAACTGCTTGCACAGGGCGGTGATCATAGTATTATTTAGATTCGTACCATTGTCTGTAATGATCCTCTCTGGGATACCGTAACGACAAATGAGATTCTGCTTGATAAACCGGGCGACAACATTCTTGGTGACTGAAGTGAAGGAGGCTGCCTCAACCCACTTTGTAAAATATTCAATGGCCACTAAGATGAAGCGGTGTCCATTAGAGGTTGTTGTCTTGATTTCCCCAATCATATCGATGCCCCACATAGCAAAGGGCCAGGGAGCTGTTAAGACATTCAGAGGAACCGGAGGTACATGCACATTGTCAGCATAGATCTGAAACTTATGGCAGGTTTGAGAGTGTTGATAGCAATCTGCTTCCATGGTAGACCAGTAATAGCCTGCCCGTAGGATTTTCTTTTCCATCATGTAACTCAGCCATGATCTTTTCTGCTTCAACCTTGTCTACGCACCAAAGTAACACAGAGTGATGGTTGCGTTTGTAGAGAATTCCATTACTAAGGAAGAATTTAGCAGAGAACCTCCTTAAGAACTTCTTATCATTGACTGAAGCTCCTTTCGGATATTCTTGAGCCTCGAGATATCTCTTGACTTCGTGAAACCAAGGCCGGTCCACTACTTCTTCGGTATTGATCTCGTGATAGTGAGCTGGTTCGTCCATTCGTTCAATGGTGACCCGGGGAGCCTTGTTATCCCATTTAAGTCTAAACATGGATGACATTGTGGCTAGTGCGTCTGCTAGCTGATTTTCTTCTCGCAGGAAATGCTCGAAGGTAATCTTATCAAAATGTGGGAGCAATGTCAACACATGTTCTTTGTAGGGGATAAGGTTAGGGTGTTTGGTGCCCCATTCCCCTTTGATTTGGATGATAACCAAAGCCGAATCTCCAAATACATTTAAGGATTTGATCCCCAAGTCTATGGCAGCTTTGAGACCAAAGATGCACGCTTCGTATTCTTCCATGTTGTTTGTACAATTGAAGCAGAGTCTTGCCGTAAAAGTAGTATGACATCCTTTAGGAGATATGAGTACAACACCAATACCGTTACCGAGTGCGTTAGATTCCCCGTCAAAAACCAGGGTCCACCGGGATCCTTGTTCAGGTCCGTCATATGGTCTGACTTCTTCACAGTTGTTTACCATCATGATGTCTTCATCCGGAAATTCGAACTTCATGGACTGGTAATCTTCCACAGCTTGGTGAGCAAGGTGATCAGCTAGTACACTGCCCTTTATTGCTTTCTGGGTAGTATACTGTATGTCATATTCTGTCAGGATCATCTGCCATCTCGCTATTCTCCCAGAGAGAGCAGGTTTCTCGAAGATGTATTTTATTGGATCCATTTTAGATATTAACAAGGTAGTATGAGTCAGCATATACTGTCTTAGCCGGCGAGCAGCCCATGCCAGAGCGCAGCAAGTTTTCTCGAGCAGTGAATATCTTGTTTCACAGTCGGTAAACTTTTTGCTCAGGTAATAAATAGTGTGCTCTTTTCGGCTAGACTCGTCATGCTGCCCCAGCACACACCCCATTGGATTTTCCAAAACAGTCAGATACATGATCAATGGTCTTCCCTCGACTGGTGGCATCAAAATAGGAGGTTCTTGTAAGTACTCTTTGATCTTGTCAAAAGCAGTTTGGAATTCATCATTCCATTTGACTACTTGATCTTTCTTCAGTAACTTGAAGATTGGTTCACAAGTAGCTGTCAGGTGAGAAATGAATCTGGCAATGTAGTTCAAACGTCCTAAGAATCCTATGACTTCCTTCTCAGTACAAGGAGCAGGAATCTCTTGTATCACTTTCACCTTGGCGGGATCTACTTCAATACCCTTATTGCTGACGACAAAGCCTAGGAGTTTCCCAGACCTCACTCCAAATGTGCACTTATTTGGGTTCAACCTCAGCTTGTACTTCTTTAGCCTCTCAAAGAGTTTCTGTAAATGGTCAAGATGCTCTTCTTCTGTTTGAGATCTAGCTATCATGTTGTCCACATAGACCTCTACTTCGTGATGTATCATGTCGTGAAATAGAGCTACCATAGCACACTGATAGGTTGCCCCAGCATTCTTCAGTCCGAATGGCATAACCTTGTAGCAGAATGTGCCCCACTTTGTGACAAAGGTTGTCTTCTCCATATCCTCAGGCGCCATTTTGATTGGTTTGTAGCCTGAGAAACCGTCCATGAATGAAAACACTTTGTGATGTTCCATATTGTCAACTAGAATGTCAATATGGGGAAGTGGGAAATCATTCTTAGGGCTTGCCCTATTCAAATCTCTGTAGTCCACGCACATTCGTACTTTGCCGTTCTTTTTGGGCACGGGAACAACATTGGCAACCCATTGCAGATAAGAGGTGATGGCCAGGAATCCGACATTAAATTGTTTCATGACTTCTACTTTAATCTTCTCTGACATGTCTGGTCGCATGTGACGGACCTTTTGTTTTACCGGTGGACAATCTTCTTTTGTTGGTAGACGATGTACCACGATATCCACATCAAGTCTTGGCATGTCTTCATACGACCAGGCAAAGATCTCAACATACTCGTGCAACAACTAAATCAGACACTCTTTGACACTGGGTTCCAGATTGGTACCCACCTTGACTTCTCTTTTGTCTTCTTCTGTACCTAGGTTGATTGTATCCACTGGTTCCTCGTGGGGCTAAATGGTTCTCTCTTATTGTTGTAGTAATCTGGCGAGTTCCCCTGGTACTTCACAATCTTCCTCACCTTCGTCTTTGGCTTGGTAGATTAGATTTTCAGAGTCACAAAAGGCCATAGAAGAACCGTTACCCATGGGATCCTAAAAGGATGTAGATCTGCATTGTGAGTGTGAGTGTGTGTATGGGTATAGCTATCTTTGAAAGAAATGGAAATGTAAAAAATAAAAACAATGAGCACAAAGTTTGTATGAAAAAACGTCCATGATTCATTGATGTCATATGGAAATGAGATAATAACCCTTACAAATAGACCATTGTGCCTTGGGTAAGACACAAGGTTTTAAGAGTCTGAATTATTTTAATATTACAGATCCAACAAAATGTAAAGACAAATTACTGTGGGATAAAAGTGATTGAGACAAAATATCTAGCCTCCCAGTTGCTGAGCCTTCCACTGACAGTTGGGAAAATCCAATCCTCCAAGTTGTAGCTGTCTTCATCATCCTCCACGGTGTTGACTTGGTGGTTGCTGATCTTCAAGGTTGGTCCTCTGGAACGAGCGTGGCGTACAACCTTTTGGGCACCTAAAGTGAAACCCAGACCAAATTTGTCAGATTTGTATGGGATATCTGTGAGTTGTCCCCAAATAGTGAACCTACCTTCTTCTATCACTGCTTTGGCATCCTTCAAAGATGACATCTTGAGTGGAGGCCTTGTGATCTTGGGAACTTGAGACACAACCTTGGTTACTGCCACAGTCTGTGAGACTTCTTCAAAGTGCTGGAATGGAGTTTCAATAAATTCACCATCTAACTCCACATATCTGAAGGAATTTAGATGGCTGACCATATACTCTTCTTCTCCACGAACAATGATAATCTTCCCTTGAATTGAATATTTCAGCATTTGGTGCAGCGTAGAGGTAACAGCACCAGCATTGTAGATCCATGGTCGGCCTAGTATGCAGGAGTATGAAGGGAGAATAACCATTACATAAAAACTTGAATCAAATGTTTGGGTTCCAACTTTTATGGGGATGTCCACTTCCCCATGCACCATCCTTTTGGAGCCGTTGAAGGCTCTCACTACTATGTTGCTTGGTTTCAATGTCAATCCCTCACAGTCCAGCCTATCAAGAGCCTTTTTAGGCAACACATTTAGAGACGAGCCAATGTCCACCAAGACATGAGCCAAAGTCGTGCCCTTGCATTCTACTAAGACATGCAACGCTTCATTATGCTTCCTCCCTCTTGGCGTTAAATCAGCATCTGAAAAACCTAAACCATTATATGCAGTCAAGCTGGCTACGCAGTCCTGGAACTGATCGACAGATGTTTCTTGGGGTACATGGGCAGTTTTTAGGAATTTTACCAAGGCCTTTGCATGCGCCTCAGAACATAGTAATAAAGCCAGCATGGAAATTTTTGATGGAGTTTGCCCCAATTGCTCGACTACATTGTAGTCGCTTCTTTTTATGATCTTTAAAATTTCATCCATCTCTTTCCGTGAGGTCTCAGGGATAGCCACTAATTGCGCCTTCGTCTGGACAAGCTCAATCAGAATACCTTTACCTCGATTCTCGGTTGACTCGGCAGTAGGAATGCCAGTAGGAGTGATTGTAAGAGTCTTGTTAACAGGGGTGTCAGCTGAGATAATTGTAGGACCAGGAGTAATCTTTGGAGGAGTAACAACAACAAGAATGATTACGGGTCCAGAAACAGCCTTTGGGGGAGCAATTTTTGGAGAAAATATCCTTCCGCTTCGGGTTATCTTACTAGTCCCTGCGATATTACTGATATCAGAGTCAACCTTCTCAAAACTTGAATCTTCTGCAGCTGGCCAATCTTGCTTGATACCGTGGTAGTAGACATCCTCTCAATAATTCCACGGTACGTTTTTGTCTAACGAAAATGGGATTGGTCCAGGCATTATAATAATCAACGGAGCTACTTTAGGAACTGATGTAATTCTAACGGTTCTTTTGGTGGAGACCCTGGAAGAATTGTATGAAATGGTCACAATGGAGACATCATTATAAGAAACAGTTGGAATTGAAGCCTTTTCGAACAAAATCTCCTTGTTATCTATTAGGAACTGAACGCCTGCTTTTAACAAAGGACAGTTGGTTGGTGAGGACAAACAGAAATGACATCTTTCAACACAGCTTGGGATCACACCGACATTCAATAAGTTCTTTTTGATAGTCAGGAGTGGGGTCACAAGTTCATCAACTGAAGTAATAAACATATCTTCAACAATGGCGTGGGTATTATGGTCGTGTTTGGGCATAGGGGCAGAAATGACATTGGGCTTTTCTGGCGCATCGAATTAAATCTCTTTGGCTTCAAGAAGATCTTGTACTTTGTTCCTCAGAGCCCAACAGTTGTTAGTGTCATGGCCGAGACTCTCAGAATGGTATGCACAGAGGGCATTAGAATGATAGTGAGGAGAGGTTGTGTTAGGGTTCTTTGGAGCTTCTTTCAAAGTCACTAGGATGGACCTTAACAAATGTGGTAATACTTGAGAGAGTGTCATATTAATTAGGGTGAATTGTCTGACTGGTCTCTCCATTCTTGGCTGGTTGCTTCTTTGCTGAGCAGGCGCAGGTTTAGGAATCATGATAGCCCCCACCATTGGATGGCGTTCCACCCTATCTTGATTTCTCTGAGGATATAGAATAACTACTTCTTTCTTTCCGATGAATGGTTTCCTTATAGCAACAGAGGATGCATCTTTTTGAATCTTCCCATTCTTTATCCCGGCTTCTATCCTTTCTTCGGTCAATATCAATTCAGTAAAACCTGCCGATGAACTCCTAATTAAGTGATTAAAGAAGGGACCAGATAAGGTGCCTAAAAACATGTCTACTAATTCTATTTCAGATAAGGGAGACTGGACTCTTCCTGCCAGGTCCCTCCATTTTTGGGCATAGTCCTTGAAGCCTTCACTTGAAACCATGGCCATACTCTAGAGTTGAGTACGGGTAGGCGCAAGATCAGTGTTGTATTGGTATTGTTTGTAAAAGGCAGCGGCCAAATCTTCCCAGTTATGAACATTGGCTCTTTCTAACTGATAAAACCAAACAAGTTGAGTTCCAGACAGACTTTCTTGGAAGAAGTGTACCCATAAGTCCTTGTCGGCGGTGTGGGGATGGATTTTCCTCACATAGGATCAGAGATGCATTTTGGGACATGAAACTCCGTCATATTTGGCGAACAATGGTGCTTTGAATTTTGGAGGAATGACAATCCCCGATACTAACCCCAACTCCTCAAAGTCCAATCCAGGCACTTTTTGGATTTCCATTGCGCTCAACCGTTCTTCTAGATGCTTATACTTGTCGTCGACTGGAGGGTATTGTTCTTTAGAATAGTCTTCTTCTTCCTCTTCCTCTTCCTCTTCCTCTTCTGATTCTGACTAGACAATTGTTTCTTTGCCCTTCCCATCTTGATTGTCTTTCTCATCAGATGTCGTTACAAAGTCTAGGGTCCTTCTTGTCTACCCTTGGAATCTTCTTCCCATGTTTAGAACTCCGGTTATTTTCTTCGTCTTCTTTTTCTTCTCCTTAACCAGCAAGGTCTTCAACTCTTCTTGTCCTTTGGCTAGAGTTGAGAACATATGTTGAAACAGAGCATTTTGAGCTTGGAGGTCTTTCACCGTTTGCTCGAGATCCATCTTACTGAAATAAACAGCAGAAAGATGAGGATACTTGTTGAAAGAAACCAGCTTATGTTATGATGATTGGTAAATGCATATGCAATTATTTCAAGGATTTTAAAGATTCAAATTTTTTTTAGACAAAAAAAGAAGCACATGTTATATTAATAAATTAATGCTTGAGTACATCAATGCCTCTTTGGGCAAAATAATACAAAAACTCTAAGATAAAAAGGTAGTACGCATCCTCTTTGGTGCGATGTAGGCATTCAAGTTCCTCTCCTCATGAAGTTGCTTAGTGAGTTCCAAAACCTTCTTCTCGCTTGCGTAGAATTGGGCTTCGAAAGTATCTCGCTCCCTCTTGAGTTGTATCCAATCTCTTTGTAAGTCCTCGAGAGAGGTGGGCATGTCAGGATGTAGGATAGTGTATGGAACATCTCCTTCCAAGACAGGCTCAATGATTACTGGGAGAATGGAGGGGTAAGGCATCATAAGACTCTGAGCACGAGTTCGTACCCATTTGAGGTAAGGCTCAAGAGGGATGGAATTCTTGTGCCCCAATGTCTTGCTATCTACCTTATTCAACATCCTCCAAGCTCGGATAAATCTTTGGCGAAGACCTTGATTGTCGTTCTCGTAGTCAAATACCAAACCTTGAATCAGCATTTCATGTGGGCCATCCCTTCGGGCGTAACCAAACTGTCTTAAGGTTAAGCAGGGGTTGTAGGTGATGCCTCCTCTAATGCCAAGTAAAGGGACATTAGGTAATTCTCCACAACGGTCGACAATAGTAACATTCTCTAGAGATCAGAAACACCAATGGATGTCTGAATGTTTGAGCGTCACCAACCTTTGTGACCAGCTTGAACCTTGCCTAATCTTTAATATAGATTGAGGAAGATGCGAAATAAACCATCTTGCCAAGAAAGGATTGCAACATATAAGGACACCTCTTTTCCTCATAGTGCGAGTGTGAAAAGAATGTAGGATGTCCCCTAGCAATGTAGGCACCGGGTTGCGGGATATGAAGATTTTGACGGTGTTTACATCTATGAGTTGGTCAGGATTTGGAAACAAAACCATCCCATATATGGGGAGATCCAAAATTTCCTCAAAAGCTTGCAGATCCAAAGAGTTCCAACAATTTTGGGCTTTCTCAAACAAGAACTTTGCTAGGAAACCTTTGACACCACTCCTTGTTTCCCAATGAGTTGTGACATCAGATGATTGCAAGTGTAGAGCTTGAGAAATCTCTTCTGGCTTTGGGTCTCTTTCCGTACCATTGAAAGGTAGTTGATTGAGAATGGGAATCCTCAAGAGTTGGGAGAATTCTTCTAAAGTAGGCACAAGTTGATAATCGGGAAATGTGAAGCAATGGTGTAAGGGATCAAAGAACTGAAAGAGCACCTTCATCATACCCTCATTTGTGTTGGAGGTGACCAATTTGAGTAGGCGACCATGCCTCTCAGTGAATGGAGAATTTTTAGGAATCCTTGAAGCTAGCTCCTTAAGTTGTGGAGGGATCCTTACAAGATTGACTTGAACAGTTTTCCTGCGAAGAGAATCCATATCCTACAAAACAGAACAAAGATAAATCCCAAGATCCTTGAAATGGTTAGTGAATGAGTATAATGTTATGATGTTCATGATGTTATGTACAAGTATGTATATACAAACAAAGCAAACAAGTCCTTAGGTTTAGGCTTGCATGGGGTCTCATAGGTAAGTACCCTCTTGAAGTTTAGTTGGCTCAAACCTATCCTAGTAATAGTAACCGGGTTCAAAGGAGCTCAATATCACTGGTTTGTTTCCTTGGTCATTGTTTCAGCACAAGCCTCTTTAATGGCGACCGAAATATCCCAAGAAACCAAACCTCAATGAGTGTAGTATCGAGTATCTACCAACTTCGGACTACACCAAAGCTGGTCATCTCACTACGTCCTAATGGCCAAGTTGGTCAAGTAAAGGTTCTAAAAGTTAATTAGTGCTTCATGACATCACTCAACGGCCCTGTATTCTACTTGATTAACTCAAGGGCTACCGGTACCCATAAATATGTCGCACTAACGTAGTTATTGCTTAGACCATGTCGGTATACCCCGCACAGTTTCCACAACGTATTTCTACTTACCTATAATGTATCTCAAATCCGGGTAGAGGATTCAAACCCAAACAAAGAACCATAATGTAAATTATACAAGTCAAACATTGAAAGCAAGTAAATATGATCTAACCTTAAGGTAACCCCACTTTTATAATTTTCCCCAGCAGAGTCGCCAGTTCTGTGATACGGTGGGATAACTGACTTGAAGGTTTTGCGTTTTATTGCAAATGTTACGGTTAGCAAGAGTCACCACTGACTTTTCTTTTATCTAAAAGGAAAGGTGAAAAAGCACAGGAAAAACCTTTGAGATTATTTCTTGAGTTCGGGGGGTAGATTATGAAAAGGGAAGGTATTAGCACCCTTTTCACCCATGGTTTTCCATGGGCTCTTAGTTACTTGCTAGATCACTTGCTTTTGTTTGAAATAGTGCTTTGCTCGGTTTTTAAAAGTATTTTGTAAAGAGGCCATTGTTTAGGCAAACTTTATAATGATTCTCGTTCGTAAGAATGTATACAAAGATGTTTGATCTTTTGAAAATGTTTTCAAATTTGTAAGATGTTTTGAAAGTGTAGGTGTTTGTTTTGAAAATAGCAAGGATGTTTTGTTTGAAATTGAGCAAGTAATTAGGATCATTCTACCTACTCAAAAGTCTTTTATGTTTATTTCCTCTTTCCTTTGACATTGTTATCTTACCATTGATTTGGTAAGTAACACTATCTTTGGATGTAAATCAGACGGGCGTGGGTCATCGTATAATCATGATTAGCAATGTTGCAAGGTATCTTAGCATTCTTTTTTAGGAAATAATATCATTTGAAAGGCAACTTAGATAGCGTCATCGAGGGGCTATGATCTTATATTTTGCTTGTTTTTGCTAAGATACCTCACATGCGTAATATGGTCATTTTGTAAAGGCAACCAAGTGGATTTACCCACCCTAGGGGGTGCTTGTGTGCAAGTGTATTGTTTTCATGCTTGTTTTTGTCTTGAATTTAGGGTTTTCTAAGTATTGATTTTAGTCTTTCCATACAAAACCTAATTACTAGCATGTTATATATAAAGCGATAAATTGCGGAATTTAAAGTCACTACGCTATTACAATACATGTGTGTGTGTGTGTGTGGGGGGGGGGGGGGGGGGGGGGGGGTATACAAATTGTAAATTAGGATTGCAAGAATTTAAACCTAATTAGTCTACTACAACCTAATTGAATTAGTAAAAATATACAAGAATTTAAATGAATATAATGTACAAAATCAATAAATGTACAAAAATGGGAAATATAAAGTAAATGGATATTTGTTTGGATTTTTAGGAAAAGGGTAATTGTTTTAACCTAATTAATTAAGGGGAAAATAATTAATTAACATAATAAAAAGTAAACCCAAAATTTACTAAGAAAAGATTTTTAAACAAAACCCTAAATCTTTTAATTAAAAATAAAAGAAATTAAGTTTTATAAGGAAAGTATTTTTAGTATTTTTGTCTTGAAAATAAATTATAGTATTATAAAATATTTGTGGCCTTTTTTATATTAAAATAAATATATTTTAATTGGTGTAAAAGAAAATAAATAATAACCTAGTTTTAAATTAAATTTACAAGACTAGTTACTAAAAATAAATAAATTATAGTTAAATAAAAATATTTTTTGTGAGAAAAATAAAATAAACTAAGTCAAAATATAAATCTATTATTTTTGTATTTTTTATGATTTTTTAATATTAGGAAAAATATTTAAGAAATTAAAAATGAAATAAAAAAGAAAATAAAATAAAATTGGGCCAGGGGCGCAAATAGTCCACAGAGGGGTTAGCTAGCAAAAACAAAAACAAACCAAGCCCAAAGAGGCCCAACGCCTGTCTAAAAAAACAAAGTCAGAATGCAAAAATATGAAAAAATTAAAAGGGTACCTCTTACAGTTCGTCTACCTCTCTCCATTCATGATATTCCAGAAATACCTTCACCATATGAATCCACACCACCAAACACCCCTCACTCACCAATCCTGATTTCTGACTCTTCCACTCCCTAACCTATCAACCGTCCAGCTGACCACCTCAGAATTGTCATTGATCTACAAGCGCTGGACCATCTAGCTTCCACCTCAAACAAAATTGCCACCCCCAAACCTAAACCAACCTTAACCAAATCAGATATTGGTAAGAATCTGTTGATTTTTGAAACAGAAATATAGGAATGGATTACCTCTTTGAAGCAAGCAAGTCAAGAGAATTCTAATCCTACTGCTTCTGATTCCCTTTGGGAAAGATTCAGAAAATGGTTCAACTCTGAAACCCATAAGCTGAAAGAATTGAGCTATGAAAGGGCTCAGCAAAACTTCAGTGATCAGTTGAAAGCCTTCAAAGATCAAGTTCTAAGCCACTGGGACAAGAAATAAATTCTTCTGCTGGAAAATGCTCCTTGGAAAGAGCACCAACCTTCAGAAGTCACTGAACCAGATTCTGATAGTCACCCTCTGACTACTGCTCCGGAAAAGGTGATTGCAACAGAAGAAGTTCTTCAATCAGAAGAGGCTGCAGAGTGTTTTGAACGACATGCAACCCCTGAAGATACACCTGCTTCGTCTCTAGTCATGCAAACTCTGGAAGAGTTGAAGAAGGAGAATGCCTTGATCCATGCCAGACTGGATAAGCAAGAAGACACAAACAAAGAGATTAGGGATATTTTGGATAAACAAGAAGATACAACAAAGGAAATTAAAGACATTCTGGGAAAGCAGGAAGAATCAAGCACTCAGATTAAGAGCTTGTTGGAAGCGTTGTTCACACGACTTCCCACTCCTTCTTAGATTTTCTTTAACTGTTTATTTGTATTTTTCATCTTATCCTCCTTGTTTCTGAAAAATGTCATTGAATTATGTTTTCAATATAAATCATCTTTTTGACCCTGATTATATTGCTTTTTGATACCTAACAAAAAGGGGGAGAAAGTAAGATATTTTCAATAACAGTATATCGGGACAAAGTCTCAAACATTCTGAATATCTTAACCTCTATATATTCTGAAAAGCTTAAACAGGAACATATTCTGTTAAGGACAGAAGGAGATGCATAAAAAGCTCCAACGAGAAGGAACTTCAGGGAAATAACTCATCTCTATTTGAGTAATCAACTTAGGGGGAGACTCTCTTAAGCTTTTTGTTCTATATTTTTTCATTGAAAATCCTAGTTTTTGTCATCATCAAAAAGGGAGAGATTGTTAGAACATAGTTTGATTCTACAACCCTTAATTAGAGTTTTGATGATAACAAACACAAAGAACAAATATGCACTCTAAATTTGTGGTATTTTGTATGCAGAAGTTCTGACTAAAATAACATCAAATTAAGCTACAGAAGCTTTCAAGCTGAGGTAATCAGAATGTTCTGAAGAATGCTGATCAGAATCTGCGCTAAAGCAAAGGATACTCTGATTCTGAACAAAAGTCTAATATACCATCAGATCCTCACATCTCTGAGTCATCAATGTTCTGAAGCAAATGCAGCATGCAAGGTTCTAGTTCTGAAGCGTTACTTTTCAATTAAGACAGCATCATATGCAACGACTTCATTCAGACAAGAATCTTCTCAATATGGAAATAGCATTGAGTGTCCATTATCACGCTTTATGTTGGACAAGATTTCCACGCCTATATATACAAAATTAAAGGACAAATCGTTAACGATTTTTATATAATACTGCATATACCTCTAAAACGCTGCAATCTTTCATATTCTCATATACGCTCAAATTGTGTAAAAATATCACAATAGTGATACAGTTTTTGTAAGGAAAAACAATAATACACATTATATTATTTTATTTTGATTAAGCTAGTTTTCCTTGAGATAAACCGGGTTATGGTTGTACTCAAGAAGACTTTGGCAGTTGTCAAAGTTGTATTGTAATCAGTTTTGATTAGTGAATTAAATCCTTGTTGGAGAGAGGCGAAATCACCTTGGCGGGTGGATTGGAGTAGTTTGAGATCAAACGAACCAGGATAAAAATATCGTGTCTACTGCTTTTGATTTTAAGTTTCAATTCAACCCCCCTTCTTATGTTTTTCACTTCTTCATACAACACTATGGTATGATGTCATGATGTTATGTGCAAATAAATATATACAAGAAAAGAAAACAAATCCTTAGGTTTAGGCTTGCATGGAGTTCATAGGTAAGTACCCTCTTGAATTTTAGTTGGTTCAACCTGTCATACCAAGTAATCGAGTTCTAGGGAATCTCAATATCATTGATCTTTCTTCATTGGACATTGTCTCAGCACAATCAATCTTTTATTACGACCGAAATATCCCAAAAGTCCGATATCAATGAGCGTAGTATCGAGTATCAACCAACTTCGGACTGCACCAAAGCCGACTATCTCACTACTTCCTAATGGCCAAGTTGTTCAATTAAAGGTTCTACGGTCAGTTAGTGCTTTATGACACTGATCAGCAGCCCTGTATTCTCCCTGATTCAACATAAGGGATACCGATACCAACAAATGTGTCAAACTAACATAGCCATTGCTTCAACCATATCGGTCTATGCCGTACAATTTCCATAATTTGTTGCTACTTACCTAATAATGTTCCCAGATCCGGTAGAGGATCAAAACAAACCCAAACAAGGACCTATAAATGTAAATCAAATAAATCAAACAAAGAAAGAATTTAAAGGTGATCTAGATCTAAGGTAACCCCACTTTTAAGTTAATCCCCAACAGAGTTGCCATTTCTGTAATACGGTGAGAGAAATGACTTGGGTATTTTGTGTTTTATTACAATTGTTGCGGATAACAAGAGTCGCCACCGACTTTTCTTTTATCCAATAAAGGAAAGGGTGAAAAGAACATGAAAGACCTTTTGAGAATTTTCTTCAGTTCGGGGGATAGGTTATGAAAAGGGAAGGTGTTAGCACCCTTTTCATCTGTAGCTATCTAAGGGATCTTAGTTGCTAGCTCACTTTGAAATGCTTTTTTTGAAATGTGTTTGTGATTTGTGTTTAAAAGTATTTTTGAAAAGTGCTTTAGTTTAGGGGAACTTTGTAATGATTCTCGTCTCTATAAGAATGTATACAAAGTGTTGACTTTTGAAAATATTTCATTTGAAAGTGTTGGTGTGTTTGAAATATGTTTTGAAGATGGTTGTGAGCAAGCAACTGTAAACGTTCTACCTACTCAAAAAGACTTAGTTATTTTCCTCATCCTTTAGATATTCCTATCTTACTATTGATTGGTAAAAAGCCTTATCATTGGATATGAAGGGACGGGTGTGGGTTGTCGTATAGTTATAGAAGGAAACATTATAGGATATCTTAGCAATTTTTGTAAGGGTCTAAGATCGTTTACCGAAGGCAACATTGAAGGGTCACCGAGGGACTACGATCTTGTATTCGAGGGTCTGATAACACTTACTTTACACTTGTTTTTGACTCAAATTTCACATGTTATTTAGGTTTTTTCTTTTTTTTTCCTCGTATTATGCCTATCTTTTGTTTCCTTTTCAGGTATTTCAAATATCCAGAGCTCCCCTAAAGAAATGAAGTAAAACAAGCTGAAAAATAGGAGTTCAGGTCAAATTTGCACTCATGGCGTCCACCATGGCGCCAGCCATAGGGTAGGCCATGACGTGGACCACCTCCTACTGACCTCAACTACCATGTTCCCCACTTCCTCTCATTTACACTCATGGCGGGCGCCACCTTTGGACGATGTTTTCCCCCCCAAAAGGAGTTGGGGGGCATTCCTGTGATTTCCTGCATTCCTCATCCTCTATAAATAGAAGTTCCTGATTTCATTTCAATTCACCTAAGCTTAGTTGCAAACTTGATCCAACCATAGTTGCGAACTTAAGCCATATAATTTCACCATTGTAAAGCGATAATTCTTCACATCGGGGAATTATTGCATTGTTGATTGAGTCTGTGATCGAGTTCGTAGATTGAGTCTGTAATCGAGTTTGGAGCACTTCGGAAGAAGTTTATATTGCCACATTTATTTTCAACTGTTGTTTATTTCCAGTCGCATTTTACTTCCAGTTTGTACCAGATTTAAAACCTCCCTGTTTGTAGCAGGTTTCTATTTATATATTCCGAACTGCTTTTACTTTATTTATCCGCACTGCTTTTACTTTGTTTATTTCCCGCAACTGCTTTTACTTTGTTTATTTCCCGCACTGCTTTTACTTTTTTTATTTCTCGCACTGCTTATACTTGGTTTATTTCCCGCACTACTTATACTTTGCTTATTTCCTGCACTGCTTTTACTTTGTTTATTTCCCGCATCGCACTTTAAATTATTTACTTTCTCACATGATTTATTTTAACATGTCTGTTTACATTCCCATGTCAGGCTGAACCTTACTGGGCTAGAATGTAAGGAATCTAGTTAGATCGATATTCCAAATAATGTGTCAATAGAAATGCTTATGGGTTATTTTGGTTTTTAATACGAGTTTTCTGTACTTTATTGTTGTTGGGTAAGATCGAAAGCCGTCCTACCCTTTGTTAAACTCGGTTAGTTCTAACTGGTCAAAGGAAGCAAAAGCGTTTTGTCCGGTTAGTTAGGCAAGAAATCAATTTTGAAACTATTTTCGGACGCGTTTATTGGGTTAAAGTTAGGTTTCCTTTTTATTAGAAATTCCAGATCAAAATACTTTTCAACTTGGTCAAGTACTCTATTTCGTAAAAATAGGTTTATTACTTTAACCCAATGCGCGCCTTTTTATAAGTGACAATAAGAAGGTCTGATTAGAGAGTAAACTCGGTTCTGATTACGCGAAAGCGACAGTTCCTGTTAAATTAGTTCTTTTCTTTAGTAGAAAATATTGCCCTATAAGTAGTTCTATTTCGAAGCATTGTAAATATCATTTGACTACGTGAATTACATTCGACCCTACTTTTATATCTGAAGTTTATTTCGCTGCACTTTACTTTCTTGCATGCTAAATTCCCTGTTTAATATTGACTTAGTTAAACACCGTAACAATAGGAAAAGATAGATTGACGATTGGTCTCTGTGGATCGATAATCTTTTATATTACTCTGACGCGATTCGTACACTTGTGAATACACCGCATCAAATTTTTGGCGCCGTTGCCGAGGAGCAATTTCGTCAAATTTTGCATGCTATAGTCGCACCGTCTAGACTAAGTTTTACAATCCAGTTAGTGTGAAGATCTCGCAGCACCGGAACCTTATTCAATCCTTTAGCAGAACTTGAACGTTACATCCATTTTCTCTGTAGAATTAGAAAAACTATGGATGAGAATCGTAACCAAAGACCCCTTAAGGAATTTGCCCAACCGTCAGATGAGGAACCTAGTTCAAGTATCATAAACCCAACTATAAACACAAATAATTTCTAACTAAAACCCTCATTGATACAATTGGTGCAACAAAACCAATTCGGTGGTCTCGCTACTGAGAACCCGAATCAACACTTAAAAACTTGTATACAGTTAGCAGACACTTTAAAATGCAATGATATTTCGCCTGAGGCAATACAACTAAGATTATTCCCTTTTTCCCTCATAGATAAAGCACGAGATTGGTTATATTCCCTTCCACCCAATTCAATAACAACCTGGGAAGACCTTAGGAGAGTATTTCTCGCAAGATATTTTCCGCCCAACAAAACTGCTATCCTTAGAAACCAAATCACTAGATTTAACCAAGACCTGGGAGAATCACTTTTTGAAGCTTGGGAGAGATATAAGGACCTGTTAAGAGCCTGCCCATACCATGGCCTAGAACAATGGCTAATCATCCACACCTTCTATAATGGACTCCATTACAACACAAAGATGTCTATTGATGCTGCCGCTGGTGGCGCATTGATGAATAAACCTTACCTAGAAGCCTGCACTCTTATTGAGGACATGGCCCAAAACCATTACCAATGGGGAGCAGAACGAGCTACGGTAGAGAAAAAGGAGACCCAAGGAGGAAAACATGAGATAAGTTCTCTAGACATTATGCAAGTTAAAATGGACGCTCTTGCCTTAAAAGTTCAAAACATGTCTCAAAACCCTAATACTGTAGCCGCAGTAGCTTCCAAATGTGAACTCTATGGGACCCAAGGACATCAACCTGTGGAATGTAACTTTTTGAATGAGCCTTGCTCAGACCAATTAAATTACACCCAAGGAAACCCATTTTCAAACACTTACAACCCCAGATGGAGGAATCACTCAAACTTTTCTTATAAAAAAAATAGCCCAATACAAAACTCTGCACCTCCGAGACCTACAGGTTTCTAAGCCCAAAGACCAAATCAACCTATGGAAGCTGTGGCACCCAAACCAAACCTTGAGAAAATCATGGAAAATTTCATTTCAGCTTAAACCCAGCAAAACAAAGAGTTCCTGAATCAGAATATTCACGTAAATGAAATGATCACGCAATTAGGAACTAAGGTTGATCATATAATTACCCATAACAAGATGCTTGAAACCCAGATCTCGCAGATAGCCCAAACACAAGCCCCACAAACTACACCTGGAGGACAATTCCCTGGACAACCTCAACCAAATCCTAAAGGGCAAGCTAATGCCATTTCCTTACAAAGTGGGACTACTTACGATGGACCAAAGAATCCAGCCATGAGTACACCCTCACAATCTAAGACAAATGTTTTGCCTACAGACCAAGTGGAGGAACCAGAGGAACCCGAAAAGCAAAAAGAACCAGAATTAAAAGATAAAACTAATAAATCACTACCCCCGTGCAAACCCCCAGTCCCATTTCCGCAAAGACTTAAACAAACCAAACTTGACAATCAATACCAGAGATTCGTTAAAGTTATAGAAAAACTCCATGTAGAGATTCGTTTCACCGAAGCCATCACTCAGATGCCATCTTATGCTAAATTTCTAAAAGACATCCTGACCAACAAGCGTAGACTTGATGATCCCAAACCTATCGAATGCAATTTTATTTCAGAAAATAAACTTGCCAAGAAAGAAAAGGATCCATGAAGTTTTTCCATTCCTTATATATTAGGAAATCATACTATTGACAAAGCCTTCTTAGATCTAGGAGCTAGCGTCAGCCTTATGCCTTTAGCAGTTTGTAGAAGGTTAAACTTAGGAGAATTGTAGCCAACTAAAATGTCTCTCCAGTTGGCTAATAGATCAGTTAAGTATCTTATAGGCATACTTGAAGACATACCAGTTAAGATCGGTTAGCTATATATCCCAACTGATTTCGTGGTTATGGATATTAAAGAAGATGAAGAAATCCCAATCCTCTTAGGTAGACCATTCCTATCAACAGTCGGAGCCATAATTGACGTTAAGAAAGGAAAATTAACATTTGAGGTGGGTGATGAGAAGATAGAATTTATTCTTTCAAATTTCTTAATGGCACCAGTCATAGGAGGTGCTTGTTATGCCATCGACGTCATTGACGAGTGTATATTGGAACTTAAGCGAGAGGAATCTAACAAAAATATTAAGTTACCTTCGACCCCCAATATGGAGGACGATGGATTTAAAGGTTTAGAACCTTACATCGATGAGGACCTCTATGAATGTTTATCACTTACTCTCGATCCCATGCCTTGTCCTTTGAAACCATCTTTAGAACTGAAGGAACTTCCCAAGAACCTCATATACAAATTCTTAGATAAAGAGATGAATCATCCTGTTATAGTTAACGTTATTTTAAGTCAAGACGAGACAACTCAATCCTTAGAGATCTTATGAAAATATCCCTCAGCTTTAGGGTATAACATCTCTGATTTAAAAGGAATACGTCCATCGGTGTGCATGCACCGGATCTTGTTAGAGGAAAACTCAAAACCCTCAAGAGAACATCAAAGAAGAATAAACCCTATAATGAGCGATGTTGTTAAAAGAGAAGTTCTTAAGTTACTAGAGGCTAGTATAATTTACCAAATATCAGATAGTAATTGGGTGAGCCCTGTGCATGTGGTGCCAAAGAAAGGAGGCATCACAGTCATAGAAAATGAGAAAGGTGAGCATATTGCTAAACGAACAGAAGGAGGTTGGCGTATGTGTATAGATTATAGAAAATTAAACAAAGCAACCAGGAAGGATCATTTCCCTCTTCCATTTATAGATCAAATGCTCGAACTTCTAGCCAGACACTCGCACTTTTGTTATCTAGATGGATACTCAGGATTTTTCCAAATACCTATTCACCCTGAGCATCAAGAGAAAACAACCTTTACCTATTTTTATGGAACGTTCGCCTATAGACGAATGCCCTTCGGACTCTGTAATGCCCCTGCCACTTTTCAATGTTGTATGATGTCTATATTTGTAGATTACCTAGATGGAATAATGGAAGTTTTCATGGACGATTTCTCGGTCTGTGGACACAATTTTAAAGATTGTCTCTCCAACCACGAAAAAATCCTTGAAAGATGCGTAGAGGTGAACGTAGTGCTAAACTGGGAAAAATGCCATTTTATGGTTAATGAAGGTTTAGTATTAGGACACATTGTCTCCGAAAGAGGCATTGAGTTCGATAGAGCCAAAATTGAAGTTATAGAAAACCTCAACCCAACTAAAACCATTAGGGAGATTAGAAGTTTTCTTGGACATGCTGGTTTTTAATGGAGTTTTATAAAAGACTTCTCTAAAATAACAAAAACTTTGACTAATCTTCTAATGAAGGACGTTGAATTTGTTTTTGACGAGAAATGTCTCGAAGCTTTTAAATTTTTGAAACAAGCACTGCTCCGATCATGCAACCCCTAGATTGGACACAACCTTTTGAAATCATGTGCGATGCTAGCGATTATGCAGTTGGTGTTGTTCTAGGACAACGAAAATACAAGAAATTACATGTTATATATTATGCTAGTAGAACCCTAGATACCGCCCAGCTCAACTATGCAACAACAGAGAAAGAATTACTGGCAATAATTTTTGCGATAGATAAGTCTAGGTCCTACCTAGTTGGAGCAAAGATCATTGTTTACACTGATCATGCTGCCATACATTATCTATTAAATAAAAAGGACGCTAAACCTAGATTACTTAGATGGATCATGTTACTCCAAGAGTTTGATCTAGACATTAAGGATAAGAAAGGCACAAAGAATGTTGTCGTTGACCACCTCTCTATATTAGAACACTTAAAACCTGACTTATTGCCTATAAATGATGATTTCACCTATGAAAGACTTATAGCTAAGATTGATGATTTCGAGCCTTACAGAGATAAAGATTTTGAAAAAATTTCAGTAATGAAGAGCGTACCTTGGTACGCTGATTTTGTAAACTACCTAGCTGCAGATATCATATCCCCTGATCTAAATTACCAACAGAAAAATAATTTCTTCAAAGATGTTAAACATTTCTACTGGGATGAACCGCTCCTATTCAAGAGAGGAATAGATAATATTTTCAAGCGTTGCGTCCCAGAAGAGGAAATAGAAGACATCATCAGACACTGTCATTCTGCACCTTATGGTGGACATGCAGGTATATTTAAAACGCACGCCAAGATTCTTCAAGCAGGCCTCTATTGGCCAACTTTATGGCGCGATGTTCATGCCTACATTGTCAAGTGCGACCGATGCCAATGCACCGGGAACATATCGAGACGTGACGAGATTTCAATGAGGAATATCCAGGAAGTTGAACTCTTTGATGTTTGGGGTATAGACTTTATGGGACCATTTCCACCTTCAATGGGAAATAGGTAAAATTTGGGAATTGTGGACTACGTGTCTAAATGGATTGAAGCTATTGCATCGCCCACAAACGACACAAGAGTGGTAGTTAAGTTATTTAAGAATATCATTTTTCCGAGTTTTGGAACACCTTGTATCGTTATAAGTGATGGAGGATCACATTTCATATCCATAATCTTTGATAAGCTCTTGAGTAAGTATGGAGTAAAGCACATAGTAGCAACACCTTATCACCCACAGACTAACGGCCAAGTAGAAGCGTCTAACAGAGAGATTAAACAAATCTTAGAAAAAACCATTTCAATTTCCAGAAAAGATTGGTCTCAGAAGCTGCATGAAGCATTATGGGCCTAAAGAACAGCTTTTAAAACCCCTATTGAAACAACCCCTTACCAATTAGTCTATGAAAAATCTTGTCATTTACCCTTCGAGTTAGAGCATAAAGCCTATTGGGCCATTAAGACCCTGAATTTGGAATATTTGACTGCTGGTGAAAAGCGCATCCTTGACATTCATAAATTGGAGGAATTCCTCCAGTCTGCCTATGAGAATGCTATAATATATAAATAAAGAACCAAAACTTGGCATGACATAATAATTTTAAAGAAAGATTTCAATATAGGCGACCTTTTTCTCCTTTTCAATTCCAAGTTGCGACTTTTTCCTGGCAAGCTACGTTCAAGATGGACTGGTCCTTTTGAGGTCTCTAGAATCCTAAGATCTGGAGCAGTCGAAATCAAGAACAGTTCTTGTAGCCCATTCATCGTCAATAGGAAGAGGTTGAAGCACTAATAAGGAGGTGACATTCCCACCAATTACTCCAGCCACACTCTGATTGATCCACCAGTACCAGTTTCTGATATATGAAGCTTACTCGTCAAGCTAACGATGTTAAACAAGCGCTGCATGGGAGGAAACCCATGAGTTTATTTTTATTTTTTGCATTTATTTACTTTTTACTTTATCAAATTTTATTTATATCTTTATATTAATAGTTACAAAATTTATGATTTCAGGCATCACCTGCTAGCCGTCTTTGCTAACTACATTTTTCAGGATGGAGCATTTTGATGACATGCATGTTTCCTTCCGAGATGACACTCAGAGATAACGCTATGCGGTCCTTTCGCAGCGACCCATGGCACTGACCAGATATCCAGACCAGATTTGCATGGAAGCTCTTGGCTTTGAAGCCAGTATCAAGTATATATACAACCAGCTAAAGTGGGACGAGTATGCAAATGACCTAAATGTGACCTACAGGAACCTCACCTTAGAATTCCTCAGTTCATTCGAGTTTGAGCCCTATAATGGCAAGGATGGATATCTCACTTTCAGACAATTCAGCATAAAATACTGTTTTACCCAGAGGGAGTTTGGCGACTTGCTAGGCTTCCAGACCACACCCGATGCTATACCTGAGCTACCAGTTGGATATTTCATGACTAGGGACATAGAGAAATTCTGGAGATATATTACTGCTGGAGGGAGCCTTGATCCTTCCACTCAGCTATCCCTTATTATTCACAACCCCGCTTTCAGGTATTTTCAGATGGTTATTGCTCACACTTTCCTAGGGAAGGCCGACACTGATACCCATGTTAGCGAGGAGGAGATCTTTTTCCTCTACTGTGCGACCCAGTCTCGCCCTGTAGCCTGTGGAAATTTTCTGCTGTGGAATCTCATGATGACTTCTAAGTCTGCTGAAGGTATCCTCCATGTGGGAGGGACAATGACTCAGATTACTTTTGCTTTGGGTCATACAAGTAAGTTATCTCACCTTACCTCCTACTGTGGATATACTACAATGGACATTGATTTCTGTTTGGATCGTGGGCTGATGAGAAGAGTCTACTTTAATCTCAACCAGTATAGACTCCTGATTGATAATGAAACCGTTCACTATTTTACCTTGCCTGATCCCATGATGACCAATGTCTATAACCCTTCCAATTAGACATATGCCTTAGAAGGTCTTGGATAGACCGTGGATGAGCGAAAATCACCTCTGGTACCTAAGTATCATCCATGTCCATCGCCAGAAAGGACCACTGTATTTTCTAATAATTTCTCTTTGTAGCAACCCGACATCTATGCACAGGTTGCTGAGCTGCGTAGAGAGGTAGCCCAACTTCGTCAGACAGTTGAAAACCTCTTTCTTCAGGTTATGGTTTCCGATGCTACTCACTCTACTAAGGCATACCTCATACAATAGGAAATTGATGATCTTCGCAGTAAGTTAGTTGTAGCTCATGGTCCTGAGTCGACCACAGACCCTACCACTCCTTGATGATCTTGATTCATATCTGCACTGTTTTGCTGTTTTGTTGTTTCTTTTATCATGTTGTTTCCTTTTTTCAGACTTATTTATTTTTATGCCCAACTCTTGCATTCTACTTTCTTTTTATTTTTTGTGACTTACCATGATTAAGTATATTTCTTTTTATTATTTTTTTTATTTTTATTTTTTATTTTTATTTTTTTCTCTTTAATTAATTGTTTATTTTTTTTATGAGTTTATTATTTTCAAGTTATAAACATAAAAGAAAAAATTCGATACACCAATCCTTGGAAGCACCAAATGAAGAATTGTTGTTTACACCTACGAGAAGAAATTAGAATAAGAAGCCCAAACCAACAAAACAAAGAAATTTGAGCCCAGCCCAATTTTCGAACATGGCGCCCGCCACCAAGACCATGGCACCCGCCATGGGGTCTGGGATTATAACGGGCAGATTTGCAAAAACCTCCCACTTTCTCCATTTTCAACCCCAAAACCTCTCATTTTCTCAACCACCTACTACCCCATTAACCACCCAACAACTCTCATTTTCTCAACCACCTACTACCCCATTAACCACTCCAACATCCATTTTTCTAACCATCATAAAAATTCAAACTTTCTCCTCCCAATCGCCAACACCCATTTTTGAAACCCATTTTTTCAATTTTCTTCCACAACCCGGAGACCGACAACGAAAAATCCTTGAAAAATTGAAGGACGAGAAATTGTCTCAACCAGGTATGTCGATGAAGACTGTCTGTATACTTTAGGACTTTATCATAGTTTTTTTCATTTAGCTGACATCCTAGGATTGCATGACACTTTTACTAGAAAAGAGCCCACCTTTGAGAGGCTAACTCGGGAATTCTTAAGTTCCCTAATTTATTTGGTTCACCCCGACACTGCTAGTACCGTCGATACGCTTAAATTCCGTCTATTTAATGTTGAATATGAATATAGCACCGACGAACTAGCAGTTCCGTTGGGTATTCCTCATGGTGATGGCGCTATTTGTGAGACCCCTTTGGATTCTGAATGGTCCACTGATGCATTTTCCTCCTGGCGTCAATTGTCAAACTCTTCAATAAATTCTTTTGAAGGAGTTTTAGCATCATTGATCCATAACCCGGCTATTCGAATTTTTTGATATATGCTCGCCTGTACTATTTTTGGCCGGGAGAATCCAAACAATGTAAATGCTAGAGAACTTCTATTTTTACAGGGTAGTCTCACTAATAGAAGAATTAATTCAGTCCCATTTATGATTTCTCATATGATTGTTGTCCTGAGACACACATGGACCATAGCTTTTGGAGGACTAGTTACATTTATTGCTAGAGCTCTACACCTTGACACTGAGATAGCTACCCTTGCACCCCTGCCTCCCCGCACAATTAATTTAAAATTTCTAAAAGATATGAAATTGTGCAAGGTGAGGAAAGCGACTGGTTTTGAACTTATGGTTCGGGGTGTCGCTATCCCATCCGTCGTTCTTCCTTGCACTAGACGTACTGATGTACGAATTGCGAGGAACTAGACCTACGATCTAGATGCTCCACCTTTTATGGGTCCATTACCTCCTAATGTTCCACTTGGGGACGGACACGAGACTGATGAAGAATACGAGCTGAGGGATGAACCTCATGCCCCACCTGTGTCCCCCCACCATGCTTCACCGACACACACTGCACCTTCTACTTCTAACACTTTTGCAGGTATGGCTCCTGGCTTCTACATCACTGAAGAGATGTGTCTTGACCAGCTAGCCCATGAGGAGATAAGAGATGGTTTACTTTCTGCCATCCAACAACAGCTGGCAGATAACATGAGTTTCATGGAGGTGTCACGATAGCAGTCAGACCGCTCTTTTCAAAGTCTTATGGAATATCAATTGGCGATATCCCGCGAGCAACATAGGCAACAAGCCCAGTTTCAAAGGCACTCCGCCCTCATGGAGGCCACTCAAGGTTCCCTATTTGGCAACCTTCCCGAGATTCAGAGTTCACAGATTGCCTTATCCGCTAGATTCGACCAATTCGAGGCTTCTCAGAGCAGTCGTCGTCGCAGCCGATCCCGTCATCCTAGACATTCACTGCAGGATGGCGAGGGACCCAGCCAGCCTTAGTACTTTACCAGGTAACTCTTTCCTATTCTTATTTTGTAACATTGGGGACAATGTTCGTTTTAAGTGTGGGAGGATATTTACTCGCTTTCTCGCTTTATTTTTTCTCTCGCTTTATTTTTTCCCTTTTCCTGCATTTTCCTTCTCATTATTTTACTGCTTTATTTGCTTTAGTTTTCTTGTTTTCTTTCTTTTCAAAATAATACATGTGCTTGACGAGTCATCTATATCTGTATGGTCTAGTGTATGTCCACTCCCCCATTTCTTGAGCCTAACTGAAAATATTTTTTCCTAAGAAAAACACTGTGTTTTGAACTTAGTTGGGCTATAAGACCTGGTTGAGATAGGATGTAGTATGACTTGGGAAATCCCTTTCGAAGCATAGGCATCGTTTTTACACCTTAAGCTTCATAAATTTAGGAATTCGATCCCGATACCCCCTATGTCGTGGCCTTAAAATTTTCATTCTTAAATCCTTGAATAATTTATCCTAGCAGTCAGCTCTGATATAAGCATGCTCTATGTAGGGGACCGAAGAGAAGTGAATGATCTATATGATATGTTCTTATTATAAACTACAAGCCCGGGGTAGGTGACCCTCACAAAGTCATTTAACTCAACAAAAGTTGTATGTTGAAAAATAAAGCAAAAGAAGAAGAAAAAGAAAAAGAAAATTTTTTGTACCCATCTTTAGTTGGTTCAGAGGTATCTGGTGCTGAACTTAGTAGGGCGGATTACAATCTGATCCCCCACAACTATAAATGGTTCAATAAAAGGGGTTACACCAACTTTTTGTACCAAAGCCCTGTGTTTTATGATCAGAATCACTATCCGGTCACTTTACTATGAGCATGTATGAATAATGAGCTTAATGTGATTGCTCCTGAATGAAAAAGGATTTGAAAAAAAGGAAAAATATAGGCCTAAACATAGTGGCATGATATGGATTGGTTCGTAAAAGAACGAAGCTTATGTCCGTTTTACGGAAGAGTGTCACTACGATATCCTTGGTTTGAATCAGTCAGTACCTATAAATACATCCCTATTTTAATTCCAGAGGCCCCTTGCAGCCCAACTTATTCACTAACACCATTTTTCTTCTTAATCTATTTAGAGTTCTTGCTTGAGGACAAGCAAAGGTTTAAGTGTGGGAGAATTTGATAACACTTACTTTACACTTATTTTTTACTCTGATTTCACATGTTATTTAGGTTTTTTATTATTGTTTTCTCGTATTATGCATATCTTTTGTTTCCTTTTCAGGTATTTCAAATATCCAGAGCTCCCGTGAAGAAATGAAGGAAAACAGGTTGAAAAACAGGAGTTTAGGTCAAATTTGCACTCATGGCGTCTACCATGGCGCCAGCCATAGGGTAGGCCATGACGTGGACCACCTGCTGCTGACCTTAACTGCCACGTTCCCCACTTTCTTTCATTTACACTCATGGCGGGCGCCACCTTTGGACGATGTTTTCCCCCCCAAAAGGAGTTAGGGGGCATTCCTGTGATTTCCTGCATTACTCATCCTCTATAAATAGAAGTTACTGATTTCATTTTAATTCACCCAAGCTTAGTTGCAAACTTGATCCAACCATAGTTGCGAACTTAAGCCATATAATTTCACCATTGTAAAGCGATAATTCTTCACTTTGGGGAATTATTGCATTGTTGATTGAGTCTGTGATCGAGTTCGTAGATTGAGTCTGTAATCGAGTTTGGAGCACTTCGGAAGAAGTTTATCTTGCCACATTTATTTTCAACTGCTGTTTATTTCCAGTCGCATTTTACTTCCAGTTTGTACCAGATTTAAAACCTCCCCGTTTGGAGCAGGTTTCTATTTATATATTCTGCACTGCTTTTACTTTGTTTATTTCCCGCACTGCTTTTACTTTGTTTATTTCCCGCAACTGCTTTTACTTTGTTTATTTCCCGCACTGCTTTTACTTTGTTTATTTTCGACACTGCTTTTACTTTGTTTATTTCCCGCACTGCTTTTACTTTGTTTATTTCCCGCACGGCACTTTAAATTATTTACTTTCTTGCATGATTTATTTTAACATGTTTGTTTACATTCCCATGTCAGGCTGAACCTTACTGGGCTAGAATTTAAGGAATCTAGTTAGATCGATATTCCAAATAATGTGTCAATAGAAATGCTTATGGGCTATTTTGGTTTTTAATACGAGTTTTCTGTACTTTATTGTTGTTGGTTAAGATCGAAATCCGTCCAACCCTTTGTTAAACTCAGTTAGTTCTAACTGTTCAAAGGAAGCGAAAGTGCTTTGTCCGGTTAGTTAGGGATTTTTATTATCAAAGAAATCAATTTTGAAACTATTTTCGGACGCGTTTATAGGGTTAAAGTTAGGTTCCCTTTTTATTAGAAATTCCAGATCAAAATAATTTTCAACTTGGTCAAGTAATCTTTTTCTTAAAAATAGGTTTATTACTTTAACGCAATACGCACCTTTTTTATAAGTGACAATAAGAAGTTCTGATTAGAGAGTAAACTCGGTTCTGATTATGCAAAAGCGACAGTTCCTGTTAAATTAGTTATTTCCTTTAGTAGAAAATATTTCCATATAAGTAGTTCTATTTCGAAGCATTGCGAATATCATCTGACTACGTGAATTACATTCGACCCTGCTTTTATATCTGAAGTTTATTTCGCTGCAATTTACTTTCTTACATGCTAAATTCCCTGTTTAATATTGACTTAGCTAAACACCGTAACAATAGGAAACGATAGATTGATGATTGGTCTCTGTGGATCGATAATCTTTTATATTACTCTGACGCGATTCGTACACTTGCAAATACACCGCATCAGGGTTATTGCTAATGTATCCCACGTTCGAGGGACATGACTATTTTTATCTGAGGAAACAAGTGAGGGTTTCCCTAGAGGTGCAAGTGTTAAAAGTGTTTGTTTTCATGCATTTGTTCTTGAATTAGGGTTTGCTACTTGTTGATTTTGTGTCTTGCCATACAAACCCTAGTTACTAGTATTTACATTTAAAACGGTAAATTACGGAAATCTAAAGTCCTCCACTATTACATTGTTTAGGGGATGGGGATACAAATTTACAAATGGGGGGATGAAAGCAAATAAATCCTAATTTATTATTACAACCATATTGAATTGAACGATAATGTACAAGAAATATAAATATAATGGACAAAGAATAAAATGATATGCAAAGAAACGAAAATGTTTTTGTTATGAAGAAAGGGTTTTAACCTAATTAACTAAAAGAAAATAAATAAATTAAATTAAGAAAATTAAACTTAAGTTAATTAAGAAAATTAATTTGATTGAAGAAACAAGTTTAGGGTTTTTGTGAAAAGGTTTTAATTAAATTAAATTAGTATATATAAAAAAATAATTAATTAAAAGCCCTAAGTTCTAAATTAATTTTAACTAAAAGAAAATATAAACCTAAGTCTAAAAATTGAATTAGTTTTAAGAAAATAAATTGATTTTAATAAGAAAATGTTTTTGTCTCTTTTTTTTTTTAGTCTAGAAAAAGAAATAAAACAAAAGTGTATACATAAACATATAAATATTAAATAAAATGTTTTTTTTGGATGTTTTTTTATGAAAATAATAATAATAAAAATATAAAGAAATATAAAGATAAGGTAAAAAAAAGAAAATTGTTTTTAAAAAAAAAACTTTTTATGTATTGACACATAGCTTATGCATTGATACAAAACCTTTATGTATTGACGCATGCACTGATGCATTGATACAAAACATTTCTTGTCCCTGGAAATAAAAACCAAATCAGTATGTATTGATACATAATGGTTTGTATAAGCTCATATCCATTTTGCATTGACACATACACTTATGCATCGACACATATCATTTCTTACTCCTAGAAAGTGAAAATTACTCAGTATGAGCCAACGCATTCGCATTTCGTATCGACTCATACAAAAATTTGTATCGATGCATAATGGTTCACATCGGCTCATAACCTGTTTTGTACATAATATGTGTTGACTCATAGTGTTTCGTGTCGACTCATACTGCTGTTTTTTACTTCTAACATTGTTCTGCTGCATATTTGGGTCAATTCTCAACACAGGGTTAGTGAAAATGAAAAGTAAGCATATGGTTAGCTTCAAGGAAATGATATCTATATTTTATCTTCACAAATGAACCACTAATGATACTTGTATGAAGAGTTCAAAGTCAAGAAAAACTTACCTTGAAACTGAAATTTGTGTTTTGATTTAGAGTTGGAGAAACCAAGTTGCAGGTGGCTGTTTTTTTTTTGGAAATTGTGATGATGATGTAACAGAAGTTGTTCTTGTGTTTGAACAACTCCTATATGATGTATGTGGAGTGTTTAAATGGTTTGTTTGGATAGAACTTGCAAGGTGTGAGAGGTTTAAAGTTTTGGACTTCAAAGCTCAAGAATATATATTTTGTGGACAGTTATGGTTTTTTGAGAGTATGAGGGGTTTTGAGAAAACTTATCTACACCACCAAACCTTATGCCCTTAGCTTGCAAATGGAATCTCTATTTATAGAGAAGGTTTGGGAGGATGAGAGAGTTTGTTTCATAAGCTATGGAATCCTGGTTTGGTTGAGATGAAACAACCAAGTTATGTGAAATTTGATGTCCCAATGCATGGTACAAAAGGGATCTGAAGTGGCTAGGAGTTTTTAGGCATGTTGCTTCTCGCTTTGACATTGTGTGTGCAGAAAAATCAGTTGAGAGGCTCAAGGAGAGCTGACTTTGTATAAAGTATGCTTTATGTGAATGACAATGGTGCCTTTGTGCCATAAATGGAATGGTGCAATGGATAATACTTGAATCACTTGGATAATGGTTCCATCAATTGTGTAAAAATCTGATTATGGATAGATTTGCAAGTCAAAAGGCCTGCAAAGTAATATTAAACAACATGGCATAATGATTATGTTATATGTTCTTCAACAACATGACTTGCAATTCAAGAATGGATGCCCAACTTCAGGCCCTTGAATCTCCTAGCTCAAGTATGATAAATTCATGCTCTTGGATGTTTTTAAAAGCTTGAAACATCCTCTATAACTTTCATGTTGGCCATTTTGACAAATTTATCTTGGAACTATGTGAAAAAATTCCAAGAAGTTGAGATAAAATCCTGACTAAAATCTGTTGGAAATTTTTCTAAGTGTTAGAGGAAAATGTCATGACTTCATGGGCTTATATCTTCAAATCTAAGCGTTTTTTGGACATCAACCATGTAATACAAAGTTTTAGAATACATAAAGATCTACAACTTTAATGTTGAGAGTTTCCTTTGAATCATCATGCATCTTGGTGAAAAATTGGCATGAAGTACTGAAATTATCATGTACAAAACACTTAGAAAAATTTCTAAGTCTTGAAAAGTTTGACTTTTCAAATTGACTTTTGACTTTCTTGACTTCTTGATGATCAAGCTTGATATTCTTGAATGTCTTGATAAATTTTGATATTTGAAACTTAATGTTGACCAAAAAGTCAAAGTTTAACTTTTGGTGTATCAGTTGACTTTTCATTAGTTGACTGAATTTCAGCTATCAATTAATTGATCTTGAGAAATGAATTGATATATGAAATTAGGTCAAAATTATGCATTTGAATCCCTGAGACCATGTTTCAAACCAATATATTGTGTATTAGGTCAAAAGTCATTGATCAGTCGTTCTCAGTCAAAACCCTAATTTGTGGTCTCAGTGTTTCGAAGGTGATTTTGTTTGATCAATTCCTTGAGCATTGGAGATCCTTTGTCAAATTTCGTGAGAAAAGAGAGGGCAAATTTTGGGGTAAAACAAATATGTTAACGTTATATTCTTTCCTTCTGCACTTCAGAGGCTTCTGCGAGCACAAGCTTAGAAGCAGGAACATAACATAAGGTCTTCAGAACTTTAAGGCTTCAGAGTCTTCAGCACTTGGTCGTGAGAACCCGTTGTAGAGAACCTTGGATCAAAATAGCTTCAAGTCTTTAGAGTCTTAAGAGTTGTATCTTTAGAGTCTTCATCACTTGGTCTTGAGAACCCATTGTAGAGAACCTTGGATCTTTAGAACTTCAAGTCTTTAGAATCTTCCGAACATTCGTCTTTAGAATCTTTAGCACTTGGTTCTTTAAGAATCCTTTTAAGAACCTTGTTATTAGAAACATAAGTCTTCAGGATCTGGACTTCAGTAGAAATATTGTCTTGATATCTTTTAACTTTGTCTTCTTAAAACAGGTTGTCTTTTTAGAAACTAAGTTTTTAGCATCTGGACTTCAGTAGAAACATTGTCTTCAAACCTTCTAACTTTGTTTCTTTGGAACACAATGTCTTTAAAAACTTGAGTCTTTAGCATATGGACTTAAGTTAAAACTTCTATTCAGATCTTCTGACTGTTTCTTTAGAACCCGTTGTCTTTTCAGAACCATGAGTCTTTAGCATCTGGACTTAAGTAGAAACTTCTGTCTTTAGATCTTCTGACTGGTTTCTTTAGAACCCATTGTCTTCAGTAGGGGTGGAAAAAGGGCATGCCCGCCCCATTTAGGCATGTCCCGCAAAATCTCGCAAAATAACGGGGCGGAGTGAGGCGGGCATAGTTTAGGATGAGGGTCTAAAACCTAGGCCCGTCCTGCAAAAAAGTGAGTGCGGGGCGGGGAAAGCCCGCGGGCACTGCTTCTTTTAGGCCTAAAAATGCAAAACTTTATGCTAATAATCATGTGCGCAAAAGCCCGTGAAGAAAACGAGGCGGGGCAGTCACATTAGAGGGTGAGGGCCTAAATTCTTGGTCCGCCCTGCACTAAAGTGCGGGTAAAACGGGCATGCCCAACGGGCCGGGCCAGTTTTTCCACCCTAGTCTTCAGAAACATGATTCTTTAGCATCTAGACTTAAGTAGCAACTTATGTCTTTAGATTTTATGACTTGTTTCTTTAGACAAACATTAAAGCTTACACCTCAGAGCCTTATGGAGTGTCTTGCTACTGTTCAATAGAACTTGTGTTGCGCAAAAGCGGAACTAGATCTCTTCTAATGTCTTGGCCACGCCATCCATCAGAAGCAGAACCTGTTTGTTAAGTACTCAACAATAACAAATATTAGAGTATCAAAATTGTTCATACAAACATACTCATTTGTTAACATCAAAACTAGAAGGTAATATTGTAGAATCAAATCTTGTTCTTACAATCTCCCCCTTTTTGATGATGACAAAACTATGTATTTTGATGACACAGTTTTGTTCTTATAATCAGAAGAAAAAAAGTGAAAATAGAAAGGTAAGGAATACTTATCCTTTTTATGATACTCCCCCTGAGTCACTGACTTGATGAAGATCGAATATCTTTACTCTGAACCATTTGAGTAAAGCTCCCCCTGGTTCCAATAGATCAGATATCGAGATCTTTAGAGCCTTGACTCTGAATGCCAATAATTGAGATCTTGATATTTCAGACAATCTCCAACTTTTGATTTGCTCAGTTCTTCTGGGTGGCATCTACTTCTATTTTTTATTCTTATGTTCTGAATTTCATTTTCTTAGATAGTTTACATCTTCTGAACATTATAATACCAAGATCAAGATGACTTTAACTTTCAGAAAGTTCTCAACTTCTGAACAGTATTAGGTCTATCTGATATTTGAATATATGTTCACAGGGTATACATCTCCGATTATATGAATAATCATTCTTTAAGAGATTACACATATTTCTTTCATTTAAACTTGTCTTAGAATGCCTAGTGAACTTGTTCAGAGTTCCTCGGTTAATCATCAAACAATCAAACAAGTGTTAGCGGTAAATGCACATTTTGTATAATGTATTTTATGATTCATCAGATTTCATCAAAATTATTATACTTCTCCCCCTTTTTGACATCATCAAAAAGATAACTTTTCGTGAAAAACATTAAACGTCAAAGGGATTTTAACCTAATATTTCATTCAAGGGATTTCAAAGTACATCAAGAGAAAACAGAAAAATAGAAGAAAACTTATATTATACATCTAAAATAATTACAGACAAGATTTAAATCATCAAAGTCTTGAATTTTATCAACTCTAGTATACCTTTCTTCAACCAATGCATTATCCAATCCATTCTTCTTGATCAACTCCCACATCCTGTCTTTGATTATTATCTCAGATAGTATCCTTCCATAAAGAATATAAGGTTGAGTCTGTGTTCTTGATATTTCAATGGAGTGTTTCAAATTATTGAATATGGTTTTGGGAAGGTTGATATTGAAGTGATGGATCATGGGGAAAACAAAAATTTTGTCATCATGAGACAAAGTTCTTCTTTTTGTGGCTCGAGGATGGAGGTTGGTAAGGGAGAACTTGAACCAATTCTTGGCTGAAGGAAGAAGGGTTCCCGGATGAGTTGGGTCATATGGTACTGAACTATCATGAAGAACCCTAAACCTTTCAACAATACTTAGGTCAAATTGATAGTCATCAATGGTGACTCCAGATGAGACACACCCAGTGAATCTTACTATGGAAGAGATGGTGACAACAATGGGAATTCTGGAGATTTCAGACAGAATAGTATTGCCATCATCACTAATTTTGGCATACTTCAAGAATTCCTTCATAAGGACATGGAAGATGGGACCTCTAAGCAGAGTAAAGTAGCATGTCCAAGATTAAATTTGCATACTTCTTATTAGGTCCAATCCATGGTGTTTGAGTCTAGGAAGATTGGGTCATTTTTCTTGAATGATTTCAAGAGTTTCCTCATTTCCATGAAAAGTTATAGCAGACATTGTTAAATCAGGTGAAGGAAGATTTAAAGGGTTTTCTATTTGAACTGAGGATGATGAATGGTGAAAAGGAGACATCAACTATTTATATAGACTGATAGTGAACCTAGGTTTGACATCTATTAGATAGGCTATGTTTATCTTAGTGAAGACTAGAGAACCTATATATAATGGGAAGGACAAAGAGTAATTAATATTATTTAAGAAGAGAATATTAAATGAAAACAAGTTTGACAGTTAACCTTTAATCTCTGGGGAAAGCAACTGACACACGCCAATGATTTTAGACATATTCCTCGGATACGTATAAGAGAATATATTATCTAGTTACTTGTCATTTTATGATAGTTCATAACTAACAAACAACAATTTATCATAAAATAAAGACTTCATTAATTAATAAATTCAACAAATACAGGTTTAAAAGTGAAGAACTAATCAGATGAAATGATCAAGCAATAAAAACAATCATACTTTTGAAGAGACAGGTCATATTTTCCTAGCTAATGAAAATCTCGCACTTAGATTTTAACAAGCAATCTTCAGGACAATTTTATTGACCAACTTCTGCTAACATTTCTTTGAACATATCCACTATTCCCTCTTGGAAAATAACTTCAGACAAAACACGTCCATAAGGAATGTAAGACTTTATGTGATTCCTGGACTCAGAAATAGATTTCCAAAGACAGATGAAGATGGATCGTGGCAAGCTTACGCGAGTATCATTCATCTGAAGATAGATGAATGTTTGGTCATCATACCTCAGAAGGTCTTGATTATCCCTTATGGGAAGAAAGTTGGACAACACAAGCTTGAACTATGCTTTGGGAATATGTAGGATATTTTCAGGGTTGATAGGTTTATATCCTAATGATGTGTCATGAAAAGAATCAAATTTATCAGACATCATAAACCTAGACTTGACACAGTCAACTGTGACACCTAACTTTTCACATCCAGTGGTGTTGTACCCCAATTTTTCCCCTAAGATCCCTTCATCATACCATATTGTTTCAATCACCACAAAATCACATTAGGGCTTTTGGTTCCTCTCCCTATCTTTATCCTTGATCTTTGAGGAGTTACCAAGCACCTTGACTTGATTTCTTTGGCGATCATGGATATTTTGCTTTGATTTTCTCTCTAAATTAACAAATACAATATTGGTTTGTCTTACTTGTTAATAATGAGGTAAAGGTAATGAGGTTTAGCAAGTTACATCATGGGTTCATGAGTTTATTTCCATGCCCTAGTCAAAAGCTTGAGAGATCCAAACCTCACCATTGAAGTTGTTTTGAAGTTGGTATGAAAGTAGTTTTGGTAGCCATGAGTCCTCATCATCATCCTCAACAAATCCTATTCACAAAGGAAGAATATTGGCACAAAAAGTTTGTTCAAACTTGGCAAAGTTCCACCAAGCATTCTCTTGATCTATGGGCTAGGGTTTTAGACTTCAAAGGGGCATATCTTGCTCATCTTTTGGTATTTTTGAGTGATTTCAAAAACATTATTCTCTTCAATGAGTTACCAATAAATCACTTCAAAATTTTCAAGGAGTTTTCATGTGGAAAGGAACTTGGTGAAGAAGAAAGATTACAAGTCATCCAGATGAACCCCTAATTCTCCATATGTGACTTCAAATGGTCATAACTTGGTCAATTTTTATCATCTTCAGCCCATCCTTTTTCCATGATGATCTTAAGGATGTATAATTCATGCTTTCTTTTATGTGAAAAGTGAGAAAATGGATGGAAGTTGTCTTAAGAATGCAAAGGATTATAGGTCATTTGATGATTTTTTGCCAACTTCAAAAAGTCATAACTTGCTCCATTTTTGGAGATTTTGAGTGGTTCAAATTGAAAAATGTTATTCACGAGGTCTACTTTATTCCATCTTTTTTGATCAAAAGCAAATTCCAAGTGCAAGGCCATGTTTGGATGCAAGAGATCATAGGTCATTTTTAAAGAAGAATTTGAAATATTTCTAAGTATGGAAAGTCAACTCTTTTTCTTCAACTTTGACTCCATGTAATTTTCAGCTCAAGTCTTCATTTGATTCCATTCTTTTTCCATTGCAAAGCTTGTTACCTCATCTTTCCAAAGCATCAAGAATTTTGCCCTAAGACTCCCTGAGGTGGAAATGCCATTGGATGAACTTGGTAACTTGGAACTGAAGTTTCTCCATAAGTCAGAATTTGAAATCCATGTTTTGGCCTTTAAACATCAAATTAGTACGCGTTTGTGATCTAAACATGTTTAACCAAGTTGCCAAAGTGGATTAGAGCCTTGAAACACAAGGATTAGATGAGTTTTGATGCAAATCAGATCACACTTTGCTCGTGCATCAGGTTCACACAATTTCCCTCCAATTTGCATCATTCTACACGCTTGAGAATCCCATTTGATTCCCTATAAATAGAGGGTCATCCCCCATTCAATTTCCCAAGCTTAGATAGCCAGAATCACCCTGCCAAACTTGCTTCACAACTCAGAATTCAGCTACTTCGAATCCTATTATCAAGCCTTTTTCAATCCATTTTCTTCATCAATTCACCTTCCTTGATCTTCCCTGAATCTAACCATATAATCACATTCAAGAATCGTGCCCTATATTGCTCCATAAAAGTCCAGTTTCAGAGCTCTGCAACTCAACTTCAATAGGTAGATTCCTTCATCAATTCTTCAAAACTTTGGTGTCATTGTGTTGCTCTCATTTCCCTGATCCTAGTCGCAACACTTACTTTTATCTGGAAGCACATTTTGACCATGAATTTTCAAATCCCTTTTCAAAACTTTCTTTTCAAATTGCTTGAGTTATAATTTATATAAAAATGGCGCGAGGGTATGGTTGTCTTCGTCTTGAAGAGACGAAGCGAATGACATAGGTCTAAGCTTCTGATTTTAAAGTTCGAGAGACCTACAATTCGTGAGGGCTAGAGGTTAAAGATGACCAACGGGTCACCTTCTAACCAATGAAAGTGTGCCATTTGTTTTTTTTCAAAAATCTGATTTATTAATGATTCTGTACATTATTCACTAAAGACCATGATATGCACAGTGCGCCAGATCCTTTGGATTTGATTACTAACGCGTTTTGACTCTCATCCAATGGTCCACGTCTTTTTCTTTTATTTTCTTTTTCTGATTTTTATATTTTAATTGTTTTACATTTCAAAAAATCATAGAAAATTCATTTTTGGTCCAAAAAATCCAAAAAGATTATGAAAAATATTTTTGATTATTTTTTTTTCTGATTTTTATTTTTTCACAATTTAATTTTGTGTTTTGGTATTTTTTATGAATTTTACACTTATTTGATTTATTTAAAATGTTTAAAAATACTTTTACACATTTTTAAAATTCTAAAAAAATTATGGAATGATCCAATGACATTGTGACAAATATTGGTGACTTTTTTTTTTCTGACTTTACTATTTTTTACCATTTTTTTTGTTTTACCCATTTATTTTAATTTTTAAAAATAGTTTCTGACTTTTGAAAATTCCCAAAATTTTTATAAAAATATTTGGACCCATTTCTGATTTTTCTATGGTTTTATTTTTCATTTCTTGATTAATTTGAATATTATTGATATTTTCCCCATTAATTTTTTTAGTTTATTTTAAAAAATTTCATCCTTTAATATATATTAAATATTATATCATTTTGTGAATATTTTCTGGCTGTCTTGGGTTGATTTTTTTGGTCATGACTTTATTAACATCATTGGATCCATGGTGTTGAGTCTAACTCCACAAAAATGGATGAATGCTTTTAATAATAGTTTGATTAAATATTAATTCAAATGTGGTTTTCTTTTTTTTACCCTAATTCCTCTTCATCTCATTCCCTTCTTCTTGCACTAAATGTTGTTGGAGCATGATCTCTATATCATGTCTCAAAACAAATGGTACATAGATTGCTATTGACCGGCCTCAAAATAGGTGCGACTTCTATATAAGGTCACTTACGATTGCTTAACATAGCGCTAAATTTTGTCCCGATTCGAATAAATGATCATTCGTGGCCCAAACTTATGATTGTAAGCCCAAGTATGTTAATTTGATCTCTTTGATCCAATAACCTTAAGATTCATTATGTGGAGGCTTTGGTTCTACCAATCCTCTAATGGATCTACAACACCTTTGGTCAACGTGGATCACTTAAACATCGTTGATCATTAAATGGTACTTATGAGAATTTTAAATGGATGATATACTTGACAAAAAGCAAATGCAACTTGTTGTGTGGAGGCTTTGGTTCTACCAATCCTCTAATGAGTTCCAAATGCAAGTTTCAAGATGGTCATCCAACTAACCACTAATTATTTACTTGTTTATTTTATGCTTTATTCTTTTTTATGCTTTATGTATTATTTATCTTTTAGCATTTTCATTTCATGCCATTTTCATCTTTGCTCATTTGAGCATTTATTTTCTTGCCCTTTTTACTTTGCTCATTTGAGCTTTTCTTTTCTTCTCTTAAGGCACTAAATAATCAACTTAAACCCTAAAAAAAATTCATAATACACTTGGACTATTTGGTTACTATCCTTGGCATTATGGAGCAGTGGACTTTTTTTGGACAGGATTAGAAACCTTGGCCTATCTTGGAGACCTTGTGATATTATTTGATTATTTTGTCTGGAGATCTTGAGGTTTACCTCAAGACATTGGGTTGCTTGTTTGTTTTTTTTGTGTGCAGGTTTTTTGTGATTGCATCCTTTGTTTGTAATATGGAATTCACCCGTATACAACCGTTACTCTGCCCAATTTTTGTGAAGACTTAATACATTTGAAGAGGTCTAGTATCTTTGCTTGCTTGGTTTCAATCCAAAGAGTTGGAATTCTATCTTGACTCATAATGTCAAGCTGTGGCTTCTTATTGGTTAGACGGTTCTTATCCTTAGCTTTTACCTTATGCTTTAGGATAGTCTCTTCTTCTCCCATATTCTTTAATTTCAAAAATCTTCTCCCTCCCTTTTTAAAACTCTTCTTGTTTTGAAACATAAATCACTTTCATAATAAACTTGGACTTAAGCCCATGCATTTTCAAAACATTTTCATAAATAAACCTCAATCAATTTAACAATACTTTGACACTTTTTTTATGAGAAGATCTAAAGTCAACTAATCTAATTTCAAACCATTTTGCCATTTTGGCTTTTTTATCTTTAAACTCTTCTTAAAAAGATTAGACTATTTTAAATCCTTGTAGTGATGCAAACAACTATACTTCTACATTATATAGTGAAGAGAGATATTTTCCACTTAGGTGTTGAGTGAGGTATTGTTGATTTTAAAATTCAAGCCATATCCTCCACTTTGAGATGAAGCAAATTCTCCTTTCTCATGATTGTGGGTAGTAATTATGTTTTCCACACGGACAATGACGATGATGTCTTATCTCTTAAAATTAACCAACACACTTGTGTTTCATATTTTTAAAAGAGGAACTACGTGTACCCTGATCCCCTATTGCACAAAAGGTGGTACATAGGCACTAAAGGTTCGCAACTGCGGCGGGTGCAAAAATCATAAAAAATATATTTCTTTTCTCACCCCCACCATCCATTTTATATATAACACATTTTATAGCCAAAATATACATATTTTACAAAGAGGTTCCTGCGGAGTACCGTAGATGGTTAGGGTGCTAATACCTTCCCTTTGCATAACCAACCCCCATACCTTGAATCTTTCCCCTTTTTTGGGTTATTCTCTCTTTTCCCATTCCTTTGGAAACAATAAAGCGTGGTGGCGATTTTTATTTTGATTTGTATAAAGTCTAGTCAATCCAATGGCTTGATCTTGAACATTTCTACCGCTACAGAAAAAATGGTGACTTCACTGGGGAAAGATTGACCTCTTGCTGGTCCATCCCTAAGTGGGTTAAGCCTATGTTTATTTATATATGTATATGTATTATTATGTTTATATGTTATATGTTGTATATATGTTTGTTTGGATTTTCCTGGTTTTCAGGGTGCTTGGTGATTACTCATAAGTCCTATACCCGAACTTGGGAAAACTTTAAGATATGACGGGCAGTATAGTCATGTTAACTTTGAGGAAGTAATCCCAAAAAAGGAGGCATGAGATCCCCCACTCAGTGGAGGCCCCTTTGACTATAGTGTCGTTTACCGAGTAATCGGGAAGACGTGCTGCTTTCGACTTGGGAGCCTGCTATTTTGTGTTGAACATGAAGTCTTGAATGTTTTGTGGGGTGCAAGTGGCGAGATCAAGATTCAAGGGTTGTTTGAATTTGATCAATGTTATTGATTAGAGTTTCAACCTGGTAGAGAGCAGTAATATTGTTGATGATTATATTGGTATCAATGCAGTTTAAAGTCAAGATGGAGATTATTGTAATATGCCTTGAAACCTTTATTGATAAAGAGAAAAAAAACATGTTTCAAGACTGTCAAAAATCAAAAAGCCGAAAAGTAATATGGTCCGAGCGATTTACGAGTATCGGTTTTGATCGGTTCGATTCATTGATCCATTCATTAATGTTAGAATATTTTATATAATTTGTAGATCATATAAATTAATATAAAAAGATATTATAAATGTATATTTATAATAGTCTAAGAAATATTATAAGATATTTATAATATTTGAGAGATATTATAAAATTATAATAATATATTTTATTCTAACAATTAAGGAGATATATTTTGGGATTTGTTATAGATTTGTTGGATTTTGATTATTATAAATAAGTATCTCTTATGTTATTATAGTGTGACAATCTTAGAGTTTACAACAACAAAGGAGAGTAAGGGTTTAAAGGCATAGTATAAGGTTTTGACTATTCTCAAGGAAACCTTAGAAAGACAAGGGTTTTGGAAATCTTTGGAGTTATCTAAGGTTATTGGGAATTGAGAAACACTTTTTTACACATTGAGTTTGAGTTATTCATATATTGAAGAGGTTGGGAAATGCTAGGGTAGAAAATAGGGTAATTCTTGGGTGCCTTTAGGTTTGTTATTAGTAACCTGAACGCGAAGACTATTTTCTTGTAAATCATTTGTAATCTCTTGTAACAATTTTCTGAGTATAGTGAATTAGAGAGTTACTCTCTTCCCCGGAGTATGTCGTTTGATCAAATTGGATAAACAAACCTTCATCTTTTTCTCGCCTTATTTTGTTATATTATTTGTGTACGAATTATTATTGTTGCAGACCATTATTTTGGTTGTTACTATTCTTTGTCTCACAAATTGATATTTAATTTTGTCGTAATTCACAATAAAATTCACAATAATACCAATAGGGGTGGCAAAGCGGGCGGTCCACCCCATTTAGGTCTGCCCCGTTTAATCCCGTCCAAAAGTGGGGCGGAGTGGAGCGGGCCAACTTAGGGGTCCGAGCTCAAAAGTCAAGCCCATCTCGTTTACTAACGAGTTGGGGGTTAGCGGGTTGGCCCGCCAATTTTTTGTTTTTTAATTTTACAATTTGATTTAATACATAATTTAGAAAATTTTTAATTATTACCAAAGAGTTCAATAAAGAAATTTTTTTAACAACGCATAATAGAACTTCAAGATGTCTTAAGTCCAAATAATTCAAAAAATTTAATAAATAAAGATCAATTACAACAAAAAAATAAAATAAACTCAAGCACAATAAAAAAAATATCAAAATAAATAAACAATACATATCATCCTAATTCTATTTAAAAACTAACTACTAAAAGAATCCAATTTAGAATTTATACAAAACTAACAACGATAACAATAACATTACATAAAATGTCATATTGCATAAAATAATAATGCGTAAGATATCAACACCGAACTTTCGCACTGTTTACATTATATAGACTCTTATATTAACTGATTTTTTAATAGTTAAATCCTAAATTTGTCATACGTATACACTAATCAAATCCTTCCTTTTTTTTTTATTTATAAAATCAACATCTATTTATAAAGAAAACATATGAACTAATATATTGAAAACTTAATAATTATGCATGTCATACATTTGTTCTTTTATTTCAATCAACACATGTATTAGAAAATTATAGAAAGAACGTTACAATTATAACTCAATTTGTCTGTATAATAATTTATAATCAATTCTAAGAGATAAGTGTTGTTTATATAATTAAAGTTGTTTTAATTCTTAATAAAAAGAATAAAAGTTTTAACAAAAAGTCCGCGGAGAAAATTCGCCTCGCCCCGCCTCAGTCTGTTTTTTTAAGCGGGTTAAGTGGGACGAACCAACTTAAAGTACCGAGCCGAAAACTTCAGTCTAATCCGTCAAAACTGACAGATCAAACAGACCAACCTGACGGATCCAACCCATTTTACCACCCTAAATACCAATAATAGAAAATAACATGTATATCAAATATACATTCTTAATCAAGTTACCGTAATTATCTTATAATTATTTGATAAGAATGGAATCATAATCTAAGTTAAAATTAGATGCATGCATACAATATATAATCACATAATAATTTATGATGTTTTTGCAATCGAATTTATTTTTTGGCAATAATTAATTTTCAATTAAATTCTTTTAATGATTATATTTTTTTAAATAAATTACTTAAATAATTAGGTTTTGTTTTTAATATAAGAGGATGCGCCATATGAGATAGTGCATGGATGAAAAATTTTAAGATAGACTCTATATGAAATGGCGTTCAATGCAATTTGGATGAATAGTCTCATATAACGCTTAAGTGTTGCATATATATATTTTTAATTTATTTAAATAATAATAAAAAATTAATTAACAAAAATAAATAAAAAAACTACTATTCTTAATCATATTTGACGAAATGAAGAAAAATTAGAGAAAAACTAAAAAGAGATGTGAATAATGATAGAGGAATGAAAGTGTCACTCGTAAGAAATGGATGTCATATGAGATGACGCGTCTCACAAATCTTTCATGCATATAGTATACATGCGCCATCTTATATGGTGTTTCAGTTGCTTTTCAAGTGCATACATCATATGAGATAATACCTCCTCTTATATTAAAAATTGAAACTTAATTATCTAAATAAATTATGAAAAAAATATGGTTATTAAAGAAATTTAATTGAAAAATTAATTATTATTGAAATTTTTTCAATTGACTCTTATAATAACGAAGGGAAATCACACATGCAAAGTAAGGTGAAAAAATTTTAATTTTTTTTTTTACGAATGGTCATTAATCTATTTCAACAATTCTATTTTTTTCTTTTATTTGAAAAATGTCTAATAGAGAAATAATATTTAGGATTAAATATATTTTTAGTTTTTTTAAGTATCTTAAATTTCGTTTTTAATTTTTTTAAAATTTTTCTTTAAAAAATAATTCTTTTAAAAATTTAAAATTTAATTTTTAGTCTCTCTTATAATTTAGTGATAATTTTTAAAATTTAGTGACAATTTTAGTGACGATTTTTATTTAACGATAAAATTAGAAACTATTTTAATTATGATTTTGTCATGAGAAATCAAAAGTTAAATTTTAAATTTTTGGAAAACTATTTCTTAAAAAAAAAATTTAAAAAGATTAAAAACAAAATTTAAGATATTTAGATGGACAAATATATATTTAATTATAATATTTATTTATATTTAAAAAAACATATTTATTAAATGACATAGATACTATTTCTTTAGTAAAATGTAAATTAAGTTTTATGCTGAATTTGACGAGAAAGTACACGTGGGTGGGATTTGTATGACAAAGCATATACTGTGCAAAAGGTAAAGTATCCTTTCGTTTTCGAAACAAGAGAAAGAAGAATCTCTTTCCATTAGTCTTTCCGTGCTTGCAATGCATATGGTTTTTGTTCTTCACTTTACGTTGATTCAAAACATACCTATTTTTTTATGATATATTCCAAACATACCTTTACCATGTGTTTGAATATGTGATTTTTTTTTTTTTGATTTTGAGTCCATTGATTTATATAAAGCTGATTCTGATCTGTGAAACAATGATATAATATTTTACTATTTGTTGAAACAATAAACGCGAATATTAATAGAGTTGAGAGAAAATGAAATTTTATTTATAGTTCGGTCAAATTGATTACATCAATAATTATAGAATTGTCATAGTTCTTTTTATCAATGTCTTGTGAATTATATATATTATAGTCTTATAAGTCATATAAATAATACTGGGTTTTAGTTTATCCCTTAATCTCTAGTTTTCCAAAACAAACTATTTATTTTTGCATAGAATAAATATTTGTCCGGCTTCCTCTCTGAAGGTGAGGAAAGCCACGAAAGTAAGTTTGTAGAATTATTTGGGGATTTGAGAGTTACGTCAGTGTGCGTATTGTTCAAAGACAAGTGTCTTGCTTATCCTTCTGTCGGGAATCCTTATATAGTATTCCTTCTTTGAGTCATCAAGAGCCACAGTTAATGAGTGACTCTTGAGTTCCATAACCATATAACCTTCATCGTCTCCATGAATGTAGGTTATTAAAGCAGTGTAACGTTGTAGTAAATGCGTCGTTGGAGGTTACGAGCATTAATGAGCCAAGTTGATGACTGGCTATGGACAGGTGGTCTCAAGCACCCACCTTATTCGGGTCTAGGGTATATATGAGCTGCTACCCGGAGGTGTGATGACCGTCCGGTAGTCCTTAGCCGAGTTGCACCGCGGGTACCTTCTTCATCGAACCAACTACCAACTTCATCATCTCTTTCGCCGATTATACTACCTGGTCGGGCTTAATATTTCCGGGATGTACATAATCCCCCCGAATTCAAATTCTTTCATAAAGGATGCAATGTTCGGTCACGAAGTCACATAAGATATTGAAGGCACCACCTGGTTGCACCCCGTTCCTTTATCCTTTCATATGTGGTGCAAAATGAAGAGTCATCATTTTCTCTTTCCTAGAGTAATGATGACTTCCACTTAAACTTTTGTTTATTGGGTGACGTTTCCTTCATGTAGTGCACTGTTCATTGGGCTCTATTAAAACCATATTTTCTTCTTTCCTTTTTTATCTTTGGCATTCTAGAAGGTGTTACATCTTCAAGAAAGCGTTCGATCTTCCTCAAATGTTCTCCATTTTTCCAGGTAATTCCTCTTACCCTTTTGTTTTCGTTTTGCCTTTTAGATTATGGTTACCCTAAGAGAGTGTGATGATGAGGAAAATATTATAAAACCCTCTAATTCCAAAGAGAGGAAGGATTTATGGGACCAATGCATACGAGAGGTGAAGGGCGCTCTGGGCCAGGAGGAGTTTAATCAGATCACAAGGAAAGTTTATGGTTTCACCTTCACTTCTTTGAGTGATTCTAACCATGATTTTCCTCCTCAAGTTGTGTAGAATTTCTGATGGAAGCGTCTTCCCCTTTCGACCTTGAAGTCATGGGTTACAAGAATAGTGTGCTCAACGACACAGAGATCACTAAACTTTGGTTTTTTGATAAGTGTCTCCTCAACTGAGGAGGAAAGCGATGTCATCCTGGAATCATGTGTCTCAGGGGAACGCGTATGTATACTTCGTCGAAAGAAAACTGATGAAGATTTCTTTTACTTATATACTGGGGTTCTGGAGGATTTCAACATCTGTATACCCTTTACCGATTTTGAGGCCGACGTACTAAAGGACATGAACGTCGCACCTTCGCAACTTCATCCTAACAGTTGGGGCTTCATAAAGGCCTTTGAGATAGTTTGTGGGGCGATGAACATCATTCCCACACTGGGTCTGTTCTTCTCCTTTTATGAAGTAAAAAGGGCCGAGAAGCTTTCCTGGATCCAAGTCAACGGTCTTTCTCACATGATTTTTCTCCAAGTGTATACTTCCAACTATAAGGGTTTCAAGGAATGATTCCTAAAGGTAAAATGTGGGCCGAGATGCCCCCAGATTCTATACACCCTGGGCGGGCATCCCCACTTTCCTTTCTACTGGACCCGAGATCCTTCCCAATATCCAATTTTACTTTTGAAAAGCTGAGGGAATTGGAATTGCATGCTCTGAATGTACTCAACTCCTTCCGAATGATGAAGGTTAAAGATCTGATGTTCCTAATCGACAAACAGATTCCTAACTTCCTTTGTAATAGCTTTTTATTTTGGTTTTAGTAATCTCACATACTTATGTATAATACTCATACTGTTTTTTCATTTCATTGTAGATAAGATGGCAACTCTCTTTGTAGCTGAGCAGAAGAAGTTGATGCTGGAGGCAAGGGCTGCCCGAAGGGGATCCAGTGGGGCCTCTATGATTAAGTCGGATCCATCTGAGTTGGAAACCCGAAATTTGAAGAATCATAAGGGGTTTTATCTAAGGCTACCTCAAGTGTGGTTGAGCCCTAAGTCTCTACCCCCATCATCCAAAAAGAAGGTTCAACAGGGCACTCCAAAGAAGCTAAAGACCCTAATGAGCGATGAGGTTTGCCGGGATGATTTGGAGATAACTTCTCTGATGGGTGAGCCCGGGGATAGTCAGGCCACTAGGGAGTTTAAGTTCTGGTCTAACAGCTTTGACGTGATCCATTTTCTTTATGATCATCTTAACGCCACTGAGGACGTCAACAAGGTCAAAAGCATAGACCGGGAGAAGATGACCAAAACCTCAGCTCTTACCTCAAGAGGTGTGCAATTCTGACTCGTGGTCTTTTTGAGTCAAGTGATGATTTTGAGAAGATGGAGCTGAAGCTGAAGGAGGAGATCACTCGACTAAAGAAGGTTCAGAAGGCTCAGTATGATAAACTGTCCCGTGTAGAGAAGAGCTTGGCTAAGGAGAAAGAGCGTAGGGAGACCCTGGAGTATGAGAGTAATGCCTCTCTTACCTAACTCAATGAGCGTTTGAAGGTGGATAATGCCATAAATGGTGAGTTAAAGGTTACTGTTGACAAGATGAGGGAGGCTTTTAGGAAGTCTCAAGTGGACATCCTTTCTGTCGGTGATGAGGTTTTTGAGCGGGCCAATGATCAGATATTGTGTCTTCATCCCGATTTATCCGTATCAGAGATAGACTACTTTAAGGTGGTGCAGGATGGCCACCTTGTAGATCTCGAAGATGCAGATAAGACTTCATCCCCTCAACCGAATCTTGAAGATCCTTCTGCCAGGGAGAACATCAACAATGATGGTGACGAGAAATAGGTTCTTACTGCTTGATGTTTTTTGTGTTTTTGTTAGTCATCTGATAAGGATGCAATTATGTAATTTTTGTTCAGAGAGTGGTTTGTCCTCCTTTTTTTTTTACTTTAACTATTGCCTCCGGGCTCTTGAACTTTTGATGGCCCTTTTGTGGCTTTATGTAATCATTTCTTTCTACTTATCTTAGCTTTTTGTTTGCATTTTTTGGTTTTCATATAATCCGGTGCATATGTATAAGCCCCTCAGACATAAAGTCCATCAGGCTGTATGTGTCTGATCATGTAGTGTCCAGTTTTATTTTAAGCTTAAAAGCCCTAACAACCTTCATGTCTTTTTAGTTTGGATTTTCCCAAGAAAATCTATGCCTCAACGGGCTGCAGACCTGGGTTTATCCTTGATACACTTCTTGGATTTATGTCACTTTCACTTCACGAGCCGATCACGGCGTTCGATTATGAAGCCACTTGTCCTTTTTCCGGGCTGATGGCCCCAAGCGAACTTATTGCATCTTCAGAATCATCTATCCCGGGCTATATCTGTTTTGTTTGAAGCTATTTTCTTTTAGAATACTCGAACCTCATACGGGGAGTGTCAGTAATTCTTGACCCTTCATACAAGGAGTGCTTAATTATACCACTTGACCCTTATGAGGGGAATGTTAAATGATGGAACTCAACCCTTATGTGGAGAGTGGAACTTGACCCTTATGTGGGGAGCAAAACTTGACCCTTATATGGGGAGAAGAACTCGACCCTTATATGGGGAGAGGAACTTGACCCTTATGAGTGGAGCAGAACTCGACCCTTATGTGGGGAGCAGAACTCGATCCTTATGTGGAGAGTGGAACTCGATCCTTATGTGGGGAATGTTATTGGATGCGAACAGAGGCCCGAAGGCTTAACCGGCTTAATGCCAAAGGCTTTAAATGCACTTGGACTTTTTGCCAGATCAGAGCCTCTATTCCGCAGGCGAGGTTCACCGAGTTGCGAGAGGCTTTGAGTATGCTTCGACTTTTTGTCAGATTAGAGCCTCTTTATCCGAAGGTGAGGTTGACCGAGTTGCAAGAAGCTTTGAGTGCGATTCGAGTTTTTGCCGGATCAGAGCCTCTTTACCCAAAGGCAAGGTTGATCGAGTTGCCTTTACTTTTTACAATAGTGGTACAATTATTTTTCACTTTGGGTCTCTCATTAAAAACCATTGCCATTGCAAGGGAAAATAGTGCATCATGTACATTTATTAACAACTTTAGCCTAAGATTGGATACATTCCATGTCCTAGGTATTTCTACGTCTTTTCTAACTTGTGTGCTCCATTGTTTAGCTTATGAAAGACCTGGTATGGACCCTCCCAGTTTAGAGACAACTTTCCTTTATTCTTAGGGTCAATAATCTTTTTGAGAACTAGATCACCTGATTGTAAACCTCTATGTCTGATCTTCAGGTTTAACCTCTTGGCTAGCCCACTCTTGACTACAAATTCTCTGATCTAGGCCATATCTCAGATCTCGTCCACCAAGTCGGTCGAGCTATTAAAATTGTCCTTGTTGGATTCTTCATCAAAGTGCTCCCTTCTCCATGTAGGGGTGTTGATCTCCACTAGTATCATGGTGTCAGCCCCGTATACCATTCAGAAAGGTGTTTCCCTGGTGGTGGAGTGAGGGGTCGTATGGTACGACCAAATGATCTCTGGAGAGTACTCGGCCCACAAGCCCTTTTCTTAATCCAACTTTTTCTTCATTCTGGCTAGGATGACCTTATTGGCTGCTTTGGCTTGTTCGTTGTCTTAGGGGTGCTCTACTGATGTGAACCTGTTTTGGATACCCAGGTCTTTACAAAATTCCATGACGATCGAGCTTGCAAACGATGTCCCATTGTTAAACATTATGACTCTAGGAAAATCGAACATGCAAATGATATTTTTCCAATAGAAATGCTGCACTCTTTTAGCCGTGATGCGTGCCACAGCCTCTGCTTTTACCCATTTCGTGATGTAGTCTACAACTACAATAAGAAATTTCAACTTCGTAGGCGCTATGGGGAATGGTCCCAGTATGTCCACTACCCATTGATAAAATGGCCAGGGAGAAAAGGTGGAGTGCAATAGCTCGACCGGGGAATGTATAAATGGCGAGTACACCCGACATTTTTCACACTTACTCACGAACTTGACACAATCTTGCAACATATAAGGCCAATAGTACCCGGATCGAAGAATCTTCCCGGACAGGGCTCTTCCTCCAATGTGGCTACCACACGCTCCTTCATGAACCTCCTTCATTACTAAGGCGACCCTTGTTTCCGCCACACATCTCACATTGGGCGTGGACCTTCCCATCTTGTACAACTTGTTTGACACTATCAAATAATGAGTATATACCTTTTTTATACGTCTGGCCTCACTGGATTTTTTGGGTAGGACCCCTTATATAAGGTATTGAACTATCGGGGCCATCCACCCGGGGATATGCTTAATCGACATGGTTTCTTCATGCTCAATTCTTGGTTTTTCCATGATCTCCTGTATCACTGTTTTATTCAGCCCCAACCCCTTGGTGCTGGCGAGCCGGGCTAACACGTCGGCCCATACATTCTCTTCCCTTGGGATGTGATTGATCTCAAATCATGTGAAGGTCTCCGATAGCCCACGCGCTATCTAGATGTATTTTAACAATGCCATGTCACTGGTTATATACTCCCCCTTCATATGTCCTACAATCAATTGTGAATCAGTTTTTGCCACTAGATGGGTGACTCCAACTTCTCTAGCTAATTTCATTCTTGCTATGAGAGCTTCGTACTCCGTTTGGTTATTCCTAGCCTAAAAGTTGAAGCCTAAGGATTACTCCAATATGAAATCCCCGGGCCCTTCTAGAACGATCTCGACTCCACTCCCTTTAAGATTGGACAAACCGTTCACATGTAGAGTCCACTTGCTTGCATTTTCTTCTGCCTTGGGGTGAATTCAATATCATACTCTAACAATTCCACAAGCCATGTGACCATTCTTCCAGCTAGATCTGGTTTCTTCAGTATCTGCTTGATAAGATAATTGGTCCTTACGGTTATTAGATGACCTTGGAAGTAATGCCTCAACTTCTAGGTTGTTGTTACCAATGCTAATGCTAACTTCTCTATCTTCTGGTAGCATTGCTCAACTCCTTTCAAAACCTTGTTGACGAAGTACACCAGTCTTTCCCTGTCTTCCCCTTATTGAACAAGAACCAAGCTCATATCTTTGTTAGAAACTGCTAGGTATAGGGTCAAGGGTGCATTCTCCTCTGGTCTCGTCAGGATTGGGGGAGATTATAGGAAGCGTTTTAATTCGTGAAAGGCCTCTTCACATGTTGTTGTCCATTCGAATTCCTCCGATTTTCTAAGGGCTGAAAAAAATGGATCTCTCTATCCCCGGTGTACGACAGAAAATGAGATAGAGCGGCTAATCTTCTTGTCAATTGTTGTACCTCCTTTTTTGAAGAAGGGTTACGCATGTCTATGATCGTCTGACATTTGTCCGAGTTGGCTTCTAATCCACGGTTCGTAAGCATGAACCCCAAGAATTTGCTAGCTTGAACTCCAAATATACATTTGTCTGGATTAAGCCTCATATCACACCTCCTCATGGAAGCGTTTCTTTTAGGTCTGTTACATATTGTTTCTCCATGGTGTTTTTGACGACAATGTCATCTACATATACTTCCAGGTTCCTTCCAATTTGAGTGGCAAATACCTTATCCATTATTCGTTGGTAAATGGCTCTCGCATTCTCGAGGATGAATGACATTACTTCATAATAATAATTGCTCTGGTATGTCATGAAGGTAGTCTTTGGGGCATCGACCGGGCTCATGCGAATTTGGTTGTATCTCGAGTAGGCGTCCATAAAGCTGAGAAGTTTGTAACCTGAGGTTTCATCAACGAGTCGGTCTATCTGTTACAATGGATATGGATCCTTAAGGGATGCTTTATTGAGATTCGTGAAGTCGACACACATGTGCCACTTTAGTCTTCTTTTTTTACCATAACCATGTTAGCTAGCCAAGTAGGATATTTGATTTCTTTAATGAAACTGTGTCGAGTAGCTTCTCGACCTCGTCTTTTGTAGCCCTCTTCTTTTCTTCTCTGCCTTTCCTCTTTCTCTAGGATATTGGCTTTGCATATGGGTTTAGTGCCAAATGATATCACATGAAGTTGGGATCTATTCCTGGTATATCGAAGGGCTTCCATGCAAACACATAGATATTTCCTTTTAATAGCTTCACAATTTCTATCTCCTCCTCCTAAGAAAGGTTGCCTCCTATATAAGTTATCTCAGAGAGTGTGGTGCCGATATGGACCTTCTTTGTTTCATCAATTGGAGAAAGGTTGTCTTCTGGTGAACTGTCACGTGGATCTGTATCGATCATGTTGACTTTCATCTCACTGGAGTGTCCGAGCTATTCGTGTTGTGCCTTCTTCTTTAACTTCAGGCTGTCTTTATAACATTTTCTTGCCAATCCTTGATCACCTTTAACCACACCTACCCGGCCATGCCTCAAAGGATACGTCATAGTGAGGTACAGGGTGGAGAGAGCGGCTTCCAAGGAATTAAAAGAAGGACTTCCTACGATGATGTTGTAGGGTCAAACTATGTTGACAATCAAGTATCTTACTCTGACCATTTTAGCATTCGCGCCATTCTAAAGGTAGTAAGTACCGGGAGGTGTCCCAGTACTTGCACCTGCTTGCCAGAGAATCCGACTAAAGTACCGTTGAAGGGAAAAAGCTCGACAATATCACACGTTATTCCCTTTAAGGATTCCTAATAGAGAATATCGACTAAACTGTCAGGATCTACTATAACCCTTTTCACGCTCCAATCTATGATTTGTACTTTAATAACCATAGGATTATTCTCATTGGTCATGATACTGACATGTCCCTTTTGGAGAAGCTAACGGGATTTAAATCATGTTCCCTGACTTTGGCTATGTCTTTGGATACATGCATCACGACACATACATATTTCTTCCTAGCCGAGCTGGTTTCTCCGCCACCAGCGAATCTACCAGCGATGGTGTTTAGGGTATGACGAGCTGATTTGGTCTCATGCACTTCTTTTGTAACCTTCCTCTTCTTTTGGAAGGGTCCTTCAGAGTCTGCATCTTCTCGACGGGTATATCTTTTCCTGAATAGGGCTTTTCCATCCTTCACATAAGTTAGCAAGTGCCCTCTCTGTATCAATGCCTCTATTTCTTTCTTTAATTGGAGGCAATCGTCAGTATGGTATCCACAGAGCCGGTGGTAACTGCACCAAGCCCTAGCGTCCTTTCCCAACACAGCGTTAACTCCCCTTTTATTACGGGGTGCTTCTGGGATCAGGTTCTGACGCGCTACCTCTTATAAAATTTCATCTCTCTTGGTGTTCAAAGGCGTCACCCCATCATTTAGATCAAAAGGACGTCGACCCGGCCTTTGAGTCGCACATTTCCAGGGCCTATCCCTTGAGGAAATCTGGGCAGACTCTATCCTCCTTCTCGACCCCTCTTCCTTGGTCTTATTTTTCTCGGAGGTGTCCTTGGATCGTTTCTCCAGGTTACTCTCCTCACACTTTATGTAGCATTCGGCTATGGTAATGATTTCATCCATGTTGCATGTCGGTTTCTGGGCTAGGGACTCATTAACTACCCGGCCCGGAGGCCATGCTGAAACGCCCCCACAAATAGTTCTTTATTGGGATGAGAGACTTTAATAGTCTCTTCATTTAACCGAGCTAATTATTCTTGGAGGGATTTTGTATGGCCTTGCCAGGCGTTGAACAATGTAGTCATCGACACCGTGCAATGCCTATTAGTAGAGAAATGTTGAATCATTTTCTTCGTCAGGTCCGAGTAGCTTTCCATGGATAGCCGGGGTAAGCTCATATACCATCACAGAGAAACGTCATTGAAGGTACCAGCCATCAAGTTACATTAGTGAGTCAGTTGGGCCTATTATTGCCATTTGATTGTTGATGGCAATAACATGCTCTTGAGGATCAATTTTACCATCGTAAGTTATCAGCGATAATGACTTGAAGTTTTCTGGGACTTGATTGTCCCAGATGGTTTGAGACAGTGGCTGAGGCTCTAGGATTTCCACTTCTAGTTATTCGCCTCCCAGGCTTTTAAGTTGTAAGTTAGCGACATTATCCTGCAGAGTCTTGTTCTGCTGTCTCAAAGCCTCCACCATGGCTAACAATTGTGCCATGTCTAGGAGATCTCCTTCGGGTGACATTATGGTGAAAGAGTGTTGAAATGTGGCCTAGGACAATTTTACCGAGGCCCCATGATGGGCGTCAATGTTCTTGCGTAGAGCAAATATTCGGTCGGATCTCTGAAGGTAAGGAAAACCACAAAAGTAAGTTTGTAGGATTATTTAAGGATTTGGGAGCTAGGTCAGTGTGCGTATTATCCTAAGAGAAGTGTCTTTCTTATCCCTCTATTGGGAGACCCTTATATAGCATTCTTTCTTTGCATCATATCGAGGCTCAGTTAATGAGTGACTCTTAAGTTCCATAACCATATAACCTCCGTCGTCTCCATGAATGGATGTGATTAAAGTAGTGTAACGTTGCAGTAAATACACTGTCGGAGGTTACGAACATGAATGAGCCAAGTTGATGATCGACTATGGGCAGGTGATCTCGGTCACCCACCTTATTCGGGTCTAGGGTATATACGGGCTGCTACTCGAAGGTGTGATGACCATCTAGTACTCCTTAGCCGGGTTTCACCGCGGGAACCTTCTCCATCAAACCAACTACCAGCTTCATCATTTATTTCGCTGATTATACTACTCGGTCGGGCCTAATATTTCTGGGATATACATTATTATATCTACCCATAATCATCTCAACAATATGAATTATACTCTTAACCACTTATAGTTATCTCAACAACCCATAATTATCTCAACAATATGAGTTATATTCTCCACAACCCATACTTATCTCAAGAACTCATAACTATCTCACTAATATGAGTCATATTCAACAATCTTCACCTTGGAACATCAAGCCTCTATGAATACTTCCTGCATAACGATTCATCTTGGAAATTGGGGAGGTACACCTCCTATTAAAAACTGAGAAACATGTAACATGTCCAAATAGTTTTTGAACTTGTCACAAGTGGCTGACTTGGTCAACATATCAGTTGCATTCTCTAAAAAGTGAACCTTCTGAAGTAATATATGTTCGAACGACAATAAATCCATGATCTAGTGGAACGTCATATCAATATGTTTGGTCCTAGTATCATACACCTGATTATTCTCAAAATAGATAGCAATTTTACTATCATAATGAAACTGAACTCCACCTTGCTCAACACCTAACTCTTTCACTAACCCTGTAAACCAAAATGCTTACTTGGCAACTTCAGCTACTGCCTTGTATTATAACTTAGTTATAGACATAACTACTATGGATTGAACTGATGATTTCCAGTATATAGGTCATGCGGAAGATTAAAGACATACCTTATTGTTGACCTCTTATCATCATGATCACCTGCATTGTCAGAATACACATATCTCACAACTGATGGAACACCTTGCTCCATGCTGAACATGATACCACGATTTGTTTTACCTTTCAAATACCTTAGGATCCACGTGACTGCTTCCCAGTGTTGCTTCCATGGATTGTATATGAACTTGCACACTTGACTAACTCTTTGTTCCAAATCCAGTTTAGTGCAAGTCAAAACATACATCAAATAACCAACTTCACTAACATAAGGAATCTTAAATATACCTTCAATCTCAGAGTATGTCTTCAAAAATTGTTCCAAAGAGATCTTAAAATTATTCACCAATGAGTTATTCATATGCTTTACTTTTCTCATGTAAAATATTCTCATAACAGCAAGTGTACTATTTTTCCTCTGTAGTAATAATGAGGAAAGTTCCCCAAATATCGATCTTAAGGACTGCGCATAAATATGGAGTTGGAATCATTGCTCAATTAAACAAAAACTAGTGTTTGGGTTTGATTTTCTAAAATTAAAATAATTGTGAATAAATTAAATAGATGTGGAGAACTGTTTCGACATATATGAGTAACATGCTAAGGAAAGCGTGTGATTTATTCCTGTAACAAATCTGAATTAATATTGTAACAACTTATTTTACATAATCAATTACCAGTTCTTAAGGGTGTTTACTTCTAAGTCCTTAGTAAGAAAACCTTTAATCATTCATCCTAAGCCCTAAGGCCAAAGAAACTTACCAATGAAATTAAGCATTATTAAATTAAGAATAATCCGGTTCCTATAAGGTATCCCTAGTCCTAGGTGATATCTACTATAAAATGTTCTCAAGAAAGCATTACCAACGACGATCCAATCTAATTGATAATCATATATCAATCTCAATTTTTCCGAAAGAGAAAACAATAAGAACATCAAGAGAACAAATTAATTATAGAAAACAACATTGTTACTGCAATTATAAAATCAAAGTCATTACAAATGAAAATTAGGGACACCCCTAGCATTTGAGGGTTTAGCTACTCATAATATTCAAGGAAAAAAATATAAAGTGTAGATATTACAAGTACTAAGATGAGAATTGATCTTCAATCACTCCCGTTCATGAAAATATGCCTCTCACCAAAACCCTTGTCTTCTCCAATCTTTAATCGTGAAATTTTCCTCTTCCAAAAAATCCCCTAATTCTAATATAAAATATGCTTAAATAGAAAGTCTCCCTTCTTCCCAACTCAGATCCAAGTGAATAACTAAAACCCATTCAGAAATGTCCAAAACACCCTTACTTGCCAAAACACTGATGAAATAACATAAGATATCTAACACAATGCCCAAAGTCGCTATGACCCGTAGCAGGTGCTATGGGTGGCCGTAGCACGCAACTGGCAAATGATTTTGAAAATTAACTTCCAGGGCCTATCTGCTACTACCCGTAGTAGGTGCTACTAGTGGCTGTAGCAGACCAATGATTTTTGGTCTTTGAAGTCTGCACTGAGGGGGTCTGCTGCATGCCTGCTACGGGCGGCCATACCAGACCTTCTGGAACTTGGGGAAATTTCTTTGATTCTTTGTAATTTTTCCTGATTATTAATATGAACCTGCAAATATTCGTGAAGCATAACCAAAGCATAAAATGCGGAAGAAAGAGAATTAAAGTACTTGAAAACAAAGAGAAGATTAACTAAAATTAACGGTAAATAAATTTGTAAATACCACTTATCAAACTCCCCCAAACTTAGATTGTTTCTTGACCTCAAGAACCAAAACTTGCAATGGCACCAAGCATGTCAATACAAATAAGAGCTCATGAAACACAAAGTTTATCGGTACTCATACGTGAGACTTTCGTTTACATTGGTCAAGAGATGGTTCTTCTGGTATTCACATGATGCCAAGAGTTTTTGTGATAACAGTCTGAACCTAAAATTCCCATTTTGTATACCTCTAACTATGCTTTGTACTTAAGTCTTTTTTCGATTTCCTTATTTTTCATACGGACAATCAAATTAAGGCAATGAGAATTATGGTAATCATCACATGCACAAGACTAATCAAGAATTTTTGTTTAGGCACCAAATAAACATCAATTACTACATTTAATTACCGATGAAATTTTCAAAACTTTTCAGTTTATATATTCTCCTTATTTGGACGATGTTTGGGGATTAACCTCCTTTGGGCTTAATAACGGGCGAGGGTTACCCAACTTAGCAGGTAAGTTGCCTTTTACCGTCTGTTTATCATTTGGTTCTAAAATTATTTATTTCTTAACCAATCATACATGCATGTGAATCTAGGTTATGCTAGACTCTCAAGATAAGTTAATCAAGGAGTACTTCTCAGGATTCCAGCACTATGGTACAAACTACACTTAGACTCGTATCAATTTTTAGGGAACCTATAGTGTTCAAACAAACCCCTTTTTGTCACATTGTTTAGGACTTCCTACCCTAAAAAAAGCATCCATTTATCTCTATTTACTGTTCTCGATCTCTTTGAAATTAAAGCTCTTGCGCAAAATAAAAATTTTCGGTCAACATTTGGGGAGAACTTCAAAGTGTGGTTTTAAACCAAAAAAATAACATAAAACAAAAAACAGAAGCAAATCCCCCTAAACTTGAACTAAACATTGGCCCCAATATTTTAGAACAAGAGAGAGAAGGGTGAGTCACAGAGATCCTTACTGAGTAGTAGAAGGGTCATGCAACATCAATTATTTCATCATAGCTTGCACATGTAAGACCCTATTTATCACCTGAAGAAATAAAACAAACAAAATAAATAAATGCTCAGTCATTAAAAGTGTGGGTTGCCTCTCATGTAGAGCTTCATTTAACATCGCATGGCTCAATAGATCATTCCCCTTTGTTATGGGGGGGGGGGGGGTATTTCAGCTTCCACACCTTGTTGCTAGTCCTTTCCGCAACAAAGAAAAAGTCTAGTTCTATCATGGTGAAAATCGAGGAGACCAAGCTATTGAGAAACTTGACTCACAAATACTTAAAAAGTCACCCCCCGAACTTTATTATTTCCAAGGAAAATGGAAAATATAGAAACCCTATTATTTAAACATGCAATGCAAGAAGTATAACTAAAATCAAAACAATGAAGAAGGGATCTAAGGTACGGGGGTTAGTTTATACAAAGGGAAAGTATTAACACCCTATGCATCTATAGTACTCTACGTGAACCTTTTATAATATTTGTTTTGGGTATAAAATTGTTTGTTTGCTAAATGAGTGTAGAGATGGAAAAAGAAGTATATTTTAGGATATTTTTGTTTGGAAAGACATAGTCTTATACCTATGTACCGATTAAGGATCAAAACCTCGTAGTTCGTGGTAAAAATAACAACAGGGTCTGTTATGGTTGATTTTAGGAGAAAAGATATTTCATCATCTTAAGGAGAATGCTCAACTAATACCACCACAAGTATGAGAAAATGGATCTTGCATCATCATGAACAAAGGGCTACTAACTTTGAGATAAGATAAAAAAGTTTCCATTAACATATTCATGTGGAAAGAATCACATTTACTTCAACAATTACTATGGGGATAAGAGAATCATATCTCAATTATGAAGAATATTTATATCTAATCTTTGAGAAAAGATTTTAAGTTGAAAATCAAAGTGGCAAAAATATTTGGAGGAGGTTAAATCACTTTTTTGTCTTTTGAAATTTGTTTTGATATGCTTAAGTATATTGAAGCATTTATTAAAGAAAGAGAGTTTGAAAATGAAACGATACAAAGTCAAGGTTTTTATGTGAAAGAGGTAATAGTTTGAAAATGGGTTTTAGGGTTTAAGTACAAAGGGTTTTAAAGTACATGAGGATACATAGAGTAAACACCAATAAATACAAGGATAATATATAGATGTAAACACAATAGTAAACCTAAGGCAATGCACATGCTTTTGACCATAAAGTCAACCAAACTATCCCTTTTCCTTAGATTTTGACACAAGACATAATAAAACATTAACTACTACTACAAGAGCACTCACACACATCACAATATTTAAGGAAAAGGTCACAAAATAACATGTCTTCCAAGAGATTCAATTAAGAAAAGGTTAAATAAAATATGGACATGTATTTAAAGGGGGAAATTAACATGTTTATCAAGTAAAAATTGTGACAAAATATGGAAAATGGAAACATACTTTGACAAGGAAATCAAAAATGGATATCATGGGTATGTAAACAAGCATACAAGGTACATGTCAAGGCAAAAAAACCATCTTATCATGTCAAACATCAACTTTATGCAACAAGAGAAATCAAACGAAGGAGTCATCAAAGTTTAAAAAGCCAAACAAAGCCATGGTATCAAAGTTAGGAGAATATATGAACATGTGATCAAAGGAGGCTTAAACTCATAGTAGACATTTGTTGTACCCCAAAATTTTCCCTCTCATTTTATCAAGATTTTCTTCACAAGACTCTTTGGACTCCAGGCCAGATTAGGGTTTGCTCTGCTCAAGACATCTCCTTGCACTGTTGACCTGAAATTAGGGTTTGAGTTTGCACAAGGATTTTTGGACTTCCAATGCTTAATGTGACTTTCATACTTCATGTTGGACCTCTAAGATTGCCCATACCAAGTTTTAAGCCTTGAATCAAATTTTTGCCCAGTCAATTAGACAGTTGACCTAAAAATCAGCTGTATTGGGGAAAAAGTCAACTGTGGCCAATTTACAGTCAAACCTCATAATTTTTGATCCAAAACAACATTATAGACTCATATGAACCATTTTATCAAGTTTGGACCACAACTCCTCAAGAAATTTGATCAGATCATCAAAAGGGCAAAATGGTCATTTTTAGGGTTTTGACTGTAGAAGGGCAATTTCTGATTTTTCACCTAGCCAATGGCAAATTGGGTTAAAGCATGATTTCAAGGACTCAATGGCATCATATTGACCTAATCACAAGGTTCAAAAGATCTCAAATGCATTGGATTGACAGATGAATTTTCTAATCAACTGATCAAAAATCAATTATACACTGAAAAGTCAAACTTTGACTTTTTTGGTCAAAATCAAGTGCGAAGGGTCATTTTTCATCAAGATGTGTCAAAAAATGAAACTTGTTCCCCAAGAAACCTAATTTTGGAAATTAGGGTTTAAGATTGAAAAATTTCATAACTTAGAAATTTTCTAAGTTATGAAAATTTCTTATTTTTTCCCAACGTTGCCCAACTTTTTCACCATGATGAAATTGGATTCAAAGAAAACTTCAAACATTAAAGTTGTAGTCATCCATAAAATCTACAACTTTGATTCACAAAGTTTTCCCAAAAGATACTTGGATCTCAAGTTATGATTTTGTGAATAGGGGTCCATAAAACTTTTAACTTAGTGAAATTGTGCCCTAGTTTAGGAAGAATTTTGACCTATCTTCATTGAAATTTTTCACATAGTTCCAAGTGTAATCTCAAAATGAATTTCAAAGATGGATTTTATATCATGTTACAAGCTTTCCAAAATATCCAAGAACTCTCCAAGATCATTTGTGGTTAGGGAGAATCGAAAGTTTAAAAATGGAAAATTAACACTTTTGTCCAAGGCATTTTGCACATTGCTACAAGTTGCAAATATGTCCTAAGCATGCTTGTACTTGTTTTACAGGTCTTAAACCTTTCCACAGTCCTTAATTTAATGCAAATACAATGGATATTGATCTTACTCTGAGCTATGGAGCATTACACATTGAATTAATCCATTTTTGGCAAAAAGATAACATTGCTACTTTGATAAAGTTAAATTTATGTAACTTTGTTTATCTTGAGCCATGGACCTAGCCTTTTGCTACAAATAAAGTCCACGAATATCAGGAAAAGTTCACCAACTATGTGCAGCTAGCAAACAGGCCTGTACAGGCCTTGGCATTGTCAATTCCAACTTTTCTTCAAAAGTAAGCAATTGTGCAAAAGTCCACATAACTGGTGCATCTGTTAAAACCAAGTCTTGTAACCTTTTCAAACAGGTTCAACATATTGTACCAAGCCAGAAAACACAAATTTCCAAGCTTCCAAACACCCAAAACCCAAAAACACCAACTTCTTCCCAAAACAGGGCCATCTCTGCAAATCACAAGCCAAAACATATTTCACTCGTGCGTTTTGCCTTGAACCACTTCAAACACATTCCTTACAACCCACTTGAGCTATCCAAGCCATTGTTCAGCAACTGTAACTTCATTTTCAAGCTTCACCATTTTCAAATTCTGAGTTTGCAGGCTGAGTTCTATAGGGAGATTCAAGCCATTTCAAAGCAAGCTGAGCATTGGGAAAGGTCAAGGGAACTTCAAGCAAGCTCAAAAGACCTTCAGGCCTCACTCACAACTCCTACATTGCCATATTCGAACTTGACTGAAACAAGTATTTGTCAACTTTCTATCTCCTTAGTTAGACATCATTAGGCTTAGGTTTGTGAAGCAAAAATGTAGTCCTTAATGTCCTTGAGCTGTACATATGCATAGCTTGTATTTATATTAACTGAGCTAGGAGAATTTAGATGATGAACATGCTGAATTTTTTAGGTCAGAAATTGGGGGTGGTAAAATTCTCTCTGGTCTTTGAGAGTTAGATCAAGTTTTTAATATCATTAGAATCGTGTGATGATGAGCTATAACTTTCATGTTGCAAGATTTTGTTTTTAAGCACATATGCAGGAGATACAGTTTTGAACATAGGAACCGCGTTTCTTTTGTTCTAAGGACAGGGACGAAGTGGAAGTTTGGGCTGGGCTTGGTTTGGCTGACTATTTGCACCCCCATCCTGTTATTTGCACCCCTTGGCCCATTTATTATATTTTGTATTATTTTTCATTTCTTTTGTGATTTCTGACTTTATTATTTTTTTCTAAGTATTAAAAATCACCAAAAATATTTTCTTATTTTTTACATTTTATTTTATTATTTTTATTATTTTTTATGACAAAAAGTAGTTTATTAGGTTAAATACTTTTATTTTCTTGAATAAATTTGTAAATAATATTTAAATACTTACATATTGTTATTTTATCATATTATACACTTAAAATATTATTTTCTCACATATTTTATTTTTTAACATCTTTGTATATATTTTTATTTATTATCTTGTACATAAATAATAATAGGATATATATATTTTTTCTTTTAAAACAAAATTAGGGTTTTCACCCCTTTCCAAAAATAATCATTTTTATTTTCTTATTTTTTAGATATAAATAAATTTGTTTTACAAACTTAAAATAAATACACAAAAAAAAACATTCTTTGCATATTTATATTTATTCCGTATTTAAATAATTGTCTATTTATTTATTTGTGCAATATTTCAATTTGGTTGTAATAATAGTTTTAGGGTTTTATTTTGAGCAATATCCCCTTATTCAAACTTGTATCCCCCTTCCCATAATAATGTTGTAATAGTCTTAGATTTACTTTTACACATTTATCGCTTTCATATACCATGATAGTAAATTAGGATTTTGTATGCAAAGACCAAAATCAAAACAAATAGCATGACTAAACACAAGACAAAAATGCATGAAAAATGACAACACAATACACACAAGCACCCCTAGGGTTTCATCCACTTTGTTGCCTTAAAAATGGCCATGGTATGCATGTTAGGTATCTTGGCAAAACAAAAAAAATAAATAAAAGATCATAGTCCTTCGATGACGCTATCTTGGTTGCCTAAACAAAAATGATCTAGTCCCTCACAAAACTTGCTAAGATACTTGGCAATATTTCTATCATGGTCATACGATGAGCCACGCCTGTCCCGTTTAACATCCAAAGATAAGGTTGTTTACCAAATGCAATGGTAAAACAACAATGTCAAAGGAATAAAATATGTAGGAAAGATCTTTGAGTAGGGTAGACAACTCCTAGTTACTTGATCAAACTTGCAAACCATCCTTGCTATTTTCAAAAACACACAACACAATTTCAAAAACATTTTCCAAACAAACTTTCAAACATTGAAACATTTTTCAAAAGACAAACACCTTTGTATATATTCAAAAAAGAATCATTACAAAGGTTGCCTAAACAAAGGCCTCTTTTCAAAATACTTTCAAAACCATACACAAAAGCACCATTTCAAACAATTGAAAAGCAAAAGCAAGTGATCTAAAACAAGTAACTAAGAGCCCATGGAAAACCATGGATGAAAAGGGTGCTAGCACCTTCCCTTTTCATAATCTACCCCCCGAATCCAAAAACAATCTCAAAGGTCTTTCCTGTCAGTTCTTCCACCGCATCACAGAACTGGCGACTCTGCTGGGGAATTATATAAAAGTGGGGTTACCTTAGGGTTTTAGATCACCTTTACATGCTTATCTTGCTTGACTTGATTGCTTCACATTTGGTTCTATTGTTTGGGTTTGAATCCTCTACCCGGATTTGGGAAACATTCATAGGTAAATAGCAATACGTTGTGGAAACTGTGCGGGGTATACCGACATGGTTGAAGTAATAGCTATATTAGTGCGACATATTTGTGGGTACCGGTAGCCTTTGAGTTAATCAAAGAGAATACGGGGCCGCTGAGTGATGTCATGAAGCACTAATGGACTTTTAGAACCTTTACTTGACCAACTTGGCCTTTTTAGGGGTAGTGAGATGACCAGCTTTCTTGCAGTCCGAAGTTGGTAGATACTCGATACTACACTCATTGGAGGTTGTTTTCTTGGAATATTGCGGTCGCCAGTAAAGTGGCTAAACTGAAACAATGAACACATGAAATAATCCAGTGATATTGAGCTCCTTAGAACCCGGTTACTATTTATAGGACAGGTTGAGGCAACTAAACTTCAAGAGGGTACTTACCTATGAAACCCCATGCAAGCCTGAAACTAGGAACTTGTGTGATTTGTTTGTACATATATAGTTGTGCATAACATCATAAACATCATGAAGCATCATATGCATCCACTAACCATTTCAAGGATTTGGATCTTCATCTTTGTTCCTGTTTTGTAGGTAATGGATTCACTTCGCAGGAAAACTATCCAAGTCAACCTTGTAAGAATTCCTCCTTAACTCAAGGAGCTAGCTTCAAGGATTCCTGAGAATTCTCCATTCACCGAGAGGCATGGTCGTCTTCTCAACTTAGTCAACACCAACACTGAGGAGGATATACTGAAAGTTCTCTTCCAGTTCTTTGACCCTTTGCATCATTGCTTTACATTCCCTGATTACCAGCTTGTGCCTACTTTGGAGGAATTTTCCCAGCTCTTGAGGATTCCTATTCTCAATCAACTACCTTTCAACGGTACAGAAAGAGATCCAAAGCCTGAAGATGTTGCTCAAGCCCTACACTTGCAACCATCTGATATCTTAGGCCATTGGGATACTAGAAGTGGTGTCAAAGGTTTCTTTTCAAAGTTCTTGTTTGAGAAGGCCCAAAGCTACTGGAATTCATTGGACTTACAAGCTTTTAAGGAGATTGTAGCTCTTCTCATCTATGGGATGGTCTTGTTCCCTAACCCTGACCAACTTATAGATGTGAGTGCTGTCAAAATATCCATGGCTCGCAACCCGGTGCCTACATTGCTTGGGGATATTCTCCACTCTTTTCACACTCGAACAATGGGGAAAAGAGGCGTTCTCTAGTGCTATACTCCTCTACTGGCAAGATGGTTTATTTCTCATCTTCCCCAATCAGTCTTGAAGAATGAGCAAGGTTTGAGGTGGTCACAACGATTGATGACTCTTACACATTCAGATGTTCATTGGTGTTCTCGATCCATAGAAAATGTTATCATCATTGATCATTGTGGGGAATTCCCTAATGTCCCTCTACTTGGCATTAGGGTAGGCATTACCTACAACCCCTACTTGGCTCTGAGATAGTTTGGGTAATGCCCAAAGGGATGGCCCACATGACATGCTGATTCCAGACTTGGTTTTTGACTTTGAAAACGATGATCAAGGACTCCGACAAAGGTTCATCCGAGCTTGGAGGAGCCCAACAAGGTGGACAGTAAGACCTTGGGACACAAGAATTCCATCCCTCTTGAGCCTTACCTCAAGTGGGTACGAACCCGCACCCAAAGTCTTATGATGCCTTACCCCTACATTCTACCTGTTATCAAAGAGCCTGTTATGGAAGGAGAGGTTCCATACACCCTCCTACATCCTGACATGCCAACATCACTTGAAGATTTGCAAAGGAGTTGGATACAGCTCAAGGGAGAGAGCGATACTTTTAAAGCCCAATTATACGCAAGTGAGAAGAAGGTTTTGGAACATACTCGTCAACTTCACGAAGAGCAGACTCTCAACACCTACATTGCACCAAAGAGGATGCGCAACATCTTTTTACCTTAGAATTTTGTATTATTTTGCCCATGGGGCATTGATGTACTAACAAATTCTATCTTATTAATTTGACGTGTGTTCCTTTTTGTTTAAAACAAATTTGAATTTCTGAATCATTGAATGCATTACATGAATACATATCATTCATTATATGCATAAACAGGTCTTCACACCAGGTTTCCTTATCTCTCTGCTGTTTATTTCAGCAAGATGGATATTGAGCAGACGGTTAAAGACTTACAAGCGCAGAATTCACAGTTTCAACAACTACTTCTGACCTTGGCACAGGGGTAGGAGGAGCTCAAGACTCTACTGGAAAAGTAAAAAGAGAAAAAGAAAAAGAAGAGGGCTGGTGTGGCTACCATGGGGAGAAGATTTGAAGGTCAAGCTAGAAGGGTCCTGGATTTCCCCTCAACATCTGATGAAGGGGTAGGAAAAGGAAAAGGAGCTGCAGTGTCATCTGAGTCTGAGGAAGAAGAAGAAGAAGAGGATGAAGACTATTCTGAACAGCAGTACCCTCCTACAGATGACAAGTACAAGAATCTGGAAGAGCGTCTGGCTGCCATGGAGGTACAAAGAGTTCCTGGGTTGGACTTTGAAGAGCTAGGGTTGGTCTTTGGAATTGTAATTCCACCCAAGTTTAAGGTGCCTATATTTGCTAAGTACGATGGTTTGTCTTGTCCCAAAATGCACCTGCGATCTTACGTCAGGAAAATCCAACCGCATTCTTCTGACAAAGACCTGTGGGTACATTTCTTCCAGGACAGTCTGTCGGGGACGCAATTAGATTGGTTCTACCAGCTAGAGAGGTCTGATGTGCATAATTGGGAGGATTTGGCAGTTGCCTTTTACAAGCAGTATCAATATAATGCGGACCTAGCACCAACCAGTACTCAATTACATAGTATGGGCATGGTCTCAAATGAAGGTTTCAAAGAGTATGCCCAGAAGTGGAGAGACTTGGAGGGACGAGTACAACCACCTCTATCTGAGAGGGAGCTAGTAGATATGTTCTTGGGTACACTGTCAGGCCCCTTTTTCAATCACCTGATTGGAAGTTCGTCTGCGGGGTTCACCGAGTTAATTCTAACTGGTGAGAGAGTTGAAGCCGGCATAAAGACCAGGAAAATTCAAAAAGATACATCTGCTTCCGCTGCCATCAAAAAGACTTTTCCAGCAAAGAAAGAAGTCTCAGCTGTCTACTCTCAAAGAGGTCAAGGAAGAGTTGAGCGCCGGCCAGCGGTGGGGGCCATAATTATTCAGAAGTCTACAGCTGATCATCCTAGAAACAATCAACCCAGAACAAACCAAGAAAGGGTGGAAAGGCCTGCACGGAAATACACCCAGATAAACATGACTCCTGCTCAGGTTTTACCCCATATCTTGAAGTTAAACCTTGCAAGTTTGAAGGAGGCCCCGAAGAATCCGAATACATCTTCTCCTTACTACCATGCGAATGCCAAGTGTGCTTATCATTCAGACAGCCTGGGGCACGACACCAACAGTTGTTGGGCCCTCAAAAATAAGATTCAGGATTTGATATATGCTAAAGAAGTTGAATTCGACGCCCCTGAAAAGCCGAATGTGATCTCTTCTCAAATGCCAAAGCATGGCCACAATGCCCATGCTGTTGAAGAAGATATTTTTGTTGCTACTGTTGATGATTTGATAACTCCGCTACCGATAATCAAGTTGAATTTGCTGAAGGTTGGGATTTTCCCAGGTTGTGTAGAAGATTGCTACCTTTGTTCATTCTTACCAACCGACTGTCCATTGTTGAAGTTACGCATCCAACGCCTAATGGATAACCAAGAAATCCTTTTTGAAAAGACTCCTGTTACACCGACTCCTGTTAATTATGTTTCAATAATTACCATATCCGCCAATCTTTCCAAGGTCTCCAAAAGACCTGTTAAGATTACATCCGATCCGAAGATTGCACCTTTGAAGATAACCATGCCGGGGCCTATTCCATACAAGTCCGACAAATCAATACCGTGGAACTATGGGGGAGATATCTTTTACCACAATATTAAACAAATTGAATCGACTGAAGAGAGTCCCGATGAAGAGACTTCCGACATTAGAAACATTGCCGGAATGAGCAAAATCACCTGCAGTGGAAGAATTTTCTCTCCAGAGATTGCCCCTCCAAAGGCAATCTTCGGACCCTCAACTGCTCCTAAGGTTACCCCTGCGCTGGTAAACATATCTGCAAGAACTCCAATTATTGAAGAAGTTGTGACTCCTGTGGTTGTCCCCTCTACTGTTGCTGATGATAGAGGGAATGGGATCCAAGAAGAGCCCGTCAGGACAAGGGCTCAGCCGTTGATCATCCCTGAAACCTCTCAAAAAGAAATGGAAGAGATTTTGAAAATAATCAAGAAAAGCGATTATAATGTTATGGAACAGCTGGGGCAAACCCCCTCAAAGATCTCTATGTTGGCCTTGCTGCTTTGTTCAGAAGCTCATGCTAAAGCTCTGATCAGATTTTTGAAGACGGCCCATGTGCCCCAGGAAACCTCCGCGGATCAGTTCCAGGAATGTGTAGCTAGCCTAACAGCTGACAACGATTTAGGATTCTTCGATGCTGATCTAACAATCAAAGGGAGAAAACATAATGACGTTTTTCATGTCTCGGTGGAATGCAGAGGGACTACTCTAGCACACGTCCTGGTAGACACTGGTTCTTCACTGAATGTCTTGCCAAAGAAGGCCTTGGATAGGCTAGATTGTGAAGGTTTAACCTTGAAGCCCAACAACATCATTGTCAGAGCCTTTGATGGTTCTAAAAGGATGGTCCACGGGGAGGTGGACATCCCGATTAAAGTGAGAACTGAAACCTTCAACTCCACATTTTAAGTGATGGACATCCGTCCTTCCTATTCTTGCTTGTTGGGAAGACCTTGGATTCACAATGCTGGAGCCGTCACTTCTTCTCTGCATCAAATGCTCAAGTACCCTGTCCAGGGGAAATTATAATTGTTCACGGCAAAGAGGAATACATGGTAAGCCATCTAAATTCTTTCTGTTATGTAGAATTGGATGGAGAATTCATCGAAACCCCTTTTCAGCATTTTGAAGAGGTAGCTCAGGAGATTGCGGCAACAAAGACAATGTCTTCTGTACCCATGATTACCAGACCTCCGCCGTGGATGTCGTCTCTCAAAGATGCAAAGGCTGTGATTGAAGAAGGAGGAAGCACAATCTGGGGGCAACTTCAAGACTTTCCCATTACTTTCATAAATCAATAATTTATCTTTCAAACATTTCTGTTGGTTTGTAATAATTCTTAAACAATTCGTACACTTTTAACCTTGTGCCTTACCCGAGGCACATAGGTCCATTTGTAAGGGTTTGATTTTTTATCTTCATATGCCATTTTAATGAATCATGGACGTTTTCACATATAAACTTTTGTGTTCATTGTCTTTCTTTTTACATTTTATTTGTTTAAAGATGGATATCCCATACACACACCCACACTCACAAATGCAGGTACCCTTCCATTCCGGATTCCATGGGTAACTTTTCTGCTTTGGCTTTCAGTGACTCTGAAGATCTGGTCTACCACGCCGAATACGAAGTTGAGGAAGATTGTGAGGTGCCGGGAGAATTGGCTAGACTGCTACAACAGGAAGAAATGGCTATTCTACCTCATGAGGAGTTGTTAGAGACAATCAACTTGGGTACTAAGGAAGACAGAAAAGAAGACAGAGTGGGTGTCAACCTAGAGCCAAGTGTCAAGGAGCGCTTAATTCAGCTGTTGAATGAATATCTTGAGATCTTTGCCTGGTCATATGAAGACATGCCGGGACTTGATACAGACATTATGGTACACCGTCTGCCCACAAGAGAAGACTGTCCACCTGTTAAACAAAAGGTCCGCCGCATGAGGCCTGGCATGTCTGAAAAGATCAAAGCAGAAGTTATGAAGCAGTTCAATGCTGGTTTTCTTGCTATTACTTCCTATCCATAATGGGTTGCTAACATTGTGCCCGTGCCTAAGAAGGACGACAAAGTAAGAATGTGCGTGGATTATTGAGATTTAAACAGGGCCAGCCCTAAAGATGACTTTCCACTTCTGCACATTGACATCTTGGTTGATAATACAGCTCAGCACAAGGTATTTTCTTTCATGGACGGATTCTCAGGCTATAAGCAGATCAAAATGCCCCCTGAGGACATGGAGAAAACTACTTTTGTTACACAGTGGGGTACGTTCTGCTACAGAGTGATGCCATTCGGACTGAACAATGCCGGGGCAACCTATCAACACGCCATGGTAGCTTTGTTTCATGATATGATACATCATGAGATAGAGGTCTACGTTGACAACATGATAGCCCAATCACAAACGGAAGAAGAACACCTCGATCATCTGAAAAAGCTGTTTTTTAGGTTGAAAGAGTACAAGCTTAGACTGAACCCTAACAAGTGTACATTTGGAGTTCGGTAAACTCTTGGGTTTCATTGTCAGCAACAAGGGCATCGAGGTTGATCCTGCCAAAGTCAAAGCTATACAAGAAATGCCTGCTCCTCGCACTGAGAAGGAGGTAAGAGGTTTCTTGGGACACCTAAACTACATTGCAAGGTTCATTTCTCACCTAACATCTACCTGTGAGCCAATCTTCAAGCTGTTCAAGAAAGATCAGGTGGTTAAATGGAATGATGACTGTCAAGTTTCTTTCGATAAAATCAAGGAGTATTTGCTAGAACCTCCAATCTTGATGCCTCCCGTCGAAGGAAGACCGCTAATCATGTATTTGACTGTCTTAGAGAATTCAATGGGGTGCGTGCTGGGCCAACATGACGAGTCTGGACGAAAAGAGCATGCCATTTATTACCTTAGCAAAAAGTTTACCGACTGTAAGACCCGATACTCACTGCTCGAGAAAACTTGCTGCGCTTTGATATGGGCTGCTCGCCGGCTAAGGAAGTATATGTTGACTCATACCACTTTGCTGATCTCTAAGATGGATCCGATCAAGTACATCTTTGAAAAGCATGCTCTATCCGGAAGAATCGCTAGATGGCAGATGATCCTAACGGAATACGATATACAATACACAACCCAAAAAGCTATAAAAGGGAGTGTGCTAGCCGATCATCTGGCCCATCAAGCTGTCGAAGATTACCGGTCCATGAGGTTTGACTTCCCCGACGAGGATATCATGACTTTGGACAACATTGAAGATCTCAAACCATATGACGGACCTGAACAAGGACCCCGATGGACCCCGTACTTTGATGGTGCTTCTAATGCACTTGGCAACGGTATCAGCGCGGTACTCATTTCTCCAGAAGGTTGCCATACACCTTTCACTACTAGACTTTGCTTTAATTGCACCAACAACATGGCAGAGTATGAAGTTTGTATCTTTGGTCTCAAGGCTGCTATTAACTTGGGAATCAAATCCTTGATGGTATTTGGGGACTCAGCTTTGGTTATCAGTCAGATCAAAGGAGAGTGGGATACTAAACATCCAAACCTCATCCCATACAAAGAACATGTCCTGACATTATTACCACATTTTAAGCCGATTACTTTCGAGCACTTCCCACGAGAAGAAAATCAGCTAGCGGATGCTCTAGCTACAATGTCATCCATGTTTAAACTTAACTGGGATAATGAGGCTCCCCAAATTACTATTGAACGGATGGATGAACCTGCACATTTTCACGAGATTAATACCGAAGAAGTAATGGACCGACTTGGTTTCATGAAGTCAAAAGGTATCTCGAAGCACAAGAATACCATGAAGGAGCTTCAGTCAACGAAAAGAAGTTCTTGAGGAGATTCTCTGCCAAGTTTTTCCTGAGCAATGGTATCCTGTACAAGCACAATCATGATTGCATTCTGCTCCATTGTGTGGACAAGATTGAGGCTGAACAGATCATGGCTGAACTGCTTAATGGTACCTTTGGCACTCACTCTAGCGTACATACGATGGCTAAGAAGATTCTACGGGCAGGCTATTACTGGTCTACCATGGAAGCTGACTGCTATCAACACTCCCACACTTGTCACAAATGTCAAATCTATTCGGACAAGGTACACATACCTCCAGTTCCTCTCAATGTCTTAACAACTCCTTGGCCATTCACGATGTGGGGAATCGACATGATTGGAGAGATCAAGCCTACAACATCCAATGGACACCACTTTATTCTAGTGGCCATTGATTACTTTACCAAGTGGGTCGAAGCAGCATCCTTCGCATCCATCACAAAGAATGTTGTTGCCCGCTTCATAAAACAGAACCTCATTTATCGGTACAGTATCCCCAAAAGGATCATCATTGACAATGGTACAAACCTGAACAACACTATGATCACCGCCTTGTGCGAACAGTTCCAGATTCAACATCACAGTTCATCTCCCTATCGGCCAAAGATGAACGGTGCTGTCGAAGCTGCGAACAAAAATATCAAGAAGATCATACAAAAGATGACAGTCACCTATAAGGACTGGCATGAGATGTTACCGTTTTCTCTTCACGGGTACCGTACCACGGCACGCACTTCAACTGAGGAAACACCCTATTCTTTGGTATATGGCATGGAAGATGTTTTACCTATCGAGGTTCAGATTCCCTCCTTGAGAATCATGAAAGATGCTGGTTTGAGTGAAGACGATTGGATTCAGACCCGACTTGATCAACTTAACTTGATTGATGAAAAGCGACTTACTGCTGTTTTCCATGGCCAGACGTATCAAAAACGGATGATCAATGCATTCAACAAGAAAGTCAGACGCCAAATATATCAAGTCGGGGATCTTGTAATCAAGCGGATCATCTTTTCGCAAAGTGATCCCAGGGGCAAATGGACTCCTACTTACAAAGGACCATTTGTGATCAAAAACATCTTTTCTGGTGGGGCAATGATATTAACTACCATGGACGGTGATGACCTGCCGCACCCTGCGAACGCAGACATAGTCAAAAGATACTATGCATAAACAACCCGCTAGGTTGACACACCTAAGCAAAAAAAGGGCATCCCGGTGAATCGAAAACCCGAAAGGGCGGTTCAGGCAAAAGTTAGGGATAAATAAAAAAATCTGTACACCCGGCAAGTTGAAAACCCGAAAGGGCGACTTGGGCAAAAAAGGGTTTCCCGGTGGACTGAAAACCCGAAAGGGCGGTCCAGGCAAAAATTAGGGAATTAAAGCGTATGACTATGTCTCGTCGGATCACTTTAAGGAAAATCTCTTCACAGACAAGCTCCGGGCTTCTGATCAATTCAATCATCTTCGAACGAAGCAACGAATGGACAAGATATTCAGAGTTACGAAGGCTATAGCAGAATGGGAACCCCATGGAATTTTCACACATAGCCATCTTTATTTGTATAAATTTTTCTCATTTTTTATGACAATGTTCTCTTACTAGGATGTCTGTCTCCTTTGTACAAAATACTTACACAAAGTTAATACAAAGATACTTCAAAGTGCAGAAAACTATTTTCCTTTTCTTCTTTTTTCACAATTGTGTTTTATTTGAAAATATCCAATGATTTATTAAATGAGCATATGCATTTGAATATAATCACTGTTTACAAATAAACGAAATGGGAAAGAATAATTACTGACAGGTTGAAAGTATAGGAAAACTTCTTTAGGCTATTCAAGAGAAATCCCCTACAGTACATCATCTAAATCCCCAGCGGAGCTAAAACCTTGAAATACATATCCCCAGCGGAGTTCCTTATTTCCCATCAGAGTTAAACTTCAAACTCCCAATCCTCAGCGGAGCCAAAACTTTGAACCACAGACCCTCAACAGAGATGAAACCTTCTTTCCCAATCGAGTCAAATTTCAATCCCCAGCGGGAACCATTCAGTTTTCCCCAATTTCCCCAGCAATTTGTCTTAAAATCTGAGAATCAACCAGATAACAGTTAACTTTTATCCCCAACCTAGGATAATTCCCCAGTAGATTGGCATACAACCCAAACTCCTGATCTCCCCAGCAGGATAGCTACTCCCCAATAGTATAACTACTCCCCCAAAGTTTTTCACTTACTCTCCACCAGGAAGCCTTCTTCCCCACAGAGTTTTTACTCCCCAACAGAATGAAGATTCTCATTCTTAACTCCCCAGCTTGAAGTCCCCGAGGATTCAAATTCCCCAACAGATTGAAGATTCTCATTCTTAATTCCCCGCTGAAGCCATCGGATTCTTCCTTATTCTCAAGCAGATCAAGGTTCTCCTTTGTTTGATCCCCGGTAGAGATCGCCAGAGTTTTCCCTATTCCCCACCAGAGTAAGGATTCCCATTATTTAACCCCCAGTAGAAATCTTCAAACTCCTGATCTCCCCAAGTAGGAAAGTCGTGAAGGATTCTCACATCCCCACAGAAGTTGTCGAAGATTTTATCATCCCCAACAGTCACCAAGGATTTCTCATCCTCAGCAATCAAAGATTTTGAATCTCCAGCAATGGTCAAGGATTATTTTCCTCGGCAGCAGTCAAAGATTTCATTATTCCCAGCTATCAAGGATTTATTTTCCTCAGCAAGACAACGAATCAGCTTACATACGCATATATTACACTCATATATCATAAACATTGATAAAACACATTTTATTGCATCATACATTTCATGCAACATAACTTTGTGTTTCAGCTAACGTTGTACCCTTTTCAGGATAAGATTAACAGCTATCTTTAACAGATATTCAAAGATTTCAGATACAGTACGAATACACTCCAGACAGGGAAGTCATTCTATTACTCATTCAAAATTCAAAGTCAAGATACAGTACGGATACGCTCCAGATACGGAAGCCATTCTATTACTCGTTCAGACTTCAACAATCATGATACATATTAGATACGCTCCAGACACGGAAGCCATTCTATTTCTCATTCAGATTCAACTATCAATTTCAAGTTCAGATACACTCCAGACATGGAAGTCATTCTGTCACTTATTCAGATCCCCGATACAGTTCAGATACACTCCAGATACGGAATTCATTCTTCTACTCCTACAGATCTCAACTTCAGATACAGTCCAGATACGCTCCAGACACGGTTGCCATTCTGTCACTCATTCAAATGTTTCCCCAACTCATATACACTCCAGATACGGAAGTCATTCTGTCGCCTATTCAAGATACAGTCCAGATACGCTCTAGACATGGTTTCCATTCTGTCACTTATTTTGACTTTTTCCCCAGCCCAGAGACGCTCCAGACACGGATGCCATTTCTGTCGCTCACTCAGATTTCAAAGCTTCAGATACAATACAGATACACTCCAGACACGCAAGTCATTCTTCTATTCATTCAGAATCAAATACAGTTATAGCTCGGATACTCTCCAGACACGGACGCCATTCCATTGCTCATACAGATTCAGTCTCCTGATACAGTTTAGATACGTTTCAGACGCAGATACCATTCTGATACTCATTCTTTTGACTTACAACATGCAGTTCAACAAACATCCTTGGATGGAATCTTTAAGCCCATCTCCAATAAGATTCTATCACATCTCCAAATGGCATCTTTTAAGCCCATTTCCTCAACTACATTTTGACGAGTGTAAATTTACGGGCACTCTAGTGTCCAATCATCTTTTACCTTCAAGTCACGAACGACAAACTCGCCAATCTAACTCTTCAGGTTCAAGAAGATTGAACAGGGGCAGCTGTTGTACCCCAAAATTTACCCTCTCATTTTATCAAGATTTTCTTCACAAGACTCTTTGGACTCTAGACCTGATTAGGGTTTGCTCTGCTCAAGACATCTCCTTGCACTGTTGACCTGAAATTAGGGTTTGAGTTTGCACAGGGATTTTTAGACTTCCAATGCTTAATGTGACTTTCATAATTCATGCTGGACCTCTAAGATTGCCCATACCAAGTTTCAAGCCTTGAATCAAATTTTTGCCCAGTCAATTGGACAATTGACCTAAAAATCAAGTATATTGGGGAAAAAGTCAACTGTGGCCAATTTACAGTCAAACCTCATAAATTTTTTATCGACAACAACATTTTAGACTCATATGAACCATTTGATCAAGTTTGGACCACAACTCCTCAAAAAATTTGATCAGATCATCAAAAGGGCAAAATGGTCATTTTTAGGATTTTGACTGTAGAAGGGCAATTTCTGATTTTTCACCTAGCCAATGGCAAATTGGGTTCGAGCATGATTTCAAGGACTCAATGGCATCATCTTGACCTAATCACAAGGTTCAAAAGATCTCAAATGCATTGGATTGACAAATGAATTTTCCAATCAACTGATAAAAAATCAACTGTACACTGAAAAGTCAAACTTTGACATTTTTGGTCAAAATCAAGTGTCGAGGGTCATTATTCATCAAGATGTGTCAAAACATGAAACTTTTTCACCAAGAAACCTAATTTTGGAAATTAGGTTTTAAGATTGAAAATTTCATAACTTAGAAATTTTCTAAGTTATGGAAATTTCTTATTTTTTCCCAATTTTGCCCAACTTTTTCACCATGATGCAATTGGATCCAAAGAAAACTTCCAACATGAAATTTATATTCCTCCACAAAATCTACAACTTTGATTCACAAAGTTTTCCCAAAAGATGCTTGGATCTCAAGTTATGATTTTGTGAATAGGGGTCCATAAAACTTTTAACTTAGTGAAATTTTGCCCTAGTTTAGGCAGGATTTTAACCTATCTTCATGGCAACTTTTCACATAGTTCCAAGTGGAATCTCAAAATTTATTTCAAAGATTGATTGTATAGCATGTTACAAGCTTTCCAAAATGTCCAAGAACTCTCCAAGATCATTTGTGGTTAAGGAGAATCGAAAGTTTGAAAATGGAAAATTATCACTTTTTTCCAAGGCATTTTGCACATTGCTACAAGTTGCAAATCTGTCCTAAGCATGCTTGTACTTGTTTTACAGGTCTTAAACCTTCCCACACTCCTTAATTTAATGTAAATACAATGGATATTGGTCTTACTCTGAGCTATGGAGCATTACACATTGAATTAATCCATTTTTGGCAAAGAGATAACATTGCTACTTTGTTAAAGTTCACTTTATGTAACTTTGTTTATCTTGATCCATGGACCTAGCCTTTTGCTGCAAAAAAAGTCCATGAATATCAGGCAAAGTTCACCAACTATGTGCAGCTAGCAAACATGCATGTACAGGCCTTGGCATTGTCAATTCCAACTTTTCTTCAAAAGCAAGCAATTGTGCAAAAGTCCACATAACTGGTGCATCTATTAAAACCAAGTCTTGTAACCTTTTCAAACAGGTTCAACATATTGTACCAAGCCAAAAAACACAAATTGCCAAGCTTTCAAACACCCAAAACACAAAAACACCAACTTCTGCCCAAAACAGGGCCATATATGCAAATCACAAGCCAAAACATATTTCACTCGTGCGTTTTGCCTTGAACCACTTCAAACACATTCCTTACAACCCACTTGAGCTATCCAAGCCATTGTTCAGCAATTGTAACTTCATTTCCAAGTTTCACCATTTTCAAATTCTGAGTTTGCAGGTTGAGTTCTATAGGGAGATTCAAGACATTTCAAAGCAAGCTGAGCATTGGGAAAGGTCAAGGGAACTTCAAGCAAGCTCAAACGATCTTCAGGCCTCACTCATAACTCCTACATTGCCATATTCGAACTTGACTGAAACAGGTATTTGTCAACTTTCTATCTCTTTAGTTAGACATCCTTAGGCTTAGGTTTGTGAAGCAAAAATGTAGTCCTTAATGTCCTTGAGTTGTACATATGCATAGCTTGTATTTATATTAACTGAGCTAGAAGAATTTAAATGATGAACATGCTGATTTTTTTAGGTCAGAAATTGGGGGTGATAAAACTCTCTCTGGTCTTTGAGAGTTAGATCAAGTTTCATATATCATTAGAATCGTGTGATGATGAGCTATAACTTTCATGTTGCAAGATTTTGCTTTTAAGCACATATGCAGGAGATACAGTTTTGAACATAGGACGCACGTTTCTTTTGTTCTAAGGACAGGGACGAAGTGGAAGTTTGGGCTGGGCTTGGTTTGGCTGACTATTTGCACCCCACATCGTGTTATTTGCACCCGTTGGCCCATTTATTATATTTTGTATTATTTTTCATTTCTTTTGTGATTTCTGACTTTATTATTTTTTTCTAAATATTAAAAATCACCAAAAATATTTTCTTATTTTTTACATTTTATTTTATTATTTTTATTATTTTTTATGACAAAAAGTAGTTTATTAGGTTAAATAATTTTATTTTCTTGAATAAATTTGTAAATAATATTAAAATACTTACATATTGTTATTTTATCATATTATACACTTAAATATTATTTTCTCACATATTTTATTTTTTAACATCTTTGTATATATTTTTATTTATTATCTTGTACATAAATAATAATAGGATATATATATATTCTCTTTTAAAACAAAATTAGGGTTTTCACCCCTTTCCAAAAATAATCATTTTTATTTTCTTATTTTTTAGATATAAATAAATTTGTTTTACATACATAAAATAAATACAAAAAAACATTCTTTGCATATTTATATTTATTCCGTATTTAAATAATTGTCTATTTATTTATTTTTGCAATATTTCAATTTGGTTGTAATAATAGTTTTAGGGTTTTATTTTGAGCAATATCCCCTTATTCAAACTTGTATCCCCCTCCTTTAATAATGTTGTAATAGTCTTAGATTTACTTTTACGCATTTATCGCTTTCATATACCATGATAGTAAATTAGGGTTTTGTATGCAAAGACCAAAATCAAAACAAATAGCATGACTAAACACAAGACAAAAATGCATGAAAAATGACAGCACAATGCACACAAGGACCCCTAGGGTTTCATCCACTTTATTGCCTTAAAAATGGCCATGGTATGCATGCTAGGTATCTTGGCAAAACAAAAACAAAACAAAAGATCATAGTCCCTCGATGACGCTATCTTGGTTGCCTAAACAAAAATGATCTAGTCCCTCATAAAACTTGCTAAGATACTTGGCAATATTGCTATCATGGTCATACGATGACCCACGCCTGTCCCGTTTAACATCCAAAGATAAGGTTGTTTACCAAATGAAATGGTAAAACAACAATGTCAAAGGAATAAAAATGTGTAGGAAAGATCTTTGAGTAGGGTAGACAACTCCTAGTTACTTGATCAAAATTGCAAACCATCCTTGCTATTTTCAAAAACACACAACACAATTTCAAAAACATTTTCCAAACAAACTTTCAAACATTGAAACATTTTTCAAAAGACAAACACCTTTGTATATATTCAAACAAGAATAATTACAAAGGTTTCCTAAACAAAGGCCTCTTTTCAAAATACTTTCAAAACCATACACAAAAGCACCATTTCAAACAATTGAAAAGCAAAAGCAAGTGATCTAAAACAAGTAACTAACAGCCCATGGAAAACCATGGATGAAAAGGGTGCTAGCACCTTCCCTTTTCATAATCTACCCCCCAAACCCAAAAACAATCTCAAAGGTCTTTCCTGTGCTTTTTTACCTTTCCTTTTGGATAAAATACAAGTCGGTGGCGACTCTTGCTAAACCGAAACATTTGCGAACACAAACGCAAAACCTCAAGTCAGTGCTCCCACCGCATCACAACATTTATCAAAATATCATCATGGTGGAAACAAATGAGATCAACCAGACATTGCACTTAGAAGCAAAGCAACATGAACAAATTAGGGTTTTGAATTTATCAAGCATAAATTTCAATCATTAAAGCATGTTAACCCTAAGTCAAACTAGTTAAACATATCATAAACATCAAGGGAAACTCAAACAAGGTATGATATGGTCACTTAAACACAAATTATTAATTAAGCAAGAGAATCAATCAAAAGGACATCACAAAAGCTTTTAAAAACACCTAAAAAAAGACTAATTTTCAATTGAATAAAAATAAGTGAACTAAATATTGTTTTTGGGATTATATCGTGTATTCATAAAATAAGGTAGGTAAGTGAGGAATGTACAAAAAATCAGTTAAAAATAAGTTGATTTGATCATAGAATTAATTAAGAGAAAAATGGTGAAATAAACTTAACAAAAACAAATGATAAAAATTAGGCAAAGGGCTACCAAGGGTTGAAGTCAGGACTTAGGGGTTACCATTCAAAATACTATCCACTGACCCACTTGCTCAACAGTAATGACAAACACACCACAAAAATATTTTTGAAACAAGGTCGCTAAATGTAACAGAATAAAAAAATGGGAACAAAATGCAAAAGGGGGGTTCACATTGGTTCGAACTCGTGCCCTTGGGGTAACTCGAAGCCTTTGCACGTACCCTTCAACCACTGGGGTGGTGGTGATACATCCATTATTTAAAACAAAAACAAATAAATAAGTAATAAAACAAAATTTGAAAATGAAAATTGGTGCCACATCATCATATTTTTTAACCTCCAAACAAATCCATTGATGAATTTGTATCTCACTCATTTCTCAATTATTTTGAGCAAATCAAACATGAAACTTGCTCAGAATTCAACAAGGATCACAATGGGATTAACTTTATAAGCTAACAATAAAAGATAAACACACACGAACATCAAAACCAGATGGAACCCTAACACTTTCAGTTCTACGAAACTCAACATATAAGCATGATTAATGAGAGATAACTATATGGCTAGCTTCAGGGCATTAAAATCTAAATTTTTTGCTTCAGAGGGTATGCATTAAAGATGCACATATGATGAGTTCAAAGTTTGAGTTTTCTTACCAATTGGAGAAAGTCCAATGCTTATTTCAATGCCTCCAGATGAGATATGATGATATCAAAAGATTCCTAGGACCTTCTCGAGTATGATGGAATGCTTAAGTTGCCTTGAGGTAGCCTCACACCTTCTGTCAAAGTCAACCTGCAAGCTTGAAAATTAAGAGATGGAAGATGATGGTGGAGGTGTTAAAGTCGTGAAATTAGGGTTTAGATGAGTTCTATATGAGTTATAGAAGGTATATGGATGTTTAAATTGCAGATAAATTGCAAGGATTGTCAAACTCGAAGAAATGGACTTTGAGTTTCAATGGAGTTTGGAATTTTGCAATTCTGAGTTTGAGAGATTTAAGAGGTTTTGTGTGAGCTCCATGTCCCTTTTTCAAGCTAGAATCGACCTCTATTTATAGGAGAGAATTAGGGTTTAAGGCTGATCAGTTTGAGACTTAAGGTTTTTAGGGTTTGGTTGGAATGCAACTTGAAGTTTCTTGCAAGGTCATGGTTCGAATGCAAAGTACATCTTCTCTAGAGTGGTTGACATCTGTTTGAGGTGTTGCTTATGATATTGGTGTTGAGTGTGGGAAGAGGGAACAACTACAAAGCTCAATACATAGACTTTAAAGCATGCTTTTCCAAAATGGTAATGGTGTCTTTCTCCTATAAATGGAAAAATGGTTTAGACAATGCTTTAAACACTTGGATAATGGCTCAAAAATTTGTGTAATCTTATGATTATGGATATATTTAGAGGTTAAGGTGACTGAAAAGCAAGATTTCAAGGCATGGCTTGGAGATTCGATCATAAGTTTGTCAAAAGAATGACCTATAATGCAAGCATGGAAAGCCAACTCCTTCTCTTTGATTCTCTTTGCTCAAACATGGTAATTTTGTGGTCTTGGACATTATGGAGAGCTTGAAACATTCTCTACAACTTTCATGTTAAACATTTTCCATGAATCAAATGGGATCTTGGTGAAAAATGCCTTACAACTTTGGTACTTTGGAATGAATAAATACCTCAGAATTTTTCTAAGTGTTTGAGATTTTGAGAATTTTGAGGTGCTAACTTCATTAACTAATATCTTCAAATGTATGCATTTTATGGAGATCAACCCTCACTGACAAAGTCGCAGTATGAAAAATTATCTTCAATTTGAGCATTAGATCAAGAAAAATGGTTACTTGATAAAGAAGTTACAAGCTTTCAAAGTAGCGTACTTGAACATGAACTTTTCCAAAACCCTAATTTTGATATTTGATTCTTTATCTTGATATTCTTGATTAAACTTGATCAAATTACTTCATTAATCATATTTTCATGATCCTTGGCTTGAGAAGTCCATGGTTGACCAAACTTCAAAAAGTAAAAGTTTGACTTTGCAATTGACATTGTACCAGATGAATCCAATTTTCCCAATTTCAATTGAAACTCTTGATTATGGTGTAATCCTTAGCATGTTGAGATGTATTTGAAGTTCATAATATGATGATATGGTTAAGCCTTGAGTGATACAAAATTTGAGACCTCAAACCCTAACTCTTGATTTTTCTTCTGAGGCACCAAAACCCTAGTTCACTTGATGAATCCCAATAAACCCTAGTATGATGAAGTTATGGTGAAGATGATGAGTATTTGATCACCATGAATGATGGGCTTGAATATCTGAGGAACATGAGCCCTCTGATCAACCAAATTGTTGGATATTCTAACGTACCTTACACAAGCAATAAAGAAGCATATCTTTGCAATCTCATGAGGTTAGTGGATGCAAATGATGAAAAAATAGGTGTAATTTTAGGTCCAAAATTAGGGTATAACAGATGCCCCTATTTAAGTTTCTTCTTTTCAGAGGTGTGAATATTCAAGTCTCTATCTCGACGTGATGAGAGATACTTAAATACAAAAACACACAATTTTTCCCTAAGATGCCACAACAGGAAACATGCCTAAATGCGGATAAGAAATAACAAGGAATCTTCAAAGCTATAAAGGAAAAATATCATTGGGGAGACGGAAATATCCTAGGGAAATCAAGCATATTGGGGAAGAAATCCTTTAGTGATGATCAATAAAGGGAAACACCCAACTCTAGTTAAAGGTATCAATTTTTAATAAAGATACATCAACGTTTATTGATGGTAAAGAAAACATACGACATACCGATATTTACTGATGGTAAACCAACAAACTTTTACTGAAGGCAAATGAAAATAATTTTACCGAATACCAATTGCACGAGCAAATCTTCATCTGAAAGTATCAACTTTATGAAAGGGTAATAAACTTCCCCGCAATGAAAGGTTCTCAGTTTCTTCTTTAATCAAGTCTTCTACTTGAAAAGGGTAAGAATAAACTTCCCCATGACGAACGTGTCTCAGTAGCTTCTTTAATCAAGTCTTCTACTTGAAAATGGTAACAATAAACTTCCCCATGAAAAATGGGTCCTAATTTCTTCTTTAATCAAGACTTCTACTTTTAAAGGGTAACAAGCAAGCTCCTTATAAGGTAACCACTTACATAAGATCTTCACAACAAACTATCTTTATCATATCGAAGAGATTAACCATCCATTAGAGTAAACAACAATATTCACAATGAACTATCTCTATCATATCAAAGAGATTAACTATCCATTGGAGTAAACAAGAATCTTCACAATGAACTATCTTTATCATATCGAAGATATTAACTATCCATTGGAGTAAAAAACAATCTTCATAGAGAACTATCTCTATTATATCGAAGAGATTAACCATCCATTGGAGTAAAAAACAATTTTCACAATGAACTATCTTTATCATATCGAAGAGATTAACCATCCATTGGAGTAACCAAAAATCTTCACAACAAACTATCTATATTATATCGAAGAGATTAACCATCCATTGGAGTAAGCAAAAATATTCACAATGAACTATTTCTACCATACCAGAGAGACTAACCATCCATTGGAGTAAATAACATTGATGTTTTTGGGGGCAACTTCTCTGGGAAATAGAGACCGCCATTTGTTGTAGAGTAATAATTCTGAGAGTATTGCAATAATGCTGTTGGGAAATAGATCTAATCTTCTTTTGGAACTGCAAAAAGATTCCCACTGAGGAGATAAAGTCTTCAATGAGGATCTTCAAAAGAAGTGCAAGTCATCACTCTTGTGGAAAAATATATATTCAAATAAATAAAAAGTCTTCAAATATGCAAAATAAATGCATCCTCAATCTAGGGTTTACTGCCTAGAAAGGTCCAAACAAACATATCTGTCAAAGACAAGGTTCAATCCAAAAATAAACTATCGAGAGAGATAGATAAACAAGACTCTTCCTAATGAGGAATAAAACCAACTAGGGATTTATCCTATCTAAAGATGGAAAGTCAAACAAAACAAAAATTCTTCCACGAGGATAAACTCAGTGGGAAATAAAAAGGAAGATACCCTTCTCTGCCTATAGTTGCTACTTTATTGGAGGGAGAAAAAACATCAATGGGAAAGGAAGCACACTGCTTGGGGATAAACACAACCAAAGTAAGTGGATGCAGGAACACCAACAAAATTCACATAAGTTATGTAAGTATGAATGAATGTCTTGTATATGCAGATCATACAAATATAATAGACAAAACAAATAAACTGGATATGACTAATTATAACATAAATGGGTCTTGGGTAGTCCCAACATCAATTAGGGAACAAAATGTAGAGCCACCGATGGATTAAGAGCTTAATGTAAGGTTACTACCTATGGGAGGGGAAAATGTGTCTTAAATGGGAGAAGCCCGAAGTTCATTCCTTCAATTTTTAAAAAAAGGAAGGGGCAACAATCTCCTTGAAATATTAACGGGGGGAAACATAACCATCTGGCAGTCTTTTAAAAGTACACTGCTTTCTCAGTTTCACATTTCAGGATCTCACCGAGCTCATGGGTAACCTATTAACACTCCCTTATGAATTCACAAATCATAAGCAAACATATGTTATTGCTATATGCATATATTTTATTTAAAACACATTTTATTAACAAATTGTTTCAAAATCATCATCAAGAATAAAAGAGATTTTGTAGAGCTGAAATAAGATAAGAGTAGTAAACAAATGGAAAAAGGCTCAAAATTATTTAATAGAAAATGGTAGTTTCGCAAATGGCATAACGCCATGGATCATTTAAAAGTTTAAAAAATGGTAGTTATATGGAACTGTTATATTGAAATACACAATCTTCTTCTCTTTATCAAATTTAAGTTTCGATTGTGCTCAAATTTTGCTGGAGACGATTTGATGAAGAACCTTTATAAAAAAACATCTTGAAGAAGATCAGACTTGGACCAATGTAGTTACTTGTCACAAAGATGCCTAAATTTTTCCTAGATTTCCCTTTCGAGTTTTCAATCTAACAGGATCATTTTTTTGTATTTATGTCTCTAGTTTTTGTATGGACTGCCCTTTCGGGTTTTCAGTCCATCGAGACGCTCATTTTTTCCTAAGTTGCCCTTTCAGGTTTTCAACTTAGCGAGATGTTATTTTATTTATTTTAGACAAAGTATTTATTAACTGCATTGGAACTCACAGGGCGCAAGAGCTCCTCACCATCCATAGTCATAAGAGTCATTACACCGCCGGAGAAGGTTGTCTTAACCACATACAAACCTTCAAAATTAGGAGCCTACTTTCCCCTAGAACCGGGTTGGAATGATAAGATCCTTTTAAGCACAAGGTTTCCTTCTGTGAACTCACAAGGTCGAACCTTTTTATCAAACAATTGCTTCATTATTTTTTGATATAACTGTCCATGAATCAAGGTCATCATTCTCTTCTCCTAAATTAAATTAAATTGGTCATAACCTCAGATAACTCAGCTTCCATCCGAACTCTCATTGATGGGATCTCAACCTATATGGGGAGTACTGCTTCCAATCCTTATACTAGATAAAATGGAGTTTCCCCTGTCGAAGTGTAGATGGGTGTGTGACAACCATGCAGAGAAAAAGGTAGCATCTCATTCCAATCCTTGTAAGTTACAACCATCTTCTGAATAATTTTCTGGATGTTTTTTAGCAGCTTTGACAACACCAATCATCTTTGGTCTATACAAAGAAGAGTTGTGATATTCTATCTTGAAATCATTACAGATTTCTTTCATCATTGCATTGTCTAGATTCGATCCATTATCAGTGATAATTTTTCCTGGTACACCATACCTGCATATGAGTTTGTTCTTAATAAACTTGTCCACTACATGGCGAGTCACATCTGAGTATGAATCCACTTCAACCAACTTGGTGAAATAATCAATAGCTACTAGGATAAAATGATGTATGTTCGAGGCCTTGACTTCAGTCATATCAATCATATCAATATCCTACATAGAGAAAGGCCACTAAGAAGATAGAACATTGAGAAGAGTCGGAGGCACATGAATTTTATATGCATAGATCTGGAACTTATGTATTTACAACATTCGTATTCCATCGTCAGTAAATAGTAACCTCTCTCAACATTTTATTAGCCATTGCATGCCCATTGGCATGGGTATCGATGGACCCTTCATGAACTTTTTGTATTAGTTAATCTGCTTCACATTTGTCTTCACATCTCAACAAAACCATATCAAAGTTTCTTTTGTATAGTACATCACCATTTAGGAAGATATTGTCGGATAGTCTTCTCAAAGTTTTTTTATGCTTACGGATGCCCCAGGCGGCTACTCTTGAATTTTAAGGTAACACTTAATGTCATGGAACCAAGGCTTGCTATACGTGATATCTTATGCTGTGAATACATGAGCGGGTCTTTCCAAGCGCATGATTCTGATTGTAGGCATATCATTGTGAATATTCACTTGATACATGGAGGACAAAGTGGCCAAAGCATAAACCATTTGATTTTCGTCAGGGGAATATGGTATAACTCTATTTTGTTGAAGAAAGTCAGTAATCTCCTTGCATAATCTTTGTAGGGGATCAAGTCGGGGTGGAGAGTCTCCCATTCTCCTTTTATCTGGTTAATCACAAGATCCGAGTCTCCATATATGTCGAGGATTTTAATTCTAAGATCAATCGCCTCTCAAAGACTCATAACACAAGCCTCATACTCTTCCTTATTGTTGGTGCAGTCAAACGTTAATCTTGTAGAGAAAGGAATATGAGAACCTGTATGGGTAATGATAAATTCCCCAACAACATTTCCATAAGCATTAAGAACTCCATTTATACCCTAACGAGATTTAGGATCAGGTCCTTCTCCAAACTCAGGTTGATCATAATCTTTGACTTTTAGGTACATAACATATTCGTCTGGGAAATCATATATGGAAGACTGATAATCATTAATAGGTTGGTGTGCCAAATGGTCAACTAGAACACTCCCTTTGATAGCCTTCTGAGTGTGATACTTGATATCATATTCTGATAGCAGCATCTGCCAACAAGCAATTCTTCTGGTTAAAGTTGGTTTCTCAAATATGTACTTGATCAGATCCATTTTAGATATAAACCAAGTAGTGTGATTAATCATGTATTGGCGAAGACGCTTAGTAGACCAAGCCAAATGACAACAAGTTTTCTCAAGCATGGAGTAGTGAGACTCACAATCTGTTAATTTCTTACTTAGCTAGTAAATGGCATGTTCTTTTCTTCTGGTTTCATCATGTTGGCCCAACACACAACCCATAGAATCTTCTAACACAATTAAATACATGATCAACTTTCTTCCTTCTATTGGAGGGATCAGGATGGGAGGTTCAAGTAGATATTTCTTGATATTATCGAATGCTTCCTGACAATCTTCGGTCCATACTCAACCTTGGTATTTTCTGAGTAGTTTGAAGATCGGCCCACAAGTGGCTGTCATATGCGATATGAATCTGGATATGTAGTTCAAACGTCCAAGGAAACCTCTTACTTATTTCTCTAATATGGATGTTGGCATCTCTTAAATATCTCTTACTTTGTCAGGATCAACCTCAATAAACCTCATACTGACGATTAAACCTAGCAGCTTTCCTGAACAGACACCAAAAGTACATATATTAGGATTCAAGTGGAGTTGATACTTCCTTGAGCGCTGAAACAACTTCAACAAATTTTCCACGTGGTCTTCTTCATTTTTTGATTTGGAAATCATGTGATCCACATAGACCTCAATCTCCTTATGCTTCATATCATGGAACAAAGTAGTCATATCCCTTTGATATGTCGCACTAACAATTTTCACTTAAAGAGATCACTCTATAGTAGAATGTTCCCATGGTGTAATAAAAGCAGTCTTCTCCATGTCTTTAGGTGCCATCTTAATTTGATTGTAGCCGGAGAAACCATCCATGAAGGAAAAGACTTTTAACTTTGCACTGTTATCAACCAACATGTCAATGTGGGTTAACGGGAAATCATCTTTCGGGCTAGCTTTGTTCAAATCTCGGTAATTGATCAGTCACCATTCGTGTTACCTTTTCTATCGCTTATTCATCAAAAATCAATGATAATTTTAGAAATGTATTCTTGTTTCATAGCCTTTTGATTTAATTTATGTTTTAGCAGTGTGTGTTAGGAGTTAAGTTATTTTTTCTTATTTTTATGCTTTTTGGGTATGTGTAGCATGTGAATACAGGCATGAAAGAGCAAATGATCGAGTAACAGACCAAAATCAGGCCAGATTACAGAGACAAAGCAGAAAAGAGAAGAATTTCCCAATTGAATGCTATTATGCGTAAGGCAAAACCATTACGCATAAGGCTTGCTTCCTTTACGCATACGATACAAATCCTGGAAGAAGGAGTGAAAAAAAGGGTTTTTTCCCTTACGCGTAACATAGGAGTCACTACGCGTAAGGAATGCTCAAGTTGCACGCATTCTGGCTTACGCATATGCTATAGAGGCAAGCAGTTAGGCGTTACACGTAACAGAGGAGTCATTACACGTAATGAAGCCAAAAAACACAGGAAGCCCAAAACGTGTCTATTTAACCCAAGTGCGCGAATTTCACTGAGTTGGATGATTTTTGATGATAGAGAACACTATTGGAGGATGAAGAACTTGTATTTATGCTTGGAATCATGATTTTCATATGATTTTTCAATTGAACGCCTCTTTCCTTCCATTTTCTGTAATGTCTACATCGAATATTATGTTTTCCTTTATTTCTATGAGTAGCTAAACCCCCCAATGCTAGAGGGTGTCCCTGATTCGGATATGTAATGAATTTGAAGTTATTATTGCAATGACAATGTTATTTTATTTAGTAAATTTGTTCTCATGATATTTCTAATGCTTTCTCTCTCGGAAAAATTTGGAATGATGATAATTAGCAATTAGGGTTGACCACCATTGATAATGTGTTTATGAGAACATTCTATAGTAGATATCACCTAATACTAGGGATACTCTATAGAAACAAGATTATTATTGATAAGGTAATGCTTAATTTCGTCGGTAAGTTTCTATAGACATAGGACATACAAGGAATGATTAAAGGTTTGCTCAGCAAGGACTTAGGAGCAAGCACCCTTAAGAACCGGTAATTTAACATTGAAAGTATGTTGTTTCAATGATAGTTCATAGTTGTTACAGTAAAGAATCATACTCCTTCCCTAGAATAATACTCATACCTGTCAAAATTATTCACCATATTTATTTATTTTACATGCAATTATTTTTCATAATTCCGCAAAAGAAATCCAAATGCTATTTTTTGTTTAACTGAACAACAATTCAGACTCTATATTTATACGTAGTTCTTAAGATCTACATTCGGGGAATTTCCTCTTTATTATTGCATAGGCAAAATAGTATAATTGCTATTTTTTTGATCAAGTTTTTGGCGTCTTTGCCGGGGACTGCCAAAATATTGAGTTATAATTTAATTACAATTGAAATTTTATTTCTCTACAATTATAATTTAATTTTTGTTATTTTAATTTATTTTTGTAGTAACTAATCTTTCTCTAATATTTTTATGCAAGGAGATCCCTCAACTGAATTTCCTTTTGACGCAGAAATCGAAAGAACTTTTCACACAAGGAGTAGACAATCACGGTTAAACAAAATGGCATCCAACAAAGAAGAACACTCGGTTCATTCAGATTAAGAGTGAGAGAAATAAATACAAATGGCCGAAGATCCCCCAGAAAGACTCTTGGGTGACTATGGTAGGGAAAATGCATCGAGTGGTAGGTTGATAATTGTAAGCCAACCGATGAATGTGCCTAACTTTCAACTTCATCCTAGCACAATCACTCTGTTGTACCCCAATTTTTACCCCTAAGATCCCTTCATCATACCATGTTGATTCAATCACAACAAGATCACATTAGGGCTTTTGGTTCTCCTCCCCATCTTTAGCTTTACTCTTTGAGGAATCACCAAGCACCTTGACTTGTTTTTTTCTTTTGTAATCATTCATATTTTGTATTTTATTTTCCTTTTAATTAATAAAATGAAATGCTGGTTTGTCTTACTTGTTAATAGTGTAGGTAAAGGCAATTTGGCTCAGCAAGTTGCTCCATGGGTTCATGAGTTTATTTCCATGCCCTAGTCAATAAATCTTGAGAAGTTCAAACCTCACCATTGAAGTTGTTTTGGAAGAAATGGCATAGCAATGTTATTTTGGTTCACCATATTACAAAGTTATCAAGATTGATTCAAAAGTACAAGGGGTTGATTGAAAAAGTAGTCATGTCTGGACAAGGCTTTGTTCCCTTTGGTCAAAAGTGCATATTTCTCTCAATTCTCAGGATATGGAAGTGGTTTTTGTGGCTATGAATTCTAATTATCATCCTAAATAACTTCTATTTACAAAGCAATTGTGTTGGTACAAGAAGTTTGTTCAAAATTGTCAAAATTCCTCAAAGCATTTTCTTGATCTAGGAGCTAGGGTTTTGAACTTCGAAGAAGTATATCTTGCTCATCTTTTGGTATTTTTGAGTGATTCCAAATACATCCTTCTCTTCAAAGGGTTATCAACAAATAACTTCAAAAGTTTCAAGGATTTTTCATGTGGAAGAAGCTTGATGATGAAGAAAGATTACAAGTCCTCTAGATGAACCCCGAATTTTCCATGTGTGACTTCAAATGATCATAACTTGGTCGATTTTTATCACCATGAGCCCACTCTTTTTCCATAATGATCTTTAGGATGTGAAATTTATTCCTTCTTTTATATACAAAGTGATAAAATGGATGAATATGCCCTAAGGATACAAAAGTTTATAGGTCATTTCATGATTTTTTGCCTACTTCGACAATTCATAACTCTCTCAATTTTTGGAGATTTTGAATGGTTAAAGATTCAAAATGTCACTCAAGAGGTCTATTTCATGTCATCTCTTTTGGTCAAGAGCAAATTCCAAGTGGAAGGCCATGTTTGGATGCAAAACATTATAGGTCACTTTTGAAGAAAAATTTGAAATATTTCTAAGTATGGAAAGTCAACCTTTTCCCCCCCAACTTTGACTCAATGCAACTTTCAGCTCAAGCATCCATTTGATTCCATTCTTTTTCCATTTCAGAGCTTATAATCTCATCTTTCTAAAGCATCAAGAATCATTCCTTAAGACCCCTTGAGCTGAGAATGCCATTGGATTGAACTTGGTAACTTAGAACTGAAGTTTCTTCATAAGTCAGAATTTGAAATTCATATTTTGGCCTCTAAACATCAAATTAACACGTGTTTATGATCTAAACATGTTTAACCAATTCACCAAAGTGGATTAGAGCCTTAAAACACAAGGATTGGACGACTTTTGATGCAAATCAGATCACACTTTGCTCGTGCATCAGGTTCACACGATTTCCCTCCAAACTCCACCATTTCACACGCTTGAACATTCCATTTGATTCCCTATAAATAGAGGGTTATCCCACATTCATTTCTTCAAGCTTTGAGAGCCAAATACACTATGTCAAAACCTCACACAAACTTCAAAATTTTGAAATCAGTTTATGAGATTCAAGCCTTTTCTTTCAAAATTATTTGCGCATTCATCTTCCTTAAGCATCATACAAACTCTCCAGCACTTAAACCAAGAAAAATGAGCTATAATTCAAGCTATAGAAGTCCAGTTTCAGAGCTTCTCTCTTGAACTTCGAAAAGGTAGAATTCTCCACCATTTGGATCCAAATAAAGCACTAACCAGTTCTACTCCTTCTCCTGATTCTTGTGCTTCTGATAATTTTTAAATCCATTGAGAATTGAGAGAGAAATCTCAAATTGAAGGTGCTCCTTGTTTTCTAGGTTTTTTATTCATATCTCTTTGCATACCTTATATAAATTTGGCGCGATGGTGGTGTTAGGATCGTCTTGAAGAGACAAATCCAATGATACTGGTCTGGGATCCTAATTTTTCCATTTGAAAGATCTCACAAAATCTCCATTGCAGGGTGGCTAAAGGTCGAAGACGATGACATGTCTCGGCTCAGCCAATGATAGCGTGCCAAACGTTTTAATTTCATTGGTTGCCCTTTTTCTGATTCTATGCGTATCTTACTAAGGTCTATATAAAGCACAACACATCTGGTCCATTGGATTAGCTTACTAACGCGTTTTGACTATGATCTAATGGTCCACATCTTTTTGGTTTTATTTTATTTTCTGATTTTATATTTTAGTTAATTTAATTTTCAAAAATTCATAACTCTTTTATTTTTTATCCAAAAATTATGAAAAAATTCACAAAAATAATTTGAATTATTTCAGATCTCATGACTATTTTTTCACATTTTTATTTTGACATTTGATGTTTTTTTTTATATTTTTTGCATTGTTTTCTTTGTTTTAATTACTTTAAAAATACTTTCTGACATTTTTTTAATTCAATTTTTGTTATAAATATCATTTTATATATTTCTAACCTTTTGAAAATTTTATGGAATTTTATATTAATGTTTTCTATTTTTGATCTATTTTCTATTTGTTTGAACAATTTTAATTAGTTTTAAAATAGTTTCTGATTTTTAAAAATTGCCAAAAAATTTATAAAAATATTTGAGTCATTTTCTAATTTTTCATGGTCTTGCTTAATATTTGTTGATTAATTTGAGTATAGTTGATATTTTTTGTGTTTTCTTTCTATTTTTAAAATATTTTAAAACCTTTTTAAGGTATATGTTAAATGCAATATTATTTTGTGATTATTTTCTGGCTGATCTTGGGTTGAATTTTGGATCATGAACTTTGTTAACATCATTGGATCCATGGTGTTGAGTTTAACTCCATAAAAATGGATGAATGATTTTAATAATAGTTTGATTAAAATTTAATTCAAATGTGGTTGTATATTCTTTCCCACCCTTTTTTATCTCATTCCATTCTTATTGCACTAAGTGTTATTGGAGCATGATCTCTATATCATGTCTCAAAATAAATGATGCATAGATTGCTATTGACCGGCCTCAAAATAGGTGCAACTTCTATATAAGTCCACTTACGATTGCTTAACATAACGCTAAATTTAGTCCCGATTTGAATAAATGATCATTCGTGGCCCAAACCTAATTTTACAAGCCCAAGTATATTAATTTGATCTCTTTGATCCAATAACCTTGAGATTCATTGTGTGGAGGCTTTGGTTCTACCAATCCTCTAATGAATCTATATCACTTATGGTCAACGCGGATCAATTAAACATCGTTGATCATTAAAAGGTACTTGTGAGAATTCCAAATGGATGATATACTTTACACAAAACAAATGCAACTTGTTATGTGGAGGCTTTGGTTCTACCAATCCTCTAATGAGTTCCAAATGCAAGTTTCAATATGGTCATCCAACTAACCACTAATTATTAATTTTTTTCCACTTTATGCTTTTTATTTTCATGCTTTATGCACCTTTAAGCATTACATTTCATGCCATTTTTTATTTTGCTCACTTGAACATTTATATTCTTGTTCTTTTTGTTATGCTCACTTGAGTTCTTCTTTCCTCTTTTAAAACACCTAATAATCAACATGAACCATAAAAAGATTTAAATGATACTTGGACTATTTGGTTACTATCTTTGGCATTATGGAGTATTGGACTTCTTGGACTTAGGATTAGAGGCCTTGACCTATGTCGGAAACCTTGTGATCTTAATTGATATTTTGTTTGGAGTTCTTGAGGTTTAACTCAGGACATCGGGTTGTTTGTTTTTGTGTGTGCAGGTTATTGTGATTACATTCTTTGTTTGTAATCTGGAATTCACCTGTATACAGCCGTTACTCTGCCCAATTTTTGTGAAGACTTAATACACTTGAAGTTTGATTCTCTCAAGAGGTCTGATATCTTTGCTTGCTTGGTTTCAATCCAAGGAATGGGAATTATATCTTGACTCATAATTTTAATTATTGGCTTCTTGTTGATTAGATGGTTCTTATCCCTAACTTTTACCTTATTCTTTAAGATAGTCTCTTCTTCTCCTTCCATCTTCTTTAATTTCAAAAATCTTCTCTCTCCTTTTGAAAACTCTTCTTGTTTTTAATATTGAACCATTTTCATAATAAACTCGGACTTATGTCCACACACTTTCAAAACATTTTTTATGAATAAACTTCAATCAACTTAATAATACCTTGATATTTTTTGTGAGAAGACTAAAAGTCAATCAATCTCATTTCAAATCATTTTGCCACTTTGGCTTTTACTTTAAAATTTTTCTCAAAAGATTGGACTCTTGTCAATTCTTGTAGTGATGAAAAAAACTATACTTCTACAATTTCCACTTGGGTGTTAAGTGAGGCATTGTTGATTTTAAAATCCAAGCCATATCCTCCACTTTGAGATGATGCAAATTCTCCTTTCTCATGATTGTGGGTAGTAAGTATGTTTTCCACACGGACAATGACGATGATGTCTTATCTCATTAAATTAACCAACACATATGTGTTTTAAAATTTTTAAAGGTGAACTACGAGTATCCTGATCCCCTATTATACTGAAGGTGTTATGTAGGCACTAAAGGTTCATAACCGCGGCGGGTGAAAAAATCATAAAAAATACTTCTTTTCTCACCTCCACCTTCTATTTTACATACAACATTTTATAGCCAAAAGATATAGATTTTTCAAAGAGTTTCATGCAGAGTACCGTAGATGTTTAGGGTGCTAATACATTCCCTTTGCATAACCAACCCCCTTACTTTAAATCTTTCCCCCTCTTTTTGGGTTACTCTCTCTTTTCCCATTCCATTGGAAACAATAAAGTGCGGTGGCGATTTTTATTTTGATCTGTATAAGTCTAGTCAATCCAATGGCTTAGTCTTAAACATTTTTATCGCTACAGAAAAATGGTGACTTCACTGGGGAAATATTGACCTCTTTCTGGTCCATCCCTAAGTGGGTTGAACCTATCTTTGTTCATATCTATATGTGTGCTATTGTTGTTTATGTGTTATATGATGTATATATGTTTTTCTGTACTTTCTTGGTTTTCAGGGTACTTGGTGATTACTCATAAGTCCTATACTCGGACTTGGGAAATCTTTAAGATATGAAGGGCGGTATAGTCATGTTAACTTTGAGGGAGTAATCCAAAAAAATGAGGCATGAGATCCCCCACTCAGTGGAGGCCCCATTTGACTAGTGTCGTTTAACGAGTAATCGAGAAGACGTGTTGCTTTCGACCTGGAAGCCTGCTAAAGCTGAGGACCGTAGAATACCTAACCCATCTTGGCCTTTTAGGTGTAGTGCGGAAGCTATGACGGAGTAATCAGGAAATAGTTGTCATGCGATACTACGCTCAGACGAGTTTTTCTTGAGAATATTACTAATTACCGAGTTAATCAGGAAGTTGGTAATATCCAAAGGAAGGATGTAGACTCTGGGAACCTTTAGAACCTTGTTCGGCAGGTGATAACTTTTAGACCATACCTTATGGGTAGTACCTTCGACCTCATGCTCGTGACGTTGAACCTATGAACCCTATGTTTGTGATCTTGTGTGTGATTATTGCATCATGAATCCATGCACTCATAAGCATCTTTTGAAGAAATTTTAGGGTTCTAATACCTTCCCTTTGCATAACCAACCCCCTTACCTTGAATATTTCCCCCTCTTTTTAGGTTACTCGCTCTTTTCCCATTCCTTTGGAAACAATAAAGTACGATGGTGATTTTTATTTTGATATGTATAAGTCTAGTCAATCTAATGGCGTAGTCTGAAACATTTCTACCACTACAGAAAAATGGCGACTTCACTGGGGAAAGATTTACCTCTTGATGGTCTATCCCTAAGTGGGTTGAACCTATCTTTGTTTATATCTGTATGTGTGCTATAGTTGTTTATGTGTTATATGATGTATATATGTTTGTCTGGACTTTCCTGGTTTTTAGGGTGCTTGGTGATTACTCATAAGTCCTATACCCACACTTGGTCAAACTTTAAGATATGACGGGCGATATAGTCATGTTAAATTTGAGGGGGTAATCCCAAAAAAGGAGGCATGAGATCCCCCACTCAATGGAGGCCCCTTTGACTGTAGTATCATTTACCGAGTAATCGGGAAGACGTGCTGCTTCCGACCTGGGAGCCTGCTGAAGCTGAGGACCGTAGAATACCTAACCCATCTTGGCCTTTCAGGTATAGTGAAGAAGCTATAACGTAGTAATCTGAAAATAGTTGTCACATGATACTACGCTCGGACGTGTTTTTCTTGAGAATATTACTAATTACCGAGTTAATCGAGAAGTTGGTAATATCCGAAGGAAGGATGTAGACTCTGGGAACCTTTAGAACCTTGTTCGACATGTGATAACTTTTATACCATACCTTATGGGTAGTACCTTCGACCTCATGCTCGTGACGTTGAACCTATGAACCCTATATTTGTGATCTTGTGTGTGATTGTTGCGTCATGCATCCATGCACCCATAAGCAATTTTTAAAGGAATTTCATTTCAAGGGACTTAAAAAGTTGACCATTTATGAATAACTCAGGTACCTTTTGACCATGGATTATGGAAAAAGAAAGACCGAAAATACAGTTTCAAAGATCCCAAGATATATGAGTTGATCAGTCTAATTCCCGAGATTCAGTGTTCTGTAGATTTTCAGAAGAAGTATTGATACATCATTCCTCTCATGAAGCTTAGGATGAAGGAGGGTATTCTATTGACCTTGGTCCAGTTCTATGATTCGATGTATCATTGCTTTACTTTCCCCGAATATCAGTTGATGCCTACACTAGAGGAGTATTCTTATCTGTTGGATTTACCTATTACCGATTGTGTTCCTTTTACTAGTTTGGAGGGTGAGTCAAAACCACATGAGATTGCTGCTTTGATCCATCTGGGGAAGTCTGAGGTTGAAGCCCATATGACTACTAATGGAGGGATTAGAGGATTACCAAATCAGTTCTTATTGAATAAATCTCGTTACTTTTCCAGGATGAAGAGTACAGTCGCTTTTGAGGCCATCTTTGCTCTACTTGCTTACGAGTTCTTATTTCATAATATGGACAAGTTTGTTGACATTAATTCTATCAGGATCTTCATGATTGGAAACCCAGTTCCTACATTGTTGGGTGATGCTTATTACTCTATTCATCTTCAGAATTCTTATCATGGGGGGATTATTATCTGTTGCACGCCTCTGTTATACCGATGGTTTATTTCTCATATGCCTGAGTCTGATGCTTTATGGGATGTCAGGAAGGAACCCCTTTTGGCTCCTAAGGTCATGGCACTTACTCACTCGGATATTGATTGGTATCATCGAGCTTACCAGGATGTAGAGATTGTCGACAATTGGTGTAGTTTCCCCAATGTACCTCTTCTTGGTACAAAGGGAGGAATTAACTATAACCCTATTCTTGCACGATGACAACTTGGTTATCCGATGAGGGATAAACCAAATAGTATTCATTTGAGTAGTTTCTTCCTGAAGGAGGGAGAAGACCATAAGTAAGCTAGGGAGTAGATTGCAAAGGCCTTGCGTCACATTCATAGGAAGAGTAGGAAAGACTTGGGACCTAGGAGGGTTGTTTCTTTGGAGCCTTATCTTCAGTGGGTCCAAACGAGAGCTATTTAGTTGAAGATGGCGTATTCCCTGGAAATACCTATGCCTGGTTTGTTTATGAAGACCACCCCTCCCTTATATGATGATATAGAAGAGCTACAACTTGATTTGGTAAGGATGCAACAAGAAAAGGATGCTTTGAAGAATAAGTGCCAAACTTTAGAGATTTCCTATAGAGCATACTTGAAGAAGAAAGACGACTTGATTGAGATCCTTGAGAGTCGGGCTGTAGAGATGATGGAGAGGCAAGGGGATTTATTTTCTCCTAAGCCTCAGTTAGATGCTATTTGCTCACTTCCTAATTCAGGTGATTGAAAGGAGGTTGCCACCAGATATGCGGAAGAAAACCAGAGGTTGAAGGCTCAGATTGCCAGGCTTACAGGGAAGCACCAGCGTATATAGTGATCTCCATCAGCTTTACTTCTTAGGGTTTTAGACTTTATTTTCATCTTGTACTTGGGATTATTAAAACTTGTAATCCATTTTTGAAGTTATTATAATAATTTTTTTTAGTATTTCAAATATGTTATTACTTTGATATTTATAATGTGTCTATAAATCTTTAAGTCCCTTGAAATATTAATAATAAAATAAATCATGTGCATTGCACATCATGCATCATATTGCACATATTTCTTGCATTTCGTTGCATGTCCAGGTGTCTTACCAAGCTTCTTTACTTCGTTCAGCAAGTTGTCTCACCACTACAATACTCAAGCTAATTTCAGAAGGAAGATGGACAATGTAGAACAAGAGAATCGCGAGCTACGCGAGGAAGTCTTTGCTTTGAAGGCCGGCATGGCCAATCTCACTGCTCTGATGGAATCTCTGGTGGCTGCTCAGAATCAGCCACTGAGTGTTGAACCTCAACAAACAAGGGTTACTACTGAAGTTTCGACTGTTCTTGTGTCTACTACTCCAGCTGTTTTTCAGAATCGCATGCCTCAAGGTTATCCATGGGGAATTCCTAAGAGCATTGTGCCTGAAGGTTTCAATCTTGGTCCTCAAGATACCCCAGTTGTTCAGACTACAATTACTCCTGCGCCTCTTGTGGTGCATGTGGCTCATGCTGCACCTCCTTCGGTGAATATGATACCGGTTGTTAATGATGATATGTGTCGTCCTTTTCCTCCACCAAGTGAAGACTTGGGTCTCTATGATAGAATGGACGATTTTCAAGAGCAGTTTGACAAGATGCAGAGAGAGATGAAGGCCCTTAGGGGAAAAGAATTGTTCGGGAAGAATGTGACTGATTTATACTTGGTCCCGAATCTCAAGATACCTGCGAAGTTTAAAGTCCCAGAGTTTGAGAAGTACAAGGGAAACACTTGTCCTCGTGCTCATCTTGTGATGTATATAAGAAGAATGTCTACCCATACTGATGATCAGCGTCTGCTGATTCACTTTTTTCAGGATAATTTGACTGGTGTTGCACTGAAGTGGTATATGAGTTTGGACAACGTCAATATCCATACTTTTAATGACTTTATGCATGACCATGCTAGTTGTGCTATTTGTAGTACATATATACATGGTTGTGACAAGATAAAGGCTGATTTGCAGGAGATGATGGATGAGGGCCTCATCCATATAATCATGCCTATGGAAGAGTATAAAGAGGAAGTAAACATGGTTTCTGGATGTCCTGGAGAGTTTAGAATATTTAATGTGGAATATATGAATGAGGATCTTGTGCAAATGCATGCTACTTTCTGCCACATGGTTGGTCAGGAAGAACATCCATATGGATCTTGCCGAATTTGCTGCCGGGACTTCTGAGGATGTTAAATTGTAAGGAAATATGTTAAGTTGTTGTTAGATAATAGAACTATCAAAGTCAAATGTCAAATGGATGATTACCATGAGGTTAATGAGATTGAGGTTTGTTTGGCTGAAGAAGAGTCAGATGATGAGTATGCCTCCGTAGATGAGTTCTTCTCCGATGAAGATTTGTTTTCCAGGGATGACTCTGTAATGACTGAATGTGTTGAAGAGGGATTAAATGTTATTGTTCCTTGTTTTGGTACACCCACCCATTTTGAAGTTGAATATCATAGCAAGCCAACTATTACTCCATTGGTGATTAGTTTGTCGGGTCCTGTCCCCTACAAGTCAGATAAGGCTGTATCCTATAAATATAATGCTACAATCTTAGAGGATGGTGTGGAAGTTCCCATCCAGCCAATGCCTAATGTTGGAAATATTGCTGAGACTAGCAGAGTGACCCCCAACGGTCGTGTATTTGCACCATTCGTTCGTGGATATGTTAATACCGGAGAGAAAATTGTTGAAGATGTTGAACCCAAGAAGGAAGTGGGTGAATCTAGTGGAACTACGCTAGAAAATGAGGTGGATGATATTTTGAAGATAATCAAGATGATCGACTACATAATTGTAGATCAGCTACTGCAAACTCCTTCAAAAATATCTATCTTTGCTTTATTGACGAACTCCTTTTCCCACAGAGAATCTTTGATGAGGGTATTGGACCAAGCTTTCATGGAAAGTGATATGCCTTTAGACCAATTCAACAGCGTAGTAGGGAACATTACTTCATGTAATAACCTGAGTTTCTGCGACAATGAATTGCCCGATGAAGGAAGGAATCACAATTTGGCCCTCCAAATCTCTATGAACTGCAGAATGATTCATTATCCAATGTGCTGATTCATAATGGATCCGCATTGAACATTATACCAAGGAGCACGCTTATGAAGTTGAAATATCAAGGAACGTCCACGCGCCCAAGTGGAATTATTGTGAAAGCGTTTGATGGATCCAGGAAATCTGTTATTGTTGAAGTGGACTTGCCTATTCATATAGGCCCACATTTGTTTCAGATTACTTTCCAGGTCATGGATATTGTACCCGCTTATAGCTGCTTGTTGGGACGGCCGTGGATACATGAGGCAGGGGCTGTCACTTTAACTTTACAACAAAAGCTGAAGTTTGTAGGTGAAGGAAACATGGTAATTATAAATGGAGAACAAACATTATTGATATCTCATTTGTCCTCTTTCAGTATTGTGGAGGCGGATGAAGTTGTTGTTGGTACCCAGTTCCAAGCTTTATCCATTGATAACATAAGAGGAAATGAGAATTCTATGGTTTCTCTTAGGGATGCGCAACAGGTTATGCGTAATGGCCATAGCGAAGTATGGGGACAAATTGTTGATCCACCTGTGAACAAGAATAGAGCTGGTTTGGGGTTCTTTGCGAAGAATGATAAAGGCAAGGGCATGAAGTCGAAGTATGTTGCGGGCAAGTATCAAGACATATTTCTTAGCGGGGGTTATCTTTATCAACTGTCCCCGGGATTAATGCCATTGTGGAAGATGAAGTAGAGCGAGAAATGCCAAATTATGTGACGCACGAAGTTAGGGTTCAGAGTTGGATCACCATTGATGTTCCCTCTTGCATACGTTTCAAAGTAATTTATTTGTGTTAATCTTTTTGAAAAGCTTTCGCTCTATCCAAGGTGAAAGTATTAATATTGTATGGGCTTATCTGTTTGCTGTGATTTTTTAAAATCAATAATAAAGGTTGTCTTTGTTTCCCAAATTGTGTCTTTATTTTCTGCTTTTTCTTGGAAAATGGTAATTAGAAAAAACCTTTCAAAATAAATAATAACTGAAATTCAATCTGCATGATCACTTGTTTAATGTCTCAGTTTCTAAAAGTAATCATATATCATATGTGCAGATTAATTAAAAAACCTATTGAATACAATGACCCTGCACCCTCTCCCAACTTTGAATGTCCTGTGTATGGGGCCGAAATAGAAGACTATGATGAGATTCCATAAGAGGTCTCACGGTTGCTTGAGCGCGAGGAGAATGCCATTCAGCCATATAAAGAGCCATTGGAAGTAATCAATTTGGGTTCAGAAGAAGATCAGAAAGAAGTCAAGATTAGAGCATTGATGCATCCTGATGTGAAGAGAAGGTTGATTGGGATGTTGAAAGAGTATGTGGAAATTTTTGCTTGGTCTTACCAAGATATGCTTGGTTTAGATACAAATATTGTGGAGCACTGTTTGCCGCTGAAGCCAGAGTGCCCGCCAATCAAATAAAAGTTGCAAAGAACTCACCCAAGTATGGAAGTGAAGATCAAAGAGGAAGTTCTAAAGAAGATTAATGCCAATTTTCTTGTGACATCAGGGTACCCTTAGTGGATTGCTAATATTTTCCCTCTATCGAAGAAAGACAGAAAAGTTCGCATGTGCGTAGATTACAGAGATCTAAATAAAGCTAGTCCAAAAGATGATTTTCTATTGCCACACATTGATATGTTAGTGGATAGAATAGAAAAACTCAAAGTTTTCTCGTTCATGGACGGATTTTACGGGTATAATCAAATAAGGATGGCGCCTGAGGACATGGAAAAAACAACGTTTATCACACCCTGAGGAACATTCTGTTACAGAGTGATGCCCTTCGGGTTGAAGAATGCTGGTGCAATGTACCAGAGGGCTATGACAACCCTATTCCATGATCAGATGCACAAGGAAATTGAGGTATATGTTGATGATATGATTGCTAAATCCCAGACTGAAGAAGGGCATGTAGAAGATTTGTTGAAGTTGTTTCAGCGTGTGAGGAAGTATCGTCTCCGCTTGAATCCAAATAAATGAACCTTCGGTGTTTGATCAGGGAAATTGTTGGGTTTCATTGTTAGCCAGAGAGGGACTGAAGTTGAACCTGATAAAGTCAAAGAAATTCAAGAAATGCCAGCACCGAGAACTGAAAAGCAGGTCAGAGGGTCCCTCGGGCATTTGAATTATATTTCTTGGTTCATTTCCCACATGACTGCAACATGTGAACCGATCTTTAAGTTGTTAAAGAAAGATCAAGGTTGTGTGTGGATAGATGACTGCCAAAGGGAATTTGAAAGTATTAAAGAATATCTTCTTGAACCTCCCATCTTGCTCCCTCCTGTCGAAGGAAGACCATTGATTATGTATCTGACAGTGTTAGATAATTCCATGGGTTGTATTCTGGGATAACAAGATGAAATATGGAAGAAAGAGTATGCCGTTTATTATCTTAGTAAAAAGTTTACTGATTGTGAGTCACGGTATTCTATGCTGGAAAAGACATGTTATGCTTTGGCCTGGGCAACACAATGTTTGTGGAAGTATAAGTTGAATCACACTACTTGGTTGATCTACAAAATGGATCCAATCAAGTACATTTTTTAAAATCCTGCTCTTACTGGGAGAATTTCCCGCTGGCAGATGCTGTTATCTGAATATGACATCGAATACCACACTCAAAAAGATATTAAAAGCAGCGTGTTGGTAGACTACCTTGCTCACCAACCATTGATGATTATCAGTCTGTGAAGTATGATCTCCCTGATAAGGATGTGATGTTTCTGAAAGTGAAGGATTGTGATGAGCCATTGCCTAAGGAAGGTCCTGATCCTAAATCTCACTGGAGTATGATATTTGATGGAGCTGTGAATGCTTATGGTAAAGGAATTGGTGCTGTGATTATCACTCCCCATGGATCACACATTCCTTTTACTACAAGGTTGACATTTGAATGTACTAATAATATGGCAGAATATGAGGCTTGCATCATGGGTATCGAGGAAGCTATTGATCTCAGAATTAAAATTCTAAATGTGTATGGCGATTTAGCTTTGGTAATAAATCAGATTAAAAGAGAGTGGGATACTCGTCACCCCGGCTTGATCCCTTACAAAGATTATGCTAGAAGATTGTTACCCTTCTTTAATAAAGTTGAATTCCATCACATCCCTAGAGATGAAAATCAAATGGCGGATGCTCTGGAAACCCGGGCTTCTATGTATCAAGTGAATACTTGGAATGATATACCTCAAATTATAGTTCAACGACTGGATAGGCCCGCTCATGTGTTTACAATAGAAGAGGTAGTAGATGAGAAACCTTGGTATTATGATATCAAACATTTCCTTCAGACTCAGGAATACCTAATTGGAGCATCGAATAAAGATAAAAATACATTAAGAAGATTGGCTGGCAGCTTCTTCCTCAGTGAAAATGCGTTGTACAAGAGAAATTATGACATGGTCTCGCTTAGATGTATGGATAGACACGAAGCAGACATGTTGATGCATGAGATTTATGAAGGTTCCTTTGGCACTCATGCCAATGGACATTTGATGGCTAAAACGATGCTAAGGGAAGGTTATTATTGGCTGACAATAGAATCTGAATGTTAAAAATTTGTGAAGAAGTGCCATAAATGCCAGATTCAAGCGGACAAGATTCATGTGCCTCCGAAACTCTTCAATGTTATTTCTTCCCCGTGGCCTTTATCTATGTGGGGTATTGACATGATTGGGATGGTAGAACCCAAAGCTTCAAACGGACACCGTTTTATGTTGGTAGCAATTGATTACTTCACCAAATGGGTGGAAGTTGCTTCATATGCTAATGTTACTAAGCAGGTGGTTGTGCGCTTCATTAAGAATAATCTCATATGTCGGTATGGTGTGCCGAGCAGAATTATCACCGACAATGGCTCCTGAACAACAAGATGATGACAGAACTGTGTGAAGAATTCAAGATTGTCCATCACAATTCATCTCCGTACAGGACAAAGATGAATGGGGTTGTTGAAGCTTCTATAAGAATATCAAGAAGATCATCCAGAAGATGGTTGTTACTTACAAATATTGGCATGAAATGCTCCCTTTTGCTTTACATGGATATCAAACGTCTGTCCGTACTTCAACAAGAGCAACCCCATTCTCCCTTGTGTATGCAATGGAAGCAGTGCTCCAAATCGAAGTTGAGATTCCCTCTTTGCGTGTGATAATGGAAACCAGGTTGTCAGAGGCTGAATGGGTCCAGAATAGGTTTGACCAATTGAATTTAATCGAAGAGAAGAGAATGACAACTTTGTGTCATGGGCAGTTATATTAGAAGAGAATGAAGAAAGCTTTTGATAAGAAGTTCAAACCTCGTGAATTCAGAGAAGGCGACCTCGTGCTCAGGAAGAGCATGTCTTTTAACACTGATTCTAGGGGAAAGTAGACTCCCAATTTTGAAGGCCCATATGTTGTCAAGAAAGCCTTCTCTAGAGGTACATTAATTCTTGAAACTATGGATGGCGAGGTGTTCCCACATCCCATGAATGCTAATGTAGTTAAGAAATAGTTCACCTAAAGAAATAAAAGAACAACTCGCTAAGTTGAAAACCTGAAAGGGCGGCTTAGGCAAAAAGGAGCGTCTCGGTAGGCCGAAAACCCGAAAGGGAAGTCTAGGAAAAAATTAGAGACATAAACAGAATAAAACTTCCCGCTAAGTTGGAAACCCGCAAGGGCAGCTTAGGCAAAACTTAAGGACTTTCTTGGCAAGTAACTACATCAGACAAGACGTGATCATTTAAGCAACAATCTTCTTGGATCCTCGCCATACTTCAACGGAAGCTGATGCTCAGGATTTCAAAAGTTGTTAGAGAGAATAGTTGTCATTGTATCTCAATGTATCTTCTCCATTATATATTACCATTTTCTAAACTTTGTAATTATCCATGGAGTCTCGCTATCCGCAGACTACCATTTTATCAATAAAATTTGAGCTTTTACCCAATTCTTTGTATTTCTTATTTTATTCAGCTTGCAAAGACTCCATTTATTATTGATAATAATTTTCAAAGCAAAAAGGATTAAATAACAAAAAAAAATTTCAAAAAGAATTTACAACTTACTTTTACTTTAAGATTTTGTGAATCAAGAGGAAAACAAAGATGGTGATCCCAGGAATGGACAAACTCCAATAATTTTGGGAAGCTTTGTTTCCCCCGGGAAGGTTTTCTCAGGTCGTTTTTGATGGTATGTGCATGATTTTTGTATATTGAAGACGATACCAATTGGCGTAAGATGCAGTATCGGGTTTGTGATCCCAGTGTCCCCAGTCAAGTGTTGGTTCATTTTCTGATTTTTAGGTTTGCTTGGTATGAGGTCTCTATTCCGGATTCCCCAGCGAAGTCTTCTCTCATATGACGAAAGGTCTTGTTCCCTTGGTGTGCTGAGATAGAACTTTTTGTAAAATGTCGATCTTTATGCAATATTAGCATTATTATTGGTATTTATTTCCCAGGTAACTAGACCAGGAAAGTATATTTTCTAAGAAGCGTTGAGACAGTTGTCAACTGCTTGGGTTTTCACCCGCCAAGTGCAGGGTCTGATTTAAAATTTCCATGAGTTTGACCCCTTTCTATAATGTTGACTCCTCATTTCCCTAGTGAAGGCCTCACTTATTTGATATAAGTCTTTTCTCCCCGTGCATGCTGAGTTGGACTCATTTGCGAAGCATCTCCTTTCAGTGGTGTTTGCATTTTGGTGATTTCCCAATAATCGGGCAAGGGCAGTGTTTTATTTAAGAAGTGTTTGAATTAGTTATCAACTTTTTGGGGTTTTCACTTGACAAATGTTGAGTTTGATTTAAAATCCCAATAATATTGATTTCTCGCTATGATGTTTGACTTCTTAACTCTCCGAGTTTTTGTCCCCATGAGGTTTCATACTTTCTCCCTAGAGAAGTTGGTGCAACACTTACTCTCAATATTGAAGAACATATTTGGTTTCCCCAGTGGAGAATGTATCTTGGTTTCCTCCCATCGATGCAGTATTGACCTCCCCACTGGAATCTACATGAGTTCCCCCGTTGATGTCTTGATGATAAGGCACTATCTCCCTTAGTGAAATCTGTAGGATATCTCTCCATTAAAGTCGGCTCGAATTCTTCCGTTAATGTTTTGACTGATATGGTTTCCGTTTTCCTTATTTGAAATCAGTATTGCAATCCCTAGTAGGAGAAAGGACTGTGAAACATTTGTTTTTCCCATTTGAAGTCTGAGTGATATTCCCTCGGTGAAGCCTGGAGATGGATGTTATGTCCCTGTATCTGTATTGATTTGTTATGATATGATTATTTCCAGATTATGTCCTTTCCCAGTGAAGTTAAGTCGTGCAGTAGGATTTTGTTTCCTAAGTGGGTTCTTATTTTCTTATGGAATGTTCATCTTGGATGTGATTTAGCCGAGTGTTATTTGTGTCCGAGTTGGTTTTGTTTGTTTATCCCTAGTGTTATATGTCTGTTTTGTCAGCATATACACGATAACACTCATACATGCATACATACATCATGTATATTTAAATTTAGCAAATCATTGCTTATTCACATTCATTAATTTTATTTGTTGACATATTACCCTGTTTTGCAGAGTTATGTTGTCCTCTCTTCAATAGAGTGTCGGCTTTAAGCAGAAAGTGTATATTCTTTAAATTTCCCCACTGAGTTATCCCTCGTGGAAGATTTTTGCTTCAGCCTTCTTGTACAGCTCTTTGTCTGGATGATTTGGGTTTCCCTCTTGAGTTTATTTCTCGAAAGACGTATTTTGATTTATTGTTTCACTCCAATTTATTTCTGGTTTGAATCTTTTGTTCCCAGCAATATTATTACTTTGGATCTCTGCAAGCTTCGGGCTTTGGTTTGAAATGTGCATTTATTTTGCACAAGAAAACTTTTATCTCCTCAACAGAAATATTGTCATTTTCCCAGGAAGCCATATTGTTTTCCCCATGAAGCTATATTTCCTTCCCCGTGAAGTCATAACATTTTCTCCAGATAATCATTTTATAATCCTCCATAACAGCAGGCAGCAGGTCTCTCTATTTGAGCAACTTGTATTCCCCGTAAAAGTCGACGTTACTTTTTTACTATCTTCTCTATGAGTGGATAGTTTGCAGTTCATTATCAAATTACTCCAGTGAATGACAAGTCTCACTACGCCAAAACTGACTTTTGGGATCACCAAAAAGACAATGCTTTAATGAGAAAACGCTACTGTGGGTCTTTTAAAAAATTCGCTAAAAAAAAGCGCTGCTATAGACAACATTTGGAAAGCGCTTTTAAAAATAGCTGCTAAATGCCCTAACTTAGAAAGCGCTTTAATAAGAAAATGCTGTTGTAGGTATTTTAAAAAATTCGCTAAAAAAAAGCGCTGCTACAGACAACCTTTAGAAAGCGCTTTTATAAAGCGCTGCTAAAGGCCTTAAATTCGCCCCACTTAAGAAAGCGCTTTCTCGTGAAAGCGCTGCTAGATCTTGTATGATAGAAAGCGCTTTTAAAAAGAGCTGGCTTAGGTCAAATTATAAAATTACAATATAAAATTTCCCCACTTAAGAAAGCGCTTTCTCGTGGAAGCGCTGCTAGATCCTGTATGATAGAAAGCGCTTTTAAAAAGCATTGTCTTAGGTTAAATTATAAAATTAAAATATAAAATTTTCAGAACCCTATTCATTCATTTCTAATCGTTGTCTTCTTCTTCGCGACCGTTTCTTCTCCGACCGATTCTTCTCCGACCGTTCCTAATCGTTTCTTCTCCGATGAAAACGAAAAAGTTGTAACATTGTTCTTGCTGACGAAAACAAAGAAGTTGCTTGACGAAAACGAAGAAGTTGTTGACCGCCGTAAACCGCCGTAGTTTAGGTACGCAGTTCTTGCTGTTGTAACATTGTCCTAGTTGTACATTGTTATTGTTTTCTACATTGTTGCTATTATTGTTCTTGTTTTCTATATTGTTCTTGCTGTTAAGAAGTTTGTTAAGAAGTTGAAGTTAACGTTTATGTTTAGCTTAATTAGTATAAAACCATTTGAATGAACTTCTATGATGGATGAGCATTTCATTTTTTTTATATTTCCTTAGTGTATTTTTATATTTATCATTTCATTTTTATTTTTTTCTTTATTACAGGTCAATGGCTAGTAATAAAAAAACTCACAAGATACAAATGCTCCAGATAAGACATCAGAGGGAGAAATTACACGAGGCATCACTATTATGAGAAAAATCATTCTTGATAGAGATAAAGGAGTAAAATATGATGTATATTGGAATGATGATAACCAACTAATCGATCCTAATGGTGCAAAGTTGACAAGCTACATTGGTACACTTGCTCGTATGCACGTGGCAATCACCTTTGATAAATGGACTAATAAAGATTTGGATTCCTACAAAGACAAAATTTGGACTGATATACAGGTACCATATAATTTAGCTTTAAAGTATAATGTTTTTGTTATTTTAGTCCCTAACTAAGTAAGGCTTGGGAATGTCTTATATGTATGCTTAATATTTGTTCCCTTAATCAAGATCACATGGTAATGTCTTTAAATTACTTATACTAACACACTATAATGCGTATGTTTTTTCGTAGAGGTCTTTTAACATTGAAGATAACCGAAAAAAGTATTGTCTTCAAGTGGCCGGAAAAAGACACAGAGGGTGGAGAACTTTTTTAACAAACAAATTTCTTAAGGATGAGCAAGGAAATCTTGTTAAAGCAGACCGTCCAATGAAGTATAGAAACTTCATTGGACCCGAAGAATGGGATGAATTTGTATCCAAATGAATAGAGAATGAGAAATTCAAGAATGTGAGTGACACAAATCGCGAGAGAGCATCAACACCCACGTATCCATACAAAAAAGGGCGTTTGGGATATGCACGCTTACAGCAAAAAATTGTAAGTATATATAAATGCTACGATCTTATTAATTGTTTCAATGTGTTATAATTTATGATCTTATGATTTGTGTAAATGTGTAGTTAGAGGAGATGAAAAGTGACAAAACATCACTTCCGACGCATGTTTTCTGGAAGGAAGCTCGTGTGGGCAATGATGGAGTTGTTAGGGAAGATGTTCAACATATTTAGGATGAATGTGTAAGTATAACATTGTGTCTTTAAGTAAATCAAAAGTTTATTAATATATACTTAATTTTTTATCTCCACTAATAATTTTTTATATATATATGTAAATGAATTTCAGGAGACTCTATCTCAATCGGTAACCACAGATGAGGACAAGGATAACAGGAGCGTACTTAGTCGTGCACTAAATGTTGCTGAGTATCCCAGTCGGGTGAGGGGTAAAGGACATGGTATGGCTCCATCTTCCTTGTATAAGCATCCAGGGAAAAGAAATCCTAGAAATCAAGAAATGATGCAAACGTTGGAAGAATTAAAGGCGCAAGTTCGTGAATTGCAACAAGATAGAGAGAGATATATGCCGCAAAAGTGTAGTTCAGAGGCGAAAGAAACTAGTGACAAAGCTAGTATCAATTGTCAAAATAAATTTCCAGAGGTAATTATATATGTTATTATGAAATTAAACTAGCACATTTATTTTAATTGACATATATACACATTAACAGTAACATATTTATTATTAGTTTAGGGCATTTCATCTTGTCAACTATACTTATCGTCACCGACTTATCGCTTAGTTGACAAGGGAAAAGTGCATAACACTTTAGGAGATTTACTTCACCATAGACCTCTCCCTGATGGACATCTGAAAGTATCGGTTGATGTTACATTAGATTTGGATGCGTTTCCACTGGTACCTGACATTATTTCAGAGACAACTTTGCTACGAGATGCAATAGGATCATTTGTTGCATGGCCGTCAGACCTCATTTTCATAGATGATGAGGTATGTTGAAAACCATTATAAATCTTTTAGTATTCAAGTTTCAACTCTGAACCATTACGTACATTTTTATTACATGTTAATTTCAGACTCCTACAAAACCCGCGTCTAAGGATAAATAGATTTTGTGGCACAACGAGTCTATTGCATCACAAAAAAAGGTACATTTAAAGTGTTAATTATATGATCCGAATTCAAAAACTACATGATTTTATAATTTACCTAAGTTATATGATTTTTAGGTACCTACTCAACGGTCACAACAAGTGAGCAAGAAATTTAGTAGCATACCCAACAAGAAAAATGATCTTCCAAGAACCGGGGCAAGAAAACCTTTTGTATTTCGATTCCGGATGTGTCTTGAAACACTTGTGGGAACATCAGATTTGATGAATGGTGCTATTCGTCAAATGGATATGGAGGAAGGTATATTTGGTTTTTCATACTTCAAAACAATTGCAAAAGAGGAAATGGAACAAATTTTTCAGCATACAGAATTAGGCATCGGTGTTGTACACTCATACATCCGCTAATGCGATCAATCTATTATTTAATTAGTCGAACAATTTATTTACACATTTCAATGAAAATAGTCTAATGTTTATAATGTTTTTATTTAAGGTTCTTGTATGAAAAATTGATGCGCGGGAATCAATTGTCAAACAGATTCCATTTCGTGTCTGCCTCCCGTGTCAAGGAAGCGTCAATTATTCAGGATCCAAATTCAGTAAGAAATCACTTAGTTGAGAGATTCATGGCCAGCAGTACAGAAATCTTGTATCTTTTACTGTATAATATGATTCTTGTGGGGTTAGTACTTCATTCTAAGTTCATTCTAATCTTTGTATCTTTTGTGTTAAAGATTTTCATCTAAACTTTTGTTTTAATTTATAGACATCACTGGTTGTTGGTTGCTATTGATCCTTTCAAAGAAGTGGTGTATTATCTGAATTCGGTAGATGATGAATGGACAAATTATCTAGATATGAAGTTAATGATTGATATGTAAGTGATATTGTTCTAAATTTTCGTGTGTATTTGTATATTTAATTATTTCTGTGAGATTGTTCTAAATATATGTTTTTATTTTGTTAGATCAATACAAGTATTCCGCTCTCAAAGAGAAGCTCGAGTATCACGGTCTAGATCAAGCAACATTACATGGATCAAAGTGGAGGTACATTAATTTTCACAATTTTGCTTATAATAGTGATGTTACTTGATAAAACAAGACAACTATACATTCTTATTTGTTTTTTATGTAGTGTGCTCAACAGTGTAACAGTATAGATTGCGGATACTTTGTTTTGAGGTTTATGAAAGAAATCCTTCTTTTGAATCGAATAGAGATTCCAATCACGGTATGGATTTATAACTTAGGATTTATTTTAATATTTATCGAATATTTCATATAATTTATTACTTTTAACTAAATCATACATATTATGTTTTTTTATGTAGTACTTTGATGAATGCAAGTGTGTTGATTACACGAAAAAACAATTGGAAGAAATCAAGGAGGAATTGTGTGAATACTTTATTCAGAAAAGAATCATATAAGGTATTGGAAGTTGAAAAGTGTTATGAAAATTTTTAATTGTGTTGGACACAAGTTAGTTTAATTGACCGTGTTGTTCTGTTCATACCTTATTTGCAGGACCAGGACCGTCCGCTCGTCGAATTTTGGCGATTTCAGGCTAAAACGAATTTGGCACATATCATATATAAGCGAATTCGAATAGAAGATTTTGTTATACTTGAGTACTATCACCTTTATACGAAATTCTTGGAGTTTGTTGTTCGAAATAGTCATAAATTTGTCCTTATTATAATGCATCCTCCTCCTACTTAGTAGCAAACATGTGAATTGAATTATAATGGTGTTTATATTTTGGTATATAATGGTATTATAATGGTATTATAATGGTATATAATGCCTTTTTTTGTATGTAACAACTTCTTTGTTGAAATAAAGGGTCATTGAAATGTAAGGCTTGAAGTACAGGTTTATGGGATTATTCCCCAAAATATGCCTTCTAAAAAAGAAAGAATACACAGCGTTTTTACATAAAAAATGTTTAAATTTACGTGAAGCAACGAAAGCGCTTTTTAGGAAAAAGCGCTGATAAACGCCTACTTTAGAAATCTCTTTTCCTATAAAAGTGCTGCCTAAAGATGCCTTAAAATATACATTAGACAACGCTTTTGAAAGCGCTGTCTAAAGGGGGTCAATAGAAAGCATTTTTTTAGGAAAAAGCGCTGCTAGAGGCCTACCTTATAAAGCGCTTTTCAAGGGAAAAGCGCTGCTAAAGAATAAATATGGCAGCACTTTTGCATAAAAAAAGTGCTGTCTATACCTACAGCAACGCCACCATAGGCAGTGCTTTTAAGCGTTGCTAAAGGGCAAAAAAAGCGCTTTCTTAGGTCTTTTTTAGCGTAGTGTCTTTTCAATATCTTAGATAAAATTCATTGTGAAACCTTTGCAAGTGATAGTCTCTTTATTTGAGACAGCTTATATATTACCCTTTCCAGGCAGAATACCTCGGTTAAAGAAGAGGTTGAGACCCGTTCTAGGAAAAACATCGGAAGTTTGGGAAAAGACTTGTTATCTTTTTACTACATTCAGTGAATGTTGGTTGTTCATCGTCAGTGAACAGCAATGCTATGCTATATTCTCTTTCTACCTTAAATGAAAGTTGGTAGGTCACCTTCATTTAAAGTTGGTGATTATTATCTTTTTGCTACCCTCAGTGAATGTTGGTAGTTCATCGTCAGTGAATGGTGGTGCTATGATATATTATCTCTACCTTCAGTGAAAGTTGTTAGGTTACCTTCAGTGAAAGTTGGTGATTGTTATCTTTTTTCTACCCTCAGTGAACGTTGGTAGTTCATCATCAGTGAATGACGGTGCTATGATATATTCTCTTTCTACCTTCAGTGAAAGTTGGTAGGACACCTTCAGTGAAAGTTGATGATTGTTATCTTTTTGCTACCCTCAGTGAATGTTGGTAGTTCATCGTTAGTGAATGGCGGTGCTATGATATATTCTCTATACCTTCAGTGAAAGTTGGTAGGTCACCTTCAGTTAAAGTTTGTGATTGTTATCTTTTTTCTACCCTCAGTGAACGTTGGTAGTTTATCGTCAGTGAACAGTGATGTTATGATATATTATATTTCTACCTTCAGTGAAAGTTGGTAGGTCACCTTCAATGAAAGTTGGTGATTGTTATCTTTTTGCTACCCTCAGTGAAAATTGGTAGTTCATCGTCAGTGAATGATGATGCTATGATATATTCTCTTTCTACCTTCAGTGAAAGTTGGTAGGTCACCTTCAGTGAAAGTTGGTGATTGTTATCTTTTTTCTACCGTCAGTGAACATTGGTAGTTCATCGTCAGTGAACGACGGTGCTATGATATATTCTCTTTCTATCTTCAGTGAAAGTTGGTAGGTCACCTTCAGTTAAAGTTGGTGATTATTATCTTTTTGCCACCCTCAGTGAATGTTGGTAGTTCATTGTAAGTGAACGGCGATGCTATGATACATTCTCTCTACCTTCAATGAAAGTTAGCAGGTCACCTTCAGTGAAAGTTGGTGTGATACGGTGGGAAAAACTGACTGTTTTTTTGGAATGCTGGTTTGTATTTTGCGTTTGTTTCTCAAAATGTCACGGTAAGCAAGAGTCGCCACTGACTTTTATTTTATCCAACAAGGAAAGGAAAAAAGCACAGAAAAATTCCTTTTTCGAGATATTTCTCAGGTTCGGGGGGTAGATTATAGAAAGGGAAGGTGTTAGCATCCTTTCTATCCGTGGTTATCCATAGGCTCTTAGGTACTTGCTCAATTGTTTTCAAAATTGCTTTCTTTGAGCTTGTGGGTTTGAAAAAAAGTTTTTGTTTTGAAAACTTCGATAACTCTTGCTTCTGTCCCCAAGAGCATATGAAGTGTTTTTGAAAACATTGTTTGAAAAGTGTAAGTGTGAAAAATATTTTTGTTTTTTTTAAAAGAGCAAGTATCTAAGAACCATCTACCTACTCGAAAAAGGAATCGTTCTATGCTATCTTCCTTTAGGCAATGCTATCCCACTATTGATGAGTAGGTAGCATCGTCGTTGTAGTTTTAGGGTCAATTCGAATGAGGGACGTGCGGGCACCAAAGCAATGTTAGGACGCCTTAGCGGTAACCCTAATGTACTAGATCATTTGTTTTGAGGCAACAATATCCGAGGCAACCGTTTCGAGGCGACTATGATCTTTTAGACAAGAAAGCGACCTCTAAAGTGACATATACTCAATGACCGCGTACAAAGGCAACCAAGTGGGGTGTACCCTAAGAGTGCGCATGTGCAAGTGTGTCGTTTTCAGTTAATTTTATCTTTGTACATGTTAAGGGTGATCTAAGTTGATTTTAGGTTAAAGCATTCATTCTTGTCATGGATTCCTATTATCAAACATCTAACAGTTATAATTTACAGAAAATAAATTGCGGAAATTAAATTACAAGGCGTCGGGTATTTACATCGCCAAAAACAACCCTTTGAAATTTAAATGCGGAAAAATAAATAAAGCGATAAAAATAATTAAATGGTCCTAATTAAGCTATTACATTCTGGGAACAAGTACAATATTGGATAAATAGATCGCATGCGAAAAATTAAATCGGGCGCAAGTTCTAGGGTTTTGACCCTTTAATTGTTAAAGAAAAGATTTTTGGTTATTTTTGAATTAAGAAATAAACTATCCTAAATTAATTATTAAATTAAATTAATTAAACTAATTAATAAAAATAAATATTTTTGGGTTTTTTTGATATTTAAAGAAAGAAAATAAAATTGATCAATGTTAATAAAACCTAATTATGTCTAAATTAATTTTATTATTTACAAAAATATATTAAAGTTATCCTAATTAAAACTAAATTAATATAATTATTATTTATTAATAAAAATTAAAATTTGGTTTTAATGAAGAAAAATAGTTTTTGGTTTTATTTTTATGAAGAAAAGGATTTGATTGGTTAGTTAATAATAAAAATAATAACAAAACAATAAAATAAAAAAATATAAAATAAAGAGAGATAGGAGGGTTTGGGCCTGAATGGGAGGTTCAACATAACAATTCCATGGCCCAATTGGCTGAGGCCTGATTGACTTTGTGAATTCCATGTACACCTTTTGACTTGGTCCCATGGTAGACCATCATCTTGGATCACCAGATTTGGCCTTGGGCCATTTGGTGCTTTGATATTTGAGGATGTATGATAGGCCATGCGCTTGGATTTACACTGGATAACCAGTAGAAAAATAACAAATGAAATTTGGAGGACCTAGGATTCGAACCCAGGTCCTGTTGGTGACTGCCAGCTCCCCTTTCCACTAGGCCATTCGCTTCATTTATTAATTATATAAGAACAAAACATAATATGGGAAAACACGTTAATATGCCAGAATATAAAAAAAGTGCGCGAAGATTTGAATGGCCCACTGGGGAATTGACGCGTCATCGTCTTCTTCCTCATGTCCGTGGCTAAAACTCTGCAACACCTATAACCACGGACACCACCCGTCACTAAAGGTCACATACTTCTATTATCCACTGTGAGCCATGGAAATGAAATCTAAGGGCATGGTTGTGCTTGTCTCATCGTCCTGGTCACAACCATGCCCTTCTCATCAGCCAATTTTCCCTGAAAAAGAAATGCCCAAAAACCAAACACGAACCCTAGATATGGTACCTCACAGTATGAGTCACATAAACAAAATTGGATAATGTAAAAAGCTTAGAAACTTGATGGGGATCATGAATATGCAAATATTTCGTACAAAAGATGCAAGAATAGAGAGTTAAGGTTTTGAAAACAGGGCCAAGAAACGGGACACTTACAGCACATTTTGATGGATATGAGAGCTTGCTTTGGATTGATTCTGACTCAGTGATTGTCAAGGAAACAATTTAGATCGTTCTTGGCTTCTGAATTTGCCTCTAAGTGTGATTTTGGTTTTGCACTTTTCACCATTTTTTCCAAGTTTTGTTTTCAGTGTTCTTGCAGCCTCTAGCCTCCAATTTCGTGCCTTTGCCTTCTATATGTATCATGGAATGTGTTAGGTTAACATTTGTGGATTGAATCTTTGCACATCAATGCCATGAGATTCAATTTGATCCACCATTGAAAGCTTGCCTAATTTGTCAAAAATCCATCTTTTGGTACATGATATGATGAGATACGAATTTGATGCTGATCATGATGATGATTAAGTCCTAAAATAGCCAAAAAGATATCAAACAATCAATATTTGGATTTTATTTGATTTAATTTGATTTAAAATGAAATAATTCAATAAAAAATCAAATAAAATAATAAAATTGATAAATGGACACAAGGATGAATCTAGGACACGTGTGCAATGTGGCTAGTTCAAATCAAGTGGAAAAGAATGGGCCCATTTGACAAAATTTGAAGTTTTGGGGATAGTTGACTTTTGGCAATTTTACAAAAATGCCCCACTTCAACAATGCATAACTTCTACAATTTTGAACTTTTGGAGGTGTTCTTAGACTTTTTAGAAAGCTTGAGATGTCCTATAATCAACCCTTTAGGTCTCATCGCATTTTGATATTCAATGCTCAAGTTAAAAGCTTTGGCAAAAAAGGTGTTTTTGTTGACTTTCAAAAATGACCTATAATGTCCAAATTTATAACTTCTTGTGAGTGCATTTTATGATCTTGGGATATGAAGATGGATTGTAGGAAATTTCATCCTATTCAAAATGAGCTTTGGATGGGTCATTTCTCATAAAGTATGAGAAAGTTATGCTTGGTCAAAGTTGAGTTGACTTTTCCTACAAAACCCTAATTTAGCAACTTTTGAGTCTTGATGAATTTTGAGCAATCCTTGATGAATCATGATCAACCCTTGATCAAATGATGAAATATCCTTCAAAATGAGAATTTTGACAAAAAATATTGAGGTTTGACTGTATTTGGGTCACAGTTGACTTTTGCCCTAGCACAGTCGATTTTTGGACCCTTTGAGCAATTGACTGAGCAAACATCCTCTGCAAGGCTTGAAACTTGACATGGATGGCCTTGAGAACATATTAGGACATTTAGGATTATTTGAGGTCATTTGGACTCAAATACCTTGATGCAACACAAAACCCTAATTTGGGGTTGACTGTCTTAGGAGATGATTTGTCTGACCCACTCTTGAGCAAACTTGAGCAACTTGGAGATTTTTATTGCAAATGTTTTGAGAAATATGAGAGGGAAAATTTTGGGGTACAACAGTTGGTAATTGTTATATTTTTGCTACCCTCAGTGAATGTTGGTAGTTCATCGTCAGTGAACAGTAGTGCTATGATATATTCTCTCTACCTTCAGTGAAAGTTATTAGGTCACCTTCAGTGAAAGTTGGTGATTGTTATCCTTTTGTTACCCTCAATGAACATTGGTAGTTCATCATCAGTGATCGGCGGTGCTATGATATATTCTCTCTACCTTCAGTGAAAGTTGGTAGGTCACCTTCAGTTAACATTGGTGATTGTTATCTTTTTGCTACCCTTAGTGAACGTTGGTAGTTCATCGTTAGTGAGAGACGGTGCTATGATATATTATATCTACCTTCAGTGAATGTTCGGAAGTCACCTTCAATGAAAGTTGGTGATTGTTATCTTTTTGATACAATCAGTGAACGTTGGTAGTTCATTGTCAGTGAACAGAAGTGCTCTGATATTTCTTTTTTCTCTACCTTCAGTGAAAGTTGGTAGTTCATCGTCAGTGAATGTCGGTGTGGTTGTTCGTTTCTCTTTCTACCTTCAGCTAACGTCGGTAGTCTTTCCTTTGGTAAAAGTTGGTGTATTCTTTGACCTTTTACCATCTTCCATGAGTCGGGTCTTTTTGATTCACCAGTGATTTATTTTCTTGGTTGGGCCTCTCTTTTGATCCTTATTTCCTTTGCTACATCCCCAGTGTTATTTTGTGTCTCTTTGAATTTTTTCTTATGCATTCATGCTCATAAGCATTGCATGGCTTCTTAGGACCAAAAATAGGGTTTGTTTTATATTTAAGTATCTTCGATTGCGTCGACACGAAGATTTTTAACCTTCGTATCTCCGAATAGAAGAAAATTAAATAAGAGCAACTGTTGTACCCTAATTTTTCCCCCTAAGATCCCTTCATCATACCATGTTGATTCATTCACAACAAGATCACATTAAGGCTTTTGGTTCTCCTCCATATCATTAGCTTTTCTCTTTGAGGAATTACCAAGCACCTTGGCTTGTTTTTTTCTTGTTTTGTAATCATTCATATTTTTCTTTTTATTTTCCTTTTAATTAATAAAATGCAATGTTGGTTTGTCTTACTTGTTTTTTTTCAAAATGTCATTCAAGAGGTCTATTTCATGCAATATTTTTCGGTCAAGAGTAAATTCCAAGTGGAAGGCCATGTTTGGATGCAAAACATTATAGGTCACTTTTGAAGAAAAATTTAAAATATTTCTAAGTATGGAAAGTCAACATTTTTCCCCAACTTTGACTCAATACAACTTTCATATCAAGCATCCATTTGATTCCATTCCTTTTTCCATTGCAAAGCTTGTAATCTCATCTTTCTAAAGCATTAAGAATCATGCCTTAAGACCCCTTAAGCTGAGAATGCCATTGGATTGAACTTGGTAACTTGGAATTGAAGTTTCTTCATAAGTCAGAATTTGAAATTCATATTTTGGCCTCTAAACATCAAATTAGCACGTGTTTGTGATCGAAACATGTTTAACCAAGTTGCCAAAGTGGATTAGAGCCTTAAAACACAAGGATTGGATGAGTTTTGATACAAATCAGATCACACTTTGCTCGTGCATCAGGTTCACACGATTTCCCTCCAAACTTCATCATTTCACATGCTTGAACATTCCATTTGATTCCCTATAAATAGAGGGTCATCTCCCATTCATTTCCTCAAGCCTTGAGAGCCAAATACACTCTGTCAAAACCTCACACGAACTTCAAATTTTTGAAATCAGTTTCTAAGATTCAAGCCTTTTCTTCCAAAATTCTTTGCGCATTCATCTCCTTAAGCATCATACAAACTCTCCGGCACTTAAACCAAGAAAAACGAGCTATAATTCAAGCTACAGAAGTCGAGTTTCAGAGCTTCTTTCTTGAACTTTGAAAAGGTAGAATTCTCCACCATTTGGATCCAAATAAAGAACTAACCTATTCTACTCCTTCTCCTGATTCTTGTGCTTCTTACAATTTTTAAATCCATTGATAATTGAGAGAGAAATTTCAAATTAAAGGTGCTCGCTATTTTATGGGTTTTTGACTCATATCTCTTTGCATACCTTATATAAATTTGGCGCGATGGTGGTGTTAGGATCGTCTTGAAGAGACGAATCCAATGATACTGATTTGGGATCTTAATTTTTCCATTTGAAAGATCTCACAAAATCTCCATTGCAGGTTTGCTGAAGGTTGAAGACGATGACATGTCTTGCCTCAGCCAATAATAGTATGCCAAACGTTTTAATTTCATTGGTTGCCCTTTTTCATATCCTATGTGTATCTTACTAAGGTCCATATCAAGCACAACGCGTCTGGTCCATTGAATTAGCTTACTAACGCATTTTGACTATGATCTAATGGCCCACATCTTTTTGGTTTTATTTTATTTTCTGATTTTATATTTTAATTGATTTAATTTTCAAAAATTCATAACTCTTTTATTTTTTATCCAAAATTTAAGAAAAAATTCACAAAAATACTTTGAATTATTTCTGATCTCATGACTATATTTTCACATTTTTATTATGACATTTGATGTTTTTTTATATTTTTTGCATTGTTTTCTTTGTTTTAATTACTTTAAAAATACTTTCTAACATTTTTTTAATTCTAATTTTTTTTATAAATATCATTTTACATAATTCTGACTTTTTGAAAATTTTATGGAATTTTATATTGATGTTTACTATTTTTGATCTATTTTCTATTTGTTTGAAAATTTTTAATTAGTTTTAAAATAGTTTCTGAATTTTAAAAATTGCCAAAATTTTTATAAAAATATTGGAGTCCTTTTCTGATTTTTCCATGATCTTACTTAATATTTCTTGATTAATTTGAGTATATTTGATATTTTGTTCTCTTTTATTTCTATTTTTAAAACATTTTAAAACCTTTTTAATGTATATGTTAAATGCAATATTATTTTGTAATTATTTTCTGGCTGATCTTGGGTTGAATTTTTGATCATGAACTTTGTTAACATCATTGGATCCATGGTGTTGAGTTTAAATCCATAAAAATGGATAAATGATTTTAATAATAGTTTGATTAAAATTTAATTCAAATGTGGTTGTATATTCTTTCCCACCCTTTTTTCATCTCATTCCTGTCTTATTGCACTAAGTGTTATTGGAGCATGATCTCTATATCATGTCTCAAAACAAATGGTTCATAGATTGCTATTGATCGGTGTTGTACCCCAATTTTTGCCCCTAAGATCCCTTCATCATACCATGTTGATTCCATCACAACAAGATCACATTAGGATTCTTGGTTCCCCTCCCTATACTTAGCTTTGCTCTTTAAGGAATCACCAAGCACCTTGACTTGTGTTCTTTTGTGATCATGAATATTTTTGTCTTGATTTCTTCTTTTAATTAATAAAATGCAATTTTGGTTTGTCTTGCTTGTTATCCATGTAGGCAAAGGCAATAAGATTCAGCAAGTTGCTCCATGAGTTCATGAGTTTATTTCCATGCCCTAGTTAATAAAGCTTGAGAAGTTCAAACCTCACCATTGTATTTGTTTTGGAAGGGATGGAATGGCAAGGTTATTTTGGTTCACCATATTTTAAGATTATCAAATTTGATCCAAAAAGGTACAAGGGGTTGATTGAAAAAATAGTCATGTTTGGACAAGACTTTGTTCCATTGGTCAGAAATGCACATTTCTCTCAATTCTCAAGATATGGAAGTGGTTGTGGTTGCTATGAGTTCTCATTATCATCCTCAACAACTTATGTTTACAAAGCATTTGTTTTGGTACAAGAAGTTTGTTCAAAATTGTCAAAGTTCCTCAAGGCATGTTTCCTAATCTATGAGCTAGGGTTTTGAATTTCAAAGGAGTATATCTTGCTCATATTTTTGTATTTTTGAGTGATTCTAAATACATCCTTCTCTTCAAAGGGCTATCAACAAATCACTTCAAAAGTTCCAAGGAGTTTTCATGTGGAACACACTTGATGAAGAAAAAAGATTACATGTCCTCCATATGCACCCCCAACTTTCCATGTGTGACTTCAAATGATCATAACTTGGTTAATTTTTATCACCTTGAGCCCATTTTATTTCCACAATGATCTTGATGGTGTGAAATTTATGCCTTCTTTTATGTGCAAAGTGAGAAAATGGATGGAAGTTGCCTTAAGGATACAAAAGATTATAGGTCATTTCATGATTTTTTGCCAACTTCAACAATTTGTAACTCTCTCAATTTTTAGATATTTTGAATAGTTCAAGTTTCAAAATGTCATTCAAGAGATCTATTTCATGTCATATTTTTTGGTCAAGAGCAAATTCCAAGAAGAAGGTCATGTTTGGATGCAAATTATTAGCGGTCACTTTTGAAGAAAATTTTGAAATATTTCTAAGTATGGAAAGTCAACCCTTTTTCTCCAACTTTGACTCAATTCAACTTCAGATCAAGCATCCATTTGATCCCATTATTTTTCCATTGCAAAGCTTGTAACATCATCTTTCTAAAGCATCAAGAATCATGCTCTAAGACCCCTTGAACTGAGAATGCCATTGATTTGAACTTGGTAACTTGAAACTGAAGTTTCTTCAAAAGTCGAAATTTGAAATCATTGATTTAGCTTCTAAACACTTTTTTTCTGCGCGTTTTTGCCTCTAAACATGTTTAGTGAACTTCCAGAAGTGATTAGCATAGTAAAATGCGCATTTTGGATGAGTTTTGATCAAATTAGAAGTCACACTTTTCTTGTTTGCAACTTTACACAATTTCCCTCCAAAATTCATCATTTCAAACGCTTGGACATTCCATTTGATTCCCTATAAATAGAGGGTCATTTCCCATTCATTTCCTCAAGCTTGGATAGCCAGAATCAACCTGCCAAACTTGTTCCATAATTCAAAATTCAGCAACTTCGAAATCCATCCTCAAGCCTTTTTCAATCCATTTTTTCCATCAATTCACCTTCCTTGATATGCCCTAAAGCTAACCATTTAATTACATTCAAGAATCATGCCCTATATTGCTCCATAGAAGTCCAGTTTCAGAGCTCTTCAACTCAACTTCAATAGATAGATTCCTTCATCAATTCTTCAAAACTTTGATATCATTGTGATGCTCTCATTGCCATGGTTCTAGTCGCAACACTTGCTTTTTACTGGAAACACGTTTTGACCATGAAATTTCAAATCCCTTTTCAAAACTTTCCTTCCAAATTGCTTGAGCTACAGTTTATATAAATTTGGCGCGAGGGTGTGGTTGTCTTCGTCTTGAAGAGACGAAGCGAATGGCATAAGTCCGAGCTTCTGATTTTACAGTTTGAGAGACCTGCAATTCATGTTGGCTGGAGGTTGAAGATGACTAACGTGTCATCTTCCAACCAATGATGGCACGCCACCATGATATGCACAGCGCGCCAGATCCCTTGGATTTGATTACTAACACTTTTTGAATCTCATCCAATGGTCCACATATTTTTGACTTTTATTTTCTTTTCTGATTTTTATGTTTAATTGTTTTAAAATTCAAAAAATCATAGAAAATCCATTTTTAGTCCAAAAATTCTAAAAAAATTATGAAAAATACTTTTGATTATTCTCTTTCTGATTTTTATTTATTCACAATTTAATTTTGTGTTTTGTTTTTTTTATAAATTTTTCACTTTATTTGATTTGTTTTAAATGTTTAAAAACACTTTTATGCATTTTTAAATTCTGAAAAAATTATGGAATGATCCAATGATATTATGACAAATATTGGTGACCCCACTTAATTTTTATTTATGACTTTGTTATTTTTTTATCATTTTTAGTTTATTTTATTCATTTCTTTTAATTTTCAAAACAGTTTCTGACTTTAAAAAATCACCAAAAAAATTATGAGATCATTTGAGTCCTTTTCTGATTTTTCTTTGGACTTACTTTTTATTTCTTGATCAATTTGAACATAGTTGATATTTTTCTCTTTTATTTTTATTTTAAAACATTTTTTTTAAACCTTTTTTTGTATATATTAAATGTAATATTATTTTGTGACTATTTTCTGGTTGATCTTGGGTTAAAATTTTGATCATAAACTTTATTAACATCATTGGATCCATGGTGTTGAGTCTAACTCCATAAAAAATGGATGAATAATTTTAATATTAGTTTGATTAAATTTAATTCAAAAGTGGTTTGTGTATTCTCTCCCACCCCTCTTCATCTCATCCCTTTTATTATTGCACTAAGTGTTATTAGAGCATGATCTCTATATCATGTCTCAAAACAAATAGTACATAGATTTCTATTGACCGGCCTACAAATAGTTGCGACTTCTATATCAGTCCACTTACGATTGCTTAACATAGCGCTAAATTTTGTCCTGATTAGAATAAATGATCATTCGTGGCCCAAACTTATGTTTGCAAGCCCAAGTATGTTAATTTGATCTCTTCGATCCAATAACCTTGAGATTTATTGTGTGGAGGCTTTGGTTCTACCAATCCTCTAATGGATCTACAACACCTTTGGTCAATGCAGATCACTAAAACACCGTTGATCATTAAATGATACTCATGAGAATTCCAAATGGATGATATACTTGACAAAAAGCAAATGCAACTTGTTATGTGGAGGCTTTGGTTCTACCAATCCTCTAACGAGTTCCAAATGCAAGTTTCAAGATGACCGTCCAACTAACCACTAATCACTAATAATTGACTTTATCCTTTATTTTCTTATATGCCCTTTATTTTTATGCACTATTTACTTTTAGAATTTACATTTCATGCCATTTTCATCTTTGCTCATTTGAGTATTTACCTTCTTGTCATTTTTATTTTTTCTCACTTGAGCTTTACTTTTCTTTTTCAAAACACTTAATAATCAACATGAATCATAAAAAATTTAATGATTCTTGGAATATTTGGTTACTATCCTTGGCATTATGGAGTATTGGACTTCTTGGACTTAGGATTAGAAACCTTGGCCTATGTTGGAGACCTTGTGACCTTGAGTGATATTTTGTCTGGAGTTCTTGAGGTTTACCTGAAGACATTGGGTTGTTTTATTATTTTGTGTGCAAGTTATTATGATTACATACTTGGTTTGTAATCTGGAATTCACCCGTATACAACTATTATTCTGCCCAATTTTTGTGAAGACTTAATACACTTGAAGTTTGGTTCTCAAGAGGTATAATATCTTTGTTTGCTTGGTTTCAATCAAAAGAATGGGAATTCTATCTTGATTCATAATGTCAAGTATTGGCTTCTTGTTGGTTAGATGATTCTTATCCCTAACTTTTACCTTATGCTTTAGGATAGTCTCTTCTTCTCCTCCCATCTTCTTTAATTTCAAAAATCTTCCTCCTCCTTTTGAAAACTCTTCTTGTTTTTTAAACTTGGACCACTTTCATAATAAACTTGTTTTTAGGTCCATGCATTTTCAAAATATTTTTTCATAAATAAACTCCAATCAATTTAATAATACCTTGACCTTTTTGTGAGAAGACTAAAATTCAATCAATCTCATTTTAAACCATTTTTGCCACTTTGGCTTTTTATTTTAAAACTTTTCTCAAAAGATTAAACTCTTGTCAATCCTTGTAGTGATGAAAACAACTATACTTCTACAATATGTAGTGAAGTGAGATATTTTAAACTTGGGTGTTGAGTGAGGCTTTGTTGATTCTAAAATCCAAGTCATATCCTCCACTTTGAGATGATGCAAATTCTCCTTTCTCATGATTGTGGGTAGTAAGTATGTTTTCCACACGGACAATGACGGTGATTTCTTATCTCTTAAAATCAACCAACACACTTGTGTTTTAAAATCTTTAAAAGAGGAACTACGTGTACCCTGATCCCCTATTGCACGAAAGGTGGTACGTAGTCACTAAAGGTTTGCAACCGCGGTGAGTGAAAAAACTATAAAAAATATTTCTTTTCTCACCTCCACCATCTATGTTTATACAATATTTCATAGCCAAAATATACAGGCTTTACAAAGAGGTTCCTGCGGAGTACCGTAGATGTTTAGGATGCTAATACCTTCCCTTTGCATAACCAACCCCCTTACCTTGAATCTTTCCCCCCTCTTTTGGGTTATTCGCTCTTTTCTTATTCCTTTGGAAACAATAAAGCACGGTGGCGATTTTTATTTTGATTTGTATAAGTCTAGTCAATCCAATGGCTTAGTCTTAAACATTTCTACCGCTACAGAAAAATGGCGACTTCACTGGGGAAAGATTAAACTCTTGCTGGTCCATCCCTAAGTGGGTTGACCCTATCTTTGTCTATATCTGTATATGTGCTATTGTTGTTTATGTGTTACATTACTTGTTGTATATATGTTTGCCTAGATTTTCCTGGTTTTCAAGGTGCTTGGTGATTACTTATAAGTCCTATAACCGGACTTGGGAAAACTTTAAGATAGGATGGGCTGTATAGTCATGTTAACTTTGAGGGATTAATAACAAAAAAGGATGCATGAGATCCCCCACTCAGTGGAGGCCCCTTTGACTGTAGTGTTGTTTATCGAGTAATCCGGAAGACATACTGCTTTTGACCTGGTAGCCTGCTGAAATTGAGAACCATAGAATACCAAACCCATCTTGGCCGTTTAGGTGTAGTGAGGAAGCTATGACGGAGTAATCCAGAAATTGTTGTCACGGATACTACGCTCGAACGAGTTTTTCTTGAAAATATTACTAATTACCCAGTTAATCGGGAAGTTGGTAATATCCTAAGGAAGGATGTAGACTCTGGGAACCTCTAGAACCTTGTTCGGCAGGTGATAACTTTTAGACCAACACCTTATGGGTAGTACCTTCGACCTCATGCTCGTGACGTTGAACCTATGAACCTTATATGTGTGATCTTGTGTGTGATTGCTGCATCATACATCCATGCACTCATAAGCATCTTTTGAAGAAATTTTATTTCAAGTGATTTAAAAAGTTGACCATTTGTGAATATCTCAGGTACCTTTTAACCATGGATCCTGGAAAAAGATAGACCGGGAAATACAGTTTCAAAGATCCTAAGATAGATGAGTTGGTCAGTCTAATTCCCAAGATCAAGTGTTCTGCATACTTTCGGAAGAAGTATGGATCCATTATTCCTCTCATAAAGCTGAAGATGAAGGAGGGTATTCTTTCGACCTTGGTCCAGTTCTATGATCCGATGTATCATTGCTTTACTTTTCCCGACTATCAGTTGATGCCTACACTGGAGGAGTATTCTTATCTATTAGATTTACCTGTTACCAATCGTGTTCCTTTTAATGGTTTGGAGGGTGATCCAAAACCACATGAGATTGCTGCTTTAATTCATTTGGGGAAGTCTGAGGTGGAAGCCCATATGACTACTAAAGGAGGGATTAAAGGATTACCAACTTAGTTCTTATTAGAGAGAGCTTGTTACTTTTCCAGGATGAAGAGTAAAATCACTTTTAAGGCCATCTTTTCTCTACTTGCTTACTGGTTGTTCTTATTTCCTAATGTGGAGAAGTTTGTTGATGTTCATGCTATCAGGATCTTCATGATTGGAAACCCAGTTCCTACCTTGTTGGGTGATTCTTATTACTCTATTCATTTTTGAAATTCTTATCATGGGGGGATGATTATCTGTTGTATGCCCCTATTGTACCAGTGGTTTATCTCTCATATGCCTCAGTCTGATGCTTTTTGGGATGTCAAGAAGGAACCCCGTTGAGCTCCTAAGATCATTGCACTTACTCACTCAAATATTGATTGGTATCATTGAGCTTACCAGGATATATAGATTATTAACAGTTGTGGTAGTTTCCCCAATGTACCTCTTCTTGGTACAAAGGGAGGAATTAACTATAACCCTGTTCTTGCACGACGACAACTTATTTATCCGATGAGGGATAAACCAAATAGTATTCATTTTAGTAGTTTCTTTATGAAGGAGGGAGAAGTCCATAGGGAAGCTAGGGAGCAGATTGTGAAGGCCTGGCGTCACATTCATAAGAAGAGTAAGAAGGATTTGGGACATAGGGGTGCTGTTTCTTTTGAGCCATATATTCAGTGGATCCAACCGAGAGCTATTCATTTGAAGATGTCGTATTCCCGGGAAACACCTATGCCTGATCTATTTGTGAAGACCACTCCTCCCTTATTAGATGATCTAGAAGAGCTGCAGCTTGCTTTGGTCAGGATGCAACAGGAAAAGGACGCTTGGAAGAACAAGTCCCAAACTTTAGATATTTCCTATAGAGCGGACTTGAAGGAGAAAGACGACTTTATTGAGATCCTTGAGAGTCGAGCGGTAGAGATTATGGAGAGGCAAGGGGATTTATTTTCTCCTAAGCCTCAATCATATGCTATTTTCTCACTTCCTAATTCAGGTGATTGGAAGGAGGTTGCCACCAGATATGCGAAAGAAAACCAGAGGTTGAAGGCTCAGATTGCCAGGCTCACGGGGAAGCGCCAGTGTATAGAGTGATCTCCATCAATACTGCATTGAAGTGGTATATGAGTTTGAACAATGTTAACATCCATAATTTAAATGATTTGGGAGAAGCATTCATCAAACAATACAAGTACAACATGGACATGGAGCCTGACAGTGATCAACTCAGGGCCATGGTTCAGAAAGACAGGGAATCGTTCAAATAATATGCACAGAGATGGCGGGAGGTAGCCTTCCAATTGATTCCTCCCATGGAAGAGAAGGAGATGACTAAGATTTTCTTGAAAAAACTGGGTGCTTTCTACTATGAGAGGATGGTAGCAAGTGCGCCAAGTGACTTTACTGAAATGGCAGGAATAGGTATCCTCTTAGAAGAAGCTGTAAGAGAGGGCCGTTTAACGAGAAGTGAAAGCTCTGGAGGTATGAAGAAGCCATCTTACGGGTTTGCCAAGAATAAGGAAGGGGATGCAAATTATGTTATGCAAGAGAGGATGGTTAATACTCCTAGAAAGAATTATCAGCGTCATTAGCAAGTCGCCTCAGTTACTCCAGTTGTACGAGTAACTCCAACTACCGTTGCTTATCGGATACCATCCCAACAGGGGAATCAAGGGTATAATCAGAGAAGGGTGAGTTATGACCCTATTCCTATGAGCTATACAAAGTTACTACCAGAATTGATTCAGAAGAAGTTGGTTCAGACCCGACCACCTCCCGTTGTACCGTCACCGTTGCTGTGGTATTACAAGGCACACCAAACATGTGCTTTTCATCAGGGAGCACCAGGGCATAATGTTGAGAATTTTTATCCTTTGAAGACTGAGGTTCATAAATTGGTGAAGTCTGGTATTCTATCTTTCAAGGACGTGGGAATTAATGTGAAAGACAATCCTCTACCCAAGCATGGAGGAGTAAATGCTGAGAATATGGTGGCCGGTTGTCCAGGAGACTTCCGGATTTTTGATATCAATCTGGTTAGAGGAGATTTGGTGCATGCAGACCTTTTTGAATTTAGCTACTATATGCATGACCATTCCCGTTGTGCTATTTGCAGTACAGACGTACATGGTTGCGATAAGATAAAGGCTGATTTACATGAGATGATGGATGAGGACTTCATCCACATAATCAGGCCTAGGGCAGAGTAGAAGGGGAGGTGAAAATGGTTTCTGGATGTCTTGGAGAATTCATAATTTTCGATGTAGATTATATGAATGAGGACCTTGTGCAATTGCATGCTACTTTCTGCCATATGTCTGGTCAGGTAGAACACCAGTATGAGTCTTGCCGAATTTGCTGTCGGGACTCTCGAGGATGTTCAATCGTGAAGAAGGGTGTTCAGTTGTTGTTGGACAATGGAACTATCAAGGCTATAGGTCAAAGGGATGATTTACATGAAGTTGATTTTATTGAGGTTTGCTTGACTGAAGAAGAGTCGGATGAAGAGTATGCCTCTGCAGATGAGTATTTCTCCTCAGATGAGGAAGTGTTTTCCAAAAATGACTCAATAATGACTGATTGTAATAAAGAAGGGGTAAAAGTCATTGTACCTTGTTTTGGGGCACCCGCTCATCTTGAAGTTGAATATTATAGTAAGCCAATTGTTACACCATTGGTGATTAGTTTGCCGAGTCCTGTCCCCTATAAGTCAGATAAGGTTGTGCCCTTAAAATACAACGCCACAATTTTAGAGGATAGAGTGGAAGTTCCCATCCAGCCAATGCCTGATGTCAGAAATATTGCTGAAAATAGTAGGTGACCCGCAGCGGTCGTGTGTTTGCACCAGTTTTTCGAGGAGATGTTAGTGCTGGAAAGAAAATTACTGTGAATGTGAACCCAAGAAGGATACGGGTGAGACTAGTGGGGCTACGTTAGAGAAAGAAGTGGATGATATTTTGAAGATAATCAAGATGAGCGACTACAGAATCATAGATTAGCTACTCCAGACTCCTTCAAAAATATCTATCTTGGCATTATTGATGAACTCATATGCTCAAAGAGAATCCTTGGTGATGGTATTGGACCAAGCTTTAATGGAGAGTGATATGCCCATAGACCAATTCAGCAGCGTAGTAGGGAACATTACATCATGTAATATTTTGAGTTTCTGCGATGATAAATTACCAGAGGAAGGAAGGAATCACAACTTGGCCCTCCACATCTCTATGAATTGCAAGAATGATTCACTATCTAATGTGCTGATTGATAATGGATCTACTTTGAACGTATACCGAGGAGCACTCTTATGAAGTTGAATTATCAAGGAACGCCTATGCGCCCGAGTGGCATCATTGTGAAAGCGTTTGATGGATCAAGGAAATATGTTATTGGTGAAGTGGACTTGCCTATTCATATAGGACCACATTTGTTTCAGATAACTTTCCAGGTCATGGATATTGTACCTGCTTATAGCTGTTTTCTAGGAAGGCTGTGGATTCATGAGGCATGGGCTGTCACTTTAACTTTACACCAGAAACTGAAGTTTGTACGTGAAAGGAAAGGGGTGATCATAAATGGGGAACAAGCATTATTGATATCTCATTTGTCCTCTTTCAGCATTGTGGAGGCGGATGAAGCTACTGTCGGAACTCAGTTCCAAGCCTTATCCATTGACTACCTAAGAGGAAATGATAATTCCATGGTTTCGCTTAAGGATGCGCAACAAGTCGTGCTAAAGGGTCATAGTGAGGTATGGAGACAGATTGTGGATCCACCTATGAACAAGAACAGAGCTGGCTTGGGGTTCTCTTTGAAGAATGACAAAGGTAAGAGCATGAAGCCAAAGTCTGCTGCAGGCAAGTATTAAGACATCTTTCGTAGCGGGGGTTATCTTCATCCAACTGTTTCCAGGACTAATGCCATTATAGAAAATGAAGCAGAGCAGGAAATGCCGAATTATGTGATGCACAGAGTTAGGGTTCAGAACTGGATCACCATTGTTGTTTCCTCTTGCATACATGTTTCAAAGTAATTTGTTTTGTTAATCTTTTTGAAAAGCTTTCACTCTGCCCAAGGTGGAAGTATTAATGTTGTAGGGCTTATCTGTTTGCCGTGACTTTTAGAATCAATAATAAAAGTTGTCTTTGTTTCCCAAATTGTGTCTTTATTTTCTGCTTTTTCCTGGAAAATGGTAATCAGAAAAAAAACCCTTCAAAATGAATAATAACTGAAATTCAATCTGCATGATCACTTGTTATATGTGTCAGTTTCTAAAATCAATCATAAATCATATGTGCAGATTAATTAAAAAACCCGTTGAATACAATGACTCTGCACCCTTTCCCAACTTTAAATGTCCTGTGCATGGGGCCAAAGAAGAAGATTATGATGAGATTCCAGAAGAGGTCTCACGGTAGATTGAGCATGAGGAAAATACCATTCAGCCATATAAAGAGCCATTGGAAGTGATCAATTTGGGTTCAGAAGAAGATCCAAAGGAAGTCAAGATTGGAGCATTGCTGCATCCTGATGTGAATAGCAGGTTGATTGAGCTGTTGAAAGAGTATGTGGATATTTTGCTTGGTCTTATCAAGATATGCCTGGTCTAGATACATATATTGTAGAACACCGTTTTTCGTTGAAGCCAGAGTGTCCTCCAATCAAACGGGAATTGAGAAGAACTTACCCAGATATGGAAGTAAAGATCAAAGAGGAGGTTCTAAAGCAGATTAATGATGGTTTTCTTGTGACGTCAGTGTATCCTCAATGGATTGCCAATATTGTTCCAATACCTAAAAAAGACGGAAAAGTTCGCATGTGCGTAGATTACAGAGATCTAAATAAAGCTAGTCCAAAAGATGATTTTCCATTGCCACACATTGATATGTTAGTGGATAGCACAAAAAAATTCAAAGTATTCTCGTTCATGGATGGATTTTCCGGGTATAATCAAATAAGAATGGCCCCGGAGGACATGGAAAAAACAACGTTTATCACACCCTGGGGAACATTCTGTTACAGAGTGATGCCCTTCGGATTGAAGAACGCTGGTGCAACGTACCAGAGGGCTATGATAACCCTATTCCATGATCTGATGCACAAGGAAATAGAAGTATATGTTGATGATATGATTCCCAAATCCCATACTGAAGAAGGGCATGTAGAAGATTTGTTAAAGTTGTTTCAGCGTTTGAGGAAGTATCGTCTCCGCTTGAATCCAAATAAACGCACCTTCGGTGTTTGATCAGGGAAATTGTTGGGTTTCATTGTTAGCCAGAAAGGAATTGAAGTTGACCCTGATAAAGACAAAGCAATTCAAGAGATTCCAACGCCAAGAACTGAAAATAAAGTCAGAGGGTTCCTCGGGCGTTTGAATTATATTTCCAGATTCATTTCCCACATGACTGCAACGTGTGAACGAATCTTTAAGTTGTTAAAGAAAGATCAAGGTTGTGTGTGGACGGATGATTGCCAAAGGGAATTTGAAAGTATTAAAGAATATCTGCTTGAACCTCCTATCTTTCTCCCTCATGTCGAAAGAAGACCGTTGATTATGTATATGACAGTGTTAGATAATTCCATGGGTTGTTTTCTGGGACAACAAGATGAAACAGGGAAGAAAGATTTCGCCATTTATTATCTCAGTAAAAAGTTCACTGACTGTGAGTCGCGGTATTCCATGCTGGAAAAGACATGTTGTGCTTTGGCTTGAGCGACAAAGCGTTTGCGGCAGTATATGTTGAATCACACTACTTGGTTAATCTCCAAAATGGATCCAATCAAGTACATTTTTGAAAATCCTGCTCTTTCTGGGAGAATTGCTTGGTGGCAGATGTTGTTATTTGAATATGATATTGAATACCGCACTCAAAAAGCTATTAAAAGAAGTGTGTTGGCAGATTATCTTTCTCACCAACCAGCGTAGGACCATTAGTCTGTAGAACATGAATTCCCCGATGAGGATGTGATGTTTCTGAAAGTGAAAGATTGTGATGAACCATTACCTGAGGAAGGACTTAACCCTGAATCTCGTTGGAGTATGATATTAGATGGAGCTGTGAATGCTTATGGTAAAGGAATTGGTGATGTGATTGTCACTCCACATGGATCGCACATTCCCTTTACTGCAAGGTTGACATTTGATTGTACTAATAATATGGCATAATATGAGGCTTGCATCATGGGTCTCGAAGAAGCTATTGATCTCAGAATTAAAATTCTAGATGTGTATGGTGATTCAACTTTGGTAATAAATAAGATTAAAGGAGAATGGGATACTCGTCACCCCGACTTGATCCCTTACAAAGATTATGCTAGAAGGTTATTAGCCTTCTTTAATAAAGTTAACTCCATCATATTCCAAGAGATGAAAATAAGATGGCAGATGCTCTGGCAACTCTGGCTTCTATGTACCAAGTGAATACTTTGAATGATATACCTCAAATTATGGTTCGGCGACTGGATAGACCCTCTCATGTGTTTACAACAGAGGAGGTAGCAGATGAAAAACCTTGGTATCATGACATCAAGCATTTTCTTCAGACTCAGGAATACCCGATTGATGCATCGAAGAAGGATAGAAAGACATTGAGAAGATTGACTGGCATTTTATTCCTCAGTGAAGATGTGTTATATAAAAGAAATTATGACATGGTCTTGCTCATATGCGTAGATAGAAAACGAAGCAAGTATGTTGATGCATGAGGTTCATGAAGGTTCATTTGGCACTCATGCCAATGGACATTCGATGGCTAAAAAGATGCTAAGGGCAACTTACTATTGGCTGACAATGGAATCTGATTGTTATAAATTTGCAACGAAGTGTTATAAATGTCAACTTTATGCAGATAAGGTCCATGTGCCTCTGACACTTCTCAATGTGATCTCTTCCCCATGGCCTTTCTCTACGTGGGGTATTGACATGATCGGGATGATAGAAACCAAATCTTCAAATGGACACCATTTTATCTTGGAAGAAATTGATTAATTCACCAAGTGGGTGGAGGCTGCTTCATATGCCAATGTTACTAAGCAGGTGGTTGTGCGCTTCATCAAGAATAATCTTATATGTCGGTATGGTGTGCCGAGCAGAATTATCACCGACAATGGCTCGAATTTGAACAATAAAATAATGACAGAACTATGCAAATAATTCAAGATTGTCCATCATAATTCCTCTCCATATAGGCCAAAGATGAATGGGGCTGTTGAAGCTGCTAATAAGAATATCAAGAAAATTATCCATAAAATGGTCGTTACTTATAAGGATTGGCATGAAATGCTCCCTTTTGCTTTGCATGGATATCGAACGTCTGTCCGCACTTCAACAGGAGCAACCCCGTTCTCCCTGGTGTATGGAATGGAAGCTGTACTCCCAGTCAAGGTTGAGATTCCCTCTTTGCGTGTGATAATGGAAACCAAGTTGACAGAGGCTGAATGGGTCCAAAACTGGTTTGACCAATTGAATCTGATCGAACAGAAGAGGATGACAGCTTTGTGTCATGGACAGATATATCAGAAAAGAATGAAGAAAGCTTTTGATAAAAATTTCAAACCTCGTGAATTCATAGAAGGCTACCTCGTGCTCTGGAAGATCATGTCTTTAAACAATAATTCTAGAGGCAAGTGGACTCCCAATTTGGAAGGCCCATATGTTTCCAAGAAAGCCTTCTCTGGCGGTGCATTAATTCTTGAAACTATGGATAGCGAGGAGTTACCACGTCCCATGAATGCTGATACAGTCAAGAAATACTTCGGCTAAATAAATAAAAGAACAACTCACTAAGTTGAAAACCCGAAAGGGTGACTTAGGCAAAAAAGAGCGTCTCGGTAGGCTAAAAACCTGGAAGAGCGGTCTAGGAAAAAGTTAGAGACATAAACAAAATAAATTTCCCACTAAGATGAAAACCCACAAGGGCAGCTTAGGGAAAAGTTAGGGACTTTCTTGGCAAGTAACTGCATCATGCAAGATCTGATCATTGAAGCAATAATCTTCTCGAATCCTCATCATACTTCAACGGAAGCTGCTGCTCAGGATTTCAAAAAATTGTTAGAGGGGATAGTGTTCATTGTATCTCAATGTATCTTTTCCATTATATATTACCATTTTCCAAACTTTGTAATCATATGTGGAGTCTCGCCATTCGCAGACTAGCATTCTATTAATAAAGTTTGATCTGTTACCCAATTCTTTGTGTTTCTTATTTTATTTAGCTTGCAAAGACTCCATTTATTATTGATAATAACTTTCGAAGCAAAAAGATTAAATAAAAAAATTGATTTTTCAAAAAGAATTTACAATTTTCCTTTACTTTAGAATTTGTGATGCAAAAAAAATAAAATAATAACAACAAAAATGGTAATCACAGGAAAGGACAAACTCCAACTATTTTAAGAAGTTTTCTGTTCCCCTCGGGAAATTTTACTCAGGATGATTCGCCGTATTGGGTTCGAAACTCCGGTATCCTCGGTCAATTTTGGATTCATTTCTCCTTATTGTCTGAGTTTTCATGATGTAAGGTTTTAATCCGAGATTTCTCCAGTGAAGTTTTCGTTTGGTCTAATAGAAGTTCTTTTTTCTAGAGAAGTCTGTACAATAATTACTCTCGAAGAACACAGACCTCTGTTTTCCTCAGTGAAGAATGTATATTGGTTTTCCCTTTGTGAATATGGTGTTAACCTCCCCAATGAAGTAGGCCTGAATTCCCCAGTGAATGTTTTGATGATTTGGTGTCCATCTAATTTACTTGAGATTGGTTTTGAAATCCCCAGTAGAAGTGTTATTTTTGAAAACATTTGTTTCCCTGGTGAAACCTAGAGAAGGATGTTCTATCCCTGTATCTATACTATTCTGTCACTTTGTTTTGTTTACTTCCGGATTATGTTTCTCCCCAGTAAAGCTGAAGCAGGCAGTAGGTTATGTTCTCCTCACTGAGTTATCCCTTGTGGAAAATTTTTGCTTTAGCCTTCCTGTACAACTCCTTGTTTGGATGGATTTATTTTTCCCTCTTGAGTTTATTTCTCAAAGGTTGTATTTTGGTTGACTGTTTCATTCCAGTTTATTTCTGGTTTGAATCTTTGTTTTCCCAGCAACATTGTTTACTCTGGATTTCTGAAAGCTTCGGGTTTTGGTTGGTGCATTTATTTTGCACAAGAAGACTTTATCTCCTCAACAGGAATATCGTGGCATTTCTCCAGGAAGTCATATTTCTTTCCCCAGGAAGCCATAATGTTCTCCCCATAAAGTCATTTCTTTTTACAATCCTCCATGACAATAAGTGACATGTCTCTTTATTTGAGCAACTTGTGCTTCCCTGTAAAAGTCGACGTTACTTTTTTGATATCTTCTCTATGAGTGGATAGTTTGCAGTTCGTTGTTAAATTACTCCAGTTGATGGAAAGTTCTTCTATATCACAGAGACAGTTCATTGTGAAATATTTGTAAGTGGAGGTCTCTTTATTTGACAATTTATGTATTACCCTTTCCAGGCTGAGTGCCTTGGTTAAAGAAGAAGTTGAGACCCGTTCTAGGTGAAATACTAGAATTTTGGGGAAAACTTGTTATCTTTTTGCTACCCTCAGTGAACGTTGGTAGTTCATCCTGAGTGAACGTCGATGCTATGATATATTCTCTTCCTGCCTTCAGTGAAAGTTGGTAGGTCATCAGTAGTGAACGTCGATGATTGTTATCTTTTTGCTACATTCAGTGAACGCTGGTAGTTCATCGTTAGTGAACAGCGATGTTATGATATATTCTCTTCCTACCTTCAGTGAAAGTTGGTAGGTTATTGGCAAGGAACATCGATGATTGTTATCTTTTTGCTACCCTCAGTGAATGTTGGTAGTTCATCGTCAGTGAAAGGCGATGCTATGATATATTTTCTCTCTACCTTCAGTGAAAGTTGGTAGATCACCATCAGTGAAAGTTGGTATTTGTTATCTTTTCTCTACCCTCAGTGAATGTTGGTAGTACATCGTCAGTGAACGGAGGTGCTATGATATATTTTCTCTCTACCTTCAGTGAAAGTTGGTAGATCAGCATCAGTAAAAGTTGATGTTTGTTATCTTTTCACTACCCTCAGTGAATGTTGGTAGTACATCGTCAGTGAACAACTGTGCTATGATATATTTTCTCTCTACCTTTAGTGAAAGTGGTAGATCACCATCAATGAAAGTTGGTGTTTGTTATCTTTTTGCTACCCTCAGTGAACGTTGGTAGTTCATTGTCAGTGAATGGCGATGCTATGATATTTCTTTTCCTTCTACCTTTAGTGAACGTTGGTAGCTTCACCTCCAGTAGGAGTTGGTGTATCCTTTGAATATTTTACCATCCTCTCTAATTCAGGTCTTTTTGATCCACCAGTGATTTATTTTCCTGGTTGGGTTATTCTCTTGTTTCTTTATTTTTTGTTACATCCCCAGTGGTGTTTTGCGTCCCTTTAGAATTGTCCATGTGCACTCATATTCATAAGCATTGCATGGTATATTAGGGCCAAAAATAGGGTTTATTTTATATTTAAGTATCTTTGATCGCGTCGACACGAAGATTTTTAACCTTCGTATCTCCAGATAGAAGAAACTTAAATAAGGGTAGCAGTTGTACCCCAATTTCCCACCCCTAATATCCCTTCATCATACCATGTTGATTCCATCACAACAAGATCACATTAGGATTCTTGGGTCCCCTCCCTATACTTAGCTTTGCTCTTTAAGGAATCACCAAGCACCTTGACTTGTGTTCTTTTGTGATCATGAATATTTTTGTCTTGTTTTCTTCTTTTAACTAATAAAATGCATTGTTGGTTTGTCTCGCTTGTTATCCATGTAGGTAAAGGCAATAAGATTTAGTAAGTTGCTCCATGGGTTCATGAGTTTATTTCCATGCCCTAGTTAATAAAGCTTGAGAAGTTAAAACCTTACAATTGGATTTGTTTTTAAAGGGATGGCATGGCAAGGTTATTTTGGTTCACCATATTTAAAGATTATCAAATTTGATCCAAAAAGGTACAAGGGGTGGATCAAAAAAATAGTCATGTTTGGACAAGACTTTGTTCCATTGGTCACAAATGCATATTTCTCTTAATTCTCAAGATATGAAAGTGGTTATGGTTGCTATGAGTTCTTGTTATCATCCTCAGCAACTTATGTTTACAAAACATTTGTTTTGGTACAAGAATAATTCAAAATTGTCAAAGTTCCTCAAGGCATGTTTCTTAATCTAGGAGCTAGGGTTTTGAATTTCAAAGGAGTATATCTTGCTCATCTTTTGGTATTTTTGAGTGATTCCAAAGACATCCTTCTCTTCAAAGGGTTATCAACAAATCACTTCAAAAGTTCAAAGGATTTTTCATGTGGAAGACACTTGATAAAGAAAAAAGATTACAAGTCCTCCAGATGCACCCCCAACTTTCCATGTGTGACTTCAAATTATAATAAATTGGTCAATTTTTATCACTTTGAGCCCATTATTTTTCCATAATGATCTTATGGATGTGAAATTTATGCCTTCTTTTATGTGCAAAGTGAGAAAATGGATGGAAGTTACCTTAAGGAGACAAAAGATTATAGGTCATTTCATAATTTTTTGCCAACTTCAACAATTCATAACTCTCTCAACTTTTGAAGATTTTGAATAGTTCAAGTTTCAAAATGTCATTCAAGAGGTCTATTTCATGCCATATTTTTTGGTCAGGAGCAAATTCCAAGAGGAAGGCCATGTTTGGATGCAAAACATTATAGGTCAATTTTGAAGAAAAATATGAAATATTTCTAAGTATAGAAAGTCAACCCTTTTTCTCCAACTTTGACTTAATGCAACTTTCAGCTCAAGCATACATTTGATCCCATTCTTTTTCCATTGCAAACTTGTAACATCATATTTCTAAAGCATCAAGAATCATGCCCTAAGACCCCTTGAGCTGAGAATGCCATTGATTTGAACTTGGTAACTTGAAACTGAAGTTTCTTCAAAATTCAGAATTTGAAATCATTGATTTAGCTTCTAAATACTTTGTTTCTGCGAGTTTTTGCCTCTAAATATGTTTAGTAAACTTCCAGAAGTGATTAGCACAGCAAAATGCGCGTTTTCGATGAGTTTTGATCAAATTAGAAGTCACACTTTTCTTGTTTTCAACTTCACATGATTTCCGTCCAAACTTCATCATTTCACACACTTGGACATTACATTTAATTCCCTATAAGTAGAGGGTCATTCCCCATTCATTTCCTCAAGCTTGGATAGCCAGAATCACCCTGCCAAACTTGTTCCATAACTCAAAATTCAGCAACTTCAAAATCCATCCTCAAGCATACATTTGATCCCATTCTTTTTCCATTGCAAACTTGTAACATCATATTTCTAAAGCATCAAGAATCATGCCCTAAGACCCCTTGAGCTGAGAATGCCATTGATTTGAACTTGGTAACTTGAAACTGAAGTTTCTTCAAAATTCAGAATTTGAAATCATTGATTTAGCTTCTAAATACTTTGTTTCTGCGAGTTTTTGCCTCTAAATATGTTTAGTAAACTTCCAGAAGTGATTAGCACAGCAAAATGCGCGTTTTCGATGAGTTTTGATCAAATTAGAAGTCACACTTTTCTTGTTTTCAACTTCACATGATTTCCGTCCAAACTTCATCATTTCACACACTTGGACATTACATTTAATTCCCTATAAGTAGAGGGTCATTCCCCATTCATTTCCTCAAGCTTGGATAGCCAGAATCACCCTGCCAAACTTGTTCCATAACTCAAAATTCAGCAACTTCAAAATCCATCCTCAAGCCTTTTTCAATCCAATTTTTCCATCAATTCACCTTCCTTGATCTCCCCTGAAGCTAACAATATAATTACATTCAAGAATCGTGCCTTATATTGCTCCATAGAAGTCCAGTTTCAGAGCTCTGCAACTCAACTTCAATAGGTAGATTCCTTCATTAATTCTTCAAAACTTTATTATCAATATGATGCTCTCATTGCCCTGGTTCTAGTCGCAACACTTGCTTTTTACTGGAAACACGTTTTGACCATGAAATTTCAAATCCCTTTTCAAAACTTTCCTTCCAAATTGCTTGAGCTACAATTTATATAAATTTGGCGCGAGGGTGTGGTTGTCTTCGTCTTGAAGAGACGAAGCGAATGGAATAGGTCCGAGCTTCTGATTTTACAGTTTGAGAGACCTGCAATTCACGTTGGCTGGAGGTTGAATATGACCAACGTGTCATCTTCCAACCAATGATGGCACGCCACTTGTATTTTACGAAATCTGATTTAATTATTGATCATAAGCATTATTCACTAATGACCATGATATGCACAGTGCGCCAGATCCCTTGGATTTGATTACTGGCGCATTTTAACTCTCATCCAATGGTCCACATATTTTTGACTTTTATTTTCTTTTATAATTTTTATGTTTAATTGGTTTAAAATTCAAAAAATCATAAAAAATCCATTTTTAGTCCAAAAATTCTAAAAAAATTATGAAAAATATTTTTGATTATTCTCTTTCTGATTTTTATTTTTTCACAATTTAATTTTGTGTTTTGGTATTTTTTATAAATTTTCACTTTATTTTATTTGTTTTAAATGTTTAAAAATACTTTTATAAATTTTTAAATTCTGAAAAAAATTATGGAATGATCCGATGATATTATAACAAATATTGGTGACCTCACTTATTTTTTATTTCTGATTTTTGTATTTTTAATCATTTTTAGTTTATTTTGTTCATTTCTTTTAATTTTAAAAATAGTTTTTGACTTTAAAAAATTACCAAAAAAATTATGAGATCATTTGAGTCCTTTTCTGATTTTTCTATGGACTTACTTTTTATTTCTTAATCAATTTGAACATAGTTAATATTTTTCTCTTTTATTTTTATTTTAAAACTTTTTTTTTAATTTTTTTTTGTATATATTAAATGTAATATTATTTTGTGACTATTTTCTGGTTGATCTTGTGTTAAATTTTTTATCATAAACTTTATTAACATCATTGGATCCAGGGTGTTGAGTCTAACTCCATAAAAAATAGATGAATGATTTTAATAATAGTTTGATTAAATTTAATTCAAAAGTGTTATTGGAGCATGATCTCCATATCATGTCTCAAAACAAATAGTGCATAAATTGCTATTGACCGACCTCAAAATAGATGCGACTTCTATATAAGTCCACTTACGATTGCTTAACATAGCGCTAAATTTTGTCCCAATTCGAATAAATGATCATTCGTGGCCCAAACTTATGTTTGCAAGCCCAAGTATGTTAATTTGATCTCTTTTATCCAATAACCTTGAGATTCATTGTGTGGAGGCTTTGGTTATACCAATCCTCCAATGGATCTACAATACCTTTGGTCAACACGGATCACTTAAACATCATTGATAATTAAATGGTACTCATGAGGATTCCAAATGGATGATATACTTGACAAAAAGCAAATGCAACTTGTTGTGTGGAGGCCTTGGTTCTACCAATCCTCTAACGAGTTCCAAATGCAAGTTTCAAGATGATCATCCAACTAACCACTAACCACTAATAACTGATTTTATCCTTTATTTTTATTATATGACCTTTATTTTTATTCACTATTTACTTTTAGCATTTATATTTCATGCCATTTTCATCTTTGCTCATTTGAGTATTTACCTTCTTGTCATTTTTATTTTTGCTCACTTGATCTTTACTTTTCTTTTTCAAAACACTTAATAATCAACATGAACCATAAAAAAATTTAATGATACTTGGACTATTTGGTGACTATCCTTGGTATTATGGAGTATTGGATTCTTGGACATAGGATTAGAAACATTGGCCTATATTGGAGACCTTGTGACCTTGATTGATATTTTGTCTGGAGTTCTTGAGGTTTACCTCAAGACATTGGGTTGTTTGTTTATTTTGTGTGTAGGTTATTGTGATTAAATACTTGGTTTGTAATTTGGAATCCACCAATATACATCTGTTACTCTGCCAAATTTTTATGAAGACTTAATACACTTGAAGTTTGGTTCTCAAGAGGTCTAGTATCTTTGCTTTCTTGGTTTCAATCCAAAGAATGGGAATTCTATCTTGACTCATAATGTCAAGTATTGGCTTCTTGTTGGTTAGATGATTCTTATACCTAGCTTTTACCTTATGCTTTAGGATAGTCTCTTCTTCTCCTCCCATCTTCTTTAATTTCAAAAATCTTCTTCCTCCTTTTGAAAACTCTTCTTGTTTCTTAAACTTGAACCACTTTCATAATAAACTTGGATTTAGGTCCATGCATTTTCAAAATATTTTTTCATAAATAAACTCCAATCAATTTAATAATACCTTGACCTTTTTATGAGAAGACTGAAATTCAATCAATCTCATTTTAAACCATTTTTGCCACTTTGGCCTTTTATTTTAAAACTTTTCTCAAAAGATTAGACTCTTGTCAATCCTTGTAGTGATGCAAACAACTATACTTCTATAATATGTAGTGAAGTGAGATATTTTCCACTTGGGTGTTGAGTGAGGCTTTGTTGATTCTAAAATCCAAGTCATATCCTCTACTTTGAGATGATGCAAATTCTCCTTTCCAATGATTGTGGGTAGTAAGTATGTTTTCCACACGGACAATGACGATGATGTCTTATCTCTTAAAATCAACCAACACACTTGTGTTTTAGAATCTTTAAAAGAGGAACTACGTGTACCCTGATCCCCTATCACACGAAAGGTGGTACGTAGGCACTAAAGGTTCACAACCGCGGCGAGTGCAAAAATTATAAAAAATATTTCTTTTCTCACCTCCACCATCTATTTTTATACAACATTTCATAGCCAAAATATACAGATTTTACAAAGAGGTTCCTGCGGTGTACCGTAGATGTTTAGGGTGCTAATACCTTCCCTTTGCATAACCAACCCCTTTACCTTGAATATTTCCCCCTCTTTTTGGTTATTCGCTCTTTTCCCATTCCTTTGGAAACAATAAAGCACAGTGACGATTTTTATTTTTATTTGTATAAGTCTAGTCAATCCAATGGCTTAGTCTTAAACATTTCTACCGCTACAACCGACCTCAAAATAGGTGTGACTTCTATATAAGTTCACTTACAATTGCTTAACATAGCGCTAAATTTTATCGCGATTCAAATAAATGACCATTAGTGGCCCAAACCTATGTTTGCAAGCTTAAGTATGTTAATTTGATCTCTTTGATCGAATAACCTTGAGATTCATTGTGTGGAGGCTTTGGTTCTACCAATCCTCTAATGGATCTACATCACCTTTGGTCAATGCATATCACTTAAACATTGTTGATCCTTAAAAGGTACTTGACAAATAGATGATATACTTGACAAAAAGCAAATGCAACTTGTTTTGTGGAAGCTTTGGTTCTACCAATCCTCTAATGAGTTCCAAATGCAAGTTTCAATATGGTCATCCAACTAACCACTAATTATTAATTTGTTTCCACTTTATGCTTTTTATTTTCATGCTTTATGCACCTTTTACTTTAAGCATTACATTTCATGCCATTTTTTATTTTGCTCACTTGAGCATTTATATTCTTGTTCTTTTTGTTTTGCTCACTTGAGTTCTTCTTTCGTCTTTTAAAACACCTAATAATCAACATGAACCATAAAAATCTTTAAATGATACTTGGAATATTTGGTTACTATCCTTGGCATTATGGAGTATTAGACTTCTTGGACTTAGGATTAGAGGCCTTGACCTATGTCGGAAACCTTGTGACCTTAATTGATATTTTATTTGGAGTTCGTGTGGTTTACTTCAGGATATTGGGTTGTTTTTTTGTTTTGTGTGCTGGTTATTGTGATTACATTCTTTATTTGTAATCTGGAATTCTCCCGTATGCAGCCATTACTCTGTCCAAGTTTTGTGAAGACTTAATACACTTGAAGTTTGGTTCTCTCAAGAGGTCTAATATCTTTGCTTGCTTGGTTTCAATCCAAGGAATGGGAATTCTATCTTGACTCATAATTTCAAGTATTGGCTTCTTGTTGGTTAGATGGTTCTTATCCCTAGCTTTTACCTTATGTTTTAGGATAGTCTCTTCTTCTCCTCCCATTTTCTTTAATTTCAAAAATCTCCTCTCTCCTTTTGAAAACTCTTCTTGTTTTTAAACTTGAACCATTTTCATAATAAACTTGGACTTATGTCCACACACTTTCAAAATATTTTTTATGAATAAACTTCAATCAACTTAATAATACCTTGATATTTTTTGTGAGAAGACTAAAAGTCAATCAATCTCGTTTCAAATCATTTTGCCACTTTGGCTTTTACTTTAAAACTTTTCTCAAAAGATTGGACTCTTGTTGGAAACATTCAATTTTGTTTTCTCTTGAGTGTGGTCGAAGGTTGGATCTGTAGGGCCAAAACGAAAGGCAGGGTATTTGATCCAAAGAGAAAGTTGGACATTTAGACCCATAGGATAGGCCATGTGTTTTCCCTTTTAGGCATCAAACCTATTGATTCACCCTATACTTAATTGTTTATGCAAGTTAAAATAGGCCTTTTACCCATTTGCTGACCAAGACCACTTGCACTTAATAATATATTACTACTTTTTAGAAAAATTTTGTCTTGAGCCTTGCGCTTGTTTTCCTTCTAAGGAATTAATCTATCTAAACCACCCATCTTGGCACAAGTGGGTGTTTATTTTCTAGATGAGTCTCTATTTTATTATTTTTACTCCCAAGCATTTCAAATTTTTCCTCTATAAATAGAGAGTACATTTTCACAAAGAGAAAAAGAGAGAGGGGGAACGTATATTCAAAATTCTTCCACACCACAAAAACTCTCAAGTGCTCAAACACTTGTGAAAACAAACCCAGAATATCAAACTCATAATCTCTAAAAAATCTCAAAAGTCTCAGATCCTCCAATATGCTTACAAGTAGTTCCAGGGAGATTCCAGCCCAGCCTAATCCATCATCAAGCCATACACAGCTCCTTCGATTGGAACTTCAAGAGGTGAGTCTTTTCTTAACTTGAAACTTTTTTCGTTCTAGCTTCATTTGTACATACATTGTAAAAAGAAAAATGTAGACATTTCTAGACTATGTTTTAGCTTTCGATTCTTCTTCCTGTATGTTGAAAACTCAACCTTAGTTTAGTTATGCTTTGGACTTTGAGACCCATTAGTTTTCATGCTAACCCCTGGATTATAGTTATATTTGGATATTGTATTTTTAGACTGTGAGACAAGTTTGTTGTACCCTTCGATTGGCTAGTGACACAAGCCTTTCGAATCATACTCTGAGGACCCAATATGATTACAAAGGGTCAGCAAGGAACCTTTGGTAAAGTATATGTACTGTTGCTTCTGGGCCTCAAACGAAGGCCATAACCGTGTTATTTCCAGGACTCAAGCGAAGGCCAGAACCTGGCTACTTCCAGGCCTAGGAGAAAAGTGTAACCATCTTGATTCTAACCCTCAATCGAAGGAGACAGAAAAGAAAATCGAAGGGCATGACTTCACTGACTCCAGAAGCTAGATCGAAGAGAGCCAAAAATGGAAAAATCGACGGGTTTGCTGCCCTAAATCGAAAAATCCATTTTTCTTGCTTTTGCTTTATTTTTGCCTTTATATTTTCATGCAATTAAAAATGGTTGTAATAGTGTAGGATTTATTTTTTGCACTCTTTTATAACTTTCATATAAATGTTAGTAATTTGGTGTGTATGGAAAGATAAAATCGACAAATAGACAACCCAAAAATAAAAGACAAAAATGCATGCAATCAAACACATTTGCGCACATGCACCCTTAGGGTAATTCCACTTGTTGCCTTATAAAAAATGGTCATGTTATGAATGTGGGATATGTTAGCAAAAACAATCACAAATATAAGATCATAGTCCCTCGATGACGCTATGAATGTTGCCTTACAAATGATCTTAGTCCCTCAAAAAGAAATTCTAAGATATCTCACAACATTTCTATCATGAGTATATGATGACCCTTGCCCGTCCCTTTACATCCAATGATAAGGCTTCTTACCAAATCAATGGTAAGATAACAATATCAAAGGAAAGGAAGAAATGAATTAAGACTTTTGAGTAGGTAGATTGTTCCTAGTTGCTTGCTCATTTTCAAATCAAACACTCTTGCTTATTTTCAAAACAAACACCAACACTTTTAAAACATTTTCCAAACATGAAACATTTTCAAAAGATCAATACTTTGTATATGTTCTTACGAACGAGAACTATTACAAAGTTTGCCTAAAACGATGGCACCTTTTTTCAAAATACTTTCAAAACACCATACAACGCATATTTTCAAACAAAAGCAAGTGATCCAACAAGTAACTAAGAGCCCGTAGATAACTATGGATAAAAAGGGTGCTAATACCTTCCCTTTTTATAATCTACCCACCAAACTTAGAAATAATCTCAAAGGTCTTTCCGGTTCTTTTCAGCCTTTCCATTTGGATAAAAGAAAAGTCGGTGGCGACTCTTGTTAACCGCAACATTTGTGATAGAATGCAAAACGACCAAGTCAGTTCTCCCACCATATCACAGAACTGGCGACTCTGCTTGGAATTGACTTAAAAGTGGGGTTACCTTCGGGCTAGATCACCTTTATTTACTTTCATTGTTTGATTTGATTGCTTTACATTTTGGTTCTATGTTTGGGCTTAAATCCTCTACCCGAATTTGGGATACCTTATAGGTAAGTAGAAATACATTATTGAAACTGTGCGGGGTATACCGACATGGTCTAAGCAATAGTTACGTTAGTCTGACATATTTGTGGGTACTGATAGCCCTTGAGTAGTCAAGGAGAATACGGGGCCGCTGAGTGATGTCATGAAGCACTAACTGACTTTAGAACCTTTACTTGACCAACTTGGCCATTAAGACGTAGTGAAATGACCGACTTTGGTGCAGTCCGAAGTTGGTAGATAATTGATACTGCACTCATTGAGGTTTGGCTTTTTGGGATATTTCGGCCGCTGTGAAAGTGGCTTGTGCTGAAACAATGCCCGAGAATGCATATTAGTGATATTGAGATCCTTTAGAACCCGATTACTATTTATAGGACAAGTTGAGCCAACTAAACTTCAAGAGGGTACTTACCTATGAGTCTCCTTGCAAGCCTAAACCTAAGGACTTATTTGCCTTGTTAGTATATATTTACTTGTACATGACATCATGAACATCATAAACATCATAAACATCATAACATCATACTCATTCTAACCATTTCCAGGATTTTTGGGATTTATCTTTGTTCTGTTTTGTAGGATATGGCTTTTATCCGCAGGAACACTATCCAAGTCAATATCGCAAGGATTTCTCCTCAACTCAATGAGTTAGCATCAAGGGTTCCTGAGAATTCTCGATTCACCGAAATACATGGTCGTCTCATAAACTTGGTTACCTCCAACACTGACGAAGATATGATGAAGGTACTCTTCCAATTCCTTGATCCTCTACACCATTGCTTCACTTTTCCCGATTATTAACTTGTGCCAACTTTGGAAGAATTCTCCCAAATCTTGAGGATTCCCATTCTCAATTAACTACCCTTCAACGATACGGAAAGAGATCCAAGACTTGAAGAGATTGCTCAGGCCCTACACTTGAAACAATTTGATGTCACAACTAATTGGGAAACTAGGAGTGGTGTCAAAGGTTTCTTGGCCAAGTTTTTGTTTCAGAAAGCTCAAGATTGTTGGAACTCCTTGGACTTACAAGATTTTGAAGAAATTGTGGCCCTTCTCATCTATGGGATGGTTTTGTTTCCAAATACTGACCAACTCATAGATATATACGCTGTCAAAATCTTCATATCTCGCAACCCAGTGCCTACTTTGTTGGGAGACATCCTACATTCTTTTCACTCTCGCACTATGAGGAAGAGAGGTATCCTCATGTGTTGCACTCCTCTCTTGGCAAGATGGTTTATTTCGCATCTTCCCCAATCTATATTGAAGAATGAGAAAGGTTCAAGGTGGCCCCGTAGGTTGATGACGCTCAGACATTCAGATATTCATTGGTGTTCCTGATCTTTGGAGAATGTTACCATCGTCGACCGTTGTGGAGAATTCCCTAATGTCCCCTTACTTGGCATTATGGGAGGTATCACTTACAACCCCTGCTTAGCCTTACGACAATTTGGTTATGCCCGAAGGGATGGTCCACATGAGATGCTTATCCAAGGAGTGGTATTCAACTACGAGAACAACGATCAAAGCTACCGTAAGAGGTTTATCCGAGCTTGGAGGATGGTGAACAAGGTGGATAGAAAAACGCTGGGACATAATAATTCCATTCCAATTGAGCCTTACCTTACGTGGGTACGAGCTCATGCTCAGAAACTTGTGATGCCTTATCCCTCCATCTTACCAGTCATCATGGAACCTATGGTCAAAGGAGATGTTCCCTGCACTATCCTCCACCCCGACATGCCAACTTCTCTCGAAGACTTGCAAAAAGGATGGATTCAGATTAAGGAAGAACGAGATACTTTTGAGGCTCAATTCTATGCTAGTGAAAAGATGGTCTTGGAGCTTACGAAGCATCTACAAGAAGAGCAAAGTGTGAACGCCTACCTTGCGCCGAAGAGGATGCATTTAGTCTTTTTATCTTAGAGAATTATTTTGTAAGCACAAGGGGCATGTTGTAATATTTTCAAGTTAATAAAATTGACGTTTGTTCATTCCTTTGTCTATGAAAATTTAAATTCCATAAATCCTTGAAATCATTTGCATATACATATTCCATGCATCATAACATGACATGTTTTTGCATAACAGGTTTCCTTATCCTTCTGTTGTTTATTTCAGAAAGATGGATCTAGAAAAAACAGTGAAGGAGCTCCAGGAACAAAACTCTCAATTCCAAGAAACTCTACTGGCCCTATCCAAGGGGCATCAAGACATGATGGCATTATTGGTAGTTAAGAAGAAGCCCAAGAAGAAAGCTCTACTCAACATGGGTAGAAGGTTCAAAGAAACAGTCCATCAGATCCTGATAGGAGAAGACTCATATGAAGAGGATGAGAACCAGATTGGTGAAGTCAAGAGTACTCAGGCTGACTGTGTTAATGATCAAATGTCTGATGATGATTATTTCGATGAGTAGTATCCACCCGCTGATATCAAGTATAAGTTGTTAGAAGACATATTAAAGGATGTTAAAATCAAAGCCATCCCTGGTTTATATTTTGATGATTTGGGTTTGATCTTTGGGGTTGTCATTCCCCACAAATTCAAAGTACCAGTATTTGAAAAGTACGATGGAGTTTCTTGTCCAAAACTTCACCAAAAATCCTACGTGTGCAAGATACAGCCGCACATTGTTGATAAGAAACTCTGGGTTCACTTTTTCCAAGAAAGTTTGGCCGAAACCCAACTTGAATGGGTTTATCAGTTAGATGGTTCCCGTATCAATACCTTGGAAGATTTAGCTACCGCATTTTACCATCAGTATCAGTATATCACCGACTTGGCGCCAACGAGGGTTCAGTTACAAGATATGACCATGGGGAAGAACGAAGGATTTAAGGAATATGCAAAAAAGTGGAGAGACCTTGCTAGTAGGGTTCAACCACCCTTGACTGACAGAGAGCATATAAACATGTTTATGGGCACTTTATCCAGTCCATTCTTTAACTTGTTGGTAGGCTGTTCCTCCTCCGGATTCACCGAGTTAGTCTTAACTGGTGAAAGAGTTGAAAGCAGTATCAAAAGTGGAAAGATCTCTGTGGCGTCTGCCTCTACTTCAAATCCTATCAAGAAACCTTTTTGTGCAAAGATGGAGATCAATGTTGTGTATGGGGAGAGGGCCCGTACCAAGAATAATGATCATCCGTCTGTTAATGCAGTCCGAATCTCCAATCCCACTCTCGCTCCAAGGCCATCTACTAATCATCAACGTTTCGAAACTCCGAGAAGACAATTTACAAGGTTGGGCATGTCACTGTCTCAAGCCCTTCAACATTTTCTAAAGGCTAATTTAGTGACATTGCGCGATCCACCTGCCAACCTAGATACCTCTTCGCCAAAATATAATCTGAATGCAAAATATGCTTACCATTCAAGCAGCCCCGAGCTCGAGACTCACTAGTGCTGGGTCTTGAAGAATAAAATCCAGGATTTGATTGATAACAATACTATTGAGTTTGATCCTCCTCCAACTTTGAATGTAATCACTGCCTCTATGCCGAAGCATGATAAGGGTGTTAATGCTGTTGAAGATACAATTTCTGTTGCCACTGTTGAAGACTTGACTACTCCTTTGAATATCATAAAAAATAATTTGTTGGAAGCCGAGATTTTCCCTGGCTGTGTAGAAGACTATTTTTGTTGTACCCAACAACTCAATGGATGTGAAGGGCTGAAAAAAGGCATTCAACGGCTGATGGATAGCCATGAAATTCTATTTGAAAAGACTCCGCTTGCCAAAAGTTTGAATAACAAATGTGAATACATCTCCATTATTACCACCTAAAACAAGCCTCTTAGGATCAACTCCAAAGGTCCTATTAGGATTTCAAATGAACCCTCTATTGCTCCAATCCCTGAATAATTCCCTACTCTTCAAACAAGGCAGTACCATGGAATTATGGTGCTGAGGTGTTCTATCTTGGGATTAAACAAGTCGCTTGGATCGAAGAAGAAAAAGCTAATAATGTTGGTAACATAACTGGCTCAAGTAAGGTAACTCGAACTGGAAGAATATTTTCACCCAATACCACCACATATTACTGCTGCCAAGCCGAGTACCAATACAAGAGGGAAGGAGAAGGTTGTTCAGCCAGTCGTAATAGAAATACCCACAAAAGACATTGCCAATGAAGAACCCTCCGCTCGTGAGATGGACGAGATCTTAAAGATAATAAAAAGGAGCAACTTCAAGATCGTGGAACAGTTGGGGCAAACCCCTTCTAAGATCTCGATGTTTTCATTACTACTCTGTTCTGATGCCCATTCTCGGACATTAATCAAATTCATGAAAAAGGCTCATGTCCCCTATGAGACAACAACAGACCAATTTGAGAATTGCGTGGCTAGCCTGACAACTGATAATGGCTTGGGATTTTCAGATGCTGACTTAACACTGCTTGGGAAGAATCACAATAAAGCTTTACATGTTTCTGTCGAGTGCAAAGGGACTACCTTAGAACATGTGCTAGTCGACACTAGTTCTTCTCTGAATGTACTACCCAAGGGGGTGTTAGATTGTCTAGATTGTGAAGGTTTAGTCTTGAAGCCAAGTGATATCATTGTAAAGGCGTTCGATGGATCAAAGAGGACAGTTCATGGGGAGGTAGATCTTCCAATTAAAGTGGGCTCCCAAATCTTCAACTCCACCTTCTACATTATGGATATTTGTTCGGCCTATTATTGTCTGTTGGGTCGCCCATGGATCCGTAAAGTTGGGGAAGTAACCTCAACTCTCCATCAGTAAGCCACCTTAACTCGTTCAAATATGTAGAAATGGATGGGGAATTCATTGAAACCCCATGTAAAGCCTTTGAAGTCGTACCACCAATGGTAGCTGCCACCTAGTGTTCCTCTAATGAACCTAAAGCTGTTAAAGCCGTGCCAAAGATGGTTTCAGTCAAAGACGCCCGTGCTGCTATTGAAAAAGGAAACTGTGATAATTGGGGGCAACTCCTCGATATCCCATTCACAGCCGACAAGTTTGGTTTGGGCTTCACCTTCAAAACTCAGAAGGAAGTGAGGCGTGCGCGTGCAGGAAAGCCACCTTTCCGCATCGGGAGCCATGAAGTTAATGTTGTGGGTTATTCAGATGAAGAAGCTGAATTTAAAGATTTGGTGTATCCAACTACAACAGAGCTGAAAAATTGGCATGCCAAGGACTTCGTGCCCATCTCCTTCCTTGAGGAGTAATCTACTTGTTTTGCTTTTCTTTCAATTAAAAAAAAACATTCTTTCTGTAATATGTAACAATGACTTTTAAGCCATGTTCCTGGCCCGGGACACTTTGGTCCATTTGTCAAGGTTTTTATTTATGTTCATCTAATCATATGATCATTCAGTATATTGGACTCTTTTGCATTCAAATATTTGTGTTCATTGTCTTTCTTTTCTTTCAAATATATTTTTCAAAATATCCATGTATCTTACATGCACACACACACCCTTGCAGGTCCTCATCCACTCTGGATCTTGTTGCTAATGACTCTAACATTTCCGACTATGATTTTGAATGTCCTATTAACCAAGCTGAAGATGAAGGTGAAGAAGATTGTGATATACCAGGAGAATTAGCCAGACTTCTATTACAAGAGGAAAAAGCTATTCAGCCGCACAAAGAGTCAATTAAAGTCATCAATCTGGGTACTGAGGCAGATAAGAAGGAAATCAAGATCGGGGCTAACTTAGAAGACAATGTCAAGAGCAAGTTGAATCAGATGTTGCATGATTACATGGAAGTATTTTCTTGGTCTTATGAAGATATGCCAGGGTTGGATACCGACATCATAGTTCATCGTCTACCGACAAAGGAAGACTGTCCTCCCATCAAACAAAAGGTTCATCGCATGAGGGCTGATATGTCTGAGAAGATCAAAGTTGAAGTAATGAAACAGTTTGATGCAGGGTTCCTAGCCGTGACATCCTATCCTCAATGGGTTGCCAATGTGGTTCCAGTGCCAAAAAAGGACGGAAAAGTTCGCATGTGCGTAGACTATATGGATCTGAATAGGGCAAGCCCCAAGGATGACTTCCTTCTACCACACATTAACGTCTTGGTCGATAATACTGCTCATCATAAATTTTTTTCTTTTATGGATGGCTTCTCAGGATAAAACCAGATAAGGATGGCTCCCGAAGACATGGAGAAGACCACTTTCGTTACGCAATGGGGCACCTTCTATTATAAAGTCATGTCGTTCGTATTGGAGAATTAAGAGGCAACATATCAAAGAGCTATGGTAGCTTTGTTTCATGACATGATGTTAGAATATAGTTTTATTCTACAACCCTCATAAGAGTTTTGATGATAACAAACACAAAGAACAAATATGCACTCTAAATTTGTTTTTTATGTTGTACAAAAAATCTGACTAAAACAGAATCAGAAGTTAAGCCACAGAAGCACTCAAGCTGAGTAATCAGAATGTTCTGAAGCATGATGATCAGAATCTGCGCTAAAGAGAAATATATCCTAATTCTGAACGGGAGTCCAACATGCAAACAGAACCTTATGTTTCTGACTTCCCAAGTTCTGAAGTAAAGTAGCATGCAAGATTCCTAAGTTCTGAAGCGTTACTTTTCCATTAAGTCAGTATAATGTGCAACGACTTCATTCAGACAAGGATCTTTTAAGTATGGAAAGTGAATTAAGTGTCCTTTATCATGTTTTCATTTGGACAGATTTGTCACGCCTATATAAACAATTTCAAAGGGTAAATCGTTCACGATTTTACGCAAGTGCTCTATACAATCTCAAAAAGCTGCAAAAGTCATATTCATACTATACTCAATTTGTGTAATACATCATAATAGTGATACAATTTTTTTAACGAAAAACAAACAGTACACAGTAAACCTTTTCTTTTGATTAAGTTATTTTCCTTGAGATAAACCGGTTTGTGGTTGTACTCAAGAAGACTTTGGCAGTTGTCGAAGTAGAATTGTAATCGGTTTGATTAGTGAATTAATTCCTCTTTAAAGAGAGGCGAAATCAACATGGTGGGTGGACTGGAGTAGTTTGAGATCAAGAAAACCAGGATAAAAATCTTGTGTCTATTGCTCTTGTTTTTTAACTTTCAATTCAACCCCCTTTCTTGTGTTTTTCACTTCTTCAATTGGCATCACAGCGCCTGGTTCTGAGTTCATACACTTAACCGTGTCAGTACAAGATCCAAGCTTTAGAAAAACACTATGGTGGTACCAAGCCAAAACATCAGCAATGACTATCATGATGACAAGGACAGAATCAGCGGAAAACCTCCAGTCTTTAATGGAGAAAATTTTGATTACTGGAAAGATAGAATTAAGAGCTTCTTTCTGGCTCATGATGTTGACTTATGGGATATGGTAATTGATGGATACATCCATCCAATGGATGAAAGTGGTTAGAAGATAGATAGAAAAAGAATGTCTGACCAACAAAAGCGTGACTTCAGATACCATCATAAGGCCAGAATAATTCTTCTCAGTGTCATCTCATACTCAGAGTATGAGAAGATCTCAAACAGAGAGACAACCAAAAACATTTTGACTCTCTGAGAATGACGCATGAAGGCAACATACAAGTTAAAGAAACCAAGGCCCTTGTGCTCATTCAAAAATACGAATCTTTCAAGATGGAAGACAGTGAATCCATAGAAGCAATGTTCTCAAGGTTCTAGATTCTAGTTGTCGGGATGAGAGTTCTTGACAAAGGGTATTCTACTGTTGATCACGTAAATAAGATCATTAGAAGTTTACCAAAGCAATGGAGGCCAATGGTCACTGCTCTTAAGCTGACTAAATATCTCAACAAGATATATCTGGAGGAACTTGTTAGCTTCCTCAGAAGCCATGAGATAGAGATAGAAGATGACGAGCCTCAGAAGCAAGGTAAGCCTTTAGCATTAAAATATAACAAAAAACATGACTTTAAGGTTTTGCAGGCTATGGAAGAAACCTCTGATGGATCCTTATCAGAAGAAGACAAATTGTCTCTTCTCCAAAAGGGTCAATCAATTGTGGAAGCAGAGGCAAAGAAAATTCAGAAACTTTAGAAGATCAGGGAATCAGAATGAATCCTCCTTCAGATACAGAAAGTCTGAGCCCTCCTCTGGACACAAAAGGTATGAAGCTTATTCTAGTCACAGAAAGTCAAACAACAGAGATATCATTTGCTATGAGTGAAATGAACAAGGGCACTACAAAAGTGATTGTCCAAGGCTTGAGAAGGAGAAGCCCAAAAAGAAGTTCTTTAAGGGGAAGAAGAAAAGTATTATGGAAACATGGGATGATTCAGATACTTTTGACGCAGACTCAGAGTCAGATGATGAAAGAGCAAACATTGCCCTTATGGAAAATGTGGCAGAAGACAGCGAAGCATCTGGGTCAGACTCAAAATCAGACACAAAAGAGGTATTTCCTGACTTCACTGTTAATTTTACCAAAGCTGAACTAGGAGAAAGTCTGAGTGAAATTCTGGAAAGGTATTAGAAACTCAAAGTCAAATTCAAGAACATGAAAAAGGATCTTGCTTCTGACTCTAAAGAAAATGAGAGTCTTAGATTAGAAAATTCTGAGTTAAAAGAAAAGATTTCAAAACTAGAAAATGATTTACAAAACTCTCAAAAAGAAATAATCTCAAAGGCTCCCAGTAGCGCTGATAAAATGATAAAATAATATGATCACAACTTTCAGAAGTTTCTGGATAAAAACATAGATAGAAGCAAGATGACTTCAATGATCTATGGAGTTAGCAGAAATGGCAGAAAAGGAATAGGATACCAAGGTAAGGTATCTCCACCTAAGAAATTCATGAACCTAGTAATTAAACGCACACTGCTAAAATCTCACTTCACTTATGGGCACACACATGATCTGAAGTACACTAGAAATGATTATTCTGCCAAACCAAAATTCAAACAGAATTTTGGTAAAACTAACAAACCAGGACCCAAAAAGATATGGGTACCTAAGGATAAAATTATATATGTAGCAGATATCTTTAGCAGCAAGGATAAAACACCATTCATGGTACCTGGACCCTGGATTCTCTCGACACATGACGGGAAGAAATCATATGTTCCAAAGCCTGGAACTTAAACCTGGAGGATACATGGGCTTTGGAGGTAATCAAAGAGGGAAGATCATTGGCTCTGGAACAGTAGGTAATGGTGATCTTCCTTCTATTAATAATGTGTTGTTAGTTGATGGATTGATGCATAACCTGTTATCCATAAGTCAATTAAGTGATAACGGTTATGATATAATCTTTAATAAAAACTCATGCAAAGCTGTTAGTCAAAAATATGGAACTATCCTGTTTAATGGAAAGAGGAAAAACAACATTTATAAGATAAAACTTTCTGAACTAAAGAGTCAGAATGTAAAATGTCTTCTTTCTGTTAACAACGAGCAATGGGACTAGCACAAAAGATTGGGGTATGTTAGTATGAGAAGTATATCTCAGATTAACAAACTAAATATTGTCAAAGGACTTCCTAATCTGAAGTTCAGCTCAAATGCTATGTGTGAAGCATGTAAGAAAGGAAAATTTGCAAAACCCGCTTTTAAAGCTAAAAATGTGTTTCTACCTCTAGGCCATTAGAACTTCTGCACATAGACTTATTTGGACCAGTGAAAACTGTGTCCGTTAGTGGAAAGAAGTATGGGTTAGTGATTGTAGATGACTATAGCAGATGGACATGGGTAAAGTTCTTAAGACACAAGGACGAGTCACATTCTGTGTTCGTTGCTTTCTGTAACCAAATTCAGAATGAAAAGGATCTTAGAATTGTCAAAGTCAGAAGTGATCATGGTGGAGATTTTGAAAACAAAAAATTTGAAATATTTTTTAATGAAAAAGGAATTTCGCATGATTTCTCTTGTCCTAGAACTCCCTAAAAATGGTGTTGTAGAACGAAAGAACAAAACATTGCAAGAAATTGCCAGAACCATGATCAATGAGACTAACATTGCTAAGATCTTCTAGGCAGAAGCAATTATAACAACGTGTCACATTCAAAATAGAATCTCTATAAGACCTATTCTGGAAAAGACTCCATATGAATTATGGAAGAACAGAAAGCCCAACAGTTCTTATTTCCATCCTTTTGGATGTACATGTTTTATTCTGAATACTAAATATCATTTGAACAAGTTTGACTCTAAAGCACAGAAGTGTATCATGTTAGGATACTCTGAATGCTCAAGAGGGTACAGAGTATATAATACAGAAAGACAAATTGTTGAAGAGTCAACCAGTGTTAGATTTGATGATAATCTTGACCCTCAAAAGTCAAAGCAGAATGAATATTTTGCAGATATAGAAGTTGAATTCACAGGTGCTAAAGGCAACTCATCAGAAGTTCCCAACAGAGACGCTCCAACAACGTCAAAAGGAAATGTCACAAGCATTCCAGTACCTTCTGTTGATCAACTCCAGAAAAGGTTATCCAGAAGCAGCATAGCTCACCCTAAAGATAAGATTCTGGGAAAGAAGGATGATCCAATCAAAACAATATCAACATTCATAAATTCTGAAGAATCCCTCATGGGATTGGTATCTCTGATTGAACCAACAACAATTGGTGAAGCTCTTCTGGACAACGACTGGATTCTGGCAATGCAGGAGGAGTTAAACCAACTCACCAGAAATGACGTATAGGATCTGGTTCCCAAACCAAAAGGATTCAACATCATTAGAGCAAAGTGGGTGTTCAGAAACAAACAGAATGAGCAAGGAGAATTCATCAGAATCAAGGCACGACTGGTTGCACAATGTTATAGTCAACAAGAGGTGATAGACTATACAGAAACCTTTGCTCTAGTCGCTAGGTTAGAATCTATCAGACTCTTAATCTCTTTTGTTGTAAACAATGGCATCACTCTGTATCAGATGGATGTCAAAAGCGCATTCTTAAATGGTTACATTAATGAAGAGGTATATATGCACCAACCCCCTGGGTTTGAAAATTCCAAACTCCCAGGATATGTTTTCAAACTAAAGAAGTCACTTTATGGTCTGAAACAAGCTCCCAGAGCTTGGTATGAAAGACTAAGTGACTTTCTGTTAGAAAAGGAATTTACCAGAGGGAAAGTGGACACAACCCTATTTTGTAAGACATTTAAGAAGGACATTTTAGTTTGTCAGATTCATGTAGATGATATTATATTTGGATCTACTAAACCTTCTCTGGGAAGAGAATTTGCTAAGTGCATGCAGGCAGAGTTTAAGATGAGCTTAATGGGAGAACTTAAATTCTTTCTGGGCATTCAAATCAATCAGACTCCAGAAGGAACTTACATTCACCAGAGCAAATACGTCAGAGAACTTCTGAAGATATTTGACCTCTCAGAATGTAAGCCATCAAAGACTCCAATGCATCCCACGTGCATTCTGGAAAAAGAAGAGGTAAGTAAAAAGGTAGAGCAGAAGATCTACAGAGGTATGATTGGTTCTCTCGTTTATCTGACAGCTTCAAGGCCTGACATTTTATTCAGTGTCTGTATATGTGCTAGATTCCAATCAGATCCTAGAGAATCTCACTTAACAGCAGTTAAGCGAATTTTCAAGTATCTGAAAGGTACTACTAACCTGGGTTTGTTTTATAGAAAATCAAATGAATACAGTTTAGTAGGATACTGTGATGCTGATTTTGCTGGAGACAGAGTAGAACGTAAACGTACTTCTAGAAGCTTCTAGTTTCTAGGAGACAACCTGATCTCATGGACCAACAAGAGGCAGTCTACAATTACATTGTCAACAACAGAAGCTGAATACATTGTAGCTGCTCGATGCAGCACACAAATGCTCTGGATGAAAAGTCAACTTGAAGACTTCATCATATTTGAGAGTAACATCCTTATTTTGTGTGATAATATTTCTGCTATCTGTTTATCGAGAAATCCTATTCTTAATTCTAGGGTTAAGCATATAGAAATAAAACATCATTTTATTAGGGACTATATTCAGAAAGGAATTCTCTCTTTAAATTTTATTGACTCAGACCATCAATGGGCTGATGTGTTTACAAAACCCCTTTCTAAAGATAGATTTAATTTCATTCTGAAACATCTCAGCATGAAGTTATGTTCAGAATAAGAAGTTTTATTTTCATATTCTAACCCTTAAAACTTTATTTTTTTTCTGATCATTTGATCATGTGTCTTCAGAACTTAGGAGTACAGTTGCATTAAAAATCTATCTATGAAGATCTGAACCATTCATTTCAAAGATAGAGGCGTGCAGTTCACACCATCAAACATTTGTCATCCTCTCACAAGCTACCTTCTGAGGCTGAACACGTGTTCAAATTCTGAAGGGTCTAAGGCTCTGATTGGATGCATTGAGACACTTGTCAATGGTAACTGTTCAGTATCTACATGCTATCCCCTAATTTTAGGTTTCATAATTTCAGTATAATCATTACTTATTTTATCTTACTTGCTAATTAAGTTTTCAAATGTGTTTATAAATTCAATTTCACTATTTCATTCACTTATTACTGCATCCATCATTCTCTCTCGCTCTCGTTTTTGCAAAAACCCCTTTTCTCTGTTTTCTTCAACAAATCCGTGTGAACAATGGCATCCTCATCAAGCATCAAAAATCTCAACAGTTCTCATGGTTTTTCTTCATCAGAACAGTATGAGGAACCTATAAGAACTTTGCTCACTCCGGTAGATAATCTTAAAGTTCTATGTGAGTTGATAATTGATTTTGAGAGTTTAAAGGAAAATGAGTTTGACTTGTATGAAGATATGACGACTTAGGGATGGAACAAATACTTTGATTGTCTGTTGGGTCCAGTATTTCCTATTATTGTTAAGGAATTCTGGATTCATTCTACTTCATCTAACCATTAGGTTACATCATATGTTATGGGGAAGAAGATAATGATTACAAAAGACTTGATTGAGAAACTTATTGGGTACAATGGCGGCGAAGTCAGATGCATTGACATGGCTGATAAGTGTTCTGTCCTAAAATATATTTCTAGGGTCATTTTCACTTCTGGACAGTCATCCAGCAAGATAAGAGACTTGAAAGATTATTACAGAATCTGGGCCAGGATCATTCTGGTTTGCATAAATCACATGAAGCCTACAAGCTCTCCTGACTATATCAACATTGATTAGCAGTTTCTGTTGTATTTAATTGCAAAGAAGACCCAAATAAACCTTCCACACTTGCTCTTCAATCATCTGAGAACAAGCGTGAAGGAAACAAGGGAAGAAGAAAGAATAAATAGGGATTGGATTCCTCTGTAAAGATTGATTTCTGACATTCTGACGGAAAATAGGCTGTTAGAACATCTGACAGAGACTCAGGAGATCATCACTCTTGAAGCAAATGCTGGGAAACCACTAAATGCCAAGAATATGAAGAAAATGAAGATTATTGAAAGCATTAAGAAGGAACCAACAATTGCTTCTCATGAAGTTATCACGTCTAGGAGAATCCCTCTGAAGGATTTCCCACTATTTTCTAAGATATATGCTTCTACAGAAACTATGGTCAGATACCTTGAAGCTTGCAAGGAAGATGTAACTATTCCAGAACTCAACATTCGTTACCTGCACAAGCCATCTCCAAATATTGTGCTGAAGAAATCCAGAAAGAGGAAGGCAGCAGGAGAAGGATCCTCTCAGAGGACACCCAAAGCTGCGAAAAAGAAAGGTAACACATCTTTTGTTTCTGTTGTAGAGTCTATTGTTTTTCCAACATCTGAAACAGTTCCCCTTCAACCAACAGAAAATCCCTCACCACAAACATTTAAGGATTTTGACATAGAGTTTGATCCATCTGTAACTCTTGGTAGTTTCTTAAATAAACCTCACTCCCCTAATCTAAATCCAGAACAAAATCAACCAGAACTTTCAAGAGTTCTATCTGATATTGAACTTTTTGACCAAGACTTTCAATCACCAATCCCAGAAAATCCAAACTTCCACTCCCAAAAACCAGAAAATCCACACCCTCATTTTCCACAACCATAAAATCAAAATCCCAACTCTCCTCAACCAGAAAATAAAAACCCTCTCACCCCTCAAACTGAAAATCCAAATTCTGAAACCCTTGAACCAGAAAATCAACACGCTACCGTAAACCAATCAAAAGACTCTTTTACAGACTCTGATACCACTACCCCAATTCCTGGAATAACAGAACCTCTTATGGTTCGTTTACCTCTATCCATCCATGATATTCCAGAAATACCTTCGCCATATGATTCCACACCACCAAACACTCCTCACTCACCAATAAAATTGCCATTCCCAAACTCAAACCAACCTTAACCAAAACAGATGTTGGTAAGAACTTGTTGATTTTTGAAACAGAAATACATAAATGGGATACTTCTTTGAAGAAAGCAAGTCAAGATAATTCTAATCCTGCTGCTTATGATTCTCTTTGGGATAGATTCAGAAAATCGTTCAACTCTGAATCCCAAAGACTGAAAGAATTAAGTTATGAGATGGCTCAGCAGAACTTCAGTGATCAGCTGAAAGCCTTCAAAGACCAAGTTCTGAGTCACTGGGACAAGAAAGAAATTCATCTGTTGGAAAATGCTCCGTGGAAAGAGCACAATCACCCTCTGACTACTGCTCTAGAAAAGGAAATTACAACATAAGAAGTAGTTGAATTAGAAAATGTTGCAGAGTGTTTTGAACGATATGCAACGTCTAAGGAAACACCAGCTACGTCTCTAGTCATGCAAACTCTGGAAGAGTTGAAGAAGTAGAATGCTTTAGTCCATGCAAGATTTGATAAACAAGAAGACACTACCAAAGAAATAAAGGATATACTGGGAAAGTAGGAAGAATCAAGCACTCAGATTAAGAGCTTGCTGGAAGCATTGTTCACACGACTTCCCCCTCCATCTTATATTTTCTTTAACTTGTTTTATGTATTCTTCATCTTATCTTCTTTGTTTTTGAAAGATGTCATTGCAATCTGTTTTCAATACAAATCATCATTTTTGACTCTGATAATTTATGATTCTATTGCTTTTTGATACCTGAAAAAAAGGGGAGAGTGTAAGATATTTTCAATAAAAGTTTACCGAGACTAAGTCTCAAACATTCTAAATATCTTAACTTCTTATTTATTTTATGAAAGCTTAAACAGGAACAAAATTTGATAAAGACAGAAGAAGATGCATCAAAATCTCTGGTACGAAGGAACTTCAGGGAGGTATCTCATCTTTATCTGAGTACTTAACTCAGGGGGAGACTCTCTTAAGCTTTTTTTCTGTAATGTTTTATTGAAAAATCCTAGTTTTTGTCATAATAAAAAAGGGGGAGATTGTTAGAACATAGTTTTATTCTACAACCCTCATAAGAGTTTTGATGATAACACACACAAAGAATAAATATGCACTCTAAATTTTTGTTTTATGTTGTACATAAGTTCTGACTAAAACGGAATCAGAAGTTAAGCCACCAAAGAATTCAAGGTGAGTAATCAGAATGTTCTGAAGCACGATGATCAGAATCCGCACTAAAGAGAAAGATGTCCTGATTCTGAACGGGAGTCCAACACGAAAACAGAACCTTATGTTTCTGACTTCCCAAGTTCTAAAGTAAAGCAGCATGCAAGATTCCTAATTTCTCAAAGCGTTACGTTTCCATTAAGGAAGTATCATGTGAAACGACTTCATTCAGACAATGATCTTCTCAGTATGGAAAGTGCATTAAGTGTCCTTTATCATGTTTCCGTTTGGACATATTTGTCACGCCTATATAAACAAGTTCAAAGGGTAAATCGTTCACGATTTTACACAAGTGCTCTATACAATCTCAAAAAGATGCAAAAAGTCATATTCATACTATACTCAATCTGTGTAATGCATCACAGTAGTGATACAGTTTTTGTAACGAAAAACAAACAATACACAATAAACCTTTTCTTTTGACTAAGTTATTTTCCTTGAGATAAACCAGTTTGTGGTTGTACTCAAGAAGACTTTAGCAGTTGTCAAAGTAGAATTGTAATCAGTTTGATTAGTGAATTAAGTCCTCGTTGGAGAGAGGCGAAATCACCTTGGTGGGTGGACTGGAGTAGTTTGAGATCAAGAGAACCAGGATAAAAATCTCGTGTCTATTGATCTTGTTTTTTAAGTTTCAATTCAACCCCCCTTCTTGTGATTTTCACTTCTTCACATGATACATCATGAGATAGAGGTTTATGTGGATGATATGATTTCCAGAACACAAATTGAAGAGGAACATCTTGATCACCTGTACAAACTATTCGAAAGGATGAAAAAGTACAAGTTGAGGTTAAACCCTAACAAATGCACATTTGGGATACGATCTGGAAAGCTTCTAGGTTTTGTTGTCAGCAATAGAGGTATTGAAGTTGATCCGGCCAAGGTGAAGGCCATCCAAGAAATGTCGGTCCCTCCTTCTGAAAAGGAAGTTAGAGGATTCTTGGGTCGTCTCAATTACATTACCCGCTTCATATCATACTTGACTTCTACTTGTGAGCCAATCTTCAAACACTTGAAGAAACATCAGGTAGTCAGATGGAATGATGAGTGCCAAGCTGCCTTCGACAAAATCAAAGAATACCTAAAATAACCCCTTATTATCATGCCTCCAGTTAAAGGGAGACCCTTGATCATGTACTTGACAGTACTAGATAATTCTATGGGGTGTGTTTTGGGCCAACATGACGAGTCTGGCCGAAAAGAGCATGCTCTTTATTACCTGAGCAAAAAGTTTACCGACTTTGAAACTAGATATTCACTGCTCGAGAAAACTTGTTGCGCTTTGGCCTGGGATGCTCGCTGGCTAAGACAGTATATGTTGACTCATACCACTCTATTGATTTATAATATGGACCCAATCAAGTACATCTTCGAGAAACCTGCTCTTTCTAGAAGGATAGCCAGATGGAAAATGATCTTGACTGAGTACGACATTTAATACACAACAAAAAAGGCCATCAAAGGAAGCGTACTAGTAGATCATTTAGCCCATCAAGCTGTTGATGATTATCAGTTCATGAACTTCGACTTCCCTGATGAGAACATCATGCTGGTAACCGACTGTGTGAAACTTGGACTGTATGATAGACCTGAACAAGGATCCCAATGGACTATGGTCTTTGATAAGGGTTCCAACGCCTTGGGTAACGGGATTGGTGTTGTGATCATCTCTCCTGAAGGTTTCCACACTCCTTTCAGTTCCAGACTTTGCTTCGATTGCACGAACAATATGGTTGAATATGAAGCGTGCATCTTGGGTCTGAAAGCTGCCATTGATTTGAGGATCAAACATTTGAACGTGTTTGGGGATTCCGCTTTAGTGATTAGCCAAGTAAAAGGAGATTGGGACACTAAGCACCCTAATATCATCCCATACAAGGAACTTGTGCTATCGCTAATTCCTTATTTCGAAGAGATCACATTTGAGCACTTCCCTAGGGAATAAAATCAGTTGGCTGACGCCTTAGCAACCATGTCTTCAATGTTCAAGGTCATACGGGACAACAAAGCCCTTATGATTACGATTGAGCGATTCGATGAAACTGCACATTGCTGTGAGCTTGACACTGATACAGAAAAGCCATGGTACCGTGAGGTGATGAGGTATCTTGAAACACAAGAGTATCCCGAGTGAGCAACCATCAATGACAAAAAGGTCTTACGAAGATTTGCAGCCAAATTCTACCTAAGTAACGGGATATTGTACAAGCGCAACCATGACTCTGAAGGAAAATTGCGATCAAAAGCGCAGCGGAATATAAAATTTTCCTTTAGCGATCCTTATGAATGAACATGGTCAGTGATAGAAATATTTATCTCTTGTGGCGATTCAGACCTTTGATGTTGTGATCACGAGCGTTGATGAAGAACAACGCCTCTACTCAGTCCACAAGAACAGATCGCTTCCAGTCACAGTGCTAGCTGATCACGAACGGAAACCTTGAGTGAGAGAGAGAATCAAAAACGAAATTGCATCAAGTGGAATTGCTTCATCACAAGGGATCTATTTATAGAATCACTCGTGTCGGCTACAAGCTAAAAGCCCAATTAAGGCTATAAGCTAAAAGCCCAATTAAGCTTATGGACATCATACCTTATGATGTACCATATATCACTTATCCACGTGGTACCTTACCACTTTCCGTATTACACTTAAGTGCACCGTACCTTACGGTGTTCCTTATTTATTCTATCTCTCATCAACCTGTCCTTATGTGTGTGACCCTGTAGGTTTTCGCGACGTTGGCAATTATATTAAATCACACATTTAATATAATAAACAGTGAGCGATATCTAGCAACACATCACTGTTACCCAAGTCACGAAAATGTCATGTGATCTGACCAAACCTTTTCCGTGATAATATTTGTGTTGTACAATTACCCTTTTGCCCTCATGTCTATATCGAACACAAGGCATACACTGTGTCACCCTTGTCCAGTTCAATATTGGGCCCTTAGACATTTATCCTGTTATGCAGGATGAGCAAATTCCATCTAGGTCACTCATGTCCCTTAGCATGCTTTGTGAAGTACCCATCAACCGTCTTTATAGTCATCCAGTTACGGATGACGTTTGATCAACAATAAAGTACTTGACTTTACATCTAGGGTCCATAGTGGTTTCAGGTCGAAGGGTGGTGTACACCATTATCATCATGAGAATAACTTATGACAGTTTGCATAATATTCTATGTAGTATTTTCATAGCAGGTCAATCCAGTATAAATATTACTCCTAATATTCATACCTATGTCAAGACTTGATAACTGCTTATCTATGATCCATGAGATGTGATCATCAATCTATCTTCATTATAATCTTAATGCTTTAATGTTATCCCACTTCACATTAAAGCTTGACTACGGATACTTTAAGAATAGTGTCTTATGTTTAATGGGATCTCATGATTAAGTCACACTTAACATTTCATTAAACAAATAAAACATTCTAGGGACTTTATTATTTTGGAAAGCAAACATAATAAAGAAATGCCTTTTATTATTAATAAATAATTCGATACAAGTACCAAAAGTATTAGCCTCTAGGGCTTACACCAACAATCTCCCACTAGCACTAGAGCCAATCAGGCATACCCCTAATACCCATAGATCTAGTATGTCCATCATGCTTCAGCTGCGCAAGAGGCTTTATTAATGGGTCAGCAACATTGTCAAGTGTAGGTACTCTGCATATTTTCACATCTCCCTTATCGATTATCTCTCGAATGAGATGATAATGCCTAAGTATGTGTTTGGATCGTTGGTGAGATCTAGGCTCCTTAGCTTGTGCGATAGCACCATTGTTATCATAATAGAGATCAATGGGATCCACAATGCTATGGACTATGCCAAGTTCACTAATGAACTTCTTGATCCAAACAACTTCCTTTGCTGCAGTTGAGGCAGCAATATACTCAGCCTCGGTTGTAGAATCAGCAACTGTATCTTGCTTTGAACTTTTCCAGCTCACAGCGCCACCATTTAAACAAAACACATAACCAAATTGCGATCTAAAGTCATCCTTATCTGTCTGGAAGCTAGCATCGATGTATCCAATTACAGCAAGCTCTTCCTGACCTCCATATATCAAGAATGAGTCCTTAGCCCTTCTCAAGTACTTAAGGATATTCTTGACAGCTACCCAATGAGCATCACCGGGATTAGACTGGTACCTACTCGTTGCACTTAAAGAATACGAGACATCTGGTCGAGTACATAGCATGGCATACATGATAGATCCTATTGCAGATGCATATGGAATCTTATCCATGCGATCCCTTTCTTCCTTACTTGAAGGGGATTGTGTTTTTGACAGACACATGCCATGTTGCATAGGTATGAATCCTTTCTTGGAATCATGGATATTAGAGCGTCTCAACACCTTTTCTATGTATGTACTCTGACTTAGGCCAAGCAGTTTTTCTGACCTATCTCTATAGATCCTGATTCCTAATATATAGGCTGCTTCACCTAGGTCCTTCATTGAAAAGCATTTCCCTAACCAAGTCTTCACTTGTTGCAAGGTAGGGACATCGTTTCCAATGAGTAATATGTCATCTACATATAATACCAGGAATACGATCATGCTCCCACTAACCTTCTTGTAGACACAAGGCTCATCTTCATTCTTGATGAATCCATATTGTTTTACTGTTTCATCAAAACGAAGATTCCAGCTTCTGGAAGCTTGCTTCAATCCATAAATTGATCGCTGTAACTTACATATCTTTTAGGCTTCTTCTGGTATGTCAAATCCTTCAGGTTGTGTCATGTACACATCCTCAACAAGATTCCCATTAAGGAAAGCAGATTTGACATCCATCTGCCATATTTCATAATCATTATATGCAGCGATAGCAAGTAAAATCCGAACAGATTTAAGCATTGCAACTGGTGAAAAGGTTTCATCATAGTCAACCCCATGAATTTTTTTATAGCCTTTTGCAACCAGTCTTGCCTTATAGGTATGTACCTTACCATCCATGTCAGTCTTCTTTTTGAAGACCCCCTTGCATCCTATAGGGTTAACTCCTATAGGAGGCTCTACCAAGGTCCAAACCTGGTTTGTGTACATGGAATCCATTTCAGATTTCATGGCTTCTAGCCACTTCTCGGACTCAGGACCAGTTATGGCCTCTTGGTAGGTCACAGGCTCATCTTGATCCATGAGTAATACATCACCCTGATCACTTATGAGATATCCATATCTCTCAGGTTGTTGACGTGTCCTTCTTGACCTACGCTGGTCTTGTTCTACTTGAGCAGGTTGCTCTTCCACAACTACTTGTGTTTCCTGCTCTAATTCCTCCATAGGTGTATCAATGCTTTGTGGTTCTTGAATTTCTTTAAGCTCTATTTTCCTCCCACTGATTCTTTTGGAAATAAAATCCTTTTCCATAAAAACTCCAGTTCGAGCGACAAACACTTTGCCCTCTGAAGGATTGTAGAAGTAATACCCTCTTGTTTCTTTAGGATACCCAACAAATAAGTATTTGTCAGATTTGGGCTCAAGCTTAGTTGAAATTTGTCGTTTCACATAAACTTCGCAACCCCCAATCTTCATGTAAGACATATGTGGTTTCTTACCACTCCATATCTCATATGGTGTCTTCTCAACCTTTTTGGATGGAACCCGGTTAAGTGTGTAAGCTGCAGTCAATAGTGCATGTCCCCAAAAGGAGTTCAGAAGATCGGTGTGACTCATCATGGATCAGACCATGTCTAATAAGGTTCGATTTCTTCTCTCAGATACACCATTCCATTGTGGTGTTCCGGGAGGAGTAAGTTGGGATAAAATCCCACATTCCTTTAGATGGTCATCAAACTCTAGGCTTAAATATTCACCGCCTCGATCTGATCGAAGAACTTTAATATTCTTACCTAGTTGGTTTTGTACTTCATTCTTGAATTCCTTGAATTTTTCAAAGGTTTCAGATTTGTGTTTCATTAAATACACATAACCATATCTACTGAAATCATCAGTAAATGTGATGAAGTATTGAAAACCTCCTCTGGCTGGTATGTTCAGTGGTCCACATACATCAGTATGTATGAGGGCCAAAAGATCATTAGCCCTTTCACCTTTTCCTGTGAATGGGGACTTTGTCATCTTTCCAATTAAACAAGATCTGCATGTCTCATATGATTCATAATCAAAAGAGTCCAAGAGTCCATCTTTATGGAGTTTGGAAATGCGTTTCTCATTTATGTGGCCTAAGAGACAGTGCTAAAGGTAGCTTGGATTTAACTCATTAGGTTTAATCCGTTTAGTATTAATGTTATAAATTGGCATTTCAAGATCAAGGACATATAGTCCATTGTTCATTTGTGCAGAAGCATAGAATATATCATTTAAATAAATAGAGCAACAATTGTTCTTTATTATAAATGAAAAACCAAACTTGTCCAAACAAGAAACGGAAATAATATTCCTAATAATTGCAGGTACATAATAACAGTTCTCTAACTTAATTATTAAACCACTAGGTAAAGTCAAAACATAAGTTCCTACGGCTAAAGCAACAACCTTTGCTCCATTTCCAACTCGTAGGTCAACTTCACCTTTTGCCAAATCTATACTCCTTTTTAGCCTCTGCACATTAGTACAAATGTGAGAACTGCATCCAGTATCTAATACCCATGATGCAAAAGTAGATAAATTAATTTCAATAACAAAAATACCTGAATTTGAAGTCCCTACACCATTGTTCATATCTTCCAGGTACTTTGGGCAGTTTCTCTTCCAATGTCCGGTCTTACCACAATGGAAGCAAGTGCCCTCCTTTGTTATGCCTCCACTAGGCTTCAAAGCAGGAACAATAGGTTTAGGCTTGGAAACTTCCTTGCCTTTCCCTTTACCAACTTTCTTGGTAGGCCTATTGTTCAGCTTCTTTCCATTACTGACCATCAGAATGGACTTCCCTTTTGTCTTCATATTCTTCTCAGCAGTTTTCAACATGCTTAGCAATTCTGGAAGACTCTTATCCATGTCATTCATGTTGAAATTCATGACAAACTGATTAAAGCTATCTGGCAACGATTGCAAGATAAAATCAGTTGCAAGTTCCTTTCCAAGCGGAAACCCTAACCTTTCAAGGTTCTCCACATACCCAATCATTTTGAGTACATGAGGACCTACAGGATTTCCCTTAGATAACTTGATGTTAAAAAGGGCCTTTGAAACCTGAAACCTCTCATTTCTTGCCTGCTCTTGATAGAGCATTTTCAGATGTCCGATCATATCGAACGCTGACATGTTCTCGTGTTGCTTTTGCAACTCCGAGTTCATAGTAGCTAGCATGAGACAAGCGGCTTCGTTAGCATCATCAAAATGCTTCTTATAAGCATCTATTTCTGCCTTAGGTGCCGAACTAGGCGGTTCCTCTTCAGGATTAGGTGTCTCCAAGACTTACAGCTTCTTATCGTGCTTGAGGACAATCCTCAGATTTCGGTGCCAATCCAGGAAATTTGTCCCAGACAATTTTTCCTTATCTAGGATTGATCGCAAAATATGGTTGTTTGTTGTCATGGTAATCTACAAAAAAAAATGAAAATATAAGTATCATTAAAACAACATATTTAATTAGGCCTTTAATCAAATATGCTCCCACTATTTTACTCAAACCAAATGACCCTCATCATTTGATTTGGAAAATCCCGTTAGAAGACTTTCTAGTGGGTCGAGATCCACATTTCACTTCGTTCTAAGTCAGCGTTAGGCTGATTACACAAAACTAGGTTATTTAGGTAGGAACTCCTTCCAGTTGTATCTCATACAACTCTCAAATATTTTCAGTTGGGTGAATAACTCCTTATTCTAATTCATCATATGAATCATTCCCAACTCTTGCTTCTAAACATGTATAATCTTATTATAATGTGTTTAGTTAAGTTTGACCCATTGTTTTAGCAGTTGGATATTACAATTATCCCATCGCACCTTACTAATATAGAACATGCACCTCGCGTAGGCGAAACCTACATTGTTCGATACTAGTCTTGATGAGTACTAAAACTTGGAAAGCATGAACTTAATATTTAACTTGAGGGATTTTGTTATTAGTTTGATCTCACCGGCTTAACATGCAATTCGTCTCTCTCATGCATCAACATACAAACACATGCATCAATATACATAAAAGCATATAGTTATGGCCCCTAGCGCAATTGTTCTCCCAAGCCAATCAGAGAACCTAAGCTAACCTAATAACGATCTAAACTTCTCCAAGCAAGATCTCCAAGGTTATCCTCCTTTGATATTGTATTCTTCTCTTTCTTCATAACATTACATTACATAAAAGAAACTCATTTTACATACGAGGGAGTGAGATGAGAAAATAAGTTACATCAAGAATTTTAGAGAGAGGCACGACATGCAGGCCGTATTTTAAAATCCCAAAACAAAATAAAGGAAAAAACTAAGGCCATAACTGATCACCACAAGACAATAATAATAAACACACTTTTATTATTAGTTTAAATTTTGTTAATTAAAAAAAGGCAAATTATATTTCGACGATTGATCACACTACGCAGAGTTAGCCGGGGGTTCCGCTGCCCGGTCAGCGGACGGTGGTTCCGCTGACCGTTCAGTGGACGGGGCTCAAGGGGGCAGCGCCCCGATGCAAAATTTTAATGAACAATTCATTTGAAATCGGCGTCATTTTCGCACAACTCTTGTGCATTCACAACCCTAATCGCATAACTCTGCAACAACACAACCCTTGTGCCGTCATGAACCCTAATGCAGCAGTTTCATGCTGTCAAACACATTTCGATTGATAATTCAGTATGATTAATCACATGCCATTGCTTCACCATACTAATGTCGGATTCCGAAGCATATGAACAATGATCGGTCAAAGGAATAACAATCATCAAGTGTTTGAATGAACGAAACAGAAATAGTATATCCCATATACCATCGTTGCATCAGATTTACTTATATCATATATAAAAGTGATCAATCTTATTTGTGTAACCTATGGACGATCGATGTATCGCTGCTTCACCATACTAATGTCGGATTCCGAAGCATAGTCAACATCAATCATCCAAATCATACACAACAGATGCCAAATTTAATTACTCGTTTATTATTCAATTCATTCTGGTTTTAATCAAATCAAAACAGAAAATATAGAACATAAACAACTATCAGATCCATGGTTTCGTAAGTGGCTCTGATACCACTGATGGAAAATTGCGATCAAAAGCGCAGCGGAATATAAAATTTTCCTTTAGCGATCCTTACGAATGAACATGGTCAGTGATAGCAATATTTACCTCTTTTGGCGATTCAGACCTTTGATGTTGTGATCACGAGCGTTGATGAAGAACAACGCCTCTACTCAGTCCACACGAACAGATCGCTTCCGGTTACAGTTCTAGCTGATCACGAACGGAAACCTTGAGTGAGAGAGAGAATCAAAAACGAAATTGCATCAAGTGGAATTGCTTCATCACAAGGGATCTATTTATAGAATCACTCGTGTGGGCTACAAGCTAAAAGCCCAATTAAGGCTATAAGCTAAAAGCCCAATTAAGCTTATGGACATCATACCTTATGATGTACCATATATCACTTATCCACGTGGTACCTTACCACTTTCCGTATTACACTTAAGTGCACCGTACCTTACGGTGTTCCTTATTTATTCTATCTCTCATCAACCTGTCCTTATGTGTGTGACCCTGTAGGTTTTCGCGACGTTGGCAATTATATTAAATCACACATTTAATATAATAAACAGTGAGCGATATCTAGCAACACATCACTGTTACCCAAGTCACGAAAATGTCATGTGATCTGACCAAACCTTTTCCGTGATAATATTTGTGTTGTACAATTACCCTTTTGCCCTCATGTCTATATCGAAAACAAGGCATACACTGTGTCACCCTTGTCCAGTTCAATATTGGGCCCTTATACATTTATCCTGTTATGCAGGATGAGCAAATTCCATCTAGGTCACTCATGTCCCTTAGCATGCTTTGTGAAGTACCCATCAACCGTCTTTATAGTCATCCAGTTACAGATGACGTTTGATCAACAATAAAGTACTTGACTCTACATCTAGGGTCCATAGTGGTTTCAGGTCGAAGGGTGGTATACACCATTATCATCATGAGAATAACTTATGACACTTTGCATAACATTCTATGTAGTATTCTCATAGCGGGTCAATCCAGTATAAATATTTCTCCTAATATTCATACCTATGTCAAGACTTGATAACTCCTTATCTATGATCCATGAGATGTGATCATCAATCTATCTTCATAATAATCTTAATGCTTTAATGTTATCCCACTTCACATTAAAACTTGACTACGGATACTTTAAGAATAGTGTCTTATGTTTAATGGGATCTCATGATTAAGTCACACTTAACATTTCATTAAACAAATAAACCATTCTAGGGACTTTATTATTTTGGAAAGCAAACATAATAAAGAAATGCCTTTTATTATTAATAAATAATTCGATACAAGTACCAAAAGTATTAGCCTCTAGGGCTTACACCAACAAACTCTACTCTACTCTGATGCATGGACAAGAAGGAGGCAGAGGAAATTATGGAAGACATGCACAATGGTCTTTTTAGGACTCACTCAAGTGGACATATGATGGCTAAGAAAATCTTGAGAGCTGGCTACTATTAGTCAACAATGGAGACTGATTGCCATCAACATTCAAGAACATGTCACAAATACCAAATCTATGCTGACAAGATCCATGTACCTCTTATCCCTCTGAACGTCATGACTGCTCTGTGGCCATTTGCAATGTGGGGCATTGACATGATTGGAAAAAGCAAGCCAACCACTTCCAATGGGCATCCCTTCATTTTGGTCGCTATTGATTATTTCACCAAGTGGGTTGAAGCCGCTTCCTTTGCCTCAGTCACAAAGAATGTGGTAGCCAGATTCATCAGACACAACCTCATATGCCACTATGGTATCCCTGAAAGGATCATCACCGACAATGGGACTAACCTCAATAATTCTATAATTACCAAACTTTGCACTCAGTTTAAAATCAAGCATCCAAATTCTTCTTCATATAGACCTAAAATGAATGGCGCAGTCGAAGCGGCCAACAAAAACATTAAGAAGGTTATGCAGAAAATGGTAGTAACCTATAAGGATTGGCATGAGATGTTTTCGTTTGCTCTACATGGATATCGCACTTTAGCTAGGACATCAACTGGGGCAACTCCATTTTCCTTAGTCTATGGCATGGAAGTTGTTTTGCCAGTGGAAGTTCAGATTCCCTCACTAAGAATCATGAATGAAGCAGGCTTAGGCAAATACGAGTGGATTTAAACGAGATTGGATCAGCTGAACTTGATCGATGAGAAGCGACTGACTGCCGTTTGTCATGGTCAGACGTGCCAAAAATGGATGATCAAGGCTTTCAACAAAAATATCAAGCCTCGAATATATCAAGCCGGTAACTTGGTTATGAAGCACATCATTATTCCATAAGGCGACCCCAGAGGCAAATGGACTCCCACCTATGAAGGTCCATTTGTTGTCAAGAGAGTTTTCTCTGGCGGTGCCATGATGCTGACTATAATGGATGGTGAAGACTTCACACATCCTATAAACGCGGACATAGTTAAAAAATACTACGCATAAGAGACTCGCTAGGTTGACACACCTAGCCAAAACAAGGGAATCCCGGAAAAACAAAAGGTTTGGGCAAAAATTAGGGATATATGCAAAAGATTGTACACCTGGCAAGTTGAAAACCCGAAAGGGAAACTTGGGCAAAAAAGGGTATCCTGGTGGGATGAAAACCCAAAAGGGCTGTCCAGGAAAAAATTAAGGATTGAAAGTGTATGACTATGTCCAGTAGGATCACCACAGTCAACTTTATCACCAAGGTATGAGTTCAAATGGTCCAAGATCAATACAATCGACTTCTGTCAATGGCAACGAGCATTCGAAGAAGTTGGGGAAATAATAGATTTGGAATGCAATGAGATCATTTCACATGGATATTTGTTTTTATTTTCAATTTTCCTTTCGACGATTTCCTCTTACTAGGATCTCCGTCTCTTTGTACAAAAAACTCCTATTCATGGGAAAAATATCAATACAAATATAGTTTGAAGTGAAAACTTTATGTTTTAATTTTGAATGCAAATTTGTCCAAAATTGAATGAACATATGCATATGAACATAATTAAAACTATTTGACACATGTGTCCTACTGAGCAGCAGCAAAACATCTCTTTAATATATTTGGAATATCCCCACAGAGTTATTTCATTAGCATTACCCCCACAAAACGATAAATCAATCCTCAACAGAGTTACCCTCAAAGTCTCTTTGCATAGATTGATCTCCATCCAGAGTCTCAATCTCTTAATAGATCTCTCTCCACAGCTAAGTTGGTCCTATAAGTAGAAGCCTTGTGGATCTCTTCCTTAAAGAACTCACTCCGTCAGCAGTTCATCAAGTATTAATCAATAGGGTTTATTTTCCCAACAAGGTTTATTTCCCCAATAGGGTTTATTTTCCAACAACAACGAGTAGCATAACTCCCCAGCCGAGTACAAAATTCCCCAACTTTGCCTATCCTCTCCAGCCAAGCCTGTTATCCCCAACTGAGTGTATCCCACCAAGCTGAATCTATCTTCCCCGATTGAGTCCATACTCTCCAGTTTGAGTTTGCCTTTCAGACTTTTGCAAATCATAAGGCCACAACCCCTGATCCCCAATAAAGTCGTCAACAAAACTCCAAAAGATACTATGAATACTGGACCCGACCAGATACTAGTACAACTTTCAAACTACTATAAAGCCTGGACCCGAATAGATAATAGTTTGACTTTATCAATTGCTAAAACCTAGACTCGACCAGATAATAGTTTGAGTTAATGAAACCTGGACCCGACCAGATAACAGTTAATCTTAATTTCAAGTTACTAAAAGCCTGGACCTAACCAGATAATAGTTTAACTTCTTTCCTCAGTAGAGGTTTCCTTTACCCCAACAAGTTATTATGAAGCCTAGATCTGACCAGATAGCAATTACCCTCAAATATTCGTTGTGAAACCTGGAATCCGACCAGATAACAACTAAATCCCCAAACAGCTTATTGTGAAACCTGGACCCGACCAGATAACAATTAACCTTATCCACCTCATAAATCTGCAAAGCCTGGACCCGACTAGATGTCAGTTTTCAATAAAGTTATTGTGAAGTCTGGAACCCGACCAGATAACAACTAACTACAATCCCCAGAGGGACACTATGAAGCCTAGACCCGACCAGATAATAGTACAACTTTCCAAAAACCATGAAACCTTGACCCAACCAGATAGTAGTTACCATTGCAAGTTACTGCAAACCTTGGATCCGACCAAATAACAATTAACTTCCTTATCCCCAACAAGTTGTTGTGAGGCCTGGATCCAACCAGATAACTATTCAATTTCAAGAAATTTTCTGCAAAACCTGGAATCCGACCAGATAACAGTTAATTTATCCTTCTCTAGTAAGTTACCGTGAAGCCTGGGACTTGACAAGATAACAGTTGACTTCCTCATTCTCAACAAGTTATGAAGCCTGGATCCGACCAGATAACAACTGATATTCAATAGATATTCCCCAGCAGAAACATCATTTCAACAGATTTGAAGATATGTATATTCTTCACCCCCAACAGCAATCAGGGATTCAACCCCCCAGAATTTTCTTAGCAGCAGTCAGGGATTTATTTTCCCAGACAAAAACATACATCTCACATTCATACATCATATCATGTACATACAAAATGCATTTAGCATAATACCACATCTGGTGAACATCATGCATCCATCTGCATTTTACTAACCTATCTTTCCCCCAGGTAGAACATCAAGCTTCAGTATAAATCAACAAGAGATTTATGTTGATACTTCTTCCAGTGGTTACCAACATCCCTCCAAATGGCATCTATAGGCCCATTCATAATCCATCTTCGAGTGCAAATTTCTGGGCAATCTAGTGTTCAATCATCTTCCACCTTCAGGTCACGAATGGCGGATCTGCCAATCTAACTATTCAGGTATAAGAAGATTGAACAGGGGTAGCTGTTGTACCCCAAAATTTTCCCTCTCAATTATCAAGGATTTACTCACAAAGATTCTCAAGATTTAAGCTCGCACAAGTACATTGGGATTTTCCAATACCAAAATTAAAAGGAAACTGTCAAAAAGGGAGAAAACAGATAAAAATGACAATTTGACCAATTTGGAGAAAAACAAGTGTCCTTCAATTCAACACTCTTCGATTGAACTTGTCACCTCCTTCGATTTCTCAGAAGTTGCTGCTAGAGTGCCTCTTTCGTCTGGGCATGTGACTTCTTGTTGCAGGCTTCATTAGTGCCTCTTACTGCCTGCATGTTTGCTTTGAATTCCAAATTTTGCTGCCACAAGTGCCCCATGCAGGGAAAGCCTTTCGATCCACCAGCATGCTGCCTGCATGCTTGTTTTGAGTATAAAGTTTGTTGCCACAAGTGCCCCATGCAGGGCAAGCCTTTCGATTCACCCAACATATTTCCTGCATGTTTGCTTCGAGTACCAAGTTTGTTGCCACAAGTTCCCCCTAGAAGGCAAGCCTTTCGACTGGACAAGTATGCTGCCTACATGCTTGCAATCGAAAACCATGACCTGCTGGCCACATGTGTCCTCTATAAGGAAAACCCTTTGTTTAGAAACAAGTTCCTGCATGCAACCCTTTCTTTAGACACAAGTGGCTACATGCAAGTCTTCGTTTGGGCACTCACCTTCTATGTGCCTGCATGCATCCTTTAGTTGAGCAAGAGCCTCCTTCGAATGCAACTTGGATTACATCCTTCAGTTAAGCAAGATCCTCTTTCGAATGCAACTTGGGTTACATCCTTCAGTTGAGAAAGAGCGTCCTTCGAATGCAACTTGGGTATGTCCTTCATTTTGAACTTAAAACCTCATGCGAATGCAACTTGGATTACATCCTTCAGTGGAACTTTAAACCCCCTTCAAATGCAACTTGGGTTACATCCTTCATTTTGAACTTAAAGCCTCCTTTGAATGCAAGTGTAGGTATACCTTTCGTTTGGATTTGAAACCTCCTTTGAAGCTACCTGCCTGATCCATTTCAAGAAAACCTTCGTTTAGGGTATTTGGTTTTAGTTGGTGAACTAAGAAAGTAATCCAGTGTCCCTTTCATTTTGACTATGCCATTAAGATTTTCTTGCCTACTCAAAGTAGTACATGTAAATGAATATGGTCCAATCGAAATGCATGCCATTATGGGGAATATTTATTTTTGCTTGCATTGAGTTTGGTCGAAGGTTAGACTTACATAATAAAAAACAAAAGGGTTCAAAGTGGTACATGCAGTTGAATATGGCCAAATTGAAAGACAAGCCATTGTTGGAAACATTCAATTTCATTTTCTCTTGAGTGTGGTCGAAGGTTGGATCTGTAGGGCCAAAATGAAAGGTAGGGTATTCGATCCAAAGAGAAAGTTGGAAATTTAGACCCATAGGATAGGTCACGTGTTTTCCCTTTTCAGGCCTCAAACCTATTGATTCACCCTATACTTAATTGTTTATGCAAGTTAAAATAGGCCTTTTACCCATTTGCTGACCAAGACCACTTGTACTTAATAATATATTACTACTTTTTAGAAAAAGTTTGTCTTGAGCCTTGCGCTTGTTTTCCTTCTAAGGAAGTAATCTATCTAAACAACCCATCTTGGCACAAGTGGGTGTTTATTTTCTAGCTGAGCTTATATTTTATTATTTTTACTCCCAAGCATTTCAACTTTTTCCTCTATAAATAGAGAGTACATTCTCAGATCCTCCACCTCAAACACCACTCAAGGAAGTCAGTGAATCCTTCGATTCACTCCTAACCTCCATATACCAACCTTCGATTCAGTGACCTTTTTCAAAAGCAAAGCAGTAACTGAAGTAGTTCCAGGGAGATCCCAGCCCAGCCTAATCCATCATCAAGCCATACATAGCTCCTTCGACTGGAACTTCAAGAGCTAAGTCTTTTCTTAACTTGAAACTTTTTTAGTTCTAGGTTCATTTGTACATACATTGTAAAAAGAAAAATGTAGACATTTCTAGACTATGTTTTAGCTTTCGACTCTTCTGTCTGTATATTGAAAACTCAACCTTATTTTAGTTATGCTTTGGACTTTGAGACCCATTAGTTTTCATGCTAACCCCTGCATTATAGTTATATTTGGATATTGCATTTTTAGACTATGAGACAGGTTCGTTATACCCTTCGATTGGTTAGTGACACAAGCCTTTCGAATCATACTCTGAGGACCCAATATGCTTACAAAGGGTCAGTAAGGAACCTTTGGAAAAGTATGTGTGTTGTTGCTTCTAGTCCTCAAACGAAGGCCATAACCTTGTTGTTTCCAGACCTCAAGCGAAGGCCAGAACCTGGCTACTTCCAGGCCTAGGCGAAAAGCGTAACCATCTTGATTCTAACCCTCAATTGAAGGAGACAGAAAAGAAAATCGAAGGGCATGACTCCATTGACTGCAGAAGCCAGATCGAAGAGAGCCAGAAATGGCAAAATCAAAGGGTTTGCTGCCCTAAATCTAAAAATCCATTTTTCTTGCTTTTGCTTTATTTTTGCCTTTATCTTTTCATGCAATTCAATATGGTTGTAGTAGTGTAGGATTTATTTTTTGCACTCTTTTATTACTTTCATATAAATGTTAGTAATTAATTGTGTATGGAAAGATAAAATCGACAAATAGAAAACCCAAAAATAAAATACGAAAATGCATGAAATCAAACACATTTGCACACATGCACCTTTAGGGTAATTCCACTTGTTGCCTTATAAGAAATGATCATATTATGCATGTGGGATATCTTAGCAAAAACAATCACAAATACAAGATCATAGTCCCTCGATGACGCTACGAATGTTGCCTTACAAATGATCTTAGTCCCTCAAAGAGAAATACTAAGATGTCTCACAACATTGCTATCATGACTATACGATGACCCACGCTCGTCCCTTTACATCCAAATATAAGGCTTATTACCAAATAAATGGTAAGATAGAAATATCAAAGGAAAGGAAGAAATGAATTAAGACTTTTGAGTAGATAGATTGTTCCTAGTTGCTTGCTCATTTTCAAACGAAATACTCTTGCTTATTTTCAAAACAAACACCAACACTTTCAAAACATTTTCCAAACATGAAACATTTTCAAAAGATTAACACTTTGTATACATTCTTACGAACAAGAACTATTACAAAGTTTGCCTAAAACGATGGCGCCTTTTTTCAAAATACTTTCAAAGCACCGCACAAAGTACATTTTCAAACAAAAGCAAGTGATGTAGCAAGTAACTAAGAGCCCATAGATAACTATGGATAAAAAGGGTGCTAATACCTTCCCTTTTTTATAATCTACCCCCCGAACTCAGAAATAATCTCAAAGGTCTTTCCTGTTCTTTTCAGCCTTTCCTTTCGGATAAAAGAAAAGTCAGTGGCGACTCTTGCTAACCGCAACATTTGCAATAAAATACAAAACGACCAAGTCAGTTCTCCCATCGTATCACACATTGGCTCTTAAATATCAAGAGAAGACTGCATTTAAACGCCCATATGATATCTTTTCCTATAGAAGGATTCCCTTTGGGTTATGTAATGCACCAGCTACATTTCAGAGGTGTATGACGTCTATATTTTTCGACATTCTTGAAAAGCACATGGAAGTGTCAATGGATGATTTTTCTGTATTTGGGTCTTCTTTTGACAATTGTTTATCTAACTAGTCTCTTGTGTTAGAAAGATGCCGGCAAACCAACTTGATTCTCAATTGGGAGAAAGGTCATTTCATGGTGCGGGAAGGCATAGTCCTTGGTCACAAAATCTCCCCGAAGGGCATAGAAGTTGACAAAGCAAAAGTGGATGTAATAGCAAATCTTTCACCTTAGGTGAATGAGAAAGGCATCATAAATTTCTTGGGACATATGGGATTCTACCGTAGGTTCATAATAGATTTTTCCAAGATATACAAGCCTTTGACTAGATAACTTGTGAAAGATAAGACTTTCATTTTTGACAAAGAATATGGTGTTGCCTTTGAAACTTTGAAGAGTAAGTTGGTGTCTGCTCCAGAAATTCTGGTATATCAGACTTCAAATCTCCTATGACATGTTGAGACATCTGATCTGACTTAAGCAACAAAGGAAAGGTATAATTAATTAATAACAGTATTGAAAAGTATAAACAACACACAAGAATTATTAACCCAGTACGAAGCAACTCTCCTACTCTGGGGGCATACCAAACCAGGAATTAAGTCCATTATAATAGTATCAATTCAAAGAACCTACAATAAACATACTAGTTTACAATGTTCTCACTTAATCACTACTCGTGCTAACTTTCTATCTAAGACTGACCTAGATATGAGGCCCTCCTCAATCCCTCTTCAATCACAAATAGCGATTGGACAAACAGGAAGACACACTTCCATGACATAACAACCAGAAGACTCACGTCCATGATAATACCTAGCCAAGACTCTTGACTAAGAACACAACTTTCAGTTGCTTACAATCTTCCTCCAAGAACAATATTCAACTAATTACTTACAGGCTTCTGAGTGAGAACAAAACCTTGCAATCCAAGGAACACAATCCAACTCACATGTCGAGTGGATCACACATACCAACCCTCCTAGAGAGTGGCTTACAGACCCAACTCTAATGATTATATATTTCTAATTCACGACTGGTACTTTTTCTAGGTTAAAATGCTTCTATTTATAAGCTATTTCTCAACTGGACTTGGACTTCAAACCACAACATTGCAGCTGCTACAAATCAGCAGAAACTTCTGCTATAAAATAGGTTTTCAATCATTAGTTTCCTAAAATGTCTCCATATTTAGAAACATCATATTCTTCTTGATTCTGAATTGAATCTTCCAGACCTATAAAACAACTCCACATAGGATTGTATAATATTTCTAGAATATTCTGCATATGTTAAATTATAATAGAACCCACAAACCAGCTCAACAAAAGCGCGATGTCGAATAATCCTGCATATGACATCTTATCTGACATGTTGCTCCAGATGTTGAAACACTTCAACCTAACATGTCTCAACATAAAATTAGACTTCTTGCTCAACCTATTCTTAATAGAAAGTAATCACATCCTATTTAACATATTGTTTCTATATTTGTTATATAAAAAATAATGCCAATCCTAAAACTAGAGAACTTACAATCTCCCCCTTTGGTGAATTTTGGCTAAAACAAATAAACATATTACAATTCAGATTACAACAATAAACACAAACATCCACCAATAGTAGTCCTCAAAAAATATTGAACACAGTAGCATAGCATCATGGAGTCAGTCTTCACAAGCACAATGATGTTAGGACATCATATTCGACATCTTCTTTTCAACATTTTGCATGAGCTCTATTTCAGCACATAAACTTAACACCAGTGAACAACAATCTTGGGATAAAGGAGTAGAAACTCCTGAATTCAGTTGGTGTACATGAGGAAGAAGATAACTGACACTCCTCCTCAAACCAGGAACCATTCCTTGTCACAGAAGACCAATGGTGGTATAAGATATCTCTCAATCACTTTTTGATCAACAACTACCAGTCAACCTAGACAAATCAACCACCACCCCTGGTAACTCAAAACACAGGTCGCAACTATGTTCATAACTCATATCACAGGTCACAAAATAAAAATATAGGCCACAATATAGAACATCTTGTTATACATTTCAACATTTGGAAATGAAGAATCCAAAATGATCATCTGAGCAAACCCATTCTCCCCCTTTTTCGCCAAAAATTGACAAAGGAAGCCCTCACAGAACAAGACCCAAACACAACTCACCCATAACCGAACAAAATCCATAGCAATTATGGATACACCTGACACTCCACGGTGAAAGAGGACATGAGAAACCTAGTTGAGAAATTACTTAGGAATTAATGATCTTTTAATGAAACAATGTTCTTAGCTCTGAATGTGTTTATTAGGTCTAGATTGTTTCTGCTGAAAAGAAATAGTCCCAATACCTGCACATGCACATTCAAACACACTTTATACACTCTCTTCAAACACCTGTTTGGTCACACTATCCACATAACTTATTTGTTGATCACATAAGAATCACATCCTGAATAATGTTCTGGCATCCAATCAGACAATTTCTTCTTTCTCTTGAATGCACAAACCTGTGACCAACACCACTTCACCCATCTGGCCAATACCTTCAACTAGACTCTAAGTGTACTCTTTTCACTTAGACTTAGTGACACACAGCAAAACATCATAATATGACTGTTGCACCCCAAAATTTGCCCTCCCATATTCTTCAAGAAATTGCCAAGCCAAGTCACAAAATTCCCCAAGGGTTGTGCAGCTCAACAGCTTCCCATACAGTCAAAATTAGGGTTTGTGTCCTGATCAAGAAAATGAAGTTTTCAAAGGCCCAATCAAGTCTCATATGCCTACAAAGATGGTCAAGCATCCTCATATCAAGTTTCAAGGCATTCAGCTCAAAATTGCACAGTCAAAACCCTAAATTGCACTACAGTCAACTGTAGGGGCAAAATGGTCATTTGACAGTCAAAAGTTCAATTTTTTGGTCAACATGTCATTTTGAAGCCACAAACATCATTTGATCAATGCTTGATCATGATTCTCAAAATTTGGCTCAGAAAATCATCAAGATGCAAAAGTTGCTATATTTGGACAGCTGAAAAAGTCAACTGAAATTGACCAGGGCATAACTTTCACATGGATTATCAGAAAAATTCTATCCAAAGCTCATTTTGAAGAGAAAGACATTTCCTACAACTCATCTTCATACTTCAAGTCCAAGAAATGCTCTCACAAAAAGTTATCAATTTCAACATTATAGGTCATTTTCAAAAGTCAACAAAAAGGGACTTTAAGTCAAAGGCCATAACTTGAGATTGGTAAATCAAAATGGCATGGGACCAAAGGCATTGGTTAAAGGACTCAAAAACCTTTCCAAAATGTCCAAGAACATGTGAAAAACTTAAAAATTGAGCAAGTTATGCCTTGTGAAAGTTGGGAAATTTTTGGGAATTTTGAAAAGTCAACTTTACTTCAAATGACCTAAATTTGCTAATGGGCCCATTTTTCTTCCATGATTCATCATTCCAAGCATGTGCACGACCACTTGGCCCAAAGGGAAGTATTTTCATATTTTTTATTTATTTATTTGAATTATTATTCATATTAATTCATTTAAATTATATAAATATGTGGAAAATATAAAACTTGACCTAAAAAATATTTTTATACATGTTTTAAGGTCAAGATCTCGTGCACATCCCAATATGGCTAGATTTGGTTGATTTGAGCATGATTGAACAAAAATGCACATGAAAAAAGATATGGAAGATCCTTAGAAAATCAAATATGCAAAACCATTATAGCATTGGATTTTATTGAGTTTTGTTGACCTAAAAGCTTCACTACATAATCAGAAACACAACCCTAATCCTGGTAGACCCTAAGCTGCGCAGAAGAACAATAGACAAACTTGGAAAATTGTTGAAAAAACTCAATTCTGAAATCATTGCTAGAGGTGGATTCAAAGCACCATTCCTTTTCCAATAGCTTCCTCAAGGTTCCCAGAAGCGATTCCAATCCCTAACATCAACTCAAACACAAAGAATTGGTAGATTAAACTCAAACTGTGTCACGAAATTTTCAAAATCGTATATCATAATTCACGCATCTTTTTGCATTTTTATTTATGGATTCTTGTTCAGTTTGATGTTTCGAAGCTAACCAATGCTTTTGATTGAATTATTACGCGTTATATTCGATTTCACCATAGTCGATTTCTAGGGTTTGCAGGATAAGAAATTAGGGCTTTCCATCCAAGGCAAAATTAGGACTCGTGGTTAATACCATTGGCATGAGCATGTCCAAACGAAGGGATCTCAACCCTCGCGCCTAATTTATGATCAAAGATAACCCAATCGCTATTTTCTGGAAAGTAGTCTTAGGCAACGTTTGCAAAACCGTTGCCTCATGTTTATGTTTTCAGAAAAAGGAAGAAGACGAACTCGTGGCAGGGAGTGGTTGGATCGTTCAAATTTCGCGCGTGTTTCCAAGGCCACTGACATTTTCTTTTTATAATATTTATTTACTATTATATGTTAATTGAAATTGGAATGGTTCAGTGGCAGGTGGAAGCGCTTGCAATGCTCATGACCTGGGTTCAAGTCCCAGGTCTGTGTATTTCTCATATTATTTTTCATTAATAACTTCCATGCAGCGCTTCTGTTGACAACCACCATAGTCTCTCACCATCAAGCGTGACACGTCCCCCTGGAGATCAAACCAAAGGCTTAGATCTTAAGAGCACCATGTACCATAGTCCACGCACAACATGCTTGCACAAAAGTCAGCGAATTTCATGCTTAATGGGCCAGATCATTCAAAGTCATACCTCCATATTGGGGACCTCCACCCCCCCTGGTTTGCAAGTTTTTTTTTATTTTATTTTTCTTATATCTTTTCTTAATTATTATTTTATTTGTTTTATTGTTTTAATTTAATTCATTATTTTTACAATATATAAAAAATGCCTAAAAAATCAGAAAAAGACAAAAACATAATAAATTATTTTATTCCAATACTTTCATAAATAAATTAATATGTAATTATTTAGTTTAATTAGGTTGCAAATTTTAAATTCTTTTAAACAAAAATCAAAAAACATAGAATTAGGTAATTGATAATTTTTTTTCTTTTAATCTTTTTTTTCCCTTTTTTTTTACCATAACATTATTTACTTATTTTATTTGCATAATTAACTTGTAAATTAATTAGGGTTTCATTTAGGTAAAAAAGGGTCAATATTTTCTTAATAAACTTAAAATAATTAGAATTAGATTTAATATTTAGTTTTAATTAATTATTTTTTCTATTAAATCTTAAAAATACAAAAACACCAAAAAAACATTCCTTTTTTAATTTTTAATTTTTTATTCCTCATTAATTCTAATTAATTAAATTCATTAACTTTAATTTTTTATAAAAGGGTCCAACGCCCATGTTTTTTAATTCTCTTATTTCGCGTATTTATTATATCGCTTAAATAATTATGTATCTCTCCCGAAGCATTGTAACTTTAACTTCTCGCACTTTTATTTCTTTTGCTTTATTTACTTTCCGTCAAATCGGGTCCGGTTTAATTTTGGCGATGTGGACCCGCGCCATTTGTAATAGTTTAGATTTATTTTCCCGCAAATATTTTAACTGTTTACAAAAAGCATGAAAGAATGAATGGCCATAATAAAATCAAGCGTAGATCACAATAAACATGACAAGACAAATAACTGAAACATGACACACGAACCGCACACACCACCCCTAGGGTACGCCTCACTGTTGCCTTGCCTCGAAAGGTGATCGTCGAGTAGAGGACGTCTTAGTAAGTCCTCATGATCCGGGAACCTGGCATGAGGGTAGCTTCTAAGGTGTCTTCCCATTGCTCTGGTGATCACCATGTCCCTAAACTCGAATTGACCCGAACACCTCCAACGGTGGTGCTACCTACCTCTCAATGGTGGGATGGCACTACTTTTAAGGACATTTACACAGACGAATTCCTTAGGGTAGGTAGGTTCTCAAGGATACTTGCTCTCTTCAAAACAAACTGAAATCTTTTCACACCAACACTTTTCAAAAGCTTTCAAAGCAAATTTTTCAAACACTCTGACGTACGAGTCGAACTGAAATTTTTCAAAGAAACTTTTTTAAACCCACAATTGAAAAGCAAACAAACCATTTTTGAAAACACATTGAGCAAGTATCTAAGAGCCCATGGATAACCATGGATAGAAAGGGTGCTAATACCTTCCCTTTCTATAACCTACCTCCCGAACCGAGAGCAATCTCTTTAAGGAATTTTTCTGTGCTTTTGTCCTTTCCATTTGGAGAAAATAAAAGACGGTGGCGACTCTTGCTTCCGCGACATTTCGCGAACCAGCGTTAAACAGTCAGTTCCAGATCCACCGATCACAGAACTGGCGACTCTGCTGGGGAGTGATACTCATAAAGTGGGGTGTACCTTAGGGCTAGCTCATAACTATGTTTTCAATTGTCTTCCTTGCTTGCTTTATTATTGTGGGTTGCTTGGGAGTTCTATAGATCCTAAACCCGGATCTGGGGGATACCTTTCTTAGAAAGTAGCAACAAGGCTGTGAGGGAACTGTGCGGGGTATACCGACATGGTTGAAACAGTCTGCTACGTTGATGTGGCACTTTGGTGTGTACTGGTAACCCTTGAGTTCAGTCAAGGAGAGTACGGGGCCTCCGCGTGGTGTCGTGAATCATCAACAGACCTTAGGAACCTTAATTGAACTATCTTGGCCTCTTTAGGGTAGTGAGATAACTGACTTTGGTGCAGTCCGAGGTTGGTTGATACTCGATACTACACTCAATTGAGGGTTGCTTTCCTGGAATATTTCGGTCGCCAGTTCAGTGGCTAAATCGAAACGATGAACAATGAAAGCAATCCCGTGATATTGGGAACCTTAGAACCCGGTTACTTTGATTAGGACAGGTTGAACCCACCAGCTTCAAGAGGGTACTACCCAGACCCCATGCTGGCCTTAAACCTTAAGGGCTTGACTTGTGTGCCTTGTGTGCCTTACATGTTTGTCTTTGTAAATATCTATGGTGTGTTTAATCATAGCATCATGACATCATCCCGCATCATATGCATTGACTAACCATTTCAGGGGTTCGAATTTTCATCTTTGTTCTTGTTTTGTAGGACATGGAAACTGTTCGTAGAAAGACAATTCAGGTCAGTCTTGTAAGGATCCCCCCTCAGCTTAAGGAGCTTATATCCAGGATTCCCGAGAACTCTTCATTCAGTGAAAGGCATGGAAGCCTCATCAGCTTGGTCAACACCAACATTGAGGAAGACATGATAAAGGTCCTGTTCCAGTTCTTTGACCCTCTGCATCACTGTTTTACCTTCTTGGACTATCAGTTGGTACCTACATTGGAGGAGTTCTCCCGGCTCCTGAAGATCCCTATCCTTGATCAGCTACCCTTCAACGGTACAGAAAAGGAACCTAAGCTTGAAGAGATTGCTAAAGCCTTGCACCTACAGTCATCTGACCTCAAGGGACATTGGGAAGTTAGAAGTGGTATCAAAGGGTTCTTAGCCAGGTTTCTGTTTGAAAAGGCCCTTGAATGTTGGAACTCCCTTGACTTGCAAGCTTTTGAAGAGGTTGTGGCCCTCCTTGTTTATGGTTTGGTGTTGTTTCCTAACCCAGATCAGCTTATTGATATCAGTGCTGTTCAGATCTTTATGTCCAGGAACCCTATACCTACGTTGCTGGGGGACATCCTTCACTCATGTTACACTCGAACCATGAGAAAAAGAGGTGTCCTTATGTGTTGCACTCCTCTCCTGGGAAGGTGGTTTATTTCGCACCTTCCACAATCAGTCTTGAAGAATGAGCGGGGTTTGAGATGGTCACAACGGTTGATGACTCTTACACATGCAGATATACATTGGTGTCCTAGGTCCAGAGAAGACGTCACAATCATTGATCGTTGCGGGGAGTACCCTAATGTTCCTTTACTTGGAATCAGAGGAGGTATTACTTATAGCCCATGCCTGGCTTGGAGACAGTTTGGTTATGCTCGGAGAGATGGTCCTCATGACATGTTAATTCCTGACATAGTTTTTGACTTCGGCAATGATACTCAAGGACTTCGCCAGAGATTTATCAAAGCTTGGAGGATGCCCAGTAGGATAGACAGCAAAACACTGGGGCACATGAATTCCATCCCGTTGGAACCTTATCTCAAGTGGGTACGAGCTCGCTCCCAGAAGTTAGTGATGCCTTATCCTCATATGCTCCCGGTAATTAAAGAGCCTGTCTTGGAAGGGGAAGTGTCCCACATTATTCAGCACCCTGATATGCCCACATCCTGGGAAGAGATGCAGAAGAGCTGGATCCAGCTTAAAGAAGAACGGAATTCTCTTGAGACTAGTCTGCATGCCAGTGAAAAGAAGGTCTTGGAGCTCACCCGCCTGTTGCATGAGGAGAGGAATCTCAACACTTATATAGCTCCGAAGAGGATGCGCAGTGTATTTTGGGATTGATTTGATTTTTGTACTTTTTGCCCATGAGGCCTTGATGTATTAAACAATGATTTCTTTAATGATAACGTGTGTTCCTTTTGTCTGCAACAAATTTGAACTTTCGAACCCTTGAATGCATTTGCATACGCATTTCATACATCATGTGCATAGCAGGTTTTTCCACTTTTCAGGTTGCTTACAGTTCTTCGCTATTTATTTCAGCATCATGAATCCCGAATCTGCATCAACTGAGACATCAATCAAGGCTCTTCAGGCGCAGAATGCGCAGTTTCAAGAACTAATCAAGGGTCTGGCTAAAGGCCAAGAAGAACTGAAGGCTATGCTCCTGAAAAAGGAGAAGAAGAAGAAGAAGAGAAGAACTGTTCTGTTCAACTCGGGCCGAAGGTTTGGCAATACTCTGCAGCATGAAGAGGCTGGTTCTTCTATTGGTAAGAGTCCTTCTCAGGCAGAAGTAAAGGTCCCTAGTCCAGTAGTCTCCGACAACGAGACAGATTTTGATGAAGAGCAGTACCCTCCTGCAGATGACAGATATAAACAACTGGAGGACAGGTTGAAGGCTATGGAGATTCAACAGGCCCCTGGGCTGGATTTCGGAGATCTGGGTTTGTCGACTGGTGTGATTATCCCGCATAAGTTCAAAGCACCATCCTTCTCCAAATATGACGGGGCATCTTGTCCCAAGCTGCATTTAAGGTCCTATGTTCGGAAAATTCAGCCGTACTCTGCGGACAAGAATTTATGGATCCACTTCTTCCAGGAGAGTCTTTCGGGGACTCATCTCGAATGGTTCTATCAGCTGGATGGGACCAAAGTTCGTAACTGGGAGGAGTTGGCTACTGCTTTCTACAAGCAGTATCAATATAATGCCGACCTTGCCCCCACACGTACCCAACTCCAGGGTATGGCGTTAGGTGCAAGCGAAGGTTTTAAGGAGTACGCTCAGAAGTGGAGAGACCTGGCTGGCAGGGTGCAGCCACCATTGACTGACCGGGAGCTGGTAGACATGTTCTTGGGGACCCTATCTGGGCCGTTTTTCAACCATCTCATTGGAAATTCTTCTGCTGGGTTCACTTATTTGATTCTGACTGGAGAGAGAATTGAAGCTGGGTTGAAGTCTGGGAAGATTGCAAAGGGTGCATCATCTAGTTCGGAAAAGAAACTGTTCAAGAAGGAGTCTAGTGCCGTGTATGGTTCTAGGAAATCAGAGAGACCTGAGCACCGCCAATCTGTCAGCGCGGTGATGATTGCTAAGCCTGCTGCCGCTCCTCGGTCGAATAATCCTCAAAGGGCTGAAAGACCCCGGCGAGAGTTTACCCGGTTAAGCATGACCCTATCACAGATTCTGCCACAGTTGCTAGCCACCAACTTAGTGACTGTCAGGGAAGCCCCGAAGTTCCCCAATACAACATCTCCCAAGTACAACCCGAATGCTCGTTGTGCTTACCATTCAGAAAGCCCGGGGCACTCTACCGATGACTGTTGGGCGTTGAAGAATAAGGTGCAAGACCTTATCGACGCAAAGGAGATACAATTCGAAGCGCCTGCAAAGCCGAATGTAGTTACTGCCCCTATGCCTCAGCACGGGGTAAATGCTGTTGATGAAGACGTTTACGCTGTTTCTGTGGATGATCTAGCCACTCCTCTAAAGATCGTCAAGAAGAACCTACTGCAGGCCGGTTTATTTCCGGGTTGTAGTGTGGGTTGCCTATTCTGTGCTGTGTCCCCATCTGGTTGTCCCTTGCTAAAGTTAGGCATTCAAGGCTTAATGGATAGCAAGGAGATTCTATTCAAGAAGTCTGTTGTTCGGTTGGTTCCAATGGAAGAAGTTTTTGTGGTGACTATCTTCAATAATCCGATCCCGGCTCTCCAGAAGAAGCCCGTTCAAATTATGACCGTTGCGCCCGTTATTATCACTGTTCCAGGGCCCCTGCCCTATGTATCTGATAAGGCTGTCCCTTGGCACTATGGGGCAGATGTATATATAAACGGGATTAAACAAGAGCTCAACGCTGGCGCCAGTATCTGTGACATCACTGGCCCAGCCAAAGTTACCCGCAGTGGCAGGCTCTTCTCGCCTGACATTGCACCGCCTGCTGCCCGAAGACCGCTCCTGATAATTCCTACAAGTACACCTATTCCTGTTGCTGATCAAGTTGTTGTTCCTGCTGCTGATCCGATTGTTTCTCCTGCTGCCGAGTCATCCAATGCTCGGGGCAAGGGAATTGAAGTTGAGCCTGCCCAGATGGAGGCACCCATACCCATAGCTGCTGAGGCCTCCCCACAAGAGATGGAGGAGATTCTAAAGATCATAAAGAAGAGCGATTTTAATGTTGTGGAACAATTGGGGCATACGCCCTCCAAGATCTCCATGCTCTCTTTATTGCTGTGCTCCGAGGCCCATGCAAAGGCCCTAATCTCGTTCCTCAAGACGGCCCATGTGCCACATGAAACCTCTGCGGTCCAGTTCACTGATTGCGTGGCAAGTCTGACGGCAGATAATGGTTTGGGTTTCTCAGATGCTGACTTGACCGCAAAAGGGAGAGACCATAATGATGCTCTGCATGTCTCAATTGAATGCAGGGGCACCACCTTGGCACATGTGTTGGTTGATACTAGGTCATCTTTGAATGTGCTACCCAAGAAGGCTCTGGATCGTCTAGATTGTGAAGGCCTGGAATTGAAACCCAGCAACATCATCGTCAGGGCCTTTGACGGTTCAAAGAGGATGGTCCATGGAGAAGTTGACATTCCGATTCGGGTGGGCTCTCAGGTGTTCGATTCCACTTTTTATGTGATGGACATCCGTCCATCTTACTCTTGTCTGCTGGGTCGACCCTGGATACATAAGGCTGGGGCAGTGACCTCTACCTTGCATCAGAAGCTGAAGTACCCCGTCAGAGGGAAGATTGTCACTGTGCAAGGAGAGGAAGAATATATGGTGAGCCACCTGAACTCCTTCAGGTACATTGAGATGGATGGGGAGTTTATTGAAACCCCCTTTCAACATTTCGAGGAGGTGTTTCCAATTGCAGCAGAAATAACAGAAGCAAGTGGTCCTTTGAAGATGGCCTCCCTGAAGGATGCCAGGGCTGTGGTGCAGAGGGGTGAATGTGCCGACTGGGGCAGACTTCCAAACTTCACCCAGAAGACTGATAAACTTGGGCTGGGTTTTACCTCAGAAGGTCAGAGAGTTATGAGGAAAGCAAAGATTGGAAGACCTCCGGTATTTATTAAAGGTTCAGAAGTGAATGCTGTTGGGGAAGACCACGAAGTGGATGAAGCGGAATTTAATAGCTGGATCTATCCGACGACCGAAGGCGGATTGAACAACTGGATTGCTAAGGATCATACTCCTGTTACCTTTGTGACGCAGTAATAAATTTCTTTGTTTCGTTATTTTTTGTAATAAACAATGATAAACTCTATGGCCCGGTGTCTTACCCGAGGCACCGTGGTTCTATTTGTGAGGGCATACAAATTGTCATTTCATATACCATGAATGAAAATCTTGGACGTATTTTTCGCATTACAAATATTGTGTTCCTTTTCTGTCTTTCTTTTCCTTTACATAATTTTCAAAACAGCTGTATTTACACACACACTCACTCATACAGGTTCCAATCCACTCTGGATCTCACTAATAACAGCTCTGCTACTGCCAATTATGACTTCGAAAATCCGATCAACTTAGCCGAAGACGAAGGTGAAGATGATTGCGAAGTGCCTGGCGAGCTTGCAAGACTATTGCTTCAGAAAGAGAGGGCAATTCAACCCCATGAAGAGCCAGTGGAAACAATAAACTTGGGTACTGAGGCAGACAGGAAAGAGGTAAAGATTGGTGCCAACCTAGAGCTCAGCGTGAAGCAACGGTTAACCAAAATGCTGCATGATTATATGGAGATCTTTGCCTGGTCCTACGAAGACATGCCAGGGTTGGATACCGATATTGTGGTCCATCACTTGCCAACTAAGGAAGACTGCCCTCCAGTTAAGCAAAAGGTCCGTCGGATGCGTCCAGAGATGTCTGAGAAGATTAAGGCCGAGGTCATGAAACAGTTTGATGCCGGGTTCCTTGCAGTAACTTCTTACCCTCAGTGGGTTGCTAACGTTGTGCCGGTACCTAAGAAGGATGGAAAAGTCAGAATGTGTGTTGATTACAGGGATCTGAACAGGGCCAGCCCCAAGGATGACTTCCCTCTACCTCACATTGACGTCCTTGTTGATAACACAGCTCAGCACAAAGTATTCTCTTTCATGGATGGTTTCTCAGGTTACAATCAGATCAAGATGGCACCTGAAGACATGGAAAAGACTACATTTGTTACTCAGTGGGGTACCTTCTGTTACAAGGTCATGCCATTCGGACTAAAGAACGCTGGGGCAACCTACCAACGTGCCATGGTTGCCTTATTTCATGACATGATCCATCATGAGATAGAAGTGTATGTTGACGACATGATCGCAAGGTCCCAGACTGAGGAAGAGCACCTAGATCATCTGCAGAAGTTGTTTGACCGGTTGAAACTGTACAAACTAAGATTGAACCCGAACAAGTGCACCTTCGGGGTAAGATCGGGAAAACTGCTAGGCTTCGTGGTCAGTGATAAAGGTATTCAAGTGGACCCTGCTAAGGTCAAAGCTATTCAAGAGATGCCAATTCCTAAGACAGAAAAGGAGGTCAGAGGCTTTTTAGGACGCCTGAATTACATTGCTCGATTCATCTCTCATCTGACTGCCACCTGTGAGCCAATCTTCAAGCTACTGAAGAAAGATCAGGTAGTACGTTGGAATGATGAATGTCAGGCTGCTTTTGACAAAATCAAAGAGTATCTCCAAGAACCACCTATCCTTATGCCACCGGTTGAAGGGAGACCTCTGATATTATACCTGACAGTGCTGGACAACTCAATGGGGTGTGTGCTGGGCCAGCATGACGAGTCTGGCCGAAAAGAGCATGCCATTTATTACCTTAGCAAAAAGTTTACCGACTGTGAGACCCGATACTCACTGCTTGAGAAAACTTGCTGCGCTTTGGTATGGGCTGCTCGCTGGCTGAGACAGTATATGCTGACTCACACTACCTTATTGATCTCAAAAATGGATCCTATAAAGTACATATTCGAAAAGCCTGCTCTGTCTGGGAGAATTGCAAGATGGCAAATGATCTTGACGGAATACGACATTCAGTACACAACCCAGAAAGCCATCAAGGGAAGTGTATTGGCAGACCACTTAGCTCATCAAGCTGTAGATGACTATCAATCAATGAACTTCGAGTTTCCGGATGAAAGCATCATGATAGTAACTGATTGTGAAGTACCTGGACCGGATGAAGGACCTGAGCCAGGATCCCGATGGTCTATGCACTTTGACGGAGCCTCCAATGCTTTGGGAAATGGTATCAGCGCCATCATCATATCCCCTCAAGGTACTCATACTCCACTCACTGCCCGGCTATGCTTCAACTGTACCAACAACATGGCGGAGTATGAGGCGTGCATCATGGGTCTTCAAGCTGTGATCGACCTAAGGATCAAATTTCTAAGTGTTTTCGGAGATTCCGCTCTGGTGATCAATCAGATCAAAGGAGAGTGGGATACGAAACATCCAAACCTGATTCCTTACAGAGAATGTGTGTTGACCATGATTCCCCACTTCACAGAGATAACCTTTGAGCACTTTCCAAGAGAAGAGAATCAGTTAGCGGACGCGTTGGCTACAATGTCTTCAATGTTCAAGGTCAAATGGGATAATGAGGCTCCCCGGATCATCATCTGGAAACTGGACGAACCGGCATATTATTGTGATCTCGAAACTGAATTGGTGACTGAGAAGCCTTGGTACCACGAAGTGAAAAGATATCTGGAAGCTCAGGAATACCCTGAAGGTACCTCTGTCAATGATAAGAAATTCCTGAGAAGGTTCGCAGCCAAGTTCTTCCTTAGCAACGGCATCTTGTACAAGCGAAACCATGATTCAACCTTACTGCGTTGTGTGGATAAGACTGAAGCAGAAAGAATCATGGAAGAGCTACATGAAGGGACCTTTGGTACACATTCCAGTGGACACACTATGGCTAAGAAGATCCTACGGGCAAGATACTATTGGTCCACAATGGAAGCTGACTGCTACCAACATTCCAGGACATGCCACAAATGTCAGATCTATGCAGATAAGGTGCATGTTCCTCCGGTTCCCCTGAATGTTCTGACTGCGCCTTGGCCGTTCGCAATGTGGGGCATAGACATGATCGGCGAGATAAAACCTACGGCATCCAATGGGCATCGCTTCATCCTAGTGGCGATTGACTATTTTACGAAGTGGGTTGAGGCAGCATCCTATGCTACGGTAACCAAGACTGTGGTGGCACGGTTCATTCGGCACAACCTGATCTGTCGGTACGGTGTCCCTGAGCGGATTATTACAGACAACGGTACCAATCTGAACAATAAGATGATTGCTGAGCTTTGCGAACAGTTCAAAATACAGCACCACAATTCTTCTCCTTACAGACCGAAGATGAATGGGGCTGTAGAAGCAGCAAATAAAAACATCAAGAAGATCGTGCAGAAAATGACAGTGACTTACAAAGATTGGCACGAGATGTTACCGTTCGCTCTACATGGGTACCGTACCTCAGCTAGGACGTCAACCGGGGCAACTCCTTTCTCTCTGGTTTATGGCATGGAGGCAGTCTTACCGATCGAAGTGCAGATTCCCTCTCTCCGGATAATGAAGGATGCAAATCTGAACGAAGATGATTGGATCCAGACACGACTTGACCAACTCAATCTCATTGACGAAAAGAGACTTGCTGCTATCTGTCATGGTCAGACGTATCAGAAACGAATGATCAGGGCATTTAACAAAAAGGTCAGACCACAGGAATATCAAGTTGGGGATCTGGTAATCAAGAGAATCATCCTTCCTCAGAGTGATCCAAGGGGCAAATGGACCCCTACGTACGAAGGGCCATTTGTGGTTAAGCATGTGTTCTCAGGAGGAGCCATGATATTGACCAACATGGATGGTGACGACCTTCCTCACCCCTCCAATGCAGACATAGTTAAAAAATACTACGCATGAAAAAAGACCCGCTAGGCTGACATGCCTAGGAAAAAATTAGGGCTTCCCGTCGAACCAAAAGGGTTCGGGCAAAATGAAGGGATGAAATGAAAATAAACTGTACACCCGGCAAGTCGAAAACCTGAAAAGGCGGCTTGGGCAAAAATGGGTATCCCGGTGGACTGAAAACCCGAAAGGGCGGTCCAGGCAAAAATTAGGGATAAAAGCGTAATACTATGTCTCATTGGATCACTTTGCATCCAGAATCCGATATCTACATCAAGTTCAGACGGCATCGATCAGTCAGCTTCACCTTCAACCAAGGTCATCAAGTGATGAGACGCTCGGAGTTATAAAGGCAATAGCAGAGTTGAAACCCAGTGGGATCATTCATATTTCACACAGCTGTTTTACTTGCTTTTGTACAAAACTTGTATAAACTCTCTTGTTCGGCGGCGTTTCTCTTACTAGGACGTCAGCCTCTTGTATACAAAACGCCTATTTTCAGGCCATTCAAAATCAATACAAATATATTTTCAGTTAAACGTGCCAAGTGTTTTTCTTTTTCTGTTTTGTTTTGCGAAGAACGTCCAAGGTTCAATTTGTGATATATGCATTGACAATAATTTGCTAACTCATAAATATTTGCATACGAAACAAAGGAATTAATTGCAGGTGACACTAGAAACAGGGGCAATAAAGAGTTGTCCAAGCAGCCTAATTGTTCTATCCTCCAAGGTACCAAGGTAGGTTCAGCTAAAGAACATAACCGGTACATCTTAAATCCCCAGAGAGTGGTTCAGCAAAACAGTACATTCTTCTCCAAGCAAAATTACAAATCTCAAGGAAGTTGGGTATCCTCCCGTAGATCTCAACATTCCCCAGCAGCGGCATATATTCTTAACAAGCATCCCCGGCAGTCTTGGTCTAAAGATTGTTCCCCGGCGGCGTATCAACAGTCAAAGGGATCACTTCCCCAGTATATCAAACTTCCCCAAAAGAGTCCAATCCAATCCAGTTCCCCAAGAGGATTGGAATTCATCTCCCCCAAGCAATAAGCTTATCCCCAGTAGATTCTGGAAGCTTATCCCCTCGCAGAGCACGAACGCGTCGTCCGGCTTGATTTAAAGAGTTATTTCCTTAACAGGATATAACTGGGTTATCCTCAGCCAAAAGCCACGGAAAGGTCGTCGTCAACACAGTTCTTTCCTACCCCCAACGAAGTCTATCAATACTTCCAACACAACAATGGTATCCTCAGCAAGTTAACAACAATTCAGCAAAGCATCTCTATCCCCACAGAGTATTGCTTCCCAGCATGGTCGTTAGGGTATCTTTGCTCCCCGCAGAATCTTCCATTTGCCAAGTCTATTCCTCAACGGAGTCATCTTCTCCTACCGGTATTCTTGCAGTTATCATCCCCAGCGGAAGCAAAATCTATCCTTCAATATCAGCCCAGGATGCGACTTCCCGGCACCCGTCAAGGATTTACTTGCCCGGACGAAAACATATATTCCTAAACATCACATACATCATTATAGCATGCATAAACGCATCATATCATACAAATCTCATTTATGTTGAGAACATCATTGCTTGATCCATATCATGCATTGCATATGACTGACCTTTACCTTTCAGGAAAGACGCAGTTAAAATGCTCAAACATATTTCAAAGCCTTCTCTAGTCCAGCTAAATCGACTCCCAACAGATTTTCCTGATAAAGACTCACAGAAGTTATGGTCCCCTCTCCGGCAAGTGCGTGAGGTGGTAATTCCTTCTTCAGATGTTTCCCTCTCCGACGATGAGTGTGAGGTAATAGTCTCTTATGGTCCCCTCTCCGACAAGTGCGTGAGGTGGTAATTCCTTCTTCAGATGTTTCCCTCTCCGACGATGAGTGTGAGGTGATAGTCTCTTATGGTCCCCTCTCCGGCAAGTGCGTGAGGTGGTAATTCCTTTTTCAGATGTTTCCCTCTCCGACGATGAGTGTGAGGTGATAGTCTCTTATGGTCCCCTCTCCGACAAGTGCGTGAGGTGGTAATTCCTTTTTCAGATGTTTCCCTCTCCGACGGTGAGTGTGAGGTGATATTCTCCTATGGTTCCCCCTCTCCGGCAAGTGCGTGAGGTGGTAATTCCTTTTTCAGATGTTTCCCTCTCCGACGGTGAGTGTGAGGTGATAGTCTCCTATGGTTCCCTCTCCAACGGCGAGTGAGGTGGTAAGTCCTTTTCAGATGTTTCCCTCTCCGACGGTGTGTGAGGTGACAATTCCTTTTCCTATGATTCCCTCTCCAACGGCGAGTGAGGTGATCCCCTTTCAGATTGTAATCATCTATGGTTCCCGTTCCGATACTGCAAAGATGGTAATTCCCGCCAAGATTTTTCTCAACGAGCGTTGTTGAAGTTAAAATCACCCAAGGTTCTCTTACCATTTATGCTAAGGCAGTAACCATACTTGGTTCATTCATCATCTTTTGAAGCTCCAGACTCAGCTCCTGTAACTAGTCAGGACACATCTATACCAAGCATCTAAAGATCAGCTCCTGCAACGTGTCAGGTACTCATTTTTTCTTTCGCAGGTATGCAGGTTCTCGCTAAGGAATCTCCTATGCAATCAACATCCAGATGGCATCTATAAGCCCATCATCCTATCCAGCAATCTCTAAATGGCATCTATAAGCCCATTCCCACCATACTGCCACTATGTGAGCGCAAATTTCTGGGCACTCTAGTGTTCAATCATCTTCTACCCTCGGATTACGAAAGGCACGTCAGCCAATCTGCATCCTCAGGTCTAAGAAGATTGAATAGGGGCAACTGTTGCACCCCAAAATTTGCCCTCCCATATTCTTCAAGAAATTGCCAAGCCAAGTCACAAAATTCCCCAAGGGTTGTGCAGCTCAACAGCTTCCCATACAGTCAAAATTAAGGTTTGTGTCCTGATCAAGAAAATGAAGTTTTCAAAGGCCCAATCAAGTCTCATATGCCTACAAAGATGGTCAAGCATCCTCATATCAAGTTTCAAGGCATTCAGCTCAAAATTGCACAGTCAAAACCCTAAATTGCACTACAGTCAACTGTAGGGGCAAAATGGTCATTTGACAGTCAAAAGTTCAATTTTTTGGTCAACATATCATTTTGAAGCCACAAACATCATTTGATCAATGCTTGATCATGATTCTCAAAATTTGGCTCAGAAAATCATCAAGATGCAAAAGTTGCTATATTTGGACAGTTGAAAAAGTCAACTGAAATTGACCAGGGCATAACTTTCACATGGATTATCAGAAAAATTCTATCCAAAGCTCATTTTGAAGAGAAAGACATTTCCTACAACTCATCTTCATACTTCAAGTCCAAGAAATGCTCTCACAAAAAGTTATCAATTTCAACATTATAGGTCATTTTCAAAAGTCAACAAAAAGGGACTTTAAGTCAAAGGCCATAACTTGAGATTGGTAAATCAAAATGGCATGGGACCAAAGGCATTGGTTAAAGGACTCAAAGACCTTTCCAAAATGTCCAAGAACATGTGAAAAACTTAAACATTGAGCAAGTTATGCCTTGTGAAAGTTGGGAAATTTTTGGGAATTTTGAAAAGTCAACTTTACTTCAAATGACCTAAATTTGCTAATGGGCCCATTTTTCTTCCATGATTCATCATTCCAAGCATGTGCACGACCACTTGGCCCAAAGGGAAGTATTTTCTCATTATTTATTTATTTATTTGAATTATTATTCATATTAATTCATTTAAATTATATAAATATGTGGAAAATATAAAACTTGACCTAAAAAATCTTTTTATACATGTTTTAAGGTCAAGATCTCGTGCACATCCCAATATGGCAAGATTTTGTTGATTTGAGCAAGATTGAACAAAAATGCACATGAAAAAAGATATGGAAGATCCTTAGAAAATCAAATATGCAAAACCATTATGGCATTGGATTTTATTGAGTTTTGTTGACCTAAAAGCTTCACTACATAATCAGAAACACAACCCTAATCCTGGTAGACCCTAAGCTGCGCAGAAGAACAATAGACAAACTTGGAAAATTGTTGAAAAAACTCAATTCTGAAATCATTGCTAGAGGTGGATTCAAAGCACCATTCCTTTTCCAATAGCTTCCTCAAGGTTCCCAGAAGCGATTCCAATCCCTAACATCAACTCAAACACAAAGAATTGGTAGATTAAACTCAAACTGTGTCACGAAATTTTCAAAATCGTATATCATAATTCACGCATCTTTTTGCATTTTTATTTATGGATTCTTGTTCAGTTTGATGTTTCGAAGCTAACCAATGCTTTTGATTGAATTATTACGCGTTATATTCGATTTCACCATAGTCGATTTCTAGGGTTTGCAGGATAAGAAATTAGGGCTTTCCATCCAAGGCAAAATTAGGACTCGTGGTTAATACCATTGGCATGAGCATGTCCAAGCGAAGGGATCTCAACCCTCGCGCCTAATTTATGATCAAAGATAACCCAATCGCTATTTTCTGGAAAGTAGTCTTAGGCAACGTTTGCAAAACCGTTGCCTCATGTTTATATTTTCAGAAAAAGGAAGAAGACGAACTCGTGGCAGGGAGTGGTTGGATCGTTCAAATTTCGCGCGTGTTTCCAAGGCCACTGACATTTTCTTTTTATAATATTTATTTACTATTATATGTTAATTGAAATTGGAATGGTTCAGTGGCAGGTGGAAGCGCTTGCAATGCTCATGACCTGGGTTCAAGTCCCAGGTCTGTGTATTTCTCATATTATTTTTCATTAATAACTTCCATGCAGCGCTTCTGTTGACAACCACCATAGTCTCTCACCATCAAGCGTGACACGTCCCCCTGGAGATCAAACCAAAGGCTTAGATCTGAAGAGCACCATGTACCATAGTCCACGCACAACATGCTTGCACAAAAGTCAGCGAATTTCATGCTTAATGGGCCAGATCATTCAAAGTCATACCTCCATATTGGGGACCTCCACCCCCCTGGTTTGCAAGTTTTTTTTTATTTTATTTTTCTTATATCTTTTCTTAATTATTATTTTATTTGTTTTATTGTTTTAATTTAATTCATTATTTTTACAATATATAAAAAATGCCTAAAAAATCAGAAAAAGATAAAAACATAATAAATTATTTTATTCCAATACTTTCATAAATAAATTAATATGTAATTATTTAGTTTAATTAGGTTGCAAATTTTAAATTCTTTTAAACAAAAATCAAAAAACATAGAATTAGGTAATTGATAATTTTTTTTCTTTTAATCTTTTTTTTCCCTTTTTTTTTACCATAACATTATTTACTTATTTTATTTGCATAATTAACTTGTAAATTAATTAGGGTTTCATTTAGGTAAAAAAGGGTCAATATTTTCTTAATAAACTTAAAATAATTAGAATTAGGTTTAATATTTAGTTTTAATTAATTATTTTTTCTATTAAATCTTAAAAATACAAAAACACCAAAAAAACATTCCTTTTTTAATTTTTAATTTTTTATTCCTCATTAATTCTAATTAATTAAATTCATTAACTTTAATTTTTTATAAAAGGGTCCAACGCCCATGTTTTTTAATTCTCTTATTTCGCGTATTTATTATATCGCTTAAATAATTATGTATCTCTCCCGAAGCATTGTAACTTTAACTTCTCGCACTTTTATTTCTTTTGCTTTATTTACTTTCCGTCAAATCGGGTCCGGTTTAATTTTGGCGATGTGGACCCGCGCCATTTGTAATAGTTTAGATTTATTTTCCCGCAAATATTTTAACTGTTTACAAAAAGCATGAAAGAATGAATGGCCATAATAAAATCAAGCGTAGATCACAATAAACATGACAAGACAAATAACTGAAACATGACACACGAACCGCACACACCACCCCTAGGGTACGCCTCACTGTTGCCTTGCCTCGAAAGGTGATCGTCGAGTAGAGGACGTCTTAGTAAGTCCTCATGATCCGGGAACCTGGCATGAGGGTAGCTTCTAAGGTGTCTTCCCATTGCTCTGGTGATCACCATGTCCCTAAACTCGAATTGACCCGAACACCTCCAACGGTGGTGCTACCTACCTCTCAATGGTGGGATGGCACTACTTTTAAGGACATTTACACAGACGAATTCCTTAGGGTAGGTAGGTTCTCAAGGATACTTGCTCTCTTCAAAACAAACTGAAATCTTTTCACACCAACACTTTTCAAAAGCTTTCAAAGCAAATTTTTCAAACACTCTGACGTACGAGTCGAACTGAAATTTTTCAAAGAAACTTTTTTAAACCCACAATTGAAAAGCAAACAAACCATTTTTGAAAACACATTGAGCAAGTATCTAAGAGCCCATGGATAACCATGGATAGAAAGGGTGCTAATACCTTCCCTTTCTATAACCTACCTCCCGAACCGAGAGAAATCTCTTTAAGGAATTTTTCTGTGCTTTTGTCCTTTCCATTTGGAGAAAATAAAAGACGGTGGCGACTCTTGCTTCCGCGACATTTCGCGAACCAGCGTTAAACAATCAGTTCCAGATCCACCGATCACAGAACTGGCGACTCTGCTGGGGAGTGATACTCATAAAGTGGGGTGTACCTTAGGGCTAGCTCATAACTATGTTTTCAATTGTCTTCCTTGCTTGCTTTATTATTGTGGGTTGCTTGGGAGTTCTATAGATCCTAAACCCGGATCTGGGGGATACCTTTCTTAGAAAGTAGCAACAAGGCTGTGAGGGAACTGTGCGGGGTATACCGACATGGTTGAAACAGTCTGCTACGTTGATGTGGCACTTTGGTGTGTACTGGTAACCCTTGAGTTCAGTCAAGGAGAGTACGGGGCCTCCGCGTGGTGTCGTGAAGCATCAACAGACCTTAGGAACCTTAATTGAACTATCTTATGGTTATTGAATTAAAACAATTTCTAATTATGAAATATTAAACTAACTAGTTAGAAAACTAAATCTAAATTTTTATGATTTTTTTATGATTTTTGTTGTTTTGAAAAGAAAAATGATTAAAAATAAAATAATTAAAATAAAAAAAGAAAATTAATTGGGTCAGTGTTATAAAATAAATCAAGGGGGTGATGAAAATAAAAATAAAAACATTAGGCCCAAACATATTTTTTGTTTGTTTGGATCAGTAAAAAAATATGGGCCTGCGTTGGTAAAGCAAAATGGGAGGTGAGAGAAAGAATTTTCATCCAAGCCCAAAAAAAAAGTCCAGGCGCCTGGGAGATTTAGTGTTGTTTCCTAATGATAATGTACCATGGGCTTGCTCATCTGGCGCGTGTGATCTGGCCATGGGGAGGTCAAATGGTGATAATGAGAGGGTGTAACGTGTGTGCCTTAGGCCAACTTGCATTGAATCTGAAACAAATAAATCTGAAACAAATAAAAGGGTACCACTTGAGCTCGAACCCAGGTTCCTATGGTCATTCACGCGCTTCGTTTATCACTGGGGTGGTTGTTTCATTCGGATATGAAACAACCACCAATAAATATATTACAAACACTTTTCTAAATGGACTTCATCTTCTTCCTCGCGCCAGAAGCTATGAACAAGATTTTTGAATTTTCAAACTTTTCCATTTCTCAATCATTTTCAAAAATGTAAACAGGAAACTTGTTTTAAATCTCAACACGAATTCAGTCATGTAAATAACTTAAGCTAACACTCAAAGATGAACATGAATTTCTGTTGGTACCAAACTGAACCCTAATTTTTATGAAATTTCAAATCCAAAATTCTCATCACTCAGGCAAGAAAAATGAAATTTAAGCGCATGGTTAGCTTCAGGGCAATGATGTCTACATTTTTTATTCAGAAAGTAAACATTAATGATGCTTGTACAAAAAGTTTAAAGTTTAGAAAACTTACCTCAAAAGTGAGAACCGTGGTTGAAGTTAGAGCACTCCTGGAGGTGTTGTGATGATCTAGATAACTTCACTGAACTTCTAGGAAGATATTGCAATGCTTACTTTGGATTAAGAGTGTCTGAATTCTTCTAGAGAAGTCAAGTTGCAGAGTTGAGTTTTTGAAAATGGAGGATGGTGAAGATGATGTTACATTGATGTAACAAGGCTTTGGATAGGTTCTAAATGAGTTATATAAGCTTTGTGATAGATTTAAACTGAAAACGCACGAGTGAATTAAGTGTTTAGCGTTTAAGGTCAGAAGTTGCAACAATGGAGGATTTGTGTGCAAATTCCGATTTCAAGGAGTTTGAGAGAGTTGGAGGGCTTATGAATTCATGTGTTAGCTTGTAAATAACCTATCTGTTTATAGAGAAATAGTTTTAAGGGCTTGAAACAACCAGAAATTCGAGATATCATGTTATGGTTTTGAGACTTGGTTTTGAAGTAACTTAGAGAAACATTGTTCCAATGCATAGTAGGGTGGTTGATAGGCTGTACATGGTTGCTTCATGGTGCTGAGATGTTTTGAAATCAGAAGTAACAATGTATGGGCTCAAGGAGAGTTGACATTGTGTATAAATCAACTTTTCTAAAATGGAAGTGTGCACTTTGTTCATATAATGGAAAAATGTTTTTGGACAAAGCTTGAACCAAGTGGATAATGACTCAAACGTTTATGCACTTATCTGATTATAGATATATTTATAGGTTAAGAGGCTTTAAAAGCAAGATTATGCAGCACAACATGAAGACTGGGTTATGTGTTCTTCACCAAAATGACTTGTAATTCAAGTTTATCATGCCAACTTCAAGTATTCGAATATCCTAGCTCAAGCATGATAAAAATTTGTTCTTGGACATTTTGGAAAGCTTGAAACATTTCCTACAACTTTCATGTTGACCATTTTGGCTAAATCAACTTGGAACTTGGTGAAAAATTGCCAAGAATTTGGGACAAAAATCTGACCAAACTTGTTGAAAATTTTTATAAGTGTTTTGATAAAAATGTCATGACTTCATCAAGCTCAAGGACAAAGTTGTAGAATTCATCAAGCTCTACAACTTTCATGTTGAAAGTTTTCCTTGAATCATCTTGAATCATAATGAAAAATGGTCATGAAGTGGTGAATTTAATAAGGATAGAACACTTAGAAATTTTTCTAAGTGTTGAAAATTTTTTAGACTTTTGACTTTTCTTGATTCTTGATGATCAACTTTTATATTTTAAAATGTCTTTATGATTCTTAATTTTTGAAATTCAATGTTGACCAAAAAGTCAAAGTTTGACTTTTTGTGTGCCTATTGACTTTTCATCTGTTGATTCAAATTTCAACTATTAATCCTTTTATATTTAGAAATGATTTGAGCCATGAATTTAGGTCAAGATAGTGTGTTTGAGTCCTTCAGATCATGTTTCAAGTTATTAGGTCATGTACTAGGTAAAAAGTCAATGATCAGTCATTCTCAGTCAAAATCCTAATTTTGACAATTTTGCCCCTTTGATGATTTAGGTAGTTTCCTTGAGGAATTATGATAAATCCTTGACAAAATGATGAATATCATATCAAAATGTTGATGTTGGTAAAAAAATATTGAAGTTTGACTGTATGTTGACCATAGTTTACTTTTTACCCAATAAATCTGATTTTCAGTCATCTGAGCAATTGACTGGGCAAATTTGTGATACAAGACTTGAAACTTGGTATGGGCATTCTTGGAGACTTATTGTGAACCAAGAAAGTCACTTGAGTCATTAGAAGTCCAATTTTCCTTGATAAAACCAAAACCCTAGTTGTGGACACAATGCTTAGGAAGTGAGCTTGTCTAATCATTTCTTGAGAATCTTTGAGCATTTGAAAACTTCTGTGAGAAATGTATTGAAGAAAAGGGAGGGTAAATTTTTGGGTACAACAACTTCCCCTGTTAAATATTCTTAAACCTGAAGAGTCAGATTGGCATGTCCGCCATTCGTGACTTGAAGGTATAATATGATTGAACACTTAAGTGCCCAGAAATTTGCACTCGCTTGTGTAAGAAGTAATGTTGTTGGTTGATTATGCCGAGAATGGGCTTAAAGATTCCATTTGGAGATGTAATGAAGAGTTGTCGGAGATGGGCTTATAGATTCCATCCAAATTAACTGTTGCTGGAGAAATTAGACTAAGTTTACGCTAGACATTAACTGGGAGAAGTATCAGAATAAATCTTTGGTCGATTTAATCTGAGTCAGGAAATGTCTAGTGGAAGAAGTATTAAAATAAATACTTAGTCGATTTAATCAGAGCCAAAAAAATGTCTACTGGGAGAAGTATCTGATTAAATATTTGGTCGATTTAATCTGAGAAAGAAGATGTCTGCACTGTGCAATGATGTTCTCAAAATAAACGAGACTGTGCTGTATGCATTTTGTATGCATGTGCCATGATGTATGTATGTAAAATATTGTGAAGTGTATTTGTAAACCTGTGCAATATTTTGTCTGGGAAAATAAATCTCTGACTATTGCTGGGGATAAAGAGTACGTGTATCTTCAATTTTGTCTAGAATGCTTCCGCTTGAGATTCCTGCTTACTGTTTGAGGAAACTCCACTGAGGAATGTTGACTCCTTCTTTTGGGGAGAAGAGTTTTGGGAACATTTGTTGTTCATTACTCTACTGGGGAATTTAATTCTTATATACCCTGACTGGGGATAAAAGAGATGGATAACCTTATGACTTGTCTAGGGAGAATAATTCCTATACACCCTGACTGGGGATAAAAGAGATGGATAATATTCCGACTCATCAGGGAGGATAAAGTTATCTGTTATCCGGTATGATTCCAGGTTTCTTAGCGACTCTTCGGGGATAGTGGTGGCTTCACTGAGGAGACTATAATCTTATTGGGGAAATAAACCCTGTTGACGGAGAAGCATTCTGCTAAGAAAACAAACTCTCTTGGGGAAATTGAATTTTGCTAAAGAGAAGACATCTGTAGGGGTTTTACAGTTTTCAAACTCAGCTGGGGAGGAGAACTTCCATGAATTGTACTGATTAGAACTCCGTAGAGAAATTGCGGGGAATGTATCCTTATTAGGGATGATTTGTGAAAATTACTCTGTGGGGATAATCTCATAGGAGCGGCTATGCGGGGATTTGTGGATATTTTGAACGTCATTCCAACTCCTAGAGTCTTGAGTAAATGCTTATTCCTGTTCTTATGGATATATTTTTTAACAGTTAATCATGTCCATATACATATGTTCATTTAATTTTAGTCATTGGACGTTTTTGCAAGCAAAATAGAAAAAACAAAAAGTTTGAACCCCAAGGTGTATTTGTATTGATAATTTGCCTATAAACAAGCGTTTTTGTACAAAGAGATGGAAATCCGAGTAAGAGGAAGCTGTCGTGAAATGAAAAGAGTACAAAGTGAAAACAAATATATATATATATATATATATATATATATATATATATATATATATATATATATATATATATATATATATATATATATATATATATATATATATATATATATATATATATATATATATATATATATATATATATATATATATATATATATATTTAGCTATGTGGAAATGATCTCGTTGGATTCTAACTCCGTTATTTCCCCTATGTCTTAGAACATCTCACCCTTGCTTTCGGAAGAAGTTGATTGAACTTGATCTGTACCATTCAAAATTTTGGCTTTGGTAATAAAGCTTGTTGTAAGTTATCCAACGGGACATAGTCTTACACTTTAATCCCTAAATTTTGCTTGGACTACCCTTTCAAATTTTCAGTCCACCGGGATAACCTTTTTTGCCCAAGCTGCCTTTTCAGGTTTCGACTTTCCGGGTGTATAATCTTTTATATATATCCCTAATTTTTGCCCGAAACCTTTTTGATTCACCGGGATGCCCCTTATTTTGCCTAGGCCAGTCAACCTTGCAGGTCATTTTTATGCGTAGTATCTTTTTACATGTCCACGTTCACAGGGTGTGGGCAATCTTCACCGTCCATGGTGGTTAGTATCATAGCACCGCCTGAAAACACTTTCTTGACAACAAATGGCCCTTCGTAGGCGAGAGTCCATTTTCCCCTGGGATCACCTTGTGGTAGAATGATGCGCTTTATTACCAAGTCACCAGCATGATATACTCGATGCTTAATCTTCTTATTGAAGGCATTGATCATACATTTCTGATACATCTGACCGTGTCACACAGCCGCAAGCCTCTTTTCATTAATCAAATTCAACTGATCCAACCTAGTCTGAATTCACTCGTCTTCGTCTAAGTCTGCATCTTTCATAATTCTTAGAGAATGAATTTGAACTTCGACAGATATGACAACCTCCATGCCATAGGCTAGAGAGAAAGGGGTTTCCCCAGTTGACTTTCGCGTCGAAGTACGATAGCCATGAAGAGCAAATGGTAACATTTCGTGCTAGTCTTTGTAAGTCACCACCATCTTCTGTATGATCTTCTTAATATTTTTGTTGGCGGCTTCCACTGGGCCCTTGATCTTTGGTATGTTTGGAAAAGAGTTGTGGTGCTTGATCTTGAATTGTGTACAGAGTTCAATGATCATAGTGTTGTTAAGGTTGGTACCATTGTCAGTGATGATCCTTTAGGGGATTCCATAATGACATATAAGGTTATGCTTGATGAACTGGGCCACAACGTTCTTGGTAATTGAGGCAAATGAAACCGCTTCAAGCCATTTTGTGAAGTAGTCAATGGTGACGAGAATGAAACAATGTAAATTAGAAGCATTAGGCTTGATTTCTCCGATCATATCAAAGCCCCATATTGCGAATGGCCAAGGAAAAGTCTTGACATTCAAAGGAACTGGAGGCACGTGAACTTTATGAACATAGATCTGGCATTTATGACAAGTTCTCGCATGGTGATGACACTTACTTTCCATGGTCGACCAATAGTAACCTGCTCTCAAGATTTTTTTTAGCCATAGTATGCCCGCTGGAGTGAGTACCAAATATGCCTTCGTGCATATCCTCCATAAGTTTCCCTGCTTCCTTCTTGTTCATACAATGAAGCAAGGTTGAATCATGGTTGCGCCTGTACATAATTCCATTTCTCAGGAAGAACTTAGCTGAGAACCTCTGTAGGAATTTCATGTCATTGATAGATGCTCCTTCAGGGTATTCTTAGGATTCAAGTTACATTTTCACTTCATGAAACCAAGGTTTTTCTTCTACTCCAACAATATCGATTCGTAGCAGTGTGCAGGTTCGTCGAATCTTTCAATGGTAATTATGGGATCCTCGTTGTCCCATCTAAGCTTAAACATGGATGACATGGTAGCCAAGGCGTCCTTCAACTAACTTTCTTCGCTTGGGATGTGTTCAAAGGTAATTTCTTCAAAGTACGAAATCAAGGTTAGAAAATGTTCTCTGTAAGGTATAAGATTCAGATGCTTTGTATCCCATTCTGCCTTGATTTGACTAATCACCAAGGATGAATCCCCATATAAGCTCAAGATTTTGATTCTTAAGTTAATAGAAGCCTTAAGACCCAAGATGCACGCTTCGTACTTAGCCATGTAATTGGTACAGTCAAAGCAATGTCTAGCAGTGAAAGGTGTATGGAAACCTTAAGGGGAGATGATTACAACATCGATTCCATTGTCGAGTGCATTAGAAGCTCCATCAAAAACCATAGCCCATCAGGATCCTAGCTCAGGTCCTTCATATGGTCCAGGTTCTTCAAAATCTGTAATGAATATGATATTGTCATTGGGAATTCAAAGTTCATAGATTGGTGGACGTTTACTGCTTGATATGCCAAATGATATTCCAATACACTTTCTTTGATTTCTTTTTTAGTAGTGCACTGAATGTCGTATTCCATTAAGATCATTTTCCATCTGGCTATTCTTCCGGAGAGAGATGGCTTCTCAAATATGTACTTGATGGGATCCACTTTAGAGATCAATAGAGTAGTATGAGTCAACATTTATTTCCTTAGTCAGCGAGCAGCCCATGCCAAAGTGCAACAAGTTTTCTCAAGCAGTAAATATATTGTTTCATAGTCGGTAAACCTTTTGCTAAGGTAGTATATTGCATGCTCTTTTAGACAAGACTCATCATGTTTCCCCAATACACACCCTATTGAGTTCTCTAGCACTATTAGGTACATGATTAGAGGTCTTCCTTCAACTGGTAGCATCAGAATCAAAGGTTCTTGCAAACACTCCTTGATTTTCTTCAAAAGCCATTTGACATTCGTCGTTCCATATGACTACTTGATCTTTCTTCAACAACTTGAAGATTGTCTCACAAGTAGCAGTCAAGTGAGAGATGAATCAGGAAATGTAGTTTAGTCGTCCTAAGAAACCTCTGACTTCCTTCTCGGTGCGGGGAGCTGGAATTTCTTGGATGGCTTTGACTTTTGCAGGGTCAACTTCAATGCATTTACCACTAACGACGAATCCTAAAAGTTTTCCAGACCTCACCCCATAGGTGCATTTGTTTGGATTCAACCTTAACTTATATTTCTTCAACCTTTCAAACAATTTATGGAGATGATCAAGATGTTCTTCCTCAGTTTGTGATTTGGATATCATGTCCTCAATGTAGACCTCTATCTCATGGTGAATCATGTCATGAAATAAAGCTACCATGGCATGTTGATAAGTTTCCCCCGCGTTCTTCAACCCAAAAGGCATGACCATGTAACCGAATGTGCCCCACTGTGTGACGAAAGTAGTATTCTCCATGTCTTCATGCACCATCCATGAAGGAGAATACCTTGTGATGAGCAGTGTTATCGACCAAGATGTCAATATGTGGAAGTGGGAAGTCATCTTTGGGGCTTGTCGTGTTCAGATCCCTTCAATATACACACATATGTACCTTACATTCCTTTTATGGCACTGGAACAACATTATCAACCCATTGAGGATACGACGTCACTGCTAAGAACCCTGCATTGAACTGTTTCATGACATCGGCTTTGTCTTCTCAGACATCTCAGGACACATGCAACAAACCTTCTGCTTAATCGGAGAATAACCCTCTTTCATTGGCAGACGATGAACCACAATATCTATATTAAGCCTTGGCATGTCTTCGTATGACCAAGCAAAGACCTCAACATATTCGTGCAACATCTGAATCAATCTGCTCTTGATATTGTCCTACAGGTTGGCGCCAATCTTGACTTTCTTCCTATCTATCTTGGAACATAAGTTTACCACCTTGATCGGCTCTTCATATGGTTGAATGGCCTTTTCTTCTTGAATTAAGAGTATGGCGAGTTCTCCAGGTATCTCACAATCTTCCCCACCTTTGTCTTTAGCTTGGTTTATTGGATTTTCAAAGTCATGAGTGGCAATAGCAGGATCGTTATCAATAGGATCCAAAGTGGATGGAGATATGCAATGTAGTTTGTGGGTGTGTGTAAGAATACATAGCTATTTGTAAGTGAAATAGAGTAAAAAAAAGACAGAGAACATAAAATTTGAATGCAAAACATCCAATGTTTTCATTAAATGATGATATGACATATGAAATGACAACCCTTAACAAATAGACCATTGTGCCCCGAGCAAGACACAAGGTTTAAAGTCATTATTTAAAGATAAATTACATAATCAAATTTCTTAAAGCGGTAAAAACATAAATAACTATTACTCCTGGTTGAAGGAGATTGGTACAAGGTCTTTAGTCTTCCAGTTGTCAAGTCCACTACCAATGGTAAGGAATATCCAGTTGACCAAGTCACCATCATTATCAGTGTCTTCTAGAGCATTGACTTCATTATTGCTAATACGGAAAGGTGGTCCTCCCACACAAACACATCGAACCTCCTTCCGAGCCTTTGAGGTGAAACCCAAACCAAATTTGTCAGATTTGTAGAGGATATCAGGAAGTTGTCCCCAAATAGTACAACCGCCTTCTTCTATCACAACCCTTGCATCCTTCAGAGAAGCCATTCTTGGTACACTCTTGGAAATCTTAGAAGTAGTAAGAGTAGATTTAGCAACATAAATCGTTGGAGGGATCACTTCAAATGTATGGTCGGGAGTTTCAATCAATTTACCATCCATTTCAACGTATTTGAAAGAATTCAACTGACTGACCATATATTCTTCTTCTCCACAGACTGTAACGATCTTACCTTTTACCGAATAGTTAAATTTTTGATATAGGGTAGAGGTTACAGTGCCTGCCCCATGAATCCAGGGGCACCCTAGCAAATAGGAATAAGCCAGGCGAATATCCAATACCTAAAAAGTGGAGTTGAAAACCTGAGATCCCACCTTGATCGGAAGATCAACTTCTCCGTGCACCATCCTTTTTAACCCATCAATGGCCCTTACCACAATATCACTAGGTTTCAGCACCAGCCCTTTGCAGTTCAATCTATCCAGAGCACCTTTTGGTAATACATTTATGGAAGAACCTGTATCGACTAACACATGCGCCAAAGTAGTGCCCATACACTCAATAGAGATGTGCAGAGCCTTGTTATGATTCTTCCCCATCAGAGTTAAGTCAGCATCGGAAAAACCTAAACTATTGTCAGTTGTTAGGCTTGTAACACAATTCTCAAACTGATCAGCAGAGGCCTCTTGTGGTACATGAGCATTCTTCAGGAATTTCAACAAATCTTGAGCATGGGCTTCAGAACATAATAAAAAGGATAACATGGATATTTTTAGGGTGCTTCCCCAGTTGTTCAACTATTTTGTAGTCACTTTTATGAATGATCTTCATAATTTCTTCCATATCTTGTTTAGAAGGCTCTTCAATTGTAACATCTTTTGTGGGTACCTCCGTCTGGGCAGGCTCAATCACTTTCTCTTTTCCCCGGACTTCAGCAGTCGACCCAGCAGCAGGAATATGAACAGGTGTAGTGATAGTGTTTGGAGGAGAGATCTCTGGGTTCAAGATCCTTCCCATTCGCGTAACTTTACTAGTTCCAACAATATTTTTTACATTGAGATTGGTAACTTCAGAATCTTCATCTTTGGTAATCCACGGCTCTTGCTTTACACCATGATAATAAACTCCTGCCCCATAGTTCCAGGGAACTACTTTGTCAGAGGAATAGGGGACTGGCCCCGGTGAAGTGATGATTAGGGGAGCCACTCTTGGCTCAGCAGGAATCCTTATGGGGCCTCTAGAGGTGATCCTTATAAGAGTATTGGAAATTGTGATTATAGAAACATCTTCAAGTCTCAGCACTTGAGATATACTTTCATGCAAACTCTTCATGGACAGAGTTTTCTCGAACAAAATTTTGTGGCTATCAATCAAACATTAAATACCCTTATTCATCTACATACAACCATTAGTTTTGGAAGCACAATGGTAACAATTTTTAGTACAACCCGGAAATAAACCTACTCATAACAGATTCTTCTTAACGGTTATCAAGGGAGTTGTCAACTCACTTATGGTGGAGACATAGGAAACATCGTCAATAGCATTAAGACCTTTACCATGACTGGGAATGGGCGCAGTAATCACATTAGGGGTCTCGGGAGGATCAAATTAAATTTCCTTTGCATCAATCATATCTTGGATTTTTCTCTTTAGGGCTCATCAATCATTTGTGTTGTGTCCAGGACTATTAGAATGGTACGCACACCTTGCATTTGGGTTATACTTCGGAGATGATGTGTTGGGATTTTGAGGAGGATCCTGTAGTGTTATCAATTATGCTTTTAACAGATGTTGTAATGTTTGAGCCAATGGCATATTAATCCTGGTGAATTGTCTCCTCGGAGCGTCTAACCTACGATGATTTCCTGGTTGTTTTGGTCCAACAGGTGTTGGATTATAGATTAACACGGCCCCTACAGACTGATGATAATCATTCATACTACAGCTCCTTTGGCCATAGACAACGTTGGTTTCTTTCTTTCCACTAAATGGTTTCTTCGCAATACTAGAGGATGCAACCATCTGAATCTTCCCGCTTTTGATACTGCTTTCAACTCGTTTACCAGTCAAAATCAACTCAGTAAATCCTGAAGAAGAACTCCCAATCAGAAAATTAAAGAATGGACCCACAAGAATGCCCATAAACATGTCCACCAATTCTCGGTCAGTCAAAGGAGGTTGCACCCTTCCAGCAAAATCTCTCCATTTTTGAGCATACTCCTTAAAGCCTTTGTTCGACCCCATAGTCATACTCTGTAATTGCATACGAGTTGGTGCAAGGTCAGCATTGTATTGGTATTGTTTATAGAAGGAAACAACCAAGTCCTCCCAAGCACGAATATTAGTCCCCTCTAGTTGATAGAACCATTCCAATTGTGTCCCAGATAAGCTCTCTTGAAAGAAATGAACCTATAACTTCCTATCAGAAGTGTGTGGTTAAATCTTACAAACATATGACCTCAAATGGAGTTTGGGACAAGAGAAATCATCATATTTGGCGAAGACAGGGACTTTGAGTTTGTGAGGGATGACTACCCCTGGGATCAAACCTAAGTCTCCAAAGTCCAATTCGAGAACTTTTTGAATTTCGATGACTTTGAGTCGGTCCTCTAACTGCTTGTATTTGTCATTTGCGGGAGGGTATTTCTCTTCATAGTAGTCTTCATCCACAGAAATCTGGTTATTTCCACCCCTAGCCCTGGTGCTTCTAACATCCCGTTCTTGATTGTCTTCTTCCTCAGAGGAGTCCTCTTCTACTTGAGCTACTCAGGTAGGACCTTTGAACCTCCTCCCTATGTTGAGGATAACAACCCGCTTCTTGGTTTTCTTTTTCATAATGAGAAGCACCATCATCTCTTGTTGTCCTTTGGCTAGGTTCATGAGAGTCTCTTGAAACTGTGCATGTTGAGTGTGCAGATCTTTGACAATTTGCTCGAGAGCCATCTTATACTGAAATAAATAGTAAATAGATGAGGTAACCTGTATCAGAAAACCTACTTATGAAATGATGCATGATATGTGTATTTAATTGTTTCAAGGACCTTAGGATATTAAAAATTGCTAGCAAAAAAGGAAATAGAAACAAAGATTGAATTAATAAGTTCAAACATCACAATTGCCCTTTGGGCTTACAATGAAAAGATAAAGAGTCTCAAAGAGACTAAAAAATGAACTCCTAAAACCTAAGACTCAAGTCTCCCACAGATGCTTCCTCTTCGTGTCGATGTATGCGCTAAGGCTTTTCTCCTCGTGAAGTCGCTTTGTGAGCTCCAACACTTTATTCTCGCTTGAACATAATTGAGCTTCGAAGGTGTCTCGTTCTCCCTTGAGTTGAATCCAGGACTTCTGCAATTCTTCGAGATCAGTAGGCATGTTAGGATGGAGAATGGTATAAGGAACATCCCCTTCGGCAATGGGCTCCATAATCACTGGTAGGATAGCGGGATATGGCATCATAAGACTTTGAGCACAAGCTCGTACCCACTTGAGATATGGCTCCAAAGGGATATAATTATTATGTCCTAAAGTCTTGCTATCAAATTTGTTTACCATACTCCAAGCTCGTATAAACCTTTGACGATAACCTTTAACATCGTTCTCGTAGTCGAACAAAATACCCTGGATAAGCGCTTCATGAGGACTATCTCTTCGAGCATAACCAAATTGGCGTAAAGCTAGATAAGGGTTGTAAGTAATATCTCCCCTAATGCCAAGGAGCGGAACATTAGGGAATTCCCCATAGCGGTTAATGATAGTAACATCTTCTAGAGATCGGGAACACCAATAGATATTCGAATGAGAGAGCGATGTCATCCTTTGAGATCAACTCAAACCTTGTTCATTCTTCAATACTGATCGGGAAAGGTGCAAAAAAAAACCACCTAGACAACAATGGTATGCAACACATAAGAGCCCCCCTCTTCCTCATAGTACGAGTGTGGAGAGAATGCATAATGTCTCCGAGCAAAGTAGGCACAAGGTTACGGGAAAGGAAGATTTTGACGGAGTTTACATCTATGAGTTGGTCCGAATTAGGGAATAGTACCAAACCATAGATTAGAAGAGCCAAAACTACTTAGAAAGCTTTAAAATCCGTAGCATCCCAAAACAGTCGAGCATTATCTACAAAAATTTAGCTAGAAAACCCTTGACTCCACTCCGTGTTTCCCAATTAGCTACAATGTCGGACCGTTTTAGATGCAAGATTGTTGCAATTTATTCAAGTTGTGGATCTTTATCTAAACCGGTGAAAGGTATTTGATCGAGAACATGTATTCCCAGCAACTCATAATTCTTCCATTATGGATACCAACTGATAATCGGGAAAGGTGAAGCAGTGATGTACAGGGTCAAAGAACTGGAATAGATAACTCATCATATCTTCTTCAAAACCCTAGGTAACCAAACTTATTAGTCGACCATGCCTTTTGACGAATGTAGAACTTTCGAGAATCCTTGAGACTAACTCCTTAAGTTTAGAAGGCACCCTTACAAAGCTGATTCAGATAGTTTTTCTGCGAGTGGAGGCCATAACCTACAAAACAGAACAAAGATAAATCCCTAGGTATTTGAATTGGTTAGTGAAAATGAGATGTCATGATGTTATGATGTCATATTTGAACAATTAATCATACACAAACAAAACAAACAAGGCCTTAGGTTTAAGCTTGCATGTGGTTTACAGGTAAGTACCCACTTGAAGTTTTAGTTGGCTCAACCTGTTCTAAAGAAGTAACCGGGTTCTAGGAATCTCAATATCATTAATCTTTCTTCATTAGGCATTGTTTCAGCACAAGCATCAGAACTGCAACCGAAATATCCCTAAATTCCGATCTTAATGAGTGTAGTATCGATTATTAACCAACGTTAGTCTACACAAAAGCCAGTTATATCACTACTTTCTAATGGCCAAGTTGTTCAACTAAGGTTCTATGGTCAGTTAGTGCTTTATGACACCACACAGTGGCCCCGTATTCTCCTTGGTTCAACTCAAGGGACACCAGTATCAACAAATGTGTCACACTTACGTAGCCATCGCTTCAACCATATCGGTCTATGCATACATTTTCCATGATCTATTTCTACTTACCTAAAATGACCCAGATTCCGAGTATAGGATCTATACAAGAAACAAACCCAAGCATATCCTGAAATATAAAGCAAACAAGGAAAACAAATAAAGAAATAAAGGTTATCTAGCTCTAAGGTAACCCCATTTTTAGTTATTTCCCCAGTAAAGTCGCAAGTTCTGTAATACGGTGAGATAACTGACTTGGGGATTTGTGTTTTACCACAAATGTTACAGATATCAAGAGTTGCCACCGACTTTTCGTTTATCCAATAAAGGAAAGGGTGAAAAGAACAAGAAAGACCTTTTGAGAATTTTTCTTGAGTTCAGGGGGTAGATTATGAAAAGGGAAGGTGTTAGCACCCTTTTCATCTGTATTTATCTACGGGCTCCTAATTGCTAGCCCACATTGAAAATGATTTGTGTTTGTATATGTTTGAATTTTTTTTGAAAAAGCCTAAGTGTGGCCATTTTGTAATGATTCTCGTATCGTTAAGAATTTATACAAAATGTTTGTTTTTTTTTATAAAAAATAGTTTGTTTTGAAAATGTGAAGTGTGGAAATTTTTTTAGTTTGTGAGCAAGTGATTACGAGTGATCTACCTACTCAAAAAGTTTTTTTATTTTCCTCTTCCTTTAGATAATGCTATCTACCATTAGTTAGTAGGATGCCCTATCATTGGATGTGAGGGACAGACGTGGGTCATCGTAAAGTCATAGAAGGAAACTTGTAAGATGCTTTAGCAATTGCCGTAAGGGACTAAGATCGTTTATTGAAGGCAACATCAAAGGGTCATCGAGGGACTACGGTCTTTTCATCTAGGGTCTTTTGCTAAAGCATCTCACGTTCGAGGGACATGATTGTTTTATCCGAAGGCAACAAGTGAGGTTTACCCTAGAGGTTCATGTGTGAAAATTGTGTTTGGTTCAATTATTAGTCTTGAATTAGGGTTTTTCTATTTTTGCTTTTAGTCTTGTCATACAAACCCTAATTACTAACAATAATAAGAAAGTTGTAAATTGCAGAATTTAAATGTCCTACGCAATTACAATGCTTTAGGAATGGGGGGGGGGGGGTACAAATTTGTGAAATGGGGAGGAATGAAATAAACCTTAATTATCTATTATAGACCATGTACATAACTAATAACGCGAAATAATAAGATGTACAAAAATGTAAAGATGAAGAAAATAGAAAAGAAATTGTTTTATGATTTTTGATAGAAAAAAGCTCGATGGTTCACCTAAGAAATTAATTAGTCCTAATTGAAAAGAAATTAAATTAAAAGTCTAGGTTGGTTTAAAAATAAAAATTAAATAAAACCTAAGTCTATTTTATCTCTTATTTTTTGAAGAGAAAATAATTGTTTTAGAAAATATATTTTTTATGTTTTATTTATAAAAATATTTGAAGTATAAAACTTAATTCTAATTAATTAAATCAAGGTGATTGAATTAAAACAATTTTTAATTATCAAAAATTAAATTAACTAGTTAGAAAACTAAATCTAAATTTTTATGGTTTTTTTATGATTTTTGTTGTTTTGAAAAGAAAAATGATTAAAAAGAAAATAATTAAAATAAAAAATAAAATTAATTGGGTCAGTGTTGTAAAAGAAATCAGGGGGTGATGAAAAGAAAAATAAAAACATTAGGCCCAAATAGATTTTTTGTTTGTTTGAATCATTAAAAAAAATGGGCCTGCGTTGGTAAAGCAAAATGGGAGGTGTGAGAAAGAATTTTCAGCCAAGCCTAAAACAAAAGTCCAAGCGCCTATGAGATCCAGTGTTGATGGCTTATGATGATGTACCATGGGCTTGCTCATTTTGCGCGTGCGATCTGGCCATGGGGAAGTCAAATGGTAATGATGAGAGGGTGTAGCGTGTGTGCCTTGGGCTAACTTGCATTGAATTTGAAACAAATAAACGTGAAACAAATAAAAGGGTACCACTGGGGCTCGAACCCAGGTCCCTATGGTCATGCGCGCGCTTCCTTTATCACTGGGGTGGCTGTTTCATCTGGTTATAAAATAACCACTAATAAATATATTAAAAACTCTTTTCTAAATGGACTTCATCTTCTTCCTCATGCCAGAAGCTATGAACAAGATTTTTGAATTTTCAAACTCTTCCATTTCTCAATCATTTTCAAAAGTGTAAACGTGAAACTTGTTTTAAATCTCAACACGAATACATCCATGTAAATAACTTAAGCTAACACTCAAAGATGAACATGAATTTCTTTTGGTACCAAACTGAACCCTAATTTTTCTTAAACTTCAAATCTAAAATCTCATCACTCAGGAAAGATAAATGAAATGTAAGAACATGGTTAGCTTCAGGGTAATGATGTCTACATTTTTTATTCAGAAAGTAAACATTAATGATGCTTGTACAGAAAGATTAAAGTTTAGAAAACTTACCTCAAAAGTGAGAATCTTGTTTTAAGTTTGAGCACACCTGAAGGTGTTGTGGTGATCTGGATAGCTTCAATGAACTCACAAGAAGCTATTATAATGCTTACTTTGGATTGAGAGTGCCTGGATTCTTCTAGAGAAGTCAAGTTGCAGAGTTGACTTTTTAAAAATGAAGGATGGTGAAGATGATGTTAAAGTGATTAAACAAGGCTTCCGATAGGTTCTAAATGAGTTATAAAAGCTTTGTGATGGATTTAAAATGAAAACACATGAGTGGATTAGGTGTTTGGAGTTTAAGGTCAGAAGTTGCAAGAATGGAGGATTTGTGTGCAAATTCTGATTTTAGGGAGTTTGAGAGAGTTAGAGGGCTTATGAATCCGTGTGTTAGCTTGTAAATAACCTCTCTATTTAAAGAGAAAAGGTTTGAGGGCTTTAAGCAACCAGAAATTAAAGATAGCATGTTATGGTTTTGAGACTTGGTTTTGAAGTAACTTGGAGAAACATTGTTCCAATGCATATTAGGGTGGTTGATAGGCTGTAGATGGTTGCTTCTTGGTGCTGAGATGTTTTGAAATCAGAAGCAACAATGTATGGGCTCAAGGAGAGTTGACATTGTGTATAAAGAAACTTTTCTAAAATGGAAGTGTGCACTTTATTCCAATAATGGAAAATTGTTTTTGACAAAGCTTTAACAAAGTGGATAATGGCTCAAAAGTTTGTGCACTTATCTGATTATAGATAGATTTAGAGGTTAAGAGGCCTGAAAAGCATAACATGAAGATTCGATTATGTGTTATTCACCAAAATGACTTGTAATTCAAGTTTATCATGCCAACTTCAAGTCTTCGAATCTCCTAGCTCAAGCATGATAAACATATGTTCTTGGATATTTTGGAAAGCTTGAAACATTGTCTACAACTTTCATGTTGACCATTTTGGCTAAATCAACTTGGAACTTGGTGAAAATTCCCAAGAATTTGGGACAAAAATCTGACCAAACTTGTTAAATTTTTTTTAAGTGTTTTGATAAAAATGTCATGACTTCATGGGCCTTATATCTCCTAATCCAAGCATTTTTTAGACATCAACCCTCTAGGACAAAGTTGTAGAATTCATCAAGCTCTACAACTTTCATGTTGAAAGTTTTTGTTGAATCATCTTGCATCATAGTGAAAAATGGTCATGAAGTGGTGAATTTAATAAGGATAAAACACTTAGAAATTTTTCTAAGTGTTGGAAAATTTTAAACTTTTGACTTTTCTTGATTTTCCTTGATTCTTGATGATCAAGTTTGATACTTTTGAATATCTTGATGATTCTTAATTTTTGAAATTCAATGTTGACCAAAAAGTCAAAGTTTGACGTTTTGTGTGCCTGTTAACTTTTCATCAGTTGATTCAAATTTCAACTATCAATCCTTGATCTTTAGAAATGATTTGAGCCATGAAGTTAGTTCAAGATATTGTGTTTGAGTCCTTGAGATCATACTTCAAGTCATTAGGTCAAAAGTCAATGGTCAGTCATTCTTAGTCAAAACCCTAATTTTGACAATTTTCCCCTTTGGTGATTTGAGTGCTTTCCTTGAGGAATTATGATCAATCCTTGATCAAATGATGAATATCACATCAAAATGTTGATGTTGGAAAAAAATCTTGAAGTTTGAATGTATGTTGACCATAGTTGACATTTTACCCAATACAACTGATTTTCAGTCATCTGAGCAATTGACTGAGCAAATTTGTGATGCAAGACTCTTGGAGACTTATGATGAACCTTCAAAGTAACTTGAGGCATTAGAAGTCCAATTTTACTTGAGAAAACCAAAACTCTAGTTGTGGACTCAGTGCCTAGGAGGTGAGCTTGTCTGATCATTTCTTGAGAATCTTTGAGCATTTGAGAACTTCTATGAGAAATGTCTTGAAGAAAAGGGAGGGAAAATCTTGGGGTACAACAACTGCCCTTGTTCAATATTCTTAAACCTGAAGAGTTAGATTGGCATGTCCGCCATTCGCGACTTGAAGGTAGAAGATGATTGAACACTTAAGTGCCCAGAAATTTGCACTCGCTTGTGCACGAAGTAATGATGTTGGTTGATTATGCCAGGAATGAGCTTAAAGATTCCATTTGGAAAGGTAACGAAAAGTTGTCCGAGATGGGATTATAGATGCCATCCAAAGTAACTGTTGATGGATAAATTATATTAAGTTTACGCTAGACTTTAACTAGGAGAAGTATCAGAATAAATCTTTGGTCCATTTAATTTGAGCCACGAAATGTCTACTGGAAGAAGTATCAGAATAAATCTTTGGTTGATTTGTTCTGAGCTAGAAGAGGTATTTTTATCTTTAACTAGAAGATGTATCAAAATAAATCTTATGTCTATTTATTCTGAGCCAGAAAAGGTCTACTAGAAGAAGTATCAGATTAAATCTTTGGTCGATTTAATCTGAGTCCGCATATGTCTTATTAGGAGAAGTATCAGAATAAATCTTTGGTGGATTTAATCTGAGCCAAGAAAATTTATTTTCGTCTTTAACTGGAAGAAGTATAAGAATAAATATTTGGTCGATTTAATCTGAGCCAGAAAATGTCTACTAGAAGAAACATCAGAATAAATATTTGGTCGATTTAATCTGATCCAGAAGATATATACGCCCGCCTTTAACTAGGAGAAGTATCAGAACAAATCTTTGGTCGATTTAATCGGAGCCAAAAAAGGTCTACTGGGAGAAGTATCAGATTAAATCTTTGGTGGATTTAATCTGAGCCAGAAGATGTCTGCGTTCGTCTTATTTTGGGAATTAATCCAGAATCTGTTTTGAGAATTGTTGATAATATTTGTCTGTTGATTAATCATTCCTAAAAAGGTCAAAGAGTTAATTGTATGAAATATCATGATGTATGAAATGCACTGCAAATTGATGTTCTCAAAATAAATGAGACTGTGTTGTATGCGTTTCGTATGCATGTGCCATGATGTATGTATGTAAAAATTCTGAAGTGTATTTGTAAGCCCGTGCACTATTTTGTTTGGGAAAATAAATCCCTGACTAATGATGGGGATAAAGAGTATGTGTATCTTCAATTTTGTCTAGAATGCTTCCGCTGGGGATTCCTGCTTACTGTTTGAGGAAACTCCATTGAGGAATGTTGGCTCCTGCTTTTGGGGAGTAGAGTTTTGGGAACATTGGTTGTTCATTTCTCTACTGGGGAATTTAATTCTTACATACCCTGACTAGGGATAAAAGATATGAATAACCTTTCGACTTGTCTAGGGAGAATAATTCCTATATACCCTGACTGGGGATAAAAGAGATGGATAATCTTCTGACTCATCAGGGAGGGTAAAGTTATCTGGTATCCAGTCTGGTTCCAGGTTTCGTAGAAACTCTCCGGGGATAACGGTGGCTTCACTAAGGAGATTGTAATCTTATTGGGGAAATAAACCCTGTTGACGGAGAAGCATTTTGCTAAGGAAACAAAATCTATTAGGGAAATTGAATTTTACTAAAGAGAAGACATTTGTAGGGTTAAAATACGTGATTTGGTTACGCGTAAGGCTAGGGCAATACACGTAACATACGTGTAACGTTTCCTTACATGATCTGTTACATGATCTGGAATTTTTTAGTGTAAAAATCGCCCGTAGATAGGTGTAATGCTCTGATTATGCAAAAGGCCTGCATTCATTACGGGTAAGACCTATTTTGCTGAGTATAAAATTTTCCTACATTTTTCTGTCATTTTTCCAAATTCTTTTATGCATTGTCTTTCATATCACCCATGTTTCTCTGTGTTTTTCATTTATTAATGATATTTTCATTGTTCCTTCACTGATACCAACTCTAATGGCTGAAGAAATTTAATGGTTTCAATTGGACGCCCATGTTGAGAGTTAGGCGCACTTTCTCGTCGGAATTTCATTGATGAGAAAGCTTGGGTCCTTAAACAAGATCAATTTTCAGAGGTTACTATTGTGCTTAAGAAGAGAAAAATGACTTATCTCAATATTCACATCCATCCAGGATATTCCATAGAAGGAGTTACGCATTGAGTAGTCTCACACTAATGAGAACTCTCAGGCGCAATTTGATCGAATGAATTTTTTGGTTTTATGCAGGATTATTATGTCACTAATAGCTTGTCAGGGATTCATCAGAAGCATCAGACAGAGACATGGGAGGCAGCTCAGCGGTTCTGAGATCGTTTCTCCGGACCTCCACCAGCCCCTCACCATGGAGCTTATCGGCACCCGCACTTTGATATTCTGATTTAGATTGGATGCCCAACATAATAGATAGGTTCTCAATAGTAGAGGAAGACTGGAGTGATGACTCCCATTTCTACTTTCATGCATGGTGCGGTTGGGGTTGATCCACTTGTTGACATCAACTTTAGTGTTGATGACCATGATATGCCCGACACTAGATACGGAGATGATGCAGCCTAGACTGTAGCTTTTTCTTGTTTTAGTGTTTTTGTTGTTTTTGGGTGTTAATTTATTTTCTTATCAAACACTTTGTTGTTTCTTATTTTCTCTTTATTTTATGTGTATTATTTTATTTTCTTTGGGTTTGTTTGTAGTCACCCGTTTAGGCTTGAATTGGATGATGAAGTTTATTTTGAGTCTTAAAGTTTTCTTTGGTTTTATTTTCTGAATAGACGATGAATTTTAGCGTTAATGGATGACAAAGTCAACTCGGACTAAAAAGCTTGGTGTTGTTCACCCCTAGAGTGTTGATACCTTCATAGAGGATTGGATGCGACTTTCTTTAATGGCACTAACAAGGGAGTTATGTGTATCCCAAACTGAAAAGGAAGTTGCATCACACGAGAGGTATTGAGGAAGTTGTGAGCTTTACCCAACCTGGTGAGATCTGAAAAAGCCAAACACACTATTCATCATGGGAGATAATTCAGGTATGTCTTTATCACTTTGAGCTTACATATGTTATTTTCAATAGTCACTGCATAAGTACACACACTGAGGTACATTCTTTTGTTATTACCCCTGAGCCTTTCCAGCCATCCCTTTTTATTATTATCCCCTGTCAACCCAATTTAAGCATTTATACATTATTTGTTTTAATAACCACATAATATTTTCCTTTAGCCCAAACACTTCCATACCCTACTCAGAGTAGTTACATGAGTTATTTGATCTATGTTCATTCTAAGTTTGGGGTTGCTCTTGGAATGGCAACATTTAAGTTCTGGGTAGTTGTGCAGGGTACTGTGACAAATTAAGGCACCTGATGAAAAAAAGAAGGAAAAGAAAAGTTGAAAAAAAAGAATAAAAAATAAAAATAAAAACAAAAGAAAATAATCATCAGGGTACTCGAGAAGAAGTAGAATTCAAAGGAATGAAATCAAAATCAAATCCAAAGAACAACTTCTCCCGAAGAGTGAAGGCAAGAAATAATTTTAGTAGTAATTCCACAGAATGAGCATAGTGAAGGTAACAATTGTAGTAACTCTGAGCCTTAGCCATCTTTTCCAAAATATATCCCACCTTAACCCTGGTCACATTAGAACCTTAAAGACCTCAAAAGTGTGTGTTCTGTGTGAATGTTCATGTGAAAGGAGAATCTATTCAAGTTTAGGAGTTGATATTTCATATTATGAAATTCTGAGTGTAAACACTTTTAACCATAAGATTTTTGGTGAGAGTGTGAAATAAGATGATAGGTGAAATAATATTTCCTTGTGGAAGTGTGATGGAGCAATCAAATGTGGAAAACATAATGTTCATGTGAAAGGAGAATCTATTCAAGTTTAGGAGTTGATATTTCATATTATGAAATTCTGAGTGTAAACACTTTTAACCATGAGAGTTTTGGTGAGAGTGTGAAATAAGATGATAGGTGAAATAGTATTTCCTTGTGTAAGTGTGACGGAACAATCAAATATGGAAAACATAGGAACTTGAAGGTGGAAGAAAGAGCGAGTGGTGAAAGACTGCGGAGGTATTGCGGTAATTATTGAATGTTAAATTATTTTAGGGGTGACATGATTGTCGTTTTTATCCTGAATATTGCTTGAGGACAAGCAACAAGCTAAGTTTTGGGTTGTGATCAATCACCATTTATGCTACCTTTTCTATCGCTTATTCATAAAAAATCCATGATAATTGTAGAACTGTGTTCTTGTTTCATAGCCTTTTGATTTAATTTATGTTTTAGCAGTGTGTGTTAGGAGTCAAGTCATCACTACTACGAATAAGTCCTTTAGTAACAGTTGGAAATGATATATAATAATGCGGGAGCAAGCGTTGTTGTGTAGAGTATTATTGTAAATTCGGTACTAACAATCACTCTCCTGGGACCATTGTAGTATACTAGAAAGCGCACAGGATATCATAATGGTTATTCTTATCCACCGTTATGATATATACGGTACTGGGTTCAAACCCAACAAGAAATAAATTACATTAAATAACGGTTAAAATAGAAAACCATTGTGGAAGGTACCCTTAATTTATTATATACAAATGTATATTGATTATTTTACCATACACCTCATTAAAGGAATACAACCATTAAATTGGTAAAAGAACTATATAATCTGAAAATTAAACTATTCTTGAAAACCAACTTAAGAACACCATTGTGTTCCGAATTGCATGTGTTTCATTCAACATATTTTATGTTCCTTAACCCATAATATATATGATTCAATGGTCGGTTTGCTTCAATACATCGTTATCTTTTGTTTTTGTTTACCTCATCATCGTCGCTTATCATCGTGATTTTTATGATGACTTATCATCATAACATTCATGATCTTAACAATCACGATGATAAGCTACGACAATGAGGTAAAGTAAACTAATAGATATCGGTGTATCATAGAAAACCGACCATTGAACTATATATTATGGGTTAAGGAACATAAAACATGTTGAATAAGATGCATGCAATTAAGAATACTGTGGTGTCTTTAATTTAATTTTCAAATACATCTTAATTTTCAGATTATATGTTTCTATGCCAATATGAATGATTGCATTTTCATTAAAAGGTTAGGGAAACAAACAATATACATAGTATATAATAAACTAAAATTCATCTTCTGTCAACTTGTATACGAATTTAAAGAATAAAACATTGCTAAGTCACAAGAATCCTTCTTCTTATGAGTTAGCATTGTTTTTTTTCTTGTTCTGAGAAAATTTTGTCAACAATAACATCATACAACAACACAACAAATACATGTAACACAATAAATAAAAACAAACATTTTAGCCATAAAACACTAACAACATACAGTATCACAAAATATATTAACTTTTTTTTATAGAACACACCTTTTATTGAAAATAATCATGGAACTATGAGGTTCAACTAGTTTATGAAGCCATTAGGAAGGATGAAGTTAACACAATAGCTTCATACTTCTTATATTTATTTTCGTAGCTTTTAAAACTAGATGAAGTTTGATGCTGTTGTTATTTCTTCATTCACTTATCTTGAGTCCTACAAACACCATGAAAATTATCAACATGTAAAACGACAAACTTATTTGTCATCAACACAACAGGAAATAACATAGAACAACTACAAAAATAAAAGAACAATAAACTATCAAACCATGTGAAACATAACAATAACATACACAAAAATGAGAGAATAAAGTAAAAAGAATAATACCTTTATGTTAGAAGAACAAGATTGACTGTTATACTGTAGAATATGAATGCTAATGATAAAAGAGAAGAGAAAAAATGGGTTCTAGGGTTTTGTTGAGAAAGATACGACGCTATTGTGAAAGAGCGAGATTAAATTTCTTATATATTAAAATACTCACAATGGTTGACGTTAGAAACCGTGGTAATTGATAACACGAAATCGTATCGTTTATTTGCTATGAAATTCGTCCGTTTTGTATTATTTTGACCCGATTAATTCCCGAATATTTCGAGTTTGTCATCACTTTTGCAGGTATTTCATAATTGAGCTCAAAATAGAAGAAAACATGAAACAATGCAAGAAAGCATCAAAAGAACAGAAGAAAAGAATAAATCTGTCAAAGAACTGCACTTTTGTAGCTGTGACGGTCGTAATGAAGCTGCCACGACCGTAAGCCAGTTTGAAGAGTGTTACGACCGTAACACAGTGGCCACGACCGTAACACGGGAAAGACCAAAATCTGCTCGTCACGCCAATGTAACGAACGTAATGCGTATAATACTTCACTTGGAAAATGCAGAACGTGGCAAGCATAACAGAAGGAGTTTCCAGACTCCTTAATTCTCTCCAGTCAAACACCACGTTCACCATTTCTCCCTCAACTACTAGGTTACTATATTTTTGGAGATTTTGAAGGAAGACTGAGTTCCAAGTTTAACAAACCAACTGCCAGATTTTATTCTTCTATAAATACCTCAATATTGAACAAAAAAAGGACGGAGTTTTATTACAGCTTATTTGTGCCGAAGCTCTGCCAAAATTGAAACCAGTATTATTTCAGTATTCATTTTCCAGCATTTGTTTATTTCAATTCTTTTAAATTCCACTGTCCAAATAATAATTTCCAACATTAGGGAATTATTATTCTAGTTTAAGATTTATCATTCAAGCTTCAGAATTTGCAATACTCCCGATACCAAGTCCGAGTTTCCGATTTGTGGAAGAAGGATTGAAGTATTGGCTTTACTGTCAGGTTTTTATTTTGCAATTGTATTAAATTCATTTTAATTAATTTATTAATGCATGCTTGTTATTTATTATTTATAATGTCCAATTTATATTTGCTTGCTTTTATTTACAGTATGTTTATTTTGATTTCCATGGCTAGCTAAACCTTTAGTGTCGGTATGGAATAGTAAGAGACATTAGGTTTCTAATCAAACTTAGGCTAAAACTTTAATCAACTTAACTCTGGTTATAACTTTTTATGCTTAATAATAAAATCTTTATTACGAAAGTAAGAAGAGTAAATAGGTTAAATCGAGACCACGAAAGTGTGAGGTTTTTAACCGGATAGCTAAAGTTAGGCATTTGATTTAAATACAGTGAAAGCGCTTTAAACCAAATTAGAATTAATTAAGTTTCCAAAGAATACTTCTAAACACTTATAGGCTAGAGAAAGCAGGTATAGGGCTTTAGACGTATAATCCGAGATAAGACCATGAAAGTGTGAGTTGAGGGTTTTTAAACTGATTAATTCTACGGATAAACCAAGTTCACCATCCTTATATGCCTAGGCCCGATTAGATCCCTTAGGTTGACTCTATTGCATACCGACCGTTCATTTTATAATTACTTTAAAATCAATTAATTTACCTTCCTTAATTTTCCCAAAACCAACGTGACAATTTCCGCCTTAGCTAAACCAACCTGTTTTACAACACTAGCGTGATTACAAAGTCCCTGTGGGTTCGATATCTTTTAAAACTACGCGATAGGCTGTGCGCTTGCAGTTAAGATACCATCAGACATTAAGTCGATCACAGACCCCATCAAGTTTTTGGCGCCGTTGCCGGGGACTTTAGTTTAGTCACTAGTGTAATCTGAAAACAACGCTGTCTAGACTAAGGCAACTTTTTACATTTCCCTCTGTGTATGCCAAACACTCGTTCTCAAAACGAGCCTTTGCATTTACAAATTAACGATATCGAGCGTTACTTAAGATTAAGACGCCGAATTCAAGAATACCGATCTCTTAATAATCTTCCTCCAACAAAAATTCCTGATATCCCGTTATCAGAATCTACCGAAGAATCGACAATGGCTGACGTACCAAATCTGCCTCGCGCTCTTAAGGACTATGTTGTTCCTTCGCAAGCCGAGCCTCACAACAGCATTACTGCCCCTGCTATCGCTCGAAATGATTTCGAGCTGAAACCTTCGCTTCTATCTTCCGTTCAGCAGAATCAATTTTCTGGATCTCCTACTGACGACCCTAATCTACATCTGTCAGTGTTTGTGCAGTACGCAGACACTGTAAAAGCGAATGGTGTAAACCCCGAGGCAATACGATTGCGCCTATTTCCTTTTTCTTTAAGAGACAGAGCCCGAGCCTGGCTCCAATCCCTTCCTTCAAATTCAATCACCACATGGGATGAATTGAAAAAAGTCTTCTTGGCTAGATATTTCCCACCAAGCAAAACTGCTATGCTTAGAGCTAACATCAACGGTTTTAGACAAAAAGATAACGAATCACTTTTCGAAGCATGGGAACGTTACAAGGATATGATTAGACTCTGTCCTCATCATGGTTTATAAGAATGGCTAATCATTCATACGTTTTACAACGGTCTGTTGTATAACACAAGAATGACTATAGACGCCGCTGCTGGTGGCGCACTGATGGATAAACCATATGCCGAAGCAAATCAACTTATCGAAAGTATGGCCCAGAACCACTATCAATGGGGAAGCGAAAGAGCTAATGTGGAGAAATCCCAAACCAAAGGTGGAATGTCTGAAGTGAATATGCTGGACCAAGTCAATGCTAAAGTGGAAGCTCTTACCCAAAAGCTAGAAAACCTCACCACTGCTCCTGCAGCTACTGTAGCTGCAGTTGTCCAAACTTGCGATCTATGTGGTCTTCAATCACATCTTGCTCCAGAATGCCCACTTCTAACAGGAGTTCCAACTGAACAAGCAAACTATGTACAAGGGAACCCTTATAGCAATACCTATAACCCAGGCTGGAAAAATCATCCGAACTTTTCATACAAAAACAACAACGCGTTATACGCGCCTGTACCAGCTCCTGCCACACCACCCGGTTATCCAAAAGCTATCCCAAATCATCCTGGTAATGGACCTAATACTCCTAGGAAATCTAACCTAGAAATCATGATTGAACACTTCGTTTCTACCCAAGCTCAGACTAATAAAGACGTTATGAATCAAAATTTGCATACTAATGAGCAGATAAAACAATTAGCTAGCAAGGTTGATGCTTTAGCCACCCATAACAAGATGCTTGAGACGCAAATCTCACAAGTAGCTCAACAACAAGCATCTACTGCGGCACCAGCTGGAATTTTTCCTGGTCAACCACAGCCCAACCCGAAAGGACATGCTAATGCTGTGATATTGAGAAGTGGAAAAGAACTCGACGGACCTGTTGACCCGAGACTAGAAAATCCAGCCATGTACCAAAAGCAGAGCGAGCTGCCTGAACAAGCCAATGAGCCTAAAGAAAAGGAAAGCAAAACGCAAGAAGCAGTGGAGCAAGAGAAGCCTTATGTACCTCCACCACCTTATAAACCACCAATCCCGTATCCTCAGAGACTTACAAATTCCAAAATGATGGGCCAGTTCAAGAAATTCGTTGAACTTCTGAAACAACTCAATATAACCATACCTTTTACAGAAGCCATCACTAAGATGCCCTCGTACGCTAAATTTCTTAAGGAAATTCTATCCAACAAGAAGAAGATAGAGGATAACGAAACAGTTACACTCACTGCCGAGTGTAGCGCGATCATTCAAAACAATATGCCTCCTAAGCTAAAAGACCCAGGTAGTTTCTCTATACCTTGTAATATTGGAAAATTTGTCATAGACAAAGCTCTATGTGACTTAGGAGCAAGCATTAGTGTCATGCCCTTATCTATTTGCAAAAAGCTAGAGATGGGAGAACTCAGACCCACGAAAATGTCCGTCCAATTAGCCGACCGATCGGTTAAATACCCTGTAGGTATACTGGAAAACGTTCCAGTTAGAATAGGTCAATTCTATATCCCTACCGATTTCATCATCATGGACATAACCGAGGACTCAGTTACCCCTATCATACTAGGAAGACCATTCCTAGCCACCGCCGGAGCTATAATTGATGTAAAGAAGGGCAGATTAACATTCGAAGTCGGAGAGGAAAAAGTGGAATTCATCCTCACTCAATTTCTACAAGCACCCGCCATAAATGACACATGTTACTTACTCGATATTATAGACGAGTGTGTGAGAGAGATGGAAGTTGAACAAACCACATATTCCGAAATAATGAAAATCGAAACCCCTCTGATATTCGAAGACGACAATTGGTGAGAACCATATAAAGATGACAGTCTAAGCGAAAGTCTAGCACTTACACCCGATCATATGCCATGTTCCAAGAAACCAAAACTAGAATTGAAAGTTCTACCTAAAAATCTACGATACGAATTCCTTGATACTGAACAAACTCGACCTGTAATAGTGAATTCCAGTTTAGGAACGCTCGAAACTCAAAAACTTTTAGACGTTCTAAGGAAATACCCTACTGCGTTAGGTTACAACATATCAGACTTAAAAGGAATTTGTCCTTCAATTTGTATGCACCGTATTCTATTAGAAGAGGATTGCAAAACCTCTCGAGAACCTCAAAGAAGAATCAATCCGATTCTAAGCACTGTAGTCAGAGATGAAATTAAAAAGCTAATGGAAGCCGGAATTATATACCCGATCTCCGACAGTAAATGGGTTAGCCCAGTGCATGTCGTACCTAAGAAAGGAGGTGTCACTGTCGTGAAAAACGCACAAGGCGAATCGATAACACAAAGAGTAGTTAGTGGACACAGAGTGTGCATTGATTATCGAAAACTGAACAAAGCTACTCGGAAAGACCATTTTCCTTTACCCTTTATTGATCAAATGTTAGAACGATTAGCCAAACACTCCTATTTTTGCTATTTAGACGGTTATTCTGGATTTTTCCAAATTCCGATTCACCCTGATGATCAGGAGAAGACTACATTCACATGTCCCTATGGAACGTTCGCGTACAGACGAATGCCATTTGGATTATGTAATGCTCCCGCAACTTTCCAACGTTATATGATGGCCATCTTTGCAGATTTCATTGACGACATCATGGAAGTGTTTATGGATGACTTCTCTGTGTGTGGAAAAAGCTTTGAAGGATGTCTGTCTAATTTAGAAAGTATTTTAGAACGATGTGTGAAAGTAAACCTTGTGCTCAACTGGGAAAAATGCCATTTCATGGTCAGAGAAGGAATCGTACTTGGACATGTTATTTCTAATAAAGGAATTGAAGTTGATAAAGCTAAGATAGAGGTGATTAAAGAACTCCAACCACCAAAGACCGTTCGAGAGATACGAAGTTTTCTAGGACACGCCGGTTTTTACCGATGTTTTATTAAAGATTTCTCGAAAATTACAAAACCACTAACCGGTCTATTAATGAAGGATGCTGAGTTCATATTCGATAACGATTGTCTTCAAGCTTTTGAAACCCTTAAGGCCGCACTTATTTCTGCACCAATCATGCAACCGCCCGATTGGAGGTTACCTTTCGAAATCATGTGCGATGCAAGTGATTACGCTGTCGGCGCAGTTCTTGGACAAAGAAAAGATAAGAAACTTCACGCAATTTACTACGCCAGCAGAACGCTAGACTCAGCTCAAATGAACTACGCCACCACTGAAAAAGAACTCTTAGTCGTGGTCTTCGCACTCGACAAATTCCGTTCTTACCTTGTAGGAGCGAAAATCACTATTTACACAGACCATGCTGCTATCCGATATTTACTTGCCAAGAAAGATGCAAAACCCAGACTCCTCCGATGGATTTTACTCTTACAAGAATTCGACTTGGAAATTAAAGATAAGAAAGGAACCGAAAACGTCGTAGCGGATCATTTATCCCGTTTAGAAGGTATAAAACCCGAACAAGTGCCAATTAACGACGATTTTCCGTATGAACATCTGATAGCACAAATGATAAGCGACCTAGATCAATTGAATTTAAATAAACCAAAAGCTAAAGAAGTTATGGAAGCCATCGACATGACCATAGGATTGCCTTGGTATGCTGACATCGTTAACTATTTAGCTGTCGGAGCACTTCCACCTGATTTAACTTACCAACAGAAAAAGAAATTTTTCCATGATCTCAAGAGTTACTATTGGGACGAACCACTTTTATTTAAACGAGGACCCGATGGAATTTTCCGCCGATGTATACCCGACGAAGAAATAGAAAACGTCATTTCCCATTTCCATTCATCTCCTTGTGGCGGACATACTAGCACCTTTAAAACGTGTGCAAAAATTCTCCAAGCCGGCCTTTTCTGGCCTAACCTGTGGAAGGATGTCCACGTCGCTGTTAAAAACTGTGACCGATGCCAACGCACCGGTAATATCTCAAGACGCGACGAAATGCCTCAGAAAGGAATACTTGAAGTGGAAATCTTTGACGTTTGGGGAATAGATTTTATGGGACCTTTCCCATCTTCTTTTGGAAACAAGTTTATACTCGTCGCTGTCGACTACGTTTCAAAATTGATCGAGGCAATAGCTTCTCCCATAAATGACACACGAGTAGTGATAAAGCTTTTCAAGAATATAATTTTCCCGCGTTTTGGTGTTCCCCGACTTGTTATCAGTGACGGTGGATCTCATTTTGTTTCGAAGATATTTGATAAATTACTATCTAAATATGGAGTGAACCACCGCGTAGCAACGCCCTATCATCCACAAACTAGCGGACAAGTCAAAGTTTCGAATAGAGAGATTAAACAAATATTAGAAAAAACCGTCGCGATATCTCGAAAAGATTGGTCATGCAAGCTTAACGATGCCTTATGGGCTTATAGGACGGCTTATAAGACTCCTATCAGAACTACACCTTTTAAACTTGTTTACGGAAAATCGTGCCATCTCCCGGTAGAATTAGAGCATAAAGCTTATTGGGCGATAAAGACACTCAATATCAATTACACTGCTGCTGGCGAGAAACGAATCCTCGATTTACATGAACTGGAAGAATTAAGACTAGACGCTTACGAAAACGCTAAAATATACAAAGAACGAACTAAAAAATGGCACGATCAACGTTTATCACGGAAAGAATTTAATGTGGGAGATGTCGTACTTTTATTTAACTCTAGACTTAGACTCTTCCCTGGAAAACTTAAATCTAGATGGTCCGGTCCTTTCGACATTACAAGAGTTTTGCCTAGCGGAGCGGTAGAAATCACGGATAGAAATAGCGCCCCGTTTATTGTAAACGGGCAGCGGTTAAAACAATATCATCGTGTAGATAATAGAGATTATACGAATAAGCTTAAACTCGTAGAACTGCTACCTATTTCTCCCGAATAATCTCTCACTAGGCATTTCGTCAGGCTTATGACGTTAAAAACAGCGCTTCATGGGAGGCAACCCATTTTATTTGTTTTTACCTGCTATCTTGTTTATATTATTTGTTTTTGCATTCTATATAAGTATTTTTCGTTTCTAAAAACTTTTATGAAACTGCTGCTGATTTCAAATCAATTTTACTTGACACAGGATTTCTGAATAATCTTTTTCTCTTTACTTTCTCCTCTACTTTGTTTCCCTGTTTCGTTTTTCCTATGGATCCCCCACAGACCTTTATGGAAGCCGCCTTTAGAGGTAGAAACCAACAAAGACGATTTGAGGCTTTGACTCAGCGAGCAATCAGTTTAACCCTGTATCATGATGTACCCACTATGGACTCTTTAGGCATTACTGACAGTATTCACTACATGTTTAACCGGTTGGGATGGGAGAAAGCCCACCTGAAAAATAGGTTCGTCACTTACCGAGAGCTTACCCTTGAATTCCTAAGTTCTCTAGTTCACATCCCTGAACACGGTGTTGGAGCCCGAAAAGGATTCATTACCTTCAGACTTTTTGGTATTGAATTCACCTATAACCATAGGGACTTAGCTACTTTATTAGGATTCCCCAGTGGACCCTTAGCTTTTACCACCCCTGAGGCCGATCTATTGGATTTTGAGTTGGACTACTTCTGGGGTACTTTAACCGGAAACTATCACCCTGACCCAGAAAGTATGGATAACAACGAAATACATAACCCAGCCATCCGTTATTTCCATAGGATTCTTGCCCACACCCTGTTTGGAAAAGAGCAAGATCAAAATGCTGTATCCAGGGATTAATTATCTCTGCTTTATTGTATGAACCTAGGACGCCCTGTCAATGCGGTCCCACTCCTGATGAAGACCTTTACCCGCATTAGTGAGGACCCTAATGTTCCTGTCAGTGTGGGAGGATTAGTTACAATGATTGCACATGCTCTTGGACCTCGTTGCCAACTTAATAACTGTGCACCAATTGGATCAATTAGGCCTATGAATATTAATTTCTGTTTTAACAATCGGATAATAGGAAACTTAGGCCCTGCACCTTATGACTACCTGATCAGAGATGAGGTTGTTACTCTTTTTACCCTCCCGAACCATGCCCGAATAAGTGTCCACAACTGCGAAAATTGGTTGTACGAATTGAATCCACCCGATCACCCTTCAACACCGGAAACACCACAATCATATTATGTTGATAATAATTTCATGTCTGAAACCGAAACAGATCCCGAAACCCCTCCTGGTTATCAAGAATTTACAAATATGGCTGAAGCACAAGCAGCCCCTGATACAAACCAAGGAGAATATACCATACAATTAAACACCATTCTGACCACTTTGGATGCCTATAAAACTGATATTGATGGAATAAAGAATGAATTGAAGACTATGCGTTTGGATCTTATGGGTTTGACTGACATCTCGGTGGAGCAGTTCTATCACATCACTCAAGCTTTAGAAATATTAAAAGAAAAGATTGGATGAAGCAGTTTATAGTTTCTCAATTTTCAGTTTTCAGTTTTTCAATTCTTTGTTTTTAGACTTTTTCCATTCTGCTTTGTTTTTAGTTAGTTCCAATTTTTAAAGTTACTGCATTTAAACTTACGCGTCATTTATTTTTATTTTTTTTTCTGGCAAAAAGGAACAAGTTACTCAGTTCAAACCAATGCAATTGTTTGTTTTCAGTTTTAAACTCACAATCATTATGCTGCTTAAAATATTTTACAGTTTTCTACTCTATTTGCGAATTATATATGTTGGATTATATGTTGAATTAATTAATGCTTTGTTTATGTTAGAATGCCTGAGATGTTCTGCTGCTATAAAAATATACTATGTGCAATTATATTGTGTTTTGTTCGGTGAAAAAAACCAAAACTTGTAGCTGCCACGATGGTCATCTATCCCCCACGAACGTAACACGCCTTTCAGAGCGTTACGCTCGTCAGCCAGGTGTTACGACCGTAACACGGGTTACATCAGTAACCCTGTTAGCAGAACGTTCCCTTTTCCTGCACCTTTCTCTCTTCTTCTTCTTCCATAACTCCCCATTAACCCCATTCAACCCAAAATTAATCCCTATCAATTTTCAAACTTCCACTACCTCCTTCCACCATATATACATCCATTACCCGTATCATCATTATCATTCTGTCATTCACCAACCAAGACCCATTTTCACTCAAACACTTTGCATGCAAATGGCAAACAATTTCATTCCTGGCATTACCCTACGAAATGGAGAAGCAGGTGAAACTCAACGGACACGGTTCCTAAAGTTCCAGCGCCGAGGCATCCATCCTACGAGGTTCGTCGACACTGACTGCCTCCGAAACCTCGGGTTGCTCGAAAGTGTCCAACACCTATTACAAAGTGTCAACCTTTGGACGCTATGTAGCCAGCCACAACCGACGTACGAGACTCTCACACTTGAGTTTCTCAGTTCATTCTGCTACATTACTCCAAACGGTACAAGAAATCAACTTACCGGTGTGGTAAGGTTCCGAATTTTCAGCACCGAATATGAATTCCCTCAGAATGCATTCGGTCGCCTACTTGATTTCTGTATCGATGAAGGCGCTCACCTACGCGTGCCTGCCACTTTTCATGAGGAATCTTTCAACTTGTGGCATAGCTTGACCAATAATCGGGCTGATTCATACGATCACCTAAATGCCACCCAAATCCACAACCCCGCCATTCGTTACTTCCACCTCATCTTGTCCAACACAATCTTTGCAAGAGATAGCAACCACAAGCTCAACTCAAAGGAGCTATTTTTCATGCATTGTGCATTCTCGGGTCAGAAAATTAATGCCGCACCTTTCCTCCTGGCTCATATTCACTCCATCTGCACCAGAGGCGGCAAACCTTTCTATTTTGGAGGGCTTGTAGCTTCTCTTGCTTTAGCACTAAACCATGGTGACACCCTTGTTCATCTGCCGTCCCGACCACCGGTTCTGCTCACTTTGGATCATTGTAAATCGGCCCACCTCATCCATGAACGGGACGATGGAAGATTTCATCCAGTGATACAAAACCGAGTTTACACTAATATTGTTTTTCCTTGCAGGGACAGAATCGACCCTCGGAACCGAGCCAACTGGCTATTTAACCCTGAAGGCCCTGCTGCTGCTCAAGAAGAACCTCATGTCGGCCCCGCCGATGAGATGCAGGAAGAAATGGATCGAGCTGCTCCCGCGCATGACATTCCTGAGTCATCCTCTTATGCACCACCTCCTTTTACTATGGAGGACATCCTTAGAGCCCTCCATCAGCAGAATCAGATGGCTGTAGCTCTTGAAAGGAAGAATCAGGAGCGTTATGACGCCTTGCATCAGCAAAATGTCTAAATCTTGAGTGGTCAACGCTCGACAAATGAAAGGCTAGATGAAGTGCTATGCGAGCTTAACGCTTTGAGGATGGATGTTACATCTCTTGGACCCCAGGACTCTGACCCTGAAGCTACTCCTTCCAGACGGTCACGAACCCAAAGCCGCCGTGGTCGCCAGTAGTTTTTCCTTTTCTTGTTGTTTTCCTTGTTTTTCCGATGTACTTTTTATTTAACCTCGCCATTATGTCATAACATTGAGACAATGTTTGATATAGTGTGGGAGGAGCACTGCATTCTTAATCCAGAATGAGTAATTTCATTTCTATTTCTATTATATTTCGCTATTTCATTTTCTCCCCATTTTATTTAGCCATACCAAAAATTTTTAGCCTTTTATATTCGCACAACCGTTAGTTACCTACTTTAACTGAAATCTTAGTTAGAAGGCCGAGAGCGATCCAACGAGAACTATACGATTATGACACCTTCGACTCTCTACTCACGCGAATCGTCTTCATTTTTTGTTATACCGATACTTTGAGTTTCGAACCTTAAATTAGCCCCTAGTAGTTTATCTTAGCAGTCAGCACCAGTCCTAACACAATCCACGTGGAAAGTCGATGAACATAAGTGGATGATCTTGCAAATTGATTTAAATACAATGTTACATGCTTTAAGGAAATAGATATTGCACCAACTAAATTGGGCGATCCTCACCCGATCGTTTAATCCAACGGATGCAAAAGCTTCTACTAAGTAACATAAGAATCCATTGTCTAGGTGGTTCAGAAGCATCTGGTACTGAACTCGGTAGGGCAGACTACGGTTTGATCCCCCGCATCTTGCAATTGGATAAAAGAGGTTGCCACATATTTGTGCCGAAAACCGTCGTGTTTTGGTCAGAACCACTAACCGGCTATTCCACTACGTGCGTGCAAGGATAATGGGCTTAATGTGATTGCGCAAGAAAGAAACCGGGTGAAATATGGGCGAGAAACCTTGAGTTGAATTATAACGGTGTAATTGGACGCTTCGTTTAAAACGGATAGTCGTCGACTAGCTTGTTGCTTGTATCATTTACGTATCGTTGTTGTTTCATTCGATTTTCTCGGCCGAACTAACTTAGGATTTCTTGAAATTATTTGAAAACGAAAGGTATACTAGTTATGTGCGTTTATAAAAACTTGTCCGATATTCTAAATTTGATTATTTTGCTTGAGGACAAGCAAAGGTTTAAGTATGGGAGAATTTGATAACACGAAATCGTATCGTTTATTTGCTATGAAATTCGTCCGTTTTGTATTATTTTGACCCGATTAATTCCCGAATATTTCGAGTTTGTCATCACTTTTGCAGGTATTTCATAATTGAGCTCAAAATAGAAGAAAACATGAAACAATGCAAGAAAGCATCAAAAGAACAGAAGAAAAGAATAAATCTATCAAAGAACTGCACTTTTGTAGCTGTGACGGTCGTAATGAAGCTGCCACGACCGTAAGCCAGTTTGAAGAGTGTTACGACCGTAACACAGTGGCCACGACCGTAACACGGGAAAGACCAAAATCTGCTCGTCACGCCAATGTAACGAACGTAATGCGTATAATACTTCACTTGGAAAATGCAGAACGTGGCAAGCATAACAGAAGGAGTTTCCAGACTCCTTAATTCTCTCCAGTCAAACACCACGTTCACCATTTCTCCCTCAACTACTAGGTTACTATATTTTTGGAGATTTTGAAGGAAGACTGAGTTCCAAGTTTAACAAACCAACTGCCAGATTTTATTCTTCTATAAATACCTCAATATTGAACAAAAAAAGGACGGAGTTTTATTACAGCTTATTTGTGCCGAAGCTCTGCCAAAATTGAAACCAGTATTATTTCAGTATTCATTTTCCAGCATTTGTTTATTTCAATTCTTTTAAATTCCACTGTCCAAATAATAATTTCCAACATTAGGGAATTATTATTCTAGTTTAAGATTTATCATTCAAGCTTCAGAATTTGCAATACTCCCGATACCAAGTCCGAGTTTCCGATTTGTGGAAGAAGGATTGAAGTATTGGCTTTACTGTCAGGTTTTTATTTTGCAATTGTATTAAATTCATTTTAATTAATTTATTAATGCATGCTTGTTATTTATTATTTATAATGTCCAATTTATATTTGCTTGCTTTTATTTACAGTATGTTTATTTTGATTTCCATGGCTAGCTAAACCTTTAGTGTCGGTATGGAATAGTAAGAGACATTAGGCTTCTAATCAAACTTAGGCTAAAACTTTAATCAACTTAACTCTGGTTATAACTTTTTATGCTTAATAATAAAATCTTTGTTACGAAAGTAAGAAAAGTAAATAGGTTAAATCGAGACCAGGAAAGTGTGAGGTTTTTAACCGGATAGCTAAAGTTAGGCATTTGATTTAAATACAGTGAAAGTGCTTTAAACCAAATTAGAATTAATTAAGTTTCCAAAGAATACTTCTAAACACTTATAGGCTAGCGAAAGCAGGTATAGGGCTTTAGACGTATAATCCGAGATAAGACCATGAAAGTGTGAGTTGAGGGTTTTTAAACTGATTAATTCTACGGATAAACCAAGTTGACCATCCTTATATGCCTAGGCCCGATTAGATCCCTTAGGTTGACTCTATTGCATACCGACCGTTCATTTTATAATTACTTTAAAATCAATTAATTTACCTTCCTTAATTTTCCCAAAACCAACGTGACAATTTCCGCCTTAGCTAAACCAACCTGTTTTACAACACTAGCGTGATTACAAAGTCCCTGTGGGTTCGATATCTTTTAAAACTACGCGATAGGCTGTGCGCTTGCAGTTAAGATACCATCAGACATTAAGTCGATCGTAGACCCCATCAGTAATATATATAAATGTGTCACAATGGGTGAACTAAGGAACCACATTGGTAACCCTTTATTTTATTTATAAAAATAAATATAATAGAAGAGACGCACCTTAACGTTAAATGTGAGGGAACTGAGGTTCGAACCCAAGAAAGCTTGGAATATATAACCACTATTATGTCTGAAACCGTTATTAGATACTAATAATTTTTAATGATAATATAAAAATAAAATGTTTGCGCCTTGGTTTAGAGATGTCACGACGGTGTCGGGAACCGTGGTAAATAGGGAGTTGTTGTTTTCACATTTTGTAGTAGTGTTTTCTTGCTTGTTTTTACGCTTTCTGGATATGTGTAGTGTGTGAATACAAGTATGGAAGGTCAAAGGATCAAGTACCATACCAAAAACGGGCCAAATTACAAAGATAAAGCCGAAAAGAGAAGAATTTCCCAATTGACTGCCATTACATGTAAGGCCAAGCCATTGCGCGTAAGGCTTACTTTCTTTACGCGTACGGTACAAATCTTGGTAGAAGGAGTGAAAAAAGGGGTTTATGCCCTTACGCGTAACATGGGAGTCGTTACGCGTAAGGTAGGATTAAGTTGCATGCGTTTTGGCTTACGCGTATGCTACGGAGGCGAGCATTTGGGTGTTATGCGTAACAGAGAAGCCTTTACGCGTAATGAAGCCTAAATACGCAGGAAACCCAAAACTTATCTATTTAACCCAGGTACATGAATTTCACGGTTTGGACGATTTTTGATGGTAGAGAACACTATTGAAGGCTGAAGAATAAAGATTTATGCCTGGAATCAAGATTTTAATGAGCTTTTGCAATTGAAGACCTCTTTTCCTTCCATTATATGTGATGTCTACACTAAATATTATGTTTTACTTTATTTCTATGAGTAGCTAAACCCCCCAATGCTAGAGAGTGTCCCTGATTCGTATCTGTAATGAATTTGAAGTTATTATTGCAATGACAATGTAATTTTTATTCGATAAATTTGTTCTCATGATATTTCTAAAGTTTTCTCTCTCAAAAAATTTGGAATTATGATAATTAGAAATTAGGTTGGACCGTCATTGATAATATGTTTATGAGAACATTATATATTTGATATCACCTAGGACTAGGGATACCCTATAGAAACCGGAGTATTCTTGATAAGGCAATGCTTAATTTTGTCGCTAAGTTTATATGGACATAGAACTTAGGAGGAATGATCAAAGGTATACTCAATAAGGACTTATGAGCAAGCACCCATAAGAACCAATAATTTAATCTTGAAAGCATGTTGTTGAAATGATAGTTCATAGCTGTTACAGGAAAGAATCATACACCGTCACTAGCATGTTACTTATACCTGTCAAAACTATTCACCACTTTTATTTATTTTACTTGCAATTAGTTTTAATAATTCTGCAAAACCAATCCAAAAACTAGTTTTTGTTTAATTGAACAACAATTCAAACTCAATATTTATACACAGTCCTTGAGAACGACATTCGGGGAATTTCCTCTTTATTATTGCATAGGCAAAATAGTACACTTGCTATTTTTTCAATCACTAATCGACACACATCCTGACTTTTTCATATTTATTAGGAACATGAACTATGTTGGCTAACCACAGAGGATACTCAGAAGTAACAAGAAAGCCTACATCAATATGTTTTTGAACTTCTTATTTAATCTTTTTGGCCATATCAGAGTGAGTTCTTCTATTCTTTTTCTTCACCGATGAACATTCTGGTTTTAACGGTAGATGGTGCTCCATAATATTGGTGTCCAACCCTGGCATGTCTCGATAGGACCAAGAAAAAACCTCAACAAACTCTTTGAGAAGCTCTATTATCCTTTCTTTAACATCTGGGTCAAGCAGTGCCACTAACTTCACTTATTTCCTATCTTCTCCAGTGCCCAAGTTCATCACTTCTACTGGTTCTTCATGAGGCTTAATGGATTTCTCTTCTTTCTCCAACAATCGGGAAATCTCCTCAGGAATGTCTTCCATATCTTCCTCTTGAACTTCAAACAGATGGAACTCAAAGTTGGGAGAGGGCATATGATCATGTTTTTCAATGGGTTCATGATTTAATCTGCACATTATGATTTATTTTGACTTTAGAAACAAGTGAAAATAGTGAACAAGTTTAATGCAGATTTTTTTTAAAGTAATTTTATTTTATCGTTTTTTTTTGTTTTTTTAGATTATCATTTTTTTCTTCAGAAAAAGCAAAAACTAAAAAATCAACAGTATTGGAGACAACCTGACTTTTATTAATGATGATAAACTTGAAACAAAAGCCTGATACATGATCTTTTCCATCTTAGGAATACTGGAAATAATTCTTTTTAACAAAGCCCTATAACTAATCTTTCGCCCTGGGCAGAGCCAAATGTTTTAAAAACAATAACAAGAGAATTTCTCGGAAATGTTAATGGCAGAGGGAACATCAATGGAGATCCAGTTCTAGATAATATTTCCATCTTGTGAATCCTCTTTAGAATCATCTTCAAACATGGTGTTGACTTCGGAAGATGTTGGGCAAATAATTCCTGCACTACGGAACGTGTCTTAGATAGGACAAATGATAATATCTCTTTTATCAGTTTTGTTTGTTGTAGGAGTAAATCCCAACCCTTTTCCGAACTTATTTTCAGGTAAGTCCAAAATTACATCTCAGCCCGCATTATTACCACTTTGCACCACTCATTGCGCATTTTTGTATGAAGAAGTGGATGCCCCATTCTTCTTAGTACTCTCATCGGCAATAGATAGCACCTAAAACTGAGTGCCAACACCTTCACTAACATCAATGTAGGAGAATAAGGAGAGATGACTCACAATCAAAGCTTGTTCTCCGCCTACTACAACCAACTTTCCATTGTTCACAAATTTCAACTTTTGGTGGAGCGTTGAAGTGACAACTCCCGCATCATGAACCCGCGGTCTTCCCAATAAACAAATGTAAGTAGGTTGAATATACATCACTTGAAATTTCATCTGGAATTAGTGATGAATAATATTTATAGGAAAGTCTACTTCATCAATCATCGTCTTCCTTGAGCTATAAAATGCTTTAACAATAACTCTATTACTTCTCATAGGAGTGCCTTGGTATGAGAGCCTAGACAATGTAGATTTAGGCATGACATTTAGCGATGAATCAGTGTCTACTAACACGTTGGAAATACAATCTGATAAACAAAACATGGAGATGTGCAGCATAAAATTGTGATTATTTCCTTCCCCCGGGAGGACTTCATCACTAAAGCTTAGGTTGTTACATGCACTGATATATCCCACTATCCAGCCGAATCGGTAAATTTTTACGTCATGGTCAACAAATGTTTAGTCTAATAATTTCATTAGTGCTTCCCGGTGGTGTGGGAATTCATTAACAAAGAGAGTACAAAGATATTGGAAGGTGTCTGTAACAGCTTATCTATCACCTTGTGTGATACGGTGGTAGAACCGACTGTTAATACTGGTTTTCATTTTTTGTTTGCAAATGTCGTGGTAAGCAAGAATCGCCACCGACTTTTCTTTTATCCAACAAAGGAAAGGGTGAAAAGAACAGAAAAAGACCTTTTTTTTTGAGATTTTCTGAGTAAGGGGGTAGATTATGGAAAGGGAAAGTGTTAGCACCCTTTCCATCCGTGGTTTTCCACGGGCTCTTAGGTACTTGCTCATTTTCTAAAATTTCTTGTGTTTGTGTTTTTTGAAAAGCTTTGAAAATGCCTTAGTGCGGTGATTAACTTTATGGTAACTCTTGTATCAGTCCTCAAGACCGTGATAAAGCGTTTAAAACTTTTGTTTGAAAAGTATGTTTGAAAATGTGGTGTGAAAATTTATTTGAGCATGTACCTAACAGTTATCTACCTACTCAAAAAAGAATGTTCTTTTCCTCCTTTCCTTTAGACCGTGTTATCCTACTATTAGTGAGTAGGTAACCCTGGTCGTTGGATGTTTGAGGGACTATCGAAAGGGACGTTTATGGTCATTGAAGGCAACATGTAAGGATACCTTAGCATTTCGAAGGGACTATCATCATAAGATCATTTCTCGTGGGCAACTCGAGGGATATTTAGGGACTATGATCTTTATGATGATTTTAAATTGAGGGTCTTTGCTAAGAGTATCCCTACGCTCGAGGGGACATGACCATTGTTTCTGAAGGAAACAAGGTGAGGTAATACCCTAGGGGTGCAAGTGTGCAAAAGTGTGCTTTTTCAGATATATTTATCTTTGACTTTAGTGATCTATTGATTAATTGAGCATACACGCCTAGGTTGCTAACAATTATATACAAAATATAAAACATAAAAGCAAGAAACAGAGGCCCTAAGCTATTATAAGGCTTTGGTGTAGATACATAAGAAATTTGACTGAAAAAATAAAGTGCCGAAATAAAACCCTAATTAAGCTATTACAAACTTGGCGCAGTTACATCAATAATAAAAATTAATCGTACGGAAAAAATAATTACGCGTGAGAATAAAAGATTGAAATAAGTTTGAAACCCTAAAAAACCTAATTTGATTATTGAAAATATTTTTTGGGATTTTTTTTGTGAAAGATTTGGAGTTTGACCTAATTTTTCTAACTAATTTTAATTAATGAAACAAATTAAAATTGATGAAATTAATTGATTTACAAAAACTAATTTATTGAAAAAAATACTAAATCCTATTTTTTGTGATGTTGATTTTTATGATTTTATCGAAAAATTAATTTAAGCAAACAAATAAACTAATTTAAATAAAACAAAATTAAAAGGGAAAAAGAGTAAGCCTGAGGGGTGTCAACCCAAATTGGATGGTGCATGCTGAATTTCTGTTCAAAGCCCAATCTAGTAGGCCCATAGCTGCGTGTGATTCAGTATGGTTGTCCCAGGAGTATCCCCCATGGGGAGCTTCGTTGGGAGCATTGGATCCAGGCGTTGATTGATCCAAGGATGAAGATCCGGGGCCTATAGTGTGCGCGCTTGGAAAGGAGGCATTGAATCGGCATGGAAGTATTAAGAAAAATAACATGTAGGAGAAAGGGACCAAACCCCTGACCTCCTACACACGGACACTGAAAATCCTTCCCCTTTTCCACTAAGCTAGTTGTTCAATCATTAATATAAACAAACAACATGTAATACATGTGATAATGCTTAGTGGCTATAATAAGAAACACGCAAGAATTCAAACGGGCCACTCAGGTTGTGACACACAATCATCTCCTTTGCTGAGACTGTCGTTTTAGCCTAAAGGTTTTACCTACAGACAGCGTTGTAGCTACAAACCTGCACATCTCAAAAATCATAATTACGCAATATAAACTCAAACCAAATATGCAGATCAATTGGGTTTAGTCTCGTGAGTACAATGGTACTCATCGTTTGTCCTGATTTTGCTTGAAATAAAAAGCCCTAAAACAAAGCTTCAAACCCAGGCAATGGAATTCAAACAAATATGCATCAAAATACCTAATTAATTATGCAGATATGTTCTAAACGATCATACAAACATGAATATATATTTAAAAATCATTGATCATGCATATATTTCAAAGACTAGTTTCAAGAACCATGGCGAACTGTGATACCTGTATTGACCGTTCCTAGATGTGTTGATGTGTGAGAGTGGTCCAGAAAGCTTCCAAATACGCCTGGGAAGGGATTGCAGTCCTTGAAGCGCCTTGAATCTCCCTCCATAGCAAAACTCGATCAACACTTTTGTCAAAATTCCTAGCAGTCTTGTGTGTTCTACACAACCAAAAATCTCCTTCTTTGATTAGGGTTCGTTATGTATATATAGTAGAATGAATTAGGTTAACAAACTTGAACTAAATCTTGAAGATTGAGTAAAAAGATTTGATTTATGTTGCATCTTTTATTTCTAAAATGGCCAAGTCTTTGTTGTTTTTTTCTATGTGTTTTCCTTGATTTTCCAGCCTGCTTCATTCTTTACTTGATTGAGAAAATCTCCTTTTGATTATGGGCTTTCTGGCTTGTTTTGGAACAAGTCCCAACTTCATTCCTTCAAATGCTTTCCTTTCCAGCCTTACTTCAATTCTAACTAATCATGCCTTTCCTCATTAGAACCTTGCTCTCCTTGATGGCTCTGAGTAGAATTGTTCCAGCTTCAGTATTAAGACTTATTCAATTGGACCGCCCTTTGCTTCGATTTCCTACATTTTTGAAGAGAAGTCTCTGGCCTGGACATATTTTCAGTGTGCCCTCTTGATGGCCTCTTTCGAATGGCCTGGGGGAGTCCTTCGAAGGGTCCTTGTCCAAGTACCAATTAAAGGGTATTTATTGGGATATCAAATGAAGAGTCCTTTGCTACGCCAATCGAAATGCTTTGACACAAAGCCCATCGAAAGACTTGTCATGAGGCCAATCGAAGGGCCTTTTGCAGATGCCAATCGAAGGACGCTATGTAGATGTTAATCGAAGAGGGCTATATAGATGGAAATCGAAGGATGCTATATAGATGGTAATTGAAGAGAATTTTGGAGATGCTAATCGAATAGAACTTAGTAGGTGCCAATTGAAAGGCGCTTTGTAGTTTCCAATCGAAGAGCCTCATTAATAAGCCAATCGAATGGAACTTAGAAACATCATTTGAAAAATTTCCTTGTCTTCAGGCCAAGGTTTGTGACCACCTATGCAAGAGGAAAATCTTGGAAAATATGAGATGGAAAATTTTGAGGTACAACACCTTGTATTCACTCTTTTTAATCATCTTTAAGACTCCGTCAGTATCATCATTCAAATTGATCTTACTTGGTTGTCCATTTTCTATTCCAAGATTAGGAATTACAACAGGAGCTTCAATTGGGACACTCCCAAGTTTCTTTGGAGGTACATCAGATAACACACGATCGTTACGGGTCAAACCGCTAACATCATCTATGTTAACAACACAAGAAGGTGGGGAAATAGGAACATCCTTTTCCATTTTCAATCATGGTAGAATTTTACCTATACGACACGACTTTATCAGAGTTATAGGGAGTCGGTCCTGGCATGTAAAAAACCATAGGAGAAACAATTTCTTTTTGACTGATATATGTTACTTCTAAAGGCTCGGGTATGTTGAAATGGTGGACTATGACATTCACTTCGGTGTCCACATCTCTTCCCTTATAAGAAATGATCTTTATATTGGTATCAAAAGAATCTTCAACTGACAACATAGGTTTAACTGACTCTTCTTTTTTTCTTCTTCTATCAACAATGATAGTTATTTCCCTATCTTTAAACAGACATAGGTTTTTCAATATTTGGAGGTCTCCTCTTGCAGTAGCACACCCATGAGGTTTTCCTTCATACTTTGGACAATCATCATGACTGAATCAATTAGCCCCAATTCAATGTACTTGGTATGTATCTATACATGAGTTACTATGTTGAGTTCTGAAATTGTATGTTTATCTGAATAGCTTCCAACCATATTCACTCCATCAATGTGCATATTGTAAGTGATGATGATCGTTATCTCATCCATCAAACTATGAATATCTCTTCTTACAACAAGGAATCCACGTGCGTTTCTAGAGTAGACTCCACACGCGACATGGTTATTTCTAACAAGAGCAAGCTTGTATAAACCAGCATGCATCTGAACCAATGATTCCCTAACATACCGAATATAAAAAACTTGATACTTTATAGGGCAACCATTCACCATATTTACTTCATGCTTATGCCTCTTTCAATTAACTTGAATGGTGCCTCCATCTAGCAGGCATTTGAGGCCTATCTTCATAAAAGAGCATCCATGAGAGTCTCTACAATAGATTCAACAAGAACCATAGTTGTTCTGTTCTTGATCATTTAAACTACAAAAGGTAGAATGCATTTACACCAGATCTCCTATCAACAAATAGGCATAAAAAGTAAGGTACTTACCAGAACATCCATATACCATATTCAAAGCATGTTATCCATGATTAGGTAGTGGATTAGGTTGCACGTTTGGACCTATGTTTCTAAACGATAAGAGACCACTCTGACCAATTTCTAAACTTCAATTTTCAAGGGGAAACAATTTTTAGTACTGTAACCTAGAGCTCCTCGGTGAAAGGCACAGTACGCATCTGCTTGTACCAATATGGAATATCTTTTGCGATAACAGGTGGTGCTCTTGTTTGAACTAGATTCATTTGTAGTAAACCAGGTAACAATTTTTGATAAGTCATTGGGATCAGATCAAAATGCAGCGCACTTCTTAGTTTGCTTTGCTGATTGTTGTATGTTGATTGTTGATTTTTGTAAGCCTGTTGCTGAGGCTGTTATGTGTTGTAAGCATGTTGTTGAGGCTGTTGAATTCTTTGCTATTGAGGGAAATATGGTTGGTAAGCTGGAACCACATGTGTTTGATTAATGATGGGAGTAATAATTGTAACATGTTGTTGTGGATACCTTGTTCTTGGTCTTTCGAATGATACTACACTAACATCTTGTTCTTTTTTCTTTGGGAAACTATTTCCAAATTTTCTAACCCCACTTGATGAACTAATTTATTTGGTCAACCATCTCGCACGAACACCTTCCTCGATTCGCATTCCCATATTCATAATTTAAGAGAAATCACTTAGCATAGTCGCAATCATCCTTTCATAGTAAAATGGGCCCAAGGTATTCAGAATGATTTTCGGCATTTCCTTTTCTTCCACGGGAGGACAGATCTGGGAGGCAACCTCACACCATCTTTGTGCATATTCCTTGATGCTTTCCTTGTCATTCAGGGACATAGCTCATAGTTGACCTCTGTCCAGAGCCATGTTAACATTTAACTTATACTGGCAAATAAATGCTTCACCAAGGTCTCTGAAAGTACCGTTTGTGTACTATCCAAACTCATGTACCACCTAAGAGTGGTACTAGACAAACTATCTTGAAAGTAGTGGGTCAACAGCTGGTCATTATCAGTTTGTGTTGACATCTTTTAGGCATACATAAATTCCCTTTGTACTTTTCAAAGTCAGGTACTTTGAACTTCACTGGTATCTTCACATTCGGCAACAGGCATAAACCATGAGCATTCTTTCCAAATAGATCCTTCCTACGAAGGGCTTTTAGTTCTTTATGCATTTCTTGAAACTGGTTTTGGAAATCATTCTTCCTTTCCTTAACACCCAAACATTAAAATGGTTCAACATGGTAGACTTGTTCAGATAGTTCAGATGGTTCAATGGTATCTTTCACTGGAGGAGGAATAGACATCACAAGAGAAGGGACATGCATCCCCTATTATTTAAACATGCAATCAAAGAAGTATAACAAAAATCAAATAAATGAAGGAAGGATCTAAGGCACGGGGGTTAGTTTATACAAAGGGAATGTATTAAAACCCTATGTATCTGTAGTACTCTACAGGAACCTTTATAATATCTGTTTTTGGTTTAAAATTGTTTGTTTTCTAAATGAGTGTGGAGATGGGGAAAGAAGTATATTTTAGGATATTTTTGTTTGGAAATAAATAGTCTTATATCCACATACCAATTAAGGATCAAAACCTCATAGTTCGTGGTAAAAATAACAAAAGGGTTTGTTGTGATTGATTTTAGGAGAAAATACATTTCATCATCTTAAGGATAATTGTTGTACACAAAATTTGCCCTCCCATTTTTACTCAAGACATGCTCATTAAGATTCGCAATTGCTCAAGGTTGACCAAGAATTAATTAGACAAATTCTCCTCCTAACCAATGAACTTCCAACTAGGGTTTCACTTTTCACCAATATTTTTGAGCTCGAAAGGTCTCAAATTTTTTCCATTGTCCTAATATGCCTTCAAGATTGTTCATGACAAATTCCATGCCTTACACTACAAGTTTTCTCAATCAATTGCTCAAATGTTTGAAAATCAACTGTACTAGGTCAAAAGTCAAATGTGGCCATATACAGTCAAACATCAAGGTTTTTATTCAACATCAACATTTTGAAGTGATATACATCATTTGATAAAGGGTTGATCATGATTCCTCAGAAATACTCCTAATCTATCAAAAGTTAAGAATTGCTAAATTAGGGTTTTTATAGGAAAAATCAATTGCACTTTGACCATGCATAACTTTCAAATACTTCATCAATTTTTCCCCAACAATAGATCATTTTGAAGAGAATATAATTCCCTAAAACTTTTATTTTTACCTCAAGTCCAAGAAATGCACCATTGGAAAGATACAAGCTCATACATTACAGGTCATTTTCAGAAAGTCAACAAAAGACACTTTTTTCCAAGACCATTTACATCCATATAATTTCTCCAAATGAAAAAGTGGCCAACATAGAAGTTGTAGGGGACATCTTGAGATTTCTAAAAAGTCAAAGATCATCTCTAAAAGATAAAAATTGAGCAATTTATGGCTTGCACAAGTTGGGTAATTTTTGAGAAAGTGCATAAAGTGCAAATTGAGAAATATTGAACTTGTGGACTAATGGGCCTGGGTTTTAAGGTTTGAACGTGTTTACAACATGATTAAGAACCCCTAAACCGATCCATGCATTATTTTAATTTTTATTTCATTTATTTTTGATTTTATTCATTTAAACTAAAATTAAATCAAATAAAATGCAAAATTAATGCACAAGGCATGTAAGGCTTAAGATTTGAATTTCTTGGGGTCCAAGTAGCTCATAAAAAACTGTCAAAATCATGACAACCAGCAAATATCATTAAGACAAGATTTTCACAAGTTTGGAATATTTTTCAAATGAACTTTGGAAACAAATCACGCAATTGATACCATGAGATTTCTTCCATTATTTTTTACCTAAATTCCTCCTCTATATAAATACAACAGCCTCATACACTAGAGGGCACGAAATTGGCTGCCAAAGAACACTCTCTAAAAACCTCAAAAAATTTCAAAACTAGGGCAAAGTCAAAACCAAAGATCCATCCACTTTCAGTGCAAGCCATCAATTACAAATCATTCTTGAGGTATCTAAGGGTAAGAATAGGTTGAAAGTCATGGCCATTGATGCTTGAAACAAGCATACTCATCTTCTCCGATTTGATTTTCTTTCAAATATTAATATAATTAATTGCATGTATTGCTAATGTTTATTAAATGCATAAATGAGTTCCTGCTTTTATGTAGAACAGGTTTGAATCACAAACAATAGCTTGTCTTGGTAGATGAGGCGCCTGACTATGACCCAAGGGGCATGGATTCAACACTCACCCCATGCATTTTTCACTTTTTGAGTATTTTCTTTTCTAACCCTTTTCATTTATTTATTTTTCACTTAATTTGTTTTCTATTAATAATTTAATTAACATATAAAATCACAAAAAAATCATTAAATATTAGTTTTAGGCTTTTAATTAATTAAAATAATTTTTGACAAAAAAGTTTTTTTTGATTTAATCAATATTGATTTTATTTCATAATTAACTTGGAAATTAATCAGAGTTAGGTTTTTAATTATTAATTCACACTTTTATTATTTTCCAAACAAAAAATACCAAAAATATATTTTCTAACACTTAGAATCTTAGGTTTAATTATTTTCTTAACATTTTTATTATTTTTACTTCTACTCATTTTCTATTTATATTTATTAGACAAATTGTATAGGTCACATAATAATTGTAATAGTCGTAGTTTAAATTCTCGCAGTTTCATTATTTGTGTAATCTACTCACCTAATCACTACTCGTGCTTAACTTCTACCTAAGACTCACCTAGGTATGAGACCTTTCTCAATTCCATTTCAATCTAAACAGTGATGAAAACACTAACACTTAGAATATTTCAGAAGTTACACTTCAAGGACACACAATCACTCAATTCTTAAAATCTTAAGAGAGATTAATAGAACATACAACTCAATAGAGACAATCTTACTCTTATATCAAGATGATATTAGAGAGGCTCACAATTAACACACAAACGCTAAAAAAATAATACATGTTCTGCACCAAATTAAGTTTGAGTCATTCTATTTATAAGCATAAGTTTGGACTGGATTTTGGGTTTCAAAAACGCAGCAAGGAGGCTGCTAAAAGTCTGTAGAATCTTCTGCATAAAAATAGGTCTTCAATCAAGAGTTTCCTAAAATGTATCCATATTTAGAAACTCATAATAAATTGAATTTTAAATAGAATCTCAGATTCCTCAATCTTGAATGCCACATAGGATAACCTAATATTCACGAAATATCCAATAACCAAATAAATCCAAACTACAAACTGTTAAAACGTAATAAACACGATGTCGAATCTTCTGGATATGACATCTTGTTCAACATGTTTCAGTGCAAGTCAGAGCATCTTATTTAACATGTTGCTGCCAAGTTAGTTTTACCAAAATTAATGTCAATCATAAAAATAGAGAATTGACAATCTCCCCCCTTTGACAAATTTTGGCTAAAACTCACAAACAACCCTTGCACACAAACACCAAATCATAGGTTTGAAAATAAATCAAACACATATATTAGAGACATAGCAACAGAAAATTTCAGCAGAAAAATAGACTATCGGAGGCATTAGCAGCAGAAATAAATATCAGAGTACCAGTCAGTGGAAGCTACTCAACACATGAACGTAGAGAAAAATAAATTCTTATCCAGATTAATGTCAGGACATCATGTCTGACATCTCTTCACAACAATCCAATCCAGAGTAAGGACCACCCCCCCCCCCCCCCTCAAAACTGCTAAGAAACACTTCAGAGAATAAAAATTCTCCCCTCAATAGCATTAGACACCAGAGCACATTAGACACTACTCCCCCTTTTTAGCCAGAATATAACAAAGGTAAGCATCTAACTAAAATAGAACCACAGTAGCACATTAGCACATAAACAAAAGTAAAAACAAAGTGCACACAATGTGCTAAATATGGTTTGGGCATTTAACCCTTACAAAACCATAAACCATAAAAAATAAGAAAAAAGTACAAGAACAACAGTCATGAATTAGTATCAATATCATCAGTAGTTTCATACTCTTCTCCTTCAACATCAACATCATCATCATTAGATGCAAAATTATCACCATCAACATCATTATTATCATAATCATCTCCTGCAGATTCATCACCTTCAGATTCAACATTGTCAAGAGCAACAACACTAGCAGGTTTAGCCTGGTTATCCTCTTCTTCCATCAAACTTTAATCAAACCTTCAAGCTTGATCTTTATAGAAGTGTCAGTTATGATAGATTCTTCCAATTCCCTGCATGTCTTCTTCAGTTGAGCAATTACTCCTTTCTTTGAAGTGATAAAACCAGGCACCTGGGAAGATGTCACAACAATGTCTGGAGTATGTGCTCCACCAAACAGTTTATAATTCAAAGTCAAATGGGATTCCCTTTTCTTCACTATCAATAACCAATAAAATACTAGGGTGTTGTTTCAAAATAATTCCATAGATGAGAGAAGGAAAAAAATAGCCAGCTTCACACCTTTACTTCATGGTCTAGGAGGACCATATTGAGGTTTTCGTTTGAACCCCCCACCCTTTCCTTTTACCTATTTAGAAGGTGAATTTTCAACCATCACAACATTTCCTTTACTTCTTTGAAGCCTCTCAGCTATTCAAGGATCCATATTTTTGGTAATGGGTTCCTCATCAGATGTTAGGTCATCAATATTGACAACAATATAAGCTTTCTTCTTACTTCTTCTTTCACGGACAACTTGCTTGGGAATACAATCATCAACCTTTTTACTAGAGTCATCAATAGGAATGTTTTCTTTTGCCAAAGACTTTTGAATATTTGCCACAACATCTGGACTACTTCCTTCAAGACAGAGGTAACAAACTTCCTGAAGCTCTTATCGTTGTGAATCTTTTCAGCTTCAGCTGGGGTCTCCTTCTCTGAATCTTTGAACTTCGATCCCGGTTAAGCATCAGTCTTACATTTATTAGGGATTGTAGAATCTGAAATATATGACTTACCAGAGGTCCTGTCATTCTTTAAAGCAGATGATCTTGCTTTCTTTTGAGTAGGTGGAGGGACAATGGATAATGGAGCGATATCCAACACAAGATCAAATAAGTCGATCAATCTAAATATTTCATAAACCCTAGCACTTTACGGAGATGACCCAAGGATTTCAGATGATGCATGCATGTGCTAGAATGATGAATGTTGAGAAATCTTTGACTTTACTTGAAACAGATGATTTGTTAGAACAAAAGTGAAGAGAGATGACCACAAATTTCTGAGAGAGAAAACAAATGAGATGTTAGAGCAGTGAGTTTTGTATAGGTAGAGTGTTTTCGTCCAACAAATTAAAATTTGGAGTAATGGGCTTAGGTAAACATGGGAGTCATAAATTTTGAAAATCTAACTGACCCACGTAAATAGAAGTAATTGCTACAAGTCCTCATAAACATAAATTCCAAGCTTTCCACTTAATTTTTCAAACTATACAACATCCAAGGCCTTAGTAAAAATATCAGCAAGTTGATTTTTAGTTCTAAAATGCTCAATAGTTATGACTTTGTCTTCAACAAGTTCTCTAATGAAATGATGCATGATATCAATGTGCTTAGTCCTACTATGCTGAATAGGATTTTTGGAGATATTAATAGCACTGAAGTTGTCACAAAATAGTGTCATGACATATTGTGTTACATTATATTCAAACAACATTTGTTTCATCAATACTAGTTGAGAATAATTGTTACCTACAGCAATGTACTCCACTTCAGATGTAGATAGGGATACACAATTTTGTTTCTTGCTGAACCATGAAGTCAAATTGTTTCCTAAGAATAAACATCCTCTAGATGTACTTTTCAAGTCATCAACACTACCATCCCAATAAACATCACAATACCACGCCAACACAGAATTTGAATCATGAGATTATAGCATTCCATAATTACACGTACCATTCACTTACTTCAGAATTATTTTCACTTGATTGATGTGACTCACTTTGGGTTCTGCTTGATATCTAGCACAAACTCCAATAGTAAAATCTATATATGGTATGCTTGTTGTAATATTTAGAAGGCTACCAATCATGCTTCTATACAAACTCTGGTCAACACTTATACCCTTCTCATCTTTAGATAACTTCAAATGTGTAGGAGCGGGAGTTCTTTAGTGACTGGCGTTCTCCAATCCAAATTTCTTCACAATATTATTTGCGTATCTGTTTTGACAAAGAAAAGTGGAGTCTTCCATCTGCTTGACTTGCAGACCAATAAAGTATGTTAGTTCAACTACCAAACTCATCTCAAACTCATGTTGCATTTGCTTGACAAAGTGTTGGACCATCTCATTCGACATCCCTCCAAAAATAATATCATCTATATAGATCTGAGCTATCATAAGTTTTCTTCCTTTCTCTTCGACAAAAAGAGTCTTATAAATTCCACCCTTTTTATATCCATGGTTGATGAGAAATTCAGTTAACCTCTCATACCAAGCTCCAGGAGCTTGTTTTAACCCATACTAGACCTTCTTTAGTTTAAATACGTGATTTGGAAGAGTAGGATCAACAAATGTTTTGGTTGTTCAACATATACTTCTTCCTTAAGATAGCCATTTAAGAAATCGCTATTAACATCCATTTGGAACAACTTGTACTTTAAAAAATATGCCACTCCAAGTAACAACCTGATAGATTCCAAGCGAGCCACAGGAGAAATAGTTTCATCAGAGTCCACTCCCTCAATTTGAGTGTATCCATGAGCAACAAGTCTGGCTTTGTTTCTTGTAACGACTCCTTATTCATCTGACTTGTTCTTATACACCCATTTAGTACCAATAACATTTGTTCCTTCAGGTCTTGGTGCCAAGTCCCAAACATCATTTCTCTTGAATTAACCAAGTTTATCTTACATAGAATTAATCTAGAACTCATTAGTGAAGGCCTTCTTGATATTCTTTGGTTCAAATTTTGAAACCAAGCAAGCATTTGACACAACTTCCCTTGATCTGGTGATCACTCCTTCATTTAGATTCCCTATTATAAGCTCTTTAGGGTGATCTTTATGAATCTTAATTGAGGGTCTGTTTTACCCTAAAATTTTCCCTTCTGTTTTCTTCATGGCATCTTCTTATTCTCCTAGGGTATTCATTTGCTAAAGGTTACTCAAGAAATGATTAGACAAATTCTCCTCCTAAGCAATTGACCTACAACTAGGGATTCCCTTTTCTCAAGGAAGATTGGATTTTTAATGCTCCAAGTGGATTTCATGATTTCTTATATGTCTCCAATAATGCTCATACTACGTTTCATACCTTGCATCACAAGTTTGCTCAGTCAATTTCTCAGATGACTGAAAATCAACTACATTGGACAGAAGGTCAATTATGGTCAACATACAGTCAAACTTCAAGATTTTTTGTCAACATCAAGATTTTGAAGTCATATTCATCATTTGATCAACGCTTTGATCATGACTCATCTAAAAAACTCTCAATTCATTAAAAGTCAAAAGTTACTAAATTAGGGTTTTCTTAAGGAGAAGTCAACTAAACTTTGAACAAGCATAACTTTCACATGCTTTATCAGATTTTCCTCAAACAAAGCTCATTTTGAAGGAAATTAAATTCTCTTTTTGTCAATCTAAGCTCAAGTCCAAAAAATGATTCATTTGAAAGATATGAGCTAATACATTATAGGTCATTTAAAAAGTTAACAAAAAGACACCAAAAAGTCAAAAATGATAAAAATAGAGATTGTAAAGGACAACTTGATCTTTCCAAAAAGTAAAAAATCACCCTTAAATGATAAAAATTGAGAGAGTTATGATTAGTTCAAGTTGGGAAATTTTGAGAAAATGGATGAAACCAAAAGTGACCAAACTTGGATTTTTGGGCTAATGGGCTATTGTTTCAAGGTCCAAACGTGTTTTTCAGCTTATAGTGAACCTCTGAATCACTTCATACACCCTATGGATTTTTTTCATTTTTATTTTTATTTTTATTAATTTAAATTCAAAATAAAATAAGATAAGATCAAGGCTTCTTACAAAGGTACAAGCACAAATGGTTTGACCTAATTTCTCCATTATATATGCTCACTCATTCAGATGAACCCTGACACAAAATATTGGCATAGAAACACCACCCCAAAAATCTCAAATATATCAAAGGTAGGGCAATCTTAGAACCCTAATTACAGCCGCTCTCACAGCAAACTAACCTATCCATTCACTTCCTGAAGCGTAATAGGGTAAGAAAGGTTCATCCTTGATGATCCAGAGGGCTCGAAACACACTGCATGCAACATCATTTTGTTATTATTCCATCAATTTGTATTTCTGTTTTCTTGGTGTTTTAATCGAAGCTAACATTATTAATGTGATTGTGAGATGTATTAGTGCAAGATTGGACCATCACAGGAGTCCCATGCTGCCAGAATCTTGCATTACCATGTTTTCATCGATTCCTTTTATTCTGGTCATATCTCTTGTTACAACACGTTTTAGCCAAAACGGATACCTCCATTGGACTCATGGGCCTTGAATTAGGGGGGTAGGGTTCTTTGGGACCTCTAATGTTTGTTGTTTTGAAGGGTTAAGGAAACATATTCACCGGAGAAGAGGTCCGTAGCCAGGGCTCCGACACTTCTGCGGTCCATTTGTTTGGTTTCATTTTATATTCATTTCTTACCGCTGATGATATTGGATATATAGCCACCCCAGTGGCAAGCGAGCGTGCGTTAAGATATTTGTATAATAGGGCGTGGGTTCGATCCCTTGTTTTGGCATTTTTCATATTTTATGATTTGCATAGATCACATGCAGTGTTCTTCATGGCATTAACCGTGCACCCTTTCCCTACAGCCGCATGATCATCATCAGCCAATATCAACGTCCTAGACGCAAAAGCACATGGTGAACTACATGGAGTGACCACACTGGATCCAACGCTAGAACTAGTGGGCCTGAACCCCATTGCTATTCAACACCCCCCTAATTTCTATTTCAGGACCAACTCTCTTTCTTTTTTATTTACTCTTACTCTTTTTTTATACAACATAATTAGTTTTTTTAGTTTTATTAATTAAAATAATTAGACTCTTAGGGTATTTGAATAAACTTTTTATAATAATTTAATTAATTAATTTTTATTATTAATTAAAATTAATTAGATTTAATAGGTTAACTAATTACCACATATTATTCTTTTTTTTTTCATAAAAAGTTACCAAAATCTTTTCTTTTCTATTTTCACATTTTTAGATCGATTGTGCCTTCGCTGATGTAATTTTTTTATTTCTCTCATTTATTTTTTCATTATTATGTAGCTGTTTATGGCTTGTAATATTGTAGGAATATTTTTTTCCGCATTTTACTTTCCTTGCTATTATTTTTCTATATTGCTGTTAGTAATTAGGGTTTGTATGAAAAGACTAAAAACAATCGTTAGAAAACCCTAACTGCAATGACTAAATAACTGAATACAAATCATTCACACACTTACACCTCTAGGGTAACCTCCTTTGTTACTTTCGGAAATTAAACAGTCATGTCCCTCGAACGTAGGGACTCTTTAGAAAAGTCCATTGATTCAAAGATTATAGTCCCTCGATGACCCTTCGACATTTCCTTTCGGTAAATGATCTAATCCCTTATGAAAATTGCTAAAGTGTCCTTATGAGTTGCCTTTGATGACTGTGCGATGAACCTTTCCTGTCCCTTCACATCTAACGATAGGGCTTCCTACTAACTAATGGTACGGATAGCACTATCTAAAGGAGGAGGAACATGCATGAACGACCTTGAGTATGGTAGAACTCCTAATCGCTTGCTCACAAAGCTCTTAAAAACAAAACATTTCACACAAACACTTTCAAAATATTTTCAAAAAACTTTGTATGCATTCTTGAAGACTGATACATGAATCATTACAAAGTTAGCCTTACATTGGCTTTTCAAAATATTTTCAAACAAACCACATACATACAAAGCAAGTTTAAAGTGAGCTAAGCAATTAAGAGCCCGTAGATAACTACGGATGAAAAGGATGCTAACACCTTCCCTTTTCATAACCTACCACCCGAACTCAAAATCTTCAAGGTATTTCCTGTTATTTTCACCTTTTACTTTTTAGATAAAAGAAAAGTCGGTGGCGATTCTAACTATCCGCAACATTTGCAATAAAATGCAAACCAAGTCAATTCTCCCACCGTATTACAGAACTGGCGACTCTGTTGGGGATAGTTAAAAAGAGGGGTTACCTTAGATTTAGATCACTTTTACTTAAAATTGTTTTCCTTGTTTGATTTATATTTGAGGGTTGCTCTGGTTTATTTCTTGCAAAGATGCTACACCCTGATCTAGGGATACCTTAAGTAAGTAGCAATAGATCATGGAAACTGTACGGTGTAGAACGATATGGTTGAAGTGATGGCTACGTTAGTGTGATACTTTGGTTTGTACCGGTGTTCCTTGAGTAAGTCAAGGATAACACTAGGATGACACGTGGTTTCATAAGCACTAATTGGATTTTAGAACCTTAATTGACCCAACTTGGCCATTAGAAGGTAGTGAGATGGCCGGCTTTTGTACAGTCCAAAGTTGGTTGATACTCGATGCTACACTCAATAAGATTCGACTCTCGGTATATTTTGGTTGCAAGTCAGTTGCTCTGTGAAAACAAAGCCTATAAGAAAGATCGGTGATATGAGACTCCTAGGATCCGGTTACTATTTGTAGGACAGGCTGAGCCAACTGAACTTCAAAAGGGTACTTACCTATGAACCCCATGCAAGCCTTAAACCTAAGGTTCTTGTGTGCCTTTCTTGTGTTTGTTATTTGTTCAAACATGACATCATGACATCATACCATAGAATTTTCATTAACCGTTTCAAGGATCTCAAGGGCCTGTGATGCAGGTTTATCATGAACTAGATGTCTAGCAAGGGACATGGGGATTTATGTTCCTCTAACCAGATGTCGTCAAAGACCGAAGTATGTTCCCTTGAGTCAAAGGCTATGACCCACTTGACATGGTGAGCTTGATTCTCATAAAAGGACGTTCAAACATGCAAAGTTCTTCAGTCAAAGCTGCAGCCAGACTCAACTTCTAACATTTCATTTCTTTTTATCCCGCGAGATCCTTGAAAACATTGCATCCATATATCATGCACATAATTACATAACATGTATTTCCTAGGACATGTTATCTTATTATCTTGTTGTTTATTTCAGTAAAAGATGGATCTCGAACAAACCGTGAAAGAACTTCAAGCTCAGAACACTCAATTTCAGCAAATGTTCCTGAACTTAGCCAAAGGGAAGGAAGACTTGAAGGCACTCATCATCAAAGAGAGAAGGAAGAAGACTATAAAGCCAATTGTCTTTCTTAATATGAGTAGAAGGTTCAAAGGTTCAGTCATAAGGGCTCTAAATTTTGTGATCCCATTAAACAAAGTTGATAATCAAGACGAAGATGATAAGAGTTGGAAAGCTAAGGGGGGAAGCAACCTTGGTTCTGGTAAAATTCATGATGAAGAAGACTATTCTGATGAGCAGTATCCTCATACTGATGGGAAATACAAACATATGGAAGATCATCTTAATGCCAGGGAGATCCGGAGAGTGTATGGACTGGATTTTGAAGAGTTGGGTCTTATTTAGGGAGTTGTTATTCCTCACAAGGTCAAGGTCCCTACTTTTGCAAAGTACGATGATGTCTCCTGTCTTAAACTGCATTTAAGGTCTTATGTTTGGAAGATCCAACCTTATACTGCTGACAGAAAGTTATGGGTTCACTTATTTCAAGGGAGCTTATCTGGGACGCAACTGGAATGGTTCTATCAGCTGGAAGGAACCAATATACGTACTTGAGAAGACCTGGATGTTGTTATTTTAAAGAAATATCAATATAATGCTGACCTTGCACCAACTTGTGTGCAATTACAAAGTATGACTATGGGCTGGAACGAAGGCTTCAAAGAGTATGCCCAGAAGTTGAGAGATTTAGCTAGAAGGGTTTAACATCCTATATCTAATAGGGAGTTGGTTGATATGTTCATGGGAACTTTGACAGGACCTTTCTTTAATCATCTGATCGGAAGCTCTTCATCTGGTTTTACCGAGTTGATACTAACAAGGGAACGAGTTGGAAGTGGAATCAGGAGTGGAAAAATTCAAGTGGTTGCATCTTCAAGTACTGTGAAGAAGACGTTAAATAGTAAAAAGGAAACTAATATTGTGTATGGCCAGAAGGGTCGTTCTAGAAATGAACATAACCAGTCTATGGGAGTTGTGCTAATTTCTAATCCTGCGCATGTGCAACAACAACAACAACAACAGGGCAATCAGCGTAGGTCAGACACACCCAGGAGAAAATTTACTAATATCAATATGGCATTGTCTTAAGCATTACAACATCTATTGAAGACAAAGTTGATAACATTAAGAGATCCACCTCAGAATCCCAACACCTCCTCCCCCAAGTAAAATTCCAATGTAAGATGTGCTTATCATTCCAATAGTCCCGGACACGACACCAATACCTGCTGGGCTTTGAAGAATATAATTCAATACATGATTGACAATAAAGAGATTGAGTTCGATCCTCTTGAGACCCCCAATGTGATTATTGCACATATGCCTAAGCACGACAAAGGCATAAGTACTATTGGCGATGTTTCATATGTTTCTGCTGCAAGTGAATTAACTACTCCACTCCTGATTATTAAGAAGAATCTGTTGCAGGCCGTTTTATTTCCGGGTTGTATTGAAAGATTTTACTGCTGTGCAGCCCAACCTAATGGCTGCAAACTACTGAAAGAAGGAATTCAGCACCTGATGGACAACCATATAATTCTAGTATAGAAGATTCTCGCTGTTAAGAATTTGTTTCAAGACTTAGATCTTGAAAAGCTATATGTAATTTTCGACACTCCTATCAGGGCCACTTCCAAGGGTCCTGTAAAGATCACTGCTAAACCCAGAGTTACTCCTTTAATAATCACCGTCCTCAGACCAATTCCATATTCCTCAAATAAAGATATCCTATGGAATTATGAAGCCGGCGTCTACTACTAGGGCGTCAAGAAAGAACTACGGATTACTGAGAATGAAGGTATTGAAGTTACTTATCCCACTGTTGACAATATTACTGGGACCAATAAAGTTAGTAGAAGTGGAAGGGTTTTCTCTCCCGAAATCTCTCTAAAGAATATTACAACACTAGTTCGAGTTACTGCCACTGAGTTAATTACTGAGACTCGGGGCAAAGAAAAAATGACGAAGTCTGCCCAGACAGAGGCACCTAAAGAAGCTACCACTGAAGATACCTTCAGGAAGGAGTAGGAGGAGGTATTAAAAATTATCCAGAATAGTGATTACAAGATTGTTAAACAGCTGGGGCAGACTCCCTCAAAGATCTCCATGTTATCACTCTTATTATGCTCTGAAGCGCATGCCTAGGCTTTGGTGAACTTCTTGAATTTTGATCACATGCCACAATAAGTTTATACCGATCAATTTGGAATTTATGTTCCTATCCTAACAACTGATAATGGGACAGGCTTTTCTGATACCGATTTGACTCCTGAAGGAAGAAACCATAATAAGGCCTTGTATGTCTCTATTGAATGTAGGGGAACTACTTTTTCTCATGTGTTGGTTGATACAGGTTCCTCATTAAATGTTCTACTGAAGGGTGCCCTAGACAGACTAGACTGTGAAAGGGTTATGCTGAAACCCAATGATATTGTGGTGAGAGCCTTTGATGGTTCAAAGAGGATGGTGCACGAAGAGATGGATCTTCCTATTAGAGTAGGTTCGCAGGTATTCGATTCCACTTTCTATGTAATGGATATCTTAGTGACCTATTCCTGTTTACTGGTACGCCCCTGGATTAATGGGGCAGGTGTTGTTACTTTAACCCTACATCAAAAGCTGAAATACCCCGTGAAAGGAAAGGTGGTTACTGTTTATGGTGAAGAAGAGTACATGGTAAGTAACTTGAACTCATCCAAGTATGTAGAGTTTATTTTGAATTAAGGTTTTGATTCATGATAAAAAGATTTGGAGTTTGAGGATCCTTTAATGATACATTTGTTTTCTCATGAAGAAATTTAACCGAATCTGGATTTGAGATCAGGGCTTTGCTCGTCTGCTGGTTTACTTTTGTAGATTATCATCTAAAAAACATCATTTCAAAAGATGGAAATTGGACTTTGTTTCATACACCATTCTTAAATCATTTCTAATACACCATTCAAGATTTGTTACAATTTTTTCAAGTTCATTTTGGGTTACAAAGATTCAAGAAGTTTTAGGTTTGTATTTAAGATTGGAAATTAGAGTTTCATTTTGATTGTGTGTCATTCAATGTTCTAAAGATCCAATTCCAAACCTCAAGGGTTCAAAGCCCATATCATTTCTTTCATCATCCTTTTCAATTTTCATGTAAATTAACAATTGCTACCAATTTGTTTTACCATTCTCAAATCAAAACCATACATTCCTCAAATTATTGTTCAAGATAGATCCCACAAATTGTTACAAATTCTAAAGTCACAAATATTATACATTCCTCAAATTATACAAATATAATATTTTGTCCTTTTAGTCACAAATTATTACAAATTGTTCAAAATAGATTCCTAAAGTCCTAAACTCTATTTGTCTTCAAATTCTCTAAGTCCTTGTAGCAAGCTATGACTTCACCACCTCTGCAATGCTTTGACATCTTCGCCCACTCCTCAGCGATCATACATGAAAAAAAATCAAGAAAAAATTAGTGATCAAGAAAATTCAAAAAAGAACAAATTACAAGCAAATCACAATTCATCATTAGGGTGGTTTCAAGAATTAGAAAGAGTTTGTTTTTAGTGTGCTAAGGCCTCAAACATTTAATTCTATCATAGGCCATACTATTGCAAATCAGAACCCATTGTTGGTTCACAATAGAGAAATGATGCAAACCTAATCTCAAAGCCCAACATGATTTCAAGCCCAAAAAGAATATCAATTCTGCCCAAAAGAAAGCCCATACATAACATACATCATTGGCTAAAAAAGTGTGAATTTTGAAATTAGATTTATCATCATTTCACGCAAATAAAACCATATTTCCAAGTCACTGCAAAAGCAAGGTGTTGTTCACAGCAAAAGAAGAAAACAATATAGTACAAGTCTCAAAAGTTAGATTTCTATCATTGGCTAGGATGAGTCTTTTGCAAATCTCAATATTTGGTTCACAAAAGAAAAATAAAAGAAATTAATAAAATTCATAACTAGCATCATGTGTTCACACAAGAAATAACAAATCTCATGTTATTTCATGTAAAAATATTATAGTTTGCAAAATCAAATCACTTTACTGCAAAGACAAATTTTGTTCATAATAAAGAGAAGAAGAACTCAGAAAATGTTCATCATAGTACAATAAAGCAAAAGTAAAGTCACCAAAACCAGCAAAAAGTACATAAAGTACCAAAATCTGTATAAAGCATCACAAGCAACCATACAACAGGTACAACACCAAAGAAGCAAGAAAATGATACACCAAAGCAACAAGCAAATGGTACAACAAGATTGAATAACAGTCCAACAAGCAGCAGCCAGCAACAAAAAATGGTAAAAATAAAAGGAAGCCAAAACCAGTATAAAAACAACAACACTGTTTTCAAAAGGGGGGTTCACAAGAAAAGAGAATTTTTGGTCCAAAAGAAAAAATATACAGAGATACATACACAGTAAACATATGGAGGCCAAAAAATCCCAACAAACAGTAACACCTTCTTTTTAAACCCCTTAAAATCATTTTCAGGCTTCTTCAAGCAAATCAACAAAAATATACAGTTCATAAAAACACAGAACCGAGCCGCAACAAATTGTTTTGCCACTCATTGCTTCTTCTAAACCACGACAGCAAAGTTCACAAGCCAATATACAGATTCATAAAGAGATACATAACCAAGCCAACCATCAAAACCTTCAAGATCATTTCAGTATACAGAAAGGTATCGAAAGACAAAACCCTAATCCAAATTTTTTCTCATCATTTTCTCAAAATCAGACCCTTCAGAATCGTAAAAGAAGAAAGATAAAAGGAACAAACTCACTGGGTAAAAGAGGATGCATTCGCAAGCCTGAGAGATAGATGAAGAGAGCGCATCCATTAAGTCAGCAAGGAGATGAAGAGGACGTGACAGCTTTGCAACAAAGAAGCAAGCAGGGCATTGTAAGCCAGCGAGAGGATGAAGAGGACGCAATCATGAGAGAAGAGGATGGAACGGCGTTACTGCCTCTTTTGAGGCTAGGGTTTACAAACCCTTGAAGTTTGTTTTGTTAATGTTATAACAGGTGGGTCTTGGGTCGATCCAGTTCGGCCCAAGCCCACCATATATATATATATATATATATATATATATATATATATATATATATATATATATATATATATATATATATATATATATATATATATATATATATATATATATATATATATATATATATATATATATATATATATATATATATATATATATATATATATATATATATATATATATATTAAACTGACGTTCTATTTATATATATTATTGGTGTTACACGGATGGCAGGTTGAAGCTGATGGCTCATTGGTAAGGGCATGGAGTAGTAAACGCAAGGACAGGGGTTCGAATCCCCCTGAGGCTTTTTTTAAAACCTTTTTCCTGTTTTGATCATTTTTTTGGGCTTAGTTTCCTGGGCCCAGCGCCCCATCTCACACATTCACCCCCCTCTTTACTCAGTACCACGCAGGCCCATACATTTTTTTATTTAACTCTCTTTTTTTTTCTGATTGCAAAAAAGGCTATTGGACCCTCAACAAAAAAAATCTGTTTTACTCACAAAAATACTCCAAATTCAAACTTCACCCCCTGACTTACTTTATTTATTTCATTTTTATTTTCATTTCTTTATTTTTTTTATTATTAATAGTATCATAATATTTATTTCATTAATGAAAAAGGCCTAAAAATAGTTTATTTATTTACAATATATAATTATTTTATTTTTAAGACCAAACATACTTTTCTGACAAACTTTGTTTATTTTCTTTTTTCTTAATTAATTTAATCATTAGACCTAGGTTTATTTATTTTATTTTTTAATTCAAACTAAATTAGAATTTAGGGTGTCTTTTAACCTAATTTATTTTTATGCTATTTTAGTTTAATATTAAAAATCTTTTCGTAAAAACACTAAAAAGTATTTTCTTTTCTAAATTAAGTTAATTCATTTTTATTTTAATAAATCATTTTCTTTTTAGTTTATTAGGTTAAAATAAAAACCTTTTCTTAACAAAACCTAATAATTCATTTCTTTGTCATTCATTACATTATACATTCTTTCTTTACATTCTTGTATATTATTGATTTCAATTCTTGTACATTTAATTCATTTATTCAATATGGTTGTAATATTAAATTAGGATTTAATTGCTTTTATTTGCCCATTTGTAATTTGTATCTCCATCCCCTAATGATGTAATAGTGGAGAATTTATTTTACGCAATTTATCATTATCATATAACGCTAGTAATTAGGGTTTGTATGGATAGATAAAATCAATACTAGAAAACCCTAATTTAAGATAAAAGAATGCATGAAATTAATACACTTGCACACTTGAACCTCTAGGGTTAACTCCACTTGTTGCCTTAAGAAATAAATGGTCATGATATGCATGTGAGACATCTTAACAAAAACAATAAAAAATGCAAGATCATATTCCCTCGATGACGCTACGAATGATGCCTTATAAATGATCTTAGTCCCTTAAGAAAAATGTTAAGATATCTCACAATATTTCTATCCATGACTATACGATGACCCACGCCCGTCCCTTTACATCCAAAGATAAGGCTACTTACCAATCAATGGTGAGATAGAAATATCAAAGGAAGGGAGAAATGAACAAAATACTTTTGAGTAGGTAGAACATTCTTAGTTGCTTGCTCACAATCCATCTTTAAAAACAAATATCTTTTCAAACACACCAAACACTTTCAAAAACATCAAATGTTTTCAAAAAGTCCAACACTTTGTATGCATTCTTATAGATATGAGAATCATTACAAAGTTTTCCTAAACGTAGGCGCTTTTCAAAAATACTTTCAGAAAACCATCACAAACACATTTCAAACAAAGCAATTTCAAAAGTAATCTAGCAAGAAACTAAGAACCCGTAGATAATTACTGATGAAAAGGGTGCTAACACCTTCCCTTTGCATAACCTACCCCCCGAACTCAAGAAAATATCTCAAAGGTATTTACTATTCTTTTCACCCTTTACTTATTGGATAAAAGAAAAGTCGGTGGCGACTCTTGCTATCCGCAACAATTACGATAAAACACAAAACACCCAAGTCAGTTCCTCCACCGTATTACAGAACTGGCGACTCTGCTGAGGAATTTGTACTTAAAAAAGGGGTTACCTTAGAGATAGATCGCATTTATTTAATTTCATTATTTTATTTGTTTTCTTTACATTTATGGGTCCTTGTTTGGGTTTTTGATCCTCTACCCGGATCGGGAAACAGTATACCGACATGGCTGAAGTGATGGCTACATTAGTGTGACACATTTATTGGTACCGATATCCCTTGTATTGAATCGAGGAGAATACGAGGCCGCTGAGTGGTGTCATGAAGCACTAATTGACCTTAGAACCTTTAATTAAACAACTTGCCCATCAGTAAGTAGTGAGATATCCTACTTTGGTGTAGAGTCGAAGACTGGTTGATACTCGATGCTACACTCATTGAGATCAGACTTTCGGGATATTTCGGTCGCCAACAAAGAGGCTTGCACTGAAACAATTCCCGATGAAGCAAGATTAATGATATTGACATCCCCTAAAACCTGGTTACTTTCTAGGACAGGTTGAGCCAACTAAACTTCAAGAGGGTACTTACCTATAAAACTCCATGCAAGCATAAACCTAAGGATTTGTTTGTTTGTACATAACGAATTGTTTGGTTTGTTCATGTATGATTATTTATACATAGCATCATGACATCATACCATATCATTTTCAATAACCATTTCAAGGATCTCAAGGGTCTGTGATACAAGGTTATGTTGAACCAGACGTCTATCAAGGGGAAAGAGGATTTATTTTCCTCTAACCAAATGTTGTCAAAGACTAAAGCATGATAACTTTAGTCAAGGGATATGACCCACTTGATATGGTGAGCTTGATTCTCGTAGAACGACATTCAATGATACAAATTTCTTCAATCAAAGATGTGATCAAAATCCAACTTCTAACATTTTCTTATGTTTACCCCGTGAGATCCTTGAAAACATTGCATCCACATATCATGAATCATATCATGATAGGTTTTCCCCATACAGGTTTTCTCATCCGCTTGTTGTTTATTTCAGTAAAAAATGGCTCTTAAACAAACTGTCCAAGATCTTCAGACCCAAAATGATCATTTTCAAGATTTGTTCTTGAATCTATCCAAGGGGAAAGAAGAAGTAAAAGAACTCCTCATTGAGAGCATGACCGAGAAGAATCCTGAAGACGACAAGGATGGCCAGTTGGAGCAATTACAAGCTGAGATAGACACAATGAGAATTCAAATGTTGAGACAAATGGCTCTTATCCAAAACATAGCTCGGGGACATGAAGAGTTGAAAGTTCTCGTCAACTAGCTTCATCAAGACGGATACAACCATATGAAACAATCAGTCAAAGATAGGGATCAAGTCATTAATCAGTTTCTGTTACAACAAGAAGTTAGTTTGGTCGAGAGAACACCTTTCAAAATGGCTGCTACGCCAAGAGTCCAACAACGACCTCACCAACCACGATAGGGTGGCCCACATAAGCAAGATACGCCCAAAAGACAATTTACCAAGGTCAACATGCCTTTGGCTCAAGCGTTGCATCATATGTTGGAAGCCAAGCTGGTTACATTAAGGGAGCCTCCTAAAAAACCTAACACTTCTGCTCCTAACTACAAATACAATGCAAGGTGCGCATACCACTCCAACATTTAGGGAAATGACACTAATCATTGTTGGGCATTGAAGAACAAGATTCAAGACCTGGTCGACAAAGGAGTGTTGGAATTTACACAAGATGGTCAACTGGAGTTTTTCTGTCACCCCTCAAAGACACACTATCTGAAGTGACAAAGTTTAGGTGGAGAAATTTTTGTTCATTCGAATTTTCAGTTGTAATTTCTTTGTTTGTTTAAACATTTGTCCTTATGTCATACTTTGGTTGTTCTCATTAATGCATTGTATATGTTTGTATTGAGTTAATCCATTCGTTTTCACTATACTGAAATTATACTTTCACTCCTTTTTGTATGATATTCAACTCTGGATTACAAGCTATAAGCCTTTAGAGGGAGGATGACAAAAATAATACCATAACTTCATACAATATGCTTTTGGATAGACTTTGCTGACGATGTACAGGCGTTGTTTCAAATCCCAAAATAGTGGATTTATAAGGAAGATAATCCCTGGTTAACCCCTTTCAGCTAAAGAAGCAAGATTTTTCTTTTTTGCACAAACTGAAACCTCTAATCATAACCTAGGGCAGGGTATTTTTTTCAGTTGATTCAAATGCGCATTCAAATCACAAGCAGTCACTTCACAATGAAAATATATTTCTGAGTAAAAAAATGGTGTTGGTTCCCCCATGAAATAGGCAGTCTTTACCTCTCACAAGAAAATCTCATTAGGTCAAAACCTACGAAAGAGACTAAAGAAAATTGGGGCATCCCGTTGACTGTAATCTCAAAACAAGAGCAGTCAGACACAACAAAATTAGAGATAATAAACAAAAAAAAGAGGTCACTACAAATCCTCGACAACATGAAAAATGTTACAAAAATTATTGCCTTCTCAAATAAACTTCCAGTATTCGAATCGTCGCCAAAATATCATTCCAGATTCTATTGAGAGATAAATGCACGATCAACTGAGTTTAAGACTGGAGAACATCATGGAGAACGGGTTGGGTACAAATAAACTTTGAGCCTTATCCTTTGTTTCTTAAACCGTGAACCAGACCACATTACAACCCTTTAAAAGTCCTAATTGAAGCATAAGTTAGTTCGAAAAGTATGCTGTTACAAAAGGTATCCTGACTCCTATAAGGTTTACTGTAGATCCCGAGTTGAATTCATATTCTTACAAATTGTTGTTGCTCTTTAAAAAGTGCATTTTTCAAAAAAAAAAATTCAAGACAGACATAAACTTTGCATTGTTTGAATACCACTGTTTGCATATGGCTAATTTTTTCACAATAGAGAAATTCACACTAAGAATATGCAATGAGCGAAAACTCTCTCAATAAACAGAATTACTTCAAACGTAAAGACGCTTCCACTGACAAATCTCTCATAATCAAGGGGCACGGCATGATCATTGTCTAACACATCTGGGGTAGTCAAGTCGAGATTCAAAGAATCTCTCAAAGAAATGTTGAATAACCAGGGGCAAGTCTCCTTCCGAATCACTCGAGGGGCAATGGTACGTTAATCATTGGGCTTGAACAAAATCCACTATGAAGACTTCCGGTACCACCAAATTGTTTATCTGCACCAGTAGTATCAGATGGTGTCAGTATCATGTCTTAGGATCCTTCCATGATAGTTCTTAGAAAATTATGAGACTTGACCAAAGATCTTGGGTACCACCAAATTTCTTGTAATATCAGATGGTGTTATTATCATGTCTTCGGATCCTTCCATGACAGTTCTTAGAAAATTCTGATACTTGAAAAAAGATCATGACCAAATTGTTTGTCTGTGCCAGTAGTATCAGATAGTTTCGGTATCATGTGTTCGGATTCTTAAATGACAATTCTTAGAAAAGATACACGGGAGGTTCAAGACTAGCAGAAGTGTGATCAAAACATCGAACATCAAGTGCACCAGACTAACTCTAGGGGAAAACAGGCTCCCACATATGAAATATCAAGTACGATTGAACAATTAATTTCTGGCATTTATACAACACTTTCTACCACAGACAGTGACAATTGTCCACATCCTATGAACATGGACATAGTCAGAAAATACTACGCATGAAAAGAGACCCGCTAGGTTGACATACCTAGGCAAAAGTAAGAGCATCCCGGCGAACCAAAAGGTTTGGGAAAAAAATTGGGATATATACGAAAGATTGTAAACCTGGCAAGTCGAAAACCTGAAAAGGTGACTTGGGCAAAAAAGGGTATTCCGTTGGACTGAAATATGAAAAGACGGTCCAAGCTAAAGTTAGGGATTAAAGTGTATGACTATATCCTATTATCTCATCAGTTTGTCTATAAGTATAGGATTTGTCGCTCTAACAGAGTTCAAACTATCTACGAATCCCCACAAGACCAATTTCATGGATGTCCCCACAAGAGTTACATCAACCAAATTATCCCCGCAAATTTGGATTCATGAAATCCTCAACCAGAGTTTCAATCTCCGGAAAACCCTCTCCCCGACTGAGTTGGTCTAAAAGAAGAAGTCTTATGGAGTTTCTTTCTAGAGAATACCTCCCCTGCATATCATCAAATATTCTCTTCAATAGGGTTTATTTCGCCAACAAAATTACAAACTCCCTAGTTTGAGTTTGCCTCTCATATTACTACAAATCAACATACAAGACCCCTTAACCTTCGGTTAAGTCATTACAATCCCCAACGTAGTCGTTACTAACCTTGAAAGCTACTACGAAGCCTGGACCCGACCAAATACTAATTCAACTTCTTTCCTATCCAATCAAGTTACTATGAAGCCTGGACTCGACCAGATACTCGTTCAACTTTTTTCCTATCCAAGCAAGATACTTCGAAGCCTGGAACCAACCATTTGTTAGTTCAACTTCATCCTATCCTCATTGCTGAAACCTGGACCCGACCAGATAACAGTTTGAATTTATGAAACCTGGACCCAACCAGATAAAAATTAATCTCAATTTTAAGTTGCTGAAACCTGGACCCGACCAGATAACAGTTTGAGTTTCTGAAAACTGGATCCAACTAGATAACAACTAATCTCAATTTTAAGTTACTAAAGCTTGGACCCGACCAAATAATATTTTGACTTCTTCGATTGCTGAAACTTGGACCCGACCAGATAACAGTTTGAGTTCCTGAAACTTGGACGCGACCAGATAACAGTTAATCTTAATTTTAAGTTACTAAAGCCTAGACCCGACCAGATAATAGCTTAACTTCCTCAAATTACTGCAAAGCCTGGACCCGACCAAAAAATGATTTTAAGTTACTAAAGCCTGGACACGACCAGATAATAACTTAACTTCCTCAAATTACTGCAAAGCTTGGACCCGACCAGAAAACGATTTTAAGTTACCAAAGCCTGGACCCGACCAGATAATAGTTTGACTTCTTCAATTGTTGAAACTTGGACCCAACCAGATAACTGTTTGAGTTTCTGAAACCTGGACCCAACGAGATAACAGTTAATCTCAATTTTAATTTACTAAAGCCTGGACCCGACCAGATAATAGTTTTACTTCTTCAATTGCTAAAACCTAGACCCGACCAGATAACAGTTAATCTCAATTATAAGTTACTAAAGCCTGGACCTGACCAGATAATAGCTTAACTTCCTCAAATTACTGCAAAGCCTGGACCCGACCAGAAAATGATTTTAAGTTACTAAAGCCTGGACCCGACTAGATAATATTTTGACTTATTTAATTGCTAAAGCCTGGACCCCACCAGTTAATAGTTCAAGTTACTAAATCATGGACCCGACCAGATACCAGTTAACCTCAAGTTCAAAATTGCTTAAGCCTGGACCCGACCAGATAATAGTTTAATTCCTACAAAATCACTAGTAAAACTCCTCTTCCCCAGTAGAGTTTGCCACTATCCACAGTGAGTTGCTGTAAATCCTGGAATCTGACCAGATAACAGTTAACTTCCTTATCCCCCGCAAGTTGGTGGGAAACCTAGAATTCGACCAGATAACAACTAACTTTCAAGAGATAATTCCCCACTAGAGCAATGGACGACTAGAAATCCTAAACTCTTTCCCCAAGAAGAAATCAACACTCTCCAACAAAGTATTCTCAAACAAAGTAAATATTCCCCATCAGAGTTCTCCTCAACAAAGCAGGAATCCCTAGCGGAAGCATTCTAAACAAAGATTGAAGATACACATACTCTTCGTCTCCAACAGCAAGTTCAAAATTTGACTTCCCGAAGGTCCACAACATTTGTCAAAGATACACTTCAACAACATTTCACATTCATACAACATACATAATAAATGCATACAATACAATCTCATTTATTTTTAAACATCATTTGCACCATGCACTCATCTGCATGCAACTAGCTCTTTTCCTTGCAGGAATAGTCAATCAACAAAACAAAAGTCCTCTTCTGGATGGATTCACTTATTCCAGTTAATAATAGGCAATCAATCAAGTCCTCTTTTGGATGGATTCACTTCTTCTGGTTAATAATAGGCGATCGATCAAAGACCTCTTCTGGTTAGATTTATTTCTTCCAATTAAAGACAGGTGAATCAAAGACCTCTTATGGTTAGATTTACTTCTTCCAGTTAATAATAGGAGATCAACCAATACCTCTTCTGGTTAGATTTATTTCTTCCAGATTAAAGACATGCAAATCAAAGACCTCTTTTGGTTAGATTTATTTCTTCCAGTTAAAGACATGCAAATCAAAGACCTCTTCTGGTTAGATTTATTTCTTCCAGTTAAAGACAGGCGAATCAAAGACCTCTTCTGGTTTGATTTACTTCTTCCAGTTAATAATAGGCGATCAACCCATACCTCTTTTGGTTAGATTTATTTTTTCCAGATTAAAGACAGGCGAATCAAAGACCTATTCTGGTTAGAGTTATTTCTTCCAATTAAAGACAGGCGAATCAAAGACCTCTTCTGGTTAGATTTAATTCTTCCAATTAAAGACAAGAAAATATCATCAACATTTCCCATATAGGCCAGTGATTAATTCTCGAAGAAAACCGAGACAACTATCTCTACGACCAACAAAAAGTAGGTTATTGATTAATACTTGAAACAAGACAGGATAACTATTTGTGGACATCCAATTATAGATTAATACCTGAAACAAGATAGGACAACTATCTACATGAGCAGATTGAAGATTAACTCCGGAAACATGACTGGGCGATAATCTTTATCACCAATGATATGGACTCCCAAAATAGGACAGGTTTACCAATAAATTGATTGTAGATCAATTACCGAAACAAGATAGGGCAACTATATACATGACAAACACTTCCTTCAAGACATCTGCAATTTCAGTTTAAATCGGCCATTAATTTATCCTGATTTCGTTCTAGTTAAATCGCTCTGAAGATTTATATTGATTCACTATCTGGTGAAAAATTACTCAAGACATTTGTTGTTTCAGTATAAGTCAATCAAATATTTATTCTATTATTCCTTCTAATCTCTACCTATAATCACTTTGGGTGGCATCTATAATTACATCTCCAACGACTCCCTATCATTCTTGATGGCATCTATAAGCCCATCTCTGACAATTCTCTGTCACCTTTGGATGGCATCTATAAGCCTATCTTCGACAAACTTTTCATTATTTTCCAAATGGTATCTATTAAGCCCATTCCTAATACAGTCAACCAACAACACTGATGAGTGCAAATTTTTGGGCACTTTAGTGTTCAATCATCTTCCACCTTCAAGCTACGAACGACAACATGCCATTCTCGCTTTTCAAGTTTAAGAAAATTGAACAGGGGAAACTGTTGTACCCCAAAATTTTCCCTCCCTTTCCTTTAAAAATTCTCTTCTAGGGTTTGTCAAGATGTTCAAGGTTTCTCAGACTTCCAAACATGTCAATTAATTCACCAAGGGTTCGAGTTTGCAAATGCTCAAAGTTTCTTCTGTCCATTGGTTTCGTACTAGAGTTTTTGAGTGTGTGACACCTGTTGGGATCAAGATTCATGGTTTCAAGGATTATGTGATATTAAGGATTGCGTTTGAGTTTATTTTGAATTAAGGTTTTGATTGATGATAAAAAGATATGGAGTTTGAGGATCCTTTAATGATACATTTTTTTCTTGTGAAGAAATTTAACCGAATATGGATTTGAGATCAGGGGTTTGCTCGTCTGCTGGTTTACTTTTATGGATAATCATCTAAAAAACATCATTTCAAAAGATAAAAATTGGACTTTGTTTCATGCACCATTCTTAACGCATTTCTAATACACCATTCAAGATTTGTTACAATTTTTGCAAATTCATTTTGGGTTACTAATATTCAATAAGTTTTAGGTTTATAATTAAGATTAGAAATTAGAGTTTCATTTTGATTGTGTTCCATTCAAAGTTCTAAAGATCCAATTCCAAAACTGGTACATAGAACACGAAGCCAAAAACAGTATAAAAACAACAACACTGTTTTCAAGAGGGGGGGGGGGGGTTCATAAGAAAACATAATTTTTGGTCCAAAAGAAAAAATATACAGAGATACATACACATAAAACATTTAAAGGCCAGAAAATCCCAGCAAACAACAACACCTTATTTTTAAACCCCTCAAAATCATTTTCAAACTTCTTCCAGCAAATCAACAAAAATATACAGTTCATAAAAACACAGAACCGAACTGCAACAATTTTTTTCCCATTCATCGCTTTTTATGAAACAAAACAGCAAAGTTCACAAGCCAATATACAGATTCAGAAAGAGATACAGAGCCAAGCCAACCATCAAAACCTTCAAGATCATTTCAGTATACAGAAAGGTATCGAAACACAAAACCTTAATCCAAATTTTTTCTCGTCATTTTCTCAAAATCAGACCGTTCAGAATCGTAAAAGAAGAAAGATAAAAGGAACAAACTCACTGGGTCAAAGAGGACGCATTTGAAAGCCAATGAGTGAGATGAAGAGAGTGCATCCTTAAAGTCAGCAAGGAGGTGAAGATGACGTGACAACATCGTAACAAAGAAGCAAGGAGGAAACGGTAAGCCAGCGAGAGGATGAAGAGGACGCAGCCAAGAGAGAAGATGATGGAACTGCGCTGCTGCCTCTTCTGAGGCTAGGGTTTACAAACCCTTGATGTTTGTTTTGTTTGTGTTATAACAGGTGGGTCTTGGGTCGACCCGGTTCGGTCCAAGCCCACCATATATATATATATATATATATATATATATATATATATATATATATATATATATATATATATATATATATATATATATATATATATATATATATATATATATATATATATATATATATATATATATATATATATATATATATATATATATATATATTAAACTGACGTTCTATTTATATATATCATTGGAGTTATAGGGATGACAAGTTGAAGCTGATGGCTCAGTGGTAAGGGCGTGGAGTAGTAAAGGTAAGGACAGGGGTTCGAATTCCCCTGAGGCTTTTTTTTAAAACCTTTTTTTACCTTTTTTCCTGTTTTGATCATTTTTTTGGGTTTAGTTTCCCATGCCCAAAACCCCATCTCACACATTCACCCCCTGTTTTCTCAATACCACGCAGGGCCATACATTTTTTTTATTTAACTCTTTTTTTTCTGATTGCAAAAAAGGCTATTGGACCCTCAACATTAAAAAAAAAACTGTTTTACTCACAAAAACACTCCAAATTCAAACTTCACCCCTGACTTATTTTATTTATTTCATTTTTATTTTCATTTCTTTATTTTATTTATTATTAATAGTATCATAATATTTATTTCATTAATAAAAAAGGCCTAAAAATAGTTTATTTATTTACACTATATATTTATTTTATTTTTAAGACCAAACATACTTTTCTTACAAACTTTGCTTATTTTCTTTTTTCCTAATCAATTTAATAATTAGACCTAGGTTTATTTATTTTATTTTTTAATTCAAACTAACTTAGAATTTAGGGTGTCTCTTAACCTAATTTATTTTTATACTATTTTAGTTAAATATTAAAAATATTTTCGTAAAAACACTAATAAGTATTTTATTTTCTAAATTAAGTTAATGTACTTTTCTTTTATTAAATCATTTTCTTTTTAGTTTATTAGGTTAAAATAAAAACCTTTTCTTAACAAAACCAAACAATTCATTTCTTTTTCATTCATTACCTTATACATTATTTCTTTACATTCTTGTATATTATTGATTTCAATTCTTGTACATTTCATTCATTTATTCATTATGGTTGTAATAATAAATTAGAGTTTAATTGCTTTTATTTCCTCATTTGTAATTTGTATCCCCATCCTCTAATGATGTAATAGCGTAGAATTTATTTTCGGAAATTTATCATTTTCATATAATGCTAGTAATTAGCGGTTGTATGGAAAGATAAAATCAATACTAGAAAACCCTAATTCACGATAAAATAATGCATGAAATCAATACACTTGCACACTTGCACCTCCAGGGTTAACTTCACTTGTTGCCTTAAAAAATAAATGGTCATGATATGCATGTGAGACATCTTAGCAAAAACAATAAAAAATACAAGATCATAGTCCCTCGATGAAGCTACGAATGATGCCTTACAAATAATCTTAGTCCCTTAAGAAAAATGCTAAGATATCTCACAACATTGCTATCCATGACTATACGATGACACACGCCCGTCCCTTTACATCCAAAGAAAAGGCTACTTACCAATCAATACTGAGATAGCAATATCAAAGGAAGGGAGAAATAAACAAAAGACTTTTGAGTAGGTAGAATGTTCTTAGTTGCTTGCTCACAATCCATCTTCAAAAACAAACATCTTTTCAAACACACCAAACACTTTCAAAAACATGGAATGTTTTAAAAAATTCCAACACTTTTTATGCATTCTTATAGAGACGAGAATCATTACAAAGTTTGCCTAAACGTAGGCGCTTTTCAATAATACTTTCAAAAAACCATCAGACACATTTAAAACAAAGCAATTTCAAAAGTTATCTAACAATCAACTAAGAGCCCGTAGATAACTACGGATGAAAAGGGTGCTAACACCTTCCCTTTTCATAATCTACCCCCCGAACTCAAGAAAATATCTCAAAGGTCTTTCCTGTTCTTTTCACCCTTTCCTTATTGGATAAAAGAAAAGTCGGTGGCGACTCTTGCTATCCGCAACAATTTTGATAAAAAGCAAAACACCGAAGTCAGTTCTCCCACCGTATTACAGTGAATGTAATTTTTTTATTTCTCGCATTTCTTTTTTCATTATTATGTAACTTTTTATGGGTTGTAATAACTTATGTTTTTTTATTTTCTGCTCTACTATTATGTAACTGCCCCAAGGCCATGTAATAGCGTAAGAATTTTATTTTTCGCATTTTACTTTCCCTTTTACTATTTTACTATATTGTTGTTAGTAATTAGGGTTTGTATGAAAAGACTAAAAATAATGGTTAGAAAACCCTAACTGCAACGACTAAATAACTGAATACAAATCACTCGCACACTTACACCTCTAGGGTAACCTCCCTTGTTGCCTTTGGAAAATAAACAGTCATGTCCCTCGAACATGGAGACACTTTAGAAAAGCACCTCAATTCAAAGGTCATAGTCGCTCGATGATCCTTCGATGTTTCCTTTTGGTAAATGATCTATTACCTTACAAAAATTGCTAAAGCATCCTTATAAGTTGCCTTCGATGAATGTACGATGACCCTCGCTTGTCCCTTCACATCCAACGATAGGGCTTCTTACTAACTAATGGTACGGATATCATTATCTAAAGTAGGAGGAAAATGCAAGAACGACCTTGAGTAGGGTAGAACTCCTAATCGCTTGCTCACAAAGCTCTTCAAAACAAAACATTTCATTCAAACACTTTCAAAATATTCTCAAAACACTTTGTACGCATTCTTGAGGACTGATATAAGAATCATAACAAAGTTAGCCTTACATTGGATTTTCAAAATATTTTCAAACAAATCACATACACACAAATCAAGTTTAAAGTTATCTAAGCAATTAAGAGCCAGTAGATAACTACGGATGAAAAGGGTGATAACACCTTCCCTTACAGGTCTTTCCTGCTCTTTTGACCCTTTCCTTATTGGATAAAAGAAAATTTGGTGGCGACTCTAGTATCCGCAACATTTGCGATAAAACACAAACCAAGTTAGTTCTCCCACCGTATTACAGGATCCATTGTCAACTGTCTCAGATTCATCAGGTTTAGTATTACTACTTGAGTCTGCAACGTCTTTAGGAACATCATCATTCATGGGAATAGACGTTTCAACATCTTCTATGACATCAGCTTCTTTTGTTGAGTCATCAACGACCACATTTATGGATTCCATCACCACCTTATTTCTGGAGTTGAATACTCAATAAGTTCTACTGTTTGTAGAGTATCTCAAAAATATTTCGTCACCACTTTTAGGATCCATCTTTCTCCTTTGCTCATGATCTTCCAAAATATAACATTTACTTCCAAAGATATGGAAATATTTCACAGTTGGCTTTTTTCATTTTCACATTTCATAAAGAATAACAGATGTACCAGACTTGATAGTCACTATATTATGGATGTAGCATGTAGTGTTCATGGCTTCAACCCAAAAATGACATGGTAGTTTCTTAGAATGAAGCATGACCCTGACACATTCTTGAATAGTCTTATTCTTATGCTCAACCATGCCATTCTGTTGAGGAGTGATGGGTGAAGAAAACTCATGACTAATCCCTTCAGAGGTGAAGAATTCATAAAATTCCTTCCCATGGTCACTTCTAATTCCGACAATACCACAATCCTCCTCTCTTTGAATCCTTTGATATAATTCTTTGAAGACTTCAAACACTTTAGACTTATATTTGATGAAATTCACCCAGGTGAACCTTGAGAAGTCATCAACAAAAACATAGGCATACATCTTTCCTCCTAGACTTTCAACCTGCATAGGTCCCATCAAGTCCATATGAAGTAGCTCCAGAACTTTTGAAGTGGTCAGATGTTGGAGCTTCTCATGTGACATCCTCGTTTGCTTCCCAATTTGACATTCACCATAGATTCTTCCTTCATCAATCTTCAGCTTGGGAATACCTCTAATAGATTCCTTTGACAAGACTTTCTTCATGCCTTTCATATGTAAGTGACCAAGCTTTTGATTCCATAATTTAACTTCATCTTCTTGTGACATTACACATGTGGAGAGATAGTCTATTCCTTGAGGACTCCACAGATAGACATTATCTTTTAATTTGGTTCCCTTAATGATAACTTCATCCTTCTCATTTGTTACCAGGCATTCAGATTCAGTAAAGTTAACTTTAAGACATTGGTCACATAGTCGAATAATACTTATCAAATTAGCAGTTAGCCCCTTAAAAAATAGCACATCATCAAGACTAAGTTGTCCTGTATAGTCCATCTTTCCAACACCCTTTATTTCTGCTTTTGATCCATCTCCAAAAGTGACATAACAAGTGGAATGTGAAATTTTGGTATTCAAATTAAAGATGTCCTAAGAGATGTTGGGACAACTATCTCCGAATAACAACAAAATGAACAAGTGTAACTATAAATAGTGTAGTAAGTAAACAACATGCATAATTGTTAACCTAGTTCAGTGAATCGACACATGCACTATGGGAGCCACTAAGCCGGGAAGGAAATCCACTAAATAGTATCAATTCAAAACTAAACTCCCCCGTTTACAACTTCTCACTTAATAACTACCCGTGATATACTTCTACCTAGAAATCACCATCTAGATATGAGACACCTCCCACTTCCATGACCTCACAAATAGTGACAGAGCCACAACACAACGTATTTTAAAACACACTTCACAGACATAAAATCATTCTCTGTTTCAAATATTTTGAATGATTGACAAAAAAGAAGGAGACATCCTTCAACAAATAAAATTCACTCTTGCTTAACAGCTTATGAGTAATTCACAATAGTTACAACTAAACTAACAACAGTCCTGCTCTTTTATCAACACGATAATCGAGAGACTCGCAATTATCGATGGAATACAAACCATAAAGGCTTAGTGAACATTATAATTTATTCCATAAATAAAACTAGGTTTTTAACCTTCTATTTATAACAATCTTCTGAACTGGATTGGGCTTCAAAAATGTAGAAAATGAGTATCTTAATCTCTGCAGATCCTTCTGCATAAAAATTGGACTCCAATCATAACTTCCCTAAAATGTATCCATAATTAGAAAGTAAGTATTCAACTTGAATCTTCCAACCCTTAAAAACAGTGCCACATTGCTGCCAGAATATTCTTCTAGAGTATTTTCCAGAATATTCTGAATCTGTTAAAACTTAAACCAGTCCAGCTGTCCAGCCCAACACAATCACAATGTTAAATGAGTCGCGTAGGACATCTTGTCTTACATGTTGTTTCAGTTGATGAAACATCTAAAATAAACATGTTTCTTCATAACATATGACTTCTTGTTCAACCTGTTTTCTCAAATAGTTAACTTATCCTATTTAACATATTGCTTCTATATTTGTTTTACTAAAATTGATGCCAATCATAAAAACAAAGAGCTAACAATCTCCCCATTTGGAAAATTTTGGATAAAATAAATAAATATATTACAACTCAGATTCTAGCAATCATAAACAAACATTACTACATCATGTTTGACATCAGAGATCAGAGTTAGTCTTCAAAAGCTACTAAGCTCAGAAATATGTCATTAGTCTGATTGATGTCACAACATTATGTTTGACATATTTTTCACAAAATCTCCTTTCCATCAAATCAAACTTAACCCCACAGAACAACAACCTCAGTATAAAAGGAGTAGAGAGTCCTAAAGTCATTTTGAAATAGAAAAGTATTCTTAAAGGGTTGCTCAACATAGTAACATATACCCAATCAAGTGGATGACAGGATATCATGTTTAAAATATCTTCATATTTTTATTCTTTCAACATAGAATCAGAAGATTATCCCCCTTAACAGCAGCCATATAGATCCAATAGTAGAAACACAGATTCAACATATTCTAGGTTAACCTTCATTCCACACAAACACTGAGAATGAATTCACAACACCAGATGGTGTAAATGAGGAAGAAGATGACTGACACTCCCCCTCAACCCAAGCATAAAACTTCTTCTTAGGAAGCACAAGAGGAAACTTAAGAGACATGAGAGAACCATTAAGAACCACCCAAACATTAAGCTCAACAGTTCAGATAATGACCCATTAGTGTATATTTTGTCCTTAGGTAACTTAGAACACAAGACAAAAATGTGTTCATAACTCATATCAAAAGGCACAATAAAACTCAAATCAAGGAGGAAGACTCAGATACTCTACCCATCCTTGATTAACAAATGCAAGAATACTCTAGACTTGAAGAAAGAACAAAAGAAAGAAGACCTTTCTCCCCATTTTTAGTCAATAATTTACAAAGATATCCCCCAAATAACATTACCTAAACCGTGCTCACCCAAACCCGGACAAAAGCCATAAGAACTTAGATGAAGGAAGACTACCGCAAGTTGACAAAGGAGACATAATCACCTTTTTAACTAGCTGAGTAGTTCCTTAGGAATTAACACTCCTTGATTTTAACAGAGGACTTGGCCAAAAAGTAGTGGTATATGAAGAAGCTAATTGTACCAAAAGTAACTGTGCACCCTCCATGTCAGTTTTAATTGCCTTTATTGATTCTTAACAAACTTTTCTGAACCTGAAAGTTCCAATAAATACGCATGCATAGTCAAAGATATGCGTCATACCTTCTCCTGACTTATTCTTGGCCATATCATCTAATCAAGCCCTGAACAATGTCCTGATATCCAATCAGACATTGTCTACTGATACAAAACTTCAAAAACAATTTTACAGATGCACATGTTCTAAAGCATTATCATAATGTCTTCCACTGGATTCTAAACATATTCCTCTCATCTATAATAAGAGAACCATTCCATGATGTCAATACATCATATGTGACATCTCTCATTCAATAACCAATATATCCATTGAATCCCAGCCTGTCACGAGCATAAAGAAATATATCTAGTAGCCCAATGCAATCATAACTTCACATGAGACATGTAATCTTCACAAGGTCTGCACCATTGCAGCTCCAAAACATAGACTAGACTTTAACTCCCCTGACATGGATGAGCAGATAATCATCAAAGGAAATCACATAACGCACCTTACCAGACATTCTCATATTGTAGAGTCACTCCTGATCCACACACGTTATCAAAACTCTCTAGGCAGCCAAGATATCTTGTACATTCCTCATAAGCAAGCAGACCATACCATGTTATCTGATACTCTTTCCTTATCACACACTGGCAGTTGTTGGTGCAAGTAAATTGTTCACCACTGAAGACATGATCTGAAGTTAATCATCAAGATTCATAATCATAATTTAATGTATACCCCAAGGACAACCATCAACATTCATGATGTTACAACATTATTTGTGACATCAAATTTTCGTTCCAGACACCAACCAATGACTTCAAAAGAACACACTTTCAGCAGCTATCATTTTCTAGAATATTGAGTTCATACATAAGGTAAATACACCGCTCCCGCCATAGTATTTGCCAACAGTCACATGCACACCTTCATCAAAGGAACATTTCATCATACAAAGACAACAAATAGTGCTACCTTCTTCCTAATGATAGATCACATGGTCTAACATTATTTTATATAGATGGATTCTTCATCATGCCAAACAATCACTTTATGCCAGATTAGGCCAGTGACTTGACTTTAAACTTTACATAGTCATCTAATCTATTTTTGAACCTAATGTTGATAATCACTCTTCACACCATGAATCTTCAAACCAACTTCCTCTACTGAAGAAGAGAACACTCATGATAAGTTGATCAACCTCCAAGGCTAGATCATGTAGTAACCTGCACACTTTAAAAAACTTCTTCTCATAATCATAATGTCCATACTTCTTGTCTGACTTTGAGGTGTTAGATGTCATCCTTATGCACTTAAAAAAGAGATTTCCTCTAACAAGAAGACTTCAACAAGCAGAGTAATGCATGGTCACCTACCACAAACAGGCTATTAAGAATAATTCTGCTTCTCCCAATCCTTTAGGCCTCAAAATTGGAAAAACTCATTCCAATTGGTTGGGATGAGACTCCAATTAATGAAAGCTTCCATCAACCACTGAATGACACACGCTACAACTGTGAGTTAGTCTTCCAGAAGAATATTCACATTACTCTGGTTGATGCTTCTCTATTGCATACAACCTCTTGAATGTCTCTTCTACTACCACAGAACAAGAGTTCCATGTTCTCATAGACTCAATATTAATATTAAGTTTGAGTAAACAACATTCATCCTGATAATGAGAAACACTAACCAAACATATTAAGAAAAATAAATTCTCAACACAAATTTGTCAAGACATTATATCTGACATTACTTCAAGGTATTCTAATTCCAACTCAAGAACATCAGATACACCTTCAGTAATACCATCTTTACTCCTTTAGCATTCACGGATGCAACCCAGTCCAAAAGTGGTCATCTTTCCATGAGTATGCTAAGAAAACATAGACCTGAAGACATTCTATATAAATATGCTCTTGTCTTTCTTCAATGATCTGTGACCTTCATGTTAGACTTCTTGAACTAGGACATCACCATCTATAATCATATTTATGAGCGCCTTTAAGAGTGGACTTAAGATGAATCTTAAGTATCTTTGGAAACTTCAAAATATTGGTTTAAATTATCTCCCAAGTAACACAACATTATTGGATAAATCTTCAGAGGAAACATGATTATAAAGTTATTTCAAGAGCAGACCTTATTGAGTCCTCAACATAAGAACTAACAGGAACTACCAGGGTGCTTACATCAGAGACAACTATTGTGGAACACAAAACCCACACTCTTTAACATCCTTCAGGCACGTCATAAGGCTCTTGTGCAAAAGCACTACAATCTAGGTGACACCATACCAACGTAGGTTTAAAAATAAATCAAACACACAACTCAGAAACCACGGTAGCTTACTACCATAACAACATGATGTCACAAATAAACCACCCTCCTACTTTAAGGGATCATCCAAACAACAATATGAATTGTCCAAGTTCAGTGAACAAGCACGATGTCATAAAATTTAGTAAGAAATCATACACACATATACCACCATAAGAAGTGCCATTAGAAACACTATAGCTTTGGGAACAAGACGGTCTTGATCATAGCTTCGGGTGATCCTCCACCTCTTGCCTATATAAAATAGCCTCTATCACTTCTTGATTATGTCACAGGTTCTAGGATTGTTACCCCTGAACTTTCTTGTCATCACTTTTGAATATGACTTTTTAGACTATCGCTTTGCTGAGATCCTTTTCTGACAGAACCTCCTTTCTTGTCCATTGAACCAGAAAGTATCTTCCCTAAATCTCACCCAAAATAGAACATGATGCATTCTCTAATACCAATTGAAATTATGGTATTTAAATTAATGATGTCCTAAGAGATGTTGGGACAACTATCTCTGAATAATAACACAACAAACAAGTGTAAGTAAACAACATGCATAATTGTTAACCCAGTTCGGTGAATCGACACACCTACTCTGGGGGCTACCAAGACAGGAAGGAAATCCACTAAATAGTATCAATTCAAATCTAAACACCCTTGTTTACAACTACTCACTAAATCACTACCTGTGTTATACTTCTACCTATAAATCACCATCTAGATATGAGACACGTCCCACTTCCCTGGCCTCACAAATAGTGACAGAGCCACAACTCAACATATTTAAAAACACACTTCATAAATACACAACCATTCTCTTCTTCAAATCTTCGGAATGATTGACAAATAAGAAAGAGACATCCTTCAACAAATAGAACTCACTCTTTCTTAATAGCTTATGAGTAATTCACAATAGTTACAACTCAACTAACAACAGTCCTACTCTTTTATCAACATGATAATAAAGAGGCTCACAATTATCGATGGAATATAAACCCTATAGGCTTAGTAAAGATTATAATCTACTCTATACATAAAACTATGTTTTTAACCTTCTATTTATAACAATATTTTGAACTGGATTGAGCTTCAACAATGTAGAAAATTAGTATCTAAATCTCTGCAGATTCTTCTACATGAAAATAGGACTCCAATCATAATTTCCCTAAAATATCTCCATAATTAGAAAGAAAGTATTCAACTTGAATCTTCCAACCCTTAAAAATAACGCCATATTGCTGCCAGAATATTATTCCAGAGTATTTTCCAGAAGATTCTGCATCCGTTAAAACTTAAACCAGTCAAGTTGTCCAGCCCAACATAGTCACAATGTTGAATGACTCTGCATAGGATATCTTATTCGACATGTTGCTTCAGTTGAAGTAACATCTCAACTCAACATGTTTCTTCATAACATAGGGCTTCTTGTTCAACCTGTTTTTGTAACACCCATCTAAAACCCCGACGAATATTCAAACAATAATTTAATTAAATAAATCACACAAACCACTAAAAGTGTGTCACATGCTTCAAACATCATACATGCCTATCCCGCTCTGTAACTCAGGCTTTTCAACATTTATAATCATTTTCTTTCATAAAATCAACACAATCATAGTTTACTATGCAACAGAATTCATAGTCTCAAACAACTTTATTCATAATAACCTTCAAAATATCATCCATGCTCATCATTCATGATTTTTTATTTTAAAACATCTTAAATAAGGGAAATACATCTAATTCATGTAAATAGAATGAAAACAAAAATTTAAATCAAATTTTCCCGACCCCCGATGTTACATATCAGAGCAAGACCTTCTAAAATCAATAGAAAATAAACAACAAACTCTGAGCTACTCTCTAAGCTCCTACAAACTACTCTTGATCACCTTCGCGTTATCCATGTGGAGGCAACATTCAAACAGAAAGGGTGAGTAATCACATTCATTACAAAAGATATAAGGAATAGACATAGTAGTTCATACAACAACATCATAGCATCAAAATCAACATCGTTGCCAACACATTATCAATTAGCACAACAACATAATACAACATCATATAAGCAACAAGTATGCAATGCCACATAAAATGTAGTGCAATAACATAGACGCGTGCATATGGTACCATTTAATTATGAGTACTAGATTTATCACCCTCCAAATATCCCCACCATAGGATCGATTCCCTCTTGGAACTGGAGCACAACATCCAACACACTACATCCACACAATGGGATTGAGGCCAACACTGGACTAACGTCCTTAAAAACATTGGATTTACGTCCTAAATCAACATTGGACTTTCATACTAAAAATTCTATTAATGCATGATGTAAAATAAACATAATTAATCATGACCAGATCTAGACAAGTGCATCACCATTCACCGAATCATCAACAATATTTCACAGCTTCAACATCATACCATAATTCATAGTCACAATATATTATTATCATATTAATTATAATGCATGATTATAATCCACTGTTCCAGATCCAAGACTATCCTAGCCTAGGTACTTAAATTATACCTCTTTTTACTCATTTTATTTTATCCACATGTAGTTCATCGTGTTAGCTATCCAACGCTTCGAATGACGCATCAAACGGAGTCTGGAAACTTAAGTTACGGCACTTTTAAGTTCCATCCTACTGTCCCTCGCCAGAGGCTCGCCCGACAAAGAAACTTACTCGCTTGAGGCTCGCCCAGCGAGGCAGGAGCAACATCCTCCTCCCCATACAAATTTCCAGGAGCATGGTCTTTCTTCTACTTCCTTCACCCGATAAAGCTATTAGCTCGCCCGACGAGCTTCACTTTTTCCTCCCTTCGTTTGGCGAAGCTGGGGCGAGCCATTCACCTCCATACAAATTCCTGGAGCTCTGTTTCCCTTCCACTTTCTCCTTTCGCTTCTCCCTCACCTGGAGATTCAGGGGAGAGACACCTTCGCCCAACGAAGCATCTTGCTCGCCTGGCGAGGCAACGCGAACAACAATTTTGCTATGTGTTTACTGCAAGTTCAGTCCCAAATTACCTTGCGGTTTCACATCAAAGCAGACCCAAAACTCATCTACATCATCATGGTTTCACAATCTCACAATAGTACATCATAATAAGCATCTTATACATCATTTCATAGCATTATAATATCAACTTATCACCAATTCATCACAATCATCTCGTCATCAGATTCATCACAAAAACCCCTAAATAACATACATACATCTAAATCCCTATATCAATCATAAAAAACCAATTAAACCCCTTACCTTAGATTCCTATCTTGAGTCTCTTCTCTCTGCGATCTATTGAAACTCCTCTATGTTCTTCGTTGTAACACTTGAGGCCGAAAAGGGTGAGGAATGGTTACACCGCATGTAACACCCGAGGCCTAAGAGGGAAAAGGTGGTCGCCACATTGGAATGATAGGGATCCCAAGGCTATGCAGGTATGAGACTGCATGGTTGAAGGAAGGCTTATAAGGATTAATTAGTACTACCTATACTAACAAGATGCATCTTCTTTTCGGTAGCCTGTTCCATAAGAACTTTATAGTTAAGCGTGCTTGACTTGAATTAGTATTGAGATGGGTGACCTTCTGGGTAGTTTCTCGAAAAGCGTGTGAGTGAGTAAAAATCATGCTAAAAAGACTCGAGTTGGTTTGTGGGGTCAGTCAGTAATCCTGAAAGCAGTTTGGGGCGTCACATTCGTGCCTTAACTTTCTCCTTTGCTCTTCTAATGTTTTCACAATCGTACCAAATGAAATATTTTCCCTTATTCCTTATTTAACCTTTGGACCCCAAATATGTTTTGCACAACATGTCCTCACTTAGACTTTCACCAATTACCACCTTGTCCTTATCTTCTCTACACCAATTATTTCTCTATTTTATTATTAATGATAATTCTAACTAATTTTAATTAATTATTAACTCATTATTCTTAATAACAAAAATACTTCTTACTCACTTAAGTTCCCATAACCCCATAACATAACAACATAGCACACATCATACATAACAAAACTCACATATTCATCAATAATCCATAAATATTTCTAATAACTCATTTAAATAAATAGCTTTAAAAATTGGGGTGTTATAGTTTTTCTCAGCAAGTTAACTCATCCTATTTAACATATTGTTTCTATATTTGTTTTACTAAAATTGATTCCAATCATAAAAACAGAGAGCTAACAGAATGTGATTTAATATCTTTCAAGAATTTCTTGACACCAGTCATGTGTCTTGAACAACCACTATCAAAGTATCAATCATCTCTGGTAGAAGCTCTAAGAGAAGTGTGAGCTATGAGTCCAGAAGTGCCATTTCTAGGAATCCAGATTTTCTTTGCTTTAACAACTATTCTCTAATGGGTTGTGCAACATGTTTTAGATTTCCATATAATCTGAAACACTAGGGTTTTATGTGACCAAACCTTCCACAATAATGACATCTCCATCTTTGATTTTTTCTTCCTGAGTAATTTTGATGTCTTTGTTGATGTTGGGATATTTGATTTGGCATATTTTGTTCCTTTTTTTTGGGTAAACAAACTTCACTTCAGGCCCTTTTCCTTTGTTCCTCACAACTTGATTATCATAACCAAGACCTTTAATATTTCCAACATTTCTTCCAGTTTCAAGAATCTCATCCAGCACATCAGAATTACTATTGATCATCCTTACAGATTTAGTCATACTGTGAAGTTTATAATTGAGCAATGCAAGTTAATCCTTCAGATTATAGATGATAGACAGATGTTCCACCTTTTCAGCATGTAGTTGAGAAATGAATTTCTTTTGATCTTCTCCCAAGTGACAAACTTCTTTACTTATGAGGCACAACTCCTTGTATGAGGAAGCAAGTTCCTCAAAGGTGAGTTCTTCATAATTTGATTCTTCATTAGAATCACAAATTCCAGTTAAGGTAGTAACCTGTTTGGCAACTTCTTCTCCGGGATCACTTTCAGAATCATCCTCTAACCATGAGGCAGATAGACCCTTATTTTTCTTCTTGAGATTAGTGGAACACTCGACTCTTATGTGTCCAAATCCTTTACATCCATGACATTGGATTCCTTTTCCTTGGTTAGTCTTTTCTTCAGTTCTGGACCTTCTCCTGAAATTCCAATTTTTGTTGATGTCAAGTGACTTGTTTTTGACATTTTGTCTTGACTTCCAGCACATCTTCTTCATTACTTTGTTGAACTCTCTTCCAAGTAACACCATATCATTAGATTTCCCTTCATCTATATCAAGATCACATTCATCTTCTAAGTCTTCAGTATTAAATACAAAGGCAATGCTTTTCTTCTTTTCAGACTTTTCACTGATCCCTAATTCAAAGGTCTGCAGAAATCCCATAAGCTCATCAACCTTCATGTTGATTATATCTTGAGCTTCTTCAATGTCAGTCACCTTCATGTCAAACCTCTTTGGAAGAGATCTGAGAATTTTTCTTACCAACTTAGCTTCTGACATCTTCTCCCCTATGGCACTTGAGGCATTGGCTATCTCATTAATATTCCTGTGAAAGTCATAAATACCCTAATCCTCCTTCATTCTTAAGTTCTCAAACATGGTAGTAAGAAGTTGAAGTCTTGAAATTTTTACCTTAGAGGTTCCTTCATGAGAAGTCATCAAAATCTCCTAAGCTTCTTTAGCAATGGTACAACTCCTTATCAGTCTGAAGATGTTATCTCCCACTCCGCATTCAATGGTTTGGAGATTCCCTAAACTAATTTGTCATATTCATCATCCCAGTCTTCCTTATCTTTCATCATATTAGTAATCTTCCCATCCTTATCTTTAGCCATTGGTGGATCCCATCCTTTGACAATAGATTTCTAAGCCTTATTGTCAATGGATTTAATAAAAGCCACCATACGAGCTTTCTAATAATCATGATTGTTTCTATCAAGAATGGGTGGTCTGTTCACAAATCCTCTTTACCTGTTCATTGTACCAGAAAGTATCTTCTCTGAATCTCACCCAGATACACAGCATGATGCCTGCTCTGATACCAATTGAAATTCTGGAATACAAATATCAGATGTCCTAAGAGATGCTGAGACACTGATATCTGATCAAAACACAATGACAAGATAAACACACTTAAGAATACTAAAAGTAAACGAACATACATAATTGTTTACCCAGTTCAGTGTACAACAACACCTACGTCTATGGGCTATCAAGCCAGGGAGGAAGTCCACTAAATAGTATCAGTTTGTAAACCCATAACAAACTATCACCCGTTTACTATCTACTCACCTAATAACTACCTGTGCTTAACTTTTACCTAAGACTCGCCTAGGATGAGACCCTTCCCAATTCCATTTCAATCACAACAGTGATGAAAACACAAATACTTAAAATATTTCAAAAGTTACACTTCAAGGACACACAATTACTCAATGCTTAAAAGCTTAAGATAAATTAACAAAACTTACAACTCAATAGAGACAGTCTTACTCTTATATCAAGATGATATTAGAGAGGCTCACAATTAACACACAATCCCTAAAACAATAATAAACGTTCCACACCAAATTAGGTTTGAGCCATTCTATTTATAAGCATAAGTCTAGACTGGATTTCAGGCTCAAAACGCCGCAAGGAGGCTGCTAAAAGTCTGTAGAATCTTCTGCATAAAAATAGGTCTTCAATCAAGAGTTTCCTAAAATGTCTCCATATCTAGAAACTCATAATATCTTGAATTTCAAATAGAATCTAGGATTCTTCAATCTTGAACATCACATAGGATAACATATGTGATACGGTGGCAGAACCGACTGTTAATACTGGTTTGCGTTTTGTATTCGCAAATGCGCGGTAAGCAAGAGCCGCCACTGACTTTTATTTTATCCAATCAAGGAAAAGGAAAAAGAACAGAAAAAACCTTTTTCGAGAAGATTTCTGAGTAGAGGGGGTAGATTATAGAAAGGGAAGGTGTTAGCACCCTTTCTATCCATGGTTTTCCATGGGCTCTTAGGTACTTGCTCATTTTTGAAATTTCTTGTGTGTGTTTGTTTTGAAAAAAAGATTACTTTGCGATAACCCTTGTATCAGTCCTCAAGGGTGTGACGAAGTTGTTTTGAAAGTTGTGTTGAAAATTGTTTTAAAAAAGTGTTTGTGTGAAAAGTTTTATTTGATTGATTGAGCAAGTACTTAAGAGTTTTCTACCTACTCTAAAAAAAGTCTGTTCATTTTCCTTTTGACAGTGCTATCCCATTATTAAGGAATAGGTAGCACCATCGTTGGAGTTTTAAGGGACGTTTGAAGGGACATATACGGTCACAAAAGCAATGTTAGGAGGTGTTAGTAATCATCCTAAAGCCTTAAAGATCTTTTTCTGAGGCAACATCTGAATGGGTCATTTTTAGATATTTCGGGGCTAGAGGATGACCGCTAACAAACCCTATACTTCATGATCGTTTAACCGAAGGCAACCGGAGTGGATTAAACCCTAGGAATGAGCATGTGCGCGTGAATTTTTCAGTTAATTTTTCTTTGCACATTTAGGGTTTTCTACCGTATTAATTTCAGATATTCTTTCCTTACAATCCTATTAGCATACATCTAGGCAGTTTATAATTGCGGAAATTAAAATGCGGACAGTTGAAAGTTCTAGCTATTACATGGCTTTCAGAGATACATAATTACTTTTGACTGTAAAAATAAAATGCGGAATTAAAATCTAATTAAGTCTATTACAACCTCGGAACAATTACAAAAATAATAAAAAAGGTAATCAAAGTGCGCACGACGAATTAAATGCGAGGATAAATATAAAACCTAAAAATCTAATTGAGAAAAAATATTTAAGTAATTTTTTTGAAAAAAGATTAATTATATATGAAATTAATTCTAATTTGTAATTGATTTTAATTACAAAAAAAAAGAATTAAATTAACCTAATTTTTAATTAATCTAATTAATTAAAGAAAAAAAGTATTTTATGAAAAAAATTTATTTTTGGTGTTTTATGATTTTTGATTTAAAAATTTTTTTTGGATTATTTTGTAAAAACAAAGAAAATATATAATAAACAAATTAAAAGAAAAAAAGATATGAAAGGAAAAAAAAACTTGGCCTGCTTGCTGAAGAAATCAGGGGGGTGCATTGTGAAATTGCTTAGGCCAATCAAGTTGAAGCCTAGTCAGCACTTCATCCAGTGGTGCTCCCTCCTGATGGTGTACCATGATCCTTCAGTAATGAGCGCTGGATCTGATTGATCATGAATCCACTGGTTGGATATGTCTGGTGCATGGTGGATGCTTAGACAAGTGGTGTATAGGATCTGCAAAGAAGAATTATAACAAAGAAAATTGTTAGGACCTGGGATCGAACCCAGGTCCTCCCACTCGTTGCAATGCACGCTTCACCAACTGGGCCACATGTTTTGTTTGTTAACATAATAGCAATAATATATAATATATAAATCAAGGTAATTGAGTCACAAACGCGCGTGAAATTCAAAATTGCCAGTCAGGTGGTGACAAGTCACCGTCTCCTTCGTTGAGACTATCGTCTTAGGGGTAAGACTTATACCCATGGACACTTTGCCATAGCTGAAAACCTATAAACTTCAATAATCAAGAAAACGCATGATAAATAAATTCTAATTACATGGTTCCATTTGTCTTGAACCCACGAACATCATGGTGCCCTTTTTATTAGCCAATTTCACTGATATAGAGAAGCCCTAAAACACAAGAGCAAACCCTAACAATGGTAAACACATATATAAGCCTCAAAAATTCAATTAAACGATCCAGACATGTTAGAAATACATCAATGATCACAAATATGTCATTAAATTATGCTAATGATGCAAGAATGGCTGTAATCGATGTTGAAAAGCAAGCAAACCGTATGAGGTGTAGCGAGCATTTTTGGGCGTGAAATGACTTGCAATTGATCCAGTTAGCTTCAGTAATACTCCAGGATGCGATTGGGAGTGTTGGAATGCTTTGAATCGTCCTCTAGGGTAGGGATCAGATCACCATTTTTTGCCAAAATTTTGAGTTTGTTCTAGTGTTCTTCACGACTGCTAGCCCTTGTTTTTGTGCTTGGTCTTGTTCATTATATAACCCTGAATGAATTAGGTTTATAAAAACCACTTGTATCTTGAAGTTTTAAGAAGATTTGATCTTATTCCTCATTTGTATGATTTGTTTCCAAATTAGGCCTAATCATGCCATTATTGTTCCAATGAATCTTGATACAATTTGATCCTGATATGCCAACATAATTAGCTTATGATTTTGTCCAAAAATTAGATCAAAACAAATATTTGCTATTATTTGTCATTTATTTGATTTAATTCAATTTTTAATTAATAAAAAATCAAAATAAAATTAAAAATGAAGCAAATAATGTTTGGGTTTATATTTGGGTCGTGGACCATGTTATGAGTGAGGTGCAAGCATAAAAAGTTCGGCCCATTTGGCAAAAAATGCATTTTTGAGCATATTTGACTTTTGACAATTTTGCCAAAATGGTCAACTTTGACAAGGCGTATCTCCTCCAATTTTAACCCTAGACAGGTGTTCTATGACTTTTTAGAAATCTTAGGATGTCCCCTAAACAAACCTTTGGGTCTTATCTCAATTGGGTCTTCCATGTTCATGTAATAAGCTTTGACCCAAAAAGTGTTTTTGTTGACTTTTCAAAAGGACCTATAATATGGAAATTCATATCTTTTGATGAGTGCATATTTTGTACTTAAGGGATTAAGATGAATTGTTGGGAATTGCATCCACTTCAAAATGAGCCTTGTATGGAAAATTTCTGATAAATTATGAGGAAGTTATGCTTGGTCAAAGTTTTGTTGACTTTTCCTAAGAAACCCTAATTTAGCTACTTTTGGGTTTTGATGAATTTGGGGCATTCCTTGAGGAATAATAATCAACCCTTGATCAAATGATAAATATAACTTCAAAATGTTGATGTTGACCAAAAATCTTGAAGTTTGACTATATGTGGGCCACAATTGACTTTTGACCTAATACAGTTGATTCTCAAGCATATGAGCAGTTGACTGAGCAAACTTCTTCTGCAAGGCTGGAAATTTGACCTGGAGGGTCTTGAGAACATATTAGGACCATGGAGAGAATATGAGGTCTTTTGAGTTCACCCATCTTGATGAAAATGGAAACCCTAGTTTGAGATGCATTGCCTTTAGGAGAGAGTTTGTCTGGTCAACTCTTGGGCAACCTTGAGCAAATTGAAGATCTCAATGGGCATGTGCTGAGTAAAATGAGAGGGAAAATTTTGGGGTACAACAGCTGCCCCTATTCAATCTTCTTAAACCTGGGTGTTGTACCCCAAAATTTACCCTTTCATTTTACTCAATACATGTCCATTGAGATCTTCAATTTGCTCAAGGTTTCCCAAGAGTGGACCAGACAAAGTCTCTCTTAAGGCAGTGTACCTCAAATTAGGGTTTCCATTTTCATCAAGATGGGTTAACCACAAAGGCCTCATATTATCTCCATGGTCTTAATATGTTCTCAATACCCTACATGTCAAGTTTCATGCCTTGCACAAGAAGTTTGCTCACTCAACTGCTCAGATGCTTGAGAATCGACTATATTAGGTCAAAAGTCAACTGTGACCCACATACAGTCAAACTTCAATATTTTTGGTCAACATTAAAATTTTGAAGTGACTTCAATAATTTGATCAAGGGTTGATCATGATTCCCCAAGGAATGCTCCAAATTCATCAAAATCCAAAAGTTGCTAAATTAGGGTTTCTCAGTAAAAGTCAACCAAACTTTGACCAAGCATAACTTCCACATGCTTTATCAAAAATTTTCCATTCAAAACTCATTTTGAAGAGGATGCAATTCTCTACAATTCATATTCATCCTACAAGTTCAAAATCTGCACTCATAAAAAGATATGACTTTCTACATTAGGGGTCCTTTTGAAAAGTCAACAAAAACACCTTTTGGGTCAAAGCTTCTTACATGAACATGGAAGACTCAATTGAGATGAGACCAAAAGGGTTGCTTAGGGGTCATCCTAACCTTTTCAAAAAGTCTAAGAACACCTCTCTATGGTTAAAATTGGAAGATATATGCCTTATCAAAGTTGACCTTTTTTGCAAAATTATCAAAAGTCAAATGTGCTAAAAAATGCATGTTTTGCTAAATGGCCTTAACTTTTTATGCTTGTACCACACTTATAATGTGGTCCACGACTCAAATATTCAGCCACACATTATTTTATTCATTTTTCAATTTATTTTTATTTTTTATTAATTAAAAATTGAATTAAATCAAATAATTGATGAATAATAGCAAAGATATGATTTGATTTGGTTTTTGTACAGGTTGGCAATCAAAATATACTGAATTATCAAGCCCAAAATGAATCAAGCATAATTGGTACAAGAAAGGGAAGATTTGGCCCAAAATAGCAAGATTACATGTAGCTTGAAAATCAAATCAAATCTCTCATAATTGCCAAGATTCAATCCAAGTTTGTAACCCTAATTCATTTCTAGATATATAATGGACAAGAACAAAGCATAGCATAAGGTTTTGCAGTCGTGAAAAGAACAAAAATAAAACGTGGATTTCTTACAAAAAGTGGGATTCAGTTCTCAGTCTATAGGGCGATTCAAGGCAATTTGAAGCTACCAATCTCTTCCTAGGTGTGCATAGAAGCTATTCCAATCATTCCCAAGTCATCAAACCACCAGAATCACCAGCTATACATCACAGTTTGCACCCTCTGAACTCAAACTTGTTCTTGTAGTTTTATGCATTCTTAATCCAATTTGCTTGCATATACATATTTAGGATCATGCTAGGATGCTTTTTGATATCCTGGATTTGAGTTTTGATGCAGGAATAACTATTTGCCATAGTTAGGGTTCGTGAGCTCCAAATTGGGAAACCCTAGCTAGAGGCAAAATTGGGCCAAATTAAGGGTCTTTTTATGTTCAGGGGAAGAAGTACAGTTGATTCATGCCCTTGAATGGAGTTTATGTTGCTGGAATTTCGTTTTAAGATTTTTGCAGGTTTTAGCCACGCATAAAAAACCGTCACTATAGCCCATAGTGACGAGTTTGTTCGTAGGTAAAGGGTCAATGCCAAAAGCGATGGTTCCCTGGAGAAGATGATGGCGTGTCCAATCATCATTGGACCATTTAAAAATCCGCGAGCATGGGAATCAGGGACTTGTTTTCTTTGTATTATATTTGGTTTTCATTATACTAACAATTCAAACACCTAGCGCAGCTGGCAAGGCATATGGTTGGTAAACATAAGGACCTGGGTTCGATCCCAGGTCCCAGCGTTTCTCTTATTTTATTTTCCACTTACAAATCTAGCGTATCACTCATCCTGGTGTCCACCGTATTCCACCAGCATCTAGCCACTAGATTCATCATCCATTCAATCCAACGCATAGGCAGTGAGGGACCATGATGCACCCTCAAGTCAACGCTACAACGAATCCAAGGTTGATTGGGCTTGGAGAATTTTGGGCCTTAAAAAATTCAGAATGGCACCCCCCCCTTTGCTAGTATACAGGCCCAGTTTGTTTTTCTTTTCTATTTTCTTTTTTTTAATTTCTTTAATTAATTTCCTTTATTTGTTTTAATTAATTAGCACAAAAATTATTTTTTTTCCATAAAATCGACAAATCATAAAGAGTTTTTTTATAATATTTATTTAATATAATTAGTAAGATAGGTGAATTTAATTTTTGTTTCATTTAAAATTAAATAGAACTAGGTTTTAAATTTTACAATTAAATTTCTTTTCTCAAATAAAAACCAAAAAATACACAAAATCTTTTGTACAAAATATTAATTTTTTTTTTGAAATTATTTAATTTAGCTAGATTAGGTTAATTTCAGCTTCTTTTGGTAATTAAAAATAATTAGAATTACGGTTTTTGTTGAACATAATTTAATTAATTCTTTTCTTTAAAATAACTTAATTATCTTTCAATTAGATTTTAGGGTTTTCAATTTCTCCTCGCATTTAATTTGCCGCGCACATTTTTATTTATTATTATTGTAACTGGTTCGAGTTTGTAATAGTTTTAGTTAGAGTTTTAAATTCTGCACTTTTATTTCCCTTCTAGACAATTATGTATCTGTCAAAGCCTTGTAATAGCTAGGTTTATTTTTTTCGTATTTTAAATTCCTGTAAATATTTAACTGTCTAGATGTATGCTAATAGGATTGTATGACAAGAATATCTGGAAATTTAAACGGTAGATCACCTAATGTGCAAAGATTAAATAACTGAAACAATTGATATGCACATATTCACTCCTAGGGTTTAACTCACTTCGGTTGCCTTCGGTAAACAATCATTAAGCATAGGAGAGTTTAGTGGTTTCCCTCCAGTCTAAAAAGATCAAATTGTCCCATTTGATTGTTGCCTCGGAAATGTTGCCTCAGAAAGATCTTAAGACTTTAGGGTTACTACTAAAGTTTTCTAACTGTTGCTTTAGTGATTGTATTTGTCCATTTAGAATGTCCCTTACAAACTCCAACGACGGTGATACCTACTCCCTAATAGTGGGATAACGTTGTCTAAAGGAAATGAGAACAAACAATCTTTTTTCGAGTAGGTAGAATCTTAAGTACTTGCTCAATAAAAACTTTTCACACAAACACCTTTCAAAACAAATTTTCAAAACAAACTTCGTCACATCCTTGAGGAATGATACAAGGGTTATCTCGAAGTAAAACATTTTTAAGACAAACACACACAAGCAATTTGAAAAATGAGCAAGTACCTAAGTGCCCAGGGAAAACCATGGATAGAAAGGGTGTTAACACCTTCCCTTTTCTATAATCTATCCCCCGTGCTCAGAAAATCTTGAAAAAAGGTTTTTTCTGTTCTTTTTCCTTTTGCATGATTGGATGAAATAAAAGTTGATGGCGACTCTTGCTTACCACGACATTTTGCGAACAAAAAACGCAAAATGCAAACCAGTAAAAATAGTCAGTTCTACCACCGTATCACAGAACTGGTGACTCTGTTGGGGAATATTAAATAAGTGGGGTATACCTTAGGATCTAGGTCATTAAATTGCTTCTCTTGATTGTCTTTATTTCTTTACTTTCAAGGGTTTGTTTGGGGTTACTATAGATCCTACACCCGGATCTGGGGTCACTTTTAGGTAAACAACAATAGATTATGGAGATTGTACGGTGTAGACCGATATGGTTTAAGCGATGGCTGTGTTGGTGTGACACTTTGGTTGGTACCGGTATCCTTCATGGGGAAACGAGGAGAATATGGGGCCGCCGCGTGGTGTCGTGAAGCACTAACGGACCTTAGAACCTTAGCTGAACAAACTTGACCATTATAAAGTAGTGAGATAGCCGGCCTCGGTGTAGAGCTGAGGATTGGTTGATACTCGATGCTACACTCATTGAGATCAGACTTTCGGGATATTTCGGCCGCAAGAAAAGATTGCTTGAGTTGAGATAATGCCCGATAAATGATGGTCAGTGATATTGAGATCCCTTAGAAGCCAGTTACTATTTCAAAGAAAGTTTAAACCAACTAAACTTCAAGAGGGTATTACCTTTAACCTCATGCAGGCCTTAAACCTAAGGACTTTGTGTGATTTGACAGTGCTTGCTATACCTGTGTTTGCTATACCTGTGGTTTCTCATGACATCATGCATCATAACATAGCATCCATTCTTATTGCACTAACCATTTCAAAGACCAAGGGAATTTATCTTTGTTCTGTTTTGTAGATCATGGCTTCCGTTCATAGAAATACTATCTGAATCAGCTTTGTGAAGATACCTTCCCAACTCAAAGAGCTAGTTTTAAGGGTTTCTGAAACTTTTGCGTTCACAAAGAGACATGGTCAACTTCTCAACCTGGTTACTTCAAACTTTGATGAAAAGATGATGAGTGTACTCTTCCAGTTCTTTGATCCCAAGCACCATTGTTTCACCTTTCCAGATTATCAGTTGGTACCTATTGTGATTCGTTGGGAGAACTGACTTGTGGTTTTGCGTTTGTGTTCGCAAATGTTTCGGTTTAGCAAGAGTCGCCAGCGGATTTTTATTTTATCCTAAGGAAAGGTCAAAAAGCACAGGAAAGACCTTTGAGATATTTTCTTGAGTTCGGGGAGTATATTATAGAAAAGGAAGGTATTAGCACCCTTTCTATCCATGGTTATCCATGGGCTCTTAGTTACTTGCTTAGATCACTTGCTTTGCATTTCTATTGTTTGAAATGGTGCTTTGCGTGTGATTTTGAAAGATATTTTGAAAAGAGGCCATCGTTGTGGCTACCTTTGTAATGATTCTTGTTTGAATGTATACAAAGGTGTTTTTGTCTTTTGAAAAAAAAGTTTTCAATGTTTGAAAGTAGGGTTTTGAAGTTGTGTTGTGAAGTGTGTTTTGAAAAGTAGCAAGGAGATTTTTGCAAGCTTGATCAAGTAACTAAGAGCTATCTACCCTATTTTACTCAAAGATATTTTTTATGTTTTTAACCCTTTTAACAGTGTTGCTTCACCATTGTATTTGGTGAACAACCTTGTGTTAGGATGTTAACGGGACAGGCGCAGGTCATCGTATAGACCATGATAGCAATAGTGTCAAGTATCTTTGGCAATTTTCTTAAGGGACTTGATCATTTTGTTTAGGCAACTTAGATATCGTCATCGAGAGACTATGATCTTTTGTTTGTTTTTGTTTTGCCAAAGTACTTGACATGCAACCATGGCCCATTTTTTGAAGGCATCAAGTGGATGAAAACCCTAGAGGGCAAGTGTGCATTGTGTTTATTTTCATGCCTTGTTATCTTGGATTAGGTCAAACTAGTTATTGATTTTATTTTGCATACAAACCCTAGGTCTAATCATGGCATAATTGAAAGCATTTAAAGGTGCGAGAATTTAAATTCTACACTATTACAACATGATATAGGAAGGGGGGTACAAATTTGAATTGGGGATTGTGACAAGAAATTAAACCCTAGATTACTATTACAACCAAATTGAATATGTAAGATACAATATTTAAATGTACAATAATTGAAATAAATACAGTAAATAAAAAGTATTATGCCAAAATTTTTTTAGTATGTAAAAAGGTATTTTTTCAATGTGAAATGTAAAATAAATAAAAAAGATCAATTTTAATTATTTTTCTAATTAGGGCTAAAAACCCTAATTCCTAATAATATTATTTATTAATTATGTGCAATAATATACTCATTTATACAAAAAATAAAAGTATATTATAAAAATGATATTTTTGGTCCACAATATTAATAAAAATGAAAATGTAATATTTTTCGTATTTTTGACCTAATTATTTAATAAGATAAAATATATAAGTATATATATATATATATATATATATATATATATATATATATATATATATATATATATATATATATATATATATATATATATATATATATATATATATATATATATATATATATATATATATATATATATATATATATATATATATATATATATATATATATATATATATATATATATATATATATATATATATATATATATATATATATATATATATATATATATATATATATATATATATATATATATACATTAAATATATTAAATGTGTAAAAAATTAGAATAAATTATTTATAAAAATATATATATTTCAAGAAAATATTTTCAAGTGTGTATAAAAATAAAAATGAAAATAAACATATTTTTTTACATTATTTTTTTAGGTTTAAACAAAATAACACAAAGTATTTAAACATTTTTATGGTGGGAATAAATAAAATAAATACCAAATAAATGCAAAAAAATATAAGAATATTTTTGGATCATTTTTTATGCTTGAAAATAAAATATCAAAGTCAGAAAAGAAAATAAAAATGCAAAAATATCAAAATACAAGAAAATAGGTCAGGGGGTGTGAAACTGAAAGTGGGGGGTGCCAAAAGTAGGAAGTAGCCAAACTCAGCCCAGCTACTTCATCTTCTTCCTCTGTCCAACAGAACTTGAAAAAAAACGCGCGCTAGCTACCCCAACCTGTATCTCCTGATTCTTTGATCTTTTGACAAAACTCAAAACGTGAAACTTGTAGAGCATCAAATAACAAATCTAACCATATAAAAAACTTGGATTAACTCTCAAAGACCAAAGAGAATTTCTCTGGCCCTAATTTCTAACCTAGTTTTTTCAGAAAGTTCATGAGTGAAATTCTCTCAGCACGATTAATGTAAATGAAAACTAAGCATATGTATGGCTTCAGGGCTATGAGTACAACATATTTCATTCACAAACCTAAGCCTAACCATTCCTAAATAGGGAGATAGAAGTCCATGAAATACCTGTTTCATTTGACTTCGAGCTGGACAATGTAGCAACCTTCAATGGTGTTTGAGCTTCTGTTGAGCTTGCCTGAGGTCCAAGGAAGCTTCTCCAATGCTTGGCTTGCTTTGAAACAACTTGAATCGTGCTTTAGAACTCAACCTGCAGAGCTTTGAAATGAAAATGGAAAAGTGTGTTAGAGGTGTTACAGCTTGCAATGGGGGCCTGGGATAGTTCAGGTGAGTTGATTGGAAGGTGTTGGAACTATCTTGGGACGAAATGCACGATGGAATTTTGTTGTGGCTTGCAAAATGCAGAACCTGCCCTATTTTGCAGAAAAACAGTGATTCTGAGTATGAGGAGGTATGAGTGATGAAAGGATCGTGTTCTAGGCTTTTTGGGAGGTATGGAACTTGTATGCAATGTTTGTCTAAGCTTGTGTTAACAGATATGAGAGATTGCTTTTGTTTTGCAAGTTTTCTCTACTTGAAGTTCAAATGTGGAAGTGAAGTTACAGGCTTGTATAGGCTGTCAAACATGCTTGCCTATATTGCTCTTGGCCCCTCTGATTTGTAGATTTGTTTTGCTGCAAGAGATCTTGGACCAATGCTCAAGGATTGTTGGTTTGACATAAAGCATACTTAAGCAAAAATGGAAATTTGCCTTTTTCTACTTAAGGCTTAATCTTGTGTATAATGTCCAAATGAATAAAACAAAGGCTTAGACTGATGGATTGACATTAAATTATGGAGTGCAATTTGGTTTTGAGGCCTGTAATGTTGAACCAAGCTAGCTAGATCAGAATTGCAAGTTGTTATGAACATGTATTGACCATGGACAAAAGTGAGTTTTTGCCAACTTCAAGCATTTGATTCTCTCTAACCACAAGGGTGTTTGAGGAGTTCTTGGACAATTTGGAAATCTTGGAACATGTACTATAATCCATCTTTGTAATGCAACTTGAAAATCTAAGTGTAACTATGTGAAAAATGGCCAAGAAGATGGGTCAAAATCCTGCCTAGATTAGGGTAAATTTTCTCTAAGTTAAAAGTTTTAGGTACACTTGTTCCAAAAATCATAACTTGAGATACAAGCTTCTTTTGATAAAACTTTGTGAACCAAAGTTATAGACTTTGTGATTTACTACAACTTTTATGTTGCAAGTTTTGTTTTAATCCATTTGCATCTTGGTTAAAAAATGGGACAAAGTTAGGAAAAAATAAGAAAATTTCATAACTTAGAAAATTTCTAAGTTATGAAAATTTTTCCATTTTAAACCCTAATTTGCATTTTTGGGTTTCTTGATGAACAAGTTTCATAATTTGACATGTCTTGATGAAAAATTACCCTTGGCACTTGATTTTGACCAAAAAGTCAAAGTTTGACTTTTCAGTATACAATCAAATTTTGATCAGTTGACTGAAAAATTCATCTGTCAATCCCATGTATTTGAGATCTTTTGAACTTGTTGAATGGGTCAAGACAATTTCATTGAGTCCTTGAGTCCATATTTGAGCTTGGTTTGCCATTGGTTAGGTCAAACAGTCAAAAATTGCCTTTGTGCAGTCAAAACCCTAAAAATGACCATTTTGCCCTTTTGGTGATCTGATCAAATTTCTTGTGGAATTGTGGTCCAAACTTGATCAAATAGTTCATGTGATTTCATAATGTTGATGTGGGTCAAATTTCATGAGGTTTGACTGTCAATTGGCCACATTTGACTTTTTCCCCAATACAACTGATTTCTAGGTCAACTGTCCAATTGACTGGGCAAAAATTTGAATCAAAGCTTGAAACTTGGTATGGGCAAACTTGTGAACCTAACATGAAGCATGAAAGTCAATTTGGGTATTGTAGTTCAAAATATCCTTGTGCAAACTCAAACCCTAATTTGGGTCAACAGTGCAAGGAGGTGTCTTGGGCAGAGCAAACCCTAGCTTGATCCTGAATTCCATGAGTCTTGTGATGAGAAAGTGTTGATGAAATGAGAGAGAAAATTTTGGGGTACAACACCTACCTTGGAAGAATTCTCCCAGCTATTGGATATACCCATTCTTGAACAAACACCCTTCACAAATCTAGAAGAAGTTCCTAAGCCATAAGTCATTGCCTCAGCTTTGCATCTGAAACGGGCCGACGTGGTATCCAATTGGGAAACAAGAAGCGGAGTCAAAGGTTTTCTAGCTAAGTTTATGATAGACAAGGCCCAACTTTTTTGGGATGATATGGATTTTCAGCCTTTTGAGGAGGTCTTCGCTCTTCTAATCTATGGGTTAGTCCTATTCCATAATCCGGACTCATTCTTAGATGTGAATGCTATCAAGATCTTCCTCTCTCGCAATCCTGTGCCTACATTGCTCGGAGATATTCTGCACACTCTCCATACTCGCACCATGAAGAGAAGAGGGGTTCTTATGTGTCGCATGCCATTGATGTCGAGGTGGTTTTATTTCACACCTTCATAAGTCTATACTGAAGAATGAAGAAGGTTTGGGTTGTTCACAAAGGATAATGTCACTCGCTCATACGGATATTCTTTAGTGTTCTCGAGCTATGGAAAATACTACTATCATTGATCGTTCCGGGGAGTACCCTAATGTCCCATTACTTGGTATTAGAGGAGGTATAACCTACAATCCTTGTTTAGCTCTGCGACTATTTGGTTAAGCTCGAAGGGATGGTCCCCATGAGTTACTTATCGAGGGTATTATATTCAACAATGAGGATGATGCTCACGAGTATCGTCGGAGGTTCATACGAGCTTGGGGCATGGTAAACAGATATGGCATCAAGGCTTTGGGGCCAAAGGCTTCCAATCCTATGGAACCTTACCTCCAATGGGTACAAGCTCGTGCCCAGAAGCTTACGATGCCCTATGTGGCCGTTTTACCAGTGATTGTGGAACCCACTACTGAAGAAGGAATTCCTTACACGATTCTCTATCCTTACATATCCACTGATCTTGGGGAATTACAGAGGTCTTGGGTTCAGTTGATGAAGGAACGTGATACTTACAGGGATCAGTTCCATGCTCAGGAGAGGAAGGTTTTGGAGCTCATAAAGCAACTGCATGAAGAAAGATATCTCAATGACTATCTCTACACAAATAGGAAGCATCCATGGGAATATTGGTGTCTTTTATAGTTTTAGATTTATTTTTAATTGTAATGCCTAAAAGGCATTTGAACTTCAAATTCAGTTAATAAAGTTTTTATTTATTTTGGTTTGCAAATTTAAATTTCCCGAAGTCTTTGAAATCATTGCATGCACATCCCATTATCATACACACTGTTGTACCCCAAAATTTTCCCTCTCATTTCATCAACATTTCTCATCACAAGACTCTGGGAACTCAAGATCAAGCTAGGGTTTGCTTTGCTCAAGACACCTCCTTGCACTGTTAACCTAAATTAGGGTTTGAGTTTGCACAAGGATGTTTTGACCTAAAATTCCCAAAGTTACTTTCATACTTAATTTTGGACTCACAAGTTTATCCATACCAAGTTTCAAGCCTTGATTCAAATTTTTGCCCAGTCAATTGGACAGTTGACCTAGAAATCAGTTGTATTGGGGAAAAGTCAATTGTGGCCAATTGACAGTCAAACTTCATGAATTTTTACCCACATCAACATTATGAACTCATATGAACCATTTGATCAAGTTTGGATAACAATTCCACAAGAAATTTGATCAAATCACCAAAAGGGAAAAATGGTCATTTTTAGGGTTTTGACTGCACAAAGGCAATTTCTGGCTGTTTGACCTAGCCAATGGCAAATCAAGCTCAACCATGGACATAAGGACTCAATGACTTTGTCTTGACCCATTCAACAAGTTCAAAAGATCTCAAATGCATAAGATTGACAGATGAATTTTTAGTCAACTGATCAAAATTTGACTGTACACTGAAAAGTCAAACTTTGACTTTTTGGTCAAAATCAAGTGTCAAGGGTCATTTTTCATCAAGACATGTCAAATTATGAAACTTGTTCATCAAGAAACCCAAAATTACAAATTAGGGTTTAAAATGGAAAAATTTTATAACAGAAATTTTCTAAGTTATAAAATTTTCTTATTTTTTCCTAACTTTGTCCCATTTTTTCACCAAGATGCAAATGGATTCAAACAAAACTTATAACATGAAAGTTTTATTCCATCACAAAGTCTACAACTTTAATTAACAAAGTTTTCTCAAAAGAATCTTGGATCTCAAGTTATGATTTTTGGAACAAGGGTACCTAAAACTTTTAACTTAGAGAAATTTTGCCCTAGTTTAGGCAGGATTTTGACCCATCTTCTTGGCCATTTTTCACATAGTTCCACTTGAAGTTTCAAGTTTCATTTCAAAGATGGATTATAGTACATGTTGCAAGATTCCCAAATTGTCCAAGAACTCCTCAAACACCTTTGTGGTTAAGGAGAATCGAATGCTTGAAGTTGGCAAAAACTCACTTTGTAACCATGGCCAATACATGTTCATACCACTTGCCAAATCTGACCAAGCTAGCTTAGTTCACAATTACAGGCCTCTAAAATAATTTGTAATCAATAATTAAATGCAAATCCATTGATCTAAAGTTTTGTTTTGGACATTAGAGGATTATACACTAGATTATTCCTTAAATAGAAAAAGCAACATTGCCATTTTTGTTTGAATTTTGCTTTATGTCAAAACAGCATCCTAGAGCCTTGAACAAGATCTTATGCTGCAAACCAAATCCACAAACTTGGGGCCAAGCTTACATAATGTATGTAGAGTTAGAGCTAGCCTGTACAGGCCTGCTCTTTGTCACTTCTCATTTTGCTTCTTAACCAAGAAACATGTCAAACATAAGACATCACACATATCTCATAAAACTAACTCAAGAAAAGTTATCAAACAAGTTTCATACACTCTTGCAAGTCAGAAGCACGAGCCTTTCACCCCTAAAGCATCCTCATACTCCAAAACCACTTTTTCTTGCAAAACAGGGCCAGTTCTGCAAATCACAAGCCACCATCAAATTCCCTCGTGCGTTTTGTCCAAAACTACTTCAAACACATTCCAATCAACATACCTGAGCTATCCAGACCATTCACAAGTTGCTGTAACTCCATTAACACACATTTCCATTTTTGTTTGGAAGCTTTGCAGGTTGAGTTCTGTAGCACGATTCAGGCCACTTCAAAATAAACTAAGCATTGGGAAAGGTTCAGTGGACATCAGGCAAGCTCAAAAGAACCTCAGGCACCATTGGAAGTTGCTGCATTTTCCATCTCGAACTCAACTGAAACAAGTATTTCATGAACTTCTATCTCTCTATTTAGGAATAGTTATACTTAGGTTTGTGAATGAAAGATGTTGTATTCATAGCCCTGAAACCATACATGTGCTTAGTTTTCAATTATATTAATCGTGCTAAGATAATTTCATCCATGAACTTTCTGAAAAAACTAGGTTAGAAATTAGGGCCAAAGAAATTCTCTCTGGTCTTTGAGAGTTAGCTTAAGTTTTTTATACGGTTAGATTCGTTGTTTGATGCTCTACCAGTTTCATGTTTTGAGTTTTATCAAAAAAGCACTGAATCAGGAGATACAGGTTTGAACTAAGAAGGCGTGTGTTTTGTTTGAATAGAGGAAGAAGATGAAGTAGCTGGGCTGGGCCTGGCTACTTCCTGCTTTTTACACCCCATTTTTCAGTTTCACACCCCCCCTGGCCCATTTCTTGTATATTTATCATTTTTGCATTTTTATTTTATTTCTGACTTTGATATTTTATTTTCAAATATAAAAAATGCCTAAAAAATATTTTCATAAGTTTTTATATTTATTTGGTATTTATTTTAATTTTTATAACATTAAAATGTTTAAATACTTATATTATTTTTGTTTAAACTTAAAAATAATGTAAAAAAAATACTTTTATTTTCATTTATTATTTTTATTCACATTTGAAAATATTTTCTTAAATATATACATTTTTGTAAATAATTTATTTTTCACATATTTAACATATTTAATATATATATATATATATATATATATATATATATATATATATATATATATATATATATATATATATATATATATATATATATATATATATATATATATATATATATATATATATATATATATATATATATATATATATATATATATATATATATATACTATGTTAATTAAATAATTAGAATAAAAAACACAAAAATAAATACATTTTTATTTTTATTATTACTTTATACTAAAGAACATTTTTTTATAATATATTCTTATTTTTGTATATATTAATATATTTTGTAATAAATAATACATTTTTATTTTCCTTAAAGAAAATTAGGGTTTACCCCTTTTATTAAGTAAAATCAATCTTTTATTTTTATTATTTACACCCTTTTTGTTCACATTAAAAGAATGCTTTACATACATGAACAAACAAAAAAACCTTTTTTACATGATGCATTTTATTTAATATTTATTTATTGTATTTATTTAAATATTGTACATTTAAATATTATGCCTTGCAAATTCAATATGGTTGCAATAATTTAGGGTTTAATTTCTTGCAAAATAATCCCCAATTCAAATTTGTACCCCCTGCCTATATCATGTTGTAATAGTGTAGAATTTAAATTCTCGCACCTTTAAATGTTTTCAATTATGCCATGATTAGAATTAGGGTTTGTATGCAAAATCAAAACCAACAAATAGTTTGACCTAATCAAAGACAAAATGCATGAAAATCAAACACAATGCACACTTGCACCCCTAGGGTTACAATCCACTTGTTGCCTTCAAAAATGGGCCATGGTATGCATGTCAAGTACTTTGGTAAAACAAAAACGAAAACAAAAGATCATAGTCCATCGATGATGCTATTTGAGTTGCCTAAACAAAATGATCAAGTCCCTCAAGAAAATTGCCAAAAATACTTGACACAATTGCTATCATGGTCTATACGATGACCCGCGCCTGTCCCGTTTAACATCCTAACACAAGGTTGTTCACCAAATACAATGGTGAAACAACACTGTTAAAAGGGTTAAAAACATAAGAAAGATCTTTGAGTAAAATAGGGTAGACAACTCTTAGTTACTTGATCAAAGCTTGCAAAAAACATCCTTGCTATCTTCAAAACACACTTCACCACATAATTCCAAAACCCTACTTTCAAACATTGAAAAATTTCAAAAGACAAAAACACATTTGTATACATTCGAACAAGAATCATTACAAAGGTTGCCATAACGATAGCCTCTTTTCAAAACATCTTTCAAAACCACACACAAAGCACCATTTCAAAAAATTAAAGAGCACAATTTCAAACAATTGGAAAGCAAAGCAAGTGATCTAAGCAAGTAACTAAGAGCCCATGGATAACCATGGATAGAAAGGGTGCTAATACCTTCCGTTTCTATAATCTACTCCCCGAACCCAAGAAAACATCTCAAAGGTCTTTCCTGTGCTTTTTGACCTATCCTTAGGATAAAATAAAAAGTCGGTGGCGACTTTTGCTAAACCGAAACATTTACAAACACAAACGCAAAATCCCAAGTCAGTTCTCCCACCGTATCACAGAACTGGCGACTCTGCTGGGGAATATTTTAAAAGTGGAGTAACCTTAGGATTTAGATCACCCTTTGCATGATTATATTGTTTGCTTTACATTTGGTTCTCTTGTTTGGGCTTGAAATCCTCTACCCGGATTTGGGAAACATTCATAGGTAAATAGCAATACGTTGTGGAAACTGTGCAGGGTATACCGACATGGTTGAAGCAATAGCTATATTAGTGCGACATATTTGTGAGTACCGGTAGCCTTTGAGTCAATCAAAGAGAATATGGGGCCGCTGAGTGATGTCATAAAGCACTAATGAACTCATAGAACCTTACTTGACCATCTTGGCCTTTTATTAGGGTTAGTGAGATGACCGGCTTTGGTGCAGTCCGAAGTTGGTAGATACTTGATAATACATTCATTGAGGGTTGTTTTATTGGAATATTTTTGTCTCTAGTTAAGTGGCTAAACCAAAATAATGAACATAGAAAACAATCCAGTGATATTGAGCTCCTTAGAACCCGGTTACAATTTATAGGATAGGTTGGAGCCAACTAAACTCAAGAGGGTATTTACCTATGAAACCTCATGCAAGACTGAAACTAGGGTTTTGTATGACTTGCTTGTACATGTGTTTGTGCATCCATAATGAACATCATAAAGCATCATATGCATCCACTAACCATTTCAAGGGTTTGGATCTTCATCTTTGTTCTTGTTTTGTAGGTCATGGAATCTCTTCGCAGGAAAACAATTCAAGTCAACCTTGTGAGAATCCCTCCTCAACTCAAGGAGCTTACATCCAGGATTCCAGAGGATTCTCTCTTCAGTGAAAGACATGGTAGACTTCTCATCTTGGTCAACTCCAACATTGAAGAAGACATGGTGAAAGTTCTCTTCCAGTTCTTTGACCCCCTACACCACTGTTTCACATTACCTGATTACCAACTAGTACCTACTTTAGAGGAATTTTCTCAACTCCTGAGAATTCCTATTCTTCATCAACTACCCTATAATGGTACAAAAAAAGAACCAAAGCCTGAAGATGTTGCTCAAGCATTACACTTGCAACCATCTGACATCAAAGGACATTGGGAGACCAGAAGTGGTGTCAAGGGATTCTTGGCAATGTTTCTGTTTGAGAAGGCACAAGACTGCTGGAATTCTCTAGATCTACAAGCCTTTGAAGAGATTATGGCACTCCTCATCTATGGGTTGGTCTTGTTCCCAAACCCTGATCAGCTTATAGATGTGAATGTTGTCAAGATTTTCATATCCCGGAATCCGGTACCTACATTGCTTGGGGACATCCTACACTCATTTTACACATGAACAATGAGGAAAAGAGGTGTTCTCATGTGCTGTACTCCTCTCCTAGAAAGGTGGTTTATTTCTCACCTTCCACAATCAGTTTTGAAGAATGAGCAGGGTTTAAGGTGGTCACAACGGTTGATGACCCTCGCACATTCTGATGTACATTGGTGTCCTCGGTCCAGAGAAAATGTCATCATCATTGACCGTTGTGGGGAATTCCCTAATGTCCCACTACTTGGCATTAGGGGAGGCATTACCTACAACCCTTGTTTAGCTCTAAGACAATTTGGATATGCTCGGAGGGATGGCCCTCATGACATGCTGATTCGTGACATAGTTTTTGACTTCGATAACGATGCGCAAGGACTTCGACAAAGGTTCATCAGAGCTTGGAGGATGCCCAACAAAGTGGATAGTAAGACACTGGGGCACAAGAATTCCATCCCCCTTAAGCCTTATCTCAAGTGGGTACGAACCCGCGCCCAGAATCTTATGATGTCATACCCTCACATTCTCCCCTTGATCAAAGAGCCTGTTATGAAAGGAGAGGTTCCATACACCCTCCTACATCCTGACATGCCAACATCATGGGAAGAAATGCAAAAGAGTTGGATCCAACTCAAGGAAGAACGAAATACTTTTGAAGCCAGCTTCTATGCCAGTGAGAAGAAGGTTTTGGAGCTTACCCGCTGACTTCATGAGGAGGAAACTCTCAACACTTACATCACACCAAAGAGGATACACAATATCTTTTTACATTAAGAATTTTGTAATATTTTGCCCATGGGGCACTTATGTACTAACAATTTCTTCTTAATATGACGTGCGTTCCTTTTGTTTGCAACGAATTTGAATTTCTAAATCCTTGAATGCATTACATGAATAACATACCATTCATCATATGCATAAACAGGTCTTCACACCAGGTTTCCTCATCTTTCTGCTGTTTATTTCAGCAAGATGGATTTGGAGTAGACGGTTAAGGATCTGCAAGCATAGAATTCTCAATTCCAGCAACTCCTCATGACCTTGGCAAAGGGTCAAGAGGACCTCAAAGCACTGTTGGAGAAAAATAAAGAGAAAAATAAGAAGAGGCCTGGAGTAGCCACTTTTGGAAGAAGGTTTGAAAGCAATGCTAGAAAAGTTCTCGAGTTCCCCTCAACGTCTGATGAAGGGGCTGGTAAAGGAAAAGGGGTTGCGGTATCTTCTGAATCTGAAGTTGAAGAAGAGGAAGAAGAAGAAGACGAAGACTACTCCGAACAACAATATCCCCTGGCGGATGATAAATATAAGAATCTGGAGGATAGATTGGCAGCCATGGAGTTGCAGAGGGTACCTGGTTTACATTTTGAATAACTAGGGTTGGTCGCTGGGATCGTCATTCCTTCCAAGTTCAAAGTACCAACGTTTGCTAAGTATGACGGCCTGTCCTGCCCAAAGATGCATCTGAGATCGTATGTCAGAAAGATCCAACCCCACTCATTTGATAAATACCTCTGGGTACACTTTTTTCAAGACAGTTTGGCAGGCACACAATTGGACTAGTTCTATCAACTCGAGAGATCAGAGGTTCACAATTGGGAAGACTTAGATGCTGCTTTATACCGTCAATACCAATACAATGCTGATTTTGCGCCCATTCGTACTCAGCTACAGAGTATGGGGATGGCTTCCAATGAAGGATTTAAAGAGTATGCCCAGAAGTGGCATGATCTGGCTGGAAGGGTGCAACCCCCATTGTCAGATAGAGAACTAGTTGACATGTTTCTGGGGACCCTGTCTGGCCCTTTCTTCAATCATCTAATCGGGAGTTCCTCTGCGGGATTCACTGAACTAATTTTGACCGGCGAAAGGGTCGAGGCCGATATTAAAAGTGGTAAGATTCAGAAAGATGCCTCCGCGTCCACCGCTATCAAGAAAACCTTCCCAGCTAAAAAGGAAGCCTCTGCTGTTTATTCTCAGAAAAGTCAAGGAAGAACCGAGCGCCGACCAACTGTAGGGGCTGTGATGATTCAAAACTCTTCAAATGATAAACCTCGTGGCAATCCGTCAAGACCTAATCAACAACGGGTAGAAAGGCCACAACGGCAGTTCACCCGAATCAACATGACGCCAGCTCAGGTATCCCTCATTTGTTAAAACTGAATCTTGCCAGTTTGAAGGAAGCACCAAAGAACCCTAATACCTCCTCTCCATACTACCACTTCAATGCCAAGTGTGCTTACCACTATGACAGTGCTGGGCACGATACCAATAATTGTTGGGCGCTTAAGAACAAAATCCAAGACTTGATTGACGCCAAGGAAGTAGAATTAGATGCGCCCGAAAAGCCAAATGTGATTTCTGCCCCAATGCCCAAGCACGGTCATAATGTTCATGCCGTTATGGAAGACCTTCATGTTACCGATGTTACTGACCTTTTGACTCTGTTACTAGTGATTAAAGAGAATTTAATGACAGCCGGGATTTTCCCAGGCTGCAAAAAAGACTTCTATTTTTGTTTGAACATACAAGCTGACTGCCCAATGTTGAAATCAGGTGTCCAACGCCTGATGGATACCCAAGAGATACTCTTCCAAAAAACCCCTGTTGATACCTTTACTCCTGCTACTTTTGCTACTTAAACCAACAATATTGCAATTATAACCATTTCCGACGATCTTCCCAAGGCTTGCAAAAGGCCTGTCAAGATTACACCTGATCCTGAATTTGTACCTTTAAAAATCACCATGCCAGGGCCTGTCCCGTATCAATCTAGCAAAATGATACCATGGAACTATGGAGGAGAAATATTCTACCATGGTATCAAACAGATTGAAGCAGTCCAAGAGAATTCTGAAATAGGGAACATTGCGGGTACAAGCAATATAACCCGCAGCGTCCGGATTTTTTCTCCGGAGATTGCTCCCCCTCAAGCAGTTTTTGGACCCTCGAAAGCTTCCGTACCTGTTCGGCCATCTGTGCAAGACCCGATAATTGAAGAATTGGATACTCCTAAAGTAAGACCATTTGTCGATAATACCAATAAGGGTAAGGGGATACTAGAAGCACCTGTCAGGACGAAGGCTCATGCTGTGGTTATCCCCGAAACCACTCAGAAAGAAATGGAGGAAATCTTGAAAATCATTAAAAGGAGCGATTTCGACGTCGTGGAACAGCTAGGGCAGACCCCTTCTAAAATATCCATGTTAGCTCTTCTACTTTGCTCTGAGGCCCATGCTAAGGCCTTAATAAAATTTTTAAAGATGGCACACGTGCCCCAAGAAACTTCGGCTGACCAGTTTCAGGAGTGTGTGGCCAGTCTTACTGCTGATAATGGCCTTGGCTTTTCCGATGCTGATTTGACTCTCAAAGGAAGGAAACACAATGACGCGCTACATTTCTCAGTTGAATGCAGGGGAACCACCCTCGCCCATGTCTTAGTTGATACTGGTTCTTCCTTGAATGTGTTTCCGAAGAAAGCGTTGGACCGTTTGGACTGCGAAGGATTGGCCCTCAAACCCAGTAACATCGTTGTTAGGGCCTTTGATGGGTCCAAAAGAATGGTTTATGGAGAGGTTGACATTCCTATCAAAGTAGGCACAGAAGTTTTCAACTCCACCTTTTATGTGATGGACATCCGTCCGTCATATTCGTGTTTGTTAGGAAGACCGTGGATCCATTATGCCGGGGCAGTTACCTCCTCTTTGCACCAAATGCTGAAATATCCTGTTAAGGGTAAGATTATAACAGTGCACGGCGAGGATTAGTACATGATAAGTCATCTCAATTCCTTCCGCTATGTGGAGTTGGATGGCGAGTTCATCGAAACGCCTTTCCAACATTTTGAGGAAGTTTCTCCAGAGGTAGCAGTTGCGAAGACAATGGTTGAGGTACCTATCGTTCCCAAGCATGTGCCTAGGATGGCATCTCTCAAGGACACAAAGGTGGTGATCAAAGAAGGGAAGAGTATAGTATGGGGGCAATTGCCTGATTTTCCCCATAAGACGGACAAATTTGGACTAGGGTTTACAACTGCAGGACAGAAGACTATGCGTCGTTCCAAGACTGGAGGGCCACCTGTAAGGATCACTCACTACAAAATTAATGCTGTAAAAGATGAAGATGAAGAGGGCCACTTTGAGGATTGGATTTTTCCGACCGTCGAAGGGGGTTTAAGCAATTGGGAAGCAAAGGATTTTACCCCCATCACCTTCAACAACCAGTAATTTTATCTTTGAACAATTTCTTATTTCGGTCTGTAATAACTAAAGCAATTCGTACACTATTTTCACCTTATGCCTTGCCCGGGGCATATAGGTCCATTTGTAAGGGCTTGATTTTCTTCATTATCATATGCCATGTTTTAATGAATCATTGGACGCTTTCATCTATAAACTGTTGTGTTCATTTTCTTTCCTTTTGCATTTTTGTTTTGTTTAAGGATGGCTATCCCTTACACACACCCAGACTCACAAATGCAGGTACCCATCCACTACGGATTCTATGGGTGACTATTCTGTTTTAGCCTTCGAAAACTATGAAGATTTGGTGAATCATGCTGAGTACGAAGTCGACGAAGACTGTGAAGTTCTGGGAGAGTTAGCTAGACTTTTGCAACAAGAAGAGAGGGCTATTCTGCCTCATGAAGAGTTGCTAGAAACCATCAACTTGGGGACAGAGGAAGACAAGAAGGAGGTGAAAGTGGGTGCCAACCTGTAACCAGGTGTCAAAGAGTGTCTAGTACAGCTGTTGAACGAATATGTTGAAATATTTTCCTGGTCTTATGAAGACATGCCAGGGTTAGACACAGATATCGTGGTTCACCGTCTCCCTACAAGAGAAGACTTTCCACCAATTAAGCAAAAGGTTCACCGAATAAGGTCCGACATGTCTGAGAAGATCAAAGCTGAAGTAATGAAGCAATTCAACACTGGATTTCTGGCTGTTACTTCCTATCCATAATGGGTGGCTAGTATTGTGCCCGTGCCTAAGAAGGACGGCAAAGTCAGAATGTGTGTGGACTATCGGGATTTAAACAGGGCTAGCCCTAAAGACGATTTTCCACTGCCACACATCGACATCTTGGTTGACAACACAGCTCAACACAAGGTATTTTCCTTCTTGGACGGATTCTCGGGATACAACCAGATCAAAATGGCCCCCGAGGACATGGAGAAAACTACTTTTGTCACGCAATGGGGTACCTTCTGCTACAAAGTGATGCCATTCGGATTGAAGAATGCAGGGGCAACCTATCAACGCACCATGGTAGCTTTGTTTCATGATATGATACATCATGAGATCGAAGTTTACGTAGACGACATGATAGCTCGATCACAGACAGAAGAAGAACACCTTGATCATTTGCAAAAGTTGTTTGCCAGGTTGAAGGAGTATAAGCTCAGACTGAACCCAAGCAAGTGCACTTTTGGAGTTAGGTCTGGTAAACTTTTGGGATTTATTGTCAGCAACAAAGGCATTGAGGTTGATCCAGCTAAAGTAAAGGCTATACAAGAAATGCCTGCCCCCCGCACTGAAAAGGAGGTTAGAGGATTCTTGGGACGCTTAAACTATATTGCGAGGTTCATCTCTCACCTGACATCTACATGTGAGCCAATTTTCAAACTATTGAAGAAAGATCAGGTAGTTGAATGGAACAATGATTGTCAAGTTGATTTTGATAAGATCAAGGAGTATTTACTAGAACCTCCTATTCTGATGCCACCCGTCGAAGGAAGGCCGTTAATAATGTATCTAACTGTTTTGGATAACTCAATGGGGTGTGTACTGGGCCAACATAACGAGTCTGGCCAAAAAGAGCATGCCATTTATTACCTTAGCAAAAAGTTTACCGACTGTAAGACTCGCTACTCACTGCTCGAGAAAAATTGCTGCACTTTGGTATGGGCTGCTCGCCGGCTGAGGCAGTATATGTTGACTCATACCACTCTGCTGATTTCCAAGATGGATCCAATCAAGTATATCTTCGAGAAGCCTGCTTTATCTGGAAGAATCGCTAGATGGAAAATGATCCTGACTGAGTATGATATCCAGTATACTACCCAAAAAGCTATAAAGGGGAGTGTACTAGCTGACCATCTAGCTCATCAAGCCGTCGAAGATTACCAATCTATGAGATTCTACTTCCCTGACGAGGACATCATGACATTGGTCAACATTGAAGGTAACGGACCATATGACGGACCTGAACAAGGATCCCGATGGACCCTGTACTTTGATGGTGCTTCAAATGCACTTGGCAACGGTATCGGTGCGGTACTCATTTCTCCAGAAGGTTGCCATACACCCTTCACTGCCCAACTTTGCTTCAGTTGTACCAACAACATGGCTGAATATGAAGCTTGCATCTTTGGTCTCAAGGCTGCTATAGACTTGGGAATCAAATCTTTGGTCGTATTTGGGGACTCGGCTTTGGTTATCAGTCAAATCAAAGGAGAGTGGTACACCAAACATCCTAATCTTATCCCATACAAAGAACATGTCTTGACATTGTTGCCTCATTTCGAGCAGATTACCTTCGAGCATTTCTCGCAAGAAGAAAACCAGTTAGCCGATGCTCTGGCTACAATGTCTTCCATGTTTAAACTCAACTGGGATAACGAGGCTCCCCAAATTACCATCGAGCGAATGGACGAACCTGCGCACTGTAATGAGATTAATACCGAAGAAGTAATGGAACAACCCTGGTTTCATGAAATCAAAAGGTATCTCCAGACTCGAGAATACCCTGAAGGAGCTTCCGTCAATGACAAAAAGTTCTTAAGGAGATTTGCTACCAAGTTCTTCCTAAGAAATGGCATCCTTTATAAGCGCAGCCATGATTGTGTTCTACTTCGTTGTGTGGACAAGGTTGAAGCAGAGTTAATCATGACCGAGATACATAGTGGCACATTTGGCACCCACTTGAGCGGACATACGATGGCTAAGAAGATTCTAAGGGCAGGCTACTACGGGTCTACTATGGAAGCTGATTGTCACCAACATTCCTGTACCTGCCACAAATGCCAAGTCTACACCGACAAGGTACATATTCCTCCTGTTCCTCTCAACGTTCTGACAGCTCCTTGGCCATTCGCAATGTGGGGCATTGACATGATTGGAGAGATCAAGCCTACGACATCCAATGGACATCGCTTCATCTTGGTCGCTATTGATTACTTCACCAAGTGGGTTGAAGCAGCTTCCTATGCCTCTGTTACAAAGAATGCGGTTGCCCGCTTCATCAAGCAGAACCTCATATGTCGGTATGGTATCCCCGACAGGATTATCACGGACAACGGTACAAATTTGAACAACACTATGATCACCGCTCTATGCGAACAGTTCAAGATTTATCATCACAATTCATCTCCCTATCGGCCGAAGATGAACGGTGTTGTTGAAGCCGCGAACAAAAACATCAAGAAGATCATTCAAAAGATGACAATCATCTATAAGGACTGGCATGAGATGTTACCGTTTGCTCTGCATGGATATCGTACCACATCACGTACTTCAACAGGGGAAACCCCATTTTTGTTGGTATATGGCATGGAAGCTGTTTTACCTATGGAACTTCAGATTCCTTCCTTGAGGATTATGAAGGACGCCGGCTTGAGTGAAGACGATTGGATTCAGACCTGGCTTGATCAACTTAACTTGATCGAAGAGAAGCGACTTACTGCTGTTTGTCATGGTCAGATGTATCAAAAACGGATGATCAAGGCTTTCAACAAGAAAGTCAGGCGTCAGGTATATCAAGTCGGAGATCTTGTAATCAAATGGATCATCTTGTCGCAAAGTGATCCCAGGGGCAAATGGACTCCTACTTACGAAGGACCATTTGTGATCAAGAGCATCTTTTCTGGTGGGGCAATGATTCTGACCAACATGGACGGCGACGACTTACCGCATCCTACGAACGCAGACATAGTCAAAAGATACTACGCATAAAATGACCCGACAAGTTTAAAACCCGAAAGGGCAACTTGGGCAAAAATGGGCATCCCGGTGAATCGAAAACCCGAAAGGGCGGTTTAGGAAAAAATTAGGGATAAAACAAAAAAAATTGTACACCCGGCAAGTTGAAAACCCGAAAGGGCGGCTTAGGAAAAAATGGGTTTCCCGGTGGATCGAAAACCCGAAAGGGCGGTCCAGGCAAAAGTTAGGGAATCAAAGCGTATGACTATGTCTCGTCGGGTCACTTTAAAAACAATATCTTCACTAACAAGCTCCAAGCTTCTGGTCAATCCAGTCATCGGCGGACGAAGCAGCGAATGGACAAGATACTCAAAGTTGTGAAGGCTATAGCAGAATGAGAATCCCATGGAATTGTTACACATAGCCATCTTTCTTTTGTATACAATTTTTTAATTTTTACGACAACATTCTCTTACTAGGATGTCTGTCTCCTTTGTACAAAGATACTTACAAAAGTTAATACAAAGATAGTTCAAATGCAGAAATTTGCTTGCCTTTCTTTCTTTTTTACACTTACGTTTTTATTTGAAAACGTCCAAAGTTTTGGTAAAGTAGGCATATGCATTTGAATATAATCACTGCTTACAAATAAAACGAAATTGAGAAAGGATAATTACTGATAGGTTGAAGGTGTATGAAGATATCTTTGTGCCATTCCAGAAGGAATCCCCTGCAATACATTGTTCAGATCCTCAACAAAGCCAAAGTCTTAAAGTATGGGTCCCCAGCGGAGTTAAACTTCAAGATCCCCAGCGGAGCCTGAAAACCCCGGAAAAAAAACCTTTCCCCAGCGGAACCAGAATATTCTAAACCTTCTTCCCCAGAGAAGTCAAATTTCCAACTATCAATCCCCGGTGAGAACTGTTCAACTTCTCCCAATTTCCCCAGCAAGCTATATTAAAAATCTGAGGACCAAGCAAATAACAGTTTGGTTGTTTCCCCAGTAGTTTGGCATACAACCCAAAACTCCTGATTTCACCGGCCGAGTGAACATTCGCCCCACAGAGTTATCTCCCAGCAAGATCGAAGATTATCATTCTCTTTTCTCCAAGCAGAAGCCTCCCAGGTTTTAACTCCCCAGTAGAGATTTTAAGAGTTTTCCCTATTTCCCAGGAAAGTCATGAAGGATTCTCATTCCCTGCAGAAGTTGTCAAAGGCTTTATTAATCCCCACAAATCGCCAAGGATTCTCAATCTCCAGCAGTGGTCCCAGGATTTCTCCTTCTCGAGCAAACAAAGATCTTTAATCCCTAGGCAGTCAACAAGGATCTCTCATCTTCAACAATCAAAGTTTTGAATCCTCAACATCAGCCAAAGATTTACTTTCCCAGCAACAGCGGAGATTTCATTATCTCCTGTTATCAAGGATTTATTTTCAGCAAGACAGCCACTCAGCTTACATGCTCATCCATTACATTCATATATCATAAACATTGATGAAACACAGTTCATTGCATCATACATATCATGCAACATAACTTTGTGTTTTAGCTAACATTTTACCCTTTTCAAGATAAGATTAAAAGGCTATCGTTAACAATTATTCAGATACAGTATGGATACACCCCAGACGCGGCGGTCATTCTACTACTCATTCAGACTTCAGCAATCCGATACAGACTATATACGCCCCAGACACGACATCCATTCTATCTCTCATTCAGATTCAACTATCAACTACAAGTTCAGATACGCTCCAAACACGGATGCCATTCTGGCCCTTACACCAGAAGTTTGATTCTCCCCAGTGCAGTCGCCACGGAAGTCATGCTGTCACCTATTCAGATCCCAGTTACAGTCTGAACGGAAGTCATTCTGCTACTCATACAGATCTCAACTTCAGATACAATACAGATACACTCCAGACACGACAGTAATTCTGATATTCATTCAAAGTTCAAATATGGTTACAGCTCAGATACGCTCCTGACACGGACGCCATTCTTTCGCTCATACAGACTCAGTCTCCAGATACAGTTCAAATGCATTCCAGACACGGATACCATTTTGACGCTCATTCTTCTGACCTACAACATTGCAATTCAACAAACATTCTTGGATGTCATCTTTAAGCCCATCTCCAGCAAGATTCTACCATCTCTAAATGGCATCTTTAATCCCATTTCCTCAGCTATATTTTGACGAGTGCAAATTTACGGGCACTATAGTGTCCAATCCTCTTTTACCTTCGAGTCGCGAAAGGGAAACTTGCCAATCTAACTCTTCAGGTTCAAGAAGATTGAACAGGGGCAACTGTTGTACCCCAAAATTTTCCCTCTCATTTCATCAACACTTCTCATCACAAGACTCTGGGAACTCAAGATCAAGCTAGGGTTTGCTCTGCTCAAGACACCTCCTTGCACTGTTGACCTAAATTAGGGTTTGAGTTTGCACAGGGATGTTTTGACCTACAATGCCCAAATTGAATTTCATACTTCATGTTGGACTCACAAGTTTGTCCATACCGAGTTTCAAGCCTTGATTCAAAATTTTGCCCAGTCAACTGGACAGTTGACCTAGAAATCAATTGTATTGGGGAAAAAGTCAACTGTGGCCAATTGACAGTCAAACTTCATGAATTTTGACCCACACCAAAATTATGAAATCATATGAACCATTTGATCAAGTTTTGATAACAATTCCACAAGAAATTTGATCAAATCACCAAAAGGGCAAAATTGTCATTTTTAGGGTTTTGACTGCACAAAGGCAATTTCTGGCTGTTTGCCCTAGCCAATGGCAAATCAAGCTCAACCATGAACACAAGGACTCAATGACTTTGTCTTGACCCATTCAACAAGTTCAAAAGATCTCAAATGCATAAGATTGACAGATGAATTTTTCAGTCAACTGATCAAAATTTGACTGTACACTGAAAAGTCAAACTTTGACCTTTTGGTCAAAATCAAGTTCCAAGGGTCATTTTTCATCAAGACATGTCAAATTATGAAACTTGTTCATCAAGAAACCCAAAATTACAAATTAGGGTTTAAAATGGAAAAATTTTATAACTTTGAAATTTTCTAAGTTATAAAATTTTCTTATTTTTTCCTAACTTTGTCCCATTTTTTCACCAAGATGCAAATGGACTCAAAGAAAACTTATAACATAAAAGTTGTATTACATCACAAAGTCTACAACTTTTATTCACAAAGTTTGCTCAAAAGAAGCTTGGATCTCAAGTTATGATTTTTGGAACAAGGGTACCAAAAACTTTTAACTTAGAGAAATTTTGCCCTAGTTTAGGCAGGATTTTGACCCATCTTCTTGGCCATTTTTCACATAGTTACACTTGGAGTTTCAATTTGCATTTCAAATATGGATTATATTACATGTTGCAATCTTTCCAAATTGTCAAAGAACTCCTCAAACACCTTTGTGGTTAGGGAGAATCGAATGCTTGAAGTTGGCAAAAACTCACTTTGTAACCATGGCGAATACATGTTCATACCACTTGCCAAATCTGACCAAGCTAGCTTAGTTCACAATTACAGGCCTCTAAACCAATTTGTACTCAATAATTAAATGAAAATTCATTGTTCTAAAGTTTTGTTTTGGACATTAGAGGATTATACACTAGATTAATCCTTAAATAGAAAAAGCAACATTGCCATTTTTGTTTGAATTTTGCTTTATGTCAAAACAGCATCCTAGATCCTTGAACAAGATCTTATGCTGCAAACCAAATCCACAAACTTGGGGCCAAGCTTACACAATGTATGCAAAGTTAGAGCTAGTCTGTACATGCCTGCTCTTTGTCACTTCTCATTTTGCTTCATAACCAAGAAACTTGTCAAACACAAGACATCACACATATCTCATAAAACTAACTCAAGCAAAGTTATCAAACAAGTTTCATACACTCTTGCAAGTCAGAAGCACGAGCCTTTCACCCCTAAAGCATCCTCATACTCCAAAATCACTTTTTCTTGCAAAACAGGGCCAGTTCTGCAAATCACAAGCCACCATCAAATTCCCTCGTGCGTTTTGTCCAAAACTACTTCAAACACATTCCAATCAACATACCCGAGCTATCCAGACCATTCACAAGTTGTTGTAACTCCATTAACACACATTGACATTTTTGTTTGGAAGCTTTGCAAGTTGAGTTATGTAGCACGATTCAGGCCACTTCAAAACAAACTAAGCATTGGGAAAGGTTCAGTGGACATCAGGAAGGCTCAAAAGAACCTCAGGCACCATTGGAAGTTGCTGCATTATCCAGCTCAAACTCAACTGAAACAGGTATTTCATGAACTTCTATCTCTCTATTTAGGAATAGTTATACTTAGGTTTGTGAATGAAAGATGTTATATTCATAGCCCTGAAACCATACATGTGCTTAGTTTTCATTTATATTAATCGTGCTAAGAGAATTTCATCCATGAACTTTCTGAAAAAACTAGGTTAGAAATTAGGGCCAGAGAAATTCTCTCTGGTCTTTGAAAGTTAGCTTATGTTTTTTATACGGTTAGATTCGTTGTTTGATACTCTACAAGTTTCATGTTTTGAGTTTTGTCAAAAAAGCACTGAATCAGGAGATACATGTTTGAACTAAGAAGGCGCGTGTTTTTTTTGAACAGAGGAAGAAGATGAAGTAGCTGGGCTGGGCCTGGCTACTTCCTGCTTTTCACATCCCATTTTTCAATTTCACACCCCCTGGCCCATTTCTTGTATATTTATCATTTTTGCATTTTTATTTTATTTCTGACTATGATATTTTATTTTCAAATATAAAAAATGCCTAAAAAATATTTTCATAAGTTTTTATATTTATTTGGTATTTATTTTAATTTTTCTAACATTAAAATGTTTAAATAGTTATATTATTTTTGTTTAAACATAAAAATAATGTAAAAAAATACTTTTATTTTCATTTATTATTTTTATTCACATTTGAAAATATTTTCTTAATATATATATATATATATATATATATATATATATATATATATATATATATATATATATATATACATACATACATATATACTATGTTTATTAAATAATTAGAATAAAAAACACAAAAATAAATACATTTTTATTTTTATTATTACTTTATACTAAAGAACATTTTTTTATAATATATTCTTATTTTTGTACATATTAATATATTTTGTAATAAATAATACATTTTTATTTTCCTTAAAGAAAATTAGGGTTTACCCCTTTTATTAAGTAAAATCAATCTTTTATTTTTATTATTTACACCCTTTTTGTTCACATTAAAAGAATGCTTTACATACATAAACAAACAAAAAAACCTTTTTTACATGATGCATTTTATTTAATATTTATTTATTGTATTTATTTAAATATTATACATTTAAATATTATGCCTTACAAATTCAATATGGTTGTAATAATTTAGGGTTTAATTTCTTACAAAATAATCCCCAATTCAAATTTGTACCCCCCTCCCTATATCATGTTGTAATGGTGTAGAATTTAAATTCTCGCACCTTTAAATGCTTTCAATTATGCCATGATTAGAATTAGGGTTTGTATGCAAAATCAAAACCAACAAATAGTTTGACCTAATCAAAGACAAAATGCATGAAAATCAAACACAATGCACACTTGCACCCCTAGGGTTACAATCCACTTGTTGCCTTCAAAAATGGGCCATGGTATGCATGTCAAGTACTTTGGCAAAACAAAAACGAAAACAAAAGATCATAGTCCCTCGATGACGCTATCTGAGTTGCCTAAACAAAATGATCAAGTCCCTCAAGAAAATTGCCAAAAATACTTGACACAATTGCTATCATGGTCTATACGATGACTCGCGCCTGTCCCATTTTATATCCTAACACAAGGTTGTTCACCAAATACAATGGTGAAACAACACTGTTAAAAGGGTTAAAAACATAAGAAAGATCTTTGAGTAAAATAGGGTAGACAACTCTTAGTTACTTGATCAAAGCTTGCAAAAAACATCCTTGCTATCTTCAAAACACACTTCACCACACAATTTCAAAACCCTACTTTCAAACATTGAAAACTTTCAAAAGACAAAAACACCTTTGTATACATTCGAACAAGAATCATTACAAAGGTTACCACAACGATGGCCTCTTTTCAAAACATCTTTCAAAACCACACACAAAGCACCATTTCAAACAATTAAAGAGCACCATTTCAAACAATTGGAAAGCAAAGCAAGTGATCTAAGCAAGTAACTAAGAGCCCATGGATAACCATGGATAGAAAGGGTGCTAATACCTTCCATTTCTATAATCTACTCCCCGAACCCAATAAAACATCTCAAAGGTTTTTCCTGTGCTTTTTGACCTTTCCTTAGGATAAAATAAAAAGTCGTTGGCGACTCTTGCTAAACCGAAACATTTGTGAACACAAACGCAAAATCCCAAGTCAGTTCTCTCACCGTATCACACACACCATTACAGGTACCATTACAGGTTTCTCATCTTCTTTGCTGTGTATTTCAGCACGAAATGTCTTCCAAACAAACCATCAAGGACCTTCAGGCCAAGAACACCCAGTTTTAACAAATGCTCATCAGTCTGGCAAAAGGGTAGGAGGATCTAAGAGCCTTCATCCTGAAAGAGAAGAAGAAAAAGAAGAAAGCTATCGGTATTCTGAATATGGGCAGAAGGTTTGGAGAGCGGTTGAAGCGACAAGTCGATCTGATCTTTTCATCTAAGGAAGGAGAGAATCAGGAAGAAGAGAAGGACCCCAGTCCTGCAGTTTCTGACAATGATACCGATTACAATGATGAGCAATATCCTCCTGCTGAGGATAGATACAAACAGTTGGAAGATCATCTGAGTGCCATGGAAGTTCAGAGGATACTCTGACTGGATTTCGAAGAATTGGGATTAGTGTCGGGAGTAGTCATCCCGCAGAAATTAAAAGCTCCAGTTTTTTATAAGTATGATGGGGTGTCCTGCCCAAAACTCCATCTCCGTTCTTATGTCAGAAGGATCCAACCCCACACCGCTGATAAAAATCTGTGGGTTCATTTCTTTCAAGATAGTCTGTCAGGAACTCAGATTGAATGGTTCTACCAGCTGGAGGGAGCCAATGTCTGAAACTGGGAAGATCTGGCTGTTACTTTCTACAAGCAGTATCAGTACAACGCCGACCTTGCTCCTACTCGTACTTAACTTCAGAGTATGTCCATGGGTGCAAGTGAATGCTTTAAAGATTATGCACAAAAATGGAGAGACTTGGCTGGGAGAGTTCAACCCCCGTTGTCTGATAGAGAGTTGGTTGATATGTTTCTGGGGACGCTATCTGGTCCATTTTTCAATCATTTGATCGGTAGCTCATCAGCTGGTTTCACCGAGCTAATCTTAATTGGGGAAAGAGTAGAAGCTGGGATTCGAAGCAGAAAAATATAGAAGGATTCCTCTTCAAGTTCAGTAAAGAAGCATTTCGCTGGTACGAAGATAGCCAGTGCCATCTATAGCCCGTGGGGCCATAACAGGGATGAACATCTTCAGACAGTAAGTGCCGTAATGATACCTAGGCTTGCAGTTGCTCCACAATGCAACAATCAACAAAGGGTGGAAAGACCACAACGGCAGTTTACCCGCATCAACATGACATTGGCTGAAGTGCTACCTCATCTGTTGAGATCCAACTTGGCAACCTTGAAAGAGGCTCCCAAGAATCCAAATATTACATCTCCCCGATATAATCCGAATTCGCGGTGTGCCTATCATTCTGAGAGTCTTGGCCACGATACAAATGACTTCCGGGCTCTGAGAAACAAAGTACAAGACTTGATTGAAGCCAAGGAAATAGATTTTGATGCTCTGGAGAAGGCAAATGTCATAACTGCTCCTATGCCTAAACACGGTCATGGGGTTAATGATGTTGATAATAATTTGTTTGTTACCTCTGTTGATGAAGTTTCTACTCCTCTCATGAATCTCAAGAAGAATTTGTTGTTGGCCGGTTTATTTTCGGGTTGTGGTGAAGATTGCCACATGTATTCGTTTCTACCTTCTGGTTGCCGTTTGCTGAAGTTAGGTGTTCAACGCCTGATAGATAACAAATAAATTTTGTTTGAGAAAACTATGATTCCTGTTGATCCAATTGAAGACGTTGCCATTATAACCATTTCCGCCAATCCTTCCAAGGTCTCCTCGAGAAGACCTGTTAGGATTACATCTGCTCCAAGAATTGCTATGCTGATAATCACTGTTCCCGGTCCTGTCCCGGATGTCTCGGACAAAGTTGTCCCATGGCATTATGGTGCCGATGTGTACTATCATGGCATCAAACAAGATCTGAAAGATGAAGAGGCGGATCCTGATATTGATAACATTGTCGGAACCAGAAAAATCACCTAAAGTGGAAGGGTCTTCTCTCCTGAGATTTCCCCTAAGGCTGTTAACAAGCCTGTTGTCTTTCCATCAGCTGTTCCTGCCGGTACATCAACTATAGTTCCTGTTCTTACTCTAGTTATTACCCCTGTCGACGAATCATATGATACCCCCGGCCAGGAGATTATAGGCGAGTCTTCCCGGATGAAGGCGCCTAAGAAAATTGTTGTGGAAGCCTCTAAACAAGAAATAGAGGAAATACTGAAAATCATTAAGAAGAGCGACTACAATGTGGTCGAGCAGCTGGGAAGACCCCATCGAAAATATCCATGTTGTCTTTGTTGTTGTGTTCTGAAGCCCATGTGAAGGCTTTGATTGCACTCCTCAAGACTGTGAATGTGCCGCAGGAAACTTCAATTGATCAGTTCAAAGATTGTGTGGCCAGCCTGACTACTGATAATGGGCTGGGTTTTTCAGATGCGGATTTGACACCAAAGGGAAGGAAGCATAATGATGCTATGCATATCTCAATTGAATACAAGGGAACCACTATGGCTTATGTGCTCGTAGATATTGGGTCTTCGCTGAATGTGTTGCCGAAGAAGGCGTTAGACCGGTTGGATTATAAGGGTTTGACTATAAAGCCTAGTAACATTATGGTAAGGGCTTTTGACGGATCGAATAGAATGGTGCACGGGGAGGTGGACATCCCTGTCAAAGTGGGTTCTAAGACTTTTGGGTCCACCTTCTATGTGATGGATATCAAGCCATCGTATTCTTGTTTGTTGGGTCGTCCTTGGATCCACGAGGCTGGGGAAGTTACTTCCACACTCCACCAAATGCTGAAGTATCCGGTAAAAGGGAAGATTGTCATTGTGCGGGGTGTAGAAGAATATATGGTGAGCCACCTCAATTCCTTCCGCTACATAGAGATGGACGGGGAATTCATAGAAACTCCTTGTCAGAATTTCGAAGAGGTCCCTCAGATCTTGGCATCAACTGAAACTACTATCAATAAACCTCCTTTGAAGATGTCTTCTCTCAAGGATGCCAGGGTTATGGTTGAAGAAGGTGGGTGTGCCAATTGGGGTCAGCTCCCTGATTTCACTCAGAAAAATGAAAAATTTGGTTTGGGCTTTACTACAGGGGCTCAAAGGGCTGTTCAACGCGATCGGGCTGGAGGACCTCCCCTACGCGTCAGTAATCGGGGAATTAATGCCATTGAAGACAACGAGGAAGACTCAGAAATCGACAACTGGATCTACCCAACAACCAATAGTGGACCGAGTAATTGGACGGCTAGGGACTTTATACTTGTTTCTTTCATTCCGCAGTAATTGACTTATTTTTTTAAGATTTGTAATAAACAATTTGAAACTTTACAGCCTGGTGCCTAGCCCGAGACACCTTGGCTTTGCTTGTGAAGGCTATTATTTGTAATTTCATATACCATTAATAAAGCATTAGACGTTTTCTTGCATACTAATTTTGCGCTCTCTGTTTTTCTTTTCTGTTTTTCACTTTATCAAAACAGCTATTCTCTTACACATACTGACGTATCATAATGCAGATCCATATCCACTCTGGATCCCATTGATAACAGCTCTGCTATTTCCATTTATGACTTCAAAAATCAGATCAACCAAGTCGAGGACGAAAGTGAGGATGATTGTGAGGTGCCTGGAGAACTTGCTAGACTACTACAGTAGAAGAAAAGGGCCATACAGCCTCATGAAGAATCGGTTGAGATAGTGAATTTGGGTACTGAGGAAGACAGAAAAGAGGTTAAAATAGGTGCAAATCTGGATCTTAGTGTCAAACAGAAGTTGATACAGATGTTGCATGACTATGTTGAGATCTTCGCCTGGTCCTATAAAGACATGCCTGGTTTGGACATTGATATTGTGGTACATCACCTGCCAACTAAAGAAGACTGTCTTCCAGTTAAATAGAAGGTCCGTCGTATGTGCCCCGAAATGTCAGATAAGATCAAGGAAGAGGTCATGAAGCAGTTTAACGCAAGATTCTTAGCTGTCACTTCTTATCCACAGTGGGTTGCCAACGTCGTTCCGGTACCTAAGAAGGACGGTAAGGTACGGATGTGTGTAGATTACAAAGATCTGAACCGGGAAAGCCCCAAGGATGACTCCGCACTTCCTCACAATGATGTTCTGGTCGAAAACATCGCGCAATATAAAATCTTCTCCTTCATGTATGGTTTCTCTGGCTACAACCAGATCAAGATGGCTCTTGAAGATATGGAGAAGACAACCTTCGTTACACAGTGGGGAGCCTTCTTCTACAAGGTAATGCCTTTTGGGTTGAAGAACGTTGTGGCAACCTATCAGCGCGCCATGGTCGCTTTGTTCCACGATATGATTCACCACGAGATTGAAGTTTATGTTGATGACATGATAGCCAGGTCTCAGACTGAGGAAGAGCACCTTGATCATCTCCAGAAGTTGTTTGATAGGTTGAAGACATACAATTTGAGGTTGAATCCGAACAAGTGCACCTTCGGGGTAAGGTCTGGTAAACTTATTGGTTTCATTGTCAGCGACAAAGGCATTCAGGTAGACCCTGCGAAGGTAAAATATATACAAGAAATGCCAGCTCCCCGTATAGAGAAGGAACTTAGGAGTTTCCTGGGATGTCTGAATTACATCGCCAGGTTCATTTCACATCTGACTGCTACTTGTGAACCAATCTTCAAGCTTCTGAAGAAAGATCAAGAGGTAAAGTGGAATGATGAATGCCAGACCGCTTTCGAAAGAATCAAAGAATACCTTCAAGAACCACCAATTCTGATTCCTCCAGTTGAAGGAAGACCTTTGATATTATACTTGACAGTGCTACACAATTCAATGGGGTGTGTGCTAGGGCAGCATGATGAGTCTGGTCGAAAAGAGCATGCCATATACTACCTTAGCAAAAAGTTTACCGACTATGAGACACGGTACTCATTTCTCGAGAAAACGTGTTACGCTTTGGCATGGGCTGCTCGCCGACTGAGATAGTATATGCTGACTCACAATACCTTGTTGATATCAAAGATGGATCTGATCAAGTACATTTTCGAGAAGCCCGCTCTCTCCGGAAGGATATCAAGGTGGAAAATGATCTTAACTGAGTACGATATACAATATACAACCTAAAAAGCAATAAAGAGGAGTGTATTGGCTGATCATTTGGCTCATCAGGCTGTGGATGACTACCAGTCCATGAATTTTGAGTTCCCGGATGAGAATATCATGTTAGTGACTGACTACGAAGAACCTGGACCGGATGAAGGATCTGAGGAGGGATCCCGATTGTCTATATATTTTGATGGAGCCTCGAATGCACTAGGTAACCGCATTGGCGCTGTAATCATATCTCCCGAGGGCTGTCATACTCCGTTCACTGCTTGATTATGTTTCAACTACACCAACAACATGGCGGAGTATGAAGCGTGTATCATGGGTCTTCGAGCTGTTATTGACCTAAGGATCAAGTTCTTGAGTGCATTCGGGGATTCCGCTCTAGTGATAAGTCAGATCAAAGTCGAGTGGGATATGAAGCACCCAAAACTTACTCCTTACAAAGAGTATGTACTGACATTTCTCCCACACTTTGAGGAGGTAACCTTCGAACATTTCCCACGAGAGGAGAACTAGTTAGCGGATGCACTAGCTACCATGTCTTCTATGTTCAAGGTTAGGTGGGATAATGAAGCTCCCCAAATTACCATTGAGAGGTTGGATGAACCAGCACACTGCTGTGAATTCGATATCGAAGAAGTGGCAGACAAACCCTGGTTTCACGAAGTCAAAAGGTATCTCGAGGCTCAAGAGTATCCCGAAGGGGAATCTGTCAATGATAAGAAGTTTCTGAGAAGGTTCACTGCAAAGTTCCTCATCAGTAATGGAATCCTCTATAAACGCAACCATGACTCCACACTACTACGGTGTGTAGACAAGAGCGAAGCAGAGAGGATCATGACAGATCTACATGAAGGCACCTTCCGAACCCATTCTAGTGGACATACCATGGCTAAGAAGATCCTACGGGCAAGATACTACTGGTCCACTATGGAAGCCGATTGTTATCAGCACTCTCGAACTTGTCATAAGTGCCAAATCTACGCTGATAAGGTGCATGTGCCTCCGGTCCCCTTAAACGTCTTGACAGCTCTGTGGCCCTTTGTGATGTGGGGCATCGACATGATTGGAGAAATAAGGCCCACCGCTTCCAATGGACATCGTTTCATCTTAGTAGCCATTGATTACTTCACGAAGTGGGTTGGGGTAGCTTCCTTTGCTACAACAACCAAGAACGTCGTAGCGCGATTTATCCGACATAATTTGATCTGTCGAGATGGTGTGCCAGAGAGAATTATCACTCACAATGGTACGAATCTCAATAACACGGTGATCACTGAGCTCTGTAAACAGTTCAAGATACAACATCATAACTCTTCTCCCTACCAGCCAAAGATGAATGGCGTTGTTGAAGCAGCTAACAAGAACATCAAAAAGATTGTACAGAAGATGACGGTGACATATAAATACTGGCACGAGATGTTACAATTTGCTCTTCATGGATACCGTACCTCAGCACGGACGTCGATAGGGGCAAGACCCTACTCTCTGGTAATGGCATGGAGGCAGTCCTACCCATCGAAGTCCAGATAGCTTCTCTTAGGATTATGAAGGATGCGGATTTGAACGAGGACGACTGGATCCAAACCCGACTTGATCAGCTGAATATAATCGATGAAAAGAGACTCACTGCTATCTGTCATGGTCAAACGTATCAAAAGCGAATGATCAAGGATTTTAACAAGAATTTCAGGCGTCAAGAATATCAAGTCAGGGATATAATGATCAAACGCATCATACTGCTGCAAGGTGATCCCAGGGGAAAATGGACCCCCATGTCTGAAGGGCCATTTATGGTTAAGAACATTTTCTCGGGAGGAGCTATGATTCTAACCACCATGGACGGTGATGACCTTTCTCACCCTGTCAATGCAGACATAGTGAAAAGATACTACGCCTAATCAAAGACCTACTAGGTTGACTGGCCTAGGAAAAAATAAGGGCTTCCTAGCGAACCAAAAGGTTTCGGGAAAAAGTAAGGGATGAAAATGAAAAAGTATGTACACCTGGCAAGTCGAAAACCCGAAAGGGTGGCTTGGGCAAAAAAGGGTATCCCGGTGGACTGAAAACCCGAAAGGGCAATCTAGGAAAAAGTTAGGCATTGAAGCGTATCACTATGTCTCATTGGGTCATCTTACGACCAGACGTCGGTATCGACTATCAAGCTTGGACGACATCAACCAATATGATCAACCTTCAGCCAAGTATCAAAGTGATGAGACGCTTAAAGATATAAAGGCAATAGCAGAGTTGGAACCCAATGGGGTAGTTTCATATAGCTGTTTTTATTTATTTTACACAAATTGTAATTTCTTTTCGGAGACGTTCTCTTACTAGATCGTAAGCCTATTTGTACAAAAACTCCTATTACAGGCCAACTTCAAAAATCAATACAAATTATTTTTACAAGAAACTTCAATTCGTTTTTTATTTTTCTATTTTGTTTTTCAAGAACGTCTAATGATTTATTTTTGATATATGCATTTGAAAATGATGGTTGCTCATAAATATTTACATAAGAAACAAAAGACAATTACTCGTAATTCCAGGAACAGGAAAAAACAAGAAGTACCAAACCCTACAGTTACTCTGCCCATCAGGTATCAGGATAGAGTTAGCTTTAGAACACAATCACGGGTACATACACTCCCCACAGAGTAAAAGTATCCAAAGGCATTGATGTCGGCTTCCCTGAAACAGGACGTAACCACCCCAACCGATTTTCATAATCGCGGGCGAGTCAGTAAATTTCATCCTCAAGCGGAGTTTATGTCTCCAGATACAGAAGCTCAATCTACAACAGAGTTCAACATCTCCAGCAACGGAATTTCATCCCCAGTTGAGTTTATTCCTCCAGATCAGTAGGTCTACCAATAAAGTATCTCTTACCCCTAAGTTTGGTCCCCGCAAAATTATTCTCCAGTATCTCTTCCTGACAGAATATTTATAAATCTCCAGCAACCGCCAGGGATTTATTTTCCCAGACGTGAGCATACCCTGATAGCATTTCAGGAACATACATCATGACATACGCATACATATCATATACATCATAATCTCATTTATTTTGAGAACACTATTGCACCCTGCATTTCATGCATCACATAAAACTAACCCTGATATCTTTTCAGGAAAAGAGGATTAGCTTCAACAAATTCAACAGTTATGCAAGTCACATTTGTAGACGACTAATGGAAACTCAATTCCCGAAACCAAACGGGTCAACTAATCTACATTATCTCTTTGAAGTAACCCTACTACCCAGGTTCCTTCTCACAGACCTACTATCCAGGCTTTCATATCGAAGTAACCCTACTATCTAGGTTCCTTCTCACAGCCCTACTATCCAAGCTTTCGTATCGAAGTAACCCTACTATCCAGGTTCCTTCTCACAGCCCTACTATCCAGGATTTCATATCGAAGTAACCCTACTATCCAGGTTCCTTCTCACAGCCCTACAATCAAGGCTTTCATATCGAAGTAACCCTACTATCCAGGTTCCTTCTCATAGCCCTACTATCAAGACTTTCATATCGAAGTAACCTTACTATCCAGGTTCCTTCTCATAACCTTACTATCCAGGTTCCTTCTCACAACCCTACTATCCAGGCTTTCATATCGAAGTAACCCTATTATCCAGCTTCCTTCTCACAACCCTACTATCCAGGCTTTCATATCGAAGCAGCCCTACTATCCAGGCTTTCATATCGAAGTAACCCTACTATCCAAGTTCCTTATCACAACCCTACTATCCAGGCTTTCATATCGAAGCAGCCCTACTATCTAGGCTTTCATATCTAAGTAACCCTACTATCCAGGTTCCTTCTTACAGCCCTACTATCCAGGCTTTCATATCGAAGTAACCCTACTATCCAGGTTCCTTCTTACAACCCTACTCTCCAGGCTTTCATATCGAAGTAACCCTACTATCAAGGTTCCTTCTCACAACCCTATTATCCAGGCTTTCATATCTAAGTAACCCTACTATCCAGGTTTCTTCTCACAGCCCTACTATCCAGGCTTTCATATCGAAGGAACCCTACTATCCAGGTTCCTTCTCATAACCTTACTATCCAGGTTCCTTCTCACAGCCCTACTTTCCAGGCTTTCATATCGAAGTAACCCTATTATCCAGCTTCCTTCTCACAGCCCTACTATCCAGGCTTTCATATCGAAGCAACCCTATTATCCAGGCTTTCATATCGAAGTAACCCTACTATCCAGGTTCCTTATCATAACCCTACTATCCAGGCTTTCATATCGAAGCAGCCCTACTATCTAGGCTTTCATATCTAAGTAACCCTACTATCCAGGTTCCTTCTTACAGCCCTACTATCCAGGCTTTCATATCGAAGTAACCCTACTATCCAAGTTCCTTCTCACAACCCTACTATCCAGGCTTTCATTTCGAAGTAACCTTACTATCCAGGATTCTTCTCTCTTATCTCCAGACAACATTCCACAACACTGTAAGACTGGGACCCGATCAAACATGATTGGTTTCGCATTTCCCCAGTAAGTCGCAGTGTAGCTTGCACCCTGACCAGATATGCTGTTCACTTTCGCTTCCTCAAGAAGAAGTTATTCCCCATTAGAGTAACAGACAAATGAAGCTCCTAAAATTCTATTTCTCCTAAGACAGATACCAATGTTCCTCAGCAGATTCCTCATCAATAACAATAACAAGAACTCTCATCGAAGGAATGTCTTAGGAAATCAACATTCTTTAGATGGCATCTTTAAGCCCATCTCCGACAATTCTCCGTCGCATCCAGGATGGCATCTTTAAGCCCATCTTCGATAATCTTCCATTATCGACCTCCAAATGGCATCTATAAGCCCATTCCCGATATCACAAATCAAGTGCCACTTCATGCGAGTGCAAATTTCTAGGAACTCTAATGTTCAATCATATTCCACCTTCAGATCACGAAAGGCAGGCGAGCCAATCTACATCCTCAGGTTTAAGAAGATTGAACAGGGGCAGCTGTTGTACCCCAAAATTTCCCCTCTCATTTTACTCAATACATGTCCATTGAGATCTTCAATTTTCTCAAGGTTGCCCAAGAGTGGACCAGACAAAGTCTCTCTTAAGGCAGTGTACCTCAAATTAGGGTTTCCATTTTCATCAAGATGGGTAACCCACAAAGGCCTCATATGCTCTCAATGGTCTTAATATGTTCTCAATACCCTACATGTCAAGTTTCATGCCTTGCACAAGAAGTTTGCTCAGTCAACTGCTCAAATGCTTGAGAATCGACTATATTAGGTCAAAAGTCAATCGTGACCAACATACAATCAAACTTCAAGATTTTTGGTCAAAATTAACATTTTGAAGTTACTTTCATCATTTGATCAAGGTTTGATCATGATTCCCCAAGGAATGCTCCAAATTCACCAAAACCCAAAAGTTGCTAAATTAGGGTTTCTTAGTAAAAGTCAACCAAACTTTGACCAAGCATAACTTCCACATGCTTTATCAGAAATTTTCCATCCAAAGCCCATTTTGAAGAGGATGCAATTCCCTACAATTCATCGTCATCCCATAAGTTCAAAATATGCACTCAGAAAAAGATATTAATTTCTACATTATGGGTCCTTTTGAAAAGTCAACAAAAACACCTTTTGGGTCAAAGCTTATTACATGAACATGAAAGACTCAATTGAGATGAGACCAAAAGGGTTGCTTAGGGGACATCCTAATCTTTCTAAAAAGTCCAATAACATATCTCTAGGGTTAAAATTGGAAGAGATATGCCTTGGCAAAGTTGACCTTTCTTGCAAAATTGCTAAAAGTCAAATGTGCTCAAAAATGCATTTTTTGCTAAATAGGCCTAACCTTTTATGCTTGCACCTCACTTATAATGTGGTCCACGACTCAAATATTCATCCACACATTATTTTCTTCATTTTTCAATTTATTTTGACTTTTTATTAATTAAAAATTGAATTAAATCAAATAATTGATGAATAATAGAAAATATATGATTTGATTTGGTTTTTGGACAGGTTGGTAATCAAAATATGCTGAATTATCAACGCCAAAATGAATCAAGCATAATTGGTACAAGAAAGGGAAGATTTGGCTCAAAATAGAAAGATTACATGTAGCTTGAAAACCAAATCAAATCTCTCATAATTTCCAAGATTCAATCCAAGTTTGTAACCCTAATTCATTCCTAGATATATAATGGACAAGAAAAAAGCATAGCATAAGGTTTTGCAGTCGTGAAAAGCACAAAAAAATGTGGATTTCTTGCAAAAAGTGGTATTCGATTCTCAGTTTATAGGGTGATTCAAGGCAATTTGAAGCTAGCAATCTCTTCCCGGGCGTGCATAGAAGCTATTCCAATCATTCCACAGTCATCAAACCACCGGAATCACCAGCTATACATCACGGTTTGCACCCTCTGAAATCAAACTTATTCCTCTAGTTTTACGCATTCTTAATCCAATTTGCTTGCATATACATATTTAGGATCATGCTAGGAAGCTTTTTGATAGTCTGGGTTTGAGTTTTGATGCAGGAATAACTATTATCTGTAGTTAGGGTTCGGGAGCTCCAAATTGGGGAACCCTAGCTAGAGGCAAAATTGGGCCAAATTAAGGGTCTTTTCATGTTCAGGGGATGAAGTACAGTTGATTCATGCCATTGAATGGAGTTTATGTTGCTGGAATTTCGTTTTAAGATTTATGCCGGTTATAGCCACGCATAAAAAAACGTCACTATAGCCTATAGTGACGAGTTTGTCTGTAGGTAAAGGGTCAATGCCAAAAGCGATGGTTCCCTGGAGAAGATGATGGCGTGTCCAATCATCATTGGACCATTTAAAAATTCGCGCGCGTGGGAATCAGGGATTTGTTTTCTTTATATTATATTTGGTTTTCATTATACTAACAGTTCAAACACCTAGCGTAGCTGGCAAGGAAAATGGTTGGTAAAGATAAGGACCTGGGTTCGATCCCAGGTCCCAGCGTTTCTCTTATTTTATTTTCCACTTACAGATCCAACGTATCACTCATCCTGGTGTCCACCGTATTCCGCCAGCATCCAGCCAATGGATTCATCATCCATTCAATCCAACGCATAAGCATTGAGGGACCATGATGCACCCTCAAGTAAATGCTACAAGGAATCCAAGGCTGACTGTGATTGGAGCGTTTTGGACCTTAAAAAATTCAGAATGGCACCCCCCCTTTGCTAGCATACAGGCCTAGTTTGTTTTTCTTTTCTATTTTCTTTTTTTTATTTCTTTAATTAATTTCCTTTATTTGTTTTAATTAATTAGCACAAAAATTATTATTTTTTTCATAAAATAAACAAATCATAAAAAAGAGTTTTTTTATAATATTTATTTAATATAATTAGTAAGATAGGTGAATTTAATTTTTGTTTCACTTAAAATTAAATAGAAACTAGGTTTTAAATTTTACAATTAAATTTCTTTTCTAAAATAAAAACAAAAAAATACACAAAATATTTTTTACAAAATATTTTATTTTTCTTGAAATTATTTAATTTAGCTAGATTAGGTTAATGTCAACTTCTTTTGGTAATTAAAAATAATTAGAATTAGGGTTTTTGTAGTACATAATTTAATTAATTCTTTTCTCAAAAATAACTTAATTATCTTTCAATTAGATTTTAGGGTTTTCAATTTCTCCTCGCATTTAATTTTCCGCGCGCATTTTTATTTATTATTATTGTAACTGTTTCGAGTTTGTAATAGTTTTAATTAGGGTTTTAAATTCTGCACTTTTATTTCTCGTCAAGACAATTATGTATCTGTCAAAGCCTTGTAATAACTAGGTTTATTTTTTTTGCATTTTAAATTCCTGCAAATATTTAACTGTCTAGTTGTATGCTAATAGGATTGTATGACAAGAATATCTGGAAATTTAAACGGTAGATCACCTAATGTGCAAAGATTAAATAACTGAAACAATTCATATGCACATATTCACTCCTAGGGTATACCTCATTACGGTTGCCTTCGGTAAACAATCATTAAGCATAGGAGAGTTTAGTGGTTGCCCTCCAGTCTAAAAAGATCAAATTGTCCCATTCGAGTGTTTCCTCGGAAATGTTGCCTCGAAAAGATCTTAAGACTCTAGGGTTACTACTAAAGTTTTCTAACTGTTGCTTTAGTGATTGTATTTGTCCCTTTCGAATGTCCCTTACAAACTCCAACGACAGTGCTACCTACTCCCTAATAGTGGGATAGCGCTTTCTAAAGGAAATGAGAACAAACAATCTTTTTTCGAGTAGGTAGAATCTTAAGTACTTGCTCAATAAAAACTTTTCACACAAACACCTTTCAAAACAAATTTTCAAAACAAACTTCGTCACATCCTTGAGGACTCATACAAGGGTTATCACGAAGTAAAACATTTTCAAGACAAACACACACAAGCAATTTGAAAAATGAGCAAGTACCTAAGAGCCCATGGAAAACCATGATTAGAAAGGGTGTTAACACCTTACCTTTTTATAATCTACCCCCCGAACTCATAAAATCTTGAAAAAGGTTTTTCTATTCTTTTTCCTTTTCCATGATTGGATGAAATAAAATTCGGTGGCGACTCTTGCTTACCGTGACATTTTGCGAACAAAAAACGCAAAATGCAAACCAGTAAAAATAGTCGGTTCTGCCACCGTATCACACTGGGGATGTAGATTGGCTTGTCTGCCTTTCGTGATCTGAAAGTGGAAGATGATTTTACACTAGAGTGCCCAGAAATTTTCACTCGTATGAAGTGAGTATCAATCGGTGGTATCGGGAATGGGTTACAAATTCCATTTAGAAGTTGACGGAGAATCGTCGAAGATGGGCTTAAAGATGACATCCGAATAAGATATCGGTCGCGTAAGAGATTCCTTTATGAGCATCCACGAACCTGCTATTGAGAAGGACTTTGTCGGAGAATATTGATAGAGTCTAGGAGATTTGGTTGTCCATTAATCTACTGGGGAATGATCGAGGAGGTGGAAGTGAGCGGCGTATTTGGTCAGGGTCCAGGTTGCACAGCGACTTACTAGGGAAAGGTGAAATCGATCGTGTTTGATCAGGTCCAGGTCTTACAGTGTTGTGAACTGTTGTCTCGAGATAAGAGATAAGTAACCTGGATAGTAGGGTTACATCGAAATGAAAGCCTGGATAATAAGGCTATGAGAAGGAACCTGGATAGTAGGGTTACTTCGAAATGAAATCCTGGATAGTAGTTCTGTGAGAAGGAACTTGGATAGTAGGTTTACTTTGAAATGAAAGCATGGATAGCAGGGCTATGAAAAGGAACCTGGGTCATAGGGTAACTTCGAAATGAAAGCCTGGATAGTAGGGCTATGATAAGGAACCTGGATAGTAGGATTACTTCGAGATGAAAGCCTGGATAATAGGGTTATGAGAAGGAACCTGGGTTGCAGGGTTACATCGAGATGAAAGCCTGGATAGTAAGGCTGCTTTGGAATGAAAGCCTGGATAGTAGGGTTGTGAGAAGGAACCTGGGTCGTAGGGGTACTTCGGAATGAAAGCCTGGATAGCAGGGCTATGAGAAGGAACCTGGGTCGTAGGGTATCTTCGAAATGAAATCCTGGATAGTAGGGCTATGAGAAGGAACCTGGATAGTAGGGTTATGAGAAGGAACCTAGGTCGTAGGGTTACTTCGGAATGAAAGCCTGGATAATAGGGCTGCTTCGGAATGAAAGCCTGGATAATAGGGCTGTGAGAAGGAACTTGGGTCATAGGGTTACTTCGAAATGAAAGCCTGAATAGCAGCGCTATGAGAAGGAACTTGGGTCACAGGGTTACTTCAAAATGAAAGCTTGGATAGTAGGGCTATGAGAAGGAACCTGGATAGTAGGGTTACTTCGAAACGAAATCCTAGATAGTATGGCTATGAGAAGGAACCTGTATACTATGGTTACTTCGAAATGAAAGCCTGGATAGTAGGGCTATGAGAAGGAACCTGGATAGTATGGTTACTTTGAAATGAAAGCCTAGATAGTAGGGCTATGAAAAGGAACCTGGATAGTAACTTTGCTTTGAAATGAAAGCCTGGATAGTAGGGCTATGAGAAGGAACCTGGATAGTAGGGTTACTTCGAAATGAAATCCTGGATAGTAGGGCTGTGAGAAGGAACCTAGATAGGAGGGTTACTTATAGATGAAAGCCTGGATAGTAGGGCTATGAGAAGGAACCTGGGTCATAGGGTTACTTCAGAATGAAAGCCTGGATAGTAGGGCTGTGAGAAGGAACCTAGGTCGTTGGGTTACTTCGAAATGAAAGCCTGGATAGTAGGGCTATGAGAAGGAACCTGGATAGTAGGGTTACTTTGAGATGAAAGCCTGGATAGTAGGGCTATGAGAAGGAACTTGGGTCGTAGGGTTACTTCGGGATGATAGCATAGATAATAGGGTTGCTTCAGAATGAAAGCCTGGATAGTAGGGCTGTGAGAAGGAACCTGGGTCATAGGGTTACTTCGAAATGAATGCCTGGATATAAGGGCTATGAGAAGGAACCTAGGTCGTAGGGTTACTTCAAAATGAAATCCTGGATAGTAGGGCTATGAGATGGAACCTGGATAGTAGGGTTATGAGAAGAAACCTGGATAGTAGGGTTACTTCGAAATGAAATCTTGGATAGTAGGGCTATGAGAAGGAACCTGGATAGTAGGGTTACTTCGAAATGAAAGCCTGGATAGTAGGGATATGAGAAGGAACCTGGATAGTAGGGTTACATCAAAGAAATAATGTAGGTTAGTTGACCCATTCGGTTCAGGGAGCTGAGTTTCCATTAGTCGTCTATAGACGTGACCTGTATAACTTCTGGATTTGTTGAAGCTAATCGTCTTTTCCTGAAAAGATATCACGTTTAATTATATACGATGCATGAAATGCTGGGTGAGATGAAGTTCTCAAAATAAATGAGATTATGATGTATATGATATGTATGTGCATGTCATGATGCATGTTCACGAAATGCTATCTGGGTATGGTCGCGTCTGGGAAAATAAATCCCTGACTGTTGCTGGAGATTTATGAATATTCTGTCAGGAAGAGATTCTGCTTGAGAATAAACTCTGCGGGGAACAAACTTAGGAAGTGCATTTTTGTAGCTGAAGTGATGAACTCTGTCGGAGATTGAGCCTTTATATCCAGAGAAATAAACTCTGCTTGGGTGATGAATTTTACTGACTTTCCCGCGATTATGAAATTCGGTTGGAGGATATAGCTGTCAGGTTTTAGAATGACCCTGGCTGGGAAGGATACGTCCTGTTTTGGGAAAGTTGACATTAATGATTTTGAATACTTTTACTCTGTGGGGAGTGTATGTACCAAATGGATGTTTTCCAAAGCTGGATTTATCCCGACACCTGCTGGGCGGAGTAACCATCGGGTTTGGCACTTCTTGTTTTTGCCCCTGTTTCTGGAATTACGAGTAATTGTCTTTTGTTTCTTATGTAAATATTTATGAGCAGCAATCATTTTCAAGCGGCCATATCAAAAATAAGTCATTGGACGTTCTTGCGAAACAAAACAGAAAAAGAAAAACAAACTCGAAGTTTCTTGTGAAAATAATTTTGTATTGATTTTTGAAGTTGGCCTGTAATAGGCGTTTTGTACAAAGAGGTTGACGCTCTAGTAAGAGAACGTCACCGAAAAATAGAAGTTATACAAATTTATATAAACAAAAAAATAGCTATATGAAACAACCCCACTGGATTCCAACTATGCTATTGCCTTTATATCTTCAAGCGTCTCATCACTTTGCTTCTTGGCCGAAAGTTGATCAGATTGATTGGTGTCGTCCGAGATTGATAGTCGATACCGAAGTCTGGTTGCAAGATGATCCAATGAGACATAGTGGTACGCTTTATATCCCTAACTTTTTCCTGGACTGCCCTTTCGGGTTTTCAGTCCACCGGGATACCCTTTTTTTCCCAAACCGCCCTTTCGGGTTTTCGACTTACCGGGTGTTCAGATTTTTTCTTTTCATCCCTTACTTTTTCCCGAACCCCTTTGGTTCACCGGGAAGCCCTTATTTTTGCCTAGGCCAGTCCACCTAGCAGGTCTTTTGATTAGGCGTAGTATCTTTTCACTATGTCTGCATTGGCAGGGTGAGGAAGGTCGTCACCGTCCATGGTGGTTAGAATCATAGCTCCACCAAAAAAAATGTTCTTAACCACAAATGGCCCTTCGTATGTGGGGGTCCATTTTCCCCTGGGATCACCTTGCGGCAGTATGATGCGCTTGATCATTAGATCCCCGACTTGATATTCTTGACGCCTGACTTTCTTGTTAAAAGCCTTGATCATTCGCTTTTGATACGTATGACCATGGAAGATAGCAGTAAGTCTCTTTTCATCGATTAGATTTAACTGATCAAGTCGGGTTCGGATCCAGTCGTCTTTGTTCAAACCCGCATCCTTCATAATCCTGAGAGAAGGTATCTAGACTTTGTTGGGTAGGAATGCCTCCATGCCATATACAAGAGAGTAGGGTGTTGCCCCTGTCGATGTCTGTGCTGAGGTACGGTACCCATGAAGAGAAAATGGTAACATCTCATTCCAGTCTTTGTTTGTCACCGTCATGTTATGTACAATCTTCTTGATGTTTTTGTTAGCTGCTTTAACAACGCCATTCATCTTTGGCCGGTAGGGAGAAGAATTATGATGTTGTATCTTGAACTGTTTACAGAGCTCGGTGATCATTGTGTTATTGAGATTCATACCATTGTCAGTAATAATTCTCTCTGGCACACCATATAGACAAATCAGATTATGTCAGATAAACCGCTCCACGATGTTCTTGGTTACCGTAGCAAAAGAGGCTGCCTCAACCCACTTCGTGAAGTAATCAATGGCTACTAGGATGAAGCGATGTCCATTAGAAGCGGTGGGCCTGATTTCTCCAATCTTGTCGATGCCTCACATTGCAAAGGGTCGCGGGTCCGTCAATACTTTTAAGGGGACCGGAGGCACATGCACCTTATCAGCGTAGATTTGGCATTTATAACAAGTGCGAGAGTGCTGATAACAATCGGCTTCCTTAGTCGACCAGTAGTATCCTGCCCGTAGGATCTTCTTAGCCATGGTATGTCCACTAGAATGGGTTCCAAAGGTGCCTTCATGTAGATTTGTCACTTTCCTCTCTGCTTCACTCTTGTCTACACATCATAGTAGTGTGGATTCATGGTTGCATTTATAGAGGATTCTATTACTGAGGAAGAACTTTGCAGCGAACCTTCTCAGAAACTTCTTATCATCGACAGATGCCCCTTCGGGATACACTTGAGTCTCGAGATACCTCTTGACTTCGTGAAATCAAGGTTTGTTTGCCACTTCTTTGGTATCGATTTCATAGCAGTGTGCTGGTTCATCTAGCCTCTCAATGGTGATTTCGTGAGCTTCATTGTCCCATCTAACTTTGAACATAGAAGACACAGTAGCTAGTGCGTCCGCTAAATGGTTCTCCTCTCGCGGGAATTGTTCAAAAGTTACCTCCTCAAAGTGTGGGAGCAATGTCAGCACGTACTCTTTGTATGGGATGGGATTCAGATGCTTCATATCTCGTTCGCCTTTGATCTGACTTATTACCAAGGCTGAATCTCCGAAAACGTCCAATAATTTGATCCTTAGGTCAATAGCAGCTCTAAGACCCATGATACATGCTTCATACTCTACCATGTTGTTGGTACAGTTGAAACATAATCGGGCAGTGAATGGAGTATGACAGCCCTCAGGAGATATGATTATAGCACCGATGCCATTACCCAGTGTGTTTGAAGCTCCATTAAAAACCATAGTCCATCGGGATCCCTCCTCGGGTCCTTCATCCTGTCCAGGTTCTTCATAGTCAGTCACCAGCATAATATTCTCATATGGGAACTCAAAATTCATGGACTGGTAGTCATCCACGGCCTGATGAGCCAAATGATCATCCAATACACCCCCCTTTATTGATTTATGGGTTGTATATTGTATGTTGTACTCGGTTAAGATCATCTGCCATCTTACTATTCTTCCGGAGAGTGCAGGCTTCTCGAAAATATACTTGATCGGATCCTTTTTTGATATCAACAAGGTAGTGTGGGTCAGCATGTACTGTCTTAGTCGGCGAGCAGCCCATGCCAAAGCGCAACAAGTTTTCTCAAGCAGTGAGTATCTTGTCTCACAGTCGATAAACTTTTTGCTAAGAAACTATATTGCGTGCTCTTTTCGACCAGACTCATCATGCTAACCCAACACACACCCCATTGAATTGTCTAGCACTGTTAGGTACAAAATCAAAGGTCTTCCTTCAACCGGGGGCATCATGATTGGTGGTTCTTAAAGGTATTCCTTGATTCTTTCGAAAGCGGTCTCGCATTCATCATTCCACTTTACCACTTGATCTTTCTTCAGAAGCTTGAAGATTGGCTCACAAGTAGCGGTCAGATGTGAAATTAATCTGGCGATATAATTCAGGCGTCCCAAGAAACCTCTAACTTCCTTCTCTATACGGGGAGCTGGAATTTCTTGTATAGCCTTTACCTTTGCAGGATCTACTTGGATGCTTTTATCGCTGACAATGAAACCCAGAAGTTTACCATACCTTACCCTGAAGGTGCACTTGTTCAGATTCAACCTCAGCTTATATATCTTCAACCTATCGAAAAACTTTTATAGATGATCAAGGTGATCTTCCTCAGTCTGAGACCTGGCTATCATGTCATCAACATAAACTTCGATCTCATGGTGAATCATATCGTGGAACAAAGCGACCATGGCGCGCTGATAAGTTGCCCTAGCATTCTTCATCCCAAAAGGCATCACCTTGTAGAATAAGGTGCCCCACTTCGTGATGAAGGTTGTCTTCTCCATGTCTTCAGGAGCCATCTTGATCTGGTTGTAGCCAGAGAAACCATCCATGAAGGAGAAGATTTTGTGTTGCGCAGTGTTGTCAACTAGAACGTCAATGTGAGGAAGTGGGAAGTCTTCCTTGGGGCTTGCCCTATTCAGATCTCTATAATCCACACACATCCTCACCTTACCATCCTTCTTAGGTACTGGGACGATGTTAGCAACCTACTGTGGGTAAGAAATGACAACTAAGAATCATGCGTCGAACTGTTTTATGACTTCTGCCTTCATCTTCTCTGACATTTCAGGGCGCATACGGCAGAACTTCTTCTTTGCTGGAGGGCAATCTTCTTTAGTCTGCAGGCCATGAACCATAATATCAGTGTCTAAACTTGGCATGTCTTCATATGACCAGGAAAAGATATCAATGTAGTCGTGCAACATCTGTATCAACCTCTGTTTTAACGCTAAGCCCCATATTTGCACCTATTTTAACCTCTTTTCTGTCTTTCTCAGTACCCAAGTTCACTGTCTCAACCGACTCTTCATGAGGCTGTATGGCCCTTTCTTCCTGCTGTAATAGTCTAGCAAGTTCTCCTGGCACCTCACAATCATCCTCACCTTCGTCTTCGGCTTGGTTGATCGGATTTTTGAAATCATAACTGGCAATAGCAGAGCTGTTATCAATGGGATCCAGAGTGGATATGGATCTGCAGTATGATAGGTGAGTGTGTGTAAGAGAATAGTTATTTTGATAAAGTGAAAAAAGAAAAGAAAAAACAGAGAGCGCAAAATTTGTATGCAAGAAACATCCAATGCTTTATTAATGATATATGAAATGACAAATAATAGCACTCACAAGCAAATCCAATATGCCTCGGGCAAGGCACAAGGTCGTAAAGTTTTAAATTGTTCATTACAAATCTCAAAATAAGTAGGACAATTACTGCGAAATGAAAGAAACTGGTATAAAGCCCCTAGCCGTCCAGTTACTCAGTCCACCGTTTGTAGTTACGTAGATCTAGTTGTCAATGTTTGAGTCTTCCTCGTTGTCTTTAATGGCATTAACCCCACGATTGCTGATGCGTAGGGGAGGTCCTCCAGCCCGAGCTCGTCGAACAGCCCTTTGAGCCCCTGTAGTAAAGCCCAAACCAAATTTGTCAGTTTTATGAGTGAAATCAGGGAGTTGACCCCAATTGGTACACCCACCTTCTTCAACCACGACCCTGACGTCCTTGAAATAAGACATCTTCAGAGGAGGTTTGTTGCTGGTAGTAGTTATAGTCGATGCCAAGATCTGAGGGACCTCTTAGAAGTTCTGACAAGGAGTTTCTATGAATTCCCCGTCCATCTCTACGTAGTTGAAGGAATTGAGGTGGCTCACCATATACTCCTCTTCACCTCGCATAATGACAATATTCCCTTTTACCGGATTCTTCAACATTTGGTGTAGTATGGAAGTAACTGCCCCAGCCTCGTGGATCCAAGGATGACCCAACAAACAAGAATATGACGGTCTGATGTCCATCACATAGAAGGTGGACCCAAAGGTCTGATAACCCACTTTGAAAGGGATGTCCACCTCCCCGTGCACCATTCTTTTCGACCCATCAAAAGCCCTTACCATAATGTTACTAGGCTTTAAAGTCAAACCCTCGAAATCCAACCGGTCCAACGCCTTCTTGGGAAGAACATTCAACAAAGACCCAGTAACTACCAACACATGATCCATAGTGGTTCCCCTGCATTCAATCGAGACATGCAGAGAATCATTATGCTTCCTTCCCTTCGGTCTCAAGTCTGCATCTGAAAAACCCGACCCATTGTCAGCAGTCAGGCTGGCCATGCAATCTTTAAATTGATCAACTGAAGTCTCTTGCGGCACATGCGTAGTTTTGAGGAATGCAATCAAAGCCTTCGCATTGGCCTCGGAGCACAACAATAGGGATAAGATGGATATCTTAGAGGGAGTCTACCCCAACTGCTCGACCATATTGTAGTCGCTCTTTTTAATTATTTTCAATATTTCCTCTATCTCTTACTTAGAGGCTTCCACAATAATTTTTCTATGAACCTCCGTCCGGGAAGGCTCACCTAAAACCTCTTTGCCACGGGTGTCAGACGATTCATCGACAGGGGTAATAATTGGAGTAAGAACAGGAGCCATAGTTGATGTACCAACAGGAACAACAGATAGAATGACAATAGGCATGTCGACAGTCTTAGGGGAAATCTCGGGAGAGAAGACCCTTCCACTTCAGGTAAACTTGCTGGTTCCGACAATGTTACCAATAACAGGATCAGCCTCTTCATTTTTCAAATCTTGTTTGATGCCATGATAGTACACATCGGCACCATAATGCTAGGGGACAGCTTTGTTCGAGACATACGGGACAGGACCAGGAACAATGATTATTAGCGGAGCGATTCTTGGAGCAGATGTAATCCTAACAGGTCTTCTCGAGGATACCTTGGAAGGATTGGCAGAAATGGTTATAATGGCAATGTCTTCAGATGGAACAACACGAACCAAAGTTTTCTCGAACAAAATTTCTTTACTGTCGATCAGGCGTTGAACACCTGACTTCAGCAAATGGCAACCGGAAGGCAGAAATGAACACATGTGGCAACCCTCACCATAACCCGGAAATAAACCGGCCAACAGAAAATTCTTCTTCACAGTCATGAGAGGACTATAAACTTCATTCGTCGAGGTCAGAAACAAGTCGGTATCAACAACATTAACTCCACGACCGTGCTTAGGCATGAGAGCAGTTATGGCATTGGTATTTTTAGGAGCATCGAACTCAATTTACTTAGCTTCGATCAAATCTTGTACCTTTTTTCTTAGAGCCCAACAGTCATTGGTATCGCGGCCGGGACTCTCAGAATGATAGTCACACCGAGCATTTGGATTAAATCAGGGAGATGTGGTATTCGGATTCTTGGGAGCTTCTTTTAAGGTTGCCAAGTTGGATCTCAGCAGATGAGGTAGAACTTCAGCTAATGTCATATTGATTCGGGTAAACTTCCATTGTGGCCTTTCCACCCTTGGTTGATTGTTGCGTTGTGGAGTGGCCGCAGGCCTAGGTATCATTACGGCACTTACTGTCTGACGATGTTCAGCTCTGTTTTGGCCCCTCAGGCTGTAGATGACACTGGCTTCTTTCTTACCAGCAAAAGGCTTCTTTACTGAACATGAAGAGGTATCCTTCTGTATCTTACCGCTCTGAATCCCAGCTTCTACTCTTTCTCCAGTGAAGATCAGCTCGGTGAAACCAGCTGACGAGTTGCCGATAAAATGATTGAAGAGTAGACTAGATAGAATCCCCAAAAACATATCTACCAACTCCCTATCAGACAATGGGGGTTGGACTCTTCCAGCCAAGTCTCTCAACTTTTGTGCATAGTCCTTAAAGCCGTCACTCGCCCCCATGGACATACTCAAGAGTTGAGTACGAGTAGGAGCAAGGTTGGCGTTGTATTGATACTGCTTATAGAAAGCAGCAACCAGATCTTCCCAATTTCGGACATTGGTTCTCTCCAGTTGGTAGAACCATTCAAGTTGAGTCCCTAATAGACTATCTTGAAAGAAATGAACCCACAAATTTCTATCAGCGGTGCGGGGCTGGATCTTTCTGACATAAGAGCGGAGATGGAGTTTTGGGCAGGACACCCCATCATACTTTGCAAAAATTGGGGCTTTGAACTTCTGCGGGATGACCACTCCGGATACCAATCCCAATTCTTAGAAATCTAACCCAGGTATCCTCTGGACTTCCATAGCACTCAAACGATCTTCCAACTACTTGTATATATCCTCAGTGGGAGGATATTGCTCATCATTGTAGTCGGTATCATTGTCAGAAACTTCAGGACTGGGATCCTTCTCCGTTGTCTCTTCTTCTTGATTCTCCCCTTCCTTGGATGAAGAGGTCATATCGACTTGTTGCTTCAAAGGACCTCTAAACCTTTTACCCATGTTCAGAATACCGACAACCTTCTTCTTTTTATTTTTCTCCTTCAGGATGAGGGCTTTCAGATCCTCCTGCCCTTTAGCCAGATTTATGAACATTTGCTGGACTGGGCGTTTTGTGCCTGAAGATCCTTAATGCTTTGTTCAGAAGAAATTTCTGCTGAAATAAACAGCGAAGAAAATGAGAAACTTGTAATGGTACCTGTACATGCAATGTTATGAATGGGATGCGCATGCAATGATTTCAAAGACTTTGGGAAATTTAAATTTGCAAACCAAAATGAAACAAAGATTTTATTAGTTGAATTCAAAGTTCAAATGCCTTTTAGGCATTACAATTAAAAACAAACCTAAAACTAGAAAAAATCAAAATTCCTATGGATGCTTCCTCTTCGTGCCGAGATAGACATTGAGTCCTCTTTCCTCATGGAGATGCTTTGTGAGCTCTAAAACCTTCCTCTCCTGGGCATAGACCTGATCCCTGTAAGTATCCCACTCTTTCTTCAACTGAATCGAAGACCTCTGTAATTCTCTAAGATCAGTGGGCATATCAGGATAGAGAATCGTGTAAGGAATACCCCCTTCAGTAGTGGGTTCCACAATTACTGGTAAAACGGACATATAGGGCATCATAAGTTTCTGGGCGCGAGCTCGTACCCATTGGAGGTAATATTCCATAGGAACAACAACCTTTGGCCCCAAAGCCTTGGCGCCAGATCTGTTTACCATGCCCCAAGCTCGTATGAACCTCCGGTGATACTCCTGAACATCATACTCATAGTTGAATACAATGCCCTCGATAAGTAACACATGGGGACCATCTCTTCGAGCGTAACCAAATTGTCGTAGATCTAAACAAGGATTGTAGGTTATACCCCCTCTGATTCCAAGTAACGATACATTAGGGTACTCCCCGTAGTGGTCAATAATAGCAGTGTTTTCAATAGCTCGGGAACACCAGAGAATATCCATGTGAGTGAGTGAGATTATCCTTTGTGACAAACCCAAACCTTCTTCATTCTTCAGTATGGACTTAGGGAGGTGAGAAATAAACCACCTCGAAAACAATGGCATGCAACACATAATAACCCCTCTTCTCTTCATGGTACGGGTATGGAGAGTATGCAAAATATCTCCGAGCAAGGTAGGCACAAGGTTGCGAGAGAGGAAGATCTTGATAGCATTCACATCTATGAATGAGTCTGGATTAGGGAATACTACTAACCCATAGATTAGAAGAGCCAAGACCTCCTCAAAATCCTGAAAATCCATATCATCCCAAAATAGTTGGGCCTTGTCTATCAGGAACTTGGCTAGAAAACCCTTGACTCCGCTTCTTGTTTCCCAATTGGATACCACGTCGGCCTGTTTCAGATGCAAAGCTGAGGCAATGACTTCTGGCTTAGGAACTTCTTCCAGACCTGTGAAAGGCAACTGTTCAAGAATGGGTATATCCAACAGCTGAGAGAATTCTTCCATGGTAGGCATCAACTGATAGTTTGGAAAGGTGAAGTAGTGGTACTTGGGATCAAAGAACTGAAAGAGTACACTCATCATCTTTTCATCAAAGTTTGAAGTAACCAGGTTGAGAAGTTGACCATGTCTCTTAGTGAACACAGAAGTTTCGGAAACCTTTGACACTAGCTCTTTGAGTTGGGAAGGTATCTTCACAAAGCTGATTCGGATAGTGTTTCTACGAACGGAAGCCATGATCTGCAAAACAGAACAAAGATAAATTCCCTTGGTCTTTGAAATGGTTAGTGCAATAAGAGTGGATTCTATGTTATGATGCATGATGTCATGATAAACCACTGGTATAGCAAACACAGACAAATCACACCAAGTCCTTAGGTTTAAGGCCTGCATGAGGTTAAAGGTCAGACCCTCTTGAAGTTTGGTTAGTTTCAAACCTGTCTTAAAAAGTAACCGGGTTCTAAAGATTCTCAATATCCCTGACCATGCTTTATCGGGCATTGTTTCAGCTCAAGCAATTTATTCTTGCGGTCGAAATATCCCGAAAGTCTGATCTCAATGAGTGTAACATCGAGTATCAACCAATCCTCATCTCTATGCCGAGGCCGACTATCTCACTACTTTCTAATGGACAAGTTTGTTCAACTAAGGTTCTAAGGTCCATTAGTGCTTCACGACACCACGCGGCGGCCCCTTATTCTCCTCGTTTCCCCACGAAGGATACCGGGTACCAACCAAAGTGCCGCACCAATACAACCATCGCTTAAACCATATCGATCTATGATATACAGTCTCCACGATCTATTGTTGTTTACCTAAAAAGTGCCCCCAGATCAGGGTGTAGGATCTATAGTAACCCAAGCAAAACCCTTTAAGAATAAAGCAAACAAACAAGAAAGCAATTTTGAAATGACCTAGATCCTAAGGTAAACCGCCACTTTATTATAATTTCCCCATCAGAGTCGCCAGTTATGTGATACGGTGGCAGAACCGACTGTTAATACTGGTTTGCGTTTTGTATTCGCAAATATGCGGTAAGCAAGAGTCGCCACTGACTTTTATTTTATCCAATCAAGGAAAAGGAAAAAGAACAGAAAAAACCTTTTTCGAGAAGATTTCTGAGTACGGGGGGGGGGGGGGGGGGGGGGGGGGGAGGGGGGGGTAAATTATAGAAAGGGAAGGTGTTAGAACCCTTTCTATCCATGGTTTTCCATGGGCTCTTAGGTACTTGCTCATTTTTGAAATTTCTTGTGTGTGTTTGTTTTGAAAAAAAGTTTACTTCGCGATAACCCTTGTATCAGTCTTCAAGGGTTTGATGAAGTTGTTTTGAAAATTGTTTTGAAAAAGTGTCTGTGTGAAAAGGTTTGTTTGATTGATTAAACAAGTACTTAAGAGTTTTCTAACTACTCTAAAAAAAGTCTGTTCATTTTCCTTTTGACAGCGCTATCCCATTATTAAGGAATAGGTAGCACCGTTGTTGGAGTTTGAAGGGACAGATACAGTCACAAAAGCAATGTTATGAGGTGTTAGTAATCATCATAAAGCCTTAAAGATATTTTTCCGAGGCAACATCCGAATGGGTCATTTTTAGATCTTTCGGGACTAGAGGATGACCGCTAACAAACCCTATACTTCATGATCGTTTAACCGAAACCGGAGTGGAGTAAACCCTAAGAAATTGCATGTGCGAGTGAATTTTTCAGTTAATTTGTCTTTGCACATTTAGGGTTTTCTACCGTATTAATTTCAGATATTCTTTCCATACAATCCTATTAGCATACATCTAGGAAATTTATAATTGCGGAAATTAAAATGTGGAAAGTTAAAAGTTCTAGCCATTACATGGCTTTCGCAGATACATAATTAGTTTTGACTGTAAGAATAAAATGCGGAATTAAAACCTAATTAAGTCTATTACAACCTCGGAACAGTTACAAAAATAATAAAAAAGGTAATCAAAGTGCGCACGACGAATTAAATGCGAGGATAAATATAAAACTTAAAAATCTAATAGAGAAAAAATATTTAAGTTATTTTTTTGAAGAAAGATTAATTATATATGAAATTAATTATAATTTCTAATTGATTTTAATTATAAAAAAAAGAATTAAATTAACTTAATTTTTAATTAAACTAATTAATTAAAGAAAATAAATATTTTATGAAAAAAAATGATTTTTGGTGTTTTATGATTTTTGATTTTAAAAAAAAGGATTATTTTGTAAAAACAAAGAAAATATTTAATAAACAAATTAAAAGAAAAAAAGATATAAAAGAAAAAAAAACTTGGGCCTGCTTGCTGAAGAAATCAGGGGGGTGCATTGTGAAATTGCTTAGGCCCACCAAGTTGAAGCCCAGTCAGTGCTTGATCTAGTGGTGCTCCCTCCTGATGGTGTACCATTATCCTTCACTAATGAGCGTTGGATCTGATTGATCATGAATCCACTGGTTGTATATGTGTGATGCATGGTGGATGCTTAGACAAGTGGTGTATAGGATCTGCAAAGAAGAATTAAAACAGAGAAAATTGTTGAGACCTGGGATCGAACCTAGGTCCTCCCACTCATTGCAATGCACGCTTCACCAACTGGGCCACATGTTTTGTTTGTTAACATAATAGAAATAATATATAATATATAAATCAAGGTAACTGAGTCACAAACGCGCGTGAAATTCAAAATGGCCAGTCAGGTGGTGACAAGTCACCGTCTCCTTCGTTGAGACTATCGTCTTAGGGGTAAGACTTATACCCATGGACACTTTTCCATAGCTGAAAACCTGTAAACTTCAACAATCAAGAAAATGCTTGATAAATAAATTATAATTACATGGTTCCATTTGTCTTGAACCCATGAACATCATGGTGCCCTTTTTATTGTCCAATTTCACTAATACAGAGAAGCCCTAAAACATAAGAGCAAACCCTAACAATGGTAAACACATATATAAGCCTCAAAAAATTTAACTAAACGATCCAGACATGTTATAAATACATAAATGATCACAAATATGTCATTAAATTATGCTAATGATGCAAGAATGGCTATAATCGATTTTGAAAAAGAAAGCAAACCGTATGAGGTGTAGCGAGCGTTTCTGGGTGTGAAAGGACCTGCAATTGATCCATTTAGCTTCAGAGATACTCCAGGATGCGATTGTGAGTGTTGGAATGCTTTGAATTGTCCTCTAGGGTAGGGATCAGATCACCACTTTTTGCCAAAATTTTGAGTTTGTTCTAGTGTTCTTCACGACTGCTAGCCCTTGTTTTTGTGCTTCGTCTTGTTCATTATATAACCCTGAACGAATTAGGTTTATAAAAACCACTTGTATCTTGAAGTTTTAAGAAGATTTGATCTCATTCCTCCTTTGTATAATTTTTTTTCAAATTAGGCCTAATCATGCCATTCTTGTTCCAATGAATCTTGATACGATTTGATCCTGATATGCCAGCAAAACAATTATATCAAAACAAACCTTTGCTACTATTTGTCATTTATTTCATTTAATTCAATTTTTAATTAATAAAAAATCAAAATAAAATGAAAAATGAAGAAAATAATGTGTGGGTGAATATTTGGGTCGTGGACCGTGTTATGAGTGAGGTGCAAGCATAAAAAGTTAGGCCCATTTGGCAAAAAAAGCATTTTTGAGCATATTTGACTTTTGGCAATTTTGCCAAAATGGTCAACTTTGACAAGGCATATCTCTTCCAATTTTAACCCTAGAGAGGTTTTCTTGGAATTTTTAGAAAGCTTAGGATGTCCCCTAAACAAACCTTTTTATCTCATCTCAATTTGGTCTTCCATGTTCATGTAAGAAGCTTTGACCCAAAAAGTGTTTTTGTTGACTTTTCAAAAGGACCTATAATGTGGAAATTCATATCTTTTTATGAGTGCATATTTTCAACTTGAGGACTGAAGATGAATTGTAGGGAATTGCATCCTCTTAAAAATGAGCCTTGGATGGAAAATTTCTGATAAAGTATGAGGAAGTTATGCTTGGTCAAAGTTTGGTTGACTTTTCCTAAGAAATCCTAATTTAGCAACTTTTGGGTTTTGATGAATTTGGGGCATTCCTTGAGGAATCATGATCAACCCTTGATCAAATGATGTATATAACTTCAAAATGTTGATGTTGACCAAAAATCTTAAAGTTTGACTGTATGTGGGCCATAGTTGACTTTTGACCTAATACAGTCGATTCTCAAGCATTTGAGCAGTTGACTGAGCAAACTTCTTGTGCAAGGCTTGAAATTTGACCTGGAGGGTCTTGATGAAAATGGAAACCCTAGTTTGAGATACATTTCCTTTAGGAGAGAGTTTGTCTGGTCAACTCTTGGGCAAACTTGAGCAAATTGAGGATCTCAATGGGCATGTGCTAAGTAAAATGAGAGGAAAACTTTTGGGGTACAACCACATAGTATTCACAAAATATTTTGTAACCAAATAAATCCAAACTGCAAACTATTAAAACGTAACAGACACGATGTTGAATCTTCTCGATAGGATGTCTTATTAACATATGTTTCAGTGCAGGTTAGAACATCTTAATCAGCATGTTGCTGCCAAGTTAGTCTTACCAAAATTAATGACAATCATAAAATAGAGAATTTACAAGTATATTGAAGCATTTACTAAAGAAATAGAGTTTGAAAATGCAATGACACAAAGTCAATGTTTTCATATGAAAGTGGTAATAGTTTGAAAATGGGTTTTAGGGTTTAAGTACAAAGAATTTTAGAGTACATGGGGATACATAGGGTAAACACCAATAAATACAAGGATAATATATAGATGTAAACACAATAGTAAACCTAAGGCAATGCAATGAAGGTATGAAAAACACAAGAAATGGGGGGTTTGAATAGAGTTTTTAAAACAAAATTATTCTTTTAAAAATATTCCCCTTTAAGTTAAAAATGTTTTTTTCCTTCACTCTTGATAAAAACAATACATAAGAACACGAATTAAAGAACAATGTGTGTTTATGCTAGTTCACTTGAAAATTATCAAGCCAGTCTAGTCCACCCTCTAAGGTGATTTCACCTTACTCAATAAAGGACTTAATTCACTATAACCAAACTGATTACAATTTGCACAAGCTACCCGCAAGTGACTAATAACCTCGAGACTCGCAAGCCTTAGACTTATTAAGGATTCATACCTACCCGATCCCTTAAGGAATATCAACTAATAAATAACCTGATTATTACAATGCATAAGCTACCCACAAGTTACTAACAACTTCTAAAACTTACAAGCTTTATACTTCTTAAGGATTCAGACCTGCCCAGTCCCTTAATAAATATCAAACGACAGTTTAAATACGATTTTTGTTTACAATAGAATTGCTTCTAAAAAGCTGAGTATGTAAACTATTTTATGAATAGTGACTTAAGAATGTGAAAGCAATGAACAACGTTTTGGCGTGAATATTCAGTAGTTAGTTTCTTTCTTTCTTAGTCCTCAAGCATTTATATAGCCATTAACATAACGTATTCATTGAGGGATACTCTTGGAATTTCAAGAAACATTGGCCGCTTGAACAATAACGTGGGGGACAAGATGGTGCGATGTGTCCGTCCTTTCATGGTAGTGGAATGAAATGTTGATTGTAACATGTACTATTTGTACCATGTTAACATTATCTTCTTTCCTTCTGCACTTCAGAGCCCTTTGCGAGCATGATTTAGAAGTGGGAACATAACATCAGGTCATCAGAACTTCAAGTCTTCATAGTCTTCAAAAATACGTCTTTAGAGTCTTCAGTACTTAGTTATGAGAACCTTTTCTGGGAACCTTGAGTCTTTAGAAGTCTCTAAAATCTTTAGACCTTCTATCTTTTAGAGTCTCAACACTTGGTCTTCAGAACCGTTATCTTTAGAACTTCATTAATAGAAACACAAGCTTTCAGCATCTGGACTTCAGTAGAAACTTTGTCTTCAGATCTTCTAACTCTGTTTCTTCGGAACATGTTATCTTTAGAAGCTTGAGTCTTCAGCATCTGAACATAAGTAGAAACTTTTGTCTTCATATCTTTTGACTAGTTTCTTTTAGATAAATATCAGAGTTTACACTTCAGATCCTTCTGGAGTGTCTTGCTACTGTTCAACAGAACTTGTGTAGCATAGAAGCAGAATTAATTCTCTTCTAATGTCTTGGCCACGCCATCTGTTGTACCCCAAAATTTTCCCTCTCTTTTCTCAAAGGATCATCCTGGACCCCCAGGTTTGCTTCTATCCAATTTCAAGCCTTGAATTACAAATTTTCCAAGAAAGTCATTCATAAGGGCAAAATGGTCAAAAACACACTGAACAGTCAAACTTTGACTTTTTGACCAAATTTGAGTCCCAAAAATCACATTGCGTCTAGACGTCCAAAAGGTGAAATTTGATCATCAAAGAAATCCAGAGAATAAAAAAAATCTAACTTTTGCAAGACTTTGAAATTGTTCTAAGTATTTTCTATACTTGTTAATTTTATTTGCTTCATGACATTTTTTTACTACAATTCCAAATAATTTAAAATGAGGCAAATATTCAAGTTATTACAAAGTGGCATTTTTTGCAAAGTTTACAAACCCTAAACTTGGTATTGCTTGGATTTTTCCCTTTGACTCAAAACCTTGTCACAATGTTGTCCTTGATACAATGTGCATAAAATACTCCACAAGACTAAGTTTGTTTCATGCTATAAATCTTGATGTCCAAGATGAACAAAGTATGATATGTTGCATTGCCACAACACCCCAAAACCTGCTCCATTGCTGTCCTATAGAGTCCAAAACTGCTCTATGCAGTCTGCACCAACCTGCATCACAATAGCCCCAAAATTGCACCAAAATGGCAAAAGAAAATCGTGTGAATAAAGTATCAAAACAGTAGGCAAAAGAACAATTCAAAATGACTTATTTTATTTCCCCCCTAAACCTCAGTGAAGGGTCTACAAAATTAACTGTTTCATAAGACACAGGGGTTGGAATTTTTGGAGAGAAGAGAGTGTTTTGAACAGAAAAATAGTGTTCTTTGTAACTTTGACTCATTCAGAAAGAAACCAGCTCTAATCTCATTCAAAACAGAACTTCAACCCATTATTCCATCTTACAAACTCTCCCATAAACCAAACACCTTAGAACATAGAGAGTGTAAAAACACTAAAACAGTTTCTGTTAGTGCCGTTATCCTCACCATCCAAACATAAAAACAATATTGTACAACTTGATCGGGTTTCAATAGTTTGGAACAAGCCTTGACTGGGTTTCAATAGTTTGGAACAAGCTGCCAGGAGATTTATTTGAGCCCTCACAACATCTTGAAAAGTATTCAGATTTCAAACACCAAGTGTAGTTTCAAGGTAAGTCTCCTTGACTTGGTATTTTTTAATACATCATTAATGATTTATTCTTGAAGACAAGATGTAGTAATCGTTGCCCCATTTTAGCTAACCATTTGCTTGTTGTTTAAATTTATCAATCATATGTTGTAAACTGCCATGTATGGACAATAAAACAATGTTTAAGACAGAAAATCGCAGTATGTATCGACACATACACACATGTTTCGACTCATCCTAGTAAAAAACAAGGTATGAATCGACACATAAACCTCATGCATCGACTCATACTGATCCCAAGTCCCAAAACAGAAGGTTGAAAAGTCCATGAATCGATATAAAATGCGTATGCATCGACACAAAGAAGGTGTATGAGTCGACACATCCCATTATGTGTTGACTCATACTGAGCTGATTTTTCTTTACAGGAGCAAGGAAAGGTTATGTGTCGATGCATAACAGCATGTGTCGACACATAATGGTTCAAAGAGCAGTTTCTCCCATTTTCTATACTGTTTATGCATATGTTTTTCATTACTGCCCATTAGTTCGATGTGGTTGTAATAATTAGACATTTATTTCATCCCTATTTGCAAATTGTACCCCCATCCCCCTCAAGATGTAATAGCTTAGGATTTTATTTTCCGCATTTTATTTTTGCTTTCATATATTGCTAGTAATTAGAATGTATGGCAAGATAAAATCAACAAATAGATAACTCTTAAATACAAGAAAAAATGCATGCAATCAAACACACTTGCACACTAGTACCCTTAGGGTAATCCCACCTTGTTGCCTATCGGAAAAATAGTCATGTCCCTCGAATATGGGCGTTTTAGCAAAGACCCTCGATAAAAGATCGTAGTCCCTCGATGACCCTCGATGTTGCCTTTGGTAAACGATCTAGTCCCTAAAACGACATTGCTAAAACGTCCCATAAGTTTCCTTCTCTGACTATACAAAATGTCCCGTGCCCGTCCCTTCACATCCAACGATGGGGCTTCTTACCAAAACAATGGTAAGATAGAAATGTCTAAAGGAGGAAGAAAATAACATTTAAGACCTTTCGAGTAGGTAGATTCGCTCCTAGTTGCTCGCTTGCTCACGACAAAAACATTTTCACACCAACACTTTCATCTCAAAAACATTTTCGAAAGACAACACATTTTGTATACGTTCTAATAGAGACGAGAACCATTGCAAAAACATATTTTCAAAACCACTTTCAAAAAACACATTCCACAAACACCTCTTTGAACTATTTTCAAGACAAACACTTTGTACGCATTCTTATAGAGACGAGAATCATTACAAAATCACATTTTCAAAATACTTTCAAAACCCACACCACAAGCACATTCAAACAAAAGCAAGTGATCTAGCAAGTAACTAAGAGCCCATGGAAAACCATGGATGAAAAGGGTGTTAATACCTTCCCTTTTAATAATCTACCCCCCGAACTCAAGAAAACATCTCTAAAGGTATTTCCTGTGCTTTTTCACCTTTCCTTGTTGGATAAAAGAAAAGTCGGTGGCGACTCTTGCTATCCGCAACATTTACGATCGTACGCGAAATCTCCCACCGTATCACACCATCCATCAGAAGCTGAAACTGTTTGTTAAGTACTCAACAATGACAAACATTAGTATAACAAAATTGTTCATACAATCATTCTTATTTTTTATTATCAAAACTCAGATAATATTGCAGAACCAAATCTTGTTCTTTCAATCTCCCCCTTTTGATGATGACAAAACTATGTATTTTGATGACACAATTTTGTACATATAATCATAATTAGTGAGATTTAGAAGGGTAAGAAATACTTATCCTTTTTATGATACTCCCCCTGAGTCAATGACTTGATGAAGATCAAATATCCTCACTCTGAACCATTTGATTAAAAACTCCCCCTGGTTCCAATAGATCAGATATCGAGATCTTGAGAGTCTTGACTTTGGATGCCAACGAGAATGAAATCAAGTTGAAATCTGAAATTTTACTACCACTCAGACAACTTCCAGATTCTCAATAGATTCTCAACTTTCGAGTCTGATTCCAGGTTTCACTTCTTGAATTCTGATTATGAATTGAAAAGTATCTTCAGAATCTAAAGCCAACAGGTTAGGCATAAGCTTTGATTAGTGCTTTTGGATCTGTCTTTTAATCAGAGTTCTAATTTCCTGAAAAAGAAAAACAATTCTAACAGAAAAAAAAGTTTAACTCGGTTAGAATGTACGCAGATCTTTTTAGAGAACATTTTCCAAATCTTGATTATTGAAACAAAAATTATGTTCATTTAAATTACTTCCCCTTTTTGTCATAACCAAAAAGATAATTTTGTGCGAAAAACATAAAAACCAGAAGAAACAATCAAGAAAAATAAGAAATTTCATTGATATTCGAAGGAGATTAAAACAGAGTGATCATAGACAGGGAAAGGATATCTAAACTTCAAACACATCACAACTCTCATCAAATAGATCATTTCCTCTGATGAACAGGTTTTATTGAAACTGTTTCAATTATACCTACTAACTCAAACAGTTCAGACAACACACATCCATATGGAATGAATAATTTTTTAGAGTTCCTGGATGCTTGGATTGATATCTTCAGATGATTGAATATTATTTCTGAAATATGAATTTGAATATTCTTACGAAGGCAATAAAGAAGACATATATCCCTAGGAAAAACTATATCAAGTGATGGTAATCGGAACACCAAAGATGCGAGAGTGAATGGTGTTTCCATCAGGACTAACAAAAGCATAGAGCCAAAAATTCTTTAAGAGTTTAGGATAAACAGGACCTCTCAACATTTTTGCATACCCAAACAATCCTTGATTTTCAATGACCCTGTTGATGAAACCATCATCAGACACATAATTGGGGCTTTTCTCTTTGATTACTTTGAGAAGATTTTCATCTCCTTGAAAAGTTCTAATAGCCATGATATGTAGGCGGGTTACAAGAGAAGATACGATTGAAGATGATACAATGATAATGACTTGATGAATGACTATAGATGAAAAGAGATATAAATAATCAGTCAAGCAATTCACGAATTAAAACAATTGAAACACTCAAGTGACGTCTCATACTACTAAAAGAAGGAAATGAAAAGAGAAGTAGATAAAACGTTAAGATGAGAGAGAATGAAAGCATTTAATCATTACATGGAATGTCAAAAATAAACATAGAGGTATGACATGAAATGACTGTTCCCAAGGAGTAGTTAAATAAATGTAATTATGATTAATCAATTTCAAGAAAAATAACAGCTTGTGCATGACCTAGGTAGCGTGTTCTAGACACTAAGTCTATTTAGGTAATGAGTTTGATATTCTCAAAGTCTGGAGAACCAAAAGGTTTCCATTGAATTAGGGATATTTCTAATCAAAACATCTTCTGATGACTTGAGATAAAAAAATTAGAAGTCTTTTGATTAAGTCAAAATCGTATTCCTTCAGACTACGACTAGAACACAGTTGATTCTAATGACATATTACTCTGGATATAAATCCATTTTCGGATTATTTAGAATAAATAGAAAGCTATCTTCAGCCAAGGGTTTTATAAAAATATCAGCCCATTGATGGTCTATATCTATAAATTTTAAAGATAGAGTCCCTTTATGAACATAATCTTAAATAAAATAATGTTTGATTTCTATCTGTTTAGCCATAGAGTGTAGAATAGGTTTTTTACTTAAGCAAATGGCGGCAGTGTTATCACAGAAGATAGGGATGTTACTTTCATATATATGGTAATCTTCTAGCTAATTTTTCATCCATAGCATCTGAGTGCTAGATAGTGCTGCTGATATGTACTCTGCTTCTACTATTGAAAGATCAATTGTTGATTTCCTCTTGCTTGACCATGAGATTAGATTCTTTCCTAGAAACTGACGATTTCCAGAAGTGCTCTTTTTCTCTAGTCGATCTCCAGCATAGTCTACATCACATAAACCAGAAAGAGAATACTCTGATGTTTTTTCATACACAAGCTGAGGTTAGAGGTTCCTTTTAGATACCTTAGAATCCTTTTAACAGCAGTTAAGTGAGATTCCCTGAGATCTGATTGGAATCTAGCACAAATATGTACATTGAATAAAATATCATGTTTAGATGCAGGTAGATACATAAGAGAGCCTAACATGCCACGATAGAGCTTCTGACAAACCTTTCCACTTAACTCTTCTTTCTCCAAAATACATGTAGGATGCATTGGAGTCTTTGTTATAATACGGTCTGTCATGTTGAATTTCTTCAGAAGTTCTTTTGTGTACTTAGTTTGATGTATGTAAGTAGCCTCTTGTTTTTGATCAATCTGGATTCCAAGAAAGAACTTCAGTTCCCTTATCATGCTCATTTCAAACTCAGCCTGCATTATTTTAGAGAAATCCTCACAGAGAGATGGATTAGAAGAACAAAAAATAATATTGTCCACATAAATTTGAACAATTAGAATATCATTTTTGAATGTTTTGCATAAGAGTGTAGTGTCAACCTTTCCTCTGGTAGACTTATTTTCTAGTAGAAAATTTCTCAATCTATCATACCAAGCTCTAGGAGCTTGTTTTAAGGCATAAAGAGATTTCTTTAGCTTAAAAATAAAGTCTAATTTCTCAGATTTTTAAAAGCCAGGAGGTTGTTTGACATACACTTCCTCTGAAATATAACCATTCAGAAATGCACTCTTAACATCCATCTGATAAAGAAGTATATTATGATTTAGAGAAAAGGAAACTAATAACGGAATAGTTTCTAACCTGGAAACTGGTGCAAAGGTTTCTGTATAGTCTATACCTTGTTATTGACTATAACCTTGTGCAACCAGTCGAGCTTTGTTTCTTACAACTTCACCCTTCTCATTGAGCTTGTTTCTAAACACCCATCAGGTTCCAATGACATGGACACCTTTAGGTTTCTGAACAAGATCCTGTAATACGGTGGGAGAACTGACTTTTTGGTTTTGAGTTTTATCGTAAATGTTGTGGATAGCAAGAGTTGCCACCGACTTTTCTTTTATCCAATAAAGGAAGGGTGAAAAGAACAGGAAAGACCTTTTGAAAATTTTCTGAGTAAGGGGGGTACGTTATGAAAAGGGAAGGTGTTAGCATCCTTTTGAGAATTTTTTGAGAATTTTCTTAATCGCTAGCTAACTTTTTGGAAATGCTTTATGCTTGTGTATGTTTGAAAATATTTTGAAAATGCCTATGTGCGGGAATTTTATAATGATTCTTGTATCATTGAGAGTGTATACAAAATGTTTGTTTTGAAAATATTATGAAAGATAGTGTTATTTTATGGAAAGATGTTTTGTTTTGAAAAGTTTATGGGCAAGCGACTATGAGCGTTCTACCTACTCAAAGAAGTATTTGTTCTTTTCCTCTTTATTAGATGGTGCTACCCTACCATTAGTTAGTAGGAAGCGCTATCGTTGGATGTGAGGGACAAGCGTGGGTCATCGTACAGTCATAGAAGGAAACTTGCAGGATGCTTTAGCAATTTTCGTAAGGGACTAAGATCATTTATCGAAGGCAGCATCAAAGGGTCATCGAGGGACTACAATCTTTTAACTGAGGCTCTTTGCTAAAGCATTCCATATTCGAGGGACATGACTGTTTTTTATCAGAGGCAATAAATGAGGGTCACCCTAGAGGTGCGCGTGTGCGAAATGTTTTAATTTCAGTTAATTTATTTTGGATTTATGGTTATCTAGCACTTTGTTTTAGATCTGGCCATACAATCCTATTAAACTAACAATTATAATGAAAGAAGTAAATTGCAGAAATTAAATATCCTACGCTATTACAATGCTTCGGGAATGGGGGTACAAATTTATGAATGGGGAGAAAAGTAAAGTAAACCCTATTTTATCTATTACACCCCTTAACAGTTACATAATTATGAAAATAATGATGCGAAAAATAAATAAACGCGCGAAGATGGTGAAAAGGAAAATAAATTTAAAACCTGAAAAATTCTATTATTTTTGGTGTTTTATTTAGAAAAATATTTTATAGTGTAAAAATAAATCCTAATTCTAATTAATTTACAAACTAATTAATAAAGTAAAACAAAGTGTGATTAAATTAAAAATTTTATTTATAAATATTTAATTAATTAATTAAAACCCTAAATCTAACATTTTTTGGGATTTTTTCACATGATCATAAAATAGATATAATAAATTAAGAGTGTGCAAAAAAACATCTTAAAATGAGAAGTTTTGATTGGTTAAAAATTGGTTGAAGTTTGTTAAAAAAAAACTAAAGAAAAATAGTGGTAAAAAAAGAGTTTTGTGGCTGTCAAGGCTTCAACTCAGGATCTTAGCGTCACAGTTCCAAAAGCTTACCAGCAGGCCATGCGCATGTAGTGTTAAGGGAGTGACTTAGTAAAATATATGTGAAACATGCTTCTGAAATAATGAAAAAATCAAAATAAATCACAAAAATCCAAAAGGGGGGTCACTATGGTTCAAACCCTCGCCCTTGTAGTGAAAGTGACATGAAACGTGCGCTGCTTGCCACTGGGGTGGCTGTTACATCCATTTATGAAACAAAACCCATTAAATATATCATAAAATAAAATTCCATAATTTGAAAATTCCAGCACACCATCTTCTTCTTCCTCTCACGCGAACGAACAACAACAACACCATTTTTCCATTCTTTCATTTTTCGAAAATGCTCATTTCTTAACCAAATTGAAAGATGTAAACATCAAACTTGCTTAATTTTTGACAAGGAATTCAACCATGTATTTTTTAAAAGCTAAAAATTAATGGTTAGGACAAATTTTTTTTGGTACCAAACTGAAACTCTAACATTTCCATAAACTCAGTTCCAAAATTTTCAGCACACAGTCAATTAAAATGAAATTAAAGGACATAGATAGTTTTAGTAACATAATGTCTACATTTTATCTTCATAAAGTATATGCTAATGATGCTTGTATCAAGATTTCAAATTTTAAGAAAACTTACCTGTTGATGAAAAATCCAATGCCCTCTACACGATTTTCAGAAGCAATGTGATGCTTGCTTTAGCTTCCTAGGACCTTGGTGAGTGCGTTGCGACCTTCACTTTTCCTTGAAAGTCTATGGATTTATATACTCAATTCAAGTTTCAAAGTTTGATTTTGAAAATTGTGGATGTTTATAATGGAGTTACAGTGGCAAAACTGGTGTTTGGATCACTTACATGATGTATATGAAGTGTTTGGACAAAAGTTGTAAGGTTTCAAAGATTCGAAGATTTGGACTTCAAAGCTCAAAAATGGAGTTTTTGAGATCAATTTCGATTTGGGAGAGTTTGAGAGGGTTTGAGGGCTTGTTAATTCTTCCCTTGGCTTGCAAATGACCATACTTTTATAGGAAAAATTTTTGAGAAGTTAAAGTAACCATATTTGCAAGATAACAAGTTATGGTTTGGAAGCTTAGTTATGAAGTAACCTTGAAGAACATGGTTCCAATTCATTTTACCTTGTCTTATAGAGTTATTTGATACTTTAATCATGCTTATCAATTCTTTTAGGTTGAGTGTGTGTAGAGGAAACAAGTTAGATGCTCAAGGAGAGTGGACTTTGTTCTTAAAGTCACTTTATAAGAATGAAGTGTTAGCTTTAGTTACAAAAATGGCATGATGCATAGGATAAGGCTTGAGTCAATCGGATAATAGCCATAAAGCAATTGAAATAAACTGATTATGTAGAGATTTATGGGTTTAGAGGCCTGCACAGTGAGATTACAATGCATGGCATGAAGATTTTGTCTTATGGTTATCATAGAAATGACCTCTCATTCAAGCAAAAATGACCAACTTTGTCTCTTCGAAACTCTCAGCTCAAACATGATCTTTTCATACTCTTGGATATTTTGGAAAGCTTGAGTCAATATCTTCAGCTTTCATGTTGACCAATTTAACTAAAACAAAAGGGAAATTGGTGAAAAAAGGCTAAGAAGTTGAGATAAAAATATCAGAACTTCACAGGCCCATATCTCTTAATCCAAACACTTTTTTAGGATCATCCCACGGTGATAAAGTTATAGCATCCCTATTCCCTACAACTTTCATGTTGAAATTTTTCCTTGAATCAGTTTGTATCTTGAGGAAACTTGCTTGTGAATAGGGTTTTCTAAGCACAAAATACTTGAATTTTTTCTTAGGACTTGAAAATCTTCCAACTTTGACTTTTGTTGACTTTCTTGATCTTTGTAATTCTTGATGATCAAACTTGATAATTTTGAATGTTTTGATGATTCTTGATTTTTGAATTCCAATGTTGACCAAAAAAGTCAAAGTTTGACTTTTCTGTGACTGTTGACTTTTTATCAATTGATTCAATTCTTCAACTATTAATCACTTGTATCCTTGGAAATGTCTTGAGTAATGTAATTAGGTCAAGATGTTATATTTGACCCCTTGAGATCATGCTTTAAGCCAATAGGTCATGCACTAGGCCAGAAGTCAATGATCAGTCATCTTCAATCAAAACCCTAATTTGGCAATTTTTAACCTTTGATCATTTGAGGGCTTTCCTTGAGGAATCATGACCAGCCCTTGATCAAATGATGAATATCACCTAAAATGTTGATGTTTACAAAACAATCTTGAATTTTGACTTTATGTTGACCATAGTTGACTTTCTACCTCATATAGTTGACTTTCAATCTTTTGAGCCATTGACTGAGCAAACATGTGATGCAAGACTTGAAGCTTAAATTAAGCATTATTGAGGACCCATGATGAACCATGAAAATAATTTGAGACCCTTACAACCCAATCTTCCTTGAGAAGCAGAAAACCCTAGTTGTAGACCCTTGCTTAGGAAGAGGTTTGACCAGTTAACTCTTGAGTAGCTTTAAGTCTTTGAGACCTTTGTGAGCATGTTTCGAAGAAAATGGTCGGGACAATTTTGGGGTACAACATCTTCCCCTGTTAAATCTTCTTGAACCTGAAGAGTTAGATTGGCATGTCCGCCATTCGTGACTTGAAGGTAGAAGATGATTGAACACTTAAGTTCCAAAAAATTTGCACTCGCCGGTGCACAAAGTAACTCCGTTGGTTGATTATACCAAGAATGGACTTAAATACATCATTTAGAGAGGAATCAGTGATTCATCAGAGATGGGCTTATAGATGCCATTCAAAGTAATTATTGATAGAATTTAAACTAATTCTACGCTCGACTTCAACTGGAAGAAGTATCAGAATAAATCTAAGCTTGATTTAATATGAGCCAGAGGATGTCTACGCTAGTCTTTAACTGGGAGAAGTATCAGAACAAATCTACACTCGATTTAATCTGAGCTAGAAAATTTCTGTGTCCATCTTTAACTGGGAGAAGTACCAGAATAAATCTACGCTCGATTTAATTTGAGCCATAAGATGTCCGCGTTTGTCTTTAACTGGAATAAGTATCAGAATAAATCTATGCTTGATTTAATCTTAGCCAGAAAATGTTTATGCCCAACTTCGACTGGAAGAAGTATCAGAATAAATATATGCTTGATTTAATCTGAGCCATATAATGTTTATGCATGAATTCGACTAGAAGAAGTATTAGAATAAATCTATGCTCGATTTAATCTGAGCCAGAAGAGGTCTATGTCCGTCTTCAATGTGAAGAAGTATCGGAATAAATCCACGCTCAATTTAATCTGAGCCATAAGTTAGCAATGACCATCTTCAACTGGAAAAAGTATCAAAATATATCTATGCTCAATTTAATCTGAGCCAAAAGAGGTCTCTTTGAGAATGGCCCTCTGAAGAAATTTCTTAAATAACCCTTTGTCCGATGTATCCTTTGAGAAGACTGTTGGTTCATATTAGTAATTGATGATGTTTGTCTATTGATTGATCTTTCCTGAAAAGGTAAAGAGTTAGTTGTATGCAATGTCATGATGTATGAAATGTATTACCTAATGATGTTCTCAAAATAAATGAGATTGTGCTATATGCCTTTCGTATGCATATGCTATGACGTTTGTAAATGATGTATGAATGTGAAATGTTGTTGAAGTGTATTTGTAAACCCGTTCAGTATCATTGTCTGGGAAAATAAATCCCTGACTGATGTTGGGGATGAAGAGTATGTGTATCTTCGATCTTGATGGGTATTCCTGTTTTCTATTTGAGGAAACTCCGCTGTTTTGGGGAGAAGAGTCCAAGAACATTGGTTGTTCACTGCTTTACTGAGGATCTAAGTTCTTATGTACCATGACTGGGGATAGAAGAGATGGATAAATTTTCAAAATGTTGTCTGACCAAGTTTTCAATATGGATGCTGACTCGTCTGGGCAGAATAAGTTTGAACGATATTTAATCCAGTTCCAGGTTCCGTAGAAACTCTCTGGGGATAGTGGCGACTTCACTGGGGAGAATAATTTTGTGGGTGATTCGTGGCAATCTGAGGAATAGACTCAAGCTGAGGAGACTATAATCTATTGGGGAAATAAACCCTGTTGACGGAGAAATACTCTGTTGAGGAAACAAGCTCTGCTGGAGACAAGAAATTTGTAGGGGGTTTTACAGTTTTGGAGGAATAGGTTCAGCTGGGGAAGAGAACTTCCATGAACTGTACTAATTGGAACTCCGTAGGTGGGTGATATTGCCGGGAAAAAAAATCATATTCTTTTATCCGCTGGGGGGTTCGACTGGTAAGTATGATTGGTATATCCTATTTTATGGGGGATATATCTTTGTTGAAGATTGTTTTGTGAAGACTACTCTGTGAGGATAATCCCATGGAAGTGGCTCTATGGGGATTTGTGGACAGCTTGAACGTCATCCTAACTCCTAGAGTCTTGAATAAATGCTTATTCTTGTTCTTATTCATATATTTGTTAACATTTAATCATGTTCATAGGCATATGTTCATTCAATTTTAGTCATTCGACGTTTTTGCAAAAAAAACAGAAAATTAAAAAACAAAAACTTTGAATTTAGGGTGTATTTATATTGATAGTTTTCTGATAAACAGACGATTTTGTACAAAGAGACATAAATCCTAGTAGGATGAAATTGTCATGAAATGGAAAGAGTACAAAGTGAAAACAAAACATATAGCAATGTGGAAATGATCTCATTGGGTTCCATCTTCGCTATTGCCCCTATATCTTCGAACATCTCATCCCTTGATGTCGGAAGAAGTTGATTGAGCTGATATGTACCATTTGAACTTTTGACTTTGGTAATAAAGCTTGTTGTAAGTGATCCAACATGACATAGTCATATGCTTTAATCCTTAATTTTTTCCTAGATTTTGCTTTCGGGTTTTCTGTCTACCAGGATACCCTTTTTGCCCTAACCGCCTTTTCAGGTTTTTGATTTTCCAGGTGTACAATATTTTATATATATCCCTAATTTTTTCCCGAACACTTTTGATTCGCCGAGATGCCCTTATGTTTGCCTAGGCCAGTAAACCTAGCGGGTCATTTTCATGCATGGTATGTTTTAACTATGTCCATATTCACAGGGTGCAGGAAATCTTCGCCATCCATGGTGGTTAGTATCACATCACCGCCCGAAAATACTTCTTGATAATAAATGTCCCTTCGTAGGTGTGAATCCATTTACCCCTGGGATCACCTTGCGGTAGAATGATGCGCTTTATTACCAATTCACCAGCCTGATATACACGATGCTTGATTTTCTTGTTGAATGCCCTGATCATACGTTTCTGATACATCTGACCGTGACAGACAACCGTAAGTCTCTTTTCGTCAATCAGATTCAACTGGTCTAGCCTAGTCTGAATCCACTTGTCTTTGTCTAATTTTTCATCTTTCATAATCCTCATATAAGGAATTTGAACTTCGACAGGTAGGACAACTTCCATGCCATAGACCTGAGAGAATGGGGTTTCCCAAATTGCCTTTGTAAGCCATAAACATCTTCTGTATGGTCTTCCTAATATTCTTGTTGGCAGCTTCCATTGCGCCTTTCATATTTGGTCGATACGAAGAAGAGTTGTGGTGCTTTATCTTGAACTGTGTGCAGAGTTCAGTGATCATAGTGTTGTTAAGGTTGGTACCATTATCCATGATTATTCTCTCGGGGATTCCATACCAGTAGATAAGATTATGTTCTATGAACCGGGCGACCACATTCTTGGTAACAGAGGCAAACGAGGCTGCTTCAACCCATTTTGTGAAGTAGTCAATAGCAACGAGAATGAACCGGTGTTCGTTAGAAGAAACATGCTTGATTTCCCCGATCATATCAATGCCCAGAATTGCGAATGACAAAGGAGAACTCATGGTGTTCAAAGGTACTGGGGGAACATGAACTTTATCAGCGTAAATTTGGCATTTATGACAAGTTCTCGAGTGGTGGTGACAGTTGGTTTCCATAGTCGACCAATAGTAACCCGCTCTCAGAATCTTTTTAGCCATAGTATTCCCGCTGGAGTGAGTACCAAAGATGCCTTCGTGCATATCCTCCATAATTTTCTCTGCTTACTTCTTGTCTACACAGCGAAGCATAGTTGAATCATGATTACGCTTGTACAAAATTCCATTTCTCAAGAAGAACTTAAACGAGAACCTCCATAGGAATTTCTTGTCATTTATCGATGCCCATTTAGGGTATTCTTGAGCTTCAAGGTACCTTTTCACTTCATGAAACCAAGGTTTTTCTTCTACTTCATCAGTATCAATTTCGTAGCAATGTGTCAGTTTCTAGAATCTTTCAATGGTAATTTTGGGAGCCTCATTGTCCCATCTAACCTTGAACATGGATGACATGGTAGGTAATGTGTCCGCCAACTACATCTCTTCTCTTGGGATATGCTCAAAAGTAATCTCTTCGAAGTACGGAATCAAGGTTAGCACATGTTCTCGGTAAGGGATAAGATTCATATGCTTCTTATCCCATTCTCCCTTGACCTGACTGATTACCAAGGCTGAATCCCCATATACGTTCAGGAATTTGATTCTCAGGTCAATTGCAGCTTTAATACCCATGATGCATGCTTCATATTCAACCATATTATTGGTGCAGTCAAAGTAAAGTATGGCAGTGAAGGGCATATGACAACCATGGGGAGAGATAATTACAGCACCTATCTTGTTGCCAAATGCGTTAGAAGCTCCATTGAAAACCATAGTCCATCAGGATCCTAGCTCAGGTCCTTCATACGGTCCAAGTTCTTCACAATCTGTAATTAGCATGATGTTCTAATCCGAGAATTCAGAATTCATAGACTGATAGTCGTCTACAGCTTCATGTGCCAAATGATCTGCCGGTACACTTTCTTTGATTTCTTTTTGAGTGGTGTACTGAATGTCATATTCTGTTAAGACCATTGCCATCGGGATATTCTTCTGGAGATGGCTGGCTTCTCAAATATGTATTTGATGGGGTCCATTTTAGAGATCAATAAAGTAGTATGGTTCAACATATACTATCTTAGTCGACGAGAAGCACATGCCAAAGCGTAGCAAGTTTTCTTGAGCAGTGAATATCTTATTTCACAGCCGGTAAAAGTTTTGCTAAGGTAGTATATTACATGCTCTTTTTGACCAGACTCGTCATGTTTCCCCAGTACACACCCTATTGAATTCTCTAGCACTGTTAGGTACATGATTAGAGGTCTTCCTTGAAATGGTAGCATCAGAATCAGAGGTTCTTGTAGGTATTCCTTAGTTTTATCAAAGGCTATTTGACAGTCGTCGTTCCATTTTACTGCTTGATCTTTCTTCAACAGCTTGAAGATTGGTTCACAAGCAGCAGTCAAATGGGAAATGAATCGGGAAATGTAATTCAGTCATCCTAAGAAACCTCTTACTTCCTTCTCTGTATGGGGAGCCGACATTTCTTGAATAGATTTAACTTTTGCAGGATCAACTTCAATACCTTTACCACTAACGACGAAACCTATGAGTTTTCCAGACCTCACCCCAAAGGTGCATTTATTTGGATTCAACCTCAGCTTGTATTTCTTAAATCTCTCAAATAATTTATGCAAATGATCAAGATGTTCTTCTTCAGTTTGTGATCTGGCTATCCTATTGTCGAAGTAAACTTCTATCTCGTGATGAATCATGTCATGGAATAAAGCTACCATAGCACGCTAATAAGTTTCCCCAACGTTCTTCAACCCAAAAGGCATTACCTTGTAACAGAAAGTTCCCCACTATGCAACGAAGGTAGTTTTCTCCATGTCTTCAGGAGCCATCTTGATCTGATTATAACCTGAGAAACCATCTATGAAAGAGAATACCTTATGCTGAGAAGTGTTGTCAACAAAAGCATCAATATGTGGAAGCAGGAAGTCATCTTTGGGGCTTGCCCTGTTCAGATCCTTGTAGTCTACACACATAGGCACCTTGCCAGATTTCTTTGGTACCGGAACAACATTTGCAACCCATTAAGGATATGATATCACTGCTAAGAAACCTGCGTTTAATTTTTTCATAACCTCAGCCCTGATTTTCCCTGACATCTCAGGACGCATGCGACAAAATTTATGTTTAATCGGAGAACAACCCTCTTTCATCGGTAGACAGTGAACCACAATATTAGTATCAAGCCCTTGCATGTATTTGTATGACCAATCAAATATCTCAAAGTAATCATGCAACATCTGGATTAATCTGTTCTTGACAATGCCCTCTAAGTTGGCGCCTATCTTGACCTCTTTTCTGTTTGTCTCAGAACCCAATTTTACCACTTAGATCTGCTCTTCGTGTGGTTGGATAGTCTTTTCTTCTTGTATTAAGAGTCTGGAAAGTTCTCCAGGTATTTCACAATCTACCTCACCTTCATCCTCGGCTTGGTAGATTTGATTTTCAAAGTCGTAAGCGGCAATAGCAGAATCGTTATCAACGAGATCCAGAATGGATGTGGATCTGCAATGTAGTGTGTGGATGTGTGTAAGAACACATAGTTATTCAAAAGTGCAATAACATAAAAGAAAGACAAAGAGCGTAAAATTTGAATGCAAAACATCCAATGTTTTTATTAAATGAAAATGTGACTTATGAAATGACAACCCTTAACAAGTGAACCATTGTGCCCTGGGAAAGACACAAGATTTAAAGTCATTGTTTTAAAAGAAAATACATAACCAAACTTCTTAAATCCATAAAACAGAAATAGCTATTACTCCTGACTAAAGGAGATAGGGAAAAATTCGTCTGCTTTCCAATTGTCGAGTCCATCACCAATGGTAGGGAATGTCCATCTGTCAAAATCACAATCACTATCAGCGTCTTCTATAGCATTGATTTTGTTGTTGCTGATACGGATCGAAGGTCTTCCATCTTGAGTGCGACGAACAACCCTTTGACCTTTTGTAGTAAAGCCCAAACTAAACTTGTCAGATTCGTAAGGGATATTAGGAAGCTGACCCCAAATATTACAACAACCTTCTTCTATAGTTGCTTTGGCATCTTTTAAGGAAGAAATATTATGTGGAACCTTGGTGGTCTTTGGAATGGCAAAAACATCTTCAACAGCAATGGGGGAAATCACTTCAAAGGTCTGACATGGAGTCTCGATAAATTCTCCGTCCATCTCCACGTACTAGAATGAATTCAGGTGGGTGACCAAGTACTCCTCCTTTGTGAAAACAGTAACAACCTTCCCTTTTACAAGATACTTTAATTTCTGGTGTAAGGTGGAGGTGACGGCACCTTCCCCATGGATACAGGGGCGTCCCAATAGACAAGAATAAGCTGGTCGGATGTCCATCACATAGAAAGTGGACTCAAATATCTGTGAACCCACTTTGATTGGGAGGCCCACTTCTCCATGCACCATTCTTCTGGACCCGTCAAAGGCTCGAACAATGATATTACTGGGCTTCAGCGCAACCCCTTCACAATCTAGTCTATCGACAGCGCCTTTTGGCAGAACATTCAAAGAAGAGCCAGTGCCAATTAACACATGAGCCAACGTAGTTCCCCTACATTCAATGGAGACATACAAGGCCCTATTATGATTTCTCCCCTCTGGATTTAGGTCAGCATCGGAAAAGCCTAATCCATTATTAGTTGTTAAACTTGCTACGTACTTCCAAATTGATCAGCCGAAATTTCTTGCGACACCTGAGCAGTCTTCAAGAATTTTACTAAAGCCTGCGCATGTGCTTCAGAACATAATAGTAAAGATAACATGGAGATTTTGGACGGGGTCTTCCCCAACTGTTCAACAATTTTATAGTCTCTCTTGCAGATGATTTTCAAAACCACTTCCAACTCTTGTCCAGAGTGTCCTTGACTGTAGCTTCTTTTAGCGCCTCTATCTGGGAAAGCTCTGTCATTTTCCCTTTACCACGAGCCTCGTCAGTTGTCTTAATTATTGTAACTTAAACAAGTGGACAGATTTCCGAGGATAAAATCCTTTCGCTTCTAGTAATTTTGTTGGTCCCCGTAATATTGTCAATATTAAGATCAACCTTTTCATCATCTTCGTCAGACAACTCTTGTTTAACGTCGTGGTAATAGACGTCATACCCACAATTCCATGGAATAGCCTTCTCCGAGGAATATGGGATGGGCCTAGGTGTTGTAATGATTAAAGGAGCAACTTTTGTATTGGTAGTAATCGTTACAGGATCCTTGGAAGTCATCTTGGAAGGAGCACCAGATATGACAAACAAATCTCGACACAAATTCTCAGGATATAGAACTTTCTCAATCAAAATTACATGTTCATCCATCAGGCGCTAAATTCCTTCCTTCAGTAACCCGTAACCATTCGGTTGAACTGAACAACAATAACATTCTTTAACATAACCCGAAAATAAACAGGCTTGTAGCAAATTCTCCTTGAGTGTTGAGAGAGGAGTAACCATGTCACTTATGGAGGCAACATACAAAACATTTTCAATAGCACTTATACCTTTGTTATGCTTAGGAATAGGTGCAGTAATCACGTTCAGAGTCTCCGGAGGATCAAACTCAATTTCCTTATTATTGATCATATCTTGAATCTTGCTTTTCAAGGCCCAGCAGTTGTTGGTGTCGTGCCCAAGACTGTTCAAATGATAGGAGCACCTCGCATTTGGATTGTACTTTGGAGAGGATGTGTTGGGATTCTAAGGAGGATCCCGTAGTGAAATGAGTTCAGCCTTTAACAAATGTTGTAATGCCCGAGATAAAGGCATGCTGATATTGGTAAATTTCCTTGACGGAGCGTCTGGCCTTCGACGGTTGCCCTGTTGTGATTGTTGAACAGGAGCTAGATTAAAAATCAATATTTCCCCCACAGACTGATGACGGTCTTTTTTACTACGGCCCTTCTGGCCATATACAACATTGGCTTCTTTTTTACCACTGAATGACTTCTTCACAACATTAGAAGACGTAGCCATCAAAATCTTCCCACTCTTAATACCACTTTCGACCCTTACTCCTGTCAGTATCAGCTCCATAAAACCAGACGACGAGCTTCCAATCAACAAATTAAAGAATGGGCATGTCAAAGTGCCCATGAACATATTGTAGCAACTGGTTTTTTAATCAAGAGTCGCCACTATTAGTTTTTATCCTAGGGAAGGGAACCTAACAGAAAACCCTAATTCACGGACAAAGATTCTAGGTTTCGGATTCAATTAGACGAATAGAAGGTGTTAGGCACCTTTCGTCTACCTTGTTCACAAGGATATTAGCCTTAGGTTTAGGTTTGGGGTACACAGTGTTTTAAGTTTTAATTAGCAAGACTCGCCACGATTTTAAATCGCATGCCTACGTATCCTCTTATGAGGAATCAGAGTCCCAATTCATAGTTCATATCGGTTGGTGTCTTTTAGAGGGTTTGTAAATGTATTTTGAATCACTTCACACTCGGTCGGGAGTAGTGATTGCGGAAATTTTGATTGAGTACGCAGTAAGCCAAAATCGGTTTGAAACCCTATTTGCAAAAAGACTGTTGATTAGCTTAATTTTATTCGAGAAAATAGTTTGAGATTTGGTTTGTGTTTTTTACTGCATTAGTTGCAAGACGTCTTGATTAATATGTGATTAAAAAGATTTAATGCAATATAAGAAAATATGTATACATGCGTTTTGAAAATAATTTATTTTATCATATAGTAATACTTATATATATATATAATAAATAATAATTAATATTAAAAATATGGTAATAAAAATTAATCATGATAATTATAATTATCAATAAATAATTAATATAATATAATATAAATAAAATGTAATAAATTAATAAAAATATGAGAGAAATAAAAAATAATAATTGTTTAAGTAAACCTGGGGGTGCATTTCTTAGTTGACTAGTAAATAAGGGGGTGTTGTTTAGCAATCTGGGTTTAGGCCCAAGATAATTCTGAACAGGGGGTGCAATTTGATTTGCAGTTTGGTAATTGCCACGGAAGGGGGTGCTAAAAGGAATGGGTAAGGCCCAAATGCAGCTTGGGAGGAGGTCAGATCGATTGTATGTTTTGAGGGAGTGAGGGCATATGGTATAGCCCTGGCCTATCAGCCGTCCAAAATGAAATGTATGAATGGGACTTAGGGTGTACACTAACTACCCTGTGGCGCATCACACGGGAACGCAACTAAGATAAAACATTGCTTTTTACTCTTTTTCTTTTTATTTCATTCACAATATCCTCCTTCTTCCTCTCATACGTAGCACCTAACCTTCCTTTCCTCTCTCCTTCCCTCCATAAACCCTAGTGTCTTAACTGGCGGCGCTGAACGCCAACTCTACCCCATCTCTTATCAAAACCCATCGACCTTTAAACCATACCAAGATTAAAAGGAAGAAAGCTACGATATTTACCCTTTTATAACTTGTCTTGTTTGGTTTTCTGATTTTTTCCTCCGATCGGTAATAACCTCACCTCGCCTATCATTTTGTAGGTTGCAGCGAGTTGGAGGCGATGATGGTGAAGTTGGTTGAGCGATAGCGGCGTCCAAGGGTGATTAGGGTTTCTGATCTGGAAACCCTAATCACTTTTCTTCCGGATCTCCAACGGCAAAAGGCTTTTCTCAAGCTTCGATATCTCCGTCTCTAAGCTTTCTTCTCTGTCAAGCGATTTTCCCCCTCTTTGTAAAAACTCTCTGCCTCCCCCTGTTCTTCTGTATATATTCTGTTATTTATAGAGTTAGGAATTATTTAGGGTTCTGAATTTTGTTGTTATGATTATTCCATATTTTAGGGATTGATTAGATTTGTACATTGACTGTAATTTGGATTTGCAGATTTTTGGATTTGATTTTGTAATCTGTAAATGAGATTAGATTTCTGTAATTGAGATTTGAAAACTTGAAGATTTTTATATTGTATTATTAATTTATGAAGATTTGCAGATTTTGTTGATTTAGTTTTCATTCCGGATTTGCTTTAATTGCAATATATTGGATTTGCTGTTATATTTGATTTTATTCTGGAAATTTGGATTCGATTTAGCATGAACGTTTCCAGATTTGATTTAAGTTTTGTTTGTATACCTTATTTCCGGATTTGTAGATATTTGGTGAGGATGATATTTAATAGCTTATTATTCTGTAATATATTTCTGCTATAATTTCTGGGCTTAGGACTCTATTGCATTTTTCAGAGAAGGAATAGATTTTAATTGGAAAGATTTGGTTCTTAATTAATTCCAACAGTAACTGTAAAAAAAAACGTGCATAATCCTGGGACAATCGATACAGTATTTGTTTAATGGTACAAAACATGCATAATCCTAGTAAGTTTGACACAATGGCCATTAATTGCTTTTGGGCCTGCCAGCACTTTCATCCCAACACGTTCCTTTCTCTTATAACCAACTGGGCCTAAATGACTCTACTTAATTTGGTCCACCAGATTTTTTTTTACAAAAACTCCAAAAACATGTTAAATATGACATGAGTCATCACTATATAGAAAACCTTTTAATAATTAGAAGCTAATTTAATCAGTAGAAAAAAATATGATTCATAAAGAAACTTCTTTTTTATTTTTAATAATGAAGAGTTTTTAATAATATTGTTTTTTTTTCTTAAAACAGTAATAATAAAAAAACCATAAATAAATTAGTTATTAAAAATCTTGACGGGTCTATAAATCGATAATCATACCCCCTTTTTTTGTTTGTTATTTAAAAAAATGGGGGAAATTCTAATGGGCATACCCCCTCTTTACCAACAACAACAATGGAAATGGGCCCTAATTTCAATCTCACTTCCTATTTTTACTACAACAATAAATCCTAACGGACTTAATATCTTAATTTACTAGAAAATTAAACCTAAGTAGTATTTTAATAAATTAATAATTTATTAATTACTCGGGTGATTTTTATTTTCGAGTTGCATGGGCCCTTGGCCAACATGCCCCGCGAACGGACTTATGAGTCTTGCCGATTTAGAAAGCCCTATTTTCCAGAATTAAAATACACCCCTCCGATTGACTTAGGTTTTAAGAATGTACCATCAGATATTGTTGTACCATCCTTAATTAATCGTTCCTTTATTGTTTAAATTTTGAAAAATAAAATCATCGGGGTAGGACAAATTTGGGGTACGACAGCTGCCCCTATTCAATTATCTTCCAATCGAATAACGCGAGAAAAATGGGTTTGGCGCATTCTGATTGGGAGTTTATTGAATACTTGTAATACCCAAAAAATTTCCGACCAATCATAAGGTTTCGCTGATATATCACACCCTCATGAGTCTTTAGAAAATGGGTGAAGCTGATGATATGTCGCTCACCAGGATTTGATAACGAGGCAGATGGCTTTGAGCTTTGAGAGTGTAGTTTTGTATGCCTTGGTTTGGTTTTGATCATTCACCCATTTGGAGGATGAATACAACAATGATTGATGATGCATGGCTGCTTGAAGACTGAGGCCATGGGTTACATTTGCGAATCGTTGCATGACTTCTGAGGCGATGTTTTGAGCATTAATACATTGTGGCTCAGAGGCTATGTGTTTGAGTTTGAAGAACGCATTGCGGCTTAGAGGCAATATGTTAATTTGGGTAATACATTGCGGCTTAGAGGCAATGTGTTGAGTTTGCGAATACACTACTTCTTAGAGGCAATGTGTTAGGTTTGCGAGTACATTGCGGCTTAGAGGCAATGTGTTGAGTTCTGAGGATGCATTGCGACTTAGAGGTAATGTGCTGAGTTTTGTTTTCATTTGAGCGTTGCAGCATGAAGTCTGAGGCGGCGATCAGTGTTTACGGCATAACGAAATGTATTGCTGCATGAAGTCTGATGCAATTGATAAAAGTTTTGTTTTTCATCATAGCATGAAGTCTGAGACGATGATCGGTGTTTATGGAATGAAAGGAGGTATTGCTGCTTGAAGTCTGATGCCATGGGTTACAGTTTTTTTTTTTGAAAATCGCTGCGTGAAGTCTGAGACGATAAGCTAGATTTGGTTTTCAGACATCGCTTCATGAAGTCTAAGGTGATGGTTTGTGTTACGGAGTAAAGAGATATACATTGCTGCATGAAGTCTGAGGCAATGAGTTTGGTTCGCGAATCGCTGCGTGAAGTCTGATGCGATAGGCTGAATTTAGTTTTCGGACATCGCTGCATGAAGTCTGAGGCGATGGTTTGTGTTTACTTTGAACATTGCTACACGAAGTCTGAGGCAATGGGTTAGGTTTTGAAAATCACTACGTGAAGTCTGATGTGATAAGCTAAATTTGGTTTTGAGAATTGTTGCATGAAGACTAAGGCAATCGTTTAGTTTGCAATTGACTGTGTGAAGTCTGATGTGATATGCTAAATTTGGTTTCGAACATTGCTGCATGAAGTCTGAGGCAACAAATTAGATTCACAAATCACTGCATGAAGTCTGATGTGATAAGCTAAATTTGGTTTAGAACATTGCTGCATGAAGTCTGGGACGACAGTCTGGAGTTTGGAACACATTGCTACATGAAGTCTGAGGCAATGATCTGTGTCGCAAAATAGGAAACACATTGTTGCATGAAGTATGAGGCAATGGGTTAAGTTTGCAAATCACTGCATGAAGTCTAGCGTGAAAAGCTAAATTTGTTGTTTCGTACATTGTTGCATGAAGTCCGAGATGATGGTCTGAGTTTGGGTAATGCATTGCGACTTTGAGGCAATGTGTTGATTTGGGTAATATATTGTGGCTTAGAGGAAATATGTTAATCTGGAAAGATACATTGCAGCTTAGAGGCAATGTGTTGAGTTTTGCAAATACATTGCGGCTTAGTGGCAATGTGTTTGAGCCTGACAATATTTTGCGGCTTAGAGGCAATATACTGATCTGGAAGGATACATTGCGGCTTAGAGGCAATGTGTTTGAGTTGGATGATATATTGCGGCTTAGAAGCAATATACTAAGTTCTGACAATGCGTTGCGGCTTAGACGCAACGTACGGAGTGTTAAGGATTCACTTGCGGCTTAGAGGCAAGGTAATGGGGTATTGAGAATTCACTGCGGCTTAGAGGCGACGTACGGAGTTTGGAGGATATATTACGGCTTAGAAGCAATATACTGAGTTTTGACAACACGTTGCGGCTTAGGGGCAACGTACGGAGTGTTGAGAATCCATTGTGGCTTAGAGGCAATGTAATGGATCTTTGAGAATATCTTGCGGCTTAGAGGAAACTTGCTAAGTTTTGTGAATACATTGCGGCTTAGAGGCAATGTTTTGAGTTTTGAGGATGCATTGCGGCTTAGAGGCAATGCCCTGAGTTTGTGAATACATTGCGTCTTAGAGGCAATGGGTTTTGAGTTGGATAATATATTGCAGCTTGGAGGAAATATAATGAGTTTTGAAAATTTATTGCGGCTTAGAGGCAATGTGTTTGAGTCGGACGATATATTGCGGCTTAGAGGAAATGTAATGGGTCTTCGAGAATATGTTTCCGCTTAGAGGTTACATGTTGAGTTTTGTTGAATACATTGCGGCTTAGAGGCAATGTAATGGGTCTTGCAAATACATTGCAGCTTAGAGGCAATGTAATGAGTTTTCGTGAATACGTTGCGGCTTAGAAGCAACGTAATGAGTTTTGCGAATACATTGCGGCTTAGAGGAAACTTAATGAATTTTGAGAATACGTTGCGGCCTATAGGCAACGCAATGGTTTTTGCAAATACATTGCGGCTTAGAGGCAATGCAATGGGACTTGTAAGGAACTCATCATTGTGGGAAGACTTAGGTGATGGGATGAGTGTGCCACCGCATGAAGACTAAGGTGACAGGTTGAATCGTAGGATAAGCATGGCGTTGGTTGACCCTTAGATAGTTGAATCGAGAGTGAAATTATTTGTCTGCTTGCTGTGTGATACATGTGTATGCATGCCCATTAACTAATGTATGTATGCGAAATGTATGATGTTTGACATTGATATGGAACCCTGAGTGTATTGAATAATGAAATGTATAGGGTGTGTATGCTTGAGATATGCAAAATGTGTGTATGTATGGAATGTGTGTATGATGCACGTATGCCTAGAAATGTTATGAAGATTATTTCCGGCATTCTCTCCTTTAAACCATTGGCTTAGAGTCACCAATTCCTGGCATTGTATGTTGTGTCGTCGTTGTATTGTTGAACTTGAACACAGTTGACAATGTTATCAAAATTTGAGCATTGATTTTGTATTGCGGGCGTAGACGTAGACGTAGATAATGGCCTATGCGTAGATTTGTATGCATGCGTAGACGTATGTATGTGGTCTCTGCAAGTGTGGGCGTAAGCATAAACGTAGGTAGATTGGTACATTGTAGGCGCAGGCGTAAGCGTAGATTCGTATGTCGTAGGCACAGGCGTAAGCATAGACGAATGCATATTAGTATGTTATAGGCGCATGCGTAAGCGTAGACGTATGTAGACTCGTATGTCACGGGCACAAGCTTAAGCGCAAGCGTAGACATGTGTAGAATTGGCAGGAGTACACATGTGCGTGGACGCGTGCGAACGTCGACCTTGTGTTGCAATTTATGTATAAGCACTCATATGGACGTAGACTTTGCGCGGACGCTTAGATGTAGGCATAAACTTGGTATTGTTGAGTGCAAGATTAGGCGCAGGCGCGGACGTAGTCTTTTTTTGCATCATAAGCATAGAAATAGGCGTAGACATGGACACATGTATGGAATTTGTATTGTAGATGTAGGAATAGACATGTACGTGGATGTATGTGCGGACGTAGATTTTGTGTTGCAAGTGTAGGCATAGGTGCCGACATGGACGTAGACTTTGCGTAGGGACGCGTAGATATATGCATAGACTTTGTATTGTTGAGTGCATTCATAGGTGCAGACATGTGTGTGGATGTAGACTTTTCGTGTTGTGAGCGTAGATATACATAGATACAGGTGTAGACATGTGTATAGACTTACAAGACGTAGGAGTAGCCATGTGCGTGGACGTAGACGTGGATTTTATTTTGATATCTTTCTAACTAGAATAGTTTTTTGATGTTTTGTCAAATGCTTTTATTTTGTTAATTCCCCGAAATGATTTCAAGACAATATTCATAAGTAATAATCGCAGTATTTTGTAAACAAGTCTGAGAAAAAAGAAAACCGCAATTTGAAAGATACAAGGAAAGCAAATTTTTTATTGATATTCCTCTGAATAGGAAAGAGTATAAGATGCAATCCCTAGGAAGAGGTAATTAAAGAAAGTTTTAACACTGTAAATGGCAATGAAAAAATGATAATTGCTACTGTTGTTCCCCAATATCCTTTTAATGATATTATCTCCTTTGCTTCTGAGTTGAATGATTCAGATCTATCTCTCCTTTCATGGTTTGTAGTCGCAGTTCTTAGTTCGCAGTCTTTTTGTTCTTTATTTCTTCTTTAAATGATCCCTAATTTTTGCCTAGATTGCCCTTTCGGGTTTCCAGTCCACCAGGATGATTTTTTTGTTATATGCCCCTAATTTTTTCCTGGATCTCCCTTTAGGGTTTTCGATCCACCAGGACGCTCCTTTTTGCCTAAGTCGCTTGTTTAAGGCTCGAGCTTAACGAGCTTCTTATACATAGTGTTTTTGACTGCGTCTAAATTTTCTAGGTGTAGTAGTTCTTCCCTATCCATTGTTGTGGAGATAAGACCACCACCGGAGAATGTTATTTTGACTACGTATGGACCTTCGTAATTAAGTGTCCGTTTACCACATGAGTGGAGGTGAGGTAGCAGAATCTTCTTCAGTACTAGACCATGTCGTGGTTCATCTTGTAAAGTATACTGTTACCTGGAAAGAATTTCGCGGATAATTCTCGTAAGGCTTGTTTGCCAATGCGAGAGGCATTTTCCGGATATCGTGAAACTGAGGCTTGTTATATATCAAGGCAAAGCGCGGGCTCTTCAAAGCGTCTATTTGTGATGTGTGGTTCATGGTTTGACCAAGTTACTTTGAATATAGACGATATAGTTTCTAGGGCATCCGTCATTTGATTTCCTTTTCATGGGACGTGACTGAAAATGATCTTTGTGAATTTCGCATTCGGTTTTAAAATATGATCTTGATAGGGAATCAGTTTTGGATGTTTAGTATCCCATTCACCATTGAATTGGTATATGGCTTGTGAGAATTCTTTGGGAGAGTCACTATTGCCCCTATATCGTGCCCCAGTGTATTTGAAGCTTCTTCGAACATGGATACCCAACGTGCCCCTGGCTCGGATTCTTTGTCAGATCTTGGTATTTCGCAGTTGTTTATTTTTATGACACTGCCTGTATTTTACTTTGGCCTGTTATGTGCAAAACTCGATCAGCTTCTTTGTGGCTCCGCTCTTAACATTGCCCCTTAGCTCGGTTTCTTCTGGGTCTTCCCCTATGCTCAAATTAACGGTCTTAATATCCTCTTGACATGGTTGCATATTGTTAGCTTTTCCCTCGCCATTTTCACAGAGAGTTCAAGACCTTTATCATCTTCCTCTTTAGCTTGGTTGATAGGAGAATCAAAATTATATCGGGTCGATGCAATAGCATTATCGGTGGTTTTGGGCATGAATTTGCACCTTTACCATGTTTTGGTTCAGCTTTAGTATTTGAATATTTGAAAATTCATATGCAGAGAAAGTATTTCCATTTTAAAATTAAGACATGAATGCAAAATAAAGACAAGGATCTTGGTTGAAAATAAAATATAACTTTCACTAATCGTAAATATTGTCTGAAACAAAATGGGGAAACCCTTACAGGCAACCCTTGTGCCTTGGGCTTGACATAGGTTCTTCCGAAAACAAGAAAAATTAATTAGGAAAGAAAAAGATCTCAGGAATCTCCACGGTCGTCCATCTTTTGATGTTTTCTTTGGGCGCAGTCTTGGATGACTTCGATTGCCCCTTTGATGTTGGCCTTATTGGATATCTTCGCCATATGTCCGCCATGCACTACTCTATTGTTGACAAATGTCTCGTGAATTAGAAGAAAATGTGCTTCGCTCTTCAGAGTAGCTTTATATTTTTCTTCAGGGTATTGTCCGAACTAGACTATCCACTGGTCCCTTAGCCTTTATAGAGATCTTTCGAAAGCTTCATTGTGTCTTAGCGTGAGTCCACATTATTGGTTGGAACCTGTAGGGTATGAGATGCCCCTGCTTTCGATTGTGGTGGGACAAACCCTTCAGTTTTTGCTTTTTGTTGGGCCATGACGGACTTCCGGAGTCCTGCCTCTGACTGTTTCCTTAGTTGGTGACCGCTTGATGCACCAATAGTTTGGGCTAATCCTTCAAAAGCTTCCCTAGGGATCTGGTCTTTCCTGTCAATAAGGTTCTTCGAAGCCAGAAGAACTTGCCTTAAATCTCCTTACATTTAATTTACATCGCCCTTTACTTGGTCAAGATTTTCTTTGAACGCAACCTGAGTTTCCTCGATTTTCTCCATTGCTTGTTATTGATAGTCCCTTGTTTGATATGGAGGCCAAGCAGGTGGTGATCTTCTTCTACCAATGGTTCACCTGGAGAGATGTTTTTGAAAAACGAGTTTTGACATGACATGCAGGTGTTCGTGAATGCAGGAGTGAGAATGAATGTGAATGTCTTATTCCTTTGGGTATATGCTTGTCCTTTATTATTTTACTTGGTGACTATCTTTAAAAATAGATACGTAAATGGTGTGTGGAAACAAAACGCCTTTATTGAAGGTAACGTAATTCAGATATTGAAAAATATTACCATCTTTAGCCAAAACATTATTTGTGTGAAATCAGGCAACAAGGAAATAGTCTTCTAGGCGCGCCTGCAGATATCTGTTTTTGAAACCATCCACTATTGCTGGATAAAATTTGAGAAAGTCTCTTGCATGTTACTTCTCTTTTGTGGTCGTGATTTCAGGCATTTTTGGCGTGTTGACGCGGGTAAGTTGTTTTCTTCGGTACCCCTTTTCAAAGACAGTCACCGAGATCTTGATTTTATTTTTATCTTTTATACCCCTCTGTGAATGAGACCAACGTGGGGTGACAAATATATGAAATGCATGACGAATACATGAAATGTATGAATGCATAGGTGTAGGGTCGAGTGACAGGATTTTTGTAGTAAATACCCCTATAAGGTAGGGATATATGGTTCAGTGATGGGGTTTTGTTATAAGTACCCTTATAAGGTAGGTTCCTTAGTCTTGACCTACAGTTGATCTACCCTCCAAAAAGGTGGTTTCCTTAAGGGTGTCATGAATAACACTAAAGGGGAAAGGCACAAGGGCCTCACTTAGGTGGAACCTCTTTACGAACTGAGACTTTCGTCTCAAAGTCGTAAAAGATCTCGTCATGAGATATTTGGGTTAAGGTCGTTAGAAAGAGTCATGGGTATCCTTCCAAAGTCCTACTCGTCAAGAGGATATCTCTCTATAAGTATTCCTTTTTCGGAAGTTCACCGACTCTAGGCAAAGTCATCACATAAACTCACAGGGATGATGTACCCCCTAAGCTAATAGACGAAACTTCTTGCTAAGGCTATTTGAGAATATTTTTTTGAAGTAAAAACCCGCCACATAGTATATATGATAATAAAGAAAAATAGACAAGAAAATAAAAAAATGCAATAAATAAATTAATGCAAATAAATAAATAAAAATAAAAACCCAAAAGAGACCTAAAACCTAGGGTTAAGGAGAGTCCCCAACAGAGTCGCCAGCTGTAGCAACTGGTTTTTTAATCAAGAGTCGCCACTATTAGTTTTTATCCTAGGGAAGTGAACCTAACAGAAAACCCTAATTCGCGGAAAGAGATTCTAGGTTTTGGACTCAATTAGACGAAAGGAAGGGGTTAGGCACCTTTCGTCTACCTTGTTCACAAGGATATTAGCCCTAGGTTTAGGTTTGGGGTAAATAGTATTTTAAGTTTTAATTAGCAAGACTCGCCACGATTTTAGATCGCGTGCCACCGTATCCTCTTATGAGGAATCAGAGTCCCAATGCATAGTTCGTATGGGTTGGTGTCTTTTAGAGGGTTTGTAAACGTATTTTGAATCACTTCGCACTCGGTCGGGAGTAGTGATTGCGGAAATTTTGACTGAGTACGCAGTAAGCCAAAATCGGTTTGAAACTCTATTTGCAAAAAGACTGTTGATTAGCTTAATTTTATTCACGAAAATACTTTGAGATTTGGTTTGTGTTTTTTACTGCATTAGTTGCAATACGTCTTGATTAATGCGTGATTAAAAATATTTAATGCAATATAAGAAAATATGTATACATGAGTTTTGAAAATAATTTATTTTATCATATAGTAATACTTATATATATAATAAATAATAATTAATATTAAAAATATGGTAATAAAAATTAATAATGATAATTATAATTATCAATAAATAGTTAATATAATATAATATAAATAAAATGTAATAAATAAAGAAAAATATGAAAGAAATAAATAATAATAATTGTTTAAGTAAACCTAGGGGGTGCATTTCTTAGTTGACTAGTAAATAAGGGGGTGTTGTTTAGCAATCTGGGTTTAGGCCCAAGATAATTCTGGACAGGGGGTGCAATTTGATTTGCAGTTTGGTAATTTCCATGGAAGGGGGGTGCTAAAAGGAATGGGCCAGGCCCAAACGCAGCTTGGGAGGAGGTCAGGTCGATCGTATGCAGTGAGGGAGTGAGGGCATACGGTATAGCCCTGGCCAGCCGTCCAAAAGGAAATGTATGAATGGGACTGAGGAAGTACACTAACTACCCTGAGGCACATCACACGGGAACACAATGAAGATAAAACATTTCTTTTTACTCTTTTTCTTTTTATTTTATTCACAATATCCTCCTTCTTCCTCTCACGCGCAACACCTAACCTTTCTTTCCTCTCTCCTTCTCTCCATAAACCCTAGTGTCTTAACTGGCTGCGCTGAACGCCAACCCTACCCCATCTCTTATCAAAACCCATCGACCTTCAAACCATACCAAGATTAAAAGAACGAAAGCTACGATATTCACCCTTTTACGATTTGTCTTATTCAGTCTTCTGATTATTTCCTTCGATTGGTAATAACCTCACCTCGCCTATCGTTTTGCAGGTTGCAGTGAGTTAGAGGCGATGACGGTGAAGGTGGTTGAGCGGTAGCGGCATCCAAGGGTGATTAGGGTTTTCGATCTGGAAACCCTAATCACTTTTCTTCCGGATCTCCAACGGCAAAAGACTTTTCTCAAGCTTCAGTATCTCTGTCTCTAAGCTCTTTTCTTTGTCAACCGATTTTACCCCTCCCTCTAAAAACTCTCCGCCTCCACCTATTCTTTTGTATATCTTATGTTATTTATAGAGTTAGGAATAATTTAGGGTTCTGAATTTTGTTGTTATGATTAGTCCAGATTTTAGGGATTGATTAGATTTGTACATTGACTGTAATTTGGATTTGCGGATTTTTAGATTTGATTTTGTAATCTGTAAATGAGATTAGCTTTCTGTAATTGAGATTTGAAAACTGGAAGATTTTTATATTGTATTATTAATTTATGAAGATTTGTAGATTTTGTTGATTTAGTTTTCATTCCAGATTTTCTTTAATTGAAATATATTAGATTTGCTGTTATATTTGATTTTATTCTGGAAATTTGGATTCGATTTAGCATGAATGTTTCCAGATTTGATTTAAGTTTTGTTTGTATACCATATTTCCGGATTTGTAGAGATTTGGTGAGGATGAGATTTAATAGCTTATTACTCTTTAATATATTTCTGCTATAATTTTTGGGCTTGGGACTCTGTTGCATTTCTTAGAGAAGGATTAGATTTTAATTGGCAAGATTTGGTTCTTAATTAATTCCAATAGTAACTATAAATAAACGTGCATAATCCTGGGACAATCGATACAATATTTGTTTAATGGTACAAAATGTACATAATCCTAGTAAGTTTTACACATCAACCATTAATTGCTTATGGGCCTGTCAGCACTTTCATCCGTACATGTTCCTTTCTCTTCTAACCAACTAGGCCTAAATGACTCTACTTAATTTGATCCACCAGATTTTTTTTTACAAAAACTTCAAAAACATGTTAAATGTGACATGAGTAATCAATATATAGAAAACCTTTTAACAATTATAAGCTAATTTAATCAGTAGAAAAAAAATATGATTCATAAATAAACTTCTTTTTTATTTTTAATAATGAAGAGTTTTTAATAATATTGTTTTTTTCTTAAAACAGTAATAATAAACAAACCATAAACACATTAGTTATTAAAAACCTTGACGGGTCTATAAATTGATAAGCATACCCCCTTTTGTTGTTTGTTATTTAAAAGAAATAGGGGAAATTCTAATAGGCATACCCCCTCTTTACCAACAACAAAAATGGAAATGGGCCCTAATTTCAATCTCACTTCCTATTTTTACTACAGTAATAAATCCTAACGGACTTAATATCTTAATTTACTAGAAAATTAAACCTAAGTAGTTTTCTAATAAATTAATAATTTATTAATTACTCGGGTGATTTTTATTTTCGAATTGCATGGGCCCTTGGCCAACATGCCCCACGAACGGACTTATGAGTCTTGTCGATTTAGAAAGCTCTATTTTCCTGAATTAAAATACACCCCCGGTTGACTTAGGTTTTAAGAATGGGCCATCAGATATTGTTGTACCATCCTTAATTTAACGTTCCTTTATTGTTTTAATTTTGAAAAATAAAATCATCGGGGTAGGACAAATTTGGGGTACGACACATATCCACCAATTCTTGGTCAGGCAGAGGAGGTTGCACACTTCCAGCTAGATCCCTCCATTTTTGTGCATACTCCTTGAACCCTTCATTCGAGCCCATGGACATGTTTTACAGTTGTAAACGAGTCGGTGCAAGGTCAATATTATATTGATACTGCTTGTAGAATGCAGCAGCCAAGTCTTCCCATGTGTGAATGGTGGTTCCTTCGAGCTGATAGAACCATTCAAGTTGAGTGTCGGCCAAACTTTCTCGAAAGAAATGGACCCACAATTTCCAGTCAGCAGTATGAGGTAGGATCTTTCGAACATACGACCTCAAATGGAGTTTGGGATAAGAGATCCCGTCATATTTAGAAAATATAGGGACATTGAACTTATGGGGGATGACTACGCCCAAGATCAAACCTAGTTCTCCAAAATCCAATCCCGGCACTTTCTGGATTTCCACAGCTTTGAGTCAGTCTTCCAACTGCTTGTACTTGTCATTTGCAGGAGGATATTGTTGATCGAAGTAGTCTTCATCTTCGGAACCCTGATTGTTTCTACCTTCAGGCCTAGTGCTTCTAACATCCTCTTCTTGGTTGTCATCTTCTTCAGAGGAAATGTCGCCCACTTAAACAGGTTGAGCATGACCTTTGAACCTTCTCCCCATATTGAGGATAACAGCCCGCTTCTTAGTCTTCTTTTTCTTGGTGAGGAGTGCCATCATCTCTTGTTACCCTTTGGCCAGATTCAAAAGAGTCTCTTGAAATTGTGCATGCTGAGCCTGGAGATCCTTGACAGTTTATTCGAGGGCCATCTTATACTAAAATAAATAGTAAGTAGATGAGAAAACATGTATTAGAAAACCTGTTTATGAAATGATGCATGATATGTAGATGCAATGTTTTCAAGGACCTTAGGAGATTTAAATTTTCTAACCGAGAGGAAACAAAAACAAAGATTTTTATTAGTAAGTTCAAAATTATAATTGCCTTTTAGGCTTACAATGAAAACAAAAGGGTCTCAAAGAGGCAACAATATAATCTCCTAAAACCTAAGATTCAGTCTCCCGCAGATTCTTCCTCTTTGTGTTGATGTATGCATTGACTCCGCTCTTCATGAAGTTTCTTTGTGAGCTCTAACACTTCCTTCTCACTTGCATAGAACTGAATCTCAAAGGTGTATCATTCTTCCTTGAGTTGAATCCATGACTTATGCAATTCTTCAAGGTCAGTAGGCATATCTGGATGAAGAATGGTATAAGGAATATCCCCCTCGGCAACAGGCTCCATAATTACTGGTAAGACAGCGGGATATAGCATTATAAGGTTTTGAGTAAGAGATCATACCCATATGATGTAGGGCTCCAAAGGGGTGGAATTATTTCGTCCTAAAGTCTTGCTATCAATCTTGTTTACCAAGCCCCAAACATGTATAAACCTTTAACGATAACCTTGAAAATCGTTCTCGTAATCAAATACAATACCATGGATAAGTATGTCATGAGTACCATCTCTTAGAGCATAACCAAATTGGCGTAAAGCTAGAGAAGGGTTGTAGGTAATACATCCCCTAATGCCAAGGAGTGTAACATTAGGGAATTCCCCACAATGGTCAATGATAGTAACATCTTCCAGAGATCGGGAACACCAATATATATCCGAATCAGAGACCGACATAATCCTTTGAGACCACCTCAAACCTTGTTCACTCTTCATTATTGATCGAGGAAGGTGAGAAATAAACTACCTGGATAGAAAAGGTATGCAACATATAAGATTCCCTTGCTTACTCATGGTACGAGTGTGAAGAGAATGCAAAATATCTCCAAGCAAAGTATGCACAGTGTTACGAGAAAGAAATATTTTGATGGTGTTCACATCTATGAGTTGGTCTGGATTAGGGAATAGCACCAAACCATAGATCAATAAAGCTGAGATTTCAGCAAAATCCTGAAAACTCATAGCATCCAGAAACAGCCGAGCCTTCTCTAACAGAAATTTAACAAGAAAACCCTTGACTCCATTTCTTGTTTCCCAATTAGATACAATGTCAGACCGCTTCACATGTAAGGCTGTTGCAGTTTCTTCAGGTTGTGGATCTTCCTCTAAACTAGTGAAAGGTGTCTGATTAAGAACATGTATTCCTAATAGCTTAGAGAATTCTTCCATTGTGGGTACTAGCTGATAATCTGGAAAGGTGAAAGAGTGATGTGTGGGATCAAAGAAATGGAATAAAACACTCATCATTTCTTATCCAAGACCTGAGGTAACCAAATTGAGTAGATGACCATGCCTCTTGGAGAATTGAGAGCTTTCAGGAACTTTTGAGACTAACTCCTTAAGTTGAGAAGGTATCCTCACAAAACTGATCTGGATAGTATTTCTGCGTGCAGAGGCCATAACCTACAACAAAGAAATGAAAATAAATCCCTAGGTCTTTTAAATGGTTAGTGAAAATGATGTGTAATGATGTCATGATGTCATGTTCGAACAAATTTAATCAAACATAAACAAGACACACCCGGACTTAGGTTCAGGCTTGCATGGAGTTTATAGGTAAGTACCCTCTTGAGTTTAGTTGGTTCAACCTGTCCTAAAAGAAGTAATCGGGTTCTAGGAATCTCAAATCACTGATCTTTCTCTCAGGCGTTGTTTCAGCTCAAGCATCTGAATTGCGACCAAAATATTCCGAGAGTCCAATCTCAATGAGTGTAGCATCGAGTATCAACTAACTTCAATCTGAACCAAAGTCGGCCATCTCACTACGTTCTAATAGCTAAGTTGTGTCAACTAAGGTTCTAAGGTCAGTTAATGCTTATGACACCACGCGGCAGCCCAACATTTTCCTTGACTGACTTAAGGGACACCGGTACCAACCAATGTGTCGCACTAACATAACCATCATTTCAATCATATCGGTCTACGCCTTACAGTTTTCCCGATCTATTTATACTTACCTAAAATGACCCCATATCCGGGTATAGGATCTATAAAAGAAATAAACCCAAGCATATTCTGAAATATAAAGCATACAAAGCAAACAAGTAAAGCAATCGAGTTGATCTAGCTCTTAAGGTAACCCCACTTTTAGTTAATATTCCCAGTAGAGTCGCCAGTTCTATAATACGGTTGGAGAACTGACTTTTTGGTTTTGTGTTTTATCGCAAATGTTGCATATAGCAAGAGTCTCCGCCGACTTTTCTTTTATCCAATAAAGGAAAGGGTAAAAAGAACAGTAAAGACCTTTTGGGAATTTTCTGAGTAAGGGGGTAGGTTATGAAAAGGGAAGCTGTTAGCACACTTTTCATCCGTAGTTTTCTACGGGCTCTTAATCGCTAGCTCACTTTTGTGAAATTCTTTGTGCTTGTGTATGTTTGAAAATATTTTGAAAATGCCTAAGTGCGACAATTTTGTAATGATTCTCGTATCATTGAGAATGTATACAAAATGTTTGTTTTGAAAGTATTATGAAAGAAAGTGTTGTTTTAAGGAAATATGTTTTGTTTTGAAAAGTTTGTGGGGAAGCGACTACGAGCGTTCTACCTACTCAAAGAAGTCTTTGTTCTTTTCCTCTTTCTTTAGATGATGCTACCCTACAATTAGTTAGTAGGAAGCCCTATCATTGGATGTGAGGGACAAGCGCGGGTCATCATACATTCGTAGAAGGCAACTTGTAGGACACTTTAGCAATTTTGGTAAGGGACTAAGATTATTTACCGAAGGAAGCATCGAAGGTTCATCAGGGGACTAAGATCTTTTAACCGAGGGTCTTTCCTAAAGCATCCCACGTTCAAGGGACATGACTGTTTTTTATCAGAGGCAACAAGTGAGGGTCATCCTAGAGGTGCATGTGTGCAAAGTGTTTTGAATTCAGTTAATTTATTTTGGATTTATGGTTATCTAGCGCTTTATTTTAGATCTGGCCATACAATCCTATTATACTAACAATTATAAGGAAAGGAGTAAATTGAGGAAATTAAATATCCTATGCTATTACAATGCTTCGGGAATGGGGGTACAAATTTATGAATGGGGAGAAAAGTAAGGTAAACCATATTTTATCTATTACACCCTTTAACAGTTACATAATTATGAAAATAATGATGCGAAAAATAAATAAACGCGCAGAGATGGTGAAAAGGAAAAGAAATTTAAAACCTAAGAAATTCTAATATTTTTGGTGTTTTATTTAGAAAAATATTTGATAGTGTAATAATAAACCCTAATTCTAATTTATTTACAAACTAATTAATAAAGTAAAACAAAGTGTGATTAAATTAAAAAATTTATTTATAAAAATTTAATTAATTAATTAAAAACTTAAATCTAATATTTTTTGTGATTTTTTCACATGATCATAAAATAAATATAATAAATTAAGAGTGTGCAAAAAACACATCTTAAAATGAGAAGTTTTGATTGGTTAAAAATGGGTTGAAGTTTGTTAAAAAAAACTAAAGAAAAATAGTGGTAAAAAAAGAGTTTTGTGGCTGCCAAGGCTTGAACTCAGGATCTTAGGATCACAGTTCCAAAAGCTTACCACCAGGTCACGCGCATGTAGTGTTAAGGGAGTGACTTAGTGAAAATATATGTGAAACATGCTTCTTAAATCACAAAAAATATAAATAAATAAATAAATAAATAAAGGCAAAAGGGGGGTTCACTATGGTTCGAACCTCGCCCTTGTAGTGAAAGTGACATGAAACGCGCGCTGCTTGCAACTGGGGTGGATGTTACATCCATTTATGAAACAACACTAATTAAATATATTATAAAAAAAATGTCATTATTTTAAAATGCCAACACATCATCTTCTTCTTCCTCTCACGCGAGCGAACAAAAACAACACCATTTCACCATTCTTTGATTTTTAGAAAATGCTCATTTCTCAAACAAATTGAAAGATGTAAACATAAAACTTGCTTAATTTCTAACAAGGAATTCAACCATGTATTTTTTAAAAGCTATAAATAAACAGTTAGGACGAATTTTGTTTGGTACCAAACTGAAACCCTAACATTTTAGAAAACTCAGTTCCAAAATTTTCATCACACAGTCAATTAAAATGCAATTATAGGACATGGATAGTTTCAGTAACATGATGTCTACATTTTATCTTCAGAAAGTATATACTAATGATGCTTGTATCAATATTTCAAAGTTTGGAAAACTTACCTCTTAATGAAAAATCCAATGCCCTCTACACGATTTCCAAAAGCAATGTGATGCTTGCTTTAGCTTCCCGGGACCTTGGTGAGTGTATTGCAACCTTTACTTTGCCTTGAAAGTGTATAGATTGGTCTAGTCAAGTCAAGTTGCAAAGTTGGATTTTGAAAATGGTGGATTTTGATATTGGAGTTACAGTGGCAAAACAAGTGTTTGGATCACTTACATGATGTATATGAAGTGTTTGGATGATTTGTTTGGACAAAAGTTGCAAGGTTTGAGAGTTTCAAAGATTTGTACTTCAAAGCTCAAAAGTGGAGTTTTTGAGGTCAACTCAGATTTGGGAGAGTTTGAGGGGGTTCGAGGGATTGTGAATTTGTCCCTTGGCTTGCAAATGACCAAACTATTTATAGGCAAAAGGTTTGAGAAGTTGAAGTAACCAGATTTGAAGATAACAAGTTATGGTTTGGAAGCTTAGTTATGAAGTAACCTTGAAGAACATGGTTCCAATGCATTGTACCTTGTCTTATAGAGTTGTTGGATACTTTAAGCATGCTTATATATTCTTTTAGTTTTAGTGTGTTCAGAGGAAACAAGTTAGATGCTCAAGGAAAGTGGAGTTTGTGATTAAAGTCACTTTACAAGAATGGAAGTGTTAGCTTTAGTTCTAAAATGGCATGATGCATTGGATAAGGCATGAGTCAATTGGATAATAGCCATAAAGAAAGTGAAATCAACTGATTATGTAGATATGTGTGGGTTTAGAGGCCTGCAAAGTGAGATTACAAGGCATGGCGTGAAGATTTTGTCTTATGGTTATCATAGAAATGACCTCTAATTCAAGCAAAAATGACCAATTTGTCTCTTCGAAACTCTTTGCTCAAACATGATCTTTTCATACTCTTTGATATTTTGGAAATTTTAAATAAAGATATTCAACTTTCATGTTGACCATTTTGGCTAAAACAAAAGGGAAATTGGTGAAAAAAGGCTAAGAAGTTGAGATAAAAAACTGATCAAAAATATTTCTAAGTGTTGGGTAAAAATATCAGAACTTCATGGGCCCATATCTCTTAATCCAATCACTTTTTGAGGATCATCCCACAGTGATAAAGTTATAGAATTCTTCATTCCCTACAACTTTCATGTTGAAATGTTTTCTTGAATCAACTTGTATCTTGAGGAAAGTTGCTTGTGAAGTTAGGGTTTTCTTAGCACAAAATACTTGAATTTTTTCTAAGTACTTGAAAATCTTCCAACTTTGACTTTTGTTGACTTTCTTGATATTTGTAATTCTTGATGATCAAAATTGATAATTTTGAATGTTTTGATGATTCTTGATTTTTTAATTCCAATGTTGACCAAAAAAGTCAAAGTTTGACTTTTGTGTGACTGTTGACTTTTTATCAATTGATTCAATTCTTCTACTATCAATCACTTGTATCCTTGGAAATGTCTTGAGTCATGTAATTAGATCAAGATGTTGAATTTGACCCCTTGATATCATGCTTTAAGCCAATTGGTCATGCACTAGGCCAAAAGTCAATGATCATCTTCAATTAAAACCCTAATTTGGCAATTTTTAACCTTTGATGATTTGAGGGCTTTCCTTGAGGAATCATGATCAACCCTTGATCAAATGATGAATATCACCTCAAACATGTTGATGTCTACAAAAAAATCATGAAATTTGACTGTATGTTGACCACAATTGACTTCTACCTCATATAGTTGACATTCAATCTTGTTAGCCATTAACTGAGCAAACATGTGATGCAAGACTTGAAGCTTGACATAAGCATTATTGAACAGCCATTATGAACCATGAAAATCATTTGAGACCCTTGCAACCCAATCTTCCTTGAGAAGCACAAAACCCTAGCTATAGACCCTTGCTAAGGAGGAGGTTTGACCAGTCAACTCTTGAGTAGCTTTAAGTATTTGAGACCTTTGTGAGCATGTATTGAAGAAAATGGGAGGGAAAATTTTGGGGTACAACAAATCCCATACGTCATTCTTTGAGAATTGGTTCAGTTCTTCTTCCATAGCCAAAATCCAATCGTTATCCAGAAGGGCTTCCTCAATTGATGTAGGTTCTATTAAGGAGACTAAACCGAGAAGCACTTCATGAGAAGGTTTGAGAGTCGATTTTGTTCTGACTGGAGCATCTTTACTTCCAAGAATAAGATCTTTAGGATGAGAGGATGTTATTTTGTTCTTCTTTGGTTGAGTTTGATTATAAGGATTATCAACAATATCATAAGAAGGAGCTTCTTATTATTTATCTTCTTGAATCTTCTCCTTTGGTTCAGTGAATCTTATAGTCACATGTGCAAGCTTTTCACACAGCTTTGACTTTTCATGGTCAAGCATATCATCAAATATGACATGAATTGATTCCTCCATAATTTGTGATTTTGTGTTATAGATTATGAAGCCTTTAGAGCGTTTAGAGTATCCAAATAGTAGACACTTTTGTGCTTTGGAATGAAACTTACCCAGATTCTCTTTAGTGTTTAACATATAAAAAATACATCCAAATGGATGGAAATAGGAAATGTTGAGCTTTCTATTCTTCCATAATTCATAAGGATTCTTACACAAAATAGGTGTTATGCAAATTTTATTTTGAACATAGCATGTTGTATTTACTACTTCTTCCCAGAAGTGCTTAGCCATCTGAGTTTCTTGGATCATGGTGCGAGCCATTTCTTGCAAGGTTCTATTTTCCATTTCTACAACCTCATATTGTTGTGGAATTATAGGGAAATAAAAATCATGTAGTCCCATTTGAAATAAAAAGTTTTTCAAAATATTTATTTTCAAATTCTACATTATGATCACTTCGAACGCTGACTATACTGTAACCGTTTTCATTTTGCACTTGGGAACAGAAGGAAGCAAATACAGAGAATGACTCATCCTTATGTTTTAATAATTTTACCCATGTCTACATGCTGTAATCATCAACGACGACAAGTCCATAATTCTTACCATTGACAAAACTAGTTTTCACTGGTCCAAATAAGTCAACATGAAGAAGTTCTTATGACCTAGAAGTAGAAACAATCTTTTTAGCTTTGAAAGAGGTTTTTTGAAAATTTTCCTTTCTGACAGGCTTCACAAAGGGCATCTGAAGAGTACTTCAAATTGGGCAAACCTATGACTAATCCAAGTTTATTTAGTTGAGAAATCTTTCTCAAGTTGACATGACTCAGACGTCGACGCCAGACCCATTGCCCTTCTTGAACAGTCAGAAGACACTTTACATTTTTATTTATCAAATATGATAATCTTATTTTGTAAATATTGTTCTTCCTCTTTCCATTGAACATAATTGAGCCATTCGTCTGACTAACAGCTTTACCAGATGTTTAATTAAATATGATGTCATAACCATTGTCACTAAGTTGACTGATTGACAATAAGTTATGCATCAGACCCTCGACTAAAAGAACATTCTTAATAGAAGGAAATTTACCATTACCAATCATTCCAGAACCGATTATATTTCTTTTCTGTTTTCCTCTGAAGCCAACGATGCCTCCAGAACTTAAGTTCCAAATCTTGGAACATATGCCTGTTGTACCCCAAAATTTTCCCTCCCATTTCTCAATGATTTCACATCACAAAGCCCTTGGAGATCAAGATCCAGTTAGGGTTTCATCTGCTCAAGACTTCTCCTTGCACTATTGACCCAAATTAGGGTTTGTGTTTGCACAAAGATGTTTTGACCAAAAATGCCTAAGATGACTTTCTTGCTTCATATTGGACTCCCAAGTTTATCCACATCAAGTTTCAAGTCTTGATTCCAATTTTTGCCCAGACAATTGGACAGTTGACCTAGAAATCAACTGTATTGGGGAAAAAGTCAACTGTGGTCAATTGACAGTCAAATCTCATGAAAATTGACCCACATCAACATTATGAACTCACATGAACCATTTGATCAAGTTTGGATCACAATTCCACAAGAAATTTGATCAGATCATCAAAAGGGCAAAATGGTCATTTTTAGGGTTTTGATTGCACAAAGGCAATTTTTGACTGTTTGACCTAGCCAATGGCAAACCAAGCTCACATATGGACTCAAGGACCCCATGGAATTGTCTTGACATGCTCAACAAGTTCAAAAGATCCCAAATGCACAAGATTGACAGTTGAATTTCCCAGTCAATTGATCAATTTTGATTGTATACTGAAAAGTCAAACTTTGACTTTTTGGTCAAAATCAAGAGTCAAGATTCATTTTTCATCAAAAACATGCCAAATCATGAAACTTGTTCATCAAGAAATCAAGAATTGCAAATTAGGGTTTGAAATGAGAATTTTTCATAACTTAGAATTTTTCTGAGTTATGAAAAACCCTAATTTTTTCCCAACTTTACCCCACTTTCTCACCAAGATTCATTTGGATTCAAGCAAAAGTCAAAACATGAAAATTGTAGCCTATTTCATAATCTACAACTTTTATTCACAAAGTTTTCCCAAAAGAAGCTTGTATCTCAAGTTACAATTTTTGGAACAAGGGTACTAAACCATTCCTAACTTAGTGAAATTTTGACCTTTTTAGGCAAGGTTTTTACCTAACTTCAAGACCATTTTTCACATACTTCCACTTGGAATTTCAATTTTCATTTCAAATATGGATTGTAGTACACATTCTAAGCTTTCCAAAATGTCAAATAACTCATCAAACAACCTCATGACTTGAGAGAATCGAATTTTGCAATATGGCAAAAACTCACTTTTGAATTGGCCAATTTCCATGTTCATAACTTGTGCAATTTTTCAAATCAGCATGCTTCCCTTGATTACAGGCCTCTAAACCATCCAACACTCATAAATTTAATGCAAACTCTTTGTGCCAAGACCATGTTCTATGTGTTCAAGCATTGCATGATGGATTAATCCCAAAATAGATAAAGCACTTTAACCATTTTTGCAAAAAGTGAGCTTTATGTCAAGTTGCAAATCAGCAAGTACAAATCAAATCTCTTTGGCACAAGATTATGAACAAAACACACTGATCAAGGGGAAGGTTAGCAGCACATTAGGGGGGCCTCTAGCTGTCTAAAACTCAACTTGACCTTTTCTTGCTTAAGTGTTAAGAAACCTAGCATTTTACAACACAACTTTAATCTCAGCAATAGAACCCTTAAGCAAATACTTGGTACACATTCAAGACATCCTAACTGAGCTAGCACACGACTCCAACACCTCCATTGCCCTCTAGAATACAGAACCACCCTCAAACTGCCCAAACAGAGCACCTGTTGCAGTTTGAGTGTCAACTCTCATCCCTTTCATGCATTCCTGCTAAAACCACATCAAACACATCCTACAACATCCCTTGAAGCTAATCCAAACATCAAACACGACCTGTAACTCCTCTAATCAGTTCCACCATTTTCACTTTCTTGTTTTGCAGTTGAAGTTCCATAGCTCGATTCAAAGTGTTTCAAAGCAAAGTAAAACTTGGAATAGCATCCCTGGACATCAAGGAAGCTGTACCAATCATCAACTTGCTCTGAAAGTACCTCCATCATCAGATACAACTTCAACTGAACAGGTATCTTCTTGAACTTATATCTTCCAATGTAGGCATCATTAGCTCTAGGTTTGTGAATAAGAAGTGTTCTACTCATGCCCCTGAATCTGTACATACTTTTACTTTCCATTTATTTTGCCTGAGCTATGAGAATTTAAGGTCTGAATGTTGATAAAAAGTTAGGTTAGGATTTGGGAATGATAAAATTCTCTCTCATTTCTGAGAGTTAGGATGAGTTCTTTACATATTTAGAATCGTGGCTTGATGATTAACATTTCTTATGTTGAAAGTTTGTGCAAAAAGTCAAGGAATCCAGATGTTTGAATTAGAGTACAGGCGCGCGTTTTGGAACATTTTTCTGGCTGGAGGTTGAAGAAAGACTTGGTGGGCTGGGCCTGCTTTGTTATTTCTTTTCACACCACATTTTCACTTTGACACCCCCTGAGCCCATTTTGTTTGTTTTAATGACTTTTTGATTTTTCTTTTTTTATTCTAACTTATTTATTTTTGCTAATAATATTAAAAACATAAAAAACTTTTTTTACACCATTTTTATATTTTTTAGGCATTTATTTATTTATATGGACATTTGTACATAGATAATATATAAATACTATTATTTAGAAAAACTAGAAAAATAATGCAAATATATTTTATTTCTGATTTTTATTTCATTTTCTCTTTTGAAAACATTTTATATCAAAAATACTTTTTTTTATAAATATTAAATATTATTATTTTGTATATATAATACATATTTAGTAAATAATAAAGATATTTATATATATATATTAGTATATTTAGGTAAATAATACAAAAAAATATATACATTTTTTATTTTATTAATATTTGACATAAAAAATACTCTTTTATGAATATACTTCATTTTTATTTTATTTTGTATATAATTATTAATTATTGTACACATTAAATAAATAATACCCTTTATTTAAGAAATTAGGGTTTTGCCCTTAAAACACAAAAACCCCAAAAAATAATACTCTTCATTTTTATTTTATTTGACATAAAAAAATACTTTTTTCCATAAATATAAAAATCCTTTTTTACATTTTGCATATTTATTTTATTTCCATTTAATTATACAATTGATTACTTTGTAAATATTCCAAATTGATGTAATAGTTAGATTTAAATTTCTTGTCAAATACCCCCCATTTGAGCATTTGTACCCCCCTTCCGATATTGTGTTGTAATAGTTTAGAACTTTACTTTTCGCACTTTAATGCTTTCTAATTATGCCATGTTAGAATTAGGGTTTGTATGCAAATAAAAACAACAAAAATAGTTTGACCTAATTTCAAGATAATCAAGTATGAAAATGGACAACACATATCACACTTGCACCCCTAGGGTATTCCACTTGTTGCCTTCAATAATTGGGCCATATTGTATGTTAGGTTTCTTTGGGCAAAAACAAAGCAAAAAATTCAAATGATCATAGTCCCTCGATGACGCTTTCGAAAAGTTGCCTAAAATGATCAAGTCCCTTTTAAGGAAAAATTGCCCAAAGATACTTAACACCATTGCAACTATGGTCTAAACGATGACCCGCGCCCGTCCCTTTCACATCCTAACACAAGATTGTCCACCAAATGCAATGGTGGAACAAAATTGTTAAAAGGGTTAAAACATAGCAAAAATCTTTGAGAACTTTAGGGTAGATAGCTCTTAAGTACTTGTCAACTTGCAAAACAAAAAAACTTGCCTATTTTTCAAATCACACTTTCAAAACAAACTTTCAAAAAAACTTTGAAACATCTTTTCAAAAAGACAAACACCTTTTGTAAAACATTCGAGTAAAGAATTGTTACAAGGGTAGCCTAGACAAGGCATCTTTTTCAAAACATTTTCAAAGCCACACACAAAGCACTATTTCAAACAATTGAAAACCAAGGCAAGTTGATCTAAGCAAGTACCTAAGAGCTTATGGATAACCATGGATAGAAAGGGTGCTAATACCTTCCCTTTCTATAATCTACTCCCTGAACCCAAGAAAAAAATCTCAAAGGTTTTTGCTGTGCTTTTTAAACCTTTCCTTAGGATAAAATAAAAATTCGGTGGCGACTCTTGCTCAACCGAAACATTTGCGAAAACAAACGCAAAACCATAGTCAGTTCTCCCACCGTATCACAGAACTGGCGACTCTGCTGGGGAGAATTTTTAAAAGTGGAGTAACCTTAGGGCTTAGATCACCTCCTTGCATGATTAATTGTTTGTCTTGTTTGCTTTACATTTTGGCTCTTTTGTTTGGGTTTGCAATCCTACACCCGGATTTTGGGAAACATTCATAGATAGCAATACGTTGTGGAAACTGTGCAGGGTATACCGACACGGTCGAAGCAATAGCTATATTAGTGCGACATATTTGTGAGTACCGGTAACCCTTGAGTTCAATCAAGGAGAGTACGGGGCCACTGAGTGATGTCACTAAGCACTAATGACCTAGAACCTTACTTGACCATCTTGGCCTTTTATTAGGGGTAGTGAGATGACCGACTTTGGTACAGTCCGAAGTTGGTAGATACTCGATACTACACTCATTGAGGGTTGTTTTCTTGGAATATTTTGGTCGCTAGTTAAGTGGCTAAACCAAAACAATGAAGATTGAAAACAATCCAGTGATATTGAGCTCTTTAGAACCCGGTTACTATTTATAGGACAGGTTTTTAAGCCAACTACACTCAAGAGGGTACTTACCTATGAAACCCCATGCAAGCCTGAAACTAGGGTTTGGTGTGAATTGCTTGTACGTATGTTTTGTGCATACATCATAAACATCATGAAGCATCATATGCATTCACTAACCACTTCAAGGGTTTAGATTTTCATCTTTGTTCTTGTTTTGTAGGTCATGGAAATTCCTCGCAGAAAAACCATCCAAGTCAACCTTGTGAGAATCTCTCCTCAACTCAAGGAGTTCACCTCAAGAATTTCGGAAAGCTCATCCTTCAGTGAAAGACATGGTAGACTGCTCAGCTTAGTCAACACCAACATTGAAGAAGACATGATGAAAGTGCTATTCCAGTTCTTTGACCCTCTTCACCACTGTTTCACTTTCCCTGATTACCAGTTGGTGCCCACTTTGGAGGAGTTTTCTCAACTCCTAAGAATCCATATCCTTAATCAACTACCCTTCAACGGTACGGAAAAGGAACCAAAGCCGGAAGATGTTGCTCGAGCATTACATCTACAACCATCCGACATCAAGGGGCATTGGGAAACCAGAAGCGGCGTCAAAGGATTCTTAGCAAAATTCTTGTTTGAGAAGGCACAAGAATGTTGGAATTCATTGGACCTACAAGCCTTTGAATAAATTGTGGCACTCCTTATCTATGGGTTGATCTTATTCCCAAATTCGGACCAATTGGTAGATGTCAACACCGTCAAAATCTTCTTGTCCAGAAATCCAATACCAACATTGCTTGGGGATATTCTTCACTCATTTTACACACGAACAATGAGAAAGAGGGGTGTTCTCATGTGCTGTACTCCTCTCCTTGCAAGGTGGTTTATTTCGCACCTTCCACAATCTGTCTTGAAGAATGACCAAGGCTCAAGGTGGTCCCAACGGTTGATGACTCTTACTCACTCTGATGTACATTGGTGTTCTCGGTCCAGAGAAAATGTCATCATCGTCGATCGTTGTGGAGAGTTTCCTAATGTTCCTTTACTTGGAATCAGATGAGGTATCACCTACAACCCTTGCCTAGCTTTGAGGCAATTCGGATATGCACGGAGGGATGGCCCTCACGACATGTTGATTCCTGACCTAGTTTTTGACTTCGACAACGATGCGCAAGGACTTCGCCAAAGATTCATCAGAGCTTGGGGGAGGCCCAACAAGGTTGATAGCAAGACACTGGGACACAAGAACTCCATCCCTCTTGAGCCTTATCTCAAGTGGGTATGAGCCCGAGCCCAGAGTCTGATGATGCCTTATCCTCATGTTCTCCCTGTGATTAAAGAGCCCGTCATGGAAGGGGAGGTTCCCTACACCATCCTACATCCTGACATGCCTACATCGTGGGAGGAAATGCAGAAAAGTTGGGTTCAGCTCAAGGAGGAACGGAACACTTTTGAAGCTAGCGTTTACGCCAGTGAGAAGAAGGTTCTAGAGCTTACCCGCCGACTCCATGAGCAAGAGGCCCTCAACACCTACATCGCACCAAAGAGGATGCGCAATGTCTTTTTACCTTGAGAAGTTATTTTTGTAATATTTGCCCCATGGGGCATTTATGTACTAACAAATTTCTTCTTATTAATATGACGTGCGTTCCTTTTTGTCTACAACAATTTTGAATGTTCTAAATCCTTGAGTGCATTGCATACATAAGCATATCATTCATCATGTGTATAAGCAGGTATCACTCCAGGTTTCCTTATCTGTCTGCTGTTTATTTCAGTAGGATGGATCTCGAGCAAACAATCAAAGACCTACAAGCTCAAAATGCACAGTTCCAGCAACTCCTGACGACCTTGGCTAAGGGTCAGGAGGATCTCAAGACCTTGCTGGGGAATAAAGACCCAGTGAAAAAGAATAAAAAGAGACTCGGGGTGGCTACTTTAGGGAGAAGATTTGACGGAGAGGCCAGGAGAGTGCTTGAATTTCCTCCTACTTCTGATGAAGGGACCAGTAAAGGAGGTTGGGTTGCGGTACCTTCCGAGTCCGATGTGGAAGAAGAGGAGGTCGAAGAGGATGAAGACTACTCTGATCAACAATACCCTCCAGCTGATGATAAATACAAGGGTTTAGAAGACAGGTTGGCCGCCATGGAGCTACAAAGAGTACCAGGTTTGGATTTTGAAGACTTGGGTTTGGTTGTCGGGATTGTGATTCCCCCAAAATTCAAAGTGCCAGTTTTTGTGAGGTATGATGGGTTGTCCTGTCCAAAAATGCATCTCAGGTCCTACGTGAGAAAGATCCAACCCTATACGGCAGATAAAAACCTTTGGATTCATTTCTTTCAAGACAGCCTTTCTGGGGCTCAATTGGAGTGGTTCTATCAGCTAGAGGGAACCAGCGTCCGAAATTGGGAAGACTTGGCCACCGCCTTTTATAAACAATATCAGTACAATTCTGACCTTGCTCCTACTCGTACCCAACTTCAGGGTATGTCATTAGGAACAGGCGAAGGATTCAAAGAGTATGCACAAAAATGGAGGGATTTGGCTGGCAGGGTGCAGCCTCCTTTAACCGATCGTGAGCTTGTTGATATGTTTCTAGGGACCCTATCTGGGCCATTTTTCAATCATCTGATTGGTAACTCTTCCGCAGGGTTTACCGATTTGATCCTAACAGACGAAAAAATAGAAGCTGGCATCAAGTCAGGAAAGGTTCAGAAGGGTGTTGCTGCAAGTGTTGAGAAGAAACCTTTCAAGAAGGAAACGGCTGTGGTATATTCTCAGAGAAGAGCAGGGAAGACTGAGCGCCGGCCAACTGTGGGGGCCGTAATGATTCAAAATTCGTCAAGTGAGCAGCCTCGCTATAACCAATCCAAACCAAATCAACAACGAGTGGAACGGCCACAACGGCAGTTCACCCGTATTAATATGACTCCAGCGCAAGTGCTTCCCCATCTGTTGAAGTTGAATCTCGCCACTATCAAAGAGACACCAAAAAATGTGAATACGTCCTCTCCGCATTATCATCCTAATGCTAAATGCGCCTACCATTCTGACAGTGTCGGGCACGACACCAATGATTGTTGGGCACTCAAGCATAAAATCCAAGACCTGATAGAGGCGAAGGAGGTGGAGTTTGACGCTCCGGAGAAGCCTAATGTGATATCTGCTCCCATGCCGAAGCACGGCCGAAATGTCAATGCCATTGAAGAAGATTTGTATGCTGCTGATGTCAATGATCTGATAACTCCATTGTTAACCATCAAGTTGAATCTGTTAAGGGCCGGGATCTTTCCGAGATGTAAAGAAGACTGCTATTGTTGTTACTCTCTGCCGTTTGATTGTCCGTTACTGAAGAAAGGCATCCAAGGCCTAATGGATAGTCGACAAATTTTGTTTGAAAAAGTTTCTGCTGTTCCAACCCATACCGAAGATGTCTCAATCATAACCATTCACGCCAATCTTTCCAAGGCCGTCAAAAAGCCTGTTAAGATTACACCAGCTACGAAATCTGTTCCTTTGAAGATAACAATGCCAGAGCCTGTTCCCTATGTTTCTAAGAAGTCAATACCATGGAACTATGGCGGTAACGTCTACTACCTTGGTATCAAACAAATCGAAATAACTGAAGAAAGTTCGGATGATGAAGAAGCCAGCATTGGAAACATTGCTGGCACGAGCAAAATCACCCGGAGCGGGAGAATATTTTCTCCAGAGATTGCCCCTCCAAGAGTAATCTTTGGACCCTCATCTGCCGACAAGGTCATCCCTGCACCAATAAAACTCTCTGCTAGAACCCCTCTGATTGAAGATGTTGTTGTTCCTAGTATTGTCCTTCCTACCGCTGCTGGCAAAGGTAAGGGGATCCAAGATGAGCTCGTCAGGACGAGGGCTCAACCCTTGGTCATCCCGGAAACCTCTAAGAAGGAAATGGATGAGATCTTGAAAATAATCAAAAGGAGTGATTACGATGTGGTAGAACAACTGGGGAAGACCCCCTCAAAGATCTCCATGCTGGCACTGCTACTTTGCTCGGAAGCGCACGCTAAAGCCCTGATAAAATTCCTGAAGGCAGCCCATGTGCCCCAGGAAACCTCTGCAGATCAATTTCAGAATTGCGTGGCTAGCCTGACTGCGGACAATGGATTAGGTTTCTCCGATGCCGACCTAACTCCTAAAGGTAAAAACCACAATGATGCTTTGCACATTTCAGTCGAGTGCCGAGGAACTACTCTCGCACATGTCTTGGTCGACACTGGTTCGTCGTTGAATGTACTGCCTAAGAAGGCCTTGGACCGACTAGATTGTGAGGGTTGGAGCTGAAACCGAGTGATATTATTGTCAGAGCTTTCGATGGTTCGAAGAGAATGGTCCATGGGGAGGTTGAAATTCCCATCAAGATAGGCACTGAGGTGTTTAAATCTACTTTCTATGTGATGGACATTCGTCCGTCATACTCTTGCTTGCTGGGTAGGCCTTGGATACACCATGCTGGGGCAGTCACCTCCTCCTTACATCAGATGTTGAAGTATCCTGTCAAGGGAAAGATCATTACTGTCCATGGCGAAGAAGAGTACATGATTAGCCACTTGAACTCTTTCCGGTATGTGGAGGTAGAAGGGGAGTTCATTGAGACACCTTTCCAGCATTTCGAAGAAGTCCTTCCTGAAATAACAGTAGCAAAGTTGGCAGCTGAGACACCGAGGCAGATGGCCAGGATGGCATCTCTGGAGGACGCAAGGGCCGCAATAAAGGAAGGGAAGAATTCAGCATGGGGGCAGTTGCCCGATATTCCGCATAAAACAGACAAATTTGGATTAAGGTTCACTACCGCGGGCCAGAAAGCTATGCGCCGTTCGAAGATTGAAAGAGCGCCAGTCAAAATTTCTCCCTACGGAATCAACGCTTTGGAGGATAAAGACTAAGAGAGCAACATCGAAGAGTGGATTTACCCAACTGTCAAAGGAGGATTGTGCAACTGGGAGGCAAAAGACTTTGTCCCCATCACTTTTATTCATCAGTAATTTATCTGTCAAACATTTCCTATTCGTCTGTAATATTTATTTTCAAAACAATCCGTACACTATCTTTTTACCTCATGCCTTGCCCGGGGCATGTAGGTCTATTTGTAAGGGTTTTGATTACTTTCATATCCATATGCCATGTTTAATGATTCATTGGACGTTTTTCATTTGATAAACTGCTTGTGTTCATTTTCTTTCCTTTTGCATTTTTTATTTAAGGATGGATATCCCTTACACACACCCACACTCACAAATGCAGGTAGCCATCCACTCTGGATTCCACGGGTGACTATTCTGTTATATCCTTCAATAACTCTGAAGATCTGATCAATCAAGCCGAGTATGAAGATGACGAAGGTTGTGAAGTACCAGGGGAACTAGCCAGACTTCTACAGCAAGAGGAAAGGGCCATCTTACCGCACGAAGAGTCATTGGAATCTGTCAACTTAGGGACCGAGGAAGACCGGAAGGAGGTGAAAGTGGGTGCCAATCTGGAGCCAAGTGTCAAAGAACGCCTGATACAGTTGTTGAATGAGTATGTTGAAATCTTCGCTTGTTCTTATGAAGACATGCCAGGTTTAGACACAGACATCGTGGTTCACCGTCTCCCCACAAGAGAGGATTGTCCACCGATCAAGCAAAAAGTCCGCCGAATGAGGCCTGACATGTCTGAAAAGATCAAAGCAGAAGTGATGAAGCAATTCGACGCTGGCTTTCTGGATGTTACGTCCTATCCTCAATGGGTCGCTAACATCGTGCCAGTACCTAAGAAAGATGGCAAAGTCAGGATGTGTGTGGACTACCGGGATTTGAATAGGGCCAGCCCCAAAGATGATTTTCCACTTCCACACATTGATGTTTTGATCGACAATACAGCTCAGCACAAAGTGTTTTCCTTCATGGATGGATTCTTGGGCTACAATCAAATCAAAATGGCCCCCGAGGATATGGAGAAAACAACTTTTGTCACACAATGGGGCACTTTCTGTTACAAGGTGATGCCGTTCAGGCTGAAGAACGCAGGGGCAACTTATCAACGCGCCATGGTAGCTTTGTTTCATGATATCATACATCATGAGATTGAAGTTTACGTAGACGATATGATAGCTCGGTCACAAACAGAGGAGGAGCACCTTGAACATCTAGAGAAGCTGTTTTCCAGGTTGAAAGAATACAAACTCAGGCTGAATCCAAGTAAGTGCACTTTTGGAGTTAGGTCTGGTAAACTTCTAGGATTCATTGTAAGCAACAAAGGCATTGAAGTCGATCCAGCAAAAGTGAAAGAAATACAAGAGATGCCTGCTCCCCGTACTGAAAAGGAGGTTAGAGGATTCTTGGGGCGCTTGAACTATATTGCCAGATTCATCTCTCATTTGACTTCTACCTGTGAGCCAATTTTCAAACTCTTGAAGAAAGATCAGGTAGTCGAATGGAACGACGATTGCCAAGCTGCTTTTGATAAAATCAAGGAGTATTTGCTAGAACCTCCTATTCTGATGCCACCCGTCGAAGGAAGACCATTGATCATGTATCTAACCATCTTGGATAACTCAATGGGGTGTGTTTTGGGCCAGCATGACGAGTCTGGTCGAAAAGAGCATGCTATTTATTACCTTAGCAAAAAGTTTACCGACTGTGAGACTCGCTACTCACTGCTCGAGAAGACTTGCTGCGCTTTGGTATGGGCTGCTCGCCGACTAAGACAGTATATGTTGACCCATACTACCTTGTTGATTTCCAAAATGGATCCTATCAAGTATATCTTCGAAAAGCCCGCTTTATCTGGAAGGATAGCTAGATGGAAAATGATCCTAACTGAGTATGACATCCAGTACACCACCCAAAAAGCTATAAAAGGGAGTGTACTAGCTGACCATCTGGCTCATCAGGCTATCGAAGATTATCAACCCATGAGATTTGACTTCCCAGACGAAGACATCATGAACTTGGACAACATTGAAAGTAGCAGACCGTATGACGAACCCGAAAAGGGATCCCGATGGACCCTGTACTTTGATGGTGCTTCAAATGCACTTGGAAACTGTATCGGAGTGGTACTCATTTCCCCGGAAGGTTGTCACACACCTTTCACGACCCGACTTTGCTTCAGCTGCACAAACAACATGGCTGAGTACGAAGCTTGCATCATTGGTCTCAAGGCTGCTATAGACTTGGGGATCAAATCTTTGATCGTATTTGGGGACTCGACTTTGGTTATCAGTCAAATCAAAGGAGAGTGGGACACCAAGCATCCTAATCTTATCCCATACAAAGAACATGTCTTGACATTGTTGCCTCACTTCGAACAAATTACCTTCGAGCATTTCCCGCGAGAAGAGAATCAGCTAGCAGATGCTCTAGCCACAATGTCCTCCATGTTTAAACTCAACTGGGATAACGAGGCTCCCCAAATCACCATCGAGCGAATGGATGAACCGGCACATTGTCACGAGATTAATACCGAAGAAGTAGTGGAACAACCTTGGTTCCATGAAATCAAAAGGTATCTCGAGACCAGAGATTATCCCGAAGGAGCTTCCGTAAATGACAAGAAGTTCTTAAGGAAGTTTGCTGCCAAATTCTTCCTGAGCAACGACATCCTTTACAAACGAAGCCACGATTGTGTATTACTCCGATGCGTAGACAAAGCTGAAGCAGAGTTGATCATGACTGAGATACACAGCGGCACATTTGGCACCCACTTGAGCGGGCATACAATGGCTAAGAAGATCCTAAGGGCAGGCTATTACTGGTCTACCATGGAAGCTGACTGCCATCAACATTCCCGTACTTGCCACAAATGTCAAGTCTACGCTGATAAAGTTCATATCCCTCCGGTTCCTATCAACGTTCTGACTGCTCCTTGGCCATTTGCAATGTGGGGCATTGACATGATTGGAGAGATCAAGCCCACAGCTTCCAACGGACATCGCTTCATCCTAGTTGCCATTGACTATTTCACCAAATAGGTTGAAGCAGCTTCCTTCGCCTCTGTTACTAAAAATGTGGTTGCCCGTTTCATCAAGCAAAATATCATATGTCGGTATGGTGTTCCAGACAGGATCATCATAGACAACGGTACAAATCTGAATAACACGATGATCACCGCATTGTGCGAACAGTTCAAGATTTATCATCACAATTCATCTCCCTATCGGCCGAAGATGAACAGTGCTGTTGAAGCTGCGAACAAAAACATTAAGAAGATCATTCAGAAAATGACAGTCACTTACAAAGACTGGCATGAGATGTTACTGTGTTCTCTACATGGATACCGTACGACGGCATGTACTTCAACCGGGGCAACCCCATTTTCTTTGGTATATGGCATGGAAGTTGTCCTGCCTATGGAGGTTCAGATTCCTTCTCTAAGGATTATGAAGGACACAGGTTTGAATGAAGATGATTAGATGCAGACCCGACTTGATCAACTCAACCTGATCGACGAGAAGCGACTCACTGTTATATGCCATGGTCAGACGTATCAAAAACGGATGATCAAGGCCTTCAATAAGAAAGTCAGACGTCAGGTGTATCAAGTTGGAGATCTCGTAATCAAGCGGATTATCTTACCGCAGAGTGATCCCAGGGGCAAATGGACTCCTACATATGAAGGACCATTTGTGATCAAGAGCATATTTTCTGGTGGTGCGATGATTCTAACCACCATGGATGGCGATGATTTGCCGCACCCTGCGAACGCAGACATAGTCAAAAGATACTACGCATAAAATAAATCGACAAGTCGAAAACCCGAAAGGGCGGCTTGGGCAAAAAGGGGTTTCCCGGTGAACCGAAAACCCGAAAGGGCGGTTCAGGCAAAAATTAGGGATAAAAACAAAAAAAATCTGTACACCCGGCAAGTTGAAAACCCGAAAGGGCGGCTTGGACAAAAAGGGGTTTCCCGGTGGATCGAAAACCCGAAAGGGCGATTCAGGAAAAAGTTAGGGAATTAAAGCGTATGACTATGTCTCGTCGGATCACTTCAAAGACAATCTCTTCATCTACCAGTTCCAGGTTTCTGATCAATCCAGTCATCGGCAAACGAAGCATTGAATGGACAAATATTCAGAGTTGTGAAGGCTATAGCGGAATGGAATCCCATGGAATTATTTCACATAGCCATCTTTATTTTGTATAAATCTTTCAATATTTACGACAAAATCCTCTTACTAGGATGATTGTCTCCTTTGTACAAATATACTCATAGAAAGTCAATACAAATACTTTTCCCAGAAATTTGTGTCATTTCCTTTTCTTTTCTCTTGCACTATTTGTTTATTTTGAGAAACGTCCAATGTTTTGTTAAATAGGCATATGCATTTGAACATAATCATTTCCTTATGAATCAAGAAAGAGGATTACTATTAGGTTGAAGATACAGTTGGATATCTTGATACCCTTTCAAGAGAAGCCCCCCAGGAGATTTGGAATCCATATCCCCAGCAAGTCTTGAAGCTTATCCCCAGCAAGTCTTGAAGCTTATCCCCAGTAGATTCTGGAAGCTTATCCCCTGCAGAGTACGGACGTCTCTCCCAAGTTTTATTCAAAGTTATTCCTCACAAGGGCTTATAACTGGGTTATCCTTAGCTTATCGCCACGGAAGATTGCACTCGACAAAATTCTCCCTATCCCCAGCGGAGTTCGTCAAAGTTCCCCAACATAACTTATCAATACAATCCCCTGAGGAGTTTATCTTTGTTATCCCCAGCCAGAGAATCCTCCAGAACTCAAATCCCCTCAGAGTTTAAATTTCAGTATCCCCAGCGGAACCAGACTAGTGAACTTTCTCCCCACAGAGATATTTCCCACCAAACTGAAGATTCTCAGTCTTACCTCCCTAGCATGATTCTATTATATTGGAACTCCCCGGTCGAAGTCATCAGGAATTCTCTTCCCCAGCAGCAGCCAAGGAATTATTCGTCCCGGCAGCAGTCAAGATGCTTTTATCTTCAGCCATCTCGGATTCATCTATCCTCGGCAAGATAGCTCATCAGCTTACATGCGCATTCATTTACATTCATATCATATAACATACGTTGCATCATGCATCATGACATTGCATACAACTAACTCTTTACCTTTTCAGGTAAGACCAGTCGATAGACAAAATCATTATCTTCCGAGAGTCTTTCCAGGGATAATTCAGATGCGACCCAGACATGGCAACATTCTGATGCTTATTCCAGATTCATCCAGATGCAGTTTTACACGAGCTCATCATCAGGAAACCCTACACCGGTTCTTCCTTCAACTTCAAGATTTCTGAAAATAGTTCACGGGTTCTCCAAGTAACAGATGTTAACCTATCACTTGTTCAGATTCTTCTCCAGACTTCTGAAAACAGTTTACGGATTCTTCCCAACAACGGATGTTAATCTATCGCTTGTTCAGTTTCTTCTCAAGACTTCTGAAAACAGTTTATGGATTCTTCCCAACAACGGATGTTAATCTATCGCTTGTTCAGATGCAATTTTTGAAAACAGTTTACGGATTCTTCCCAACAACGGATGTTAATCTATTGCTTGTTCAGTTTCTTCTCAAGACTTCTGAAAACAGTTTATGGATTCTTCCCAACAACAGATGTTAATCTATCGCTTGTTCAGATGCAATTTTTGAAAACAGTTTACGGACGCTTCCCAATAACGGATGCTGCTCTATTGCTTATTCAACTTCAAGATTTCTGAAAATAGTTCACGGGTTCTCCAAGTAACGGATGTTAACCTATCGCTTGTTCAGATTCTTCTCCAGACTTCTGAAAACAGTTCACGGATTCTTCCCAACAACGGATGTTAATCTATCGCTTGTTCAGACTCTTCTCAACTTCTGAAAATAGTTTATGGATTCTTCCCAACAATGGATGTCAATCTATTGCTTATTCAGACCCCCAGTTCAGATGTGGTTCAAAACATTGACACCTTTCTGATACTCATTCCAGATGGCATCTTTAAGCCCATCCCCGACAAGATTTCTGTCACCCTTCCAGATGGCATCTTTAAGCCCATCACCAAATGGCATCTCTAAGCCCATTCCCCCATCCATTGCCTTGACGAGTGCAAATTTAAGGGCACTCTAGTGTCCAATCTCCTTTTACCCTCGAGTCGCGAAAGGCAAATTTGCCAATCTAACTCTTCGGATTCAAGAAGATTGAACAGGGGCAACTGTTGTACCCCAAAATTTGCCCTCCCATTTCTCAATGATTTCTCATCACAAAGCCCTTGGAGATCAAGATCCAGTTAGGGTTTCATCTGCTCAAGACTTCTCCTTGCACTGTTGACCCAAATTAGGGTTTGTGTTTGCACAAAGATATTTTGACCAAAAATGCCTAAGATGACTTTCTTGCTTCATATTGGACTCCCAAGTTTATCCACATCAAGTTTCAAGTCTTGATTCCAATTTTTGCCCAGTCAATTGGACAGTTGACCTAGAAATTAGCTGTATTGGGGAAAAAGTCAACTGTGGTCAATTGACAGTCAAATCTCATGAAAATTGACCACATCAACATTATGAACTCACATGAACCATTTGATCAAGTTTGGATCACAATTCCACAAGAAATTTGATCAGATCATCAAAAGGGCAAAATGGTCATTTTTAGGGTTTTGATTGCACAAAGGCAATTTTTGACTGTTTGGCCTAGCCAATGGCAAACCAAGCTCACATATGGACTCAAGGACCCCATGGAATTGTCTTGACATGCTCAACAAGTTCAAAAGATCCCAAATGCACAAGATTGACAGTTGAATTTCCCAATCAATTGATCAATTTTGACTGTATACTGAAAAGTCAAACTTTGACTTTTTGGTCAAAATCAAGAGTCAAGATTCATTTTTCATCAAAAACATGCCAAATCATGAAACTTGTTCATCAAGAAATCAAGAATTGCAAATTAGGGTTTGAAATGAGAATTTTTCATAACTTAGAATTTTTTAGTTATGAAAAACCCTAATTTTTTCCCAACTTTACCCCACTTTCTCACCAAGATTCATTTGGATTCAAGCAAAAGTCAAAACATGAAAGTTGTAGCCTATTGCATAATCTACAACTTTGATTTACAAAGTTTTCCCAAAAGAAGCTTGTATCTCAAGTTACAGTTTTTGGAACAAGGGTACTAAACCATTCCTAACTTAGTGAAATTTTGACCTTTTTAGGCAAGGTTTTTACCTAACTTCAAGACCATTTTTCACATACTTCCACTTGGAATTTCAATTTGCATTTCAAAGATGGATTGTATTACACATTCCAAGCTTTCCAAAATGTCCAAGAACTCATCAAACAACCTCATGACTTAAGAGAATCAAATTTTGCAATATGGCAAAAACTCACTTTTGAATTGGCCAATTTCCATGTTCATAACTTGTGCAATTTTTCAAATCAGCATGCTTCCCTTGATTACAGGCCTCTAAACCATCCAACACTCATAAATTTAATGCAAACTCTTTGTGCCAAGACCATGTTCTATGTGTTCAAGCATTGCATGATGGATTAATCCCAAAATAGATAAAGCACTTTAACCATTTTTGCAAAAAGTGAGCTTTATGTCAAGTTGCCAATCAGCAAGTACAGATCAAATCTCTTTGGCACAAGATTATGAACAAAACACACTGATCAAGGGGAAGGTTAGCAGCACATTAGGGGGGCCTCTAGCTGTCTAAAACTCAACTTGACCTTTTCTTGCTTAAGTGTTAAGAAACCTAGCATTTTACAACACAACTTTAATTTCAGCAATAGAACCCTTAAGCAAATACTTGGTACACATTCAAGACATCCTAACTGAGCTAGCACACGACTCCAACACCTCCATTGCCCTCTAGAACACAGAACCACCCTCAAACTGCCCAAACAGAGCACCTGTTGCAGTTTGAGTGTCAACTCTCATCCCTTTCATGCATTCCTGCTAAAACCACATCAAACACATCCTACAACATCCCTTGAAGCTAATCCAAACATCAAACACGACCTGTAACTCCTCTAATCAGTTCCATCATTTTCACTTTCTTGTTTTGCAGTTGAAGTTCCATAGCTCGATTCAAAGTGTTTCAAAGCAAAGTAAAACTTGGAATAGCATCCCTGGACATCAAGGAAGCTGTACCAATCATCAACTTGCTCTGAAAGTACCTCCATCATCAGATACAACTTCAACTGAACAGGTATCTTCTTGAACTTTTATCTTCCAATGTAGGCATCATTAGCTCTAGGTTTGTGAATAAGAAGTGTTCTACTCATGCCCCTGAATCTGTACATACTTTTACTTTCCATTTATTTTGCCTGAGCTATGAGAATTTAAGGTCTGAATGTTGATAAAAAGTTAGGTTAGGATTTGGGAATGATAAAATTCTCTCTCATTTCTGAGAGTTAGGATGAGTTCTTTACATATTTAGAATCGTGGCTTGATGATTAACATTTCTTATGTTGAAAGTTTGTGCAAAAAGTCAAGGAATCCAGATGTTTGAATTAGAGTACAGGCGCGCGTTTTGGAACATTTTTCTGGCTGGAGGTTGAAGAAAGACTTGGTGGGCTGGGCCTGCTTTGTTATTTCTTTTCACACCACATTTTCACTTTGACACCCCCTGAGCCCATTTTGTTTGTTTTAATGACTTTTTGATTTTTCTTTTTTTATTCTAACTTATTTATTTTTGCTAATAATATTAAAAACATAAAAAACTTTTTTTACACCATTTTTATATTTTTTAGGCATTTATTTATTTATATGGACATTTGTACATAGATAATATATAAATACTATTATTTAGAAAAACTAGAAAAATAATGCAAATATATTTTATTTCTGATTTTTATTTCATTTTCTCTTTTGAAAACATTTTATATCAAAAATACTTTTTTTTATAAATATTAAATATTATTATTTTGTATATATAATACATATTTAGTAAATAATAAAGATATTTATATATATATTAGTATATTTAGGTAAATAATACAAAAAAATATATACATTTTTTATTTTATTAATATTTGACATAAAAAATACTCTTTTATGAATATACTTCATTTTTATTTTATTTTGTATATAATTATTAATTATTGTACACATTAAATAAATAATACCCTTTATTTAAGAAATTAGGGTTTTTCCCTTAAAACACAAAAACCCCAAAAAATAATACTCTTCATTTTTATTTTATTTGACATAAAAAAATAATTTTTTCCATACATATAAAAATCCTTTTTTACATTTTGCATATTTATTTTATTTCCATTTAATTATACAATTGATTACTTTGTAAATATTCCAAATTGATGTAATAGTTAGATTTAAATTTCTTGTCAAATACCCCCCATTTGAGCATTTGTACCCCCCTTCCCATATTGTGTTGTAATAGTTTAGAACTTTACTTTTCGCACTTTAATGCTTTCTAATTATGCCATGTTAGAATTAGGGTTTGTATGCAAATAAAAACAACAAAAATAGTTTGACCTAATTTCAAGATAATCAAGTATGAAAATGGACAACACATATCACACTTGCACCCCTAGGGTATTCCACTTGTTGCCTTCAATAATTGGGCCATATTGTATGTTAGGTTTCTTTGGGCAAAAACAAAGCAAAAAATTCAAATGATCATAGTCCCTCGATGACGCTTTCGAAAAGTTGCCTAAAATGATCAAGTCCCTTTTAAGGAAAAATTGCCCAAAGATACTTAACACCATTGCAACTATGGTCTAAACGATGACCCACGCCCGTCCCTTTCACATCCTAACACAAGATTGTCCACCAAATGCAATGGTGGAACAAAATTGTTAAAAGGGTTAAAACATAGCAAAAATCTTTGAGAACTTTAGGGTAGATAGCTCTTAAGTACTTGTCAACTTGCAAAACAAAAACACTTGCCTATTTTTCAAATCACACTTTCAAAACAAACTTTCAAAAAAACCTTGAAACATCTTTTCAAAAATACAAACACCTTTTGTAAAACATTCGAGTAAAGAATTGTTACAAGGGTAGCCTAGACAAGGCATCTTTTTCAAAACATTTTCAAAGCCACACACAAAGCACTATTTCAAACAATTGAAAACCAAGGCAAGTTGATCTAAGCAAGTACCTAAGAGCCTATGGATAACCATGGATAGAAAGGGTGCTAATACCTTCCCTTTCTATAATCTACTCCCCGAACCCAAGAATAAAATCTCAAAGGTTTTTGCTGTGCTTTTTAAACCTTTCCTTAGGATAAAATAAAAATTCGGTGGCGACTCTTGCTCAACCGAAACATTTGCGAAAACAAACGCAAAACCATAGTCAGTTCTCCCACCGTATCACAATTCCTTTTGCATGTCATATGTCACAAGCATCCACTGTCCAGGTACCATGGCTAGTGTTTCAGTGGAGCCATTAAGGAGATCTCCAATGTAGATTATTTGATCCTTAGGTACCCACTCTCTAGGTCCTCTTTTGTTAAAAGTTCCCGAAGTTCCAGATCATGCAACAGAATAATCATGTGAAATTTGTGCTACAAAAGTTTCTTTCATGTCTGTGTTCGTGCTACAGAAGTATCAGAACCTTCTTGTTATGGACATTTCAAATTTGTGTGAACAAGCACGAAATGTTCAAAAAGAGGTTTTGGTTTAACATTCAGAGTCTCATCAATTCTCTTTGATGATCCTGAATACCCAAAGCCTCTGCTTCCATTTCTACTAACACCATAGATCATTGAAGCCATTTTTCTTCTATCTATGCTTTTAGAAAGGAAGTGTTGAAAAGCTCTATCATATCTGATTACTTTTTCAGTAACAGATGTGTTAGAGAGAATCTCTTCTTCTAATCTAGACACTTTACTTTTCAGAGCAATGCTTGATTTTGGTAAAACAAATAGTTTTTCATTTAAAACAGAAATACTTTGCTCATCTATAGTCGTGTTCTCTAAAGTAGCCAAAACATTATTTTTCAAGATTTTGTTTTTACTTAGAGATTTATTCCTTTTCATTAATTTAGTTAAACTAATTTCAAGTTTAGAGTCTAACTCGTAATTAACTATCAGTTCATCTTCTGATGTTTTTTCTCCTAGCCATGAATTCCATGTTTGCCTATTCTTCATCAGAATCTTCATCTTCTAATTCTGAATCATCCCATTTTCCATGAGACCCTTCTTGGCTTTGTAAGCCTTTTTAGGCTTTTTGTCTTTCTTAAGCTTTGAACAATCATTTTTGTAGTCCAAGCTCATTGCATTCAAAACAAGTGACTTCTTTTCCAGAAGCAATTCTCTTACCAGAAGTGGATTCACCTCTTCCATATGTCCTTCTTTGACCTCTGAACTTGCTTTGTCTGTGGTTCCATATTTAACTTATTCTTATGGATATTAAGGAGAGTTCATCATCATCTTAATCTTCTTAATATTCTTCTGATTCTTCCTTAGCTTGATAAGCCTTGGTTTTCCCAAAAGTAGACTTTAGAGAAACTGATTTTACCCTCTTTCGAGGTTCATCTTGTTCCAGCTCTATTTCATGACTTCTTAAAGAGCTAATCAGCTTCTCAAGAGGGGTGTTGTTCATATCCTTTGCCAATTTTAAGGCGGTTACCATTGGTCTCCATTTAAGAGGAAGACTTTTGATAATCTTTTTAATGTTATCTACAATGGAGTAACCTTTGGTTAGAATCTTAAGTCCTGCCATAACACTCTGAAATCTTGAAAACATTGTTTTCATAGATTCGTTGTCTTCCATTTTGAAGGCTTCATACTTTTGAATTAAGGTTATAGCCTTTGTTTCTTTTAGTTGTGTGTTTCCTTCATGCGTCTCTGAAGAGAATAAAAAATAGACTTTGCAGTCTCTCTATCTGTGATTTTCTCATATTCATTATATGAGATATCACTTAGAAGAATTGTTCTTGCTTTGTAGTGATTTCTGCATACTTTCTTATGTGCTTCAGTCATTGCACTTCTTGCAATTTTATGACCTTTATCATCTACTGGGTGAGTGTAGCCATCAACTACCAAGTCCCATAGATCCAAGTCATATGCTAGAAAGTAACTTTCTATTCTATCCTTCCAATAGTCAAATTTATCTCCGTCAAACATAGGAGGTTTTGAACTATAGTGATCTCTATCATTATCCCTATTATCAAAAATGGAAATAAATGTATCCATTGGTTTTTCACACACACTGGATCGGTACTGGACACTGTTAAGCATTGATAAAAAACCAAAGTTTTTATCTTCTCAGAACCGGAGCTCTGATACCAATTGAAGGTGTTAAAAACACAAGAAAAGGGGGGTTTGAATTGAGTTTTTAAAACAAAAGTATTCTTTTAAAAATATTCCCCTTTAAGTTAAAAATGTTTTTTCCTTCACTCTTGATAATAACAATACGTAAGAATAGGAAGTAAAGAATAATGTATGTTTATACTAGTTCACTTGAAAATTATCAAGCTAGTCTAGTCCACCCGCCAAGGTGATTTCGCCTCACTTAACCGAGGACTTAATTCAATATAACCAAACTGATTACAATTTTAAGAAGCTACCCGCAAGTTACTAACAACCTCTAGACTAGCAAGCCCTAGACTTCTTAATGATTCAGACCTATCCGGTCCCTTAAGGAATATCAACTAATAATAAACCTGATTATTACAATGCACAAGCTACATGCAAGTGACTAACAACTTCTAAAACTCGCAAGCTCTAGACTCCTTAAGGATTCAGACTTACCTGGTCCCTTAAGGAATATTTTTGCAACCCAAAATTTTCCCTCCCATTTTTCTCAAGACATTCTTTCAAGACTTCTCAAATACTCAATACACTCAAGGGTTGACTAGTCGAGATGCTCCTCCTAAGCAAGGGTCTATAACTAGGTTTTGGAGTTTATCAAGGAAATTTAGTTTGAAAAGGTATCAAGTAGCTTCCATGGTTCTTCATAGGTCCACAACAAGGTTCATGTCAAGTTTCAAGTCCTGCATCACAAGTTTGCTCAGTCAATGACTCAGATGATTGAAAATCAACTATATTGGTCAAAAAGTCAAGTATAGTCAACATACAGTCAAACTTTATGATTTTTGGTAGACATCAACGTTTTTAAGTGATAATATTCATTTTATCAAAGGTTGATCATGATTCCTCAAGGAAAACCCTCAGATCATCAAAAGTCAAGAATTGTCAAATTAAGGTTTTCTTAAGAAAAGTCAACTGAACTTTGACCAGGCCTAACTTTCACATACTTCATCAAATTTTCCCCAACAAAAGCTCATTTTGAAGAAAATTCAATTCACTACAACTTTGTTTTTATGCTCAAGTCCAAGAAATGCTTCATTTGAAAGATATAAGCTAATAAATTATAGGTCATTTTCATAAGTCAATAAAAGACACTTTTTGTCAAGACAACTTACATCAAAACAATGTCTTCAAAAGCAAAAATGATCAACATAGAGATTGTAGAGGACATCTCGAGCTTTCTAAAAAGTACAAGATAATATTCAAAAGATGAAGAGTGAGAAAGTTATGAGTTGCACAATTTGGGAGGTTTTGAAGAAATTCATGAAGTTCAAGTTGGGCAATTTTGAACCTTTGAACCAATGAGCCTAATTTTTGAGACTCAAACGTGTTCATGATATGTTAGAGGACCCCTGAAACCATTCCCTTATTTTTTATGATTTTTATTTATTTTATTTGAATTTTTATTCATTTAAAACAAACTAAATCAAAACAAAAAGTGAGGCTAATGGGCTTAGGCACATGATTGGATTTATGGTTCAAGATTGAAGCCCAAAATTCAAGCAAGCCAACATTGTGTCTAGATTCATGAAAAAATGAAAATGGCAAGAATGCTAAAAGTTTGGCAAGTTTTTAAATTTTGATTCATGTCTTAAAACATGGTTAAATGCTACAAAGTTTGGCAAGTTTTCAAATTTGGATTCTTGTCTTAAAACATGGTTAAATGCTTGATTCATTTACATCTTTGCTAGCCCATTCACTCTCTCTATAAATACCCAAACAATGCAAGCTCAAAGGACCACGAATTTCTTGCATAACAAAGCCATTTCAAAATTCTCCTAAAAATCATATGTATAGAAGCTAGCAAAATTCTCAAAAATATTCTCAAGAACCTTCATGCTTCAAAGCTCTGCCTCCAGGCCTTCTCATACCATAAATCTATCCTTATCCTTCCCCTGAACGTAAAAGGGTAAGCTTGGAACAGTTACCATGGTCCAAAACACATGATAAAGGCATAACATACATTTCCGATTGCATAACGTTTTGTGATTCATGTTCTTTTTTTTACTTTTTTTTGAGCCTAATGATTATTATTAACGTGTTTTTGAGTACTTGATTAATAGGTTCTAACCATTGATACACTTCCATTCACTCGGATTCGATAGATACCATTTTTCCTTCAATCTGTGCATTTTGATCCAAAGCACATGATTCAAGAACTTTTAGCCCATAACTTTTTTTATTGGTTTATTATTTATTTATTTTTTAACTCATTTCTTTCTTTTTATTTTTAATTACCTTTTTTAATAAAATCTTAAAATCAAATAAAAAAATTAGATTTAGAATTTAATAAATTAGCTTTATTTTTACAATAAAATTAAATAATTTAATCATTTTTGAGTTTATTATGTTAATTAAAATTGGTTAGAATTAGGTTTATTATCATAAAACTTTTTCCTAATTTAAAACAACAAAAAAACATTTTTCTACTTAGAATTTTTAGGATTTTAGATATTCCCCCTTTTAATTCTCCATGCATTTATTTATATCGAACTATCATTTTCCATATTATTGTAATTGTACAAAGGATGTAATAGTTTAATTTTGGAAATTTACATTTTCCCCCCATTTTGGTTTGTATTCCCCCCATCCCGAAGTGATGTAATAGCGTATTTTAATTTCCACTTTTTAATTTCTCCGCACTTGTAGATATTGAACTGCTAGATGTATGCTAATAGGTTTGCATGACAAGATTTGAAAGCAAACAGTAGAAAACCTAAATATCCAAGATAAATAACTAAAACATGACACACTTTGCACACGCACACCTCTAAGGTACCTCCACTTGTTGCATTCGAAAAATAAACAGTCATGTCCCTCGAACGTGGGACGCTTTAGCAAAGACCCTCGGTTAAAAAGATCGTAGTCCCTTGATGATCCTCTGATGCTGCCTTTGATAAACGATCTAGTCCCTTACGATAAAATTGCTAAAGTGTCCTACAAGTTGCCTTTATGACTGTACGATAACCCACGCTTGTCCCTTAAACATCCAATGATAGGGCTACCCATCAACTAATGGTGGGATATTATTATCTAAAGGAAAAGAGGAAAAGAACAAAGACCATACGAGTAGGTAGACAACTCGTAGTTGCTTGCTCACAAAACAAAACAAAATTTCTCACATATACACTCTCTTTTTATAAATATTTTCAAAGACAAAAAACACTTTGTATGCATTCTCAACGATACGAGAATCATTACAATGTTCGCCACACTAAGGCGTCTTTCAAAAGCATTTTCAAAAGTGAGCTAGAACCTAAGAGCCCGTAGATAACTACGGATGGAAAGGGTTCCAATACCTTCTCTTTCCATAACCTACCCCCCGAACTCAAAATCTTTAAAATGGTCTTTCCTGTTCTTTTCAACCTTTACTTTGTTGTATAAAAGAAAAGTCAGTGGCGACTCTTGCTAACCGTAACATTTGCGATAAAATGAAAAACCAGTAAAGTCAGTTCTCCCACCGTATTACAAATATCAAACAGTAGTTTGAATACAATTTTTGTTTACAAGAGAGTTGCTTCTAAAAACCTGAGTATGTAAACTATTTTATGAACAATTACTTAAGAATGTGAAAGCAATGAACAACATTTTCGCATGAATATTCAATAGTTAGTTGTTTTCTTTCTTGGTCTTCAAGCCTTTATATAGCCATTAACATAATGTATTTGTTGAGGGATACTCTTGGAATTTCCAGAAACATTGGCAGCTTGAACAGTAACGCAGGGGACGAGTTCGTGCGACGCGTTCGTCCTTTCATGGTAGTGGAATGAATTATTGATTGTACCATGTACTATACCAATTTAACATTATCTTATATCCTTATGCACTTCAGAGGCTTCTGCGAGCATGAGTTTAGAAGCGAGAACATAACATCAGATCATCAGAACTTCAAGTCTTCAGAGTCTTTAAAACTGCATCTTTAGAGTCTTCAGCACTTGGTTATGAGGACCTTTTCTTGGAACCTTGGGTCTTTAAAACTTCAAGTCTTTAGAATCTTTAGACCTTACCTCTTTTAGATTCTTCAGCACTTGGTCTTCAGAACCCTTATCTTTATAACTTCATTAATAGAAACACAAGCTTTCAGCATCAGGACTTCAGTAGAAACTTTGTCTTCAGATCTTCTAACTTTGTTTCTTTGGAACATGTTATCTTTAGAAGCTTGAGTCTCCAGCATCTGGATGTAAGTAGAGACTTCGGTCTTCAGATCTTTTGACTGGTTTCTTTTAGACAAATATCAGAGTTTGCACTTCAGAGCCTTCTGGAGTGTCTTGCTACTGTTCAACAGAACTTGTGTAGCATAGAAGCAGAATTAATTCTCTTCTAATATCTTGGCCACTCCATCCATCAGAAGCAGAACTCATTTGTTAAGTACTCAACAATAACAAATATTAGTACAACAAATTGTTCATACAATCATACTGATTTGTTATCATCAAAACTCAGAGGTAATACTGCAGAACCAAATCTTGTTCTTACAAGCACATGCTTATGACCATAAAGTCAACCAAACTATCCATTTTCCTTGGATTTTGACACAAGACATAACAAAAAATTAATCACTACTACAAGAGCTCACACACACACACATCACAAGTTTTAAGGACAAATGTCATACCCCAAATTTGCCCGCCTTATATTTTTATAGCCAAAGTGTCGAAAGTTGGGTTTTATAAATTTTCTTGGGTCATTTACCTTAACATTTTTTAGTCTTATAGCTATGCATTGCCAATTTATTTCTCTTTTTTTATAGGGCTATTAAAATATAATTTACATTAACTTGTTATTTTAAATGTTTTCATTTGTCATAATTGAATTAAAAAGGTATTTGTTCTAAATAAATAATCATAGATTACTAGACATTTTAATAAAAATTCTTTATTTATCAACCCATTTTTGTGTGTATTATTTATATGTTCTCTCTCTCTCTATCTTTCTCTCTCTCTCTCTCCCTCTCTCTCTCTCTCTCTCTCTCTCACTCTCTCTCTCTCTCTCTCTCTCTCTCCTCTCTCTCTCTCTCTCTCTCTCTCTCTCTCTCTCTCTCTCTCTCTCTCTCTCTCTCTAAGTCAACCTTAGAGAATAATTTGTATTTCCTGTTATTTTTCATTTAAATTTGCAATTTATTCAGTTGACACTGAGGTCAACATTCTTTTTCATATATTATTTAGTTTTTTTTCATTTTAATTATTTCAATTACAAACATATTTTATTATTATTCTTCTGGTTGACAGAAGGTCAACATCTCCATATCCATGTCATTTAAAAAAAAGTATATTATCTATTATTTTTTATTTTAATTAAATTTGAGAAAGGTTGACCGAGGTCAACAAAGGGTTTGTAAACCCTAAACCAACAGACGACGCTCTTTCCATGTTCTTCTTCCCTAATTACCTGAAAAAGCTCAAAATCCAGATTATGCAACAAATCAATTCGAGTCAAGATAATTGGAAAAGATTTTATTGATCATTTATTGAATTTATACAAGATTACAATCCATGTACGTGTATCAATCAAAACCCTAATTTCTAATTCTAAATAAATCTATCCTAATTTACAATTACAGATTCAATTAAATCTCAATCAAACTTTTTACAACAATCAAACATAAACTAATTTCCTAATCTAATCTAACTTGAAGTCTATAAATTGCTAAGCCTAAATCTAAGAAAGGGACGGAGAATTTCAAAGCAGATTTGGAGAAGAGAGCTCAAGTCCTTGATTCCTTGTTGCGAGTTCACCAATCCTTGTACCTGCAATCAGAAGAAATAGAGGGATTAGAAATGGAGAAAACAGATCAAGATCAAAGGAATCCAGTATACGAAAACACACTTATCTTAGGTGATTGTTGTGATTATTATTGTGTTGGTCAATTTCGGGAAAATTTAAGGTTAGGGTTTATTGTTAGTGTTAGGGTTCTTCCTATTAGGGTTCTTATGGTTCAAGGGTTAGGTTAGGGTCTGTGGGGTTCTAGGGGTTAGGGTTGTTGTTGAATTTCTGGAAAATATATGAGGTTCCCGGTGAACCTTCATCATGCACGAAAGCCTTAATGGTAGTTCATGGTGTTTCAAGGGTTAGGGTTCTTGTTTTATGGGTTTTGGATTTTGGTGGATGAACATATGAAGGTTCTGGTTGAACATCAACCAAAAACATGGGTTTTACAGTGGTTTTTGGGATGGGTTAAGGTGGCGAAGACGATTTCTAACCGGTGGCGCGGCTTGGTTATTCAGAGAGAGGAAAGAGAGGAGGGGGAGTGAGAGAATAGAGAGAGAGAAGAAAAATTAATTTTGTAAAGCAATTTTGGTTAAATACTCCCTCGGTTGCCCGTTGTGATACGGTGGGAGAACTGACATGAAGTTTTTCGTTTTGATTGCATTTGTGCGGATAGTAAGAGTCGCCACCCACTTTTCTTTTATCCAAAAGGAAAGGTAAAAAGAGCACAGGAAAGACCTTTCAAAATTATTTCTCGAGTTCAGGGGGTAAATTATGAAAAGGGAACGTGTTAGCACCCTTTTCATCCGTAGTTATCTACGGGCTCTTAGTTACTTGCTAGATCACTTACTTTTATTTTCACAATGTGCTTGTGATGTGGGCTTTGAAAGTATTTTGAAAATGTCTTTGTAATGGTTCTCGTTTCTATAAGAACGCGTACAAAGTTTTTTTTTCGAAAAATAGTTCAAAGATGTGTTTGTGGGATGTGTTTTTTGAAAGTGGTTTTTAAAAGATGTTTTTATAATGGTTCTCGTCTCTATAAGCACGTATACAAAATGTTTAGTCTTTTGAAAATTTTTTGAGATGAAAGCATTGGTGTGAAAATGTTTTTGTTGTGAGCAAGCGAGTAACTAGGAGCGAATCTATCTACTCGAAAGGTCTTAACTGTTCTTTTCTTCCCCCTTTAGACGTTGCTATCTTACCATTGATTTGGTAAGAAGCCCCATCGTTGGATAAGAAGGGACACACGCGGGTCAAATTTACAGTCATCAAAAGAAACTTATGAGACGCTTTAGCAATTTTCGTAAGGGACTAGATCGTTTCACCGGAGGCAACATCGAGGGTCATCGAGGGACTACGATCTTTTTTATTGAAGGGCCTTTGCTAAAACGTCCCATATTCGAGGGACATAACTGTTTTTCCGAAGGCAACGAGCGAGGTTACCCTAGAGGTGCGCGTGTGAAAAAGTGTATTCATTTAAAATTTAATTTTATTGAAGTTAGGTTATCTAGCGATTGATTTTGAATCTTGCCATGCACGCCTAATTACTATACAGTAATAAGTAAAACAGTAAAATGCAGAAATTGAAATTCTACGCTATTACAAAGCTTCGGGAATGGGGGTACAAATTAATGAATGGGGGTGATAATTAGGAATAAACATTTAAATCACACAATACAAGTCCAAACCGTTAAATAATTATTTAAGTTAAAACTCTTTTAATTTGATAAAATTTATTAATAATTTAATTAATAATGTCAAACAAAAATTATTTTAAAGTTAATAATTATTTAAAACAAATATTAACCTATTTGCAATTTTAAATATATGCTGAAATATAAAACAAAGATCAAATAATTAAAAATAAAGGATATAAGGGAAAAGTTTAGAAATGGGCCTGTAATGGAGCAAATCTGGGGGTGCAAATATAAATCTGGTTCGCCCAAATAAAGGGAGAAGCCCAAAGCTCCTGGCTGATCAGGTGCAGCAGTCTCCTGGAGGTGCACCATGGGCATGCTCTTGTAAGGCACTAAAGAATATTGATTGATGATGATATGAATCAGACGGAGGGATCATGAGGGTACACAAACTGTTAGCATAGGAATACAAACACATGATCTCTCAGGATGATTAAAGGGGTGGTGACAAGTGTTACCACTGGATTGGGCATCAGGATGTAATTAACAAAAACAAAACTAATTAAGTGAATCAGAAAAACTCATAACTCACTTCTCTTTCTCTCTCCTCATACGATGATCTCTCTTGTCTCTTGTTGGAAGCCTTCACCGGAGAAGGCATCTTGACTGTGCCGAAAATCGCCTTAAGGTGGCAGCGCGACTCCAATCCTCACTTTTCTTACATGAATCTAACTGTCTCTTAACTCTAACTATTAATCTGAATTTAATTTTTGCAGATTCTCAATCTAAAACCCTAGATCTAAAGAGGGGTGAATGGAACCCTAAGTCAAAGATGTAGCAAAAAATCAATGATTTATGAAGAAGGATGCAAAATGGAAAGAAAAAACACAAAGAAAAAGGAGAACGGAGGCCATGTTCTCAAGATCCGCGAGCTTCCAACCTTTCTGAAATTTATCCTTCTGGTATTTATCTGAGCTTTTTCTCTTCTTCTGAATCTATATTTGTTAGAATATGTTGAAAGGATTTCTGAATAGAATAACGATGATGATTAGGGTTTGGCTTTCTTGATAGCTTGCTATGTTTTTGTGGGATTCTTTGTATGTATCTTTGAATGGATTCTGAGGAGGGAAAATGATGAACAAAATTTGGCTTTTTGTTATTTTTGAGTTATTGGTTCACTGTGGATTTTTTGGTGATGGTATTTGGTGATGGTATTTTTGATGTTGTATACTTCCTGGCTATTTTGTGTTGTTTCGTATCTTACTGTGAAGGAGATATGGCTTTTTTGGTGATGGTCTTTGGTGATGGTATTTTGTGTTTGTAAAAGAATGCAATGGGTTTTATGGAAGTATCTCTCTCTTGGTGATTTTTCCGTCCGTTTTCCTTTTGACCTCCCTCCCTCTATATTGACAGTAAAATTGAAAATAAAAATAGGAGGGAAAAAATAGCAGTCCTTTGAAACTTGTGGTATACTGTGCTGATGTTTTTTTGTTGTAGTTTCTGGTTTTTTTTACCATTTTTGTACAAGTCTTGGGCAGGATTTGGACAGTTTTTGGAAAGTTGTGCAAAGCTTGTAGCAGAAACAGCAGGGCTGTCTGTTTTATGATAGCAGATGACTTGGTAACTTTAGGATTGCTAGTGGCCTAGGTGATATATTTCTTCTTTCCCTCTTCATATTTCTATGATACAAAGCCAAATTGCTTTTTGCTTATTATATACTTTTTTGAAGGGTTTGCTAACTTAGGAAAATGATGACAATTGTTTGTTTGAGCATGCTTGCCTCCTTGCTATATTACTTCTTTTACTTGTTGCCTGCCTTGTTGACTTAAAGCAGTATTGCTACATTTTTTCACTAGCCTGCTGTTTGGACTGTGGTTTGCCTGCTGCCTATTATTTATGTTGTGACCTGTTTGCATTTCTGGCCCTGCTATTTTGCTTGCTGTTGGTTTGCATTTTGTTGCTGTTGCTTGTTGTTTTGGTTTTCTGCTGCAGTTTGTGGCTTTTGCATTGCACTGTTGTTTATTGTGATGCCTATTGTGTTGGGGCTGCTTGTTGTCTGCCTTGTTGACTTGCTGTTCTGGTTATGTTATTCTGCACGCCTTGGGCTGTTTTGCCTGTTTTGCCTTGGCTTGCAAATTTCTCTTTTTTTTTCTTTTTGTGAACCAAGAAGGGCAACTTTTCTTGTGATTTGCAATTGGGGAGAGAGATTATGATATACCAAAATTCTGATTCCTAGCTTCAAACCTTAGTGATGAATTAGGAGAAAATTTGCTTGAAAACTCATTGTTTAAACTTCATTATTATGTGCTAATCATATCTTCTTTTTCTTTGATTTGTTTCATGATTGGCAAGTAAGACTTGGATGCCAACGAAGATTGGATTGATTACTTGAAGATGAAGATGAAGACCTGAAGAAGTAAACAAGAAATTCTCTTTGTAAACTTGAGATTCTTTGTAAACAAGACAAACAAATTGTAAATTCATTTTTAATGTAAAAATATCAAACACTTGAATAAAATTTGGTGTAGTAGAAATTATTGTACAAAACATGCAATCTTTGATTGAATACTTTGGATAAAAATCTTGCTTGGTAACTTGCATTTTAATCAAACAAAATATGATCAGATAAATCATGTATTTTGAATTCTTAAACAAAATAAATGTTTAAGAGCTCAAACCCAATTGATTAATTGAATCCACAATCATGGTTGTTTAAAATGATAGTCTTAATCTTCACATCTTATCCAAACAAACACGCTCCTAAGAACAACATCAATCCTCAGTAAACTGTGGTTAAGAAAAATTTAAAATCAAACAAATGCCTTGCAACGTTTCAATAGCTTTAAAATCTTCCAAGCCCAATTTTCCTTCAACTCTTTGAAGACAAACCCATGAACAGAATCACATATGACCATGACCAGAAATAAACGCCTCAAGGTCTTGTAATTTGGAAAAATCACAATTCTTAGAGATCAAACGACTGTTGTTTGAAATTAGGTCAAAATTCATGATGCGACTTCTAACGCATTCGAATTTTGGTGATCTTCTGCGTATAATCAGCTCTTGACATGTGAAGAGAAATTTGAGATGGAATCAAGAAGAATCAGACGCAAGGAAAATCTCTCAAAAATATTGAATAATAAAGAAGTTACGATCGTTTGAATTTGTTCTCGCAAAAGAGCGATTTTCAAGTCAATGTAGTCGTTTTCAGTTATCTGGGCCATTGATTGGGCAAACTTGCAATGCAAGGTTTGGAAACTGACTTAAACAACCTTGAGGAGACATGATGACCTATTTGAAACCTTGACGACTTAATTTCCTTTGAGAAACGCAAAACCCTAATTGCTGACTTATTGCTTAGGAAGAGAATATGTCTGATCAACTTCTGAGCCAACTTAGGTATTTGAGAAACCCTGGGATAGCATCCTGAATGAGAAATGGGAGGGAAAATTTTGGGGTACAATAGTTGTTCCTGTTCAATCTTCTTAAACTTGAAAAGTAAGATCGACATGTTCGTCGTTCGTAGCTTGAAAGTGGAATATGATTGAACACTAGAGTGCCCTGAAATTTGCACTTGATGATGTGCTGGTTGATTGTGTAGGGAATGGGCTTAAAGATGCCATTTGGAGAGATGATGGAGAGTTGTCGGAGATGGGCTTATAGATGCCATCCAAAGGTGATTTTGGACAGAAGTGGATGAAGTATGAACTTAACTTCAATAGAAAAGAAATCAGAATAAACCTTTGGTCGATTTAAGCTGGAACTAGCAGGAATCTTGAATTTTGTTTGATTGGAAAGAAATCAGAGTAAATCTTGGGGCGATTTAAACTGAACCAATAGAGGTCTTGGATTAACTTTGACGGGGAAGCATCAGAATAAATCTTGGTGCAATTTATATGAACCAGACAAAATTTTCGGTGGGGAAGAATCATAATAAATCGTTTAGATGTTTAAACTGAAACAAGCAGAAGTCCGAAGAAGAATTAGAACAAATCGTTGAAAGATTTATTTGAACCAGCAAAACTCTGGATAAGAATCAGAAAAAATAGTTGAGAGACTTATCTGAACCAGTAAAAATCTGGAGAAGAATCAAAACAAATCGTTAAGAGATTTATCTGAGCTAGTAAGAATCTGGAAACGAATCAGAATAAATAGTTGATAGATTTATCTGAACCAGTAAGAATTTGGAAACAAATCAGAACAAATCGTTGAGAGATTTATCTGGACACGTAAGAATCTGGAAACGAATCAGAACAAATCGTTGAGAGATTTATCTGAACCAGTAAGAATCTGGAAATGAATCAGAACAAATCATTGAGAGATTTATCTGGACCAGTAAGAATCTGGAAACGAATCAGAATAAATCATTGAGAGATTTATCTGAACCAGTAATAATCTGGAAACGAATAAGAACAAATCATTAAGAGATTTATCTGAACTAGTAATAATCTGGAAATGAATCAGAATAAATCATTGAGAGATTTATCTGAATCAGTAAGAATCTGGAAATGAATCAGAACAAATCGGTAAGAGATTTATTTGAGCCAATAAGAATCTGGAAACGAATCAGAATAAATCGTTGAGAGATTTATCTAAACCAGTAAAAATTTGGAAACGAATCAGAGCAAATCGTTGAGAGATTTGTCAGAACCAGTAAGAATCTGGAAACGAATCAGGACAAATCGTTGAGAGATTTATCTGAACCAGGAAGAATCTGGAAACGAATCAGAACAAATCGTTGAGAGATTTATCTGAACCAGTAAGAATCTGGAAACAAATTAGAATAAATCGTTGAGATATTTATCTGAACCAGTAAGAATCTGGAAACGAATTAGAACAAATGGTTAAGAGATTTATCTGAACCAGTAAGAATCTGGAAATGAATCAGAGTAAATCGTTGAGATATTTATCTGAACCAGTAAGAATCTGGAAATGAATCAGAACAAATCGTTGAGAGATTTTTCTGAACCAGTAAGAATCTGGAAATGAATAAAAACAAATTGTTGAGAGATTTATCTGAACAAGTAAGAATCTGGAAACGAATCAGAACAAATCATTGAGAGATTTATCTGAACCAGTAAGAATCTGGAAACGAATCAGAACAAATCGTTAAGAGATTTATCTGAACCAGTAAGAATATGGAAACAAATCAGAATAAATCGTTGAGAGATTTATCTAAACCAGTAAGAATTTGGAAACGAATCAGAACAAATCATTGAGCGATTTATTTGAACTAGTAAAAATCAGCCTTTTCTCGGGAACTGATCTGTATTTGACTTGTTGAAAATATTTGTCTGTCAGGAATTTGTTGATGATAATTTCCTGTCGATTGATTCTTTCCTGGAAGGATGAAGAGTTAACTGTATGCAATTCTTCGATGTATGTAATGCATGGTATGATGTTGTTTTCTCAAAATAAATGAGATTGCATTGTATGTACTTGTGGTGTCAATGTCATGACGTATGAATGTAATGTATGGACATATTAATTGTTCGTGCCGTAGTGTTATTGGAGTCGGGGAAAATGAATCCCTGAGTTTTGATGGGAATGTGGAGTGTAAGTCTCCATATTTGAAGTTGATGTGTTGGTGGATGTATTTCCATATCTTTTAGAGAAATAAACTCTGTTATGGAAGGAGAATATCGTGCATTGCTTGTGGACTTCGTGAAATCCTGCTGGGGGAATCTTGGGAAGCTAGGCGAATTTCACTGGGGAACCTTTGGAGCAATAACTGGATACCATTAGGCTGCATGTTGGAAGTACGTTAGTGGTCTTGTAGTAGGACGTCTTTGTTTCCGTTATTGCTGGAGAAAAATACATGCGGGGATTTTATAGAATAGCCTAAAGATATTATCCGGTTCCTTAGAGCCATTAGTGATTGTCTTTCTATTTTCTACTTATTTGTAAATAGTAATCACATTCAAATGCATATGTTCAAAAATAAATCATTGGACGTTTTTGTAAACAAAACAACATAAATAAAGAAAAACAAATAGTTTTGCACTTTCAAAAGGGATATCTTTGTATTAACTTGAATAAGTCTTTTTTGTACAACAGGACGAGCATTCTAGTAAGAGAATGTCGTTGTAAAAAAAAAAGACAATTGCGTGAAGTAATCCCATGGGGTATTCATTCTGCTATAGCTTTTGCGTCTCTAAGTGTCTTGTCTACTTGCCGCTTTGGCGAAGCTGATTGGATTGATTAGAACCGTTTGAGCTGATTGGTCGATGCTGAAGATTGTCTGCAAGATGATCCAACGGGACATAGTCATATGCCTTAACTCCATAACTTTTTCTTGGACCGCCCTTTCGGGTTTTCAATCTATCAGGATACCCTTTTTTGCGCAAGCCACCCTTTCAGGTTTTCAGCTTGCCAGATGTACATTTTTTTTTATCCCTAATTTTTTCCCGAACCTTGAATTGTGATGTTCGATCTTGAATTGCTTGCACAAGGCGGTGATCATAGTGTTGTTTAGATTCATACCATTATCGGTGGGGATTCTCTCTGGGATACCGTACCGACAGATGAGATTCTGTTTGATGAATCGGGCGACAACATTCTTAGTAACCGAAGCGAAGGAAGATGCCTCAACCCACTTTGTAAAATAGTCTATGACCACTAAGATGAAACGGTGTCCATTAGAGGTCGTTGGCTTCATTTCCCCAATCATATTGATTCCCCATATAGCGAAGGGCCAAGGAGCCGTCAAGACATTCAGAGGAACCGGAGGTACGTGCACTTTGTCAACATAAATTTGACACTTATGGCAAGTCCCAGAGTGTTGATAGAAATTTTCCTCCATGATAGACCAATAATAGCCTGCCCGCAGGATTTTCTTTGCCATTGTATGCCCACTGGAATGGGTGCCAAAAGTGCCTTCATGTAATTCAGCCATGATCCTTTCAGCTTCAATCTTATATATGCACTGAAGTAATACAGAGTTGTGATTGCGTTTTTACAAAATGTTGTTACTAAGGAAGAACTTAGCCGAGAATCTTTGTAATAATTTCTTGTCATTAACTGAAACTCTTTCTGGATATTCTTGAGACTCGAGATACCTCTTAACTTCATGGAACCAAGGTTGGTCCACTACTTCTTCAGTACCGATCTCGTGACAGTAGGCTGGTTCATCCATCCTCTCAATGGTGATATAAGGAGACTCATTATCCCAATTAAGTTTAAACATAAACGACATTGTAGCTAGTGCGTTTGCTAGCTGATTTTCTTCTCGCGGAAAATACTCGAAGGTAATCTCCTCAAAATATGGCAGCAATGTTAAAACATGTTCGTTGTAAGGGATAAGGTTAGGGTGTTTGGTGTCCCATTCCCCTTTGATCTGACTGATGACCAAAGCGGAATCTCCGAACACAACCAAAGATTTGATCCCCAAATTTATGGTAGCTCTGAGACCAAAGATGCACGCTTCATATTCTACCATGTTATTTGTACAATCGAAGTAGAGTCTCGCGGTAAAGGGAGTATGACAACCTTAAGGAGATACGAGTACAGCACCAATATCATTTCCAAGTGCGTTAGATGCCCCGTCGAAAAACAAGATCCATCAGGATCCTTGTTCAGATCCGTCATATGGTCTGATCTCTTCACAATTTTCTACTGTCATGATGTCCTCATCCGGGAATTCAAACTTCATGGATTGGTAGTCTTCTACATCTTGATGGGCAAGGTGATCTGCCAGTGCACTACCCTTTATTGCTTTCTGGGTAGTATATTGTATGTCATATTCCATCAGGATCATCTGCCATCTTGATATTCTTCCAGAGAGAGCAGGCTTCTCGAAGATGTATTTTATTGGATCCATTTTAGATATCAACAAGGTAGTATGGGTCATCATATACTGTCTTAGCTGACGAGTAGCCCATTCCAGAGCGCAATAAGTTTTCTCGAGCAGTGAATATCTTGTTTCACAGTTGGTAAACTTTTTTCTCAGATAATAAATAGCATGCTCTTTTCGGCCAAACTCGTCATGCTGCCCCAACACACACCCCATTGAGTTTTCTAAAACAGTCAAATACAAGATTAATGGCCTTCCCTCAACGGGTGGCAGCAACACAGGAGGTTATTGTAAGTATTCTTTGAATTTGTCAAAAGCAACTTGGAATTTGTCATTCTATTTGACTACTTGATCTTTCTTCAACAATTTGAAGATCGGTTCACAAGTAGCTTTCAGGTGAGAAATGAACCTCGAAATGTAATTCAAACGTCCTAAAAATCCTCTGACTTCCTTCTCAGTACGAGGGGAAGGAATCTCTTGTATTGCTTTAACCTTGGTAGGATCAACCTCGATACCTTTGTTGTTGACGACAAAGCCTAGGAGTTTACCATACTGTACCCCGGACGTGCATTTATTTGGGTTCAACCTCAGCTTGTATTTCTTCATCCTCTCAAACAGCTTCTGTAAATGATCGAGATGCTCTTCTTCTGTTTGAGATCTGACTATCATATCGTCCACATGGACTTCTATTTCGTGATGCATCATGTCGTGAAATAGCGCTACCATGGCACGCTAATAGGTTGCCCTAGCATTCTTCAGTTCGAATGGCATGACCATATAGCAGAATGTGCCCCACTGTGTAACAAAGGTTGTTTTCTCCATATCCTCAGGTGCCATTTTGATTTGGTTGTAGCCTGAGAAACCATCCATGAAGGAAAACACTTTTTGTTGTACCGTATTGTCAACCAGAATATCAATGTGGGGGAGAGGGAAATCATCTTTGGGGCTTGCCCTATTCAAATCTCTGTAGTTCACACACGTTCGCACTTTGCCGTCTTTCTTGGGTACGGGAACAACATTGGCAACCCATTGGGGTAAGAGGTAACAGCCAAGAATCCAACATTAAATTTCTTCATGACCTCTGCTTTAATCTTTTCTGACATATCAGGCCTCATGCGGCGAACCTTTTGCTTTACTGGAGGACAATCTTCTCTTGTAGGAAGACGATGTACCACAATGTCTGTATCAAGTCCCGACATGTCTTCGTACGACCAGGAAAATACCTCAACATAATCGTGCAGTAACTGAATCAGACGCTCCTTGACACTGGGTTCCAGGTTGGCACCCACCTTGACCTCCTTTTTGTCCTCCTTAGTACCTAAGTTAACTGCTTCGACCGGCTCTTCGTGAGGCTGAATGGTCCTTTCTTCCTGTTGCAACAACCTGGACAATTCCCCTGGCACTTCACAATGTTCCTCACTTTCTTCGTCGGCTTGGTAGATCGGATTTTCAAAGTTACAATAGGCCGTAGCAGAACCGTTACCCATGGGATCCTGAGTGGATGTAGATCTACATTTTAATATGTGAGTGTGTTTAAGAGCATAGCTACTTTTGAAAGAAAAAAATATAAGAAAGAAAAAACAGAGAGCACAAAATTTGTATGCAAAAACATCTATGATTCATTAATGACATATGAGAATGAAGTGACAACCCTCACAAATGGACCGTTGTGTCTCGGGTAAGACACAAGGTTTCAAAAGTATGAATTGTTTAAATATTACAAGCCTGAAAACATTAAAAGACAATTACTCTTGAATAAAAGTAATAGGAATGAAATCTTTGGCCTCCCAATTGTTGAGCCATCCGCTGATGGTTGGAAAAATCCACTCGTCCATATCACAGCTGCCACCACTGTCTTCTACTACATAGACTCCCTGATTACTGATACGCAAAGGTGGTCCCCAAGTACGAGAATGTCGAACAACTCTTTGGGATTCTATAGTGAATCCCAAACCAAATTTATCGGACTTGTAGGGAATATCTGGAAGTTGACCCCAAATGGTACACCCACCTTTTTCAATTACTGCTCGAGCATCTTTCAAAGAGGCCATCTTCAGTGGAGGTCTGGTAATCGTTGGGACTTTAGAAGTAGACTTGGTTGCCACGACTGTTTCTGGAACCTCCTCAAAGTTCTGACACAGAGTCTCAATGAATTCACCATCCGTTTCAACATACTTGAAAGAGTTCAGGTGGCTAACCATGTACTCCTCTTCCCCGTGAACTGTGACAATTTTTCCTCTGATCGGGTATTTTAGCATTTGGTGCAGGGTAGATGTAACCGCACCAGCACCATGGATCCAGGGTCGACCCAATAAACAGGAGTAAGATGGGCGGATGTCCATTACATAGAAAGTTGAATAAAAAGTCGGAGTTCCAACTTTTATGGGGATATTAACTTCTCTGTGTACTATCCTTTTAGAACCATCAAAGGCCCTTACTATGATGTTGCTAGGCTTTAAGGTGAGTCCCCCGCAGTCTATTCGGTCGAGAGCTTTTTTGGGTAAGACATTCAATGATGAGCCGGTATCCACCAGAACATGGGCAAGTTTGGTGCCCCTGCATTCAATGGAAACATGCAAGGCATCGTTGTGCTTCATTCCCTTAGAAGTTAAATCAGCATCGGAAAAGCCCAGCCCGTTATCCGCAGTTAGAATGGACACATAATTCTCAAATTGGTCGATGGAGGTATCTTGGGGCACGTGGGAGGTCTTGAGAAACTTTACCAAAGCTTTGGCATGGGCCTCAGAATACAAAAGCAAGGACAACAATGATATCTTCGAGGGGGTCTTCCCCAACTGTTCTACAATGTTGTAGTCACTTTTCTTGATTATCTTCAGTATTTCTTCTATCTCTTTCCTAGAAGCTTCAAGGATGATCTCGGGACACTCTCTTGCTTGGACATGCTCATTCAAGACTTCTTTGTCCCTTGCCTCGGTAGCAGGGATAATAGTAGGAGTATCATTGGAAGTGTCGGTAGGAGTAGCAGTGGGAATGATCACAGGAGTAGCAACGGTCTTTGGAGAAATATCGGGTGAGAAGACTCTTCCACTTCTTGTTATCTTACTATTCTCAGTGATATTAACAATGTTAGGATCAGTATCTCTCGCAGCTTCGTCTTCGGCGGCCAACTGATCTTGCTTGACGCTATAGTAATAGACGTCAGCCCCATAACTCCAGGGAACAACTTTATCTGATGAGTATGATTTTGTCCTTGGCATAGTGATGATTAGAGGTGCAGACCTTGGAGCAGATGTAATCCTGATGGGTATTTTGGTGGAGACCCCAGAAGGATTGTTGGAAATGGTGATTATTGAGACATCTTGATAAGAAGTTCTAGTAAGAGGAATCTTTTCAAATAAGATTTCTTTGCTAGTCATTAGGCGTTGAATGCCTATTTTCAGTAACAAACATCCGTTTGGTAGAGACTTGCATAAGTGACAATTTTTATCACAGACCGGCTTGTAGGAAATTCTATTTAATGGTTAACAAAGGAGTAGTTAAGTCATTCAAAGAGGAGACAAAATGTAACACCCCAATTCTACCCCTCGTAATTAATAATAAAATCAGAGTTTCAAAATTTCATCCAAACATAAATTGAGGTATCACATATTCGTGTTTTTCATCACTTTGAATTATAATGCACATCACAAAATCAAAAGTCGGATATACCTATTCATAACATAAATCATCATATAAACATATGACTAATCACAGCACATCGGATGTGTTCACAAAATGTACGTATCATCATGTTATCATCAATACATAAGGTCATAAGATAGCATACATAAACTATCCTATCAAAATAATAATGTCGCCCAAATCCCGAGTGTTACTACTATCAGAGCAGAGCGACTCAAAATAAACATAACTGACTCCATGAGACACGACTATGTTATGCATTTGGTACCCGTCGCTTTTTCCATAATTAGGGACATTTGGCATAAAAGTCCCTCATCGCTTTGGCATAAAAGCCCTCGTCGCTTGGCATAAAAGCCCTCGCCGCCAATGTAATATATGTGACTCGACAACACGACATCACAAACACGACACAACAAAACATCATCATCGCACATCAAAATTGGTATAAAACCCACATCACCATATTCATCCACATCAAGATAAACATATCATCGCATCTCATATCATCAAGTATTCATTATAAGTAAACCGTCGCAAACATCATATTTAATCACATCACATCATTATCAAATAATTCACTAAATTTCAAACACGGAAGAATAGTCAAACAATAATAATCGTCACGAAAGTCATTCATAATAATCGGCATCAATCATAATCATTAACGTCGAAATCGGATTGTCCATACACGACTTAAACCGACTAAAACGCAACCCATTTCAAATTAACCGTAAATTGGCCTATTTCGAGTTGCTTCGTAAAAATTTGAAATCTCGAAAAACTAACCTCACAACGACGTTCTACACGTCAAAATTAGCTAGCACGTCAATTTCCGTTCAATTCGGAGCAACTAGCTCCGTCACCGAAATTGTCGAAATCGGGAAATCGGACATAATCGGATTCCAAATTAAATCGGCTAACTTATGTCATATTTGTATTTAATTAATATAAATATTTAATATATTAAATTAAGAAAAGAAAAACAAAACATAAATTAATTAATTTTCTAAACTTAATTTAAATTAACCTACTGCTAGTTTACGTTTTAGTTTTCTATAAGCTTATTTCAAGTAATATACTGCATCCTTTAGTAAACGAATATACTGCTATTTTTATACTGCATATGTTAGTTTTAGAAGCTTATTCTATACTGCATATGCTAGTTTCCTATTATGCATACTTTAGTTTTAGTTTTTTTTTAAACTTCATTTAATTTCCATACTGCATAGTACATAAATTTCTAAACTTTCTATACTGTTAGTACTTCAAATTTTCTAAACTTCATTCCAATTTATACATGCTGCTAGTTTAGTTTTTTTTTTAAACTTTATTTAATTCCATACTGCATAGTACATAAATTTCTAAACTTTCTATACTGCTAGTACTTCTAATTTTCTAAACTTCATTCCAATTTATACATGCTGCTAGTTTAGTTTTTTTAGTTAACTTAATTTAATTAATATACATTAGTTTTTCTAATTTAATTTCTATTAACATAACAATAATCCCACAACACTAACACCTAAATTAACTAGCCTAATTTATCTCAACAAATCTCAAGAACCCTAACATCAATTTTATCCCAAATCAAAATATACCAAATCAAACCCTAACTCTAAGCATTGGAAAATCAAACCCCCTACCTTAGATATTTGAAATGATTCTTGATGTTCCAACCAACCCAAAACCCAAGCTTTGTTCTTGCTCCTCTTCTTCTCTTACAAGACCTCTAGCTCTCTCTAACTCTCTCAAAGTGTGTTTTAGTATTATGACATAAAACAAAGGAAATGATGGGTTTGATTTGTTTAGTAGCAAGACACAAGTCAAATTACCAACTAGCCCTTCTTGTAAAATATACTACTCAATAATACTAAATAATACTAAATAATATTATTACCCCAAATAATTAAAATAAATCCGAAAAATTAAATATCGGTCCGAATAATATTTTACCGAACCGAACAGAATAAAAACCGGACGGAACAAAATAATTACCGGTCCCTCAAAATAAATATCGAATCGAATAAAATATTTACCGGTCCCTCTAAATAAATACTGGACCGAATAAAATAATTACCGGTCCATCTAAAATAAATACCAGACCGAATAAAATAATTATCGGTCCCCCAAAATAAATACCGGACCGAATAAAATAATTACCGGTCCAAATAAAATGTCACCGAATATATTAATAGATATAATGGTTAATTTAAATATTCTCTTCGCAAAAATAAACGTCAAACGGTAACTCGAAAATATTAATATAATATAATATTAAATAAAACGGGGCGTTACAACTCTCCCCCACTTAAAAAAAGTTTCGTCCTCGAAATTACCTGACTCGAAAAGCTAGAGATAGGAATCCTGCATCTTGCTTTCTAACTCCCACGTCGCACTTTCACCAGCTGCTCCTATCCAAGTAACTTTAACCAAGGAGATCTGTTTGCCACAAAGAGACTTTATCTCACGATCTTCGATCCTTAACGGCATCGTCTCCACCGTAAGATTGTCTCGCACTTGGATATCATCCATCTCAATTACATGTGAAGGATCCGAAACATACTTCCGAAGTTGCGACACATGGAACACATCATGCAAGTTCGAAACATTTGGCGGTAACGCCACTCTATAAGCCACTTTTCCCACTTTACTAGTAATTTGGTAAGGACCAATAAAGCGAGGAGTTAGCTTCTTCGACTTCAATGCTCGTCGAATGCCAGTTGTAGGAGTAACTCGCAAAAATACATGATCACCATCTTGAAATTCCAAGTCTTTTCTCCTTTTATCATGATAACTCTTTTGTCGACTTTGAGAAATTCTCATCTTTTCTCTAATCATCTTCACCGTCTCAGTAGTCTCTTTAACCAATTTTGGTCCAAGCACCACACTTTCACCCGACTCATGCCAACACAAAGGAGTTCTACACCTCCGACCATACAAAGCCTTGAATGGTGCCATTCCAATACTAGCATGAAAACTATTGTTATAAGTAAACTCAATCAAAGGAATATATGTATCCCATGAACCACCATGTTCAAGAATACAAGCACGTAACAAGTCTTCCAACGATTGAATCGTCCTTTCCGTCTCACCATCAGTTTGAGGTTGATAAGCCGAAGTCAACCTCAACTTTGAACCCAAAGCCTCTTGCAAGCTCTTCCAAAATTCAGAAGTAAACCTCAAATCTCTATCTGAAACAATACACAAAGGAATACCATGTAATCTCACAATCACATGCGTATAAATTTCTGCCAACTTCGATACGGGATAAGAGATGTTAATAGGAATAAAGTGAGTCGACTTCGTAAGCCTATCAACAATCACCCAAATTTCATCGTGTCCTCTTGGTGTATTCGGTAACCCCATTACGAAATCCATATAAATGTTATCCCATTTCCATTCTGGAATCTCTAATGGTTACATCAACCCTGCAGGTTTCTGATGCTCCACTTTAGACTTCTGACAAGTCAAACAAGTATAAACAAACTTAACCACCTCTCTCTTCATGCTCGACCACCAAAATATTTCTTTAAATCTTGATACATTTTGGTTGCTTCGGGATGAATATTCAAATTGCTTCTATGACTTTCTTCCAAGATCATTCTCTTCAAATCCACATCATCGGGAATACAAATCCTATCTCGGAACCTTAATACACCCTGAGCATCCAACTTGAAATCTTCATTTTAAGTTCATCCAATAACAACCAACAAATCAACAAGTTTCACATCAAGCTTCTGAGCTTCTTTGACACTATAAAGGAAATCATTATTGATCTTTAACATTCCCAAGATAACACTCTTCGGTGTCACTTCTACTACAAGACTCATATCTCTAAATTTCTCAATCAATTCCAACTCTTTCACCATCAAAAGTGACATATGCAAAGTATTTCGACTTAAAGCATCGACCACCACATTAGCTTTACCAGGATGGTAATTCAATCCAAAATCATAATCTTTCAACAATTCAAGCCACCGTCTTTGTCTCATATTAAGCTCTTTCTGATCGAACAAGTACTTCAAACTTTTATGGTCACTAAATACTTCAAATCTAGAACCATAAAGATAATGCCTCCAAATCTTAAGCACAAAAACAACTGCAGTAAGCTCCAAATCGTGTGTAGGATAATTCTTCTCATGAATCTTCAATTGCCTAGAATCATAATAAACCACTTTGCCATTTTGCATAAGTACACCACCTAAACCCATCTTAGAAGCATCACAAAAAACAACAAACGGTTCTTCATGATTAGGTAGAATCAAGATCGGATCCGTTGTCAACCTTTTCTTCAATTCAACAAAACTTTCTTCACACTTGACATCCCACACAAATGCAGATCCTTTACAAGTCAACCTTGTCAAAGGGAGCGCCAACTTAGAAAAACCTTCAATGAACCTTCTATAGTAACCAGCCAATCCTAAGAAACTTCTAATCTCAGTAACAGACTTAGGAGTTTCCTATCTCAACACAACATCAACTTTAGAAGGATCAACTGCAATGCCATCACCAAAAATGACATGCCCTAAAAAGCTCACTTCACTTAACCAGAACTCACACTTTGACAACTTAGCATAAAGCTTCTTCTCTTTCAGAACTTCCAACATGATGCGTAATTGTTCTGCGTGCTCTTCTTCCGATTTAGAATAAACTAGAATATCATCAATGAAAACAACCACGAAACGATCCAAGTAAGGATGGAAAATACGATTCATGTACTCCATGAATACTCCTGGTGCATTAGTGACATCGAAAGGCATCACCAAATATTCGTAATGTCCATACCTCGTCCTGAAAGCAGTTTTTTGAACATCTTCTTCTTTCACCCTTATTTGATGGTAACTCGATCTCAAATCAATCTTACTAAACATGCGAGCGCCAAAAAATCGGTCCATCAAATCATCAATTCTATGAAGTGGATACCTATTATTGATAGTCACTTTATTCAACTGACGATAATCAATACAAAGTCTCATGCTACCGTCTTTCTTCCTGACCAATAACACAGGAGCTCCCTGAAGGAAAATTCCGATCAAAAGCGCAGCGGAATTTAAAATTTTCCTTTAGCGATCCTTACGAATGAACATGGTCAGTGATAGAAATATTTACCTCTTGTGGCGATTCAGACCTTTGATGTTGTGATCACGAGCGTTGATGAAGAACAATGCCTCTACTCAGTCAACACGAACAGATCACTTCCGGTCACAGTGCTAGCTGATCATGAACGGAAACCTTGAGTGAGAGAGAGAATCAAAAACAAAATTGCATCAAGTGAAATTGCTTCATCACAAGGGATCTATTTATAGAATCACTCGTGTGGGCTACAAGCTAAAAGCCCAATTAAGGCTATAAGATAAAAGCCCAATTAAGCTTATGGACATCATACCTTATGATATACCATATATCACTTATCCACGTCGTACCTTACCACTTTCCGTATTACACTTAAGTGCACCGTACCTTACGGTGTTCCTTATTTATTCTATCTCTCATCAACCTGTCCTTATGTGTGTGACCCTGTAGGTTTTCGCGACGTTGGAAATTAGATTAAATCACACATTTAATATAATAAACTGTGAGCGGTATCTAACAACACATCACTGTTACCCAAGTCACGAAAATGTAATGTGATCTGACCAAACCTTTTCCGTGATAATATTTGTTTTGTACAATTACCCTTTTGCCCTCATGTCTATATTGAACACAAGACATACACTGTGTCACCCTTGTCCAGTTCAATATTGGGCCCTTAGACATTTATCCTGTTATGCAGGATGAGCAAATTCCATCTAGGTCACTCATGTCCCTTAGCATGCTTTGTGAAGTACCCATCAATCGTCTTTATAGTCATCCAGTTACGGATGACGTTTGATCAGCAATAAAGTACTTGGCTCTACATCTAGGGTCCATAGTGGTTTCAGGTCGAAGGGTGGTATACACCATTATCATCATGAGAATAACTTATGACACTTTGCATAACATTCTATATAGTATTCTCATAGCGGGTCAATCCAGTATAAATATTACTCCTAATATTCAAACCTATGTCAAGACTTGATAACTCCTTATCTATGATCTATGAGATGTGATCATCAATCTATCTTCATAATAATCTTAATGCTTTAATGTTATCCCACTTCACATTAAAGCTTGACTACGGATACTTTAAGAATAGTGTCTTATGTTTAATGGGATCTCATGATTAAGTCACACTTAACATTTCATTAAACAAATAAACCATTCTAGGGACTTTATTATTTTGGAAAGCAAACATAATAAAGAAATGCCTTTTATTATTAATAAATAATTCGACACAAGTACCAAAAGTATTGGCCTCTAGGGCTTACACCAACAATCTCCCACTAGCACTAGAGCCAATCAGGCATACCACTAATACCCATAGATCTAGTATGTCCATCATGCTTCAGCTGCGCAAGAGGCTTTGTTAATGGGTGAGCAACATTGTTAAGTGTAGGTACTCTGCATATTTTCACATCTCCCCGATCGATTATCTCTCGAATGAGATGATAACGCCTAAGTATGTGTTTGGATCGTTGGTGAGATCTAGGCTTCTTAGCTTGTGCGATAGCACCATTGTTATCACAATAGAGATCAATGGGATCCACAATGCTATGGACTATGCCAAGTTCACTAATGAACTTCTTGATCCAAACAGCTTCCTTTGCTGCAGTTGAGGCAGCAATATACTCAGCCTCGGTTGTAGAATCAGCAATTGTATCTTGCTTTGAACTTTTCCAGCTCACAGCGCCACCATTTAAACAAAACACATAACCAGATTGCGATCTAAAGTAATCCTTATCTGTCTGGAAGCTAGCATCGGTGTATCCAATTACAGCAAGCTCTTCCTGACCTCCATATATCAAGAATGAGTCCTTAGTCCTTCTCAAGTACTTAAGGATATTCTTGACAGCTACCCAATGAGCATCACCGGGATTAGACTGGTACCTACTCGTTGCACTTAAAGAATACGAGACATCTGGTCATAGCATGGCATACATGATAGATCCTATTGCAGATGCATATGGAATCTTATCCACGCGACCCCTTTCTTCCTTACTTGAAGGGGATTGTGTTTTTGACAGACATATGCCATGTTGCATAGGTAGGAATCCTTTCTTGGAATCATGCACATTAAAGCGTCTCAACACCTTTTCTATGTATGTACTCTGACTTAGGCCAAGCAGTTTTTGTGACCTATCTCTATAGATCCTGATTCCTAATATATAGGCTGCTTCACCTAGGTCCTTCATTGAAAAGCATTTCCCTAACCAAGTCTTCACTTGTTGCAAGGTAGGGACATCGTTTCCAATGAGTAATATGTCATCTACATATAATACCAGGAATACGATCATGCTCCCACTAACCTTCTTGTAGACACAAGGCTCATCTTCATTCTTGATGAATCCATATTGTTTTAATGTTTCATCAAAACGAAGATTCCAGCTTCTGGAAGATTTCTTCAATCCATAAATTGATCGTTGTAACTTACATATCTTTTGGTCTTCTTCTGGTATGTCAAATCCTTCAGGTTGTGTCATGTACACATCCTCAAGAAGATTCCCATTGAGGAAAGCAGTTTTGACATCCATCTGCCATATTTCATAATCATGATATGCAGCGATAGCAAGTAAAATCCGAACAGATTTAAGCATTGCAAATAGTGAAAAGGTTTCATCATAGTCAACCCCATGAATTTGTTTATAGCCTTTTGCAACCAGTCTTGCCTTATAGGTATGTACCTTACCATCCATGTCAGTCTTCTTTTTGAAGACCCACTTGCATCCTATAGGGTTAACTCCTATAGGAGGCTCTACCAAGGTCCAAACCTGGTTTGTGTACATGGAATCCATTTCAGATTTCATGGCTTCTAGCCACTTCTCAGACTCAGGACCAGTTATGGCCTCTTGGTAGGTCACAGGCTCATCTTGATCCATGAGTAATACATCACCCTGATCACTTATGAGATATCCATATCTCTCAGGTTGTTGACGTATCCTGCTTGACCTACGCTGGTCTTGTTCAACTTGAGCAGGTTGCTCTTCCACAACTACTTGTGTTTCCTGCTCTAATTCCTCCATAGGTGTATCAATTCTTTGTGGTTATTGAATTTCTTCAAGCTCTATTTTCCTCCCACTGATTCTTTTGGAAATAAAATCCTTTTCCAGAAAAACTCCAGTTCGAGCGACAAACACTTTGCCCTCAGAAGGATTGTAGAAGTAATACCCTCTTGTTTCTTTAGGATACCCCATAAATAAGCATTTGTCAGATTTGGGCTTAAGCTTAGTTGAAATTTGTCGTTTCACATAAACTTCGCAACCCCAAATCTTCATGTAAGACATATGTGGTTTCTTACCACTCCATATCTCATATGGTGTCTTCTCAACCTTTTTGGATGGAACCCAGTTAAGTGTGTAAGTTGCAGTCAATAGTGCATGTCCCCAAAAGGAGTTCGGAAGATCGGCGTGACTCATCATGGATTGGACCATGTCTAACAAGGTTCGATTTCTTCTCTCAGATACACCATTCAATTGTGGTGTTCCGGGAGGAGTAAGTTGGGATAAAATCCCACATTCCTTTAGATGGTCATCAAACTCTAGGCTTAAATATTCACCGCCTCGATCTGATCGAAGAACTTTAATATTCTTACCTAGTTGGTTTTGTACTTCATTCTTGAATTCCTTGAATTTTTCAAAGGTTTCAGATTTGTGTTTCATTAAATACACATAACCATATCTACTGAAATCATCAGTAAATGTGATGAAGTATTGAAAACCTCCTCTGGCTGGTATGTTCAGTGGTCCACATACATCAGTATGTACGAGGGCCAAAAGATCATTAGCCCTTTCACCTTTTCCTGTGAATGGGGACTTTGTCATCTTTCCAATTAAACAAGATCTGCATGTCTCATATGATTCATAATCAAAAGAGTCCAAGAGTCCATCTTTATGGAGTTTAGAAATGCGTTTCTCATTTATGTGGCCTAAGCGACAGTGCCAAAGGTAGCTTGGATTTAACTCATTAGGTTTAATTCGTTTAGTATTAATGTTATAAATTGGCATTTCAAGATCAAGGACATATAGTCCATTGTTCATTTGTGCATAAGCATAAAATATATCATTCAAATAAATAGAGCAACAATTGTTCTTTATTATAAATGAAAAACCAAACTTGCCCAAACAAGAAACAGAAATAATATTCCTACTAATTGCAGGTACATAATAACAGTTCTCTAACTGAATTATTAAACCACTAGGTAAAGTCAAAACATAAGTTCCTATGGCTAAAGCAACAACCTTTGCTCCATTTCCAACTCGTAGGTCAACTTCACCTTTTGCCAAATCTCTACTCCTTTTTAGCCCCTGCACATTAGTACAAATGTGAGAACCGCATCCAGTATCTAATACCCATGATGCATAAGTAGATAAATTAATTTCAATAACAAAAATACCTGAATTTGAAGTCCCTACTCCATTGTTCATATCTTCCAAGTACTTTGGGCAGTTTCTCTTCCAATGTCCGGTCTTACCGCAATGGAAGCAAGTTCCCTCCTTTGCTATTCCTCCACTAGGCTTCAAAGCAGGAACAGTAGGTTTAGGCTTGGCAACTTCCTTTCCTTTCCCTTTACCAACCTGCTTGGTAGGCCTCTTGTTCAACTTCTTTCCATTACTGACCATCAGAATGGACTTCCCTTTTGTATTCATATTCTGCTCAGCAGTTTTCAACATGCTTAGCAATTCTGGAAGACTCTTATCCATGTTATTCATGTTGAAATTCATGACAAACTGATTAAATCTATCTGGAAATGATTGCAAGATAAAATCAGTTGCAAGTTCCTTTCCAAGCGGAAATCCTAACCTTTCAAGGTTCTCCACATACCCAATCATTTTGAGTACATGGGGACCTACAGGGTTTCCCTCAAATAACTTGCTGTTAAAAAGGGCCTTTGAAACCTGAAACCTCTCATTTCTTGCCTACTCTTGATAGAGCATTTTCATATGTCTGATCATATCGAACGCTGACATGTTCTCGTGTTGCTTTTGCAACTCCGAGTTCATAGTAGCTAGCATGAGACAAGCGGCTTCGTTAGCATCATCAAAATGCTTCTTATAAGCATCTCTTTCTGCCTTAGGTGCCGAACTAGACAGTTCCTCTTCAGGAACAGGTGTCTCCAAGACATACAGCTTCTTATCGTGCTTGAGGACAATCCTCAAATTTCAGTGTCAATCCAGGAAATTTGTCCCAGACAATTTTTCCTTATCTAGGATTGATCGCAAAATATGGTTGTTTGTTGTCATGGTAATCTACAAAAAAATGAAAATATAAGTATCATTAAAACAACATATTTAATTAGGCCTTTAATCAAATATGTTCCCACTATTTTACTCAAACCAAATGACCCTCATCATTTGATTCGGAAAATCCCGTTGGAAGACTTTCTAGTGGGTCGAGATCCACATTTCACTTCGTTCTAAGTCAGCGTTAGGCTGATTACACAAAACTAGGTTATTTAGGTAGGAACTCCTTCCAATTGTATCTCATACAACTCTCGAATATTTTCAGTTGGGTGAATAACTCCTTATTCTAATTCATCATATGAATCATTCCCAACTCTTGCTTCTAAACATGTATAATCTTATTATAATGTGTTTAGTTAAGTTTGACCCATTATTTTAGAAGTTGGATATTACAATTATCCCATCGCACCTTACTAATATAGAACATGCACCTCGCGTAGGCGAAACCTACATTGTTCGATACTAGTCTTGATGAGTGCTAAAACTTGGAAAGCATGAACTTAATATTTAACTTGAGGGATTTTGTTATTAGTTTGATCTCACCGACTTAACATGCAATTCGTCTCTTTCATGCATCAATGTACATAAAAGGATACAGTTATGGCCCCTAGCGCAATTGTTCTCCCAAGCCAATGAGAGAACCTAAGCTAACCTAATAACGATCTAAACTTCTCCAAGCAAGATCTCCAAGGTTATCCTCCTTTGGTATTGTATTCTTATCTTTCTTCATAACATTACCTTACATAAAAGAAACTCATTTTACATACGAGGGAGTGAGATGAGAAAAGAAGTTACATCAAGAATTTTAGAGAGAGGCACGACACGCAGGCCGTATTTTACAATCCCAAAACAAAATAAAGGAAAAAACTAAGGCCATAACTGATCACCACAAGACAATAATAATAAACACACTTTTATTATTAGTTTAAATTTTGTTAATTAAAAAAAGGCAAATTAAATTTCGACGATTGATCACACTACGCCTCGACGCAAAATTTTAATGAACAATTCATTTGAAATCGGTGTCATTTTCGCACAACTCTTGTGAATTCACAACCCTAATCGCATAAATCTGCAACAACACAACCCTTGTGCCGTCATGAACCCTAATGCAACAGTTTCATGCTGTCAAACACATTTCGATTGATAATTCAGTATGATTAATCACATGCCATTGCTTCACCATACTAATGTCGGATTCGGAAGCATATGAACAGTGATCGGTCAAAGGAATAACAATCATCAAGTGTTTGAATGAACGAAACAAAAACAGTATATCCCATATACCATCGTTGCATCAGATTTACTTATATCATATATAAAAGTGATCGATCTTATTTGTGTAACCTATGGACGATCGATGTATCGCTGCTTCACCATACTAATGTCGGATTCCGAAGCATAGTCAACATCAATCATCAAAATCGTACACAACAGATGCCAAATTTAATTACTCGTTTATTATTCAATTTATTCTGGTTTTAATCGAATCAAAACAGAAAATATAGAACATAAACAACTATCAGATCCATGGTTTCGTAAGTGGCTCTGATACCACTGAAGGAAAATTGCGATCAAAAGCGCAGCGGAATTTAAAATTTTCCTTTAGCGATCCTTACGAATGAACATGGTCAGTGATATAAATATTTACCTCTTGTGGCAATTCAGACCTTTGATGTTGTGATCACGAGCGTTGATAAAGAATAACGCCTCTACTCAGTCCACACGAACAGATCACTTTCGGTCACAGTGCTAGCTGATCACGAACAGAAACCTTGAGTGAGAGAGAGAATCAAAAACGAAATTACATCAAGTGAAATTGCTTCATCACAAGGGATCTATTTATAGAATCACTCGTGTGGGCTACAAGCTAAAATCCCAATTAAGGCTATAAGCTAAAAGCCCAATTAAGCTTATGGACATCATACCTTATGATGTACCATATATCACTTATCCACGTAGTACCTTACCACTTTCCGTATTACACTTAAGTGCACCATACCTTACGGTGTTCCTTATTTATTCTATCTCTCATCAACCTGTCCTTATGTGTGTGACCCTGTAGGTTTTCGCGACGTTGGCAATTATATTAAATCACACATTTAATATAATAAACAGTGAGCGGTATCTAGCAACACATCACTGTTACCCAAGTCACGAAAATGTCATGTGATCTGACCAAACCTTTTCCGTGATAATATTTGTGTTGTACAATTACCCTTTTGCCCTCATGTCTATATTGAACACAAGGCATACACTGTGTCACCCTTTTCCAGTTCAATATTGGGCCCTTAGACATTTATCCTGTTATGCAGGATGAGCAAATTCCATCTAGGTCACTCATGTCCCTTAGCATGCTTTGTGAAGTACCCATCAACCGTCTTTATAGTCATCCAGTTACGGATGACGTTTGATCAGCAATAAAGTACTTGACTCTACATCTAGGGTCCATAGTGGTTTCAGGTCGAAGGGTGGTATACACCATTATCATCATGAGAATAACTTATGACACTTTGCATAACATTCTATGTAGTATTCTCATAGCGGGTCAATCCAGTATAAATATTACTCCTAATATTCATACCTATGTCAAGACTTGATAACTCCTTATCTATGATCCATGAGATGTGATCATCAATCTATCTTCATAATAATCTTAATGCTTTAATGTTATCCCACTTCACATTAAAGCTTGACTACGGATACTTTAAGAATAGTGTCTTATGTTTAATGGGCTCTCATGATTAAGTCACACTTAACATTTCATTAAACAAATAAACCATTCTAGGGACTTTATTATTTTGGAAAGCAAACATAATAAAGAAATGCCTTTTATTATTAATAAATAATTCGATATAAGTACCAAAAGTATTGGCCTCTAGGGCTTACACCAACACTCCCCACGGCGACACACTAGGTCTAAAAACTTCTTCTCGAGCAAATCTTCTAATTGTCTCTTCAATTCTGCTAACTCAGATGCGGACATCCTGTATGGTGCCATAGAGATAGGTCTGGTACCAGGGACAAGATCCACAGAAAATTCAACTTCTCTTTCTGGAGGTGCACTAGGAATCTCATCAGGGAATACTTCGGGAAAATCTCACACCACCGGAAAGTTTGCTATCACAGCTTGACTCTCCACAGAAAGAGTCGCCATCAACAATAAAACCAATGCCTCATCCTTCATGAACTCATTCAACTGCTTCTTCGACACCAACATAGATTGTTCTTCTTCTACTAAGGAAGAAAACCTTACAGTATTGTCATAGCAATTGATATGGACATAATTAGCTTTTAACTAGTCCATACCTAAAACCACGTCCAACCCGACAAGCGGTAAACAAACAAGATCAACTACAAAGTCTCTATTAAAGATTGATAAAGTGAAACTTGCACACACAAAAGAAGTAGTAACCGTTCCCTTAGCCGGAACTTCTACCACCATATCTCTATCCAGAGACGACAAAGTGAGACCCAATCTCTTTACACAATCAACAACAATAAAACAGTGAGTAGCACCAGTATCAATAATAGTAATCAGAGGAAAGCTATTAATGAAATTAGTACCTCGAACAAGATTATCCTCGTTTATCATCGGAGCACCCGACAAAGAAAACACCTTTCCTACTTCTTGAGTCCTCTTAGGCTTCTTACATTGAGCACTAATGTGACCTCCCTCGCCACAATTAAAATAGACCACATCCTTATGTCTACAATCGCGAGTCATATGGCCCACTTCTCCATATCGGAAACATCTCACCTCATTCTCCTTAGCTCTAACATCGCTTCGACAAACATTACTCTTGTGGCCAGGTTTCCCACACTTGTAACAAACAATACTAGCAGGAGCATCTCCCCCACTAGTTTTTCGCCCTTGAAACGCTTTCTGTTTCCCTTTACTTGCTGGAGCATCATACGGTTTTCCACGGCTTTGCTGACCTTTGTTTCTCTTATCAGACATAATCTTATAATGAGTATTACTGTCCTCCTCAAAGATCCTACAACTATCAATCAAATCCGAAAAGACACGGATTTTATGATAACCAACAACTTTCTTAATCTCAGGACGTAAACCATTTTCAAACTTGATGCATTTAGAGAACCCGCCATTCGGCCCATCATAATGCGGATAGAACTTGGCCAACATAGTGAACCTTGTAGCATAATCAGTGATATACATGCTTCCTTGCTTTAATTCAAGGAACTCTATCTCCTTCTTTCCCCGAACATCTTCTGGGTAATACTTCCTCATGAATTCCCTTCGGAAAACTTCCCATGTCACTTCCTCACCAGCAACCTCAAGCCTTTGACGGGTTTCAACCCACCAGTCATCCGCTTCAGCACTTAGTTTATGAGTACCATAACGGATCCTTTGCACAAGAGTGCAATCCATCACACGAAAGATTATTTCAATCTCCTTCAGCCACGCCAAAGCACCTTCGGGATCATACTTTCCTTGGAAAGTAGGAGGATTCTCTCTTTGGAAGGTTGCCAAACTACGAGACCCAACGTTCTCGTCAGCATTCGGCGGGTTTTGGAAAGCCTGAGCCATTTCCTGCATAGCAGCAGCAAGAGCCTCATCATTCCTACCAGTGTTCCTTCCAGCCATAACAACTTATGCTCACAACAAAACAAGGATTAGAATCAACAAATAACAATACTTGATTGATAAAAGACAACAAACTCAACAACTTGGCCGGACAGACCGACCTGCTCTGATACCACTAATGTAACACCCCAATTCTACCCCTCATAATTAAAAATAAAATCAGAGTTTCAAAATTTCATCCAAACATAAATTGAGGTATCACATATTCGTGTTTTTCATCACTTTGCATTATAATGCACATCACAAAATCAAAAGTCGGATATACTGATTCATAACATAAATCATCATATAAACATATGACTAATCATAGCACAGCAGATGTGTTTACAAAATGTACGTATCATCATGTTATCATAAATACATAAGGTTAAAATATAGCATACATAAATTATCCTATCAAAATAATAACGTCGCCCAAATCCTGAGTGTTACTACTATCAGAGCAGAGCGACTCAAAATAAACATAACTGAATCCATGAGACACGACTATGTTATGCATGTGGTACCCGTCGCTTTGTCCATAATTAGGGACATTCGACATAAAAGCCCATCGTCGCTTTGGCATAAAATCCCTCGTCGCTTGGCATAAAAGCCATCGTCGCCAATGAATATATGTGACTCGACAACACGACATCACAAACACGACACAACAAAACATTATCATTGCACATCAAAATTGGTATAAAACCGCATTACCATATTCATCCACATCAAGATAAACATATCATCGCATCTCATATCATCAAGTATTCATTATAAGTAAACCGTCGCAAACATCATATTTAATCACATCACATCATTATCAAATAATTCACTAAATTTCAAACACGGAAGAATAGTCAAACAACAATAATCGTCACGAAAGTCATTCATAATAATCGGCATCAATCATAATCATTAACGTCGAAATCGGATTGTCCATACACGACTTAAACCGACTAAAACGCAACCCATTTCAAATTAACCGTAAATTGGCCTATTTCGAGTTGCTTCATAAAAATTTGAAATCTCGAAAAACTAACCTCACAACGACGTTCTACACGTCAAAATTAGCTAGCACGTCAATTTCCGTTCAATTCGGAGCAACTAGCTCCGTCACCGAAATTGTCGAAATCGGGAAATCGGACATAATCGGATTCCAAATTAAATCGGCTAACTTATGTCATATTTGTATTTAATTAATATAAATATTTAATATATTAAATTAAGAAAAGAAAAACAAAACATAAATTAATTAATTTTCTAAACTTAATTTAAATTAACCTACTGCTAGTTTACGTTTTAGTTTTCTATAAGCTTATTTCAAGTAATATACTGCATCCTTTAGTAAACGAATATACTGCTATTTTTATACTGCATATGTTAGTTTTAGAAGCTTATTCTATACTGCATATGCTAGTTTCCTATTATGCATACTTTAGTTTTAGTTTTTTTTTAAACTTCATTTAATTTCCATACTGCATAGTACATAAATTTCTAAACTTTCTATACTATTAGTACTTCAAATTTTCTAAACTTCATTCCAATTTATACATGCTGCTAGTTTAGTTTTTTTTTTTAACTTTATTTAATTCCATACTGCATAGTACATAAATTTCTAAACTTTCTATACCGCTAGTACTTCTAATTTTCTAAACTTCATTCCAATTTATACATGCTGCTAGTTTAGTTTTTTTAGTTAACTTAATTTAATTAATATACATTAGTTTTTCTAATTTAATTTCTATTAACATAACAATAATCCCACAACACTAACACCTAAATTAACTAGCCTAATTTATCTCAACAAATCTCAAGAACCCTAACATCAATTTTATCCCAAATCAAAATATACCAAATCAAACCCTAACTCTAAGCATTGGAAAATCAAACCCCCTACCTTAGATATTTGAAATGATTCTTGATGTTCCAACCAACCCAAAACCCAAGCTTTGTTCTTGCTCCTCTTCTTCTCTTACAAGACCTCTAGCTCTCTCTAACTCTCTCAAAGTGTGTTTTAGTATTATGACATAAAACAAAGGAAATGATGGGTTTGATTTGTTTAGTAGCAAGACACAAGTCAAATTACCAACTAGCCCTTCTTGTAAAATATACTACTCAATAATACTAAATAATACTAAATAATATTATTACCCCAAATAATTAAAATAAATCCGAAAAATTAAATATCGGTCCGAATAATATTTTACCGAACCGAACAGAATAAAAACCGGACGGAACAAAATAATTACCGGTCCCTCAAAATAAATATCGAATCGAATAAAATATTTACCGGTCCCTCTAAATAAATACTGGACCGAATAAAATAATTACCGGTCCATCTAAAATAAATACCAGACCGAATAAAATAATTATCGGTCCCCCAAAATAAATACCGGACCGAATAAAATAATTACCGGTCCAAATAAAATGTCACCGAATATATTAATAGATATAATGGTTAATTTAAATATTCTCTTCGCAAAAATAAACGTCAAACGGTAACTCGAAAATATTAATATAATATAATATTAAATAAAACGGGGCGTTACAACTCTCCCCCACTTAAAAAAAGTTTCGTCCTCGAAATTACCTGACTCGAAAAGCTAGAGATAGGAATCCTGCATCTTGCTTTCTAACTCCCACGTCGCACTTTCACCAGCTGCTCCTATCCAAGCAACTTTAACCAAGGAGATCTGTTTGCCACAAAGAGACTTTATCTCACGATCTTCGATCCTTAACGGCATCGTCTCCACCGTAAGATTGTCTCGCACTTGGATATCATCCATCTCAATTACATGTGAAGGATCCGAAACATACTTCCGAAGTTGCGACACATGGAACACATCATGCAAGTTCGAAACATTTGGCGGTAACGCCACTCTATAAGCCACTTTTCCCACTTTACTAGTAATTTGGTAAGGACCAATAAAGCGAGGAGTTAGCTTCTTCGACTTCAATGCTCGTCGAATGCCAGTTGTAGGAGTAACTCGCAAAAATACATGATCACCATCTTGAAATTCCAAGTCTTTTCTCCTTTTATCATGATAACTCTTTTGTCGACTTTGAGAAATTCTCATCTTTTCTCTAATCATCTTCACCGTCTCAGTAGTCTCTTTAACCAATTTTGGTCCAAGCACCACACTTTCACCCGACTCATGCCAACACAAAGGAGTTCTACACCTCCGACCATACAAAGCCTTGAATGGTGCCATTCCAATACTAGCATGAAAACTATTGTTATAAGTAAACTCAATCAAAGGAATATATGTATCCCATGAACCACCATGTTCAAGAATACAAGCACGTAACAAGTCTTCCAACGATTGAATCGTCCTTTCCGTCTCACCATCAGTTTGAGGTTGATAAGCCGAAGTCAACCTCAACTTTGAACCCAAAGCCTCTTGCAAGCTCTTCCAAAATTCAGAAGTAAACCTCAAATCTCTATCTGAAATAATACACAAAGGAATACCATGTAATCTCACAATCACATGCGTATAAATATCTGCCAACTTCGATACGGGATAAGAGATGTTAATAGGAATAAAGTGAGTCGACTTCGTAAGCCTATCAACAATCACCCAAATTTCATCGTGTCCTCTTGGTGTATTCGGTAACCCCATTACGAAATCCATATAAATGTTATCCCATTTCCATTCTGGAATCTCTAATGGTTACATCAACCCTGCAGGTTTCTGATGCTCCACTTTAGACTTCTGACAAGTCAAACAAGTATAAACAAACTTAACCACCTCTCTCTTCATGCTCGACCACCAAAATATTTCTTTAAATCTTGATACATTTTGGTTGCTTCGGGATGAATATTCAAATTGCTTCTATGACTTTCTTCCAAGATCATTCTCTTCAAATCCACATCATCGGGAATACAAATCCTATCTCGGAACCTTAATACACCCTGAGCATCCAACTTGAAATCTTCATTTTAAGTTCATCCAATAACAACCAACAAATCAACAAGTTTCACATCAAGCTTCTGAGCTTCTTTGACACTATAAAGGAAATCATTATTGATCTTTAACATTCCCAAGATAACACTCTTCAGCGTCACTTCTACTACAAGACTCATATCTCTAAATTTCTCAATCAATTCCAACTCTTTCACCATCAAAAGTGACATATGCAAAGTATTTCGACTTAAAGCATCGACCACCACATTAGCTTTACCAGGATGGTAATTCAATCCAAAATCATAATCTTTCAACAATTCAAGCCACCGTCTTTGTCTCATATTAAGCTCTTTCTGATCGAACAAGTACTTCAAACTTTTATGGTCACTAAATACTTCAAATCTAGAACCATAAAGATAATGCCTCCAAATCTTAAGCACAAAAACAACTGCAGTAAGCTCCAAATCGTGTGTAGGATAATTCTTCTCATGAATCTTCAATTGCCTAGAATCATAATAAACCACTTTGCCATTTTGCATAAGTACACCACCTAAACCCATCTTAGAAGCATCACAAAAAACAACAAACGGTTCTTCATGATTAGGTAGAATCAAGATCGGATCCGTTGTCAACCTTTTCTTCAATTCAACAAAACTTTCTTCACACTTGACATCCCACACAAATGCAGATCCTTTACAAGTCAACCTTGTCAAAGGGAGCGCCAACTTAGAAAAACCTTCAATGAACCTTCTATAGTAACCAGCCAATCCTAAGAAACTTCTAATCTCAATAACAGACTTAGGAGTTTCCTATCTCAACACAACATCAACTTTAGAAGGATCAACTGCAATGCCATCACCAAAAATGACATGCCCTAAAAAGCTCACTTCACTTAACCAGAACTCACACTTTGACAACTTAGCATAAAGCTTCTTCTCTTTCAGAACTTCCAACATGATGCGTAATTGTTCTGCGTGCTCTTCTTCCGATTTAGAATAAACTAGAATATCATCAATGAAAACAACCACGAAACGATCCAAGTAAGGATGGAAAATACGATTCATGTACTCCATGAATACTCCTGGTGCATTAGTGACATCGAAAGGCATCACCAAATATTCGTAATGTCCATACCTCGTCCTGAAAGCAGTTTTTTGAACATCTTCTTCTTTCACCCTTATTTGATGGTAACTCGATCTCAAATCAATCTTACTAAACATGCGAGCGCCAAAAAATCGGTCCATCAAATCATCAATTCTATGAAGTGGATACCTATTATTGATAGTCACTTTATTCAACTGACGATAATCAATACAAAGTCTCATGCTACCGTCTTTCTTCCTGACCAATAACACAGGAGCTCCCTGAAGGAAAATTCCGATCAAAAGCGCAGCGGAATTTAAAATTTTCCTTTAGCGATCCTTACGAATGAACATGGTCAGTGATAGAAATATTTACCTCTTGTGGCGATTCAGACCTTTGATGTTGTGATCACGAGCGTTGATGAAGAACAATGCCTCTACTCAGTCAACACGAACAGATCACTTCCGGTCACAGTGCTAGCTGATCATGAACGGAAACCTTGAGTGAGAGAGAGAATCAAAAACAAAATTGCATCAAGTGAAATTGCTTCATCACAAGGGATCTATTTATAGAATCACTCGTGTGGGCTACAAGCTAAAAGCCCAATTAAGGCTATAAGATAAAAGCCCAATTAAGCTTATGGACATCATACCTTATGATATACCATATATCACTTATCCACGTCGTACCTTACCACTTTCCGTATTACACTTAAGTGCACCGTACCTTACGGTGTTCCTTATTTATTCTATCTCTCATCAACCTGTCCTTATGTGTGTGACCCTGTAGGTTTTCGCGACGTTGGAAATTAGATTAAATCACACATTTAATATAATAAACTGTGAGCGGTATCTAACAACACATCACTGTTACCCAAGTCACGAAAATGTAATGTGATCTGACCAAACCTTTTCCGTGATAATATTTGTTTTGTACAATTACCCTTTTGCCCTCATGTCTATATTGAACACAAGACATACACTGTGTCACCCTTGTCCAGTTCAATATTGGGCCCTTAGACATTTATCCTGTTATGCAGGATGAGCAAATTCCATCTAGGTCACTCATGTCCCTTAGCATGCTTTGTGAAGTACCCATCAATCATCTTTATAGTCATCCAGTTACGGATGACGTTTGATCAGCAATAAAGTACTTGGCTCTACATCTAGGGTCCATAGTGGTTTCAGGTCGAAGGGTGGTATACACCATTATCATCATGAGAATAACTTATGACACTTTGCATAACATTCTATATAGTATTCTCATAGCGGGTCAATCCAGTATAAATATTACTCCTAATATTCAAACCTATGTCAAGACTTGATAACTCCTTATCTATGATCTATGAGATGTGATCATCAATCTATCTTCATAATAATCTTAATGCTTTAATGTTATCCCACTTCACATTAAAGCTTGACTACGGATACTTTAAGAATAGTGTCTTATGTTTAATGGGATCTCATGATTAAGTCACACTTAACATTTCATTAAACAAATAAACCATTCTAGGGACTTTATTATTTTGGAAAGCAAACATAATAAAGAAATGCCTTTTATTATTAATAAATAATTCGACACAAGTACCAAAAGTATTGGCCTCTAGGGCTTACACCAACAATCTCCCACTAGCACTAGAGCCAATCAGGCATACCACTAATACCCATAGATCTAGTATGTCCATCATGCTTCAGCTGCGCAAGAGGCTTTGTTAATGGGTGAGCAACATTGTTAAGTGTAGGTACTCTGCATATTTTCACATCTCCCCGATCGATTATCTCTCGAATGAGATGATAACGCCTAAGTATGTGTTTGGATCGTTGGTGAGATCTAGGCTTCTTAGCTTGTGCGATAGCACCATTGTTATCACAATAGAGATCAATGGGATCCACAATGCTATGGACTATGCCAAGTTCACTAATGAACTTCTTGATCCAAACAGCTTCCTTTGCTGCAGTTGAGGCAGCAATATACTCAGCCTCGGTTGTAGAATCAGCAATTGTATCTTGCTTTGAACTTTTCCAGCTCACAGCGCCACCATTTAAACAAAACACATAACCAGATTGCGATCTAAAGTAATCCTTATCTGTCTGGAAGCTAGCATCGGTGTATCCAATTACAGCAAGCTCTTCCTGACCTCCATATATCAAGAATGAGTCCTTAGTCCTTCTCAAGTACTTAAGGATATTCTTGACAGCTACCCAATGAGCATCACCGGGATTAGACTGGTACCTACTCGTTGCACTTAAAGAATACGAGACATCTGGTCATAGCATGGCATACATGATAGATCCTATTGCAGATGCATATGGAATCTTATCCACGCGACCCCTTTCTTCCTTACTTGAAGGGGATTGTGTTTTTGACAGACATATGCCATGTTGCATAGGTAGGAATCCTTTCTTGGAATCATGCACATTAAAGCGTCTCAACACCTTTTCTATGTATGTACTCTGACTTAGGCCAAGCAGTTTTTGTGACCTATCTCTATAGATCCTGATTCCTAATATATAGGCTGCTTCACCTAGGTCCTTCATTGAAAAGCATTTCCCTAACCAAGTCTTCACTTGTTGCAAGGTAGGGACATCGTTTCCAATGAGTAATATGTCATCTACATATAATACCAGGAATACGATCATGCTCCCACTAACCTTCTTGTAGACACAAGGCTCATCTTCATTCTTGATGAATCCATATTGTTTTAATGTTTCATCAAAACGAAGATTCCAGCTTCTGGAAGATTTCTTCAATCCATAAATTGATTGTTGTAACTTACATATCTTTTGGTCTTCTTCTGGTATGTCAAATCCTTCAGGTTGTGTCATGTACACATCCTCAAGAAGATTCCCATTGAGGAAAGCAGTTTTGACATCCATCTGCCATATTTCATAATCATGATATGCAGCGATAGCAAGTAAAATCCGAACAGATTTAAGCATTGCAAATAGTGAAAAGGTTTCATCATAGTCAACCCCATGAATTTGTTTATAGCCTTTTGCAACCAGTCTTGCCTTATAGGTATGTACCTTACCATCCATGTCAGTCTTCTTTTTGAAGACCCACTTGCATCCTATAGGGTTAACTCCTATAGGAGGCTCTACCAAGGTCCAAACCTGGTTTGTGTACATGGAATCCATTTCAGATTTCATGGCTTCTAGCCACTTCTCAGACTCAGGACCAGTTATGGCCTCTTGGTAGGTCACAGGCTCATCTTGATCCATGAGTAATACATCACCCTGATCACTTATGAGATATCCATATCTCTCAGGTTGTTGACGTATCCTGCTTGACCTACGCTGGTCTTGTTCAACTTGAGCAGGTTGCTCTTCCACAACTACTTGTGTTTCCTGCTCTAATTCCTCCATAGGTGTATCAATTCTTTGTGGTTATTGAATTTCTTCAAGCTCTATTTTCCTCCCACTGATTCTTTTGGAAATAAAATCCTTTTCCAGAAAAACTCCAGTTCGAGCGATAAACACTTTGCCCTCAGAAGGATTGTAGAAGTAATACCCTCTTGTTTCTTTAGGATACCCCATAAATAAGCATTTGTCAGATTTGGGCTTAAGCTTAGTTGAAATTTGTCGTTTCACATAAACTTCGCAACCCCAAATCTTCATGTAAGACATATGTGGTTTCTTACCACTCCATATCTCATATGGTGTCTTCTCAACCTTTTTGGATGGAACCCGGTTAAGTGTGTAAGTTGCAGTCAATAGTGCATGTCCCCAAAAGGAGTTCGGAAGATCGGCGTGACTCATCATGGATTGGACCATGTCTAACAAGGTTCGATTTCTTCTCTCAGATACACCATTCAATTGTGGTGTTCCGGGAGGAGTAAGTTGGGATAAAATCCCACATTCCTTTAGATGGTCATCAAACTCTAGGCTTAAATATTCACCGCCTCGATCTGATCGAAGAACTTTAATATTCTTACCTAGTTGGTTTTGTACTTCATTCTTGAATTCCTTGAATTTTTCAAAGGTTTCAGATTTGTGTTTCATTAAATACACATAACCATATCTACTGAAATCATCAGTAAATGTGATGAAGTATTGAAAACCTCCTCTGGCTGGTATGTTCAGTGGTCCACATACATCAGTATGTACGAGGGCCAAAAGATCATTAGCCCTTTCACCTTTTCCTGTGAATGGGGACTTTGTCATCTTTCCAATTAAACAAGATATGCATGTCTCATATGATTCATAATCAAAAGAGTCCAAGAGTCCATCTTTATGGAGTTTAGAAATGCGTTTCTCATTTATGTGGCCTAAGCGACAGTGCCAAAGGTAGCTTGGATTTAACTCATTAGGTTTAATTCGTTTAGTATTAATGTTATAAATTGGCATTTCAAGATCAAGGACATATAGTCCATTGTTCATTTGTGCATAAGCATAAAATATATCATTCAAATAAATAGAGCAACAATTGTTCTTTATTATAAATGAAAAACCAAACTTGTCCAAACAAGAAACAGAAATAATATTCCTACTAATTGCAGGTACATAATAACAGTTCTCTAACTGAATTATTAAACCACTAGGTAAAGTCAAAACATAAGTTCCTATGGCTAAAGCAACAACCTTTGCTCCATTTCCAACTCGTAGGTCAACTTCACCTTTTGCCAAATCTCTACTCCTTTTTAGCCCCTGCACATTAGTACAAATGTGAGAACCGCATCCAGTATCTAATACCCATGATGCATAAGTAGATAAATTAATTTCAATAACAAAAATACCTGAATTTGAAGTCCCTACTCCATTGTTCATATCTTCTAAGTACTTTGGGCAGTTTCTCTTCCAATGTCCGGTCTTACCGCAATGGAAGCAAGTTCCCTCCTTTGCTATTCCTCCACTAGGCTTCAAAGCAGGAACAATAGGTTTAGGCTTGGCAACTTCCTTTCCTTTCCCTTTACCAACCTGCTTGGTAGGCCTCTTGTTCAACTTCTTTCCATTACTGACCATCAGAATGGACTTCCCTTTTGTATTCATATTCTGCTCAGCAGTTTTCAACATGCTTAGCAATTCTGGAAGACTCTTATCCATGTTATTCATGTTGAAATTCATGACAAACTGATTAAATCTATCTGGAAATGATTGCAAGATAAAATCAGTTGCAAGTTCCTTTCCAAGCGGAAATCCTAACCTTTCAAGGTTCTCCACATACCCAATCATTTTGAGTACATGGGGACCTACAGGAATTCCCTCAAATAACTTGCTGTTAAAAAGGGCCTTTGAAACCTGAAACCTCTCATTTCTTGCCTACTCTTGATAGAGCATTTTCATATGTCTGATCATATCGAACGCTGACATGTTCTCGTGTTGCTTTTGCAACTCCGAGTTCATAGTAGCTAGCATGAGACAAGCGGCTTCGTTAGCATCATCAAAATGCTTCTTATAAGCATCTCTTTCTGCCTTAGGTGCCGAACTAGACAGTTCCTCTTCAGGAACAGGTGTCTCCAAGACATACAGCTTCTTATCGTGCTTGAGGACAATCCTCAAATTTCAGTGTCAATCCAGGAAATTTGTCCCAGACAATTTTTCCTTATCTAGGATTGATCGCAAAATATGGTTGTTTGTTGTCATGGTAATCTACAAAAAAATGAAAATATAAGTATCATTAAAACAACATATTTAATTAGGCCTTTAATCAAATATGTTCCCACTATTTTACTCAAACCAAATGACCCTCATCATTTGATTCGGAAAATCCCGTTGGAAGACTTTCTAGTGGGTCGAGATCCACATTTCACTTCGTTCTAAGTCAGCGTTAGGCTGATTACACAAAACTAGGTTATTTAGGTAGGAACTCCTTCCAATTGTATCTCATACAACTCTCGAATATTTTCAGTTGGGTGAATAACTCCTTATTCTAATTCATCATATGAATCATTCCCAACTCTTGCTTCTAAACATGTATAATCTTATTATAATGTGTTTAGTTAAGTTTGACCCATTATTTTAGAAGTTGGATATTACAATTATCCCATCGCACCTTACTAATATAGAACATGCACCTCGCGTAGGCGAAACCTACATTGTTCGATACTAGTCTTGATGAGTGCTAAAACTTGGAAAGCATGAACTTAATATTTAACTTGAGGGATTTTGTTATTAGTTTGATCTCACCGGCTTAACATGCAATTCGTCTCTTTCATGCATCAATGTACATAAAAGGATACAGTTATGGCCCCTAGCGCAATTGTTCTCCCAAGCCAATGAGAGAACCTAAGCTAACCTAATAACGATCTAAAGCAAGATCTCCAAGGTTATCCTCCTTTGGTATTGTATTCTTATCTTTCTTCATAACATTACCTTACATAAAAGAAACTCATTTTACATACGAGGGAGTGAGATGAGAAAAGAAGTTACATCAAGAATTTTAGAGAGAGGCACGACACGCAGGCCGTATTTTACAATCCCAAAACAAAATAAAGGAAAAAACTAAGGCCATAACTGATCACCACAAGACAATAATAATAAACACACTTTTATTATTAGTTTAAATTTTGTTAATTAAAAAAAGGCAAATTAAATTTCGACGATTGATCACACTAAGCCCCGACGCAAAATTTTAATGAACAATTCATTTGAAATCGGTGTCATTTTCGCACAACTCTTGTGAATTCACAACCCTAATCGCATAAATCTGCAACAACACAACCCTTGTGCCGTCATGAACCCTAATGCAACAGTTTCATGCTGTCAAACACATTTCGATTGATAATTCAGTATGATTAATCACATGCCATTGCTTCACCATACTAATGTCGGATTCCGAAGCATATGAACAGTGATCGGTCAAAGGAATAACAATCATCAAGTGTTTGAATGAACGAAACAAAAACAGTATATCCCATATACCATCGTTGCATCAGATTTACTTATATCATATATAAAAGTGATCGATCTTATTTGTGTAACCTATGGACGATCGATGTATCGCTGCTTCACCATACTAATGTCGGATTCCGAAGCATAGTCAACATCAATCATCAAAATCGTACACAACAGATGCCAAATTTAATTACTCGTTTATTATTCAATTTATTCTGGTTTTAATCGAATCAAAACAGAAAATATAGAACATAAACAACTATCAGATCCATGGTTTCGTAAGTGGCTCTGATACCACTGAAGGAAAATTGCGATCAAAAGCGCAGCGGAATTTAAAATTTTCCTTTAGCGATCCTTACGAATGAACATGGTCAGTGATATAAATATTTACCTCTTGTGGCAATTCAGACCTTTGATGTTGTGATCACGAGCGTTGATAAAGAATAACGCCTCTACTCAGTCCACACGAACAGATCGCTTTCGGTCACAGTGCTAGCTGATCACGAACAGAAACCTTGAGTGAGAGAGAGAATCAAAAACGAAATTACATCAAGTGAAATTGCTTCATCACAAGGGATCTATTTATAGAATCACTCGTGTGGGCTACAAGCTAAAATCACAATTAAGGCTATAAGCTAAAAGCCCAATTAAGCTTATGGACATCATACCTTATGATGTACCATATATCACTTATCCACATAGTACCTTACCAATTTCCGTATTACACTTAAGTGCACCGTACCTTACGGTGTTCCTTATTTATTCTATCTCTCATCAACCTGTCCTTATGTGTGTGACCCTGTAGGTTTTCGCGACGTTGGCAATTATATTAAATCACACATTTAATATAATAAACAGTGAGCGGTATCTAGCAACACATCACTGTTACCCAAGTCACGAAAATGTCATGTGATCTGACCAAACCTTTTCCGTGATAATATTTGTGTTGTACAATTACCCTTTTGCCCTCATGTCTATATTGAACACAAGGCATACACTGTGTCACCCTTTTCCAGTTCAATATTGGGCCCTTAGACATTTATCCTGTTATGCAGGATGAGCAAATTCCATCTAGGTCACTCATGTCCCTTAGCATGCTTTGTGAAGTACCCATCAACCGTCTTTATAGTCATCCAGTTACGGATGACGTTTGATCAGCAATAAAGTACTTGACTCTACATCTAGGGTCCATAGTGGTTTCAGGTCGAAGGGTGGTATACACCATTATCATCATGAGAATAACTTATGACACTTTGCATAACATTCTATGTAGTATTCTCATAGCGGGTCAATCCAGTATAAATATTACTCCTAATATTCATACCTATGTCAAGACTTGATAACTCCTTATCTATGATCCATGAGATGTGATCATCAATCTATCTTCATAATAATCTTAATGCTTTAATGTTATCCCACTTCACATTAAAGCTTGACTACGGATACTTTAAGAATAGTGTCTTATGTTTAATGGGCTCTCATGATTAAGTCACACTTAACATTTCATTAAACAAATAAACCATTCTAGGGACTTTATTATTTTGGAAAGCAAACATAATAAAGAAATGCCTTTTATTATTAATAAATAATTCGATATAAGTACCAAAAGTATTGGCCTGTAGGGCTTACACCAACACTCCCCACGGCGACACACTAGGTCTAAAAACTTCTTCTCGAGCAAATCTTCTAATTGTCTCTTCAATTCTGCTAACTCAGATGCGGACATCCTGTATGGTGCCATAGAGATAGGTCTGGTACCAGGGACAAGATCCACAGAAAATTCAACTTCTCTTTCTGGAGGTGCACTAGGAATCTCATCAGGGAATACTTCGGGAAAATCTCACACCACCGGAAAGTTTTCTATCACAGCTTGACTCTCCACAGAAAGAGTCGCCATCAACAATAAAACCAATGCCTCATCCTTCATGAACTCATTCAACTGCTTCTTCGACACCAACATAGATTGTTCTTCTTCTACTAAGGAAGAAAACCTTACAGTATTGTCATAGCAATTGATATGGACATAATTAGCTTTTAACTAGTCCATACCTAAAACCACGTCCAACCCGACAAGCGGTAAACAAACAAGATCAACTACAAAGTCTCTATTAAAGATTGATAAAGTGAAACTTGCACACACAAAAGAAGTAGTAACCGTTCCCTTAGCCGGAACTTCTACCACCATATCTCTATCCAGAGACGACAAAGTGAGACCCAATCTCTTTACACAATCAACAACAATAAAACAGTGAGTAGCACCAGTATCAATAATAGTAATCAGAGGAAAGCTATTAATGAAATTAGTACCTCGAACAAGATTATCCTCGTTTATCATCGGAGCACCCGACAAAGAAAACACCTTTCCTACTTCTTGAGTCCTCTTAGGCTTCTTACATTGAGCACTAATGTGACCTCCCTCGCCACAATTAAAATAGACCACATCCTTATGTCTACAATCGCGAGTCATATGGCCCACTTCTCCATATCGGAAACATCTCACCTCATTCTCCTTAGCTCTAACATCGCTTCGACAAACATTACTCTTGTGGCCAGGTTTCCCACACTTGTAACAAACAATACTAGCAGGAGCATCTCCCCCACTAGTTTTTCGCCCTTGAAACGCTTTCTGTTTCCCTTTACTTGCTGGAGCATCATACGGTTTTCCACGGCTTTGCTGACCTTTGTTTCTCTTATCAGACATAATCTTATAATGAGTATTACTGTCCTCCTCAAAGATCCTACAACTATCAATCAAATCCGAAAAGACACGGATTTTATGATAACCAACAACTTTCTTAATCTCAGGACGTAAACCATTTTCAAACTTGATGCATTTAGAGAACCCGCCATTCGGCCCATCATAATGCGGATAGAACTTGGCCAACATAGTGAACCTTGTAGCATAATCAGTGATATACATGCTTCCTTGCTTTAATTCAAGGAACTCTATCTCCTTCTTTCCCCGAACATCTTCCGGGTAATACTTCCTCATGAATTCCCTTCGGAAAACTTCCCATGTCACTTCCTCACCAGCAACCTCAAGCCTTTGACGGGTTTCAACCCACCAGTCATCCGCTTCAGCACTTAGTTTATGAGTACCATAACGGATCCTTTGCACAAGAGTGCAATCCATCACACGAAAGATTATTTCAATCTCCTTCAGCCACGCCAAAGCACCTTCGGGATCATACTTTCCTTGGAAAGTAGGAGGATTCTCTCTTTGGAAGGTTGCCAAACTACGAGACCCAACGTTCTCGTCAGCATTCGGCGGGTTTTGGAAAGCCTGAGCCATTTCCTGCATAGCAGCAGCAAGAGCCTCATCATTCCTACCAGTGTTCCTTCCAGCCATAACAACTTATGCTCACAACAAAACAAGGATTAGAATCAACAAATAACAATACTTGATTGATAAAAGACAACAAACTCAACAACTTGGCCGGACAGACCGACCTGCTCTGATACCACTAATGTAACACCCCAATTCTACCCCTCATAATTAAAAATAAAATCAGAGTTTCAAAATTTCATCCAAACATAAATTGAGGTATCACATATTCGTGTTTTTCATCACTTTGCATTATAATGCACATCACAAAATCAAAAGTCGGATATACTGATTCATAACATAAATCATCATATAAACATATGACTAATCATAGCACAGCAGATGTGTTCACAAAATGTACGTATCATCATGTTATCATAAATACATAAGGTTAAAATATAGCATACATAAATTATCCTATCAAAATAATAACGTCGCCCAAATCCTGAGTGTTACTACTATCAGAGCAGAGCGACTCAAAATAAACATAACTGAATCCATGAGACACGACTATGTTATGCATGTGGTACCCGTCGCTTTGTCCATAATTAGGGACATTCGACATAAAAGCCCATCGTCGCTTTGGCATAAAATCCCTCGTCGCTTGGCATAAAAGCCATCGTCGCCAATGAATATATGTGACTCGACAACACGACATCACAAACACGACACAACAAAACATTATCATTGCACATCAAAATTGGTATAAAACCGCATTACCATATTCATCCACATCAAGATAAACATATCATCGCATCTCATATCATCAAGTATTCATTATAAATAAACCGTCGCAAACATCATATTTAATCACACCACATCATTATCAAATAATTCACTAAATTTCAAACACGGAAGAATAGTCAAACATCAATAATCATCGCGAAAGTCATTCATGATAATCGGCATCAATCATAATCATTAACGTCAAAATCGGATTGTCCATACGCGACTTAAACCGACTAAAACGCAACCCATTTCAAATTAACCGTAAATTCGCCTATTTCGAGTCGCTTCATAAAAATTCGAAATCTCGAAAAACTACCCTCACCACGATGTTCTACACGTCGAAATTAGCTAGCACGTCAATTTTCGTTCAATTCTTAGCAACTAGCTTCGTCGCCGAAATTGCCGAAATCGAGAAATCAGACATAATCGGGTTCCAAATTAAATCGGCTAACTTATATCATATTTTTATTTAATTAATATAAATATTTAACATATTAAATTAAGAAAATAAAAACAAAACATAAATTAATTAATTTTCTAAACTTAATTTAAATTAACCTACTGCTAGTTTACGTTTTAGTTTTCTATAAGCTTATTTCAAGTAATATACTGCATCCTTTAGTGAACGAATATACTACTATTTCTATATTGCATCCTTTAGTAAACGAATATACTGCTATTTTTATACTGCATGTGTTAGTTTTAGAAGCTTATTCTATACTGCATATGCTAGTTTCCTATTATGCATGCTTTAGTTTTATTTATTTTTTTAAACTTCATTTAATTTACATACTGCATAGTACATAAATTTCTAAACTTTTTATACTGCTAGTACTTCAAATTTTCTAAACTTCATTCTAATTTATACTTGCTGCTAGTTTAGTTTTTTTTAACTTTCATTTAATTTCCATACTGCATAGTACATAAATTTCTAAACTTTCTATACTGCTAGTACTTCTAATTTTCTAAACTTCATTCCAATTTATACATGCTGCTAGTTTAATTTTTTTAGTTAACTTAATTTAATTAATACAAATTAGTTTTTCTAATTTAATTTCTATTAACATAACAATAATCCCACAGCACTAACACCTAAATTAACTCTCCTAATTTATCTCAATAAATCTCAAGAACCCTAACATCAATTTTATCCCAAATCAAAATATACCAAATCAAACCCTAACTATAAGCATTCGAAAATTAAACCCCTTACCTTAGATACTTGAAATGATTCTTGATGTTCCAACCAACCCAAAACTCAAGCTTTGTTCTTGCTCCTCTTCTTCTCTTCCAAGACCTCTAGCTCTCTCTAACTCTCTAAAAGTGTATTTTAGTGTTATGACATAAAACAAAGGAAATGATGGGTTTGGTTTGTTTAGTAGCAAGACACAAGTCAAATTACCAACTAGCGATTCTTGTAAAATATACTACTCAATAATACTAAATAATAATAAATAATATTATTATCCCAAATAATTAAAATAACTCCGAAAAATTAAATATCGGTAAGAATAATATTTTACCGAACCGAACAGAATAAAAACCAGACTGAACAAAATAATTACCGGTCCCTCAAAATAAATACCGAACCGAATAAAATAATTATTGGTCCCTCTAAATAAATACCGGACCGAATAAAATAATTATCAGTCCCTCTAAAATAAATATCAGACCGAATAAAATAATTACCGGTCCCTCAAAATAAATTCTAGACCGAATAAAATAATTACCAGTCCAAATAAAACGTCGCCGAATATATTAACAGATATAACGGTTAATTTAAATATTCTCGTCGCAAGAATAAACGTCAAACGGTAACTCGAAAATATTAATATAATATAATATTAAATAAAATGGGGTGTTACACAAAACGATTATCATCAATGGCGTTGATACCTTGGCCATGTCTGGGCATTGGCTCCGTTATTACATTAGGCGTTTCTGGGGGATCAAACTCAATCTCTTTCCATTGATAAGGTCTTGTACCTTATTCTTCAAGGCCCAACAGTCATTCGTATCGTGCCCCGGGCTTTCAAAATGATAGGCACATCGAGCGTTCAGGTTGTAGAAAGGAGAAGCAGTATTGAGATTCTTGGGAGCTTCTTTTAAAGTTGCCATATTGGTCTTCAAAAGGTGTGGCAAAACTTGAGACATGGTCATGTTGATCCAGGTAAATCATCTCATGGGTGCTTCTGGATTGCGCTGATAATTTCGCTGTTGATTTGGCACAGGATTAGAAATCATAACAGCCCCTACCGTCGGGCGACGTTCAGTTTTGTTTTGATTCCTATGGTCATATGCAGCACTGACCTCCTTCTTTCTGAAAAAGGGTTTCTTCATCATGCTCTAGGACACATCTCTTTGAATTTTTCCACTTTTATACCGGCTTCGACCCGCTCACTGGTCATGATTAGTTCAATAAATCTAGCTGAGGAACTTCCGATCAGGTGGTTGAAGAATGAACCTGACAAGGTGCCTAGGAACATATCCACCAATTCTCTGTCAGATAAAGGGGGATAGACTCTGCCTGTGAGATCCCTCCATTTTTGAGCATAGGTTTTGAAACCTTCACTTGCACTCATAGACATGCCTTACAATTGTGTCCGAGTTAGAGCTAAGTCAGCATTATACTGGTATTGTTTGTATAAGGCGACAACTAAATCTTCCCAATTGCGAATATTCGTCACTTCCAATTGATAAAACCAATCCAACTGTGTCCCTGACAAGCTCTCTTGGAAAAATGCACCCATAGATTCTTATCAATTGTATGGGGTTGAATCTTTCTGACGTATGACCTTAAATGCAGCTTCGGGCAAGAGGCACCGTCATATTTAGCGAAAGTGTGGACCTTGAATTTCTGTGGGATGACAACCCCTAAGACAAGTCCCAACTCTTCAAAATCCAATCCGGGTACCCTTTGGACATCCATAGCATTCAAACGATCCTCTAGCTCTTTGTATTTATTATCAGTAGGAGGATATTGTTCCTCAGAGTCTTCAGGTTCTTCCTCTTCTTCGGATGCTGGGTTGTTGTTCACTTCCTTGGTCCAATCTTCTTAATTATCTCCTTCACCCGATGATGTTGCGAAGTCTAAAGTCCGTCTGGCTTGTCCTTTGAACCTTCTTCCCATGATCACAATATCGGTCGGTTTCTTCGATTTCTTCTTATTCTCTTTGGCCAGTAAAGTCTTCAACTCCTCTTGTCCTTTTGTCAGAGTCAAAAGCAATTATTGAAATTGGACGTTCTACGCCTTAAGATCCTTCAATGTCTGTTCGATATCCATCTCATTGAAATAAACAGTAGAAGGATAAGGAGACCTGTTGTAAGAAACCTGCTATGATGTTATGATGAATGAAGATGCAATATGCAAATGATTTCAAGGAAATTAGAGATTTAAATTTGTTCAAACCAAAAAGAAAACACGTTATATTAATAAATCCATGTCTGAGTACATCCTGCCTCTTTGGGGTTACAAAGAAACAAAATACAACAAAAACTCCCAAGACAAAAAGGTTGAACATATCCTCTTTGGAGCGATGTAGGCATTCAGATTCTGCTCTTCATGAAGCAGCTTGGTGAGTTCCAGAACCTTCTTCTCACTGGCATAAAATTGGGCTTTAATGGTGTCTCGCTCTTCCTTCAATTGAACCCAAGCTTTCTGAAAGTCTTCAAGAGAGGTAGGAATGTCGGGATGAAGGACAATGTATGGAACGTCTCCTTCAATAATGGGCTCTATGATAACAGGGAGGATGGAAGGATAAGGCATCACGAGTCTCTAAGCACGGGCTCGTACCCACCTAAGGTAAGGCTTGAGAGGGATAGAGTTTTTGTGTCCCAAAGTCCTACTGTCCATCTTGTTCACCATTCTCCAAGCTCATGTAAACCTCTGGTGATAACCTTGGTCTTCTTTTTCATAGTCGAACACCAGACCTTGAATGAGCATCTCATGAGGTCCGTCTCTTCGGGCATACCCAAACTTTCGAAAAGCTAAGCAGGGATTGTAGGTGATACCTCCCCTAATACAAAGTAGAGGGACGTTAGGAAATTCCCCACAGCGGTTAATGATAGAGACATCTTCCAAGGATCTCGAACACCAACGGGTGTCAGGATGGGTGAGGGACATCATTCTTTAGGACCATGTCAGTCTTTGCTCGTTCTTCAATAATGATTGAGGTAGGTGTGAAGTGAACCACTTAGTGAGTAGGGGGATATAACACAAGATAGTACCTCTTTTCTTCATGGTGCGGGTATGAAGACAGTGTATTATGTCTCCCAGTAAGGTAGGTACGGGATTGCGAGAGAGAAAGACTTTGATGGCATTAACGTCTATGAATTGGTCCGAGTTGGGGAACAAAATCAACCCATAAATGAGAAGAGCCATGATATCTTCAAAAGCTTGGAAATCCATGTCATCCCAGAATGCATGAGCCTTCTCCAATAGAACCTTGGCTAGGAAGCCTTTAACCCTGCTTCTTGTCTCCCAATTGGCTATGATGTCGGCTCTCTTCATATGCAAAGCTTTGGCGATGACTTCAGGTTTTGGAATCCCTTCTAGATCGGTGAACGGTATCTGATCAAGCATGGGCACCCCTAAGAGTAGAGAGAACTCTTCCAGTGTAGGTACCAACTGATAGTCCGGGAAAGTGAAACAATGATGTACGGGATCAAAGAATTGGAACAGTACACACATCATCTCTTCTTGGAAGCTGAATGCAGCCAAACTGAGGAGACGACCGTATTTCTTGGTAAAAGGAGAATCCCCGGGCACTCTTGAGGCTAACTCTTGAAGCTGAGGGTGTTCTGTTGTACCCCAAATTTTTACCTAAGATACCATCTCTCATCTGCATCATTACATTACAAATGTTTTGATCTATTGATTTTTAAAATTCATAACTTTTTTCAGGCCGAGAGCTATTTATTTTGAACACTAAATTATTTAATCGATTCATGCTAAAACAATGTTTATTAATTATTTATTATCTTAAATTTAAATAATTGGAATTTGTTTTCAATTATTATATAATTTAAAGATGCATAGATAATAAAATAAATATTAGAAAAGAGGCGTATTAATCGTGCAGACAGTGTTTATTTATTATTCACTATCTTAAATTTAAATAACTGGAATTTATTCTCAGTTATTACATAATTTAAAGATTTATGAATAATATAATAAATATTTGAAAAAGTTCATTAATTGGTCAATAATGATTATTTAATTATTTATCATTCTAAGTTAAATAATTGAAATTCTATTTTAATTATTATAATTTAGAAAATTATGAATAATGAATTAAATAATTGAAACTATTAATTGATCAATGATATTATTTATTTATTTGTTTATTATTCTGAATTTAGGTAATTGAGATTTATTTTCAATTATTATACAATTTAAAGAATTATAAACGATAAAGTAAATAAGTAGAGAGAAGGAAGAAATTAATTGGCAAATATTGGAATTTTATTCATTTTTCTTCTAATTGTACAATTATTGTGTAAATATTGTATTTATTACAACGAATTTACAATAATGATTTTACAAAGTTAAAATGAAATAAAAACTAATCTAATGTTCTCTAATCCTAAATCTTCTATCCAATGCCTTTTTGTCTGCTCATTTGATTTTAACCTGCAAAACGATTAAAAGAGAATTAGAATTGAACAAATAATTAAAAGCAAAAATTATTTAATGTTCATCATTAAAAGCAACGGCTGGAATCAGTTTACCCTTTTTTGCAAATCACGGGATTTCTCCCGGTTCACAAAAAAGGGAGGAAGTTTTATTCTCATAAATGAATGCACAATTGTGAAACATGCACAAATTCATTTTATTTTTCAAAACTGCATAATTAAAAATTAATTGCATTTTTTCAAAGTCCAATGCATATTTCAAAATATACACAGCATACAAAAGTCCATGCATAATTTCAAAACAGCATATGCAAGCACAAACAAATTCCAACATAAACCTATGCAGCCACATAGAAGAAGCCAAAACATAGGCTCTACTGTTGCATTGGAAGTCAAAGAAATATGCAGTTCAAAACCATTATGCAAGCAATAATATTTCCTCATTCATCATATTCCAGCTCTGTTACAATTTCAGAAAAAATAGTACACATCATTTTATGTATCAATGTACTTGAGAGAGAGAGAAGAGAGAAAGAAAAATGGTTTTGCAGGTTTTGGCTTAGGCAGGAATTAGAATACAGACAGAACAGCAGCAAGGCAATAAGAAAAGGAGCATAGAAAAGATTACCAAATGGAATGTAACAGTATAGTATGCAGAGGCCAAAGTAAAAATACATTAAAAAATATACCAAGCCCTTAACGTAAACCTGAAGGAAAAGAAAAACTGTTATAACATAACAAAATCACTACACACATATCATCATCTATCTATCTCCAAGCATTCAAGAAAAAAAGAAACTATCAAAAAAGCCAAAGCCATTTTTTTCTCAAGCCCCCTAAACCTGTTACTGCATAAACCTGCATAAAACCAAAACCAGTAGGTCTAAAAACCATTCAAAAATCCTCACCAACCTGATTAAGCCATAAAACCAATATCACCAAAATCGTTCAAGACCATAAACATGATCGAAAACCATTTCCTAAGCCATTTAACCTGCTACTGCATTATCAAACCTGCCTACCATCTCATCTAAACCTGTATCATCAAAAACCTCAACCATTTTCACACACCATTCAAAAAACCTACTGCATTACCATAACCAAAACCATATATCAAAAACCATATCAGAACCTAGAACCATAGCCTACTGTCAAACCTGCCGAACCAACATAAATCAAAACATGGCCTAAACCATCAAGCCCCAAAACTTACTGCATCACCATTTCGAAGCTAACAAAGCATAAACCATTGAAACCATGTCCGAACACACATAAAGCCTCAGATTATATCCTCATAGGCAACCCAAATTCAGGCAGCAAAATCACAAAAGCAAAGCATACAGAAATCAAAAAGAAGAAGAGAAAAAGCGTTAATGGCATCAAGCTAGTCAAATTTCGTTTCAACAAAAGCATCAAGGCAACATTGAAATACACAGTACCAAGGCAAGAAGAAGGAAGCTAAATACAGAGTATCGGCCACTGAAGCAAGCCCGTGACGCACCACCTTTCCTCGCCGCCCGGCCTCCTACGCACCCAACTGTTCCTCCTCCATCTCCCTAAGGTAACATTTTCTTCTCTTTCTTTCAAAGATTCCTAAAACAACCATAAATGAAACGAAATCAGAATCAAAACGGATCAAAGATTACAACATGCATTTGCAATAAAAAACCCTAAACGAGTGATAGAACGAAATTTGTAACGTAAAATCCATCGCCCCCTCACGTTTGGCTGGAGGGAAGAGGAAAGTGGGATGCTGGTGGCCATTGAGGCGAGAAACTCAGGCAAAGGCACAAGACGAAGAAGATGAATCGAGAATGATGGAGCGCCGTTCTGCACTTCTGGTTACCCTAATCCCCTTTATAACTAAACAAGTTTAACCCTAAGAAAACAAAATTGTAAAACTGATGGACCTCACCTCAAATGCCCTAAGCCCAACGAAATTGTTTGTATACCCCCCCCCCCCCCCCCCCCCCCCCCCGTTTTTGCCTTCTTCTTAATCAGATTTGGGCTCCCTCAAATCCTCTAGCCCACTTTGATCTTTTATTTTATTTTATTTTGATCCATTTTTATTTTATTTGATTTCTTTAGCCCATTTAGAATTTTATTGATTTAGTTCCAACTATAAGTTTAGTTAAGTAGAAATAATTCAATCAAAACATCTTTAAATAAATTAATCTTTTTTTATTAAGTTTAAACTTTAGGTTTGAGTTAATTTTTTTTTTAAATATCCCTTTTAATTAGGTTTAAATTAATAATTCTTAAGTCCTAACTTCGCTTAATTATTTAACAACTCTAAAAAATAATAAATAATTTTCATTAATAATAGAAAACTAAAAAGAACGTTTAAGAATTAAAACATTTTTTTTAATTAATCCTAATGCTTTTTTTATCTATATTAAAAAATGCGTAAAAAAGATGAAAACTATTAAAACATTTTCTTTAATATTAAACCAAGAATCTAAAAAATGCATTATTCACATCATTTAGTCTATCATTTAACTATTGTTATTTAATCATTATCCGCATAATTTTTTCTGTTTATTTATTTCATATTTATTTGTTTATTCCGTTTACGTTTAAATCCAAAGGAAAAACGATAAATTTGTTGTTTTCATGTCCTCAAGTCTAATCGCGCGAATATTTGCATTTCATTAAAATTTAGGATAATTTTTCCTCAAACATTCAATCTTTTCAAAACTTATACCCTTTAAGCAAAAAACTTCGACGTTAGGTCGTCGTATCTTCAAAAAAAACCGTCCGTACCCCTTTTCGGCCAAAACGATTTATTTTTAATCAAACGATCAATTTTAATAAACAGATATTTCAAAAGGTTCCTATAGATTACTATAGATACATTGGGTGCTAATACCTTCCCATTGTATAACCAACCCCCGAACCATAGATCTTTTCAGAAATGTCTTGTATTTTGATTACTTTTAAAAAGTATTATTTACATTGCATATTTAGGGTTTTATTTCGCTCTTTTCCCATTTCCTTTGGAAACAATAAAGCGCGGTGGCGACTCTTGCATTTGTGAGACGAATTAATCAATAATTCGATCTCCGATTTACCCCGCTACATTTTTTATCGCTACAGAATTGGCGACTCTGCTGGGGAAAGATTGACCTCTTGCTGGTCCATCCCTAAGTGGGTTAAGCCTAATTTGTCTTATCTGTTTATTAGTATTTGTTATGTTTGATTATGTGTTTAAATTGGGGTGTTTAGGCTTTTTGCAAAGGACGAATCCTATACCCGGATTAAGTAACATTTAAGGAATAGGACGGGCGGTATAGTCATGTTAACTTTGAGGGAGTAATCCCGAAGAAGGAGGCATGAGATCCCCCACTCAATGGAAGGCCCTCTTGAACTTAATATTTGTTTACCGAGTAATCGGGAAGACATTATTATTTTCGACCTAGGAGCCCGAGAAGTTGAGGACTGTAGAACCCTAACCCATCTTGGCCTTTTTAGGTGTAGCGCGGAGACTATAACGGAGTAATTCAGAAGTAGTTGTTACGCGATGCTACGCTCCGACGAGTTTCTCTTGAGAATATTGCTAACTATTGAGTAATCAAGACGTTGGTAATATCCGAAGGAGGAATGTAGACTCTGGGAACCCGTAGAACCATGTCTTACAGGTGTGATTGAACCGTTAGTACATACCTTTGGGTGGGCTTTACCCTCGACTCCATGCTGAACGTTGAACCTTTGAACCCCATGTTTGCAAGCTTGTGTGTGACTGTTGCATTATCATTCATTCATGCACTCATTAGCATCTTTGTAAAAAAAACTTGTTTTTCAAAGAACTTCGGAATGATTTTTGCAGACATCTCAGGTTATTATGGAACTTGGAAGAAGAAATACTCGAAGCTTTAGTTTCAAGGAGACCGAGATTGAAGAACTGAAGAGTTTGATTCCGAAGATCGAGAGTCCGACGGATTTTCAGAAGAAGTATGGGTCCATTATACCTCTCATGAAGCGCAAGATCAAGGAAGGAATCCTTAACACGTTGGTTCAATTCTATGATCCCTTGTACCGATGTTTCACCTTTCCGGATTACCAGTTGATGCCCACTTTAGAGGAGTACTCCTATATACTTGGTTTGCCGATCACCGACCGTGTTCCTTTTTCTGGATTAGAAGAGGAGCCCAAATCTCATGAGATAGCAACCATCACCCACTTAAAGAAGTCAGAGATAGAGGAGAACATGACTACGAAAGGGGGAATCCGGGGTTTGTCGGTGCAGTTTTTGTTGAAGAAAGCTCGTCATTTTGCTGAGACAAAGGATACTGTAGCCTTCGAAGACGTGTTTGCTTTACTCGCGTATGGTCTATTCTTGTTCCCTAACGTTGATAAGTTTGTGGATATCAATGCCATCAGAATTTTCCTGATTGGAAATCCGGTCCCTACGCTGCTAGGAGATACATACTACTCCATCCATCTTCGAAACTCTTATCAAGGAGGGATGATTATTTGTTGTGTACCGTTGTTGTATCAGTGGTACGTCTCGCATCTACCTGGGTCTGATGCTTTCTGGGATCTCGAGAAGGAACCGCGTTGGGCGCCAAAGATTATGGCTCTCACTCATTTCGACATTGACTGGTATAATCGAGTTTACCACGACGTGAAGATCATTGATAGCTGTGGTGCTTTTCCTAACGTACCTCTTCTTGGTACGAGAGGTGGAATCAACTATAACCCTGTTCTCGCACGCCGTCAGTTCGGGTACCCGATGAGAGATAAGCCAAACAACATCCATGTGAGTGGTTTCTTTCTTCAGGAAGGACAGGATCATCAGGCAGCTAAGAGGGAGATCGAAGGAGCTTGGCGCCACATCCATAGGAAAGGGAGAGATGTGTTAGGACATAGGGGTGCCGTTTCTTTGGAGCCTTACCTATAGTGGGTCCGTGCTAGGGCTTGTGCTCTCAAGATGCCCTACAAACTTGAGAAACCTTTATTCCCTGCCATTGCACCATCATCTGTTGTTATCCCTATCGCAGATATAGGAGAGTACCAAGGAAATCTGGCTAGGATGAAGTCCGAGAGGGATGCTTGGAAAGAAAAGTACCATATGTCTGAGTATGAGAATCGAGTCCTGACTCGACAGTTAAAGGAAAAGGAGGAGTTGTTGTTTATTCAAGACGGCCGGTTCATTAATCACGATGAGAAGCTTCGTCAAAAGGATGCCTTGCTGAAGAAGTATGCTAGTGAAAGGAAGAGAAAGAGAGAAGGTTCGGTAAGCGTGGCTCTCGTTCCTAATCCGCAGAAGGAAGTCATTGATCGACTGATAGCTGAGAAGAAAGAGATGGAAGACTTTTATGAAGAGAAGATCAAGAAGCTCCAGTTACAGTTGGTGTTTGGTCCTTCATCTGAGGATTCCGAGTGAGCTTTAGCTTTTAGTTTATTTTATTGATGTCATTTTGTAAAACTATGTAAAAGGGCTTCATGCTCCGAAGTTGTAATTTATTGCTTTATCATGGGCTTCATGCTCCAAAGTTGTAATTTATTGCTTTGTTATGGGCTTCATGTTCCAAACTTGTAATTTATTACTTTATTTTAGACTTCATGTTTTAAAATTGTAATTTATCGCTTTATTATGGATTCCGTGTTTCGAGGTTGTAATTGGATTTGTTATCCCAAAGTTGTAATTTACTGTTTTGATATTCCAAATTGTAAGTTGTAATTTATCGCTTTCGATTAATGGATTGAGTTTTTGTTGTTCCAAATTCCTTTACCATTGATGTATGCAAAATTATTAAAGTTCCTTGAAAGACTTTTAAAATGAATCATCATTTGCATCGCACATCATGCATCATTCAACATTTCACTTCACATGTTTTCTAGAGTCTTATCCTTGCTCTTTTTCCACTCCGAAGGTTGTCAAGCTGTCTCACCAATACGACACTCGAGCCAATCGTCAGAGGAAAATGGAAGATTTGGAACAGGAAAATCATGAGCTTCGTGGGGAAGTTGCTACACTTCGTATCGAGATGGAAAAGTTAACTGCGTTAGTGGAAAGTTTGGTGGCTGTTCAGAATCAGCCATCGACTACAGCTGCCGAGATTCAGACTTCAACTCCAGTGGTCTCCGAGATTATCACCATTCCTACCTCTGTGACCCAAATCAACTCTCCGCTTCAACATCAGATGCAGAAGGGTTTTCCGTGGGGAATGCTTTACAACTTTATGCCAGAGGGGTATCAGCCTGCCGTACAACCTTTATTTCAACCTTCTTTGTCTCTTCCTCAGCCAGAGACAACTACCATGCCGCTGGTATTTCCGTCTGTGACACCTTTTCCGCAACTGATTATGACAACCGTTGCTCCTGTGGTCCACTCCGTGCCTTACTTGAATGAACCTACTTATCCTGCCGAGCCTGCTGAAAGTTTGGGTCTCTTTGATAGAATGGAAGAATTTCAGGATCAGTTCCAGGAAATGCAGAAGGAGCTTAGAGCATTGAAGGGGAAGGATTTGTTTGGGAAGAACACGCATGACCTTTGTTTAGTTCCGAATGTCAAGATCCCATCAAAATTCAAAGTGCCAGACTTTGAGAGATATAAGGGTGATTCGTGTCCTAGAAGTCATTTGACAATGTACGTGAGAAAGATGTCTACGTATTCTGATGATCATGACTTATTGATTCATTATTTTCAAGATAGTTTGATGGGTGCTGCTCTGAAGTGGTATATGGGTTTAGACAGTATTCGGATCCGCAACTTCAACGATCTTAGCGAAGCTTTTGTTCACTAGTATAAGTACAACGTTGACATGGCACCGGACAGGGATCAACTCCGGGCGATGTCGCAGAGAGACCGAGAATCTTTTAAGGAATACGCCCAGAGGTGGCGTGAAATTTCTGCTCAAATCTATCCACCTCTTGAGGAGAAAGAGATGACGAAGATATTTTTGAAGACTTTAGGTTCCTTTTACTATGAAAGAATGATAGCCAGCGCACCCAGTGACTTCACCGAAATGGTAAGCATGGGTATGCGATTAGAGGAAGGGATTCGCGAAGGGCGTTTGGTTAAAGAAGGGAGTCCGTCTAGCAGTACTAAGAAGTTTGGAAGTGTGTTCCCGAAAAGAAAAGAGCAGGATGTCAGCGCTCTGTTCCCAGGTAGACCTAGGAGAGGTTACTCTCACGTTGCGGCAGTCACTCCGGCTGTCCGCCCAGCTTTGATGACCCTAGCTCATCAAACTCCACCAACTCAACAACGACCATTTCAGCAGCAGCCTCGACAACAGGCTTATCCATTCAACAATCAGAACCGTTCAACCAGAAAACCGCAGTTCGATGCCATTCCTATGACTTATACTGAATTGTTCCCTGCTCTTATCAGAAAGAATCTCATCACGACAAAGCCTCCTTCTGTCGCACCGAACAGTACTTCTCCGTGGTACAAGGCGGATCAGTTTTGTGAATATCATCAAGGGTCGCCGGGGCACAACCTTGAGAATTGCTTTGCTCTGAAGGCGGACGTGCAGAGATTGATCAAGAATGGTATCTTGTCTTTCAAGGATGTTAATCCAAATGTGAGAGATAATCCTTTGCCTCGACATGGGGCAGCTTTAGTGAATGTGGTGGAAGGTTGTCCGGGGAAGTTTCGAGTTTTTCAAGTTGAACATATAAGAGAGTCGTTGATCAGGTTACATCAGATTTTGAGAAGACTTGCCTTTGTGAGGCACCAGCATGATTACGATGTTTGTGAATTTTGTTCAAGAGAGGATGATTGTCCTATTGTGAAGGAGGATATCCAGAAGTTGCTAGATCAGAGAGTTATCACTATTACCTATGACCGAAATCCGGAGGATGAAGTGAATGTTATCATACCGCAATTTAATTTGCCTGAATCAGTAGAGATTGCTTACGACAGTCAGACCGCACCTGTTGATCCTTTGATCATTTACCCACCTGGTACTGTGCCTTACAACTCGGACCAAGCTGTACCGTATAAGTATAATGCCACAATGATTGAGAATGGGGTAGAAGTCCCTATACCAACAAGACCGTCTTTTGTTAACATTGTTGATGTGAGTAGAGTTACGAGGAGTGGACGTGTTTTTGCAGCAGTACCTTTGAAGAGACCAGAAGTTCAAGTCAGGAGACCCATACCGGCGGAGATTCCAGTGAGAAATGTTGAACCAAGGGTTGAGATAGGTCGACCCAGTGAACCTATCCCTCACCCTGAGGATGATGCGATCCTGAAGCTTATCAAGAGAAGTGAATATAAGATTGTGGACCAACTTTTGCAAACTCCTTCCAAGATTTCCTTGCTTGCTTTACTGAGAGATTTTGGTGCCCATAGAGAAGCTTTGATGAAGGTCTTGGACCAGGCGTTCATGGATCATGATGTGACGGTTGACCAATTTGATGGAATTGTGGGAAATATTACTTCGTGTAACAATCTTGGTTTCAGTGATGAAGAACTCCCGGAGGAGGGGAGAAACCATAATATGGCTTTGCATATCTCAGTAAGTTGTGGAAATGATACCTTATCAAGCGTGTTGGTGGATACAGGTTCGTCGTTGAATGTGATGCCCAAAACTACATTATCTCGGCTTTCATATCCAGGTGCTCCTATGATACCTAGTGGAGTAATTGTTAAAGCGTTTGATGGTTCTAGGAAGACAGTCATTGATGAAGTGGATCTTCCTATAGAAATTGGTCCCCATACTTTTCAAATCACTTTCCAAGTGATGGATATCCGTGCTGCCTACAGTTGTTTATTGGGTCGTCCCTGGATCCATGATGCCGGGGCAGTCACCTCTACGCTCCATCAGAGACTAAAGTTTGTAAGGCATGGGAAGCTAGTGATGATTGGGGGGGAGAAAGCTATGGTGGTAAGCCATTTATCATCATTCTCCTTTATTGATGCGGACGAGGATGTTGGAACCCAGTTCCAAGGTCTTTCTGTTGCTAAGAATACGGTGAAGAAGCAAGGGGCATCCATCTCTTCTTTTGAGGATGCACGACGAGTGGTGGAAAGTGGTTCGGCCGAAGGATGGGGCCAGGTGTTGACGTTACCCGAGAACAAGTCTGGGGAAGGTCTGGGTTTTCATCCAGTGTCTGCAAGAGTCAAGAAAGAGGTGGTTATTCGTCCGATTCAAGAGGTTTTCCGAAGTGCAGGGTTTGTACATCCTGAGGTTGATGCTATCATAGAAGATGATTCCGAGGAAGATTTGCCCGTTTTTGTGACGCCTGGATTGGCTTGCCAAAACTGGATAGCTGTTGATGTTCCTGTGGTTATGCACATTTCCGAGTAATGTTTTGTTTATTTTTCTTTGAAAAAATTCGCTCTGCCCAAGGCGAAACGTATTTTGTGTCGGGCTATGAAAATAATTCCTTTTGCTCTGCCCAAGGCAAAAGAGAAATGTCTGGGCTCTTTGTTTCAAATATTTCCCTTTAATGAATAAAAACGTTCTTTTGTCCACTACTTTTTTACTTTTCACTTTTTCGGGGAAATAGTAATGAAAATTAATTAATAACCTTTTGTTTTATTTGCACAAATCGATTTCTAAAATAAAGCATAATCATATGTGCAGATTAATCCATGACTTAACCATCGAAAACGATGATCCTATGCCCTCTCCCAACTTTGAATTCCCTGTGTTCAGAGCCGAAGAAGAGGATGATGAAGAGATTCCTGTTGAGATTTCCCGTTTGCTTGAGCATGATGAGAAGATTATTCAACCATTTGAAGAACCTTTAGAGTTGGTCAACTTGGGTGATGAAGAAGTTAGAAAGGAAGTCAAAGTCGGAGCATTGCTTATCCCGGAAGTTAAGGAGAAGATGTTGGAGCTTCTCAAAGAGTATGTTGATGTGTTTGCTTGGTCCTACCAAGATATGCCAGGTTTGGACAATGACATTGTGGAGCATCGTTTACCGTTGAGACCTGAATGTCCGCCGATCAAGCAGAAGTTGAGAAGGACTCGTCCCGACATGGCTGACAAGATCAAAGAGGAGGTTCAGAAACAGATTAATGCAGGTTTCCTTGTTACGTCGGTCTATCCTCAGTGGTTAGCCAACATAGTGCCTGTTGCAAAGAAAGATGGCATGGTTCGGATGTGTGTAGACTACAGAGATCTGAATAGAGCTAGTCCGAAGGATGACTTCCCATTACCTCATATTTACGTATTGGTCGACAGTACCGCCAAGTTCAAAGTCTTTTCTTTCATGGACGGTTTCTCTGGTTACAATCAAATCAAGATGGCACCGGAAGATATGGAGAAGACCGCTTTCATTACGCCTTGGGGAACTTTCTGTTATCGGGTTATGCCGTTTGGTTTGAGGAATGCTGGTGCAACATACCAAAGGGCCATGACTCCTTTGTTCCATGACATGATGCATAAAGAGATCGAAGTGTATGTGGACGACATGATTGCCAAATCACAGACTGAGGAGGATCACTTGGAGCATTTGTTGAAGTTATTCCAGCGTTTGAGAAAGTATAAACTCCGTCTGAATCCCAACAAGTGCACTTTTGGTGTTCGTTCTGGAAGACTTCTGGGTTTCATTGTCAGCCAGAAAGGTATTGAAGTAGATCCTGATAAAGTCAAAGCCATTCGGGAGATGCCCGCTCCCAAGACCGAAAAACAAGTAAGAGGATTCCTTGGGATATTGAACTATATTTCTAGATTTATATCTCATATGATTGCTACCTGTGGGCCGATTTTCAAGCTTCTCCGGAAGAACCAAGGATGTGTGTGGACGAATGATTGTCAGAGAGCTTTTGATAGCATCAAAGAATATTTGCTTGAACCTCCCATCTTGATTCCTCCGGTGGAAGGAAGACCTTTGATTATGTACCTGACTATCTTGGAAGATTCCATGGGTTGTGTGCTTGGTCAACAAGATGAGACTGGAAGAAAGGAACATGCTGTATACTATCTGAGTAAGAAATTCACAGACTGTGAGTCTCGGTACTCATTGCTTGAGAAAACCTGTTGTGCTTTGGCTTGGGCTGCTCGCCGTCTGCGCCAGTATATGATTAACCACACTACTTGGTTGATCTCCAAAATGGACCCGATCAAGTATATCTTTGAGAAGCCCGCCTTATCTGGAAGAATAGCCCGTTGGCAGATGTTTTTATCTGAATATGACATTGATTATCACACTCAGAAAGCGTTCAAAGGGAGTATTTTAGCCGATCATTTGGCTCACCAACCAATTAACGATTATCAATCCATCAAATTTGATTTCCCAGATGAAGATGTTATGTACTTGAAAGCTAAAGATTGTGAAGAGCCGTTACCTGAAGAAGGACCTGATCCTGAATCCCGTTGGGGTTTAATATTTGACGGAGCTGTGAATTCCTATGGAAATGGAATCGGGGCAATCATCGTCACTCCCCGAGGTACTCATATCCCGTTCACGGCAAGATTGAAGTTTGACTGCACGAACAACATGGCGGAGTACGAGGCATGTATTATGGGTCTCGAAGAAGCAGTGGATCTAAGGATTAAGATTCTTGATATGTACGGAGATTCAGCATTGGTGATTAATCAAATCAAAGGAGAATGGGAGACTCGTCATCCTGGTTTGATCCCTTACAGAGACTATGCTAAAAGGTTGTTAACTTTCTTCAACAAAGTGGAATTACATCATATCCCTAGAGATGAAAACCAAATGGCTGATGCTTTAGCTACTTTGTCTTCAATGCTTCAAGTGAATGGTTGGAACGATGTTCCTACAATCCGGGTTATGCGCCTCGACAGACCTGCTCATGTGTTCTCAGTAGAAGAGGTTACCGACGACAAACCGTGGTTCTATGACATTAAACGTGTTCTTCAAACTCAAGAGTACCCGCCTGGGGCATCCAATAAAGATAGGAAGACGTTGAGAAGATTAGCAAGCAGTTTCTTTCTCAACGAAGAAGTTTTGTATAAGAGGAATTACGACATGGTCTTGCTCAGATGTGTAGACAGACGTGAAGCAGACATGCTGATGCAAGAAGTACACGAAGGATCCTTTGGCACTCATGCCAATGGACATGCAAGGGCTAGAAAGATGTTGAGAGCTGGTTATTATTGGATGACAATGGAATCGGATTGCTGTAAGTATGTGAAGAAATGTCATAAATGCCAGATTTATGCGGACAAGATGCACGTGCCGCCGACCCTCCTCAATGTTATTTCTTCACCCTGGCCTTTCTCTATGTGGGGCATTGATATGATTGGGATGATTGAACCCAAAGCTTCAAATGGTCATCGTTTCATCTTGGTAGCGATCAATTATTTTACTAAATGGGTGGAAGCAGCATCTTATGCTAATGTAACCAGACAGGTGGTAGTCAGATTTATCAAGAATCAGATCATTTGTCGATACGGTACCCCGAGCAAGATCATCACTGATAATGGTTCGAATTTGAATAACAAGATGATGAGAGAGCTTTGCGAAGAATTCAAGATCGAACATCATAATTCTTCTCCTTACAGACCAAAGATGAATGGGGAAGTTGAAGCTGCTAACAAGAATATCAAGAAGATTGTCCAGAAGATGGTGGTAACTTATAAGATTGGCATGAAATGCTTCCGTTTTCTTTACACGGGTACCGTAATTCAGTTCGAACTTCAACAGGTGCAACTCCATTTTCCCTAGTTTACGGTATGGAAGTCGTGCTCCCCGTGGAGGTTGAGATTCCGTCTCTGAGAGTGTTGATGGAAGCTAAACTTTCTGAGGCTGAATGGTGTCAAAGTAGGTATGATCAGTTGAATTTAATTGAAGTAAAGAGATTGACAGCTTTGTGTCACGGTCAATTGTATCAGCAGAGAATGAAGAAGGCTTTTGATAAGAAGGTTCGACCGCGCGAGTTCAGAGAAGGTGACCTTGTGCTCAGAAAAATATTATCTTTCCAACCTGATTCAAGGGGCAAGTGGGCTCCGAATTATGAAGGACCGTATGTCGTTAAGAAAGTTTTCTCTGGAGGTGCTTTGATTCTCACCAATATGGACGGTGAAGAACTCCCGCGTCCATTAAACGCTGATGCAGTCAAGAAGTATTTCGCTTAGGCAAGCTTTTGGGTCATCCCGGCTATGGCATTTGAGCACATTTTGGAATTCAAAGTTGTTAGGGAGAATAGTGATCATTGTTTTTGTGTAACCTTTTATTTCATGTACTATTTCCCAAACTTTTGTAAACTGTTGGAGGTGCATTGTTAGCGAACCACCAGCTTATTAATAAAATTTGAGCATTACCTTTTGTGGGCAAAATTGTAATTTCTACGGCAATATTTGAAATAAAGTATTTAAAATATTCTTATTTTTAAATGTGTCGTGAATAACGAAAGGAATATTAACAGTCGTTCCGGAGATGGTCAAGCCATCAAATGCAAAACAGTACCTTAATTTATACTTGCATGATGAACTTGTTTTCTTTCAGAACCGTCATGAAGTGTTGGTTGTGTACACGCTTGGTTATGGTGGTGCTAAGTTTGGTGACTCCCCAGTTGTTCCAGTTAAGTGTTGTTTTAAGCTACCTTTGTTTAGGAGATTTTGAAGTGCGGTACACTTCGTCTCATGCCAGTGGTTTATTGGTGCTAGATGTTTGGATTTGGATACTTTTCTCCTCAGCAGACTTGAGCCTCGTGGCGTGTTATGCTCTAACATTGTTCTGTGATTCCAATTCCAGTTATCTTCCGTTTTTTAGGATTGGCCGAGTATCAATCGTGCTGTGACATCTTATTATCTTCAAGACATTCCATCTGTTCGTTTTGTCAGCATAACATTCATTTATTCATTTACACTCATATCAGCATGCATATTCACATTTGTCGTTGATTTCGGGTCGTATTTTGTTCATTCAAACAACATACACGTTCTTTCCAGGTAGAAGGTTAGCTTAAGCAGAAAATGTGCTTCCTTTCTAAATTCGCCAACTGAGCTGATCCTCGTGGATGATTTTTGATTTGGCTCACCTTGTCCATTTCTGGATAGGATGAATTCCTCAATCAAGTTACTTTCTCTTTGGGTAGAGTCTTGTTTGACTGTTTTTTCTCTGGTTATTCCTGGATAAAGTTGTCGCCTCTTGCATAGGCTATCTCATTGATTTTCCCCAGTGAAACCGTGACCTAGACAGTTGGTGCATTTATTTTGCACGATTAAGTATATGATCTCCTCGGGAAAGATTGATTCATGTTTCTTTCTGACGAAGATGTTATTCTCTGCAAATGTCATCGCAATTTCCTTCATTATGATTTTGGGAAAACGACAAGCGGCAGCTCTTCACGAGCAACTTGTGCGTTATTATTATTTTCGGGAAACGACAAGCGGCAGCTCTTCATGAGCAACTTGTGCGTTATTATTTTGGGAAAACGACAAGCGGCAGCTCTTCACGAGCAACTTGTGCGTTATTATCTTGTGGAACACGACAAGTGGCATCTCTTCACGAGCAACTTGTGTGTTGTTATTATCTTGTGGAACACGACAAGCGGCAGCTCTTCACGAGCAACTTGTGTGTTGTTATTAGTTTTGGGAAACGACAAGCGGCAGCTCCTCACGAGCAACTTGTACGTCATTTTATCTTGTGGAAAACAGCAAGTGGCAGCCTCTTTATTTGAGCAGCTTGTATGTTATCGGTATTTTCTTTGGACGACAGCAAGTGGCAGCCTCTTTATTTGAGCAGCTTGTATGTTATCGGTATTTTCTTTGGACGACAGCAAGTGGCAGCCTCTTTATTTGAGCAGCTTGTATGTTATCGGTATTTTCTTTGGGCGACAGCAAGTGGCAGTTTTCTTTATTTGAACAACTTGCGTATCTACAATATTATTATATCAGCATTAATGAGTATATCTCCGAAAATCTCGCTGAGAAGTTCGTTATGAATCATTATCTTCAGAAATCGGTAATCTGTTATCAGCAATTTGATACCCTCGGTCTATCATTAACCTTGAGTTGCAAACTCACTGTTTTGGGTCAATAATCTGTTATGGCCTATGCAAGATGCTCTCTTTGTTAGGGTCAGAGGTCGTATTCCCTCGATTTTATTCACTGTCAAGAGTCTGTTGTTCGAAGTCGATAGCTTGTTTCCCCAGTAATGTATAATCCATGTCTCTGTTTTGTTGGTGTTCGATTCCTCCAACATTGTCCTGTTTCATACAATATCTTTCTCTGTGAATTCAATCACTGCATTCATATCAAACATGATGAAGGCATCTTAGGACAAAATTTGCGTAATTATGTATTTAAGTACCTTCAATCTCGTCGAAACGAAGATTTCGATCTTCATATCTCCGGATAGAAGAAACTTAAATAGGGGCAGCTGTTGTACCCCAAATTTTGACCTAAGATACCATCTCCCATCTGTATCATTACATTACAAGTGTTTTGATCTATTGATTTTTAAAATTCATAACTTTTTTCAGGCCGAGAGCTATTTATTTTGAACACTAAATTATTTAATCGATTCATGCTAAAACAATGTTTATTAATTATTTATTATCTTAAATTTAAATAATTGGAATTTGTTTTCAATTATTATATAATTTAAAGATGCATAGATAATAAAATAAATATTAGAAAAGAGGCGTATTAATCGTGCAGACAGTGTTTATTTATTATTCACTATCTTAAATTTAAATAACTGAAATTTATTCTCAGTTATTACATAATTTAAAGATTTATGAATAATATAATAAATATTTGAAAAAGTTCATTAATTGGTCAATAATGATTATTTAATTATTTATCATTCTAAGTTAAATAATTGAAATTCTATTTTAATTATTATAATTTAGAAAATTATGAATAATGAATTAAATAATTGAAACTATTAATTGATCAATGATATTATTTATTTATTTTTTTATTATTCTGAATTTAGGTAATTGAGATTTATTTTCAATTATTATACAATTTAAAGAATTATAAACGATAAAGTAAATAAGTAGAGAGAAGGAAGAAATTAATTGGCAAATATTGGAATTTTATTCATTTTTCTTCTAATTGTACAATTATTGTGTAAATATTGTATTTATTACAACGAATTTACAATAATGATTTTACAAAGTTAAAATGAAATAAAAACTAATCTAATGTTCTCTAATCTTAAATCTTCTATCCAATGCCTTTTTGTCTGCTCATTTGATTTTAACCTGCAAAACGATTAAAAGAGAATTAGAATTGAACAAATAATTAAAAGCAAAAATTATTTAATGTTTATCATTAAAAGCAACGGCTGAAATCAGTTTACCCTTTTTTGCAAATCACGGGATTTCTCCCGGTTCACAAAAAAGGGAGGAAGTTTTATTCTCATAAATGAATGCACAATTGTGAAACATGCACAAATTCATTTTATTTTTCAAAACTGCATAATTAAAAATTAATTGCATTTTTTCAAAGTCCAATGCATATTTCAAAATATACACAGCATACAAAAGTCCATGCATAATTTCAAAACAGCATATGCAAGCACAAACAAAATTCCAACGTAAACCTATGCAGCCACATAGAAGAAGCTAAAACATAGGCTCTACTGTTGCATTGGAAGTCAAAGAAATATGCAGTTCAAAACCATTATGCAAGCAATAATATTTCCTCATTCATCATATTCCAGCTCTGTTACAATTTCAGGAAAAAATAGTACACATCATTTTATGTATCAATGTACTTGAGAGAGAGAAGAGAGAAAGAAAAATGGTTTTGCAGGTTTTGGCTTAGGCAGGAATTAGAATACAGACAGAACAGCAGCAAGGCAATAAGAAAAGGAGCATAGAAAAGATTACCAAATGGAATGTAACAGTATAGTATGCAGAGGCCAAAGTAAAAATATATTAAAAAATATACCAAGCCCTCAACGTAAACCTGAAGGAAAAGAAAAACTGTTATAACATAACAAAATCACTACACACATATCATCATCTATCTATCTCCAAGCATTCAAGAAAAAAAGAAACTATCAAAAAAGCCAAAGCCATTTTTTTCTCAAGCCCCCTAAACCCTGTTACTGCATAAACCTGCATAGAACCAAAACCAGTAGGTCTAAAAACCATTCAAAAATCCTCACCAACCTGATTGAGCCATAAAACCAATATCACCAAAATCGTTCAAGACCATAAACATGATCAAAAACCATTTCCTAAGCCATTTAACCTGCTACTGCATTATCAAACCTGCCTACCATCTCATCTAAACCTGTATCATCAAAAACCTCAACCATTTTCACACACCATTCAAAAAACCTACTGCATTACCAGAACCAAAACCATATATCAAAAACCATATCAGAACTTAGAACCATAGCCTACTGTCAAACCTGCTGAACCAACATAAATCAAAACATGGCCTAAACCATCAAGCCCCAAAACTTACTGCATCACCATTTCGAAGCTAACAAAGCATAAACCATTGAAACCATGTCCGAACACACATAAAGCCTCAGATTATATCCTCATAGGCAACCCAAATTCAGGCAGCAAAATCACAAAAGCAAAGCATACAGAAATCAGAAAGAAGAAGAGAAAAAGCGTCAATGGAATCAAGCTAGTCAAATTTCGTTTCAACAAAAGCATCAAGGCAACATTGAAATACACAGTACCAAGGCAAGAAGAAGGAAGCTAAATACAGAGTACCAGCCACTGAAGCAAGCCCGTGACGCACCACCTTTCCTCGCCGCCCGGCCTCCTACGCACCCAACCGTTCCTCCTCCATCTCCCTAAGGTAACATTTTCTTCTCTTTCTTTCAAAGATTCCTCAAACAACCATAAATGAAACGAAATCAGAATCAAAACGAATCAAAGATTACAACATGCATTTGCAATAAAAACCCCTAAACGAGTGATAGAACGAAATTTGTACCGTAAAATCCGTCGCCCCCTCACGTTTGGCTGGAGGGAAGAGGAAAGTGGGATGCTGGTGGCCATTGAGGCGAGAAACTCAGGCAAAGGCACAAGACGAAGAAGATGAATCGAGAATGATGGAGCGCCGTTCTGCACTTCTGTTTACCCTAATCCCCTTTATAACTAAACAAGTTTAACCCTAAGAAAACAAAATTGTAAAACTGATGGACCTCACCTCAAATGCCCTAAGCCCAACGAAATTGTTTGTATACCCCCCCCCCATCCGTTTCTGCCTTCTTCTTAATCAGATTTGGGATCCCTCAAATCCTCTAGCCCACTTTGATCTTTTATTTTATTTAATTTTGATCCATTTTTATTTTATTTGATTTCTTTAGCCCATTTAGAATTTTATTGATTTAGTTCCAACTATAAGTTTAGTTAAGTAGAAATAATTCAATCAAAACATCTTTAAATAAATTAATCTTTTTTTATTAAGTTTAAACTTTAGGTTTGAGTTAATTTTTTTTTTAAATATCCCTTTTAATTAGGTTTAAATTAATAATTCTTAAGTCCTAACTTCACTTAATTATTTAACAAATCTAAAAAATAATAAATAATTTCCATTAATAATAGAAAACTAAAAAGAACGTTTAAGAATTAAAACATTTTTTTTAATTAATCCTAATGCTTTTTTTATCTATATTAAAAAATGCGTAAAAAAGATGAAAACTATTAAAACATTTTCTTTAATATTAAACCAAGAATCTAAAAAATGCATTATTCACATCATTTAGTCTATCATTTAACTATTGTTATTTAATCATTATCCGCATAATTTTTTCTGTTTATTTATTTCATATTTATTTGTTTATTCCGTTTACGTTTAAATCCAAAGGAAAAACGATAAATTTGTTGACTTCATGTCTTCAAGTCTAATCGCGCGAATATTTGCATTTCATTAAAATTTAGGATAATTTTTCCTCAAACATTCAATCTTTTCAAAACTTATACCCTTTAAGCAAAAAACTTCGACGTTAGGTCGTCGTATCTTCAAAAAAAACCGTCCGTACCCCTTTTCGGCCAAAACGATTTATTTTTAATCAAACGATCAATTTTAATAAACAGATATTTCAAAAGGTTCCTATAGATTACTATAGATACATTGGGTGCTAATACCTTCCCATTGTATAACCAACCCCCGAACCATAGATCTTTTCAGAAATGTCTTGTATTTTGATTACTTTTAAAAAGTATTATTTACATTGCATATTTAGGGTTTTATTTCGCTCTTTTCCCTTTTCCTTTGGAAACAATAAAGCGCGGTGGCGACTCTTGAATTTTTGAGACGAATTAATCAATAATTCGATCTCCGATTTACCCCGCTACATTTTTTATCGCTACAGAATTGGCGACTCTGCTGGGGAAAGATTGACCTCTTGCTGGTCCATCCCTAAGTGGGTTAAGCCTAATTTGTCTTATCTGTTTATTAGTATTTGTTACGTTTGATTATGTGTTTAAATTGGGGTGTTTAGGCTTTTTGCAAAGGACGAATCCTATACCCGGATTAAGTAACATTTAAGGAATAGGACGGGCGGTATAATCATGTTAACTTTGAGGGAGTAATCCCGAAGAAGGAGGCATGAGATCCCCCACTCAATGGAAGGCCCTCTTGAACTTAATATTTGTTTACCGAGTAATCGGGAAGACATTATTATTTTCGACCTAGGAGCCCGAGAAGTTGAGGACTGTAGAACCCTAACCCATCTTGGCCTTTTTAGGTGTAGCGCGGAGACTATAACGGAGTAATTCGGAAGTAGTTGTTACGCGATGCTACGCTCGGACGAGTTTCTCTTGAGAATATTGCTAATTATTGAGTAATTAAGACGTTGGTAATATCCGAAGGAGGAATGTAGACTCTGGGAACCCGTAGAACCATGTCTTACAGGTGTGATTGAACCGTTAGTACATACCTTTGGGTGGGCTTTACCCTCGACTCCATGCTGAACGTTGAACCTTTGAACCCCATGTTTGCAAGCTTGTGTGTGACTGTTCAATCATGGGGGCTTTGAAAGGTTCAAGGTTCAAGGTTCATCCCGTACATCCCGTCCAACCTTAATGAGTGTAGTATCGAGTATCAACCAATTTTCAGCTCTACACCGAAACCGGTTATCTCACTACGTCCTAATGGCCAAGTTTGTTCAATTAGGTTTCTAAAGTCGGTTAGTGCTTCATGACGCTATTCAGTGGCCCCGTATTCTCCTCGATTCACCACGAGGGATACCAGTACCCACAAATGCGTCACACCAATATAGCCATTGTTTTAACCATATCGGTCTATGTCATACAGTTTCCATAATCTATTGCTATTTACCTAAAGAGGTGTCCCAGATCCGGGTGAAGGATCAAAGCAAGCCCAATACAAAGAACAAAATATAAAGCATGCAAAGAAACAAGTAAAAAGTGATCTAACACTAAGGTAACCCCGCTTTTATAATTATCCCCAGCAGAGTCGCCAGTTCTGTGATACGGTGGGAGAACTGACTTGAAGTTTTGTGTTTTGATCGCATTTGTGCGAATAGCAAGAGTCTCCACCGACTTTTCTTTTATCCAAAAGAAAAGGTAAAAAAAGCACAGGAAAGACCTTTTGAGATTATTTCTCGGGTTCGGGGGGTAGATTATAAAAAGGGAAGGTGTTAGCACCCTTTTCATCTGTAGTTATCTACGGGCTCTTAGTTACTTGCTAGATCACTTACTTTTACTTTGACAATGTGCTTGTGATGTGGGCTTTGAAAGTATTTTGAAAATGTCTTTGTAATGGTTCTAGTTTCTATAAGAACCGTACAAAGTTTTATTTCAGAAAATAGTTCAAAGATGTGTTTGTGGGATGTGTTTTTTGAAAGTGGTTTTGAAAAGATGTTTTTGAAATTGTTCTCGTCTCTATAAGAACATATACAGAATGTTTTATCTTTTGAAAATGTTTTGAGATGAAAGAATTGATGTGAAAATGTTTTTGACGTGAGCAATCGAGTAACTAGGAGTGAATCTATATACTTTAAAGGTCTTAAATGTTCTTTTCTTCCCCCTTCAGACGTTGCTATCTTACCATTGATTTAGTAAGAAGCCCCATTCTTGGAAATTAAGGGACAGGCGCAGGTCAAATTTACAATAATCGAAAGTAACTTATGAGACGCTTTCGCAATTTTTGTAAGGGACTAGATCATTTCAACAGAGGCAACATCGAGGGTCATCGAGGGACTACGGTCTTTTTTATTGAAGGGTCTTTGCTAAAACGTCCCATATTTGAGGGGCATAACTGTATTTCCGAAGGCAACGAGCGAGGTTACCCTAGAGGTGCGCGTGTGAAAAAGTGTATTCATTTCAAATTTAATTTTATTGAAGTTAGGTTATCTAGCGATTGGTTTTGAATCTTGCCATGCACGTCTAATTACTATACAGTAATAAGTAAAACAATAAAATGCGGAAATTGAAATTCTACGCTATTACAAAGCTTCAGGAACGGGGTTACAAATTAATGAATGGGGGTGATAATAAGGATTAAACATTTAAATCACACAATACAAGTCCAAACCGTTAAATAATTATTTAATTTAAAACTCTTTTCATTTAATAAAATTAATTAATAATTTAATTAATAATGTCAAACAAAAATTATTTTAAAGTTAATAATTATTTAAAACAAATATTAACCTATTTGCAATTTTAAATATATGCTGAAATATAAAACAAAGATCAAATAATTAAAAATAAAGGATATAAGGGAAAAGTTTAGAAATGGGCCTGTATTGGAGCAAATCTGGGGGTGCAAAAATAAATCTGGTTGGACCAAATAAAGGGAGAAGCCCAAAGCTCCTGGCTGATCAGGTGCAGCAGTCTCCTGGAGGTGCACCATGGGCATGCTCTTGTAAGGCACTAAAGAATATTGATTGATGATGATATGAATCAGACAGAGGGATGATGAGGGTACGCAAACTGCTAGCATAGGAATACAAACGCAGGATCTCTCAGGATGATTAAAGGTGTGGTGACAAGTGTCACCACTGGATTGGGCATCAAGATGTAATTAACAAAACCAAAAATAATTAAGTAAATCAGAAAAACTAATAACTCACTTCTCTTTTTCTCTCCTCATACGATGCTCTCTCTTCTCTCTTGTTGGAGGCCTTCACTGGAGAAGGCATCTTGGCTGTGCCGGAAATCGCCTTACGACGGTGAAGGAGGCAGCGCGACTCCAGTCCTCACTTTTCTTACATGAATCTAATCGTCTCTTCTCTCTAATTGTTAATCTGAAGTTAATTTTTGCAGATTCTCAATCTAAAACCCTAGATCTAAAGAGGGGTGAACGGAACCCTAAGTCAAAGATGTAGCGAAAAATCAATGATTTATGAAGAAGGATGCAAAATGGAAAGAAAAAACACAAAGAAAAAGGAGAACGGAGGCCGTGTTCTCAAGATCCGCGAGCTTCCAACCTTTCTGAAATTTATCCTTCTGGTATTTATCTGAGCTTTTTCTCTTCTTCTGAATCTATGTTTGTTAGAATATGTTGAAAGGATTTCTGAATAGAATAACGATGATGATTAGGGTTTGGCTTTCTTGATAGCTTGCTATGTTTTTGTGGGATTCTTTGTATGTAGCTTTGAATGGATTCTGAGGAGGGAAAAATGATGAACAAAAATTTGACTTTTTGCTATTTTTCTGAGTTATTGGTTCACTGTGTATTTTTTGGTGATGGTATTTGGTGATGGTATTTTTGATGTTGTATACTTCCTGGCTATTTTGTGTTGTTCCGTATCTTACTGTGAAGGAGATATGGCTTTTTTGGTGATGGTCTTTGGTGATGGTATTTTGTGTTTGTAAAAGAATGCAATGGGTTTGATGAAAGTATCTCTCTCTTGGTGATTTTTCCATCCCTTTTTCTTTTGACCTCCCTCCCTCTATATTGACAGTAAAATTGAAAAGAAAAATGGGAGGGAAAAAAATAGCAGTCCTTTGAAACTTGTGGTATACTGTGCTGATGTTTGTTTGTTGGAGATTCTGGTTTTTTTACCATTTTTGTACAAGTCTTGGGTAGGATTTGGACAGTTTTTGGACAGTTGTGCAAAGCTTGTAGCAGAAACAACAGGGTTGTCTGTTTTATGATAGTAGCTGACTTGGTAACTTTGGGATTGCTAGTGGCCTAGGTGATATCTTTCTTCTTTCCCTCTTCATATTTCTATGATACAAATCCAAATTGCTTTTTGCTTATCATATACTTTTTTGAAGGGTTTGCTAACTTAGGAAAATGATGACAATTGTTTGTTTGAGCATGCTTGCCTCCTTGATATATTACTGCTTTTACTTGTTGCCTGCCTTGTTGACTTAAAGAAGTATTGCTACATTTTGCACTAGCCTACTGTTTGGATTATGGTTTTCCTGTTGCCTATTATTTGTGTTGTGACCTGTTTGCATTTCTTGCCCTGCTATTTTGCTTGCTATTGGTTTGCATTTTGTTACCGTTGCTTATTGTTTTGGTTTTCTGCTGCAGTTTTGGGCAGTTTGTGGCTTTTGCATTGCACTACTGTTTTCTGTGATGCCTATTGTGTTGGGGCTGCTTGTTGCCTATCTTGTTGACTTGTTGTTCTGGTTATGTTATTCTGCACGCCTTGGGCTGTTTTTCCTGTTTTGCCTTGGCTTGCAAATTTCTCTTTTTTTTCTTTTTGTGAACCAAGAAGGGCAACTTTTATTTTGATTTGCAATTGGGGAGAGAGATTATGATAGACCAAAATTTTGATTCCTAGATACAAACCCTAGTGATGAATTAGGAGAAAATTTGCTTGAAAACTCTTTGTTTAAACTTCATTATTATGTGCTAATCATATCTTCTTTTTCTTTGATTTGTTTCATGAACGGCAAGCAAGAATTGGATGCCAACGAAGATTGGATTGATTACTTGAAAATGAAGATGAAGACCTGAAGAAGCAAACAAGAAATTCTCTTTGTAAACTTGAGATTCTTTGTAAACAAGACAAACAAATTGTAAATTTATTTGTAATGTAAAAATATCAAACACTTGAATAAAATTCGGTGTAGTAGAAATTATTGTACAAAACTTGCAATCTTTGATTGAATACTTTGGATAAAAATCTTGCTTGGTAACTTGCATTTTAAGCAAACATAATATGATCAGATAAATCATGTATTTTGCATTCTTAAACAAAATAAATGTTTAAGAGCTCAAACCCAATTGATTAATTGAATCCACAATCATGGTTGTTTAAAATGATAGTCTTAATCTTCACATCTTATCCAAACAAACATGCTCCTAAGAACAAAATCAATCCTCAGTAAATTGTGGTTAAGAAAATTTTAAAATCAAACAAATGCCTTGCAACGATTCAATAGCTTTAAAATCTTCCAAGCCCAATTTTCCTTCAACTCTTTGAAGATAAACCCATGAACGGCATCACATATGACCATGACCAGAAATAAACGCCTCGAGGTCTTGTAATTTGGAAAAATCCCAATTCTTAGAGATCAGACGATTGTTGTTTGAAATTAGGTCAAAATTCATGATGCGACTTCTAACGCATTCGAATTTTAGTGATCTTCTGCGTATAATCAGCTCTTGACATGTGAAGAGAAATTTGAGATGGAATCAAGAAGAATCATACGCAAGGAAAACCGCTCAAAAATATTGAATAATAAAGAAGTTATGATCGTTTGAATTTGTTCTTGCAAAAGGGCGATTTTCAAGTCAATGTAGTCGTTTTCACTTATCTGGGCCATTGATTGGGCAAACTTGCAATGCGAGGTTTGGAAACTCACTTAAACAACCTTGAGGAGACATGATGACCTATTTGAAACCTTGAAGACTCAATTTCCTTTAAGAAATGAAAAACCCTAATTGCTGACTTATTGCCTAGGAAGAGAATCTGTCTGATCAATTTCTGAGCCAAATTAGGTATTTGAGAAACCCTAGGATATCATCCTGAATGAGAAATGGGAGGGAAAATTTTGGGGTACAATACCCGCTAGATGTGCGGTGTGTGGTTGTTAACTGGACATACGATATAATGATTGTTGATCAATCCTTCTGCGCAATAGCATAGTGTAGCGGTAGAAATGTTCAAGACTAATCCATTGAATTGATTAGACTTTGTATAGATCAAAATAAAAATTGCCACTGTGCTTTATTGTTTCCAAAGGAATGGGAAAAGAGAAAATAACCCAAAAAGAGGGGGAACGATTCAAGGTAAGCGGGTTGGTTATGCAAAGGGAAGGTATTAGCACCCTAAACATCTACGGTACTCCACAGGAGCCTCTTTGTAAAATCTGTATATTTTGGAAATGAAAAATGTTGTATATATAAAAAACTGGATGGTGGAGGTGAGAAAAGAAATATATTTATTTTATAATTTTTGCACCCGCCGCGGTTACGAACCTTTAGTGCCTACGTACCACCTTTTCGTGCAATATGGGATCAGGGTACACGTAGTTCCTCTTTTAAAAATTTTAAAAAAATACACAAATGTGTTGGTTAATTTTATGAGATAAAACATCATAGTCATTATCCGTGTGGAAAACATATCTACTACCCACAATCATGAGAAAGGAGAATTTGCATCATTTCAAAGTGGAGGATATGGCTTGGATTTTAAAATCAACAATGCCTCACTCAACACCCAAGTGGAAAATATCTCTCTTCACTACATATTATAGAAGTATAGTTGTTTGCATCACTACAAGGATTGACAAGAGTTCAATCATTTGAGAAAAGTTTAAAGATAAAAGCCAAAGTGGCAAAAATGGTTTGAAATGAGATTGGTTGACTTTTAGTCTTCTCATAAAAAATGTCAAGGTATTATTAAGTTGATTGGAGTTTATTTATGAAAATGTTTTGAAAATGCATGGACATAAGTCCAAGTTTATTATGAAAATGGTTCAAGTTTTTAAAAACTAGAAGAGTTTTCAAAAGGAGAAAGAAGATTTTTGAAATTAAAGAAGATGGGAGGAGAAGAAGGGACTATCCTAAAGCATAAGGTAAAAGCTAGGGATAAGAACTATCTAACCAACAAGAAGCCAATACTTGACACTATGAGCCAAGATAGAATTCCAATTCCTTGGATTGAAACAAATAAGGCAAAAGGAAATACTATACCTATTGAGAGAACCAAACTTCAAGTGCATTAAGTCTTCACAAAAGATGGCCAGAGTAATGGCTGTATATGGGTGAATTCCATATCACAAACAAAGAGTGTAATCATAAAAAAACCTGCACACAAAAACAAACAAGTAACCCAATGTCTTGAGGTAAACCTCAAGAACTCCAGAAAAAATAATCAGATAAGATCACAAGGTGTCCAAGATAGGCCAAGGTTTCTAATCCTAAGTCCAAGAAGTTAAATACTCCATAATGCCAAGGATAGTAACCAAATAGTCCAAGTATCATTAAAGATTTTTTTAGGGTTTATGTTGATTATTAAGTATCTTAAAAAACGAAAAGAAAAATCTCAAGTGAGCAAAGTAAAAATGACAAGAAAGTAAATGCTCAAATGAGCAAAGATGAAAATGGCATAAAATGTAAATGCTAAAAGTAAATGGTACGTAAAGCATAAAAAAAAGAATAAATCATAAAGTAAAACAAGTTAATAATTAGTGGTTAGTTGGATGACCATCTTGAAGCTTGCATTTGGAACTCATTAGAGGATTGGTAGAACCAAAGCCTCCACACAACAAGTTGCATTTGCTTTTTGTCAAGTATATCATCCATATGGAATTCTCACAAGTGCCATTTAATGATCAACGATGTTTAAGTGATCCGCGTTGACCAAAGGTGTTGTAGATCCATTAGAGGATTGGTAGACCCAAAGCCTCCACACAAAGAATCTCAAGGTTATTGGATCAAAGAGATCAAATTAACATACTTGGGCTTGCAAACATAAGTTTGGGCCACGAATGATCATTTATTCGAATCAGGACAAAATTTAGCGCTATGTTAAGCAATTGTAAGTGGACTTATATAGAAGTCGCACCTATTTTAAGGCCGGTCAATAGCAATCTATGCACCATTTGTTTTGAGACATGATATAGAGATCATGCTCCAACAATATTTAGTGCAATAAGAAGGGGATTAGATGAAGAGGGATGGGAAAAATATATATAAACCACATTTGAATTAAATTTTAGTCAAACAATTATTAAAATCATTCATCCATTTTTGTGGAGTTAAACTCAACACCATGGATCCAATAATGTTAATAAAGTTCATGATCCAAAATCTAGCCCAAGATCAGCCAAAAAATAGTCACAAAATAATATTACATTTTAATATATACAAAAGGGTTAAACAAATGATGTTTAAAAATAGAAAATAAAAAGAAAAATATAAACTATGTTCAAATTTCTCAAGAAATAAAAAGTAAGACCATAGAAAAAACAGAAAAGGATTCAAATAATTTTACAAATTTTTTGGTAATATTTTAAAGTCAGAAAATATTTTTAAAATTAAAATAAATGGGTAAAATAAACCAAAAATGATTAAAAAAATAGTAAAGTTAGAAACAAAAATAAAATAAGGTCACCAATATTTGTCACAATATCATTGGATCATTCCATAATTTTTTCAGAATTTAAAAATGTATAAAAGTATTTTTAAACATTTAAAATAATCAAATAAAGTGTAAATTTATAAAAAATACTAAAACACAAAATTAAATTGTGATAAAATAAAAATCAGAAAGAGAATAAGCAAAAGTATTTTTCATAATTTTTTCATATTTTTTGGACTAAAAATGAATTTTCTATGATTTTTTGAAATTTAAAACAATTAAAATATAAAAATCAGAAAAAGAAAATAAAATTAAAATATGTGGACCATTAGATGAGAGTCAAAACGCATTAGTAATCAAATCCAAGGGATCTGACGCGCTGTGCATATCATGGTCATTAGTGAATAATGTACAGAATCATTAATTAAATCAGATTTAAAAAAAACAGATGGCGCGCCTTCATTGGTTGGAAGATGACACGTTGGTCATCTTCATCTTCCAGCCAACACGAATTGCAGGTCTCTCAAACTGTAAAATCAGAAGCTCAGACCTATGCCATTCGCTTCGTCTCTTCAAGACGAAGACAACCACACCCTCGCGCCAAATTTATATAAATTGTAGCTCAAGCAATTTGGAAGGAAAGTTTTGAAAAGGGATTTGAAATTTCATGGTTAAAACGTGTTTCCAGTAAGAAATAAGTGTTGTGACTAGAACCATGGCAATGAGAGCATCACAATGATATCAAAGTTTTGAAGAATTGATGAAGGAATCTATCTATTGAAGTTGAGTTGCAGAGCTCTGAAACTGGACTTCTATGGAGCAGTATAGGAAACGATTCTCAAATGTAATTATATGGTTAGCTTTAGGGAAGATCAAGGAAGGTAAATTGATAAAAATATTGGATTGAAAAAGGCTCGAGAACGGATTTTGAAGTTACTGAATTCTGAGTTGTGGAACAAGTTTGGCAGGGTGATTCTGGCTATCCAAGCTTGAGAAAATGAATGGGATAGATCATGTATTTATAGGATAAGCAAATGGGATCAAAAGGAAGAGTGAATGATGCATTTTGGAAGGAATTCATGCAAACCTGATGCACGAGTGAAGTGTGATCTAAACTTCACCAAAACTCATCCAATTCTTGCGTTTTGATGCGCTAATCCACTTGGGAAAGTTGGCTAATCATGTTTAGACCCAAAACACGTGCTAATTTGAGGTTTAAAGGTTGTAACATGATATTCAAATTTTGACTTGCAATGAAACTTCAATTCCAAGTTACCACTTTTGAAACAATGGCGTTCTCAGCTCAAGGGGTCTTAAGACATAATTCTTGATGCTTTATAAAGATGAGGTTACAAGCTTTGCAATGGAAACAGAATGGAGTTAAATGGATTCTTGAGATGAAAGTTATGTTGAGTCAAAGTTGAAGAAAAAGGGTTGACTTTCCATACTTAAAAAAATTTCAAATTTTTCTTCAAAAATGACCTATAATTTCTTGCATCCAAACATGGCCTTCCACTTGGAATTTTCTCTTAACCAAAAAATATAGAATGAAATAGATCTCTTGAATGACATTTTGAAACTTGAACCATTCAAAATATCCAAAAATTGAGAGAGTTATGAATTGTTGAAGTTGGCAAAAAAATTATGAAATGGCCTATAATCTTTTGAATCCTTAAGGCAACATCCATCCATTTTCTCACTTTTTACATAAAAGAAGGCATAAAGTTCACACATTCAAGATCATTATGGAAAAAGAATGGGCTCAAGGTGATAAAAATTGACCATGTTATGTTCATTTGAAGTCACACATGGAAAATTGGGGATTCATCTAGAGGACTTGTAATATTTCTTCCTTGTCAAGTCTCTTCCTTATGAAAACTCCTTTGAACTTTTGAAGTGATTTGTTAATAACCATTTGAAGATAAGGATGTCTTTGGAATCACTCAAAAATACCAAAAGATGAGCAAGATATATTCCTTGGAAATTCAAAACCCTAGCTCCTAGATCAAGAAAAATGCCTTGAGGAACTTTGACAAGCTTCAACAAACTTCTTGTACCAAAATTCTTGCTTTGTGAATAGAAGTTGTTGAGGATGATAATGAGAATTCATAGCCACCAAAACCACTTCCATATCTTGAAAATTGAGAGAAATATACTTTTGTGACCAATAGGAACAAGGCCTTGTCCAAACATGATAACTTCTCCAATCAACCCCTTGTACTTTTCAACCAAATTTGATAATATTGGAATGTGGTGAACCAAAATAACCTTTCCATGCCATTTATTTCAAAAAAAATCCAATGGTGAAGTTTGAACTTCTCAAGCTTTATTGACTAGGGCATGGAAATAAACTCATGAACCCATGGGGTAACTTGTAGAATCTCATTACCTTTACCTACATGGATAACAAGCAAGACAAACCAACATTGCATTTTATTTAGTTAAAAGAAGAAATCAAGACAAAAATATTCATGATCATAAAAGAACATAAGTCAAGGTGCTTGGTGATTCCTCAAAAGGGCAAAGCTAAATATGGGGAGGGGAACCAAGAATCCTAGTGTGATCTTGTTGTGAATGAATTAACATGGTATGATGAAGGGATCTTAGGGGGGGAAATTGGGGTACAACACATACCATACGCCCGAATCAACTTTCAATCCAATCCCTCAATTTATCATACTTTTGATCAATGCTCCAGGAACAACTCCTGGTAGCCTGTTGATCAAAACCAAATGTTCCCCATTGTTTCAGTATACTGTAAAATCCCTGAGCTACCACACAACGCACAATAGACCTAAACATGTTATGGGCTTAGCCCAAAAACTAAATACACCCCCCATATTACCATTATGAAAACAAATACACCCCCTTTCTCTTAATTATTTTTCTTTTTTCACAATTTTATTATATATTTTGTTTTAATTATTTTTATAGCTTTGTTCTTTTAATTATTAAGAGTATTCATCAAATTTTGTTATAATGAACCTTTTTATTCAATAAAGTAATACATTTAGTTTCTTCGTAATAATTTATAATTTTTACTATTAGTTAAAACGCTAATTTTTACTATAATTTTATTAATTTCCTATTACAACTTTAAAATATTTCTATTAACCCTAATTTTCATAAATACAAATTTAAGCATTATTTTTTACTAACTTCAATTTATTTTATTTTACATATTAGCCATGCTTTTTTTTTAAATTATCAAACCTTTTCAATTTCAAAAAATCAAATTAAATTCAAAACAGCTAACCAATTACAAACCCTTTCTTACTAACCTAAACAAAATTCAAGACTATTTTCAATAAAGAATCGTCAGGTTCTTTCTACTTGGATAAAAACTTTGCCTACTATTGTACCCCAAAATTTCCCCCCCATATTCTTCAAAGATTTGCCAAGTCATGCTTCAAAATTCCCCAAGGGTTGCACAGTTCAAGGGCCTCCTAACAGTCAAAATTAGGGTTTTGGTTCTGATCAAGAAAATGAAGTTTCCAAGGGTCCAATCAAGTCCCACATGCCTATAAATATGGTCAAGCATCCTCATATCAAGTTTCAAGACTTTCAGCACAAAATTGCACAGTCAAAACCCTAATTGCACTACAGTCAACTGTAGGGGCAAAATGGTCATTTGGCAGTCAAAAGTTCAAATTTTTGGTCAACATCTCATTTTGAAGCCACAAACATCATTTGATCAATGCTCGATCATGATTCTCAAAGCTAGGCTCAAAAATCATCAAGATGCAAAAGTTTCCTTATTTGGACAGCTGAAAAAGTCAACTGTAAATTGACCAGGGCATAACTTTCACATGGATTATCATAAAAATTCCATCCAAAGCTCATTTTGAATAGAAAGACATTTCCAACAACTCCTCTTCACACTCCAAGTCCAAGAAATGCTCTCACAAAAAGTTATCAATTTCAACATTATAGGTCATTTTCAAAAGTCAACAAAAAGGGACTTTAAGTCAAAGGCCATAACTTGAGATTGGTAAATCAAAATGACATGGGACCAAAGGCATTGGTTCGAGGACTCAAACACCTTTCCAAAATGTCCAAGAACATGAGCAAAGCTTAAAAATTGAGCAAGTTATGCCTTGTGGAAGTTGGGAAATTTTTGGATATTTTGAAAAGTCAACATTGATTCAAATGACCTAAAATTGCTAATGGGCTTCTTTTTCTTCCACAATTCATTATCCAAGGCATGTGCACGACCATTTGGCCCAAAGGGAAGTCTTTCTTCATTTTTATTTATTTATTTGGATTTTTATTATTAATAATTCATTTAAATTAAAATAAATACATGAAAAATACTAAACCTAGGTTTTAAATCTTTTTATGCATAATATATACTCAAGATTTCGTGCCTAACCAAATATAGAAAGAATCAATTGAATTGGTCATGATTTGGTAGCAAAAGCATGTGAAAAAGATTTGAAAATCATGGTTTAAAAATCAAATATCATATTCATCAATTCATGGATTTTGGATCAGTTTTCTTTGACCTAATCATTCATACACATATAAGGATGCAAACCCTCATGCCTTTGACCCCTCAGCTGCGCAAGAACCTGAAGAAAGAACTTGAAATTTTGGCTTGAAAACTCAAAACTGAAAATACACTTGTAGGTCGTTTCAAGCCATAACACTGATTCCATTGCATCCCTGGGACATCAAGCAACGTACCTGGATCAAGAACACAGTCCCTAACCCTTTGAATCATTGTACAGAAGTCAAACTTTTTTCACTTTTTCTCATAATCGTATTTTACAATTTATACATATTCATGGCATTTTATTTATAGATTCATGCTAAGTAATGTGTTTTAAAGCTAACCATGTACTTTGATTGGATTTTTATGCACTGTATGCAAAACCACCATTGTCATATTTTAGGGTTTCAAACTTGGGAATTTGGGGCTTTATATTCAAAGAAAAATTGAGACTCGAGACCAGGACCGTTGGAATCAGTGTGTTTGGACGAAAACAATGGCACCCTCGCGCCTAATTTATGAGGCCCCAGGGGCTATTCGTTATTTTTCAGAAAGGTGCCTATGAGAACGGTGTAAAACCGTTGCTAATGGTTTTCATGTTTCAGGGAAAAATAAAGCCAAGGAGGAAGACGATGATGTGTAGGGCATTGGTTGGTCCGTTCAAAATCTCGCGCGAAAAAAGAAGCATTGATGTTTGTTTGTTTTATTATATTTATTGATTATATTATTTACAGATAAACAAGGCAGCATGGTTGGCAAGCGCGTTGGTTGGTAATGTTCAGGACCTGGGTTCGAGCCCCAGGTCCTCACCCCTTTCCTTATATTTTTTCCTTTAAACGTATTCCCATACAATTTCAATACAGGGAGCGTATCATGCACCCACAGTATCAAGCGTCCACGCGTCTCATCATACTCCATCAAAGGTCAGGATCTGAAGATTAGGGTGTGCCTCAGTCAAAGGTGCCATATGCTAGTGTCAAAGTCAACGAGGCTTAAGGACAATTGGGCCCTAAATTGCTGGGCTTCACCTCACAATTGGGGGCAGACCCCCCCTAGGTTTGCAAATTTTTTTACTCTTTATTTTTCATTATTTTTACTTTCTTTTAATTATTGTTTTATTAATTAATTTAATATTTTCATAATATATAAAAAACACCAAAAAAAAATCAGAAAAGAGAAAAATTAATAAATACTCTTATTTTAGCATTTTTGTGAATAAATTACATTAATTGATTTTAGTTATTAAATTAGGTTTAATTGTAATATTTTCCTTAATTAATTTAAAATTGGTGGAACTAGGGTTTAGTTAATTTTTTATCCTTTTTCTTTTCTTTCATAATAATTAAATATTTCCTATTATTTATTTTTATAATTAAATTGCATGTAAAATAATTAGGTTTAATTTTAGGTTAAAATTTAATATTTTCTTAATAAACTAAAAACAACTAGAATTAGGGTTAGCATTTTATTTCAATTAATTCCTTTTGCATTAAAATCATATAAATACAAAAAACTAAAAAAAATAATTTCTTTTCTTTTTTATTAATTAATTTAATCATTTAATTTAATTTTGCAAAAAAGGGTCCAACGCCCTCGTTTTTAATTCTTATTTAATTCGCATGTTTATTTCCTTTTCGTATGATTTTTATGTACCTCTCCCAAGGCCATGTAATATTTATCTGTCGCACTTTTAATTCTTTATTTTTTTTTATCCCTTTATTTTTCTGTCAAATCGGGTTCTGGAAATTTTGGCGATGTGGACCCGCGCCTTTTGTAATAGCTTAGAACTTTACTTTTCTCGCACTTTTAAATGTTAATCAAGGCATGCAAGAATGAATGACAATAAATAAAAACAAATGATAGATCACTTTGACATGACAAGATAAATACAAATGAAAACGACACACAAATCACACACCACCCCTAGGGTACGCCTCACTGTTGCCTTGCCCTCGAAACGTGATCGTCGAGTAGAGGATGTCTTAGTAAGTCCTCATGATCCGGGAACCTGGCATGAGGGTAGCTTCTAAGGTGTCTTCATATTGCTCCGGTGATCACCATGTCTCGAACCTCGAATTGACCCGAACACCTCCAACGGTGGTGCTACCTACCTCTCAATGGTGGGATGGCACTACTTTAAAGGACATTTACACAGACGAATTCCTTAGGGTAGGTAGACGACTCTAGATACTTGCTCTAATCTCAAAACAAATTCAAAAATACTTTTCACACCGACACCTTTTCAAAAAGCTTTCGAAAGCAATTTTTCAAACACTCTTGAGGACCGATACAAGAGTCGAACTGGAATTTTCAAAGAAACTTTTTTAAAACCCACAGTTGAAAAGCAAACAAACCAATTTTGAAAACACAGATGAGCAAGTATCTAAGAGCCCATGGATAACCATGGATAGAAAGGGTGCTAACACCTTCCCTTTCTATAATCTACCTCCCGAACCGAGAGCAATCTCTTTAAGGAATTTTTCTGTGCTTTTGTCCTTTCCATTTGGAGAAAATAAAAGACGGTGGCGACTCTTGCTTCCGCAACATTTCGCGAACCAGCGTTAAACAGTCAGTTCCAGATCCACCGATCACAGAACTGGCGACTCTGCTGGGGAAATCTTTTTAAAGTGAGGTGTACCTTAGGGCTAGTTCATAACTGTGTTTTCAATTGTTTTCCTTGTGTGCTTTAAATTGTGGGTTGCTTGGGAGTTCTATAGATCCTAACCCGGATCTGGGGAATACCTTCTTAGAAAGTAGCAACCAGACTGTGAGGGAACTGTGCGGGGTATACCGACATGGTTGAAACAGTCTGCTACGTTGATGTGGCACTTTGGTGTGTACCGGTAACCCTTGAGTTCAGTCAAGGAGAGTACGGGGCCTCCGTGTGGTGTCATGAAGCATCAACAGACCTTAGGAACCTTAATTGAACTATCTTGGCCTCTTTAGGGTAGTGAGATAACTGACTTTGGTGCAGTCCGAGGTTGGTTGATACTCGATACTACACTCAATTGAGGGTTGCTTTCCTGGAATATTTCGGTCGCCAGTTCAGTGGCTAAATCGAAACGATGAACAATGAAAGCAACCCCGTGATATTGGGACCCTTAGAACCCGATTATTTCTAATAGGACAGGTTGGACCCACCAACTTCAAGAGGGTACTACCCAGACCCCATGCTGGCCTTAAACCTTAAGGGCTTGTCTTGTGTGCCTTGTGTGCCTTACATGTTTGTCTTTGTAAATATCTGTGGTGTGTTTAATCATAGCATCATGACATCATCCAGCATCATATGCATTGACTAACCATTTCAGGGGTTCGAATTTTCATCTTTGTTCTTGTTTTGTAGGACATGGAAACTGTTCGCAGGAAGACAATTCAAGTCAGTCTTGTAAGGATCCCTCCTCAGCTTAAGGAGCTTATATCCAGGATTCCCGAGAACTCTTCATTCAGTGAAAGACATGGAAGTCTCATCAGCTTGGTCAATACCAACATTGAGGAAGATATGATAAAGGTCCTGTTCCAATTCTTTGACCCTCTGCATCACTGTTTCACCTTCTTGGACTATCAGCTGGTACCTACATTGGAGGAGTTCTCCCGGCTCCTGAAGATCCCTATCCTTGATCAACTACCCTACAACGGTACGGAAAAGGAACCCAAGCTTGAAGAGATTGCTAAAGCCTTGCACCTACAGTCATCTGACCTCAAGGGACAGTGGGAAGTTAGAAGTGGTATCAAAGGGTTCTTAGCCAGGTTTCTATTTGAAAAGGCCCATGAATGTTGGAACTCCCTTGACCTACAAGCTTTTGAAGAAGTTGTGGCCCTCCTTGTCTATGGTTTGGTGTTGTTCCCTAACCCAGATCAGCTTATAGATATCAGTGTTGTCCAGATCTTTATGTCCAGGAATCCTATACCTACGTTGCTGGGGGACATCCTTCACTCATGTTACACTCGAACCATGAGAAAAAGAGGTGTCCTTATGTGTTTCACTCCTCTCCTGGGAAGGTGGTTTATTTCGCACCTTCCACAATCAGTTTTGAAGAATGAGCGGGGTTTGAGATGGTCACAACGGTTGATGACTCTCACACATGCAGATATACATTGGTGCCCTCGGTCCAGAGAAGATGTCACTATCATTGATCGTTGCGGGGAGTACCCTAATGTTCCTTTACTTGGAATCAGAGGAGGTATTACTTACAACCCATGCCTGGCTTGGAGACAGTTTGGTTATGCTCGGAGGGATGGTCCTCACGACATGTTAATTCCTGACATAGTTTTTGACTTCGACAACGATACTCAAGGACTTCGCCAGAGATTTATCAGAGCTTGGAGGATGCCAAGTAGGATAGACAGTAAGACACTGGGGCACAGGAACTCCATCCCGTTGGAACCTTATCTCAAGTGGGTACGAGACCGCTCCTAGAAGTTAGTGATGCCTTATCCCCATATGCTCCCTGTGATCAAAGAGCCAGTCTTGGAAGGAGAAGTGTCCTACACTATTCAGCACCCTGATATGCCCACATCCTGGGAAGAGATGCAGAAGAGCTGGATCCAGCTTAAGGAAGAACGGAATTCTCTTGAGACCAGTCTACATGCTAGTGAAAAGAAGGTCTTGGAGCTCACCCGCCTGTTGCATGAGGAGAGGAATCTCAACACTTACATAGCTCCAAAGAGGATGTGTAGTATATTTTGGGATTGATTTGTTTTTGTATTATTTCGCCCATGAGGCTTTGATGTACTAAACAATTATTTCCTTAATGATAATGTGTGTTCCTTTTTGTCTACAACAAATTTGAACTTTCGAACCCTTGAATGCATTGCATAAACACATATCATTCATCATGTGCATAGCAGGTTTTCCTCTTTTCAGGTTGCTTACAGTTCTTCGCTGTTTATTTCAGCATCATGAATCCTGACTCATCATCAACTGAGATGTCCATCAAGGCTCTTCAGGCGCAGAATGCGCAATTTCAGGAATTAATCATGGGTTTGGCTCAGGGCCAAGAAGAGCTGAAGGCTCTGCTCCTGAAGAAGGAGAAGAAGAAGAAGAGAAGAACTGTTCTGTTTAGCTCGGGCCGAAGGTTTGGCAACACTTGGCAGAATGAAGAGGCTGGTTCTTCCATTGGCAAGAGTACTCCTCAAGCAGAAAAAGGTCCTAGTCCGGTAGTCTCTGACAACGAGACTGATTTTGATGAAGAGCAGTATCCTCCTGCAGAAGACAGATACAAGCAACTGGAGGATAGGTTGAATGCTATGGAGATACAACAGGTACCTGGGCTGGATTTCGGAGATTTGGGTTTGTCTACTGGTGTGATTATTCCTCGGAAATTCAAAGCACCATCTTTCACTAAGTACGACGGGGCGTCTTGTCCCAAGCTACATCTCAGGTCCTATGTTCGGAAGATTCAACCGTACTCAGCGGATAAGAATTTGTGGATCCATTTCTTCCAGGAGAGTCTTTCAGGGACTCATCTCGAATGGTTCTATCAGCTGGATGGGACCAAGGTTCGTAACTGGGAGGAGTTGGCTACTGCTTTCTATAAGCAGTATCAATATAATGCCGACCTTGCCCCTACACGTACCCAACTCCAGGGTATGTCGTTAGTTTCAAGTGAAGGTTTTAAAGAGTACGCTCAGAAGTGGAGGGATCTGGCTGGCAGGGTGCAGCCTCCGTTGACTGATCGGGAGTTGGTAGACATGTTCTTGGGGACCCTATCTGGGCCATTTTTCAACCATCTTATTGGGAATTCTTCTGCTGGATTCACTGATCTTATTCTGACTGGAGAGAGAATTGAGGCTGGGTTGAAGTCTGGTAAGATTCCAAAGGGTGCATCTACAGGTTCAGAGAAGAAACCCTTCAAAAAAGAGGCCAGTGTGGTGTATGGGCCTAGAAGGCAAGACAAACCAGAGCGCCGCCAATCTATCAACGCATTGGTAATTGCGAAGCCTGCAGCCGCTCCTCGGCAAGCTAACCAACCAAGGGCTGAGAGACCCAGAAGGGAATTCACCCGTTTGAGTATGACCTTGTTGCAGATCTTACCACAGTTGCTCTCAACCAACTTAGTGACCGTCCGAGAGGCTCCGAAGTTTGCAAATACTACATCTCCTAAGTACAACCCAAATGCTCGCTGTGCTTACCATTCTGATAGCCCGGGGAATTCCACTAATGACTGTTGGGCATTAAGGAATAAGGTGCAAGACCTTATCGACGAGAAAGAGATACAGTTCGAAGCGCCTGAGAGGCCGAATGTGGTGACTGCTCCTATGCCTCAGCATGGGGTAAATGCTGTTGAGGAAGAAGTGTACGCTGTTTCTGTGGATGATCTGGCTACTCCTTTAATGACTGTCAAGAAGAACCTACTGCTGGCCGGTTTATTTCCGGGTTGCAGTGAGGGTTGCCTGTTCTGTGCTGTTTCCCTATCTGGTTGTCCCTTGCTGAAGTTAGGCATCCAAAGCCTAATGGATAGTAAGGAGATTCTGTTTAAGAAGTCTGCTGTTCAGTTGGTTCCGATAGAAGAAGTTTCTGTGGTTACCATCTTCAACAATCCAATCAAGGCTCTCCCGAAGAAGCCTGTCCCAATCATGATTGTTGCACCTGTGGTTATCACTGTTCCGGGACCTCTTCCCTACGTATCTGATAAAGCTGTCCCCTGGCACTATGGGGCAGATGTGTATGTGAATGGGATCAAACAAGAATTCAACACTGGCGCCAGTATCTGTGATATCACTGGCCCAGCCAAGGTTACCCGCAGTGGCAGGCTCTTCTCGCCTGACATTGCACCGCCTGCTACCCGAAGACCCCTCCTTATAACACCTACAAGTGTACCTGTTCCTGTTTCAGATCAAGTTGTTTCCCCTGCTGCCGAGTCATCCAATGCTCGGGGCAAGGTAGTTGAAGGCGAGCCTGCCCGGATGGAGGCACCGATACTTGTAAATGCTGAGGCCTCCCAACAGGAGATGGAGGAAATCTTGAAAATTAAAAAGAAGAGCGACTTCAACGTTGTGGAACAGCTGGGGCATACGCCCTCCAAAATCTCCATGCTCTCCTTATTGCTGTGTTCAGAGGCCCATGCTAAGGCCTTAATCTCATTTCTCAAGACGGCCCATGTGCCACAGGAAACATCTGCAGTCCAGTTCACTGATTGCGTAGCAAATCTAACAGCGGACAATGGCTTAGGTTTCTCAGATGCTGACCTGACTGCGAAGGGAAGAGACCACAATGATGCTCTACATGTCTCTATCGAATGCAGGGGCACTACTCTAGCACATGTATTGGTGGATACTGGTTCTTCCTTGAATGTTCTACTAAAGAAGGCGTTAGACCGTTTAGATTGTGAAGGCCTGGAACTGAAACCCAGCAATATCATCGTCAGGGCCTTTGACGGTTCAAAAAGGATGGTTCATGGAGAGGTCGACATTCCTATTCGTGTGGGCTCTCAGGTGTTTGACTCTACTTTTTATGTGATGGATATCCGTCCATCGTACTCTTGCCTACTGGGTCGACCTTGGATCCATAAAGCTGGGGCAGTGACCTCTACCTTGCACCAGAAGCTGAAGTACCCTGTTAGAGGGAAGATCGTCACTGTGCAAGGAGAGGAGGAATATATGGTGAGCCATCTGAATTCCTTCAGATACATTGAGATGGACGGGGAGTTTATTGAAACCCCCTTTCAGCATTTCGAGGAGGTGCTTCCAATTGCAGCAGCAGCAGAAACAGCAGTAGAAGAGAATGTTCCTTTGAAGATGGCTTCCCTGAAGGATGCCCGAGTTGTGGTTCAAAAAGGTGAATGTGCTAATTGGGGCAGGCTTCCCGACTTTACACAAAAAACTGACAAATTTGAACTGGGTTTTACTGCAGAGGGACAGAGAGCTATGCGGAAGGCGAAGACCAAAAGACCTCCTGTGTTCATTACAAATCCAGGAGTGAATGCTGTTGGGGAAGACAATGAAGTGGACGAAGCTGAGTTCAATAGCTGGATCTATCCAACGACTGAAGGCGGATTGACCAATTGGATTGCCAAAGACCATACTCCTGTTACCTTTGTTACGCAGTAATAAATTTCTTTGTTTCGTTATTTGTAATAAACAATAAATAAACTCTATGGCCCGGTGTCTTACCCGAGGCACCGTGGTTTCATTTGTGAGGGCATATAAATTGTCATTTCATATATCATAAATGAAAATCTTGGACGTTTTCTCGCATTTCAAATCTTGTGCTCCTTTTCTGTCTTTCTTTCCTTTACATATATTTCAAAACAGCTGTATTTACACACACACTCACTCATACAGGTTTCAATCCACTCTGGATCTCACTGATAACGACTCTGCTACTGCCAATTATGACTTCGAAAATCCGATCAACTTAGCCGAAGACGAAGGCGAAGATGATTGCGAAGTGCCTGGCGAGCTTGCAAGACTGTTACTTCAGGAAGAGAGGGAAATTCAACCCCATGAAGAGCCAGTGGAAACAATAAACCTGGGTACTGAGGCAGACAGGAAAGTGGTAAAGATTGGTGCCAACCTAGAGCTCAGCGTGAAGCAACGGTTGACTCAGATGCTGCATGATTATATGGAGATCTTTGCCTGGTCCTACGAAGACATGCCCGGGTTGGATACCGATATTGTGGTCCATCACTTGCCAACTAAGGAAGATTGCCCTCCGGTTAAGCAAAAGGTCCGCCGTATGCGTCCAGAGATGTCTGAGAAGAGTAAAGCCGAGGTTATGAAACAGTTTGATGTCGGGTTTCTTGCAGTGACTTCTTACCCTCAGTGGGTTGCTAATGTGGTGCCGGTACCTAAGAAGGATGGTAAGGTCAGAATGTGTGTCGATTACAGAGATCTGAACAGGGCCAGCCCCAAAGATGACTTCCCTCTACCTCACATTGATGTCCTTGTTGATAATACAGCTCAGCATAAGGTGTTCTCTTTCATGGATGGATTTTCAGGTTACAATCAGATCAAGATGGCACCTGAAGACATGGAAAAGACTACATTTGTTACTCAGTGGGGCACCTTCTGTTACAAGGTCATGCCATTCGGGTTGAAGAACGCTGGGGCAACCTACCAACGTGCCATGGTTGCTTTATTTCATGACATAATCCATCATGAGATAGAATTGTATGTGGACGACATGATCGCAAGGTCCCAGACTGAGGAAGAACACCTAGATCATCTGCAGAAGTTGTTTGACCGGTTGAAACTATACAAGCTGAGGTTGAACCCGAACAAGTGCACCTTCGGGGTAAGATCTGGAAAGTTGCTAGGCTTCGTGGTCAGTGATAAAGGTATTCAAGTGGACCCTGCTAAGGTTAAGGCTATTCAAGAGATGCCAGTTCCTAGGACAGAGAAAGAGGTCAGAGGCTTTTTAGGACGCCTGAATTACATTGCTCGGTTCATCTCACACCTAACTGCTACTTGTGAACCAATCTTCAAGCTGCTGAAGAAAGATCAGGTAGTACGTTGGAATGATGAATGTCAGGATGCTTTTGACAGAATCAAAGAGTATCTCCAAGAACCACCCATCCTTATGCCACCGGTTGAAGGGAGACCTCTGATATTATACCTGACAGTACTTGACAACTCAATGGGGTGTGTGCTGGGGCAGCATGACGAGTCTGGCCGAAAAGAGCACGCCATTTATTACCTTAGCAAAAAGTTTACCGACTGTGAGACCCGATACTCACTGCTTGAGAAAACTTGCTGCGCTTTGGTATGGGCTGCTCGCCGGCTGAGACAGTATATGCTGACTCACACTACCTTGTTGATCTCAAAGATGGATCCTATAAAGTATATATTCGAAAAGCCTGCTCTGTCTGGGAGAATAGCAAGATGGCAAATGATCTTGACAGAATACGACATTCAGTACACGAACCAAAAAGCCATCAAGGGAAGTGTATTGGCAGACCACTTGGCACATCAGGCCGTAGATGACTATCAGTCAATGAACTTCGAGTTTCCGGATGAAAGCATCATGATAGTGACTGATTGTGAAGTACCTGGACCGGATGAAGGACCCGAGGAAGGATCCCGATGGTCTATGCACTTTGACGGAGCCTCCAATGCTTTGGGTAACGGCATCGGCGCTGTAATCATATCTCCTCAAGGCACTCATACTCCGCTCACTGCCCGGCTATGTTTCAACTGTACCAACAACATGGCAGAGTATGAGGCGTGCATCATGGGTCTTCAAGCTGCGATCGATCTAAGGATCAAGTTTCTGAGTGTCTTCGGAGATTCCTCTCTCGTGATCAATCAGATCAAAGGAGAGTGGGATACGAAACATCCGAATCTTATTCCTTACAGAGAATGTGTGTTGACCTTGATCCCCCACTTCACGAAGATAACCTTTGAATACTTCCCGAGAGAAGAGAATCAGCTGGCGGACGCGTTAGCTACAATGTCTTCTATGTTCAAGGTCAAATGGGATAATGAGGCTCCCCGGATCATCATCTGGAAACTGGACGAACCAGCATACTGTTGCGATCTCGAGACTGAATTGGTGACTGAGAAGCCTTGGTACCATGAGGTGAAGAGATATTTGGAAGCTCAGGAATACCCTGAAGGTGCCTCAGTCAATGATAAGAAGTTCCTGAGAAGGTTCGCGGCAAAGTTCTTCCTTAGCAACGACATCTTGTATAAGCGAAACCATGATTCAACCTTACTGCGTTGTGTGGATAAGACTGAAGCGGAAAGGATAATGGAAGAGCTACATGAAGGGACCTTTGGTACACATTCCAGTGGACACACTATGGCTAAGAAAATCCTACGGGCAGGATATTACTGGTCCACAATGGAAGCTGACTGCTATCAACATTCTCGAACATGCCATAAATGCCAGATTTATGCAGACAAGGTGCATGTTCCTCCGGTTCCTCTGAATGTTCTGAGTGCGCCTTGGCCGTTTGCAATGTGGGGCATACACATGATTGGTGAGATTAAACCTACGGCATCCAATGGGCATCGCTTCATCCTAGTGGCAATTGATTATTTTACGAAGTGGGTCGAAGCAGCTTCCTATGCTACGGTAACCAAGACTGTTGTGGCACGGTTCATTCGGCATAATCTGATCTGTCGATACGGCGTCCCTGAGAGAATTATTACAGATAACGGTACCAATCTGAACAACAAGATAATCACTGAGCTCTGCGAGCAGTTCAAAATACAGCACCACAATTCTTCTCCTTACAGACCGAAGATGAATGGGGCTGTAGAAGCAGCAAATAAAAATATCAAGAAGATCGTGCAGAAGATGACAGTGACATATAAGGATTGGCACGAGATGTTACCGTTCGCTCTACATGGTTACCGTACCTCAGCTAGGACGTCAACCGGGGCAACTCCTTTCTCTTTGGTTTATGGTATGGAGGCAGTCTTACCGATCGAAGTGTAAATACCCTCTCTCCGGATAATGAAGGATGCAAATCTGAATGAAGATGATTGGATCCAGACACGACTTGATCAGTTAAACCTTATTGATGAGAAGAGACTTGCTGCTATCTGTCATGGTCAGACGTATCAGAAACGGATGATCAGGGCATTTAACAAAAAGGTCAGACCACAGGAATATCAAGTTGGGGATCTGGTAATCAAGCGAATCATCCTTCCTCAGAGTGACCCAAGGGGCAAATGGACCCCTACGTACGAAGGGCCATTTGTGGTTAAGCATGTGTTCTCAGGAGGAGCCATGATTCTAACCAATATGGATGGTGACGACCTTCCTCACCCCGCCAATGCAGACATAGTAAAAAGATACTACGCATGAAAAAAGACCCGCTAGGCTGACATGCCTAGGCAAAAATTAGGGCTTCCCGTCGAACCAAAAGGGTTCGGGCAAAATGAAGGGATGAAATGGAAAAAATCTGTACACCCGGCAAGTCGAAAACCTGAAAAGGCAGCTTGGGCAAAAATGGGTATCCCGGTGGACTGAAAACCCGAAAGGGCGGTCCAGGCAAAAGTTAGGGATAAAAGCGTAATACTATGTCTCATTGGATCACCTTGCATCCAGAATCCGGCATCTACATCAAGTTCAGACGGCATCGATCAGTCAGCTTCATCTTCGTTTAGGTCATCAAGTGATGAGACGCTCGGAGTTATAAAGACAATAGCAGAGTTGAAACCCAGTGGGATCATTCATTTCACACAGCTGTTTTATTTTCTTTTGTACAAAATTTGTATAAACTCTTTTGTTCGGCGGAGTTCTCTTACTAGGACGTCAACCTCTTGTACACAAAACGCCTGTTTGCAGGCCATTCAAAAATCAATAGAAATATACTTTTCAGTTAAAAGTGCCAATTGTTTTTCTTTTTCTGTTTTGTTTTGCGAAGAACGTCCAAGGTTCAATTTGTGATATATGCATTGACAATAATTTGCTAACTCATGAATATTTGCATACGAAACAAAGGATTAATTACAAGTAACATTAGAAACCGGGGCAACAAAAGAGTTGTCTACGCAATCTAATTGCTCTGTCCTCCAAGGTACCAAGGTAGGTTCAGCTAAAGAACATAACCAGACACCTTAATTCCCCAAAGAGTAAGTCAGCAAGTCAGTACACTCTCCTCGAGAAAAGTTATCAAATCTTAAGGAAGTTGGGTATCCTCCAGTAGATCTCAACATCCTCCAGCAGCATATATATCCCTAACAAGCATCCCCGGCAGTCTTGGTCTAAAGATTGTTCCCCGGCGGCATACCAACATTCAAAGGAATCACTTCCCCTGCAGTTCAAAACTTCCCCAAGAGAGTCCAATTTGCTTCCCCAGGAAAGTTGGAATCCATCTCCCCAAGCCGTAAGCTTATCCCCAGTAGGTTCTGGAAGCTTATCCTCGCAGAGCACGAACGCGTCGCCCGACTTTATTCAAAGAGTTATTTCCTTACTAGGATATAACCGGGTTATCCTCAGCCAAGAGCCACGGAAAGATCGTCGTCGATACAGTCTTCTTATCCCCAGCGAAGTCTATTCACACTCCCAATACAGCAAAGATATCCCCAGCAAGTTATTATCAACAACTCAACAAGGTATCTTTCTCCCCACAGAGTATGGCTTCCCAGCAAGATCGTTAGAGTACTTTCCTCCCCGCAGAGTTATTCCATTCGCCAAGTGTATTCCCCAACGGAGTCATCTTCTCCTACCGGTATTCTTGCAATTATCATCCCCAGCGGGAGCAAAATCTATTTCCCAACATCAGCCCAGGAGTGACTTCCCGGCACCCGTCAAGGATTTACTTTCCTAGACGAAACATAATATTCATAAACATCTTCATACATTATAGCATGCATATACGCATCATGAACATACAATCTCACGTATTCAGAGAGCATCTCGCATGTCATACCACATGACATCACATACAACTAACGCTTGTCTTTTCAGGACAAAAATACAAAAATGACTACCATCAATGGTCGCAACTAAAGATCTGATTCCTGAATCTTGCCAGGGTGTATCTGTTGATGACCAATTACCAGATCCGATTCCTGTATCTTGCCAGGGTGTGTCTGAAGAGTTCGAGGATCCGATACCTGAATCTTTCCAGGGTGTATCCGTTGAAGACTAACATTACCAGATCCGATTCCTGTATCTTGCCAGGGTGTGTCTGAAGAGTTCGAGGATCCGATACCTGAATCTTGCCAGGGTGTATCCGTTGAAGACTAGCATTACCAGATCCGATTCCTGTATCTTGCCAGGGTGTGTCTGAAGAGTTCGAGGATCCGATACCTGAATCTTGCCAGGGTGTATCCATTGAAGACTAGCATTACCAGATCCGATTCCTGTATCTTGCCAGGGTGTGTCTGAAGAGTTCGAGGATCCGATACCTGAATCTTGCCAGGGTGTATCCGTTGAAGACTAGCATTACCAGATCCGATTCCTGTATCTTGACAGGGTGTGTCTGAAGAGTTCGAGGATCCGATACCTGAATCTTGCCAGGGTGTATCCGTTGAAGACTAGCATTACCAGATCCGATTCCTGTATCTTGCTAGGGTGTGTCTGAAGAGTTCGAGGATCCGAGACCTGAATCTTGCCAGGGTGTATCCGTTGAAGACTAACATTACCAGAATCGATTCCTGTATCTCGCCAGGGCACGTCTGAAGAGTTTAAAGATTCAGCTCCTGTAACCAGTCAGGACATATCTACACAAAGCACCTGAAAACCAGATCCTGCAACATGTCAGGTACTCATTTTTTCTTTTGCAGGTACGCAAGTTCTCGCTAAGGAATCTCTTACGCGATCAACATCCAGATGGCATCTATAAGCCCATTCCACCATCACACTGCTACTATGTGAGCGCAAATTTCTGGGCACTCTAGTGTTCAATCATCTTCCACCCTCAGATTACGAAAGGCACGTCAGCCAATCTGCATCCTCCGGTCTAAGAAGATTGAACAGGGGCAACTGTTGTACCCCAAAATTTTCCCCCCCATATTCTTCAAAGATTTGCCAAGTCATGCTTCAAAATTCCCCAAGGGTTGCACAGTTCAAGGGCCTCCTAACAGTCAAAATTAGGGTTTTGGTTCTGATCAAGAAAATGAAGTTTCCAAGGGTCCAATCAAGTCCCACATGCCTATAAATATGGTCAAGCATCCTCATATCAAGTTTCAAGACTTTCAGCACAAAATTGCACAGTCAAAACCCTAATTGCACTACAGTCAACTATAGGGGCAAAATGGTCATTTGGCAGTCAAAAGTTCAAATTTTTGGTCAACATCTCATTTTGAAGCCACAAACATCATTTGATCAATGCTCGATCATGATTCTCAAATCTAGGCTCAAAAATCATCAAGATGCAAAAGTTTCCTTATTTGGACAGTTGAAAAAGTCAACTGTAAATTGACCAGGGCATAACTTTCACATGGATTATCAGAAAAATTCCATCCAAATCTCATTTTGAAGAGAAAGACATTTCCAACAACTCCTCTTCACACTCCAAGTCCAAGAAATGCTCTCACAAAAAGTTATCAATTTCAACATTATAGGTCATTTTCAAAAGTCAACAAAAAGGGACTTTAAGTCAAAGGCCATAACTTGAGATTGGTAAATCAAAATGACATGGGACCAAAGGAATTGGTTAGAGGACTCAAAGAACTTTCCAAAATGTCCAAGAACATGAGCAAATCTTAAAAATTGAGCAAGTTATGCCTTGTGGAAGTTGGGAAATTTTTGGATATTTTGAAAAGTCAACATTGATTCAAATGACCTAAAATTGCTAATGGGATTCTTTTTCTTCCACAATTCATTATCCAAGGCATGTGCACGACCATTTGGCCCAAAGGGAAGTCTTTCTTCATTTTTATTTATTTATTTGGATTTTTATTATTAATAATTCATTTAAATTAAAATAAATACATGAAAAATACTAAACCTAGGTTTTAAATCTTTTTATGCATAATATATACTCAAGATTTCGTGCCTAACCAAATATAGAAAGAATCAATTGAATTGGTCATGATTTGGTAGCAAAAGCATGTGAAAAAGATTTGAAAATCATGGTTTAAAAATCAAATATCATATTCATCAATTCATGGATTTTGGATCAGTTTTCTTTGACCTAATCATTCATACACATATAAGGATGCAAACCCTCATGCCTTTGACCCCTCAGCTGCGCAAGAACCTGAAGAAAGAACTTGAAATTTTGGCTTGAAAACTCAAAACTGAAAATACACTTGTAGGTCGTTTCAAGCCACAACATTGATTCCATTGCATCCCTGGGACATCAAGCAACGTACCTGGATCAAGAACACAGTCCCTAACCCTTTGAATCATTGTACAGAAGTCAAACTTTTTTCACTTTTTCTCATAATCGTATTTTACAATTTATACATATTCATGGCATTTTATTTATAGATTCATGCTAAGTAATGTGTTTTAAAGCTAACCATGTACTTTGATTGGATTTTTATGCACTGTATGCAAAACCACCATTGTCATATTTTAGGGTTTCAAACTTGGAAATTTGGGGCTTTACATTCAAAGAAAAATTGAGACTCGAGACCAGGACCGTTGGAATCAGTGTGTTTGGACGAAAACAATGGCACCCTCGCGCCTAATTTATGAGGCCCCAGGGGCTATTCGTTATTTTTCAGAAAGGTGCCTATGAGAACGGTGTAAAACCGTTGCTAATGGTTTTCATGTTTCAGGGAAAAATAAAGCCAAGGAGGAAGACGATGATGTGTAGGGCATTGGTTGGTCCGTTCAAAATCCCGCGCGAAAAAAGAAGCATTGATGTTTGTTTGTTTTATTATATTTATTGATTATATTATTTACAGATAAACAAGGCAGCATGGTTGGCAAGCGCGTTGGTTGGTAATGTTCAGGACCTGGGTTCGAGCCCCAGGTCCTCACCCCTTTCCTTATATTTTTTCCTTTAAACGTATTCCCATACAATTTCAATACAGGGAGCGTATCATGCACCCACAGTATCAAGCGTCCACGCGTCTCATCATACTCCATCAAAGGTCAGGATCTGAAGATTAGGGTGTGCCTCAGTCAAAGGTGCCATATGCTAGTGTCAAAGTCAACGAGGCTTAAGGACAATTGGGCCCTAAATTGTTGGGCTTCACCTCACAATTGGGGGCAGACCCCCCCTAGGTTTGCAAATTTTTTTACTTTCATTATTTTTCATTATTTTTACTTTCTTTTAATTATTGTTTTATTAATTAATTTAATATTTTCATAATATATAAAAAACACCAAAAAAAAATCAGAAAAGAGAAAAATTAATAAATACTCTTATTTTAGAATTTTTGTGAATAAATTACATTAATTGATTTTAGTTATTAAATTAGGTTTAATTGTAATATTTTGCTTAATTAATTTAAAATTGGTAGAACTAGGGTTTAGTTAATTTTTTATCCTTTTTCTTTTCTTTCATAATAATTAAATATTTCCTATTATTTATTTTTATAATTGAATTGCATGTAAAATAATTAGGTTTAATTTTAGGTTAAAATTTAATATTTTCTTAATAAACTAAAAACAACTATAATTAGGGTTAGCATTTTATTTCAATTAATTCCTTTTGCATTAAAATCATATAAATACAAAAAACTAAAAAAAATAATTTCTCTTCTTTTTTATTAATTAATTTAATCATTTAATTCAATTTTGCAAAAAAAGGGTCCAACGCCCTCGTTTTTAATTCTTATTTAATTCGCATGTTTATTTCCTTTTCGTATGATTTTTATGTACCTCTCCCAAGGCCATGTAATATTTATCTGTCGCACTTTTAATTCTTTATTTTTTTTTATCCCTTTATTTTTCTGTCAAATCGGGTTCTGGAAATTTTGGCGATGTGGACCCGCGCCTTTTGTAATAGCTTAGAACTTTACTTTTCTCGCACTTTTAAATGTTAATCAAGGCATGCAAGAATGAATGACAATAAATAAAAACAAACGATAGATCACTTTGACATGACAAGATAAATACAAATGAAAACGACACACAAATCACACACCACCCCTAGGGTACGCCTCACTGTTGCCTTGCCCTCGAAACGTGATCGTCGAGTAGAGGATGTCTTAGTAAGTCCTCATGATCCGGGAACCTGGCATGAGGGTAGCTTCTAAGGTGTCTTCATATTGCTCCGGTGATCACCATGTCCCGAACCTCGAATTGACCCGAACACCTCCAACGGTGGTGCTACCTACCTCTCAATGGTGGGATGGCACTACTTTAAAGGACATTTACACAGACGAATTCCTTAGGGTAGGTAGACGACTCTAGATACTTGCTCTAATCTCAAAACAAATTCAAAAATACTTTTCACACCGACACCTTTTCAAAAAGCTTTCGAAAGCAATTTTTCAAACACTCTTGAGGACCGATACAAGAGTCGAACTGGAATTTTCAAAGAAACTTTTTTAAAACCCACAGTTGAAAAGCAAACAAACCAATTTTGAAAACACAGATGAGCAAGTATCTAAGAGCCCATGGATAACCATGGATAGAAAGGGTGCTAACACCTTCCCTTTCTATAATCTACCTCCCGAACCGAGAGCAATCTCTTTAAGGAATTTTTCTGTGCTTTTGTCCTTTCCATTTGGAGAAAATAAAAGACGGTGGCGACTCTTGCTTCCGCGACATTTCGCCAACCAGCGTTAAACAGTCAGTTCCAGATCCACCGATCACACCTACCATGACACAATTTTTAAACCCAGGCAAGTTTGCAACCATTCGAAAGAACTTAACTGGATTCTATAAAAAACACTAACCAAACACTTCGAACTACGAATGACTCTAATTTCTTCACAAGAGGATATGTAGGCACAAGGTTCAAAAACCAAGGCGAGTCCACTAACTAAAAAACTTAATTTTCCCTTATTTTATTATACCTGATAATACGATTAAATAGAAAATATTCTCGTTAAAGTCCTAAAGTTAAAGAGGATCCCCTTGAGTACAAGTGAGATAAAGGTTTCCTAACACATTTCTTTTATCTAATTAACTCGTGAATCCAATAATCTCTAAATAATTAGGATTTTCTGTTCCTTTCCTTTCTTTAGGATAAAATGTAGTGGTGGCGACTCTCGTATTGCTTCAAGAAAAGGTTAAATCAAAGATGGACAAGTATTTAAAGGGGGAAATCAACATGTTTATCAAGTAAAAGTTGTGACAAAAGATGGAAAATGGAAACATGCTTTGACAAGGAAATCAAACATGAATATCATGGGTATGTAAACAAACACACAAGGTCATGGAAAGGCAAACAACCATCTTATCATGTCAAACATCAACTTTGAACAACAAGAGAAATCAAATAAAGGAGTCATCAAGGTTTAAAAAGGAAAACAAAGCCATGGTATCAAAGTTAGGAGAATATATGAACATGTGATCAAAGGAGGCTTAAACTCATAGTAGACATGTATCAAAATATCATCATTGTGAAAACAAATGAGTCAATAAGGCATTGCACTTAGAAGTAAAGAAACATGATGAAAGTAAGGTTTTGAATTTATCAATCATAAAGTTTAATCATTAAAACATGTTAACCCTAAGTCAAACTAATTAAACATATCATCAACATCAAGGGAAACTCAACCAAGGTATGTTATGGTCACTTAAACACAAATGATCAATTAAGCAAGAGAAACAATCAAAAGAACATCACAAAAGCTTTTAAAAACACCTAAAAAGGAATAATTTTAAATTGAATAAAACTAACTGAAATAAATATTATTTTTGGTATTTTCTTAAGTATTCATAAAATAAGATAGATAAATGAAGAGTGTACAAAAAATCAGTTAAAAATAATTTGATTTGATCATAGAATCAATTAAGAGAAATATGGTGAAATAAACATAACAAAAACAAATGATAAAAATTAAGCAAAGGGCTTCAAAGGCTTGAACTCAGGACTTGAGGATTACCACTCAAAATACTATCCACTGAGCCACGTGCTCAGAGGTGATAACTAACACACCTACAAAAATATATTTGAAACAAGGTCACTGAATGTAATAGAACAAAAAAATGGGAAAATGCAAAAGGGGAGTTCACATTGGTTCAAACTCGTGCCCCTGGGGTAACACAAAGCATTTGCACGCACGCTTCAACCACTAGGGAGGTGATACATCCGTTAGTTAAAACAAAAATAAATAAATAAATAAATAAGTAATAAAACACAATTTGAAAATGAAAACCCGGTGCCACATCATCATCTTTTTCAACCTCCAAACAACTCCATTGATGAATTCATATCTCACCCATTTCTCCATTATTTTAAACAAAGTAAACATCAAACTTGCTTAGAATTCAACAAGGATCACAATGATATTAATTTTATAAGCTAACAATAAAATATAAACACACACGAACATCAAAACCAGACGTAACCCTAACACTTTCAGTTCTTCAAAACTTAACATATAATCATAATTAGTGACAGATAACTACATGGCTAGCTTTAAGGCATTAAAATCTACATTTTTGCTTCAGAGAGTATGCATTAAAGATGCACATATGATGAGTTCAAATTTTGATTTTCCTTACCTATTAGAGAAAGTCCAATGCTTATTTCAACGCCTCCAGATGAGATATGATGATATTGTTGCACCCTAAATTTCGCCCCATTTTTTTTAGTCGCATTATCTTATCATATTTTGTTATTTTGTCTCAATCATTAATAAATATCTTCATTCATCACATTTTGCATCATTTTTCATATTTAAGTTGACCAAAAGTCAATTTAAATTGAAGTTTGCATCATTTTGTAATTGAAAACCACCTGATATTTCACTTCATGCATTTTTATCTCTTTACTCATTTCTTGCATTGCTCCAAGTTGTTTATATGTCGATAATATTAATATTTCGGTTTTACAGACAGATCGTTAAAAGTGATTCAACACCGTGGGAAAATTAGCAAGAAAATATTTCAAGTTTTCACCTTTTACTGATCATTTTATGAATCTGTGTTTCGTGTAGATCATGAATGTATCTTCGCTTCGTTTTTTTGGTACAGTTTGAAGTCTCGTTTTTAACCGTAAGCATTTGTTCAACCTGATATTTTTATTATTATTTTATTTCGATTTTGACCATTTGAGTAATTTTTCATTAATCTTTGAGACATGTAGTTTATTTTAATGTGTTCATTTCATTTTTTCGGATAAATTAATGTCCACTTTTTTTATCGTTTTTAGTCATTTTGGGTCTCTATTTTTTTATTCAAAAAATTAAAACAAAAATATTTTTGTATATGTTATATTTTGATGGTTAAAACTTTTATGTTATTTTTACCATTGAAGGACTTTTTGGGCATCTAAAAAATGAAAAAACTTAAATTGGTTATATAAATAAGGGATGGGAGTTTGTGACGGGGGGAGCTAGCAGATTTCGTAAAAGATAAAAACCAGAAACAATAATCTTCTTCACATTTTATCTTCATTATTGATAATCCAAATCAAAATCTCTTTATCAGGGATTCAATAATTGAACTTTTTTTCTTCACTCAATCTCACACAAACCAAGTCCTTCCAATTGTTAGTGCAAGGTGATGAAATTGAGGAAGAATGGAGAAAAGGAATAAATGCTAAAAGCTGCCACAAATGATTGAAGAGAATTGATTGTATTAAATGTAAACCTAGTACACCTATTTATACACAGCAGTAGTAAAGATAAGAATGTCACACAGGGTCTAAAGAGAATATCCAACATATGACAAATACTAAATTACCCTCTAATACCATCCCGTAATTTAGTAACTATCAGAAGTTAACAACACCAATTTCATCTCTCAAGAGAAGAAATTGGTCTATTTTTATCACCTTTATTAGAACATCTGCCAGCTGCTTCTGAGTGCTACAGTTCAGAATTTCTAACACTCCTTTCTGCACTTGACTTCTGAGAAAGTGATACTTCGTCTCAATGTGCTTTCTTCTTCCATGTAGCACTGGATTCTTGGCAAGATTAATTGCAGACTTATTATAAATCATCAGCTTCAGAGGTTCCTCAACTTCAACCTTCAGACCATGCAGGAGATTCAGAAGCCAAACTTCTTGACAAGCAACTACAGCACCTGCAATGTATTCAGCTTCACATGTTGACAAAGCCACAACAGGTTGTTTCTTGGAACTCCAAGAAATTGGACTTCTCAGAAACTTGAACAAGTACCCAGAAGTACTTCTTCTGTCAACTCTATCGCCACACCAATCAGAATCAGAATAACTTAGAAGTTCTGATTTGATCTTTCCTCCAGAAGGAAATAACACTCCATATTTCAAAGTTCCTTTTACATACCTCAGAATCCTGACAACAACTTGATAATGAGACCACTTTGGTTTGCTCATGTATCTGCTGACCATTCCAACTTCATAGCAAATATCAGGTCTGGTATTACACAAATACCTTAGAGAACCAACCATATGTTTGAAGGTTGTAGCATCCACATCCTCTCCATCATAATCAGAGTCCAACTTCTGATTCGTATCAGCAGGTGTCATAGCTACCTTGCAATTTGCTAGCTCAAATATCTTCAGAAGCTCTAGTTCATACTTCCTCTGATGTAAAATGATTCCTTTCTTAGAGTATATAAATTCCATCCCTAGAAAGAAAGTCATTATCCAAGATCTTTCATCTCAAACGCATTCATCAGAACTTTCTTGAACTCAGTTGTTTCTTGTTTAGAACTTCTTGTGAATAATATGTCATCAACATACAAACAGACTAGAATCATATTACCTTCTGAAGTGTGCTAAACATAAACACCATACTCCATTTCACACTTCTGAAACCCTTGTTCCTTGAAAAACGAATCAATCTTCAAATTCCAAGCTCTGGGCGCTTGCTTCAGTCCATACAGAGCTTTATTTAACCTGTATACCATCCCTTCCTGATTCTTTTTCACAAATACAGGAGGTTGTGACACATAAACTTCTTCCTATAATGGACCGTTCAGAAATGCAGACTTCACATCCAGATGTATCAAAGGCCAATTTCTGTTTGCAGCTAAAGCAATCACCAGTCTGATTGTTTCATGTCTAGCTACAGGCGCAAACACCTCAAAGTAATCTAGTCTAGGTTTCTGAAGAAAACCTCTGGCCACTAGTCTATCCTTTTTTTTGCCAATTGATCCATCTAGCTTTAGCTTCTGCTTGAAAACCCATCTGACGTTGATGGCTTTCTTTCCTTTTGGAAGTTTTGTCAGCTTCCAAGTCTTGTTTCTTTCAATAGCCTCAATTTCTTCTTTCATGGCATTCAGCCATACTTTCTTCTTGAGAGCTTCTTCAATACCCACTGGTTCAGAATCTACTAGCATGGCACACTGAACGATTTCTCCTTCAGAATCTACTTCAGTATCATGTAACATGCTAAAATCTGCAAACCTACTTGGTATTCATATGATTCTCTGTGGCCTCTGGTCTTTTTCTGAAGCTTCTCCAGAACTCGGAATAATGCTAGCTTCTGAACTTTGTCTAGAATTATTTCCTTCAAAATTACCACCTTCAGAGTTACTTATTGAAACTTGTTCTCCAGACCCCATGTCTTCAGAGTTTTCCCTTCCAAAAGTATAATCACCACCAGGTTCTGGATCATCATCAGAATCTGGATCAGAATCAGATCCACTATCAGAATCTCCCTGAGATTCTGACTCATCTTCAGAGTCTTCATCTTCTGACTCTGACTCGTCTTCAGAACTTTATGAAGAATCTTTAGAAACTAACCCTGGTGTTGGCGCTACACCAGAATCTGATTGAAGCTTATTCCAATCCCATGTTTCTGTCTCTTTCACAATGACGTCTTTGCTGATTTCAATTTTGTTGGTTTCTGGACAATAAAGCTTATAGGAACCTGTACTTTGGTACTCCACCAGTAACATTGTTTTGCTTCTATCATCCAGTTTTCGTCTTCTAGCCTCTGGAACGTGTTTGTAGCATACATATCCAAACACCTTCAGATGGCTAACACTTTGCTTGTCTCCAGTCCATTTTTCTAAAGGAACAATTTCCTTCATCTTCTTTGTTGGACACATATTCAGAACATATGCTGATGTGGCAACAACTTCTCCCCATAACATGTGAGGTAACTTCTTCTCTTTCAGCATACTTTTGGTCATATCAAGCAAAGTTCTGTTTCTTCTTTCAACAAGTTTGTAAAGTTTCTAAAGTTTGTATCTACTATGAATGAAGAACAAATTGAGAAAAAGAAAGAGAAATGTGAATTTTACGTGACATTTTTTTTCATCCTTTTGACTTTTGGCCAAATTTCATTCTTCTATTGGGTTTAATTTTTTAGTTTCATTAAAAAGGTTAAATGCCATATTGATTTTGAATAGTATTTGAATTAAAAAAAATGGGGAAGCTTCTCCCTTCATGACATAGTGTATTTTTCTTTCATTTAATTATCATTAATTAATTAATAAGGCTATAATATGGGCTCTTGGAACTGGGCTTCTTTATAAACCCATTCATGTTGACGCTCTCTATCTAATACTTGCACCTCCTTTATTTTAGATTTTTGTAATTTTGTAAATACTTTTTAGTCATGTTGTTAATTCATGATTGCATTGCGATTTCAAAAGTTAATTCCAATTTAGCTATTGAACACGTATGGATGCATAGAATTTATTGACCAGCCTCAAAATAGGTGAGACTTCTATATAAGTCTACTTACGATTTCTTAACATAGCACTAAATTTTGTCCCGATTCGAGAAATGATCATTCATGGCCCAAACTTATGTTTGCAAGCCCAAGTATGTTAATTTGAATACTTTGATCCAATAACCTTGAGATCCATTGTTAGGAGGCTTTGTTCTTACCAATCCTCTAATGAATCTTCATAATCTTTGCTTAAAGTGAATCACGTAAACATCGTTGATCATTTATTGTTGCCTTGAGAATTTTAAATGAATGATATACTTGAAAAAAAGAAAATGAGACTTGTTGTTGAGAGGCTTTGATTTTATCAATCTTCTAATGAGTTTCAAATGCAATTTTCAAGATGGTCATTTAACTAACCTCTAATTTCTAACAATTGACTTTATTTTATGCTTTTTTACTTTGAGCACATTTATTTTTGCATTTACATTTCATGCTATTTTCATCTTTGGTCACTTGAGCATTTATTTTTATGTCATTTTCTTTATTTTGCTCATTTGAGCTTTCATTTTGTTTTTGAAGATACCTAATAACCAAATTGAAAAATAAAAAACTTTAAGGTTGCTTGGACTATTTGGTTACTATCCTTGGCATTTTGGAGTTATGGACTTCTTGGACTTAGGAGTAGAGACCTTGACCACCATTAGAACCTTGTGACTTCAACTGTTATTTTGTCTGGAGTTCTTAGGTTTTACCCCAAGTCATTGGGTTGTTTGTTTGCTTTGTATGCAGGTTATTGTAATTACATGCTTTATCTGTGATCGAGAATTCCTCTGTATACAGTTGTTACTCTGTTCAATTTTTGTGAAGACTTAATGCAATTGAAGTTTGGTATTCTTAAGAGATTTATTACCTTTGCTTGTTTGGTTTCAATCCAAAGGATGGGAATTCTAAATTGACTCATTGCGTCAAGTGTTGGCTTCTTGTTGGTTAGACGGTTCTTTTATATAGCTTTTACCTTATCTTCTATCATACTGTACATAGGATACTCTCTTCATCTTCTCCTATTCTTTAATTTTCAAAACCTTCTCATCTTTTTTCAAAATCTTCTTGGTTTAGAAAATCGAACCACTTTCATAATAAACCTCGACTTTGTCGAGTGCCTTTTCTTTTAAAACTTATTTTCTTTAAAAAAACTTAAATTCATTTAATCATACTTTGACATCTTTCAAAATTAACAAAAAACACACTTCAACTCATTCAAACCCTTTTGTACGCTCGAGCACATTTTATCCTTCAAAACGTTTTCCAAGATTAGACATAATTCATTTATAGTCGAGCAACATTCTCCTCTCCCCATGGTTATAAAGGTGTCGACTTTTCAACTTAAGTACTAGAGGTGTTCTCAAACCCTCACTCATGCTGATGCAGGGTCCATCTTTCTCACACCTTGTGGGAGTTAGTTGAGATTGTTCTCCTAAAAATTATGACTTGTAACTTCGTTTAAAATCAAACAACAGACAAGTCTTTTCTAGCCAAACTACGACACTCTGACTTTCCCATTGCACGCGGGAGTATGTAGGCACTAAGTCTTACGACCCAAGGCGAGCAAAAATAATAAAAAATATTTTCTTTTGTTTGCAAACATTCATTCACTCTTTTCCTTTAGCAAGTAGGCCTTTAGATAACACACCTTTTAAAAGAAAACAAACAAAGTGGATCCAGCGGAGTACCGTAGATGCTTAAGGTGCTAATACCTTCCCTTTGCATAACCAATCCTCGTACCTCGATCTCTGATCTTTTATTTCGTTGTGGGTTTTGTTCTCTTTTTTCGCATTTCCCTTTGGAAGTAATAAAGTGCGGTGGAGACTTCATTGTGTTGAGATAAGTCAATTGATGGCTTAATCTCAAATTTTTACCTCTACATTCCTATTGTTCGCATTCACATTTCTAACGGTGCGACATATATCAAAAGCTTCCTGGGAACTTCCTGAGTGTGATAGAATGCTTAGGTTGCCTTGAGGTAGCCTCACACCTTCTGTCAAAGTCAACTTGCAAGCTTGAAAAGTGAGAGATGAAATATGATGATGGAGGTGTTACAGTCATACAATGGGGGTTTGGATGAGTTCTGTATAAGTTATAGAAGGTATATGGATGGTTAGCTTGCAAAGAAATTGCAAGTATTGTGAAAATCGAAGACATGGAATTTGAGTTTCAATGGAGTTTGGAATTTTGCAATTCTGAGTTTGAGAGAGATTTGAGAGATTTTTTGTGAGCTCCACGTCCTTTTTCAAGTTTAAATCAACCTCTATTTATAGGAGAGCATTAGGGTTTGAGGCTGATCAGTTTGAGACTTAATGTTTTTAGGGTTTTGTTGGAATGAAACTTGAAGTTTCTTGAAAGATCATGGTTCCAATGCAATGTACAACTCCTCTAGATATGTTGACATCTTTTAGAGGTGTTGCTTCTGATGTTGGTATTGAGGGTGGGCAGAGGGAACCACTATAAAGCTCAATGCATGGACTTTGTGCAAAAAACATTCTTTTCCAAAATGGAAATGATGCCTTTCTCCTCTAAATGGAAAAATGGTTTGGACAATGCTTAAAAGCAAGATTGCAAGGCATGGCTTGGAGATTTGATCATAAGTTTGTCAAAAGAATGACCTATAATGCAAGCATGGAAGGCCAACTTATTCTCTTTGATTCACTTTGCTCAAACATGGTAATTTTGTGTTATTGGACATTTTGGAAAGCTTGAAACATTCTCTACAACTTTCATGTTGAACACTTTCCTTGAATCAGATGGGATCTTGGTGAAAAATGCCTTACAACTTTGGTACTTTGGACTGAAATAAATACCTCATAATTTTTCTAAGTGTTTGAGATTTTGACAATTTTGAGGTGCTAACTTCATTAATTCATATCTTCAAATCTATGCATTTTTTGGAGATAAAACCTCATTGAAAAAGTTGTAGTATGAAACATTCTCTTCAATTTGAGCATTGGATTAATAAAAACTGTTACTTGATGAAGAAGTTACAAGCTTTCAAAGTAGTGTACTTGAACATGAACTTTTTTAGGGACTTGGTGAAATTTACAAAACCCTAATTTTGATCTTTGATTCTTTCTCTTGATTTTCTTGATTAAACTTGATCAAATGACTTAATTAATCATATTTTTATGATCCTTGGCTTGAGAAGTCCATGTTTGACCAAACTTCAAAAAGTCAAAGTTTGACTTTGTAGTTGACTTTGTACCAGATGAATCCAATTTGTCCAATTTCAATAGAAACTCTTGATTATGGTGCAACCCTTATAATGTTGAGATGTATTTGAAGTTTATAAGATGATGATATGGTGAAGCCTTGAGTGATGCAAAATTGGAGACCTCAAACCGTAATTCTTGATTTTTCATCTGAGACACGAAAACCCTAGTTCACTTGATGAATCTCGAGAAACCCTAGTATGATGAACTTGTGTGAAGATGATGAGTATTTGATAACCAAGAATGAGGGTCTTGAATATCTTAAGAACATGATCCCTCTAATCAACCAAATCGTTGGATATTCTAACCTACCTTACACAAGCAACAAACAAGCATATCTTTGCAATCTCATGAGGTTAGTGGATGAAAATATGAATGAGATAATCTTTTAATTATCATGAAAATGATGAAAAAGGAGGTGGTATTTTAGGTCGAAAATTAGGGTACAACAATTTCAGATATATGGTACAACAATTCTAGGATCCTTCTACTTGATTGGGATTCTCCGATCTGAATGACACACGCTACAACTGTGAGTTAGTCTTCCAGAAGAATATTCACATTACTCTGGTTGATGCTTCTCTATTGCATACAACCTCTTGAATGTATCTTGTACTACCACATAACAAGAGTTCCATGTTCTCATAGACTCAATATTAATATAAAGTTTGAGTAAACAACATTCATCCTGATAATGAGAAACACTAACCAAACATATTAAGAAAAATAAATTCTCAACACAAATTTGTCAAGACTTTATATCTGACATTACTTCAAGGTATTCTAATTCCAACTCAAGCACATCAGATACACCTTTAGTAATCCCAACTTTACTCCATTAGCATTCACAGATGCAACCCAGTCCAAAAGTGGTCATCTTTCTATGAGTATGCTAAGAAAACATAGACCCGAAGACAGTCTATATAAACACGCTCTTGTCTTTCTTCAATGATCTGTCACCTTCATGTAAGACTTCTTGAACTAGGACATCACCATCTATAATCATATTTATGAGCGCCTTTATGAGTGGACTTAAGATGAATCTTAAGTATCTTTGGCAACATCAAAATGATGGTTTAAACTATCTCCCAAGTAACATAACATTGTTGGATATATATTCAGAGGGAACATGATTATAAATGTATTTCAAGAGCATACCTTCTTGATTCCTCAACACAAGAACTAACAGGAACTACTAGGGTGCTTACATCAAAGACAACTATTGTGGAACACAAAACCCAAACTCTTTAATATCTTTCAGGCACGTCATAAGGCTCTTGTGCTCAAGCACTACAATCAAGGTGACACCCGACAAACATAGGTCTAAAAATAAATCAAACACACAACTCAGAAACCACGATAGCTTACTACCATAACAACATGTTGTCACAAATAAACCACCCTCCTGCTTTAAGGGATCATCCAAACAACAATATGAATTGTCAAAGTTCACTGAATAGGCATGATGTCATAATATTTGGTAAGACATCATACACACATATACCACCATAAGCAGTGGCATTAGAAACGCTATAGCATTGGGAACAAGACGGTCTTAATCATCTTCGAGTGATCCTCTACTTCATGCCTCTACAAATAGCCTCTAGCACTTCTTGATTCTATCACATATTCTAGGATTGGTACCCTTGAGCTTTCTTGTCATTACTTTTGAATATGTCTTTTTAGACTATCCCTTTGTTGAGATCATTTGCTGACAGAACCTACTTTCTTGTCCATTGAACCAGAAAGTATCTTCCCCAAATCTCACTTAAAATAGAACAGGATGCATGCTCTGATACCAATTGAAATTCTGGTATTCAAATTAAAGATGTCCTAAGAGATGTTGGGACAACTATCTCTGAATAACAACACAACGAACACGTGTAACTAAAAACAATGTAGTAAGTAAACAACACACATAATTGTTAACCCAGTTCGGTGAATCGAAACACCTACTCTGGGGGCTACCAAGCCAGGAAGGAAATCCACTAAATAGTATCAATTCAAAGCTAAACTCCCCCGTTTATAACTACTCACTAAATCACTACTCGTGCTATACTTCTACCTATAAATCACCATCTATATATGAGACACGTCCCACTTCCCTGACCTTACAAATAGTGACAGAGCCACAACTCAACATATTTGAAAACACACTTCATAAATACACAATCATTCTCTTCTTCAAAGCTTTGGAATGATTGATAAATAAGAAGGAGACATCCTTCAACAAATAGAATTCACTCTTTCTTAATAGCTTATGAGTAATTCACAATAGTTACAACTCAACTAACAACAGTCATACTCTTTTATCAACGTGATAATCGAGAGGCTCATAATTATCGATTTAATACAAACCCTATAGGCTTAGTAAACATTATAATCTACTCTATACATAAAACTGGGTTTTTAACCTTCTATTTATAACAATATTTTAAACTGGGTTGAGCTTCAACAATGTAGCAAATCAGTATCTAAATCTCTGCAGATTCTTCAACATAAAAATAGGACTCCAATCATAATTTCCCTAAAATGTCTCCACAATTAGAAAGTAAGTATTCAACTTGAATCTTCCAACCCTTAAAAACAACGCCATATTTCTTCCAGAATATTATTCTAGAGTATTTTCTAGAATATTCTGCATCTGCTAAACTTAAATCAGTCCAGTTGTCCAACCCAACATAGTCACAATGGTGAATGACTCTACATAAGATATCTTATTCGACATGTTGTTTCAGTTGATGAAACATACCAACTCAACATGTTTCTTCATAACATAGGGCTTCTTGTTCAAACTGTTTTTGTAACACCCATCTAAAACCCCGACGAATATTCAAACAATAATTTAATTAAATAAATAACACAAAGCACCAAAAGGGTATCACATGCTTCATAAAACATCATACATGCCTATCTTGCTCTGTAACTCAGACTTTTCAACACTTATAATCATTTTCTTTCAGAATATCAACAAAATCATAGTTTACTACACAGTGGAATTCATAGTCTCAAACAACTTTATTCATAATAACCTTCAAAATATCATCCATGCTCATCATTCGTGAGTTATTATTTTAAAACATCTTAAACAAGGGAAATATATCTAATTCATGTCAATAGAATGAAAACACAAATTTAAATCAAATTTTCCCGACCTCGATGTTACATATCAGAGCAAGACCATCTAAAATCAACAGAAAATAAACAACACACTTCGGGCTATTCTCTAAGCTCCTACAAACTTCTCTTGATCACGTGTGCGTTATCCACGTGGAGGAAACATTCAAACATAAAGGGGGAGTAATCACATTCATTAAAAAAGATATAAGGAATAGACATAGTAGTTCATACAACAACATCATAGCATCAAAATGAACGTCGTTGCAAACACATTATCAATTAGCACAGCAACGTAATACAACATCATATAAGCAACAAGTATGAAATGCCACATAAAATATAGTGCAATAACATAGACGCATGCATGTGGTACTATTTCATTATGTGTACTAGATTCATCATCCTCCAAAGATCCCTACCATAGCATCGATTCCCTCTTGGAACCGGAGCACAACATCCAACACACTATATCCATACAATGGGATTGAGGCCAACACTGGACTAACGTTCTTAACAACATTGGACTTGCGTCCTAAATCAACATTGGACTTTAATCCTAACAATACTATGAATGCATGATGCACAATCAACATAATTAATCACGACCACATCTAGTCAAGTGCATCACCATTCACCGAATCATCAACAGTATTTCGAAGCGTCAACATTATAGCATAATTTATAGACACAATATATTATTATCATATTAATTATAATGCATCATTATAATCCTTCGTTCCAGATCCAAGACTATCCTAGCCTAGGTACTTAAATTATACCTCTTTTTACTTATTTTATTCTACCCACATGTATTTCATCGTGTTAGCTATCCAATGCTTTGAACGACGCGTCAAACAAAGTCTGGAAACTCAAGTTACGACACTTTTAAGTTCCATCCTACTGTCCCTCGCCCGAGGCTCGCCCGACGAAGCAGATTGCTCGCTTGAGGCTCTTCTGACGAGGCAGGAGCGACATCCTTCTCCCCATACAAATTTCCAGGAGCGTGGTATTTCTTCTACTTCCTTCGCCCGATGAAGCTATTATCTCGCCCGATGAGCTTCACTTTTTCTTCCCTTCGTACGTCGAAGCTGGGGTAAGCCATTCACCTCCATACAAATTCCTGGAGCTCTGTTTCCCTTCCGCTTTATCCTTTCTCTTCTCCCTCACCTAGAGCTTTAGGGTAGAGACACCTTCGGCTGATGAAGCATCTTGCTAGCCTTGCGAGGAAACGCGAACAATAATTCTGCTATGCGTTTACAGCACAGTTCAGTCCCAAATTACCTTGCAATTTCACATAAAAGTATACCTAAAACTCATCTAAATAATCATGGTTTCACAACATCACAATAGCACATCATAGTAAGAATCATATACATCATTTCATAGCATTATAACATCAATTTATCACCAATTCATCACAATCATCTCATCATCAGATTCATCACAAAAACCCCAAACAACCTACATACATCAAAATCCTTATATCAATCATAATAAACCTATTAAACTTCTTACCTTAGATTCCTAGCTTGGGTCTCTTCTCTTTGTGATCTACTGAAACTCCTCTATGTTATTTGTGCCCTAACTTTCTCCTCTACTCTTCCAATGTTTTCACGATCGTACCAAATGAAATATTTTTCCTTATTCCTTATTTAACCTTTGGACCCCAAATATGTTTTTGCACAACATGTCTTCAATTATACTTTCACCAATTACCACCTTGCCCTTATCTTCTCTACATCAATTATTTCTCTATTTTGTTATTAATGACAATTCTAACTAATTTTAAATGATTATTAACTTCTCATTACCCCATAACATAACAACATAGCACACATCATACATAACAAAACATCACATATTCATCAATAATCCACGAATATTTATAATAACTCATTTAAATAAATAGCTTTAAAAATTGGGGTGTTATAGTTTTTCTCAGCAAGTTAACTCATCCTATTTAACATATTGTTTCTATATTTGTTTTACTAAAATTGATGCCAATCATAAAAACAGAGAGCTAACAGAATGTGATTTAATATCTTTCAAGAATTTCTTGACACCAGTCATGTGTCTTGAACAACCACTATCAAAGTACTAATCCCCTCTGGCAGAAGCTCTGAGAGAAGTGTGAGCTATGAGTCCAGAAGTGCCATTTCTGGGATCCAGATTTTCTTTGCTTTAACAACAGTTTGTTCTCTTATGGGCTGCGCAGCAGGTTTTGGATTGCCATATAATCTGTAACAGTAGAGTTTTATGTGACCAAACCTTCTACAATAATGACATCTCCATATTTGATTTTTTCTTCCTGAGTAATTTTGATGTCTTTGTTGATGTTGGGATATTTGATTTGACATATTTTGTTCCTTTTTTTGGGTAAATAAACTTCACTTCAGGCCCTTTTCCTTTGATCCTCATAACTTGATTATTATAACCAAGACCTTTAACATTGCCAGCATTTCTTCCAGTTTAAAGAATCTCATCCAGCACTTCTTCCAGTTTCAAGAATCTCATCCAGCACATCAGAATTATTGTTGACCATCCTTACAGATTTAGTCATATTGTCAAGTTTAGAATTGAGCAATACAACTTAATCCTTCATATTAGAGATGATAGACATATGTTCCACCTTTTCAGCATGTAGTTGAGCAATGACTTTCTTTTGATCTTCTCCTAAGTGACAAACTTCTTCACTTCTGAGGAACAACTCCTTCTATGATGCAGCAAGTTCCTTAAAGGTGAGTTCTTCTCAATATGATTCATCATTAGAATCACAAATTCCAGTCAAGGTAGACACCTGTTTGGCAACTTCTTCTTCAGGATCACTTTCAGAATCATCCTATGGAAATGAGGTAGATAGACCCTTCTTTTGCTTCTTGATATAAGTGGAACACTCAACTCTTATGTGTCCAAATCCTTCACATCCATGACATTGGATTCCTTTTCCTTGGTTAGTCTTTTCTTCAGTTCTGGACCTTCTCCCGAAATCCCAGTTTTTGTTGATTACAAGTGACTTGTTCTTGACATTTTGTCTTGACATCCAATCCATCTTCTTCATTACTTTGTTGAACTCTCTTCCAAGTAACACCATAGAATTAGATATCCCTTCATCTATATCCAGATCACATTCATCTTCTAAGTCTTCAGTATTAGAGACAGAGGCAATTTTTTTCTTCTTTTCAATCTTTTCATTGATCCCTAATTCAAAGGTCAGCAGAGATCCCATAAACTCATCAACCTTTATGTTGATTATATCTTGAGATTCTTAAATGTCAGTTACCTTCATGTCAAACCTATTTAGAAGAGATCTGAGAATTTTTCTTACCAACTTAGCTTCTGACATCTTCTCCCCTATGGAACTTGAGGCATTGCCTATCTCATTAATATTCATGTGAAAGTCATGAATACTGTCATTCTTATTCATTCTTAAGTTCTCAAACTTGGTAGTAAGAAGTTTAAGTCTTGACATTTTTACCATAGAGGTTCCTTCATGAGAAGTATTCAAAATCTCCCAAGCTTCTTTAGCAACAGTACAACTCCTTATCAGTCTGAAGATGTTATTATCCACTCCATTGAATAGGGCATTCAATGCTTTGGAGTTTCCCTCAACTAATTTGTCATTTTCATCATCCCAGTCTTCCTCAGCCTTCATAACATTAGTAATCTTCCCATCCTTATCTTTAGCCATTGGTGGATCCCATCCTTTAATAATATATTTCTAAGCCTTGTTGTCCATGGATTTAATAAAAGCCACCATAGAAGCTTTCCAATAATCATAATTGTTTCCATCAAGAATGGGTGGTCTGCTCAGAAATCCTCTTTACTTATTCATTGTACCAAAAAGTATCTTCTCTGAATCTCACCCAGATACAGACCATGATGCATGCTCTAATACCAATTAAAATTGTGGTATACAAATATCAAATGTCCTAAGAGATGTCAAGACACTGATATCTGATCAAAACATAATGACAAGATAAACACACTTAAGAATACTAAAAGTAAATGAACATACAGAATTGTTTACCCAGTTCAGTGTACAATAACACCTACATCTAGGGGCTATCAAGCCAGTGAGGAAGTCCACTAAATACTATCAATTTGTAGACCCATAACAAACTATCATCAATTTATTATCTATTCACGTAATTACTGCCAGTGCTTAACTTCTACATAAGACTCACCTAGAAATGAGACCCTTCTCAATTCCATTTCAATCACAACAGTGATAAAAACAAAAATACTTAGAATATTTCAGAAGTTACACTTCAAGGACACACAATCACTCAATGCTCAAAAGCTTAAGATAAACAGAACTTACAACTCAATAGAGACAATCTTACTCTTATATAAAGATGATATTAAAGAGGCTCACAATTAACACACAAACCCTAAAACAACAATTCACGTTCCACGCCAAATTAGGTTTGAGCCATTCTATTTATAAGCGTAAGTCTGGACTAGATTTCAGGCTTCAAAAACGCAGCAAGGGGGCTGCTAAAAGTCTGTAGAATTTTCTTGCATAAAAATAGGTCTTCAATCAAGAGTTTCCTAAAATGTATCCATATTTAGAAACGCATTATATCTTGAATTTAAAATTGAATCTCTGATTCCTCAATCTTGAACGTCACATAGGATAGCATAATATTCATAAAATATTCTATAACCAAATAAATCCAAACTGCAAACTATTAAAACGTAACAGACACGATGTCGAATCTTCTGGATAGGACATCTTGTTAACATATGTTTCGCTGCAAGTTAGGACATCTTATTCAGCATGTTGTTGACAAGTTAGTCTTACTAAAATTAATGTCAAACATAAAATAGAGAATTAACGAGTATATTGAAGCATTTACTAAAGAAAGAGAGTTTGAAAATGCAATGACACAAAGTCAATGTTTTCATATGAAAGAGGTAATAGTTTGAAAATGGGTTTTAGAGTTTAAGTGCAAAGAATTTTAGAGTATATGAGGATACATAGGGTAAACACCAATAAATACAAGGACAATATATATATATATATATATATATATATATATATATATATATATATATATATATATATATATATATATATATATATATATATATATATATATATATATATATATATATATATATATATATATATATATATATATATATATATATATATATATATATATATATATATATATATATATATATATATATATATATATGTAAACACAATAGTAAACCTAAGGCAATGCACTAAAGGTGTGAAAAACATAAGAAAGGGGGGTTTTGAATTGAGTTTTTAAAACAAAAGTATTCTTTTAAAAATATTCCCCTTTAAGTTAAAAATGCTTTTTCCTTCACTCTTGATAAAAACAATACGTTAGAATAGGAAGTAAAGAACAATGTATGTTTATACTAGTTCACTTGAAAATTATCAAGCTAGTCTAGTCCACCCGCTAAGGTGAATTCGCCTCACTCAATCGAGGACTTAATTCAATATAATCAAACTGATTACAATTTTCACAAGCTACCCGCGAGTGACTAAGAACCTCTAGACTCGCAAGCCCTAGACTTATTAAGGATTCAGACCTACCCGGTCCCTTAAGTAATATCAACTAATAAATAATCTGATTATTACAATGTAAAAGCTACCCGCAAGTGACTAACAACTTCTAAAACTTGCAAGCTCTAGACTTCTTAAGGATTTGGACCTACCTGGTCCCTTAATAAATATCAAATAACAGTTTGAATACAATTTTTGTTTACAAGAGAATTTCTTCTAAAAAGCTGAGTATGTAAACTATTTTATGAACAGTGACTTAAGAATGTGAAAGCAATGAACATCGTTTTGGCGTGAATATTCAGTAGTTAGTTGCTTCCTTTATTAGTATTAAAGCCTTTATATAGCCATTAACATAATGTATCCGTTGAGGGATACTCCTGGAATTTCTAGAAACGTTGGCAGCTTGAACAGTAACGTGGGGGACAAGATCGTGCGATCCATCCGTCCTTTCATGCTAGTGGAATGAAACGTTGATTGTACAATATACTATTTGTACCATGTTAACATTATCTTCTTTCCTTTTGAACTTCAGAGGCCTATGTAAGCATGATTTAGAAGCGGGAACATAACATCAGGTCATCAGAACTTCAAGTCTTCAGAGTCTTCAGAACTGCGTCTTTAGAGTCTTCAGTACTTGGTTATGAGAACCTTTTCTGGGAACATTGGGTCTTTAGAAGTCTTTAGAATCTTTAGACCTTTTGTCTTTTAGAGTCTTAACACTTGGTCTTCAGAACCCTTATCTTTATAACTTCATTATTAGAAACACAAGCTTTCAGCATCTGGACTTCAGTAGAAAATTTGTCTTCAGATCTTCTAACTTTTTTTCTTTGGAACATGTTGTCTTTAGAAGCTTGAGTCTTCAGCATCTGAACGTAAGTAGAGACTTCTGTCTTCAGATATTTTGACTGGTTTCTTTTAGAAAAATATCAGAGTTTACACTTCAGAGCCTTCTGGAGTGTCTTGCTATTGTTCAACAGAACTTGTGTAGTATAGAAGTGGAATTAATTCTCTTCTAATGTATTGGCCACGCCATCCATCAGAAGTTGAACCTGTTTGTTAAGTACTCAACAATGAAAAACATTAGTAGAACAAAATTGTTCATACAATCATACTCATTTGTTATCATCAAAACTCAGATAATATTGCAGAACCAAATCTTGTTCTTACAATCTCCCCCTTTTTGATGATGACAAAACTATGTATTTTGTTGACACAATTTTGTACATATAATCATAATTGGTGAAATTTAGAAGGGTAAGAAATACTTATCCTTTTTATGATACTCCCCCTGACTCAATGACTTGATGAAGATCGAATATCCTGACTCTAAACCATTTAAGTAAAAACTCCCCTGGTTCTAATAGATCAGATATCGAGATCTTGAGAGTCTTGACTTTGGATGCCAACGAGAATGAAATAAAGTTGAAATCTGAAATTTTACTAACACTCGGACAACTTACAGATTCTCAACTTTCGAGTCTGATTCCAGGTTTCACTTCTTGAATTCTGATTATGAATTGAAAAACATCTTCAGAATCTGAAGTCAACATGTTAGGCATAAGCTTTGAATAGTGCTTTTGAATTTTTGTCTTTTAATCAGAGTTCTAATTTCCTGAAAAAGAAAAACAATTCTAACAGAAACAGAAGTTTAACTGGGTTAGAATGTACGCAACTCTTTTCAGAGAACATTTTATAGAACTTGATTATTGAAATAAAAATTATGTTCATTTATATTACTTCCCCTTTTTGTCATAATCAAAAAGATAATTATGTGTGAAAAACATAAAAACTAGAAGAAACAATCAAGAAAAGATAAGAAATTTCATTGATATTCGAAGGAGATTACAACAGAGTGATCATAGACAGTGATCATAGACATGGAAAGCTTATCTAAACTTTAAACACATCACAACTCTCATCAAATAGAGCATTTCCTCTGATGAACATATTTCATTGAAACAATTTCAATGATACCTGCTAACTCAAACAGTTCAGACAACACACATCCATATGGAATCAATGATTTTTTAGAGTTCCTGGATGCTTGCATTGATAGCTTCAGATGATTGAATATTATTGCCGAAAGATGAATTGGAATATTATTATGAAGGAAATAAAGAAGACATATATCCCTAAGAAAAACTATATCAAGTGATGGTAATGGGAACACCAAATATGTGAGAATGAATGGTGTTTCCATCAGGACTAACAAAAGCATGGAGCCAAAAATTCTTTAAGAGTTTAGGATAAACATGACCTCTCAGCATTGTTGCATACCCAAACCATCCTTGATTTTCAATGACCCTGTTGATGAAACCATCATCAGACACATAATTGGGTCTTTTCTCTTTGATTACTTCGAGAAGATTTTCATCTCCTTGAAAAGTTCTAATAGCCATGATATGTAGACAGGTTAGAAGAGAAAATACGATTGAAGATGATACAATGATAATGACTATAGAAGAAAAAATATATAAATAGTCAGTCAAGAAATTCACGAATTAAAACAATTGAAACACTCAAGTGACGTCTCAGACTACTAAAAGAAGGAAATGAAAAGAGAAGTAGATAAAACGTTAAAATTGAATGTTAGACATAGACATAGAGGTATGACATGAAACGACTGTTCCCAAGGAGTAGTTAAATAAATGTAATCATGATTAATCAATTTCAAGAAAAATAAATGCTCGTGCATGACCTATGTAGAGTGTGATATACACTAAGTCTATTTAGGTAATGAGTTTGATATTCTCAAAGTCTAGAGAACCAAAGGGTTTCACTTGGATTAGGGACATTTCTGACCGAAACATCTTCTGATGACTTGAAATAAATAGATTAGAAGTCTTTTGATTAAGTCAGAATCGTATTCCTTCAGACTACGACTAGAACACAGTTTATTCTAATGACATCTTACTCTGGACAGAAATCCATTTTCAGATTCTTTAGAATAAATAAAAATCTATCTTCATCCAAGGGTCATATAAATATATCAGCCCATTAATGGTCTATATCTATAAATTTTAAAGATAGAGTCCCTTTATGAACATAATCTTAAATAAAATAATGTTTGATTTCTATATGTTTAGCCCTAGATTATAGAATAGGTTTTTTACTTAAGCAACTGGCGGCAATGTTATCACAGAAGATATGGATGTTACTTTCATATACCTGGTAATCTTCCAGCTGATTTTTCATCTATAACATCTGAGTGCTGCATAATGCTGCTGATATGTACTCTTCTTATGCTGTTGAAAAAGCAATTGTTGATTTCCTCTTGCTTGACCATGAGATTAGATTCTTTCCTTGAAACTAACAGTTTCCAGAAGTTCTCTTTCTCTCTAGTTGATCTCCAGCGTAGTCTGCATCACATAAACTAGAAAGAGAATAGTCTGATGTTTTTTCATACATCAAGCCGAGGTTAGGGGTTCCTTTTATATACCTTAGAATCATTTTAACAACAGTTATGTAAGATTCCATAAGATCTTATTGGAATCTAGCATAGAGATGTACAATGAATAAAATATTAGGTCTAGATGCAGTTAGATACATAAGAGAGCCTATCATACCACGATAAAGCTTATGACAAACCTTTCCACTTACTTCTGCGATCTACAAAATACATGTAGGATGCATTAGAGTCTTTGCTATAGTGAAGTCTGTCATGTTGAATTGCTTCAGAAGTTCTTTGGTGTACTTACTTTGATGTATGTAAGTTGTAATGCCCGTAATTTATTTAATTATTTAATTAAATTATTTTTGGATTATTTGTGAAATTGTGTTATGATGATATATGTTGTGTTGTGATTAGTTGGATTTATTAATTCTATTAAGTTTTAGAATAATATTAGAATAATACTATTATTTGATATGGGCTTATTTTAAGGATTAGAAGTAGTAGAAGGGGGTGTAGGAGTTTTAAGCCCATTAAGACATAATGAGAATTATAGGATTATTATATTAGTTATTTAAAATTAATAAGGAAAAAGAAGTAGCGTAAGAAGAGAAGGAAATAAGGGTTGGAAGAGAACGTGAAAGTTGCAAAACAGAAGGAAAAGAGAAAAACAAAATTCAATCGGAAAAGAATCGTAGAGCAACCTTCAATCCAAGGTAAGGGTGGGATTCTGACTCTATAATAGGGATTATGATGAGTAGTATGTGGGATTGAATTTGAAAAGTTGTTTTGTTTATGATTGGAAATATATATATATATATATATATATATATATATATATATATATATATATATATATATATATATATATATATATATATATATATATATATATATATATATATATATATATATATATATATATATATATATATATATATATATATATATATATATATATATATATATATATATATATATATATATATATATATATATATATATTGTTTGATGAGGATCAATGATTTAGAGATAAATAATGATACCCTAATGTTGTATATTTGATGTAGAAACATATGATGATTACCTATGATTAGAGGATGTTTTTAGGACCTAGGGCAGGGAAATCACAGTGAAAACACAATGAAATAATAGAATAAATTCATTGCAGATCAGTATGAGTCGACCTCAAAGGCCATGCGTCGACACATGCAGGTTTCTGGACTCAGGATGAGTCGATACATAGGATCATGCATCGATACATGTAGTGTTTTTGACTCAGTATGAGTCGACACAAGGGGATTACACATTGACTCATTCAGGATTTAGACAAGTACACGTCGACTCAAAGAAGTATGCGTCGACTCATGCAGCCTGATTTTTTTGGACAGATTCTTCCTAAGGCTGTAACTTGAGTTTCCAGAATCCGTTTGAAGAGTCGTTTGAAGCATTGGATAGATAACACGATGAAATTCATTCATAAGGATTAAAATGAAGGATAAGAATAATAATCCTAGTACCCAAATTAGGATTAGAGTTTGCTTCCCGCGTTAATCGCTATGATGATTTTGTGAAGTATGATGAGGATAAGACGATCTTAGATAATTGCTTGGTTCATAACAGTAAGATTAACGATGATAATGATGTAGTATTGCAGAATAATAATATGTAGAGGTTTGGTAGTTAGAGATAAGCCTTAGATGATTAATTAATTATAGGCATTATCATGTTGTAAGCCTATGGAAAACATTGAGGGATTGTTGATCTGTCGTTGTATTATTGTTATGGCTGAGTTGCTGATGAATTATGTTGATGAATTACGTTGATGAATTATGTTGATGAATTATGTTGACAAATTATGTTTATGAATCATGTTTATGAATTATATTGATGAATGATGTTGAGATGCCTCTAATAATTGGGAGTTATTAAGATGTAGGCTTCTGGCCAACGGTGAAGTTGTGTTGAGATGTTGTTAATTGTGGTTGTTCTTACTACATTCATGATTGTGTTGCATACATTGCGTATCAAGATGGAGCTGATGCTCGTTAAGATGGCTTGTATTAGCGAATATTAAGATGAAGGCTTATGCCTTGTTGATGCCTCTATTTATTGCAAATTATTTTGAGATGGGAGTTCTGCTCCAATGGTACCACATGCATTTGCATAGTATTGAGTCGCATTATATGATTGCATAAAGAAGTTGTGTAATGACGCGTTAAATGTGTATAATGTTGGCATTCCGTTGCGATTATTGTTGTTTATGAGATGTGAAGTGGTGTTATTATATGTGTTGATCTAATATATTATTTATCATGCGTTTTATTATATTGTTAGATATCTCACCCCTTATGTTTGAATGTTACCCTTGCGTTGGTAACGTGCAGGTTATCCAGAGTGAAGGAGGTATACCTTCAGTTGTTCGATTCGGTGTCATTGCTCTGATACGTAACACTCGGGGGGATGAACGCTTGTTGCTTTTAATTATTGATCATTTCAGTTGTGGAACTTTAATTTGATTATTGCTAAGTATGTGTTATTTTGAAGTTGCTGTAATGTTGGACAAGGATGTTATTATGATTTCGCTGTGTAGTTGTTCAAGTTGTTGAATTAAGAAATTAAACTATTTTGCTGTTGGTTCATCCAAAGTTTTAAAGTGTTATGTATCCACGTTTAATGCAATGTGTTTTTAAGTTGAATTTGTGGCATCCTGATTCAGTTTTATGAATTTTAAAACTCTGATTTACATTTATAACTGCCGGGTAGACCTGGGGTGTTACAAAGTTAGTATCAGAGCAAAGTTGGCATGTCCGACCAAGTTGTCGAGTCGTAGTTATCTAATAATCGAGTATTTTTAATTTGAGTTCTAACCGTTGTTTATGATGTAGTGATAAGTTGAGGTGGATGGAAGGAATGATGTTGCACTTACTGCTGCTTTAGAAGCAATGGCGCATGCGATGGAGAATCAGCCAAATGCTGACGGGAATGCTGGATCTCGTAGATTGGTGACTTTCTAGAGAGAGAATCCGCCTAACTTCAAGGGAAAGTATGATCCTGACAGGGCGTTGGATTGGTTGAAAGAGATTGAGGGGATATTCCATGTGATAGATTGCACTCCAGTGTAGAAGGTTCGGTATGGTACTCATATGCTAGCAGTTGAAGCTAATGACTGATGGCTAGAGACGTGTTAGAGATTGGAAGCTGCAGGTGAAAATGTCACTTGGGCTGTGTTCCGTATGGAATTTCTTACGAAGTATTTTCCTGAAGACATTCGTGGTAAGAAGGAAATTTAGTTCCTTGAATTGAAGCAATGGAGTATGTTAGTTGTTGAGTATACTACAAAGTTTGCTGAGTTGGCTAAGTTTTATCCATACTACGGTGAGGCAAATGCTGAGTTTTCGAAGTTTATCAAGTTTGAGAACGGGTTGGACCCAGAGGTCAATAAGGCAGATAGATACCAGAAGATCTGTGTCTTTGCTGGTCTGATTGATAATTGCAGAATCTATGAAGAGGATAATAATGCTCATTACAAGATTATCAGTGAGAAGAGGGGTAAGCACCAACTGAATTGTGGTAAGCCTTATGCTACCCCAGTTGGTAAAGGTAAACAGAAAGCTGCTCGGGGTCATAAGACTAGTGGGGGAGATGCTCATGTTGGTGTGGTTTGTTTCAAATGTGGAAAACCTGGGCATAAGAGTAATGTATGTACTGTTGATGTAAAGAGGTGTTTTCGTTGTGGTAAGACTGGACATGTTGTATCTGAGTGCAAGCATAAGGAGGTGATTTGTTTCAATTGTAGTGAAGAAGGGCACATTGGTAGTCAGTGTCAGAAACCAAAGAGGGCACAAACAAGTGGTAAAGTATACACTTTGGTTAAGGGTCAGGCAGCTACTAAGGACAGACTTATAAGAGGTACATGTTTCATTAATAGTACTCCTTTAATTACTATTATTGATATCGGTGCTACTCATTACCTTATTGCTGCTGATTGTGTTGAAAGGTTCGGTCTTATTTTGTCTTCTAGGAATGGAATGATGGTCGTCGACACTCCAGCCAAGGGGTTGGTGACTAATTCTTTTGTGTGTTTAGAGTGTCCTTCGTCAATTTTCGACAGAGACTTTATTGTTGATTTGGTTTGTTTGTCGTTAAGGGGGTTGGATGTGATTTTGGGTATGAACTGGTTAGAGCATAACTATGTTCATATTAACTGGTATGACAAGTTTGTGACATTTTCTACTTCTGAGGAAGAGGAAGATAGTTTGTTATCTGATAGACAGTTGAGGAAGTTGATGCAAGAAGAAGCACAAATGTTCTCGTTAATGGCGTCGCTATCTGTAGAGGCTCAAGCTATAATTGAGGAATTGAAGGTGGTGCGTGAATTTCCTGAAGTTTTCCCTGAGGAAATTCCTGATGTACCGCCAGAGAGGGAATTTGAATTTGCTATTAACCTTGTACCTGGTACTAGACCTGTGTCTATGGAACCATACAGGATGTCTGCATCTGAATTGTCAGAGTTAAAGAAGCAATTGGAAGAGTTACTTGAAAAGAAGTTTGTAAGATAAAGTGTATCGCCGTGGGGATCTCCAGTGTTGTTAGTAAAGAAGAAAGATAGAAGTATGAGGCTTTGTGTTGATTATAGACAGTTGAATAAAGTGACGATTAAGAACAAGTATCCGCTTCCAAGAATAGATGACTTGATTGATCAATTGGTGGAGCTCAAGTGTTCAGTAAGACTGATTTGAGGTCGGGTTACCATAAGATTAAAGTGAAGGATGAAGATATCCAGAAGACGTCTTTCAGAATGCGTTATGGACATTATAAGTATTCGGTGATGCCTTTCGGTGTTACTAATGCGTCAGGAGTATTTATGGAATACACAAACCGTATATTTATACTTATTTATATCGGTTTGTAGTGGTGTTCATTGATGACATTTTGATTTACTCTAAGTCGGAAGAAGCGCTTGCAGAACACTTAAGGGTAGTATTGCAAGTTTTAAAAGAGAAGAAGTTGTATGAAAGGTTGTCTAAGTGTGAGTTTTGGTTAAAGGATGTTAGTTTTCTTGGTCATGTGATCTCAGGTAGTGGAATTATTGTAGATCCATCGAAGGTTGATGTTGTGTTGCAATGGGAAACTCCGAAGTCAGCTACTGAGATTAGAAGCTTTTTAGGATTAGCTGGTTACTATAGAAGGTTTATCGAAGGTTTTTCTAAGTTGGCACTTCCGTTGACTAAGTTGACTTGTAAAGGTAGAGCTTTTGTCTGGGATGTTTAGTGCGAAGAGAGTTTTGCAGAGTTGAAGAGGAGATTGACGTTGACTCCAATTTTGACGTTGCCTAATCCAGGAGAACCTTTTATGGTATATTGTGATGCTTCTAAGATGGGTTTAGGAGGTGTGCTTATGCATAATGATAAGGTAGTTTCTTATGCATCAAGGCAGTTAAAGACTCATGAGAAGAACTATCCTACGCGTGATTTAGAGCTTGCTGCAGTTGTTTTTGCATTGAAAATTTGGAGGCATTATCTTTATGGTTCTAGATTTGAAGTGTTTAGTGACCATAAGAGCTTAAAGTATTTATATTACCAGAGGTGTTGAATACGAGGCAACGAAGATGGTTGGAGTTGTTAAAGGATTATGATTTTGGTTTGAATTATCATCCAGGAAAAGCGGAATGTGGTAGCTCATATATAGAGTCGAAAGACTTTACATATGTCGACAATGGTGGTTAAAGAGTTGGAATTGATTGAACACTTTAGAGATATGAGCTTAGTTTGCAAGGTGACACCGCGGAGTGTTATATTGGGTATGTTGAAGATTAATAATGAATTTCTAGACAGTATTAGAGAAGCTCAAAAGTTAGATGTGAAATTGGTAGATTCGATGGTTGGGATCGATCAGACTGAGAATAATGATTTTAGTTAGATGCGCAAGGTTTGTTGAGATTTCATAATCGGATTTGTATTCCTGATGATGCTGAGATGAAGAAAGTGATACTTGTGGAGATTCATAGAAGTAAGTTGAGTATTCATCCAGGAGCTACAAAGATGTATCAGGATTTGAAGAATTTGTTTTGGTGGCTTGGGATGAAGAGTGATGTTGCTTAGTTTGTGTATGCATGTTTGACTTGTCAGAAGTCGAAAGTTGAACATCAGAAGCCTGCAGGGTTGATGCAACTGTTAGAAGTTCCAGAATGGAAATGGGATAGAAATTCGATTGACTTTGTGTTGGGGTTACATAATACTTTAAGAGGACATGATTCAATTTGGGTGATTGTTGATAGGCTTACAAAGTCGGCTCATTTTATTCCTATTAACATCAGTTTCCAGTGTCGAAGTTGGCTGAGATTTATAATAGTGTATTTGTGAAGCTACATGGTGTTCTTTTGTGCATTGTGTCTGATAGAGATCCGATGTTTACTTCTGATTTTTGGAAGAGTTCGCAAGAAGAGTTGGGTTCTAAGTTGAGGTTGATTTCGGCGTATCATCCTCAGACAAATGGTCAAATTAAAGGGACTATTCAATCGTTGGAAGACTTGCTGAGGGCATGTGTTCTTGAGTAGGGAGGTTCGTGGGATACTTATCTTCCGTTGATAGAGTTCACTTATAATAACAATTACCATTCTAGTATTGGGATGGCACCGTTTGAAGCGTTGTATGGTCAAAGATGTAGAACTCCTTTATGTTGGCATGAATTTGGAGAAAGTGTAGTACTTGGACTTGAACTTGTTCGTGAGACTACAGAGAAGGTGAAGTTGATTCGAGAAAATATGAAAGCTTCCCAAAGTAGACAGAAGAGTTATCATGACAAGTGAAGGAAATATTTAGAATTTTAAGCAGATGACCATGTGTTTTTGAGAGTCACATATGTGACTGGTGTTGGACGAGCATTGAAGTCTAAGAAACTCACTTCTCGTTTTATTGGTCCATATCAGATTTTGGAGAGAGTTGGGAATGTTGCTTATAGAGTGGCTTTACCGCCTAATCTTTCAAATTTGCATGATGTGTTTCATGTGTCACAACTCTGGAAGTATATTTCAGATCCATCTCATGAGATTCATATGGATGATGTGCAAGTACGGGATAACCTTACTGTAGAGATGATGCCTGTACGGATTGTGGATCGTGAAATAAAGACTCTGAGGGGCAAAGAAATTGCTTTGGTGAAAGTGGTTTGGCTAGGAGCTGCCGGAGAAAGCACGACTTAGGAGTTGGAAAGCAAGATGTGGGACGCCTATCCTTAGTTGTTTGATTAAGGTAAATTTTCGAGGAAGAAAATATTCTAAGTGGGGGGAGAGTCGTAACGCCTGTAATTTAATTAATTATTTAATTAAATTATATTTGGATTATTTGTGAAGTTGTGTTATGATGATAGATCTTGTGTTAAAATTAGTTGGATTTATTTATTCTATTAAGTTGTAGAATAATATTAGAATAATACTATTATTTTACGTGGACTTATTTTAAGGATTAGAAGTAGTAGAATGGGGGTGTAGGAGTTTTAAGCCCATTAACATATAATGAGAATTATAGGATTATTATATTAGTTATTTATAACTAATAAGGAAAAATAAGTAGCAGTAAGAAGAGAAGGAAATAAGGGTTGGAAGAGAACGTGAAAGTTGCAGAAAAGAAGAAAAAGAGCAAAAAAGAATTCAATCGGAAAAGAATCGTAGAGAAATCTTCAATCCAAGGTAAGGGTGGGGTTCTGACTCTATAATAGGGATTATGATGAGTAGTATGTGGGATTGAATTTGATAAGTTGTTTGATGATGATCAATGACTTATAGATGAATAATGATACCCTAATGTTGTATATTTGATGTAGAAACATAGGATTATTATAATTGATGATTACCTATGATTAGAGGATGTGTTTAGGACCTAGGGCAGGGAAATCATAGTGAAATCGCAGAATAAATTCGTTGTAGATCAGTACGAGTCGACCTCAAAGGCCATGCATCGACACATGCAAGTTTTTGGACTCGGGATGAGTCGATACATAGGATCATGCGTCGATACATGCAGTGTTTCTGACTCAGTATGAGTTGACACAAGGGGATTATGCATCGACTCATGTAGGATTTTAGACCAGTACACATCGACTAAAAGAAGTATGCGTCGACTCATGCATTCTGATTTTTTTGGACAGATTCTTCCAAAGGCTGTAACTTGAGTTTCCAGAATCCTTCTGAGGTCCCGTTGGAAGTGTTGGATAGGTAACGCGATGAACTTCATTCATAAGGATTAAAATGAAGGATAAGAAGAATAATTCTAGTACCCAAATTATGATTAGAGTAAGCTTCCCATATTAATCGCTATGATGATTTTGTGAAGTATGATGAGGATAAGACGATCTTTTATTGTTGCTTGGTTCATAACAGTAAGATTAATGATGATAATGATGTAGTATTACAGAATAATAATATGTAGAAGTTTGGTAGTTAGAGATAAGCCTTAGATGATTAATTAATTATAGGCATTATCATGTTGTAGGCCTATGGCCAACGTTGAGGGATTGTCGATCTGTCATTGTATTGTTGTTATGGTTGAGTTGCTGATGAATTATGTTGATGAATTACGTTGATGAATTATGTTGATGAATTATGTTGATGAATTATGTTGATGAATCATGTTTATAAATTATGTTGATGAATGATGTTGAGATGCCTCTAATAATTAGCAGTTATTAAGATGTAGGCTTCTGGCCAACGATGATGTTGTGTTGAGATGTTGCTAATTATGGTTGTTGTTACTACATTCATGATTATGTTTCATACATTGCATATCAAGATGGAGCCGATGCTCGTTAAGATGGCTTGTATTGGTGAATATTAAGATGAAGGCTTATGCCTTGTTGATGCCTCTATTTATTGGAAATTATTTTTGAGATGGTAGTTCTGCTCCAATGGTACCACATGCATTTACATAGTATTGAGTCGCATTATATGATTGCATAAAGAAGTTGTGTAATGACGCGGTAAATGTGTATATTGTTGGCATTCCGTTGCGATTATTATTGTTTATGAGATGTGAAGTGGTGTTATTATATGTGCTGATCTAACATATTATTTATCATACATTTTATTATATTGGTAGATATCTCACCCCTTCTGTTTGAATGTTACCCTTGCGTTGGTAACGTGCAGGTAATCTAGAGTGAAGGTGGTATACCTTCAGTAGTTCGAGTTGGTGTCATTGCTCTAATACGTAACACTTGGGGGGATGAACGTTTTTTGCTTTTAATTATTGATCATTTCAGTTGTGGAACTTTAATTTGATTGTTGCTAAGTATGTGTTATTTTGAAGTTGCTGTAATGTTGGACAAAGATGTGATTATGATTCCGCTGCATAGTTGTTCAAGTTGTTGAATTAAGAAATTAAACTATTTTGTTTTTTGTTCATCCGAAGTTTTAAAGTTTTATGTATCCATATTGGCTGACGCTTTTTACATGTAGTATCAATACAATGCCGACCTGGCCCCTACTCGTACTCAACTCCAGAGTATGTCCATGGGTACAGGTGAAGGCTTTAAGTACTACGCACAGAAATGGAGAGATTTGGCTGGGAGAGTCCAACCCCCTTTGTCTGATAGGGAGTTGGTCGACATGTTTCTTGGGACGCTATTTGGTCCGTTCTTCAACCATTTAATCGGTATCTCATTGGCTGGTTTTACAGAGCTGATATTAACTGGAGAAAGGGTGGAAGCTGGAATCCGGAGCGGCAAAATACAGAAAGGTGTCTCTTCGAGCTCAGTAAAGAAGCCATTTGCTGGTAAGAAGGAAGCCAGTGCCATCTATTGCTCGAGGGACCAAAACAGGGTTGAACATCATCAGAAAGTAAGTGTCGTAATGATACCTAAACCTGCAGTTGCTCCACAATGCAACAATCAACAAAGGGTGGAAAGAGCACAAAGGAAGTTTACCCGGATTAACATGACATTGACAGAAGTTCTACCCCATCTGCTAAGATCTAATTTGGCAACTTTAAAGGAGGCTCCCGAGAATCCTAATTACTCATCTCCTTGGTACAATCCTAACGCTCGATGTTCCTACCATTCTGAGAGTCCTGGTCACGATAAAAATGACTGATGGGCTCTAAGAAATAGAGTAAAAGATCTAATTGAAGCCAAGGAAATTTAGTTCGACGCTCCGGAGAAGCCCAATGTCATAACTGCTCCCATGCCTAGACACAACCGTAGAGTTAACACCGTTGATACCGATCTGTTCGTGACCTCAGTTGATGAAGTTTCTACCCCCCTCATGACTGTTAAGAAGAATTTTTTGCTGGCCGGTTTATTTCCGGGTTGTGGTGAAGGTTGTCGCATATGTTCATCCTTGCCTTCTGGTTGCTATTTGCTGAATGCAGGTGTCCAACGCCTGATGGACAGCCGAGAAATTTTGTTCGAAAAAACTTTGATTCCAACTATTCTGTGTGAAGATATTGCTATTATAACCATTTTCGCCAGTCCTTCCAAGGTTTCCTCGAGAAAACCTGTTAGGATTACACCCACTACGAGAATCGCTCCGTTGATAATCACATGTCCTGGTCCTGTCCCGTACACCTCGGACAGAGTTGTCCCTTGGCATTATGGCGCCGATGTTTATTATCATGGCGTTAAATAAAACTTGAATACTGAAGAAGCTGATCATGATGTTAGTAACATTGTCGGGACCAACAAGATTACTAGAAGTGGAAGGGTTTTCTCTCCTGAGATCTCCCCGAATACTATCACTAAGCCTATCGTTATTCCACCTTCTGCTCCCGCTAGTACTTCAGTTACTATTCCTGTTCTTTCTCCGGCTGGTACCCCTGCCGATAAGTCATCTGGAGTTCGAGGCAAAGAAGTTGTAGGTGAACCTGCCCAGACGGAGGCACCTAGAAAGATTGTTGTGGAAGCCTCTAAACAAGAGATAGAGGAAATATTGAAAATAATTAAGAAGAGTGACTACAATTTGGTCGAACAGCTGGGGCAAACCCCCTCAAAGATATCTATGTTATCTCTGTTGTTATGCTCTGAGGACCATGTGAAGGCTTTTATTGCATTCCTCAAAACTGCGCATGTGCCGCAAGAGACTTCAGCTGATCAATTCAAAGATTGTGTGGCTAGCCTGACCGCTGACAATGGGATGGGTTTTTCAGATGCAGACTTGACACCGAAAGGGAGAAAACACAATGATGCTCTGCATGTCTCGATCGAATGCAGGGGCACTACCATGGCTCATGTGCTGGTGGATACTGGGTCTTCGTTGAATGTTCTGCCCAAGAAGGCATTGGACCGTTTGGATTGCGAGGGTTTGACTTTAAAGCCTAGTAACATTGTGGTGAGGGATTTTGACGGGTCGAAAAGAATGGTGCATGGGGAAGTGGACATCCCTGTCAAGATAGGCTCTCAGACTTTCAAGTCCACCTTCTATGTGATGGACATCAGGCCGTCGTATTCTTGTTTGTTGGGTCGTCCTTGGATCCATGAGGCTGGGGCACTTACTTCCACACTCCACTAAATGCTGAAGTATCCGGTAAAAGGGAAGGTTGTCACTGTACGGGGTGAAGAGGAGTATATGGTGAGCCATCTCAACTCTTTCTGCTACGCAGAGATGGATGGGGAATTTATAGAAACTCCTTGTCTGAACTTCGAAGAGGTCCCTCAGATCTTGGCATCGACTGAAACTACTAGAAACAAACCTCCTCTGAAGATGGCTTCTCTCAAGGACGCTAGGGCCGTGGTTGAAGAAGGTGGGTGTGCCAATTGGGGTCAGCTCCCTGATTTCACTCACAAAACTAACAAATTTGGCTTGGGCTGTACTTCAGGGGCTCAAAGGTTGTTCGACGCGCTCGAGTTGGAGGACCTCCCCTACTCATCAGTAATCGTGAGGTCAACGCTATTAAAAACAGTGAGGAAGACCCTGACATCGACAGTTGGATCTACACGACTACCAATGGTGGACCGAATAATTGGATGGCTAGGGATTTTGTTCCAGTTTCTTTTATTCCATAGTAGTTGTCTTACTTGTTTTCTGAGTTTGTATTGAACAATTTAAACTTTTGACCTTGTGTCTTACCCGAGGCACGGTGGTTCTATCTGTGAGGGTTATTATATGTCATCTCATATTTCATCAATGAAGCATTGGATGTTCTTTGCATACAAATTTTATGCTCTCTGTTTTTCTTTTCTGCCTTTACTTTATCAATACAACTACGCTCTTACACACACTCACGTATCATACTGCAGATCCTTATCCACTATGGATCCCATTGATAATAGCTTTGCTATTTCCAGTTATGACTTCAAAAATCTGATCAACCAAGCCGAGGACGAAGGTGAGGACGATTGTGAGGTACCTGGAGAACTTGCTAGACTACTACAACAAGAAGAAAGGGCCATACAGCCTCATGAAGAGTCGGTTGAGACAGTGAATTTGGGTACTGAGGAGGACTGAAAAGAGCTTAGAATAGGTGCAAATATGGAGCTCAGTTTCAAACTGAGGTTGATACAGATACTGCACGACTATGTTGAGATCTTCGCCTGGTCCTATGAAGACATGCCTGGTTTAGATCCTAATATTGTGGTACATCGCCTGCCAACTAAAGAAGATTTTCCTCCGATTAAACAGAAGGTTCATCGTATGTGTCCCGAAATGTCAGAGAAGATCAAGGCAGAGGTCATGAAGTAGTTCGACGCAGGGTTCTTAGCTGTCACCTCCTATCCGCAGTGGGTTGCTAACGTTGTTCCGGTACCTAAGAAGGACGGAAAGGTACGGATGTGTGTGGATTACAGAGATCTGAACAGGGCAAGCCCCAAGGATGACTTCCCACTTCCCCACATTGATGTTCTGGTTGACAACACTGCGCAACATAAAATCTTCTCCTTCATGGATGGTTTCTCTGGCTACAACCAGATCAAGATGGCTCCTGAATATATGGAGAAGACGACCTTCGTCACACAGTGGGGGACCTTCTATTACAAGGTGATGCCTTTTGGGTTGAAGAATGCTGGGGAAACCTATCAACGAGCCATGGTCGCTTTGTTCCATGATATGATTCACCACGAGATCAAAGTCTATGTTGATGACATGATAGCCAGGTATCAGATTGAAGAAGACCACATTGATCATATCCAAAAGTTGTTCGACAGGTTAAAGATATACAAGCTAAGGTTGAATTTGAACAAGTGCACCTTCGGGGTAAGGTCTGGTAAGCTTCTGGGTTTCGTTGTTAGTGACAAAGGCATCCAAGTAGATCATGTAATGGTAAAAGCCATACAAGAGATGCCTGCTCCCCATATAGAGAAGGAAGTCAGGGGTTTCTTGGGACGTCTGAATTATATCGCCAAGTTCATTTCACATCTAACTGCTACTTGTGAGCCAATCTTCAAGCTTCTGAAGAAAAATCAAGTGGTAAAGTGGAATGATGAATGTCAGACTACTTTTGAAAGAATCAAGGAATACCTTCAAGAACCACCTGTTCTGATGCCTCCAATTGAAGAAAGACCTTTGATATTATACTTGACCGTGCTAGACAATTCAAAGGGGTGTGTGCTAGGGCAGCATGACGAGTCTGGTCAAAAAGAGCATGCAATATACTACCTTAGCAAAAAGTTTACCGACTGTGAGGCACGATACTCATTGCTCGAGAAAAATTGTTGCGCTTTGGCATGGGCTGCTCACCGACTGAGACAGTATATGCTGACTCACACTACCTTGTTGATATCAAAGATGGATCCGATTAAATACATTTTCGAGAAGCCTGCTCTCTTCGGAAGGATAGCAAGGTGGAAAATGATCTTAACTGAATACAATATACAATATACAACCCAGAAAGAAATCAAGGGGAGTGTATTGGCTGATCATTTGGCTCATCAGGCCATGGATGACTATCAGTCCATGAATTTTGAGTTCCCGGATGAGAACATTATGCTGGTGACTGACTACGAAGGGCGTGGACCGGATGAAGGACTTAAGGAAGGATCCGGATGGTCTATGTACTTTAATGTAGCCTCGAACGCACTGGGTAACAGCATTGGCGTTGTAATCATATCTCCCAGGGGCTGTCATACTCCGTTCACTGCCCGATTATGCTTCAATTGCACCAACAACATGGCAGAGTATGAAGCCTGCATCATGGGTCTCAAAGCCGCTATTGACCTCAGAATCAAGTTCCTAAATGTCTTCGGGGATTCAGCCTTGGTGATAAGTCAGATCAAAGGCGAGTGGGATACAAAGCACTTGGATCTCATTCTTTACAAAGAACACGTACTGACATTTCTCCCACACTTTGAGAAGGTAACTTTTGAACATTTCCCACAACAGGAGAATCAGTTAGAGGACACGCTAGCTACCATGTCTTCCATGTTCAAAGTTAGGTGGGACAACGAAGCTCCCCGAATCACCATTGAGAGGTTATATGAACCAGCACACTGTTGTAAGATCGATACTGAAGAAGTGGCAAACAAACCTAGGTTTCAGGAAGTCAAAAGGTATCTCGAAGCTCAAGAGTATCCCGAAGGGGCATCTATTAATGATAAGAAATTTCTGAGAAGGTTCGCCGCGAAATTCCTCCTCAATAATGGAATCCTCTACAAACCCAACCATGACTCCACACTACTTCGGTGTGTGGACAAGAACGAAGTGGAGAGGATCATGACAGATCTACATGAAGGCACCTTCAGAACCCATTCCAGTGGACACACCATGGCTAAGAAGATCCTACAGGAAAGATATTATTGGTCCACTATGGAAGTCGATTGTTATCAGCACTATTGTACCCCAAAATTTTCCCTCTCATATTTCTCAAGACATTGTAAGAAAAATCTCCAAGTGGCTCAAGATTGCTCAAGAGTTGGTCAGACAAGCTATCTCCTAAGGCAATCTACCCCAAATTAGGGTTTGGTGTTGCATCAAGGTCCTTGAGTCCAAATTACCTCAAGTTCTCCCCAATACCCTAATATGTTCTCAAGATCATCCATGTCAAATTTCAAGCCTTGCAAAGGAAGTTTGCTCAGTCAAATGCCCAAAGGTCCAAAAATCGATTGTGCTAGGGCAAAAGTCAACTGTGACCTACAAACAGTCAAAATTCAATATTTTTGGCCAACATTATCATTTTGAAGGATATTTCATCATTTGATCAAGGGTTGATCATGACTAATCAAGGATTGCTCAAAATTCATCAAGACTCAAAAGTTGCTAAATTAGGGTTTTGCAGGAAAAGTCAACTCAACTTTGACCAAGCATAACATTCTCATACTTTATGAGAAATAACCCATCCAAATATCATTTTTAAGAGGATGAAATTTCCTACAATCCATCTTCATACCCCAAGATCAAAAAATGCACTCACAAGAAGTTAAAAATTTGGACATTATAGGTCATTTTTGAAAGTCAACAAAAACACCTTTTTTCCAAAGCTTATAACTTGAGCATGGAATATAAAAATGATATTAGACCAAAAGGTTTGGTTAGAGAATATCTCAAGATTTCTAAAAAATCCAAGAACACCTCCAAAATTTCAAAATTGAAGAAGTTATGCATTGTTGAAGTTGGACATTTTTGCAAAATTGCCAAAAGTCAACTATCCCTAAAACTTCAAACTTTGTCAAATGGGCCCATTCTTTTCCACTTGATCTGAGCTTGCATCATTGCCCACGTGTCATAGCTTCAGCCATGAGCCCATATTTTATTTTTATTATTTAATTTGATTTTTAATTAAATTTATTCATTTTTAATCAAATAAAATCATATAAAATCCAATGCTTTGATAACACAAGATTTTTTGGATCTTTCGGGATTTGATTGCAATCTTTATCAGCATCAAATTCGAATCTCACCAAATCATGGGAAAAAAGATTGAAATTTGGCAAAATTGGCAAGGTTTAAAGAGGAGATCAAATCAAATTTAAAGGCATTGATATGGGAAGATTTGATCCATAATTCTTACCCTAATACACTACACACTACATAAGAAAGCAAAATGAGTCGAGATCAGGGTTGGAGGTTGTTGAAGGAGGCAGAACAGAAATTGAAAAAAGCACCAAAAAACTTGAGATCGAAACCAAGCTTGGAGACATTTTCAGGGCTTGGCAAGCATCACAATCGCTTCCTGGCAACTCTCAGAAGCGAAACCAATCAGAATCACACATTTTCCAGCTTCCTAGGGCGCTGTAAGTGGTTCACGAGTCTGCTCCATTCTTGAAATCAACTTGTGTTATTCTTGCATCTACAACGAAAACTAATTGCATATTTTGATTCACCATGCCATTTGCAGTCTTTTGATATTATTTAATTTCATTCATCTAACCTGTATTGTGATTCACCATAGCTAGGGTTTCAAGGTTTGATTTAGGGGTTTTCGTTTCAGATAAAATCAACCTTAGTAATGGCTATAGGCGTGGCCGGAAGAGGAAGGCGAGTTTAACCATGGCATCAGAAGGAATTTCTATGGCTTATGGAAGATTTTGGAGCGTGACAGGCTTGTAGCGACGAACCTCCGTCCGTAGGTATAACTTCCTTGGTTTTTAGCAACGGATGGAGGACAGGGGTGATGAGTTGTCATCCACTCATTCGCCTATTCAAATATGGCGCGCATATTTTGTTTTCTGACCAATAATTGTTGTTTTGTTTTATTATTATTGTTTTGTATACATATAACAAATGGATCAATTTGTCGTGGTGGCAAGCAAGCGAAGGAATCACTTTCAGGACCTGGGTTCGAATCCCAGGTCCCCCAATTTCTCAATGTTTTTCCTTTTCAGATATTCCTATACGCGCATGAACCTGCAGCCTACCGTGTGCCATCATCCATGCAATAGCCAGATGGCCAAAGGCCAGATCTGGTGGTCCAGGAGTGGATGTCCACCATGGTCCCAGTCCACGCATGCCCACTGGATTCCAAAAGTCAACAAAGGCCAGCTGCAATTGGGCTTCAGAATTGCTACTAACACCATATAATCAGGCCCAAACCCCTCCTCTCTTCTACTTATTTATTTTATTTTATTAATTGTTTTATTATTTTTTGTTTAATTTACTAACCAATTAAAATTCAGTCTTTTATAAAATAAAATCACAAAAAATATTTTTATTCAATCAAATTTTAACTTTCATTTTTTTAATAAATACTAATTAATTAATTTAGGTTTTAATTCTAGAATAATTTTGACTTATTTTGTAAATAAATAATTAATTAGATTTAATTAGGTACTAACCATTAATTTAATTAATCTCATTTTTCTTTTTTAAAATAACAAAAATGAAAAGAATGTCATAATTAATTTTTCATTTAATTAATTTATTAATTTTAATTTAGTAATTAATTTAGGTTTAATTTCTTTCTTAAAATTAAAAACAACAAAAAGATTTTTTTTCCTTTAACCAAAAGGGTCAAAATCCTAAAATTTTCGCTCGATTTAATTTCCCGTACGCGTTGCTTATTTTTTATCCAATAATGTACTTGCCTCCGGATTGTAATAGTAAATAGGACTTTTATTTATTTTTATCGCTTTATTTATTTTTAAAGGGTTTGTCTTTGGCGATGTAAATACCCGACGCCTTGTAATTTAAATTCCGCATTTTATTTCCGCAAATTATAATTGTTAGATGTTTGATAATAGGATGGCATGACAAGACTGAATGTTTTAACCAAAAATCAACTTAGATCACCCTTAACATGTAAAAAGATAAAAATAACTGAAACAACACACTCGCACATGCGCACTCTTAGGGTACACCCCACTTGGTTGCCTTCGTACACGGTCATTGAGTATAGGTCGTTTTAGAGGTCGTCCTCTTGTCTAAAAGATCATAGTCGTCTAGAAATGGTTGCCTCGGATATTGTTGCCTTAACAAATGATCTAAGACATTAGGGTTACCGCTATGGCATCCTAACATTGCTTTAGTGATCGTAAGTCCCACATTCGAATTGACCCTTAAAATCCAACGACGGTGCTACCTACTCATCAATAGTAGGATAACATTGTCTAAAGGACATTAGCATAGAACGATTCCTTTTTCGAGTAGGTAGATGGTTCTTAAATACTTGCTCTTTCAAAAACAAAAACTTTTCACACTTACACTTTTTCGAACAGTTTTTAAAAACACTTCATACGCTCTTGAAGACAGAAGCAAGAGTTAAATCAAAGTTTCAAAACAAAAACTTTTTCAAACCCACAAGCACAAAGAAAGCAATTTTGAAAACAATATGAGCAAGCATCTAAGAGCCCGTGGATAACCACGGATAGAAGGGGTGCTAACACCTTCCCTTTCTATAATCTACCCCCCGTACTCAGAGGTAATCTCGAAAAAGGAATTTTTATGTGCTTTTTTCCTTTCCTTGTTGGATAAAATAAAATTCGGTGGCGACTCTTGCTTACCGCGACATTTTGCGAAAACAAACGCAAAACGCAAACCAGCATTCCAAAAAACAGTCAGTTCCTCCCATCATATCAAAGAACTGGCGACTCTACTGGGGATATCTAATAAGTGACGTGTACCTTAGGAATAGTTCATATTGTTTTTAATTGCTTGACTTGTATTCTTTATATTTGTGGGCTTGTATCGGAGTTACTATAGATCCTAACCCGGATCTGGGGGATACCCTTTAGGTAAGTAGTAATAAACTGTGAGGGAACTGTACGGCGTAGACCGATATGGTTGAAGCAGTAGCTACGTTGGTGTGGCACTTTAGTATGTACCGATATCCCTTGTGGCGCAACGAGGAGAATATGGGTCTGCTAAGGGGTCATTAAGCACCAACTGACCTTCGCACCTTAAATTGACTAACTTGGCCATAGAACAGTAGCAGTATGCTACACTCATTGAGACTAAACTCTCGCGTTGATTCCAGCCACAAGAAAAGGTTGCTAAACTGGAATTATGACCGATCGAGGGTAGTCAGTGATATTGAGATCCTCTAGAACCCGGTTACTATTACTAGGACACGTTGAACCAACTAAACTGAAAGAGGGTAATACCTAAACTCCTTGCCAGCCTGAAATCTAAGGGTTATCTGTGTGACTTGTGTGCCTTTACCATGTTTGCTATTTGTGGATACTTGTGGTGTGTTTTCTATGATGACATCATGACATCATGACATTGCATGCATATTGCATTGGACTAACCTATTTCAAAGACAGAGGGGATTCATCTTTGTTCTGTTTTGTAGGTCATGGCAGCCATGCGTAGAAACATTATTCGGATCAACTTTGTCCAGGTTCCCACTCTGCTTAAAGAATTGGTTGCAAAGATTCCAGATACTACCTCCTTCATCAGAAGACATGGGCACCTTCTTGGTTTGGTCACCTCCAAGATGGATGAACAGATGATGAGTGTCCTAGTCCAGTTCTTTGATCCACTGTACCATTGCTTTACTTTTCCAGACTACCAGTTGGTCCCTACCTTGGAAGAGTTCTCTGGTCTGCTTGGTATCTCTATTTTGGAGCAAACCCCGTTCACTGGATGGGAGAAGATCCTTAGGCCAGAAGAGATTGCTTCAGCCCTTCATCTGACAAAGGCTGAGGTAATGTCTAATTGGGAGACTAGAAGTGGAACAAAAGGCTTTTTGACTAAGTTCTTGGTTGGTAAAGCTAATCATTTCTGGGACAGTCTAGACTTCTAAGCATTTAAAGACATTTTGGCTCTTCTCATATATGGTTTGGTATTGTTTCCTAACTCTGATTCCTTTGTTGACGTGAATGCGGTAAAGATCTTCATGTCCGGTAATCCAGTACCCACTCTCTTGTGTGACATTCTTCATTCTCTTTATGCCCGTACTGCTCGGAAACGGGGAACCCTTATGTGTTGTACGCCATTGCTGGCGAGGTAGTTTATTTCTCACCTCCCCAAATCAGTTTTGAAGAACAAGGAAGGCATGGGCTGGGCCTATAGGGTTATGTCTCTCTCTCATAATGACATCATTTGGACTATTAAGGGTATGGAAGATGTGGCTATTATTGATCGCTGTGGGGAGTACCCCAATGTTCCACTGCTAGGAACCCATGGAGGAATCACTTATAATTCGTGCTTGGCCTTACGTCAGTTTGGGCGAGCTAGAAGGGAAGGACCTCATGAGTTACTAATGCCAAGTATTGTATTTGATTTCCAAGGGGATAGTGACGAGCAACATCGAAGATTCATAAAAGCTTGGGATAGAGTACACAGGTCTGATCCACACGAGTTGGGTGCGAAGACTTCCCTACCAATGGAACCATATCTCCGATGGGTTCGCATACGTGCCCAAAAGCTGGGAATGCGGTACGAAGTCGTCTTGCCTATCATTGTTGAGGTTGTTGATGAGGAAGGGGTTCCTCCTACCATCCTACACCCTTACATGCCTACTGACATTGGGGCATTGAAGAGGTCCTGGATGCAGCTGAGAAAAGAGCGAGATACTTACCGAGAAAAGTATCACGAACAAGAGCAGAAGATTCAGAAGTTGACAAGGCAGCTGGAGAACGAGCAGATCCTCAATGACTATGTCCGCACCAACAAGAAACGACCATGGGAGCACTGATTGTCTTTTTGATTATTTCTAATTTTGATTTACTTTTCAGTTTTTCTTTCTTGTAACGCCTTAAAGGCATATGTTGAACAATTGAATTCAAAGTTTATTTAATAAAAGTGTGTTTCATTTTTTGTTTACCAATTTGAATCTCTCGATGTCTTTGAAATCATATCTTACGCATTTCATTCCATACACCTCATCACAGGTACCCATTACAGGTTTTTCTCATCTTCTTCGCTGTTTATTTCAGCATCATGTCTTCTGAAACATCAACTGAACAAGCAATCAAGGCTCTGCAAGCCCAAAACGCCCAGTTCTAAGAATTGTTCATGAGTTTGGCTAAGGGTCAGCAAGATCTGAAGACCCTTATCTTGAAAAAGAAGAAGAAGAAGAAGAAGAAGAAGAAGAAGAAGAAGAAGACGGTCCTATTTAACATGGGTTGCAGATTCAGAAACGATTTGAGAGAAGAGGTTGATTTGACCCACTCATTTGGAGGGGGAGATAATCAGGAAGAAACGAGGGCTCCTAGCCCTGTGGTTTCAGACAACGAGACTGACTTTGACGAAGACCAGTATCCTCCGGCTGAGGATAGATATAAACAATTGGAAGACCGGTTGAGCGCGATGGAAGTTCAGAAAGTGCCTGGTCTGGACTTTGGTGACTTGGGTTTGTCGTCGGGGGTGGTGATTCCCCACAAGTTTAAAGCATCGACCTTTTCTAAATATGATGGAGTTTCTTGTCCAAAGTTGCATCTCCGGTCGTGTGTTAGGAAGATTCAGCCATACACCACTGACAAGAATCTCTGGATCCACTTCTTTCAAGACAGTCTCTCAGGGAATCAGCTTGAATGGTTTTACCAGCTGGAAGGAGCTAGTATCCGTAATTGGGAGGACTTGGCTGCTGCTTTCTACAAGCAGTACCAATACAACGCCGACCTCGCTCCTACGCGTACCCAACTCCAGGGTATGTCTATGGGTACGGGTGAAGGTTTCAAAGATTATGCTCAAAAGTGGAGGGACCTTACTGGTAGAGTACAACCTCCCTTGGCTGATAGGGAGCTAGTGGATATGTTTCTGGGACCTTGTCTGGTCCGTATTTCAACCATCTGATTGGGAGTTCTTCGTCCGGGTTTATAGAGCTGATCATGACCGGGGAAAGAATTGAGGCCGGCATCAAATTCGGTAAAATACAGAAGGATGCTTCGTCTAGTGCCGAGAAGAAGCCTTTTAAGAAGGAGTAAAGCGCAGTTTACAGTTGGAAGAGCCATAATAGACCTGAACGCCACCAAGCTGTTAATGCGTTTGTTTTATCAAGACCTGTTGTTACTCCTCAGTGCAACAATCAGCCAAGGGCCGAGAGGCCGCGAAGACAATTCACTCAGCTCAACATGACTTTATCCCAAATTTTTCCGCAGTTATTGAAGACTAACTTGGTGATTCCGAAAGAGGCCCCAAAGAGCCCTAATACAACATCACCGATGTACGATCCGAATTCCCGCTGTGCTTTTCACTCTAATAGCCCGGGGCATGATACAGATAACTGCTGGGTCTTAAAGAATAAAGTACAGGACTTGATTGATGCTAAGGAGATTGAGTTCGAAGCCCCTGAAAGACCTAATTTTGTGACTGCTCCTATGCCCAAGCATGGAGTGAATGCTATAAAAGAAGACTCGTTTGTGGTTTCTATGAAAGATATTGTTACTCCCTTAATGACCGTGAAGAAGAACCTTTTGTTAGCCGGTTTATTTTTGGGTTGTGACGAAGGTTGCCGTATGTGTTCTGTCCTACCTGATGGTTGCCATCTTTTAAAGTCAGGTGTCCAATGCCTGATGGATAATAAGGAAATTCTGTTTGAGAAGACTATTGTTCCTTTGGTTCCTACTGAAGAAGTTGCTATAATCACCATTTTCTACAATTCTTCCAAGGCTTCCTCGAGAAAGCCTGTTAGAATTACATTCGTTCCAAGAATCACACCATTGATCATCACTGTTCCTGGGCCTATCCCCTATACATCCAATAAAGTTGTCCCGTGGCATTATGGGGCTGGCGTATATTATCACGGAGTTAAGCAAGACTTGAGTGCTGAAGAGGCTGATACTGACGTCAGCAATATTGTTGGGCCTGCCAAAGTCACCCGCAGCGGAAGACTTTTCTCCCCTGAGATCTCTCCGCCAGTTGTTCGGATGCCTGTTGTCATTACACCTGTTGTTGCACATGATACTATTCCTGTTCAAGTTCCCATTCTTACCCTTGTTGCCGAGTCATCTGATACTCGGGGCAAAGGGACCACTGATGAGTCTGCCCAGACGGAGACACCGAAGACAATTACTGTTGAAGCCTCTAGACAAGAGATGGAGGAGATTTTGAAGATTATCAAAAAGAGCGACTACAATGTAGTCTAGCAGCTGGGGCAAACCCCATCCAAAATCTCTATGTTATCTCTATTGTTATGCTCAGAAGACCATGCCAAGGCTCTGATTGCCTTCCTGAAGACTGCACACGTACCCCAGGAAACATCAGCTGATCAGTTTAAGGATTGCGTGACTAGTCTGACTGCTGATAATGGATTGGGTTTCTCTGACGCCGAGTTGCCTGCTAAGGGGAGGAATCACAATGATGCCCTGCATGTCTCCATTGAATGCAGGGGTACTACTCTAGCCCATGTATTGGTGGATACTGGTTCCTCATTGAACGTTTTACCTAAGAAAACTCTAGACCAGTTGGACTGTGAGGGTTTAGAGTTAAAGCCAAGCAAAATTGTTGTTAGGGCCTTTGATGGGTCAAAGAGAATGGTACACGGAGAAGTAGATATTCCAGTGAAGGTTGGTTCTCAGGTCTTTGCGTCTACTTTTTATGTGATGGACATTTGGCCATCCTATTCTTGTTTGCTGGGTCTCCCATGGATCCACAAAGCTGGGGCAGTCACTTCCACGCTCCACCAGATGCTGAAGTACCCAGTCAAGGGGAAAATTGTGACGGTACGAGGAGAGGAGGAGTACATGGTGAGCCACCTCAACTATTTTCGATATGTAGAGATGAATGGGGAGTTCATTGAAACCTTGTATCAACATTTTGAAGAGGTTCCCCAGATGCTGGCATCAACTGAAACTGCTATTGAAGATCCTCCATTGAAGATGGCTTCCTTCAAGGATGCCCGGGATGTTGTTGAGAAAGGTGGGTGTGCAAATTAGGGCCAACTCCCTTATTTCGCACATAAGACTAACAAATTTGGTTTGGGTTTCACTGCAGAAGCTCAAAGGGCTATTCAGAGTGCAAGGACTGGAAGGCCTCTGCTGTTTATCAGCAATTCAGGAGTGAATGCCATTGAAGACGATGTTGAAGAATCTGAGTTCGACAGTTGGATCTATCCTACTACCGATGGTGGAATAAGCAACTGGACAGCAAAGGACTTCATCCCAATTTCTTTTGTTACCCAGTAATGAGACTTTTGTTTTGTATTTGTAACAGACAATGTTTTAAACTTGGCGGCCCGGTGTCTTACCCGAGGCGCAGTGGCTTTGTTTGTGAGGGCTTTATGTGTGTCATCTACATATATCATTAATAAAAGCATTGGACTTTTCTTACATTTCAAATTTTGCGCTCCTTGTTTTTCTTTTATTATATATTTCAAAACAGCTATTTTACACACACTCACCTATATAGGTCATCATCCACTCTGGATCCCACTGATAACGACTCTACTACTGCCGGTTATGACTTCGAAAGTCCGATCAACTTAGCCGAAGACGAAGGTGAAGATGATTGCAAAGTGCCTGGTGAACTTGCAAGACTGTTACTTCAGGAAGAGAGGGCCATACAGCCACATGAAGAGCTGGTGGAATCAGTAAATCTGGGTACCGAAATAGACAAGAAAGAGGTCAAGATCGGGGCAAATCTGGAGCTTAGTGTGAAGTAACGGTTGATTCAGATGTTGCGTGACTACGTTGAGATCTTCGCCTGGTCTTATGAAGATATGTCTGGGTTGGATACCGATGGTTCACCGATTGCCTACTAAGGAAGACTGTCCTCCAATGAAACAGAAGGTTCACCGAATGCGCCCGGAGATGTCTGAGAAAATAAAAGTTGAAGTTATGAAATAGTTTGACGCCGGTTTTCTAGCAGTTACTTCTTACCCTCAGTGGATGGCCAACGTGGTTCCTGTGCCGAAGAAGGATGGTAAGGTTCGAATGTGTGTTGACTATAGGGATCTGAACCGGGCAAGCCCCAAAGATGACTTCCCTCTACCTCATATCGACGTTCTGGTTGACAACACTGCTCAGCATAAGGTATTCTCCTTTATGGATGGTTTCTCCGGTTATAATCAGATTAAAATGGCTCCCGAAGACATGGAGAAGACAACCTTTGTTACTCAATGGGGTACCTTTTTCTACAAGGTCATGCCTTTTGGGTTGAAAAATGCTGGGGCAACGTATCAGCGCGCCATGGTCGCTTTGTTCCATGACATGATCCATCATGAGATTGAGGTATACGTCGACGACATGATTGCAAGATCCCAGACTGAAGAAGATCATCTAGATCACCTGCAGAAGTTATTTGACAGATTGAAGTTGTACAAGCTGAGGTTAAACCCGAACAAGTGCACCTTCGGGGTAAGATCTGGTAAACTACTGGGTTTCATTGTAAGTGATAAAGGCATTCAAGTGGATCCTGCCAAGGTGAAGGCTATATAGGAAATGCCAGCTCCCCAAACAGAAAAAGAAGTCAGAGGCTTTCTGGGACGTCTGAACTATATTGTCCGATTCATCTCACACCTGACTGCTACTTGTGAGCCAATCTTCAAGCTACTAAAGAAAGATCAAGTGGTAAGATGGAACGATGAATGTCAGGCCGCTTTCGAAAGGATTAAAGAGTATCTCCAAGAACCTCCTATTTTGATGCCGCCAGTTGAAGGGAGACCTTTGATCTTATACTTGACAGTACTCGACAACTTAATGGGATGTGTGTTGGGCCAGCATGAGGAGTCTGGCCGAAAAGAGCATGCTATTTATTACCTTAGCAAAAAGTTTACCGACTGCGAGACCCGATACTCGTTGCTTGAGAAAACTTGTTGCGCTTTGGCATGGACTGCTCGCCGGCTGAGACAGTACATGTTTATTCACACTACCCTATTGATATCAAAGATGGATCCAATCAAGTATATCTTCGAAAATCCTGCCTTGTCTGGAAGAATAGCGAGATGGAAGATGATCTTGACTGAGTATGACATCCAGTACACGACTCAAAAGGAAATCAAGGGAAGTGTGTTGGCAGACCATTTGGCACATCAGGCAGTGGATGATTACCAGTCTATGAACTTTGAATTTCCGGATGAGAATATCATGTTGGTAACCAACTGTGAGACACCTGGATCGGATGAAGGACCTGAGGAGGGATCCCGATGGTCTATGTACTTTAATGGAGCTTCAAACGCTTTGGGTAATGGCATTGGCGCCGTGATAATATCTCCTAAAGGCTCTCATACTCCGTTTACTGCCCGACTATGTTTCAATTGCACCAACAACATGGCAGAGTATGAAGCATGTATCATGGGTCTTCGAGCAGCAATTGACCTAAGGATTAAGTTTCTAAGTGTCTTCGGAGATTCCTCTCTCGTGATTAGCCAGATCAAAGGCGAGTGGGATATGAAACACCCTAATCTTATTCCTTACAAGGAGTATGTGTTGACATTGCTTCCGCACTTCGAGGAGATAACCTTTGAACACTTCCCTAGAGAGGAGAATCAGTTGGCAGACGCGCTAGCTACGATGTCTTCTATGTTCAAAGTTAATTGGGACAACGAAGCTCCCCAGATTATCATTGAATGGTTGGACGAACCCACACATTGTTGTGACGTTGAGACTTAAGAGGCAACGGATAAAACCTGGTTTCATGAAGTGAAGAGGTACCTTGAGGCTCAAGAATACCCTGAGGGTGCATTTGTTAATGACAAGAAGTTTCTGAGGAGGTTCGCGGCAAAGTTCTTCATCAGTAATGACGTCCTTTACAAGCGCAACCATGATTCAACCTTACTGCGTTGTGTGGATAAGAACAAAGAAGAAAGGATTATGGCGGAGTTACATGAAGGTACTTTCAGAACTCATTCCAGTGGACACACCATGGCAAAGCAGATCCTACGGGCAAGATATTATTGGTCCATAATAGAAGCCGACTGTTATCAGCATTCTCAGACCTGTCACAAGTGCCAAGTCTATGCCGATAAGGTGCACATACCTCCAGTATCTTTGAACGTCTTGACGGAACCTTGGCCCTTTGCAATGTGGGGCATTGACATGATCGACGAGATCAGGCCCACGGCATCCAACGGGCATCGTTTCATCCTGGTAGAAATTGATTACTTTATGAAGTGGGTTAAAGCAGCTTCATTTGCTACAGTGAACAAGAACGTCGTGGCACGGTTCATTCGACACAATCTGATTTGTCGATACGGTGTACCAGAGAGGATTATTACGGACAATGGTACCAATCTCAACAATAAGATGATTACCGAACTCTGCAAGCAGTTCAAGATACAACATCACAACTCTTCTCCTTACCGGCCGAAGATGAATGGGGTTGTTGAAGCGGCTAATAAAAATATCAAGAAGATTGTGCAAAAGATGACGGTGACATACAAAGACTGGCACGAGATTTTACCGTTTAGTCTTCATGGGTACTGTACCTCAGCACGGACGTCAACAAGGGCGAAACCATATTCCTTGGTTTATGGCATGGAGGTCGTCTTGCCCATTGAAGTTCAGATACCCTCTCTTCGGATTATGAAGGATGCAGGTTTGAGCGAAGATGACTGGATTCAGACCCGGCTTGATCAACTGAACTTAATAGACAAAAAGAGACTTACTACTATTTGTCATGGCCAGACGTATCAAAAGCGAATGATCAAGGCATTTAACAAGAACGTTAGATGACAAGAGTATCAAGTTAGGGATCTGGTTATCAAGCGCATCATACTGCCACAAGGTGATCCCAGGGGCAAATGGACCCCTACCTACGAAGGGCTATTTGTGATTAAGAACATTTTCTCAGGAGGAGCTATGATCCTAACCACCATGGATGGTGACGACCTTCCTCACCCCGTCAATACAGACATAGTGAAAAAATACTACGCATGACCAAAGACCCGCTAGGTTGACTGGCCTAGGAAAAAGTAAGGGCTTCCCTGTGAACCAAAAGGGTTCGGGAAAAAATAAGGGATGAAAATGAAAAAAATTTGTACACCCGGCAAGTCCAAAACATGAAAAGGCGGCTTGGGAAAAAATGGGAATCCCGGTGGACTAAAAATCCGAAAGGGCGGTCCAGGAAAAAAATTAGAGATCAAAACGTAACACTATGTCTCATTGGATCACCTGCAACCAGACTTCGGTATCGACTATCAAGCTCGGAAGGCACTAATCAATCTTATCTACCTTCAACCAAGTAGCAAAGTGATGAGATACTCGAGGACATAAAGGCAATAGCAGAGTTAGAACCCAGTGGGATTATTCACATAGCTATTTTGTTTAGTTTTTCACAAATTGTGTAAATTCTATTATTCGGTGGCGGTATCTTACTAGGACGTCAGCCTCTTGTACAAAAACGCCTATTTACAGGATAACTTCAAAGGCAATACAATTCATTTTCAAAGAAATTTCAAACTGTTTTTCCTTTATCTGTTTTGTTTTGCAAAGAACGTCCAATGTTCATTTTTGATATATGCATTTGACATTAATTGCTGCTCATAAATATTTACATGTGAAACAAAAGACCATTACATGTAATATCACAAACAGGGGCAAATGAGAATTGTCCAAACTGTACAGTTTCTCTGTCCATCAGGTACAAGGTAAGTTCAGTTGAAGAATATGGTTGAGATGCATTCACTCCCCGCAGAGTAAGATAGTAATGTTAACTCTCCCCAGCTGAGGCTTGCAACTGTAAATGAATCAGCAATATTCTCCCCAAGCAGAGTTTGTTCACCATCAGCACTGAAAGGTCTTAATATTCCCCAGCGGAGTATAAGAATATTCCCCGGCAGAATGCAAAAATATCCCCCAGTGGAGTCTGAAATTTTCCCCAGCGCGGTCTGAAAAGCTTCCCCAGTAGAGCTTGGAGAATCATCCCCAGTAGACTTTGGAAGATTTCCCCCAGCAGAGCTCAAAGGTTATCCCCATTGAAGTCACAACTGAGAAATCATCCCCCGGCGGAGTTCTCTCCTTTCACAAACAGGAAGTCAATCCCCAACAGCATTCAGTATCACCAGCAACGGTAATTCATCCCCGGTGGAATTTATCGATGGAATCTTCAGCAAAGCATCTCTTCCCCATAGAGTAATCTTCTCATCAGTCTATTCCCCAACAGAGTTATCCTCTCCCTCAGGTTTATTCTCGCAATCGTCTTCATTCGCCATCCCCAGCGGAAACAAAGAATTTAGCTCTTTTCTTCAGCAGCTATACGGGATTTATTTTCCCCAGCTAAAACATTACATTTCCATACATCATGATACATGCATATACGCATCATACAACATAATCTCATTTATTTTGGGAACATCATTTCTTGATATATATCATGCATTGCATACGACTGACCTTTACCTTTCAGGAAGGATGCGACTAAGTTCTCAGCTATGTCGAACTACTGACCGGTTCTTAAATCTCAACTGAATTATTCTCGGTTGAATTACAGATAAGGTTCTAAATCTTGACAATTTTCCTCCGCCGAAGTGTGGACGGGTTCTTAAATCTCAACAGAATTATCCTCCGTTGAAGTACAGACAGTCCTAGATCTCGATGAAGATGTTTCCCTCAGTCGAAGTACTGACCGGTTCTTAAATCTCAACTGAATTATTCTCGGTTGAATTACAGATAAGGTTCTAAATCTCGACAATTTTCCTCCGTCAAAGTGTCGACGAGTTCTTAAATCTCAACAGAATTATCCTCCGTTGAAGTACAGACAGTCCTAGATCTCGATGAAGATGTTTCCCTCAGTCGAAGTACTGACCAGTTCTTAAATCTCAACTGAATTAGTCTCGGTTGAATTACATATAAGGTTCTAAATCTCTACAATTTTCCTCCATCGAAGTGTGGGCGAGTTCTTAAATCTAAATAGAATTATCCTCCGTTGAAGTATAGACAAGTCCAAGATCTCGATGAATATGTTTCCCTCAGTCGAAGTACTGACCGGTTCTTAAATCTCAACTAAATTAGTCTCGGTTGAATTACAGATAAGGTTCTAAATCTTGGCAATTCTCCTCAGTCGAAGTACTGACCGGTTCTTAAATCTCAACTGAATTAGTCTCGGTTGAATTACAGATAAGGTTCTAAATCTCGACAGGTTTCCCCCAGTTGAATTACGGACAAGTTCTTAAAACTCAGCAGAGATGTTCTCTTAGTTGAAGTACAGGCAAGTTCCTAAGTCTCAACAAAGATCAGACATCCCCAAGCGGAATCTTCCACAACAACAGATATGCAAGTTCTCGCTAAGGAATCTCTTATGCGATCGATACTCCTGCAGATGGAATCTTTAAGCCCATCCTCCCGCCAGCAACCTCCAAATGGCATCTGTAAGCCCATTCCCAACATCACAAGGCTGATACTACTTCATGCGAGTGCAAATTTCTAGGCACTCTAGTGTTCAATCATCTTCCACCTTCGGATCACGAAAGGCACGAAAGCCAATCTACATCCTCAGGTTTAAGAAGATTGAACAGGGGCAGCTGTTATACCCCAAAATTTTCCCTCTCATATTTCTCAAGACATTGTAAGAAAAATCTCCAAGTGGCTCAAGATTGCTCAAGAGTTGGTCAGACAGGTTATCTCCTAAGGCAGTCTACCCCAAATTAGGGTTTGGTGTTGCATCAAGGTCCTTGAGTCCAAATGACCTCAAGTGCTCCCCAATGCCCTAATATGTTCTCAAGATCATCCATGTCAAATTTCATGCCTTGCAGAAGAAGTTTGCTCAGTCAAATGCCCAAAGGTCCAAAAATCGACTGTGCTAGGGTAAAAGTCAACTGTGACCTACAAACAGTCAAACTTCAAGATTTTTGGCCAACATTATCATTTTTAAGGATATTTCATCATTTTATCAAGGGTTGATCATGATTCATCAAGGATTGCTCAAAATTCATCAAGACTCAAAAGTTGCTAAATTAGGGTTTTGTAGGAAAAGTCAACTCAACTTTGACCAAGCATAACTTTCTCATACTTTATGAGAAATGACCCATCCAAAGCTCATTTTGAATAGGATGCAATTTCCTACAATCCATCTTCATACCCCAAGATCAAAAAATGCACTCACAAGAAGTTATAAATTTGGACATTATAGGTCATTTTTGAAAGTAAACAAAAACACATTTTTTGCCAAAGCTTATAACTTGAGCATGGAATATCAAAATGAGATGAGACAAAAAGGGTTGGTTAGAGGACATATCAAGCTTTCTAAAAATTCCAAGAACACCTCCAGAAGTTAGAAATTAAGAAGTTATGCATTGTTGAAGTTGGACATTTTTGCAAAATTGCCAAAAGTCAACTATCCCCAAAACTTCAAATTTTGTCAAATGGGCCCATTCTTTTCCACTTGATTTGAGCTTGCATCATTGCCCATGTTTCCTAGCTTCAGACATGAGCCCATATTTTATTTTTATTATTTAATTTTATTTTTAATTGAATTTATTCATTTTTAATCAAATAAAATCATATAAAATCCAATGCTTTGATAACACAAGATTTTTTGGATATTTCAGGCTTTGATTGCAATCTTTATCATCATCAAATTCGAATCTCACCAAATCATGGGAAAAAAGATTGAAATTTGGAAAAATTGGCAAGGTTTAAAGAGGAGATCAAATCAAATTCAAAGGCATTGATATGGGAAGATTTGATCCATAATTCTTACCCTAATACACTACACACTACATAAGCAAGCAAAAGGAGTCGAGATCAGGGTTAGAGGCTGTTGAAGGAGGCAGAATAGAAATTGCAAAAAGAACAAAAAAAATTGAGATCGAAACCAAGCTTGGAGACATTTTTAGGGCTTGGCAAGCATTACAATCGCTTCCTGGCAACTCTCAGATGCGAAACCAATCAGAATCACACATTTTCCAGCTTCCTAGGGCGCTGTAAGTGGTTCACGAGTCCGCTCCATTCTTGAAATCAACTTGTGTTATTCTTGCATATACAACAAAAACTAATTGCATATTTTGATTCACCATGCCATTTGCAGTCTTTTGACATTATTTAATTTCATTCATCTAACCTGTATTGTGATTCACCATAGCTAGGGTTTCAAGGTTTGGTTTAGGGGTTTTTGTTTCAGATAAAATCAGCCTTAGTAATGGCTATAGGCGTGACCAGAAGAGGAAGGCGAGTTTAGCCATGGCATCAGAAGGCATTTCTATGGCCTATGGAAGATTTTGGAGCGTGACAGGCTTGTAGCGACGAACCTTCGTCCGTAGGTATAGCTTCTTTGGTTTTTAGCAACGGATGGAGGACAGGGGTGATGAGTTGTCATCCACTCATTCGCCTATTCAAATATGGCGCGCATATTTTGTTTTCTGACCAATAATTGTTGTTTTGTTTTATTATTATTGTTTTGTATTCATATAACAAATGGATCAATTTGGTGTGGTGGCAAGCAAGCGAAGCAATCACTTTCAGGACCTGGGTTTGAATCCCAGGTCCCCCAATTTCTCAATGTTTTTCCTTTTCAGATATTCCTATACGCGCATGAACCTGCAGCCTACCGTGTGCCATCATCCATGCAATAGCCAGATGGCCAAAGGCCAGATCTGGTGGTCCAGGAGTGGATGTCCACCATGGTCCCAGTCCACGCATGCCCACTGGATTCCAAAAGTCAACAAAGGCCAGCTGCAATTGGGCTTCAGAATTGCTACTAACACCATATAATCAGGCCCAAACCCCTCCTCTCTTCTACTTATTTATTTTATTTTATTAATTGTTTTATTATTTTTTGTTTAATTTACTAACCAATTAAAATTTAGTCTTTTATAAAATAAAATCACAAAAAATATTTTTATTCAATCAAATTTTAACTTTCATTTTTTTTAATAAATACTAATTAATTAATTTAGGTTTTAATTCTAGAATAATTTTGACTTATTTTGTAAATAAATAATTAATTAGATTTAATTAGGTACTAACCATTAATTTAATTAATCTCATTTTTCTTTCTTAAAATAACAAAAATAAAAAAAAATATGTCATAATTAATTTTTCATTTAATTAATTTATTAATTTTAATTTAGTAATTCATTTAGGTTTAATTTCTTTCTTAAAATTAAAAACAAAAAAATATTTTTTTTTCCTTTAACCAAAAGGGTCAAAACCCTAAAATTTGCGCTCGATTTAATTTCCCACACGCGTTGCTTATTTTTTATCCAATAATGTACTTGCCTCTGGATTGTAATAGTAAATAGGACTTTTATTTATTTTTATCGCTTTATTTATTTTTAAAGGGTTTGTCTTTGGCGATGTAAATACCCGACGCCTTGTAATTTAAATTCCGCATTTTATTTCGGCAAATTATAATTGTTAGATGTTTGATAATAGGATGGCATGACAAGACTGAATGTTTTAACCTAAAATCAACTTAGATCACCCTTAACATGTACAAAGATAAAAATAAATGAAATAACACACTCGCACATGCGCACTCTTAGGGTACACCCCACTTGGTTGCCTTCGTACACAGTCATTGAGTATAGGTCGTTTTAGAGGTCGTTCTCTTGTCTAAAAGATCATAGTCGCCTCGAAATGGTTGCCTCGGATATTGTTGCCTCAACAAAAGATCTAAGACATTAGGGTTACCGCTAAGGCATCCTAACATTGCTTTAATGACCATAAGTCCCGCATTCGAATTGACCCTTAAAATCCAATGACGGTGCTACCTACTCATCAATAGTAGGATAGCATTGTCTAAAGGACATTAGCATAGAACGATTCTTTTTCGAGTAGGTAGATGGTTCTTAGATACTTTCTCTTTCAAAAATAAAAACTTTTCACACTTACACTTTTTCGAACAAAGTTTTCAAAAACACTTCATACGCTCTTGAAGACAGAAGCAAGAGTTAAATCGATGTTTCAAAACAAAAACTTTTTCAAACCCACAAGCACAAAGAAAGCAATTTTGAAAACAATATGAGCAAGCATCTAAGAGCCCGTGGATAACCACTGATAGAAGGGGTGCTAACACCTTCCCTTTCTATAATCTACCCCCCGTACTCAGAGATAATCTCGAAAAAGGAATTTTTCTGTGCTTTTTTCCTTTCCTTATTGGATAAAATAAAATTCGGTGGCGACTCTTGCTTACCGCGACATTTTGTGAAAACAAACGCAAAACGCAAACCAGCATTCCAAAAAACAGTCAGTTCTTTCCACCGTATCACAAGCACTCTCGAACTTGTCATAAATGCCAAATTTACGCCGATAAGGTGCATGTGCCTCCAGTCCCCTTAAATGTTTTGACAGCTCAATGGCCCTTTGTAGTGTGGGGCATTGACATGATTGGCGAAATCAGGCCCACCGCTTCCAATGGACATCGCTTCATCCTAGTGGCCATTGATTATTTCACAAAATGGGTAGAGGCGGCCTCTTTTGCTACTGTTACCAAGAGTGTTGTGGCACGGTTTATCAAGCATAACCTGATATGTCGGTATGGTGTGCCAGAGATAATTATCACTGATAATGGTACGAATCTTAATAACACAATGATCACCGAGCTCTGTAAACAATTCAAGATACAGCACCATAATTCTTCTCCCTACCGGCCAAAGATGAATGGCGTTATTGAAGCAACTAACAAGAACATCAAGAAAGTTGTACAGAAGATGACGGTGACGTATAAAGACTGGTATGAGATGTTACCATTCACTCTTCATGGGTACCGTACCTCAGAACGGACGTCGAAAGGGGTAACACCTTACTCTCTAGTATATGGCATGGAGGCGGTCCAACCCATCAAAGTCCAAATACCTTCTCTCAGGATTATGAAGAATGTGGGTTTGACCGAAGACGACTGGATCTGAACCCGACTTGATCAATTAAATCTAATCGGTGAAAAGAGACTCACTGTTACCTGCCATGGTCAAACGTATCAAAAGCGAATGATCAAGGCTTTTAACAAGAAAGTCAGGAGTCAAGATTATCAAGTCGGGAATCTAGTAATCAAATGCATCATACTGCCACAAGATGATCCCAGGGGCAAATGGACCCCCACGTACGAAGGGCCATTTGTGGTTAAGAATATTTTCTCGGGAGGAGCTATGATTTTAACCAACATGGATGGTGATGACCTTCCTCACCCTGTCAATGCAGACATAGTGAAAAGATACTATGCATAATCAAAGACCCGCTAGGTCGACTGGCCTAGGAAAAAATAAGGGCTTCCCGGCGGACCAAAAGGGTTCTAGCAAAAATAAGGGATGAAAATGAAAAAAGTTTGTACACCCGGCAAGTCAAAAACCCAAAAGGGCGGCTTGGGAAAAAAGGGGTATCCCGGTGGATTGAAAACCCGAAAGGGCAATCTAGGAAAAAGTTAGGGATTAAAGCGTACCACTATGTCTCATTGGATCATCTCGCAGCCAGACTTTGGTATCAGCTATCAAGCTCGGACGACGCTAATCAATCTGATCAACCTTTGGCCAAGTAGCAAAGTGATGAGACGCTTGAAGATATAAAGGCAATAGTAGAGTTGGAACCCAATGGGTTTGTTTCACATAGTTGTTTTTCTTTTTACACAAATTGTATAATTTTTATCTTTCGGCAGTGTTCTCTTGCTAGAGCATTAGCCTCCTTGTACAAAATGCCTATTACAGGACAATTTCAAAATTAATACAAGTCATTTTTACAAATCTTCAATTTGTTTTTTCTTTTTCTGTTTTGTTTTGCAAGAATGTCCAATGATTTATTTTTGATGTATGCATTTGAAAATAATTGCTGCTCATAAACATTTACATAAGAAACAAATACAATTACTCGTAATGCCAGAAACAAGGGAAACAAGAAGTGCCAAGCCCCACGGTTACTCTGCCCAGCAGGTGCCGGGATAAATCCAGCTTAGAAACATAATTGTTGGTACGTACACTCCCTACAGAGTAAGAGTATCCAAAGGCATTGATGTGAGCCTCCCCGAAATGGGGCATAACTATCCCCAGCCAAGGTTCGTAATCGCAGGCGAGTCAACAATTTTCATCTCCCCAAGCAGGGTCTATTTCTCTTTGTACGAAAACTCAATCTCCAACAGAGCTCAACATCTCCAGCAACGAAATTTCATCCCCAGTTGAGTTTATTCCTCCAGGTCAACAGGTCTACCAACGGAGTACCCCTCCCTCTAAATTGGTCCATGTAGAGTTATCCTCCAGCATTTTGTCTCGACAAAATATTTATTCTCCAACAGCAGTCAGGGACTTATTTTCCCAAACTCAGATGCATCACAACTAGCATCTCGTGTTCATAAATCATGACATGCGCACACATATCACATACAACATAATCTCATTTATTTTGAGAACATCATCTCACCCTGCATTTCATGCATCGCATATAATTAACCCTGATATCTTTTCAGGAAAAGGCGATTAGATTCAATGAATCCAACAATTATACAGATCACATCTATAGACAACTAATGGAAACTCAGTTCTCGAAATCAAACGGGTCGACTAATCTACATGATCAAGCGGAGTAAGCCATACTACCCAGGTTGTTCATTTCGAAGTTACCCTACTACCCAGGTTCCTTCACCAAGCCCTACTACCCAGGCTTTTCATTTCGAAGTAACCCTACTACCCAGGTTCCTTCACCAAGCCCTACTACCCAGGCTTTTCATTTTGGAGTAACCCTACTATCCAAGTTCCTTCCCCACAAGCCCTACTATCCAGGCTTTCATCTCGAAGTAACCCTACTACCCAGGTTCCTTCACCAAGCCCTACTACCCAGGCTTTTCATTTCGAAGTAACCCTACTATCCAGGTTCCTTCCCCACAAGCCCTACTATCCAGGCTTTCACCTCGAAGTAACCCTACTACCCAGGTTCCTTCACCAAGCCCTACTACCCAGGCTTTTCATCTCGAAGTAACCCTACTACCCATATTCCTTCACCAAGCCCTACTACCCAGGCTTTTCATTTCTAAGTAACCCTACTACCCAAGTTCCTTCACCAAACCCTACTACCCAGGATTTTCATTTCGAAGTAATCCTACTATTCAGGTTCCTTCCCCACAAACCCTAATATGCAGGTTCCTTCCCCACAAGCCCTACTATCCAGGCTTTCATATCGAAGTAACCCTACTACCCAGGTTCCTTCTCACAAGCCCTACTACCTAGGCTTTTTAATTCGAAGTAACCCTACTACCCAGGTTCCTTCTCACAAGCCCTACTATCCAGGCTTTCATCCCGAAGTAACCCTACTATCCAGGTTCCTTCTCCCTTGTCTCCAGACGATAGTTTATAACACTATGAGACCTAGATCCAACCAGATACGGTCGATTTCATATTTCCCCAGTAAGTCGTTGTACAGCTTGGACCCTGACCAAGTGTACATTCTACTTTCATCTCTTCAATCAGGATTTAATTCCCAATAGAGTAATGGACAACCAAAGTTCCTAGACATTACTTCCCGGTGCATAAATCAACATTCCTCGGCAAAAGTCTCCCTCAACGGCAGGTACAGGAATTTTTGCCCAGGAATCTCTTGCGCAACCAGTCTTTTCCGGATGGCATCTTTAAGCCCATCTCTGACGATTCCCCGTCGCTTTCCAAAATGGCATCTTTAAGCCCATTCCCTATACCCTCAGTCATCACATCACCGAGTGCAAATTTATGGGCACTCTAATGTCCAATCGTCTTCCACCTTCAGATCACGAAAGGCTGACCAGCCAATCTACATCCTCAGGCTTATGAATATTGAACAGGGAAAACTGTTGTACCCAAAAATTTTCCCTCTCATTTCTCAAAGGATCAACCTGGACCCTCAGGTTTTCCTGCATCCCATTTCAAAAATGAATTACAAAGTTTCCAAGAAAGCCATTCACAAGGGCAAAATGGTCATTTGCACACTAAAAGGTCAAACTTTGACTTTTGGATCAAAATCAAGCTTCAAGAATCAGAGTTCATCAAGACAAGTTGAAATATGAAGTTTGTCTCATCAAGAAATTCAAAAGTCAAAATTCTAAACACTTAGAATTTTTCTAAGTGTTTAAGAAACATGACAAGCTTAGAACTTCTGATCAGATTATCACCATGATGCAAGCTGATTCTGGAAGAACTTCTGGCACAAAAGTTATAGATTTCAAGAAGATCTAAAACATTGCAGAACAGAACTTCCCCTGAAAATGCTGGAATCTCAAGTTATAAATGTTTAAAGATACGTCCGTGAAACTAAAGCACTCAGTAAATTCTGGAAATTTTCAAGACAGAATTGGGTTAGAACTTATGGGCCATTTTTCATAAAGGTTCAGTCAGAGTTTGCAAGAGGAAATTCAAAGAAGGTTACAAAGTGTGCTGCAAGCTTCCTGGAAAATTTGAGAGCTCCTTTAGAACATGCTGGAACCATGAGATACAAGGATCAGAAGATTGGATGTATATTATAAGCTATGCTGAAGCTGAACTTCTGATCCAGAAATAAACAAATGATGCAGAGTTTCACATGGTAGGATTTCTGATTTGATAAATCTCATCATCATTTAATGCTCACAACCAATTTTGAGTCTTTATCCAAAGGATTTCCCCACGTGTGACATAAAGTACCATTGTTGTCTTGGAAAAGTAAACTTTTGTACAAGAGTATGCTAGGCCCATGCGTTACTTTTGCTTTGAAAGTTACTTTTCCTTAATTTCTGCTTACAAACCCAGAATAGGCACGACTGAAAGTTGTGAACAACCTTACTTTGTGCCTTGAACCATACTTGTTTGAACTTGCTGCAAGAACACGTCAACGCCTAGCATATGATGGCTATATTTTTTATTTCTCCAGGCTACAAGATTTTTGCATATAAATTGAGAGCCATTGGCAACGGTAAAGGGGTCGGAAATTTAAGAAAGAAAAAGCCTTGAACCCCTGCAAAAATTCCGAGAGTCCAAGAACTGTAAACACAACATACAAAACCTGTTAACTTTTGATTCCTGGAATTCAAACTCCATTTGTTCTCAAGTATTTCTTGACTAAAACCATCCACACAGTTTCTGATTCATATATTAGAAACTGCCCTAACTTTTGTATTCATACTACCTTACACTATCCATCCACCTCCACCCCAAAGAAGTCAGAACATTACCTCTTTGTTGTTCCAGAAGTTGAAAACTTCCATCCTGCTGAGTACGTGAAGACGCTGCTCAGAACATCATCAGAGTTGAGGTTAACTCCGGTTCACAGAATCTCTTCCAGCTACAAGGTAAGCTTATGCTGACTCTCACCACATTAATTAAACATTACCAGATTTGCATGTTCAAAAATACAATGTAGATATCATGTTTCTGATGTTGTACATATTTTGAGGTTTCATGCATCTGCCTGCCTAAGTAGGGAGTAAATCAGTTCAGAACTTCCTGAAGAAATTAGAACTCATAATTAGGATTAGCAAATTCATACTTGCCTCTGATTTATAGTTCTGATATTTCTTGTTTCTGAAACACTATGACACCTTCCATAACTGTCATATGCACATCTTCTATTTTGTTGATAAATGACCAAGTTGTAGATGTTCTGACTAGCATGGAGAGGGAGACCAAGTTCTGCCAGTGGTATCAGAACTTTTGAAATCTACTTTATTGCCGGAGGTATCAGAACTTCTAAAAACTACCTCGTTCCCAGCGGACCCAGAACTTCTGACTTTACCCATTTTTCACTAATAGGATATCTGTTTTGCAGCACGCCAGAATCATTAATAAAAAAAGACACCAAAAACATTTTTTATTTTTACATGCTTTATTTTATTTCTTTAAACAAAAGATCAAAAATTTTTTCTTAAAATAAAATAAGTCCATTTTACATATTTTTGTATATTCTTATCCATTCAATATGGTTGTAATAATAATTTAGGATTTAATTTTATTTGCAATCCCCATTCGTAAATATGTACCCCCCATCCCCCAAATATTGTAATAGCGTAGGACTTTATATTTCTTCAATTTATCACTTTCGAATGTAAATGCTAGTAATTAGGGTGGGCTAGACATGAAAACAACAAATAGACAATCCTAATCAAGACTAAAATGCATGTAATCAAACACACTCTCACACTAGCACCCTTAGGGTAATTCCACTTTGTTACCTATCGAAAAAATAGTCATGTCCCTCGAACATGGGCGTTTTAGAAAAGATACACGATAAAAGATCAAAGTCCCTCGATGACCCTCGATGTTTCCTTCGGTAAACGATCTAGTCCCTAAACGACATTGCTAAAATGTCCCATAGGTTGCCTTCTATGACTATACCAACATCCTAAGATCGTCCCTTCACATCCAACGATGGGGCTTCTTACCAAATCAATGGTAAGATAGCAACATCTAAAGGAGGAGTAAAAGAACATCTAAGACCTTTTTGAGTAGGTAGATTCGCTCCTAGTTACTCGCTTGCTCACAACAAAAACATTTTATACACCAACACTCTCACTTTGAAACATTTTCAAAAGAAAACACATTGTACGTGTTCTTATAGATACGAGAGCCATTACAAAGGAAACCCTTTTCAAAATCACTTTCAAAAAACACATTTCACAAACATCTTCTTGAACTATTTTCAAAACAACACTTTGTACGCATTCTTATAGAGACAAGAATCATTACAAAGTCACATTTTCAAAATACTTTCAAAACCCAGATCACAAGCACACATTCAAACCAAAAGCAAGTGATCTAGAAAGCAACTAAGAGCCCATGGAAAACCATGGATGAAAAGGATTCTAATATCATCCATTTTCATAATCTACCCCCCCGAACTCAAGAAAACATCTCTAAAGGTCTTTCCCATGTTTTTTCACCTCTCCTTTTGAATAAAAGAAAAGTCGGTGGCGACTCTTGCTAAAACCGCAACATTTGAAAACACAAACGCAAAACACCCAAGTTAGTTCTCCCACCGTATCACATATAGTATTTCGTTGGACTTTGTGACAGGGTTACCTAATACTTTAAGAGGACATGATTCGATTTGGGTGATTGTTGATAGGCTTACGAAGTCGTCTCATTTTATTCCTATTGACATCAGTTTTCCAGTGTCGAAGTTGGCTGACATTTACACTAGTGTAATTGTGAAGCTACATGGTGTTCCTTTATGCATTGTGTTGGATAGATATCCGAGGTTTACTTCTGATATTTGGAAGAGTTTGCAAGAAGCGTTGGGTTCTAAGTTGAGGTTGAGTTTGGTGTATCATCCTCGGACAGATGGTCATACTGATTAGACTATTCAATCATTGGAAGACTTATTGAGGGCATGTTTATACAATCATACTCATTTGTTATCATCAAAACTCTGAGATAATACTGCAGAACCAAATCTTGTTCTTACATGCACATGCTTATGACCATGAAGTCAACTAAACTATCCATTTTCCTTGGATTTTAACACAAGACATAACAAAAAATCAATTACTACTACAAGAGCTCACACACACACATCACAAGTTTTAAGGACAAATGTCATACCCCAAATTTGTCCGCCTT